>OZ010660.1:3316918-5716918 GCA_963932335.1 Andrena marginata
ATTCGATACATTCCACGGGCGAACCCTTACCACGACAGGCAGACCATGAATTTCCTCCACGAAGAAAAGAAAGAAACAACTCGGTACCGTCACGAGAGTCTCCGTCGGCATCATTTGCACGGGCTCGGTAACGGCAGAACGGAGCTAAGAAATTTCGACGAGATCGATCAAGATTCCGTCAAGGTGATCCGGTGATCCTACCGTGGGACCTAGGTACGCGCTAATCGTAAGCGAGATCGGAGCGAGCTCCGTGCAAACGCTGACGGCGGAGTCACCCTCATCCTTTCGTGGCGTTACCTCGAACGAAACGCATCGAACGGTGCCTTCCGCTGCTACGCTATCTCGTACGAGCGGCGCGCGCGAAACCCCACTCGTCAGAGAAGGCTCGCCTCCGCGCACGTCAGTCCTGTCTGGTCGCGTACGGAGCCGCCCTGACGAGTGACGCTCGGCCTGACGCGGCCCCGAAAGAAATCAAGAAGAGACTGCCTCACGGGATGGTGTTCCTCGTGACGTGGACGTTGCTGCTTCTGAATCGGCGAGAGAGACGTCGCACGTTCGCGCAACAAACAGCTCAATACGGGCATCAAAAGGTTGGTTATTTTTCGCGCGAAAAGGGACCCGAAGCGGACGCTCGACCGTTCGAGAGCGTTTCCCTTGGTATAATCGTATAAAAAGTGGATCCTCCTCGGCTCGGTCCGTCGATTAATAAAGCACAGCGAAGGAAGCTTCGAAGTTCGAGACGAAAGAAAGTTATCACGCGAAGATGGAGAAAGTTCCGGAGCGTCCGGTGATACATGTAGATCCGACACTGGGACTTCTCGCGAGATCAGACGCGCGAGCGCTCCGGTTTTCTGTTTAACATTTTCAACGCTTCAAGTCGACGATCGTGGTCGCACAGTCTGCTCGTCGCTGACTCCACGATTATTCGTTATACGTGTGTATGTATGCTCCATTTTGGTTGTCCCTGTAACGATCATCCGATGTTGCCTCCGTGTCAGTCGCGCATCTCCTGAACCCTTTCAACCTCGCCCCCCCCCCCGTCGTTTCACCGCCTGTCCTTCATCCCCGTCACTCGAGAATCGTGTCTCCGTGGTTGGAGACGAGTCTCCTTGGACATTCGTCGATCCTCGTCTCCGCAGGAATCTCGACTGCTCGGCCTCCGCCAGGTGTACCGGGCTGGTACCTTCCTTCCTTCGCTCCCGCGGAACCGCGAAACGATCCTCCTTCCTCCCGCTCGTACACCCTCCGGCCGACCTTCCGCGGAACCGAGGCTCCTCTTGGCCAGAACCCCGAGCCAGCCGATTGATTATCACCGCTGCCGAATTCGCTGCTAGATTGATGCGCCTCCCATGTGCGGAAGATTCACGCGCAAACCCAAAGACGCCTGGGGGCGTCCACGTCACCGGACCACCGTCCAGGGTCCCACTTTGGCTAGCACCAGTCGTCCTCGTCGCTGTCTGAGTGTCTCGACCTGGCGGGGAGGTGGAGAGGGGTTTGGAGGGGAGGGGGAGGCAAAGAGAACACGTGAAGAACGGTGTCATATACTTCATTTCGCACTTACCGAAGTAATTGGAATGTTCGAATTAGGATGTTCACCTGGGTGTCCTCTGTTTGGCCTGCAGCTGCGGCTTGTAGCCGTTGGGCACGGGGCTGGGCAGAAGACGGCCCCCGCGGCCCATGGCCACCGCCTGCTCGAAGCTCAGCGGGCAGTGGCTCGGTTGCATGCCCGGCACGTGTCCCGGTGGCGGGTGCGGCATGCCGGCGGTGATCGGCATGTGAGGGCCGGGTACGTGCGTCCCGTGGGTCGGCGACGCGTTCAGCTTTGGGAAGTTTATGTTGGCCGGCTTGAGCTGCAGGGTGGAGGGCTTGTTCGGGGTCGGCGGTAGCTGTCGGCCGTACCTCCTCGTCACCAGTACCGGGTAGCTGTGCTGATGGGGGTGATGCCGATGATAGTGCTGATGCGGATGAGCTGGCTGACGGCCCCCTATCGGGCTCGGGCTCCTCGAGCGCTGCTCCAGGCTGGTCGTCCCGTAGTGGCGCCCGCGTTCGATGTGACGAATAGGACTCGGCGTCCTCGCCGGGCTCGTCGACGCGCTCCACGGACCTGACCAACATTCCCGTTAGAAACGTGCGCCCCGGCCGCTCTCCGCTCTTATCTGCCCGACTATTCTCTAGCTGCCCTAGGCCCTAGGGGATCTGCCCGATGAAACGGGGTCCCGAGCGCCGCACCGGGGATCGTTCGAAGGGGCACAACAACGTTTACCGCGGCAATTCAAACATCATCGTACGCGTCTAGGACGACTAGCTATCGAGTCGTTGAATGTAATGAACTTCAGCTAGATCGAGTCTGAGTCGGGGGGGGGGGGGGGGGACACCGATTGGGAATCTAATCGATTGCACGGGGAGATGGGTCGAGTACAGGTGCGACAAGGCTCTCAAACCACAGACATGCTGGGATAATTCTAAAGCTACTCTCTGCGGGTAGACACTGTACACCGGTGCGTTTAACGAGCCGCATGCCAGTTTTCGAAACATTAGGACAGTTCGAATAGTCGTCGGGGTGTCTCAGGCTGGATCTAGGGAGGGGCGTGCGATCTCTACCAGCGAAGGGGTGAGTGCGCGAGATATCTGTGCTGTGCGGAAAATCTCAAATCTACTGTTATCTGAAGGTGAGGTGGGGGAGGCCGGACTTTTCTACGTGTGAGTTTTATTCGTACATCCGGGTGAAGGATAGTGCGCGTGTTCCAAGAGTGCTCGATATCAGAAGCGTGTGCGAAGAAGAGAGAGAGAAAAAAAAAGAAGAGAATGAAAGATGAAAATAAGCATCGTTGCGACGCGCGACGGCTCAAGCGGTCCGAGCTGTCCGGCTGGAGAAATTGGCCAGTGGGACGGTTTTTCGACCAACTCTCCCCTAGCCGATGGCCTCTGACGCTTTGGAAACGCGAGTCTCTTGAGCACTACCCGACAGATCCCCGCGAGAATCGATCGGTCAAGGAATACCGCTCGCTATCCTGGTGTCTGTTGTGTACGCAATTATTTGCGGCTAATCGCTAATCTGTGTGTCGGTTGGCCGTGTCTGTGGCTGTGTGGTAAGTTGTGTAGCTCAGAGCGGTAGAGAACACGAGATATATAACGGTGAAAGCCAAACGATCGTAACTCGAAGGTAATTAGTAAAATTGCTTCGGAACAGGGAATGAAAACGGAGTTGCGAAAGAAATTACCATCGTCGTAATAGTCGCAGTGGTCGTAATAGTCTTTGTAGGCGCAAAACAGAACAAAACGAAGAAACATATTACATCGAGTGACACAGAGCTTCTGCCTCTTGCGAGTAAAAAACCATTTATAGCGACATTCATATAGTTTGCAAATCGTGGCTACGAATCTCTCTCTCGGTTCGCCGCGGTTGAGCGTGCCTCGCCGCTCACGCGAGCATCACGATCGTCACCCGGCGAATCCGAGTCGAACGTTGGCCGGCCGACCGAAGAGATTCGTAGCTCCGATTTCGTAAAAAGGACTTATCGTTGCACCGTGTTTTCGTCGACGATATTATCATTGCTGTCTTGTACCTCGCATCCTGTGCCGATGATTGTACTGTGACGAATGGGGTTGATGCGAGTGTCTCTGAATCTCGACGACGTTGCTAACCGTGTCGCTAAACCCTGGTCCATCGTGGTAGTAATGGCTGTGATGGTCGTACCTAGGTCGCCTCGGCGATTGCGATCTGTCCACGACCGGCGAGTATCTTTAGCAGAATGCAAACAGGCAAACCCTCAGAATGGGATCGTTCTCTTGGCTGTACAGCAACGGTAATAGGGGGATGCTTACCTTGAAGTGGGTGAACGCGCTGGATGTCTAGCTGGATGGGCAGGTGGGTGAAGCCTCTCGCCGGGGTGGGTGAGACTCTCGAGGCTACCGGCCCGCGAGTCGCTAACTACGACGTCCTGAAGCTCCATCTAAACGAATAGACTCGTCGGTTAGAGGGTCGTCCAATGGTCGCGCACAATCAGGAGTTTTAAAGGAGTCGGGGTGTCGCCGGTTCTTTGCCTTCGTTACTAACGATTCGCGCCTCGAACAAATACATTCTTTCTCCACTCGAGACGCCTTTTGCCTCCGAAACGCCAATCCCCGCGCGAGCCAACAGCCTGGAGAGCTCTCTCTCTCTCTCCCTCTATCTCTCACTCTCTAAAACTAGCTGTTTCGTTGAAATTTCCGGGCCAAGGAACTCGCCCGGGGATTCGCGATGGTCAGTGCTAGTGATTTTCTTTCGTTTGGTAAACGATGGACGATCTCGAAGATGAGAAGAACAATCAGCGAAGTGGAGCAGAGTAGTCGATATACAGGCACATGTACGCGCGTGTAGAGGCATGCAGTAAAAGAGACTCGGTGCATGCACATGCTTCTGGTTGGTCGGATCTCGTTTTCTGGGCGGGTAGGTCGATGTGATAGAAGAAGAGCAAACGAGTCGTGTGTCCACTACCTTTGGCGTATCGAGGTTCGTTCCATAGGTGTCGGTTACTTACCGGGATGCGGATATACAATGGAATGTTACGACAAACAACGAGAGAAACGGAGAACGAGGCACTCGCGGCTAAGTCGCGGCGAATGCTCCGTTGCTCTTGGCCACTCTCGAGAGTGATCTCGAGGCTGAAAGCAGCTAGGGACAAGGGTGGGGTATCTCTAATGTTCCGCGGCAAACCTTTTCTACGAATCTCGGAGTCCGGGTAATGAGGTGGAGGTATGCGGAGGTCACTAGGTGGCTCGCTAGACGAGTGTTCCGATTCTAATTCATGTATGTACAGAGATTCTAACGCTAAGCTGTCAAGATCGATCAGTGGCTTGCCAGAAGCTCCCAGATAACAAATAGAAAAGCTTCGTTTCCTTTCACTGCTCAGCGGTTAAAAGGAACGACTGACATTATCGTTTCGGAGATCGAGCGAATAAACCGATCAACGCTGCACTGCAAATCGATCTTGACTCTTTATTCATTTCACGACATCACGCACAATACTTTTCGTTTACGCCTGCGATTAACCGGCCGCGCGATATATTCGCTAAACCCCCTGAACCCTGAATTAATCTAATCATCTAGGTCTAGTCTAGTGTCGTTGGAAGGAAAGAGATTGCCCGGTCTAAAAGCGTCGTCGAGTCGTAATTGCTCGCAGAGCTAATCTAAAGGTATTCCCATCGGTTTTGAATAGAGCAGAAGTGTGTAGGTATTTTGCTGAGGCTAGTCGCGACCCTATTCTAACGGCGTGGGCGGTCGGTCTACGTAGGTCTAAAGAAGCCGTGTCGTGTGGCCGCATTCATATCTAATTGGTAAGCACGGATCCGTCTTTCGATCGGCTAGCGGCACGAAGATCTATACATCCCGATCGAAACGAAAGTATCCTCGATCTACCGCGATCTAGACGCGCGTCTCACCTCGCTGGCAGATAGCCGCCAGGCGTTCGAACGCGAAACGGAAGAGAAGGTCTGGGCAAGCCGCTCACCGGCGAGCTGTCTTGTCGCGAGCGAATCGAGGGATAGTGCTATCGAAATCGCGGTAGGATTTGATAATTTGAATCGAGCCGAGAGACCTTGTGGTAACGGATCGAGGAGCGAGGTGCGTAGGTATTCTGGTGTTGATAGTACGAGGGTGGTCGGTGAGCATGATGATGATGGTGATGGTGATGATGGTGGTGGTGGTGGTGATGGTCATAGTATAGATCTTTGTCGGTATCGTAGTATTGGTCGTGATGGTGATGGTGGTAGTAGTAGTTTTGATCCTGCTGGGAGGGCACCTCAGCCAGCAATGGCTCTAGCTCGGGGGCGCGATCCTCGTCATTAACTACGGGTACAACCCCAGACCCACCCCCTCCCTGGCTACTCTCTCCGCTGCTGCCTAGTATATCGTACTGGTGGGACATCTTCCAGTTCACCTTTTTATTTCTGAAACCAGCCAACGATCGAAAGATCGGCCGTTAGTAGTTTTCTATTAAACGGGATATACATTCTGCGAGCTTGGTTGGCTTCGTACGTTATCGCGTGTCTTATGCGTACCTGATGCTACGCTGACGCCTGTGCTCGGCGGCTGCGATGACCCCGAGGGCACCGTCGTCTTCCTCCGCGAGCTCCGTGTGCTTGTCGAGCTTCGGTTCCGGCGGCGGCCGTACCACCGGCTCGAGACTGTTCGCCCTACTTCCGCTCCCATGATTATTTCCGGTGTGATTAACCGCCGTCACGTCCAGTATGCAGTTGAGGAAGGCCGATTGCTAGAGTCGAACGTGCCAAACCACACCGGCTATCAGAGCTGGTCGATACTTGTCTCTATGGTATTCTATATATCTCTCGTTGATCGACCGTTCAGACGATCGTCCGATCCCCGAGCCGATCCATACATTATTGTACAGTAGGTACACATGTATGTACAGGATACAGGCACATACAGGCTTTCGTCTATCCTCTCCTCGCTTTACCTTGCTCTCACTCTCCCGTCCGTGCTTTATGCCTCGAAATCCAACGTTAGATGAGAATCGAAGAGAATTTGAAATTTTCTTATCAGACTTTTCGTAGATAAAAATAGGCCATGCTAGAAAGAGTATCGAAACCGAGTGATTGTGCACTTGAAAGTGTCGCTAAACACGCTAAACGCCACTTTCCCGCCGGCAAACGATTATGCGGCTCTCAAGGCATGTGTGCGATAAAATGTAATAGTATACAAAGAAGAGATTGTAGTAAAAAAGTGATATGGCAGATCGTTCTCTGTGGATCGGGCTCTGGCAAAGCCTGTATATGTTTGTCGGGAAGCTATAGTATCTTACGTACAAATGTTAATCATCATTTTATTCGTTTGTCAAGTGTTACGAGTGAGCGTAAAGTACCATATGCAAAATAGAGACATTTATTTACTCGTCACGTTTACGGCACTGTGGGAATGCAAACGTTAGTAAGCATGCAACAAAATCCGCCAACCGTCGGCGTTCCTACTTGGCGAGCTTTCTAATACTGCGTACGTACTAGATTATCGAAATGTTCCGGGTGAGTTAAGGTATGTAAGTTTTCCTATACGCGACTGATGGGCGCAACGTCGACAACTTCGAAGTCGATTTTCTCGAAAACGAAGGGCGATATCGAGAAAAGTTACTATTCCTTTTCGACGTATAACGAATAAATAAGTCGAGGAAAAGGAATACGATTTTTTCGATATTGCGCTTCGTTATCGAGAAAATCGACTTCGAAATTCCTGACGCGTCGCGTCCAGTCGCGTATAGGAAAGCTTATCTGTAGGCACACATAGAGGCGAACGCCGACGGTTCGCAGACGTTTCGTTTAAAGATACCAATACGTACATACACCTATATGCGAACATGTCGTGGACAAACACGGTACATAAGCCAATCACAACGAACAAACGTGACTCTGAGGAGCTACTATTTGGGGGCTAATTGGTATTCGGTATCGTATACAGACACATTAATTAGCCGCAAAGTGTACAATTTTACTCGAGTTTCCAACATGCCTACGTACGCCACACTTGGCTACGACTCATCTACCGTCAATTTACCTTCAACGAGATACTTTCAATACGATCAAACTCACAAAGTGTCCTACACTTTGCCTGCTACGAGATACATGATTGCAAGTAGAAAGAAGAAGGCTCTCCTCGCGGGAGCCTCTTCTCCCCTTGGCCACCAACGACGAACGATATTTGCGAGATCGGTTCGAAGGTACCGCGACCTCTACGCGCGGGTACGATCGTCCCTCGGTCGTCTGGCAAACGGTTGTTCGTCGTCGCGGGTAGAAAAACATTCGGTTGTTCACAGCATCGTTTGTTTCGAGGGAGAAATGCTCGTCACCGATATCTTCCGTAGAACGAACTTGTAATCTAGCTACATAGGTAATCGTGTGGTAATCGTTGTCTGTCGTGTTGCTATTTGCGTGTCGCGGTGTAATTCGCGGATAGCAGGGGCGTAGTTTTGTAGAACGGGAATCGAAAGAGAGCTAGCAAGGCAACCGGTCTACGGAGTACCTACAGAGACGGTACTGAATAAAACAATTGTCTAGAAATCGTTTCTACGCTACGTGGTGGCCTTTAGACAGTGTAAAACGGGTAGATAAAAAGAGGAAAGAAAATTTTCAGTCAAACTAGCAAGAATGCTGAGAATCTAACTCGAGGAACGCACGTCCGGTAAATACTTATATCGCTTCTACTGTCTCCGTTATCGTTCAGTCTCTGGAATCTGGATTCTAGAAATTAGCTCCGTTCCTCGAACGTTCGCTTCTTCAAATCAGAAGTGTGTTCCTCGATCTCGCTACGGTCATGTCAAGAGCTCTCGTACGATAGAAAAGGAAAAAGAAAGAGAAAATAAGAAAAGAGGGAAAATCGAAATGACAAACAGTTGCAGCGCAGTTTCGTTAACAAGAGCGTCGTTCTCAGGGGGAGGGTGGAAAAGAAATAGCTAAGTCTCTAATGCTCGATCTAAGATCGACACTATGCCGGACACTAGCGTTCAAAGACTCGGAAAACTATTCATCTAAGAGAAGATTTATTCGAAGGCTACGTAGTGACAGGTGATCGCTAAATGGCTAAATGACTAGATCGCTAACGGAGTGATACTCGAGGCAAAAGGCGAGCTATGTTCGAGGATCAAGTATCTCCGGTTCTTTATTATTTCTCTCTGTTTCCAGCTAATTCATTCTATGAGGTTCGACGGACTAGGTGTAACTTACTTGCAGACAGCTAGAATCGTGTTCTCGAGGGGGGGGGGGGGGGGCGGAGTGGGGGAGGAGGGGGGGGGGCAAAGAGCCGAATTTCACGTGGGCACACGTGCGAACCACGCCCACGTGACATCGACACGACCACTAGAAACCTCGGAGCGTCGCAATTTTATGCATCGTCGCTGCTATTTTCCGACAAAGTCATGCGAAATTCCACGCCGGGATGAGGCAGTATGTTTCCCCATCGATCGTTCCTTCCCGACGATGCGGAAAATTGCGCGCCGTCCGACTACATAGTTTCAGATATTATCCTAGACTAATTGCTTATTATCTGAAGGAGGAGGCGTGCTGTTAGAGAGGAGGTTAGTTTAAAAGGAAAAACTAAAGTTTCTAATAATTGTTCTATATATCATGTGAATTCGGAAGATACTCTATTAAATACTTTCGCTAATGCGTGTGTCAGGTGCCTAAGAAAGAAGAAAAGTCGGGTGTGTGACACTGTGGTTCCGTTCTCAACACAACTGCGGTTGATTCGCCCGGATTCTCTCTTTTCTTACTCGGAAAGTTTTCAGGGGCCAATTTGGAGATTTGGCGCCCCTAGGCTAACAACCGTCTATCTCCCATTCCGCGGAATATTATCCAATATTTTTATTTAAAAGAGTCGACGTAGTTTCAAAATTGATTCGATATGGCTCCTCACATATGAATTATTGCTAATTCGCTAAATGGAAAACAAGTGAATTGTTTTTAAAGTTGCCTCAAGCCTCTGTGTTTAAACATTTTTCAATTTCTCTTGCTGAAAATTTGTCGCCACTCCAAAATTCGCCCGCTACCCAAAATTTGCCGCTCCTCAAAATTTGTCGCTCTCCAAAATTTTTCGCTCCTCCAAAATTGGATGCACCCCAAATTTTTCCGATTCCCGGAATTTGCCGCTCCCCAAAATTTACCGCTCCCCGAATTTACAGCCTACTTAGCCTAGACCCAAATCAGCCCCTGAGCGTTTCTTACGAAGGAAGTTTCTTAGTGCGAGACTTGTACTTCGCGTTGCGTATCAACGGTCGTTGCGTTGCCATTAATCGGTCTGTGATTCAGTGACAGTATTTAACAGAAAAGTTGGGAGTGTGAGGAGAGAATCTACGGTATAAACGGAATTGTAACTGTAACCAAAACTGTATATGTGTGACGAGTGTCGAAAACAGTGTGCCGTGTGTTGATGCATAGAAAGAAATGTGTAAGATCAAAAATAGAGCAGAGATACAACTGCCGATTTCTCTAGTGGAAAATGTACCAATCACTTAAATACGTATCGCATACTTTATTATAGGCATGATAGGCTACTGTGTCTCTGCGAGAATTAGTGGTTATTTAAATATGAAGAAAAATGTAGGTAAATCGTATTATGTACAGAAAGAAGTGATTCGTTCGCTGCAATGGATTCGACTCTGCATCCTATGATCCTCTTCATCGTTTGGACTAAACGAAACTCAATCGAAAGCGTCCGTTTCCATGGGAAATTACCGAACGCGATCCATTGCAGTGAACGTGAAAACGTGTGAGCAAACGTGTTGGTAAAAGAAAGGTGAATGTACAAAGAAAAACGAAACGAAAGGACCGTATTAAGATGATAATAAGTAAGAGAAAATGTAAGTACTACCGCCTGGGCTGCAGGACTTTGCCCAGCATTATCGTTATCGATAAGATCGTTATCGTTCTGTAAAACAAAGAGAAAAGACACAAAGAGATGATTCAGAGCTGCGTGAACATCCTCTTGTCTGGGTATACAAGTACATAAGAAAGTAGTATAGTCTGTGGTTAAGTTCGAGTTTCAATTACTCCTACACTAATGGTCACAATAATCACAATAACAATAATAGTAATAATAATGTAAATTCTATTCTGTCAATTAATTCGAGGGTTCAAACCTCGTTGTCGTACTTTTTTTTTCTATGATTCTTTAATTAAAACACGTATATAAATTCAACACACAGATTCTCCTCTAATATTCTAATCGTAACTCATTCAATAAATCATATTGACCTAATTTTCTATGAGTAGTCCGTGTTTCTGTCGATTCATCGCAATGCCGATCGCGCCAATTTAACAATCCCGCGAATATCTAACTACGTTACTCTTGTATCTCTTGCGAATTGAATTGCTTGTAGTTTCTCCAAAAGAAAGGCAGGCAGCAATCGATGTATCGACCTGGGACAATCTACTTTAATCGGTTGCATCAAATTCGAATCGTGACGTTCGGGAGGGGTGACATCGAACTGCTTCTACACATATTGACTCGGCTAATTCAACTTAACGGACAGAGATTGAACGTCTTTATTGTTCTTAAGTGATAGTTAACTATTCACGCCGATTCGTTGTCCCAGCGAGGTGATCAGGCTTCGTTAGCTCTAGTTACTTTCATTCTTTGATAATTCATACGTTACGCCCTGAAAGTTTCGAGAAAACTGGGACAAAGAGGGCGACTAAGTAGATATCTCGATTTCTCGTTACTCGTTCAAATACATATGAATGTTTGAAAACTCTCAGCACTACTGAGCACACAGTAATATAGCGTCGGAGTGACGGGACTTAGGGAGGGAAGCTTAGGATCGCGTTTATTTAAAAGCAGAGACATTTCTGTGGCATTGAATCGTCGATGAAACTTTGCATCGTACGGACAGTCCTCGAACTATGAGTTTTCAGACTGCACCTTCGGTAATTCTGCGATACTAAGCTTTCGGTGGTCGGTTGTCAAGAAGCTACTTGGAGTGTTTGGAAGTTCTCTATTCGAAATGTGGCTTCCACACCGGCTGTGTGAAATCCTACCACGAAGAAGCCAACGACAAACATCCATTCGAACTCGATCCTCGAGCGATCCCCACGATTCTCGCCCTGTTAATATACTAGATTATTCTATTAATTAGAAATCAGAACAAGAAGAAGAAATCTGGACGGTCTCGTGGACGGAACAGCTGAACGGCAACACGAATCGTGGGAACGCAGCGCGGAGAGGTTCCTTGTCTGAATAGGGAAATATCGCTAGGGGCTTCGGTTTTCGTACGAGTGACACTCGAATCGAGATTGAAGGGACACTCACCTGTCCGGTTGACTCTATCTGACCAAACCTGGTCGTCCTCCAACTTTCGAGTATCAGGAGGCAGACGTATATCTTACCAACCGTCATGTTCATCCCCTTTAATTCTGAAACATCACGAGCACGTGGCTGGTGAGATCAGTGCTCCTCATAAAAGACCCTCGGAATTGCATATCTCCTTACCTTCGTTCCTAGGTATCAAAATGTCCAACATCTTTTTCGCCTGCAGGGGCCAGATACTTCGGATCGTGTCTCTCAGCTCCTCGTTCGCTTGGTTCCTTTCGTTGGCTGTGGAAACGCGCCGTCAAGCATTCATAAGAATCCGCGCAAGTAGGGTGGAAAATTGAATAAGAGAAGCTCGATCACTCACCGCTTCTCATCTTGATGTTAAGATTCTCGCGGATCAGCGCGAACAGGGTGGTGGTGAAGTTGACTTTCCCGTTCGCGTCCGCCGGCATGTTCATCCGGATGAGCTTCTTGTAGGCGAGCCGGTTCGGGCACTTGTTACCAAACCCCAACGGCGGGTCCATGTTCTTGAGCATGTCGTACATCTCGGTGTAATGGATCTTGCCGGTGGCGTTCGGATCGTACTCGGCCCAGATGCGGACGAACTCGTCGAGGTGGTGGGCGCCCAGGATCGACGAGTCCCTCGTCAGGTAGTCGAAGTTGTCCATGATGACGGCGACGAACAAGTTCAGCATGAGGAACGAACAGAAGAATATGAACGAGACGAAGTAGGCGTAGGCGATGTTCGATCCGCAGCCGCCTGGCTCCTGCTTCCCTGCCTTCACGTCGCAAGGCCGACCCTTGATGCAGGACAGCATGATGTTCGGCCAAGCCTCGCCGGTCGCGCACCTGGCAAATACCATTCGCACTTGTACACAACCGTCTCGATCCTCGTCACACCCCGATCCCTCAAATTCAACCTTCTAGCGAAACTTCAAAGCTGCGCCGATAGATCGACGATCTCCGAACGCTTCCGGCGGTTCCAGGGATCAATATTTTTTGTTTTTTTTTTCTTTTTGCTTTGTTAATTTCTGTCAGAGGGACTACTGGCTAAAGAACCCGCACGAACCGCCAGGAGCGTTCGTCCTTCGAAGCTACATGCAAATTACTGAATCGCAAGCGTGGCGTTTCTGCTCTTCAACTGGAACTTCTATCGATACGTTTGCTTTACGGATTGCTACGAACTTGTTACTTTAGAGCACTATCAAATAGTAAATTGCGGAACGACGAGTGTGCCCCGGTGGTTGAACACGGGATTCGGATATGCGTTTGAAACACATCATGCACGAAATCGATCCTCGGCAACTGGCAACGAGTGCAACACCAAAAGCGATACTGGCCCAGTAACTCAATTCTCTACTCGATTATTCTACTGCGTGTTTAGTTGGAACTGTACGGGCGAGGCGTTCATCAGCCCGTTTCCGCGCTAGTGTGTTCGGTAAGTTGGACCGGTGCGATGTTTCTCAGGTGACAACTACCATTAAGAAAGATCGAGTGGCCCGGAGAGAATTAAGTTTCTCGATCGACTTGATCGCGAACGCAAAACTTCAGCTGTGCTCTGTTTCTGCGGGCTTGCTCGAACGGTGATAGAACGGAAAAGAAAAACTTAGCCGCATTTGTTTATCGGTAGCTCGGTGGCGTGTTACTTACCGAAAAAGCAACATCAGACCTTGAATGAAGCTTTGGAAATTGTTGTGCTTGGTAATAGAACTCTCGGGATCCAGCGCGATGTTACCGAACACCTGAGGCCGACAGAAAGAAAAATGGCCGCGGCCAAAAGGCGGGCACGGCATTAGCAACAGGTCCTGATCTGTTCCATGATAATCGATAATCTATGCACGGGTCTTAGCGATCTCGAATCGTTCCCTTTTTGTCCTCGTATCCGCGAGCCTCCACTATCGAGGGGGGGACCTCCGGTACCATGTTCAGACGGTTGTATAATGTTCGGTATCGAGGTAACAACAGTGTACACAGTGATAGTGTGAAACTACCCTCTAAAAATACGCATCCACCACATTAATTACGATCTACGGTCTTCTTTACTCTCTCCTTCGATCGATACGCGAGCCCCTCGAGAGAATCCTTGGCCCCGCTCATTGGTCATAGAATACTCTTTACTTTCGATGCACGCGTAGAGCGCGCTTAGAGCGCGCTCAGAGCTTTTACGTTCTCTCGGGGACCAGCTGTAACGTGACAAACTTGAACAATCTAGGGCAAGCATCTCTATGGAACAAATTGTCTATAGGAAGTCTAATTGCGGGGTTTCAATTACAACAGACTGACACGTCGAGCAGCTTACTCTCGTTAAACCTCATGCCAACAGCCCAATAATAGTATAGGTATTCTACCACGTTCTTTATTCACTACCGATCGCTCGTGTCCTGTTTCAAGAAAACAGTTCGTCGCCGCGCGCGCGGGGATCGTCGATCGCCCGCGAACAGAACTGTTTGCCGCGGATCGGTAGCTACTTTCGCTCATCAACAATTGCACTTTACCCCATCTCTGACAATTGCTGCGTTTAGCTGCTCGACTCACCGAAAAAGCAACATAAGACCGGCGAAGAAGGACTGAAAGTTGTTGTGATCATCGATCGCTGTTCCTGGATCGTTCGTTATATTTCCAAAGACCTGACAACGGAATTTCATGGTCAGCTAATCGCCACCAATGCCGGTGTTCGTCGTTTAAACATTCTCTTCCTGTAAATTTCTCGTTTGTCTGGCTGGCGCGAGCCGTCCCCGATGGGCTTCGCCTCTTCGCGCGCCCATTGGAAACCGCTCGGAGCGTTTCGTTAGTCGTTAGCCCGGGATTTCGTGTGATTCGAGCTACGTGGCGGGCAATTAATAAACGTCTCGTTCGTCTGTCCTCTCGACGTTAAAACGGGGGAGGGGGGGGGGGGGGGAGCGTAGAATATCGAGGCCTTGTTAAATGTTCAAGGGAAACTGAGCACTGCTCTCTGAGCGATTCGTACCTGCATACCGATGATCGCGTAGATGAAAAACAGCATCGCTATGAGGAGGCAAACGTAAGGCAGAGCCTGCAAGAACACGTGGACAGGTCAGAATCCGAGGGTGAGTTGTAAATTCTCAGAGATCTGCCGGTGGTGACACTTACTTTGAAGGATTGTACAAAGGTCCAGAGTAAAATTCGTATCGTGTAGCCTTGCCTGAGCAGCTTGATCAGCCTGGCGGCGCGGAACAGCCTGAGGAAACCGACGTTGATGAAGTTCTCCTGCAGGGGACAGAGGAAATTGCACTTAACCCCCAAAAATGCCGGCTGCTTGTCGCGAATTTAGCCGGGCTCCGCGCGTGCAACGTTACGGTCTCACGGGCGCGCGCCAAAAGGCTCCGATTCACCCTTCGACGCGCCCTTATGGGGTTAGATACCCTTGCCAGGAAAATGGGAGCATTTTTGTGATTTTTTCTTCCATATAAATATACGTCATATTTCAAAATCAAGATATACACTTTCACCTGAATAAATTAAGCTCTATCCCGTTTAAATAGAAATTTGATATCTTAAGAAATGGCGTAGTTACGAATAAGTATCTCATGACGTTTCTTTATATAAGAAGAAAATCATAAAAATCACCGTATTTTCCGACCTGTCGACGATATTTAACCCCTTAGAAAAACCGTCTCGATCCACGAACGAAGCTATGGAACGCTTCCGATCGCGCGGGAAGAAGCTTTTCTGCTGCCACGATATACGTAAAGTCGTTTCGTTAAACCCATTTGCTGCAGTCGAACGACCGGCAAAGAAATCTCGATCGCGCGTTAATACCGCATCCATATGCCATTCGAGGTGGTCTGTGTAAACACGTGGCGAGTATAGAGTATAGAGATCGAGTGTTTATGCGATGTACATAGTATGAATGTCTCGTGTGTGTAAAGAATTCGTGGTGCGACGAGAACGGGCAGTCCTGCTCGTCCATTTCGAGTCGTCGAGTGAAACGAGTCGGTTCGATCGTCGTATCGTCATTTTCCTCGAGCTCAAACTCTCCCTTCAAATGACTTAAGGGGGTGGGCTACTGTGACGGACAGAAGAAAAATAAGTAATCTTCTCATGCAAATTGTAGAGAAACTAATCAGCCGATTAAATTGATTTTGGCATATTCTAAAGCATTAAACACCATTATAAAAATTATAAGAAAATATGTACGCAGATATATGCCACGAGGTGGCTCCGAACTGATGGTCTTTCTTAATCGGTGTACCTCTTAACTCGAATATGAATTGTCTAAAACAAAAAGTAAAAAAGTTGTCTATTAAATATAATGTTATGCCTAAGCATTAACGGAGATGTTTTTTAATATTTTGAAAATTCGCCGAATAACAGCGTGTTGAAGAAAAGGACGCGTCGATTTTCGCAACGATTCGTCTGTGACTCCCGTAAAAAAAGGAATTTTCAAAAAACGATCCGTTAATGTTTAGAGAATGTAGAAACAGAGATGTCTGCAAAATTTCGTCACAATGGCATCGATACAGATTGAGAAATCATGTACCTACACCGTTTTGAAAAGATACTACATTCTAGAGACTACGAACTAATATTTAAACGAAAACAAAAATGACGATTTTTCGACCGTTTCACAGTAGTCTAACCCCTTAACCGACACTTACGTCTGTGGTGTAAACGTGACGGGGCTTATACCTTTTTTTCACCTAGTTGGCCGCCACTCGAAAACCGCTCCTGGCACAAGAAAACACGACATTGCAAGATTATTGTGATCGATCTAACGTTTCCACACACTGATCTCTTAATTATTGCGGATACAAGAACAAGGCTAGCGGAGATTAAGAATTAAACGAGGCTATCCGGCGACGAGACTGCTGTACACTGGTGTCGTTACTCGGCTTACCTTGCTGTTTCGAGAGCACGACAAGTTAGCCAAGAAAACACACTCTTTAAACTCTGTCGGTTTCGGCAAACCTACTAGGAGTGCAAGCATCTTAAAAAGGGAGGAACTCGACCGACTCGACGATAGCCCTCGATGCGGCGTCGCCGCTCAACTATTTCGCTCATTTACTGGAGTACTCAATTACGGCGTGTGGGTGTAGCGCTGTGTCTTACTTCGGGTGTTAAATACACTTTTACTACGTAGGAATTAAGTAAATACTTGACGGGCAGTGCTGTACTTATATGTCGGTTGTTCGGAGTGTATGATTTTTACTATATAAAGCGAGGGCCGTTCAAAAGGAAACTGCTTGCGCAAGTGTCTTGGACATTTTACTTCGAACTGTCTGTAGGCACTTTCTCTGTCACAGATTTTTATCGGATTTCCAGCAAATAGATCCTCGATCCCTACGGCAGAGTCTGAGACTCAGCGGCCGCTGAGTAAAAGATCACGCAACTGGAACATGTGAGAATCGTTGTGATAGAAAATAGGTAACGGTGTTTCGTTTCCTGTTTGAACGGCGCGTTTCCTCGGTAGGTAATGTTACAACATGTAATGCTGCGAATAACGTGGTGATCGTATACTGTGCAGACGTGAGAATGTACAGTGTGGGTGTGTAGCGTATGAATGCAGCATCAAGCTACTTAGATACATGAGACTGTGGGGGTTCGAATAAGATCTGACCGATTTACCTGCTATGCCTGTACACTTCTTCTGGCACTAAAGAAGCAGCAAAGAGGTTAAAGGAAAGACAACACTCGAGATGTACAATCAAGCAACAGTGGGGTGGCACAGTTAACGGGAGTCTGGGTTCCTGGCCGGGTGTCTCGTTCGGTGAAACAAAGGAAACAAGGAACAGAACGTCCGGGCATTCTACTCCCTCTCGCGTCAACTACATCCCGGTTTGGCGGGCATTTACTCGTCCAGCGAATTTACGACGGTGTGCGGTGGTTGCAGCTCTACGTACCCCGAACTCGATCACTAGGGCGTCCACGATGCTGCCGATCACCGTGATGAAGTCGAACGTGTTCCAAGCGTCCTTGAAGAAGTTCTGCTCGCGGTTGGGATCGAGAAATAAGTTCGATTAGAGACGGTCGTACCAGCGATCATTGCCTGCTGCCGCAGCTCCCAACTTTCCTCGAAGCTGTCTCTCGAACGCCACGCCGCCCCACCCAGGCCGTTCCTCGAACGTTAACGCTCACCCCCGGCTCAACGTCGAGCCTCTCCATTCGACCTCGCTTCGAGGAAACTTGCAGCCGCCGCGAGTGTGTGGAGATGTCTGCGAAACTACCGCTAAGGGGAAAACTACGTGTTCGACTTGAGAAAGTGTAGGAGCGTGTCGTTTGCGTGTTATGTACTTGTACGTGTGCGTGATGTCGGTGTGTAGGTGTGACTGCCACGCACCCTTACAGGAACGTAAATGGTAATGATGGTGGAACTGAGCTGCGTGTGTGACCGGGGGGCTGTGCTCTCGAGTAAAGGTCATATTTCTTCGTTTCGAAAGTGTCCATTTGCGAATCGTGAACGAGCAATGTATTCGCGAGAGACGCGGCTGAGAGTGATCGAATGCCCCCTACCGGAAGTCTCTCCGGGATATCTAAGCTATTGGGTAGAGCGTGATCGGTAACTGTCACGTATCGAGCACGGCGCTCTATCTATCTATACTACGTACGCGCGTACATACGTAGTCTCTCTACGGTACAAAGTGGAGGAGAAGCAGGCAAGAAGCTGGCCGCCCGGTTGACGCTAAGAGAATCTGGCAGTTCATCTCTCTAATTTCCTCTCGCTGGAAGTAGCGTGTAGTCGGTGCTGTTGGGAGATGAAGAGACCCGGCTGAGAGGGTCTTAAGGCGATTACGTGATATCCAAGTCGCGCGCTTTGGTGTGATCGATGATCGGCTCGGGTATAAGTGACGGGATCACTTCTAAAGAAGTATCTACGGGAGCATGCCGGTAATAGCGAGCAAACTAGAGAGAAACGGGGCTGGAGAGATGGATAGAGATAGATAGATAGGTAGATAGATAAAGACGCGGAGCGGGAGAGTGTAAGGGGGAGACGTATTCGCGGGAGGCTCTACTTTTCCACCCTCCTTCCGGGCCGAGAAGGAGGTCACACCCTCCTCTAACGGTCCAGAGAATGCAAGCGAGTGTGGGTATCAGCGTAACGATCTCGGGCTCTATCGCAGCTTCTCGGTACTATCGTACGTCTAGCTTTACTCTAAACACAGGGTGGAGAAACGGACGAAAAGTGTACCGGCCAACGTTCCACTGCGAAAAGTACGCGCGTGAAATCGGCGACAAGCATTGGCAGGGGGGGGGGATAGTCTATCGGGAGCCTGAGTCTTACGAGCTCCAACGAATACGAAGCGGCTAGTTTAAATAGCAAGAGGATAGAGGCCTAGGCAAAGTATTGGTTCTACTGGTTATTCTGGAGTGTTTCACGGAACCCAGTTATCAAAACTCGCTCCCCGTTCCACGCGCACCGCTCCAAGCAAATCGGTGCGCGCGTTTCGATCGCTCTTCCGTCGCGCAACTCTGAAACAGACGAAAGAGCAACGGGGAGGGGAGATCGTACGTTCAAGAGAATTTCGCATCACTGGCGCTGATCGAACTACGGGCGGGATGAGAATCGACGGGGCCATCTCTGAACGATGTCGCGGTACCATTTCACGATGCACGTGTTCCGCTAGGTAGACATATGGTAGTAAAACGCATCCTGCGTAGCTTTTCGCTCGGCTGTTCTCGCGAAGGGTGACCGTTGAGTAGAGAAATTAATACGTAAAAAAAAAGAAAACAAAATAGAAGAACGCAATGCGGTATATAATTTAATATAGCTACTATATAGTTGCGTGTGATCGAAGTTAGTGGAGTTAATGAGTAAGAGGCGTTTTCTATACCTTGCATCCGAAGGCGACGAGTTTAAGGATGCACTCAATGAGGAAAAGGAGGGTGACGACCAAGTTCACGACGGTCAAGGTGTCCAATAGTGTTGGCGGCGCCTCGTGATACTACAAAATACACCCAACACACAGACGTAACACAAGCTCAGACTCTGCATCGTCGCACGCCCTCCATCCGCCTCCACAATTCGTTTTTATTCGTTCGCTTTGACCGATTTCGTTAACTCTTCCCGCGTCGCGGCAGCTCGACTCTACCGAATCTCGGGAGCTTTCGGTACGCGGCCGTTTCCTCGGTAGCGCGGCTTATGCTTCCCGTCGCTCGTAACTTGTTCGCTGAACTCCTCTATTCCGTGGCTAGTCAGGCGTCGTGAATCATCCGTTTCCCTTGCTTTCGTCCGCGTAACTTTCGCGGGATACGAATAAAACGAAATAGCCAACAAGCTCGAAGCGACGAGAGAGAGAGTTAACACGATTCATCCGTCGAATTTCGAAGACGTCCTCGCAACGGGGTTGCCCCGTACACTTTTACCTTTCTCTTTATTCCTCCAGCTCTATACTCTTAACTACGACTCCTCCGATGTAAGCAGCAAAGAATTCTCCAAGAAACGGAGCAATCCCGTTGCGATCACTGTCCGAACGGTGATCGTGGCTTTTTGATTCGGCGAAGCGATCGATCGGGACAACTTATCCTCCCGAGTCACCGGCAAAAGCAAGTCTAACCAATCTCCGATATCGATGAATCTATGATCCCTCGAGGTAGCTCGCCGTGTCTGCGCACCCGATTCACGGCGATGCCCGCGAAACGACGCTCGATTCTTGTGTATGTATGTGTGGTGAGTGTGTGTGGAATTAAGAACTGGTCCATCCCAGCGCTGGCGGAATGGCATGCGCGTGGCGTGACAGGAAGCCCTCGGGACTTCCGTTTCACGACCGATCTTCCACTGGTTCCGTTTCGAGCGTTCGTCATTCTAATTGCTCCGCCTGTTCTCTACACAGAGTCTAACCGCGCGGTTACATCGAGATCTCCGGTTTCGAGGATTCCTGAGGAAGGATCGAAACGCAACCAGCCTCGCCACGGTCGTCGACGGTCCCTCGGTTAACGAGCGGACGTCGCGAGCGTGACGCGGATCGACGCTGGCCCATTACACGCAGTCGTTGCAACAACAGACGCCGCTCGACGCCGACTATCGATCGGGGGGACTCGCGGGATCGATAATCGGCGCGGAAGCGGCGGTGTAACGCATGCAAGGATCAAAATACATCATGTCAACGTGCAGTGATTGCGTGCGGATGCAACAAGACGGACAGCATGCACGGGAGCTTTCTGTTGCACGGGTTGCTTTTCTCGTGCTTAGCAGCGGATTTACTTTCCTCGACGCAGCCCCCCCCCCCCCCCCCTGTTCGACGTAAGTCTAGGGAACGGTTTCTTCGAACTTAAATAATAACTAGCCAGAAAAAGGAGACAGAGAAAGAGAGAGAGAGAAAGAGAGGGGGAGAGAGAGAGAGAGAGAATAGATAGATAGAGAGATGAACGGAAAATAATCTGACGTGACAGTTATGCTTCGTTTCTTCGTGTCTGGGTACTGATCAGTGTGAAGGCGCGTGTCTCGTATGGTGTTGTGCGTGTGTTGGTGTTTCATAGATTGACTAGGAACTAGGAGCTAGGATCTGGGAAGCGAGCTGAACGGCGCATTGCGATCTTTCCCCACTGAATTCTATTGGTCATTTGATCGTTAAATCTAGTTCCTCTCAACCGGTCTTCGCAGTTCAGCTCGCTTCCACATTCGATACGCGCACCGTTGCGATCGGATTGAACGAATTCCGAAGAAACTCGGACGGCTGTACGACCGCGGTCCGACGTTCCTCTCGCGTCTCTTAGCGAGTCGACGAAGAGAACAGGGTGAAGAAGACGCGACGGAAACCGCGATGCGCTGCTCAACCAATGGCACGTAACGTTACGTTACGATTGCGAACGCCTCGAATCTTCTTGATCCTGCAATCCTCGTGGAGGAACGATCCTGCGCGATCGTACAGCTCGTTCGGTTCGTGTACAGAGCCGAGCAACCGTTGCAGTCTCTTGCAGGTTCGATCGGATTGCGAGATAGATAAGGGTGGTCCGGACCAGACAGAGGTGAAGTAATCTTACAGCAACGTTTCTACGGAAACGGGTTACTAGAAGGGGCGTACGAGAACGAACAAAAAAATAAAGAAGAAAAAAAAATACCAAAATACTACGGCTAGCCGGACGTTCAGCGTCTGTTCAGCCCTGAACACAAAAGGTTCTCTAACAATAAGTAGTGATCTATATACTCGTACACACACGTGTCTCTTGCAATACACGTATCAGCTCCGAGTACTCGAGTCGACAAGATACTACCTATTCTTTCAAAAGGAAAATTAATCAGCTCTAATTGATGTCTAATAAGCGGAACTTACCAGGCTACGACCGAGAGCCCCGCTCCACGGCGCCCGTTCAATTAAGATCCTCCGATCTGCACGTGGCCCGGTTCGCTTTGCGGTTTCACCAGCGGACGCTGGCGGGCGGTCGTGGAGCGGTGCCGCGGTCAAAAAGACTCTAAGCGCGTACGTTCTCTCGTTTAGAATCTGTTCGACGGGGGATCTTGTTGGCATGGTGGAGCTTACCCTGACGCCGAATGCGGCGATCTTCAGTATGCACTCGACGGTGAACATCCCCGTGAAGCACATGTTCATGTACTTCAGCGTGTTCTTGTACGCGTCGCTTTGCCGATGGAACTGCAATGCATACACTGACAAACACACGGCCGACAGAGACAGACAGACAGACAAACGATACAAGCCTACGAACGGTTAGCGCGCGCGCGCGCGCGCCCGCGTCGTTCGCGATCGTGGAGATTCACGATCTCCTCGCCACCAACGCTTTCCCCTTTACCCCCATCGTTACCCGTGACACGGGGGAAAAGGGGAAAGCCTCCTTTTCACCGTTCTATCGAGCGACTTGCCCATCCGTACGGCAACGATTCGCCGCGACGATGCTAGCGATCGAAGCGTCGCGTATCGTTGGGCCAGCCCTCGCCGTCACACGGTATTACAGGTACATACATATATACGAGACGTGTAGAATAGAGTGCGAAATCTGTAAGTTACACGGTGTATATAGATATAGAGACATTTCTCAGTTGACAGAGAAAGAGAGAAAGAGAGTAAGATAGAGAGAGAGAGAGAGAGAAAGAGAGAGAGAGAAAGGGGGAGACAGATAGGTGAATGATATTAACGTTAACCTAGATACGTGTATCTGTACGACCTTGCAGGGCGTGTACGGCGTAACCGTGACGTTAAGGAGATCCTTTCCTCCCATCTATGACTAGGCTGAGCGGGAGACGATACTGTATACATTTTACGCGTGGCTGGTGTGTGCACACGGCTATACCAGTACGGTCACGGTGCGACGGGGTAACGATCGATAATAATCGAATGCATTCGTACTGGTATAACTGACCGGCTACGGGGTTGCTCGGTAGCGATCGAGTCGCGCGCCGGTGTGTCGAACGGTCCTCGAGGCTGGCGGAACCAGGCCGGGGCATCGTGTCCCGTTGCCGATCAGAAGCGCGGGATAACGTTCCCGATTTTAATTCGCCGCGAGACCGTTCGACCGCGCGTCGGGATCGAGTTCGCTGGGTGGAGAGACTGGCGAGTTTGGTGTCCGGAAGAGTGAGAGAGTCGCGTGAGACGAGAGGTAGGAGCGAGTGAGTCGGCTGTGGCGAAATTAAACGACTGAACGAAAAATATGAGCCGAAAGGAGCAGACGCCTCGACGGCGAGCCAAGGAACGGGCAGAAGAGAAACATAAGATGGAGGGGTTTTCGTAAGGAAGGTGCGCGAAAGGCTTTCAAATCCTCCCCCGCTCGAACTTATATACACTCGTGAGTTTCTTTGTTGGTTTTTTCTTCTTCTTTTTTTTTGTTGCTGTTCGAGGGGGGAGGAAAGGGGGATCAAGTCGTGCGGGCGCCCCGTGCAAGATACGCGTGTATGGTGTCAGGAGAATAACGCACGCGCACACACACATTCAAGGTGACAGAGCCCGGTGATGGCTCGCTCGAGCTGGTCAAGTCGAGTTTGCTTTTGTTTTGCGAGCAGCCAGCATGCGAGGCGCAGTTATCTCGCGCGGCGTGTCGAAGGGCGCGGGTATCTCGGGCCGCGGTGACGCGCGTCAGCGACGTGTCAGCAACAGCTACGTGCCTCCGAACAAAGGGACAGAGACTCGCGGCGTCTCCCGGGGACGTCCGGTCTTCGCGGCGTCACCCGTGGAATTCCGTCGGGTTGAACGTCTCGGGGAGGTGGGAGCGAGAGCCCCGTCCCTTTCCTCCTTCGTATGCTCGGACATTCAAATATCGTGTGCCGCTCGTGTGCGCTCCATTCTCAAGACCATGGTGCAGTACGTGTACAAGTGACTCGGCAATGACATTCCTTGTGTCGCCAGGCAATCAGTGTCAGACAACGAGGCAGTAAAATGAAATAAAGAAAACCAAAGGGAAGAAACAGTGGTGAACGAGCGACGCGCGTGTGTCGGGTCGCGTCGCTCCGTGTGCTCGGACCGGGCTGCTCCAGCTCTCTGTGCTCGCAGGCCAGCGGCTCCCGGGGGGGCGATTCAAGGCAACGGGGTGCAGCGTGAGAACGAAAAGAAAGACAAGACAGTGGGCACAGAGAGGCGTGGTGAAACGTGGAACAGAAGAGACGGGGTGCTCTAAAGACACGTGGACGCGCGTGCAGGCCTCTGTTATACGCCGCGGAGCCATTTCTTTTTTTTTCTCTCTCGCTTCCTCGTTTTACTTGGCCGTGATCGGTGGCCGTACACAGGTGCCGTATGCGATCGTAAATCGGATCAAGCCAGTCGTACGTGCAACGCTTCGAACGCCCGCCGACCAGTTCAAACATGGGCTTGTCCAGGCGCAACGGTCGAACGCGCGTCGCGTGTATCTCTGCGTGTCTGTGGCGTGTGCGAGGTCGCGGTAGCTCCCCGATAATCGCTATCGTCCCTCCACGCGTCTTCGAGTACGTCTACTACGAAAACGAGGACACATCAGCGGCCATGCAATAAGAAGAGGAGCTGAGGACAGAAGACACCGACGGCGGCAGGGGATGTTGGGAACGTTCGAACGTGGAATATACAACGGGAACGTAAGGCAATGGGCTACAGAAAGAAAAGTAATACCATCGAAAGCGGAAGAAATTGTTGGTAGACGCGGGACCGGTGTGCGTGTGTGGGGCAGGCGCGCGCGGCTAGCGGAAATCTGTTGTTGAATTTCGGGCACTGGATTCGGATGGTCTTAGAACGTGTTTAATTTTAATCGACTCCGGCCACTTTGAACTTTAAGGGGGAATCATATTTTCGGGGCAGTTGAAAACGTTGCAAAATTTTGGGGATTTTTTTAAGGAATTCTTTCTCTTTCAGATTACTTGGAAGATAATTACCGCGCACACTAGCGAGCGACGAATTTTTGCAGGACGTGATGGTCGATCATACATAACTCCTGAATTTAATTCTATCGAAAATGAATAGTAAAAAATTTTAACTTCCTCAGATCCACAATTCAGATGAAATAAATCACTTGATTGTTAAAAAAAAAATCCTAAATTGTGCTACGTTTTTAGCCCATGAAATAGGATTCCTCCCTTAAACCGAATCGAAGTTCAGTGGCTGGGACCCGTCTCCGTGCCGCGTGCGCCCGGCGTGGAATTAAAAGTGTCTCGATTCTGGAACGAACCGGGAGCACAGAATGTATTATAAAAAGCATCGAGACACCGTGAATCACGACCGTCCAACTAAAGTCAGCTTCGAATAGAGTCGAAACGACGAGAGTGGGAGAGAAGAGAGGGTGGTTGCTTTGGGTTCGACAGGGGGGCACAAGATTATTCAACACAGCTGTGTACACGTATCAATGGGTACAAGGATCACAGTTATACAGAGAGCGATAAATAAATTGGCAGGCAAGAACAACAATGTCCTCGTACAGATATAACGTCATATCTTACAGTCACTTCGAACTCTCCATTGTGCACGTTCGTAGAGCACCGCGTGTATGTATATTCTCGTCGTTCGTCGTCGACGACGATCGTCGGTCTCGGCTGCTTTTCGATTGGTTAAAGTTGCCAAGACGCGAGGCGTGCAAAGACACGACGAAACGCGACGAGATCGAGCGTGGCAATAGATCGGCGGAAGTGAGGACGAAACAGGGGCCATAATCTGCGCGCACGATTCCGTGGGCAATTGGCGCGCGTGGCTCGAAAACGTTCTCTTCCGTTCGCCGATTCGCGTTTATCGCGCCGCGTCGTTCATAGTCGGGGCCGCGCACGTCGGCGAGATACGTCCGTAAACATAATTCCCTTCGATAAGTAGCTATCCGGATAGAGGAAGCGAATCGTGACACTTACCTTCATCATGAGCAGTAATGTGTTTAATACGATGAGAATCATGATAAAATACTCGAATGGCGTTGACACCACTATCCTCCAGATTTTGTACTTAACGCTGTTCCGCTCCTTGGGCATGTACCTCTCCAGAGGTCGAGCTTGTATCGTGAAGTCTATACAAGATTTCTGAAAGAAGGTCGGGCCCGATTAACGCTCTCGTGGCCACGGTACCCTGGCTGGTTTCGGGAGACGCGTATACGAGCGAGGTGGATCGCTATGACGAGAGCTGGCGAACCTGATTCTTGTCGATCTCGCCGTCCTGCAGTTCGGCCTCTCCCTGCTCCTGGAACGTGATGATGATCAAGGCCACGAAGATGTTGACGAAGAAGAATGGAAAGACGATGAAGTAGACGATGTAGAAAATGGACATCTCTATACGAAAATTCTGTATGGGGCCCTTGTCCTCGTACGTGGCCGCCATCGAGTTCTGCAGTATCTGCGGCCAGCCCTCGCCGGTCTGCACCGCGAACAGCGTCAGCATCGCCGCCATCACGTTGTCGTAGTGGAAATACTGAGACTGCCACACCCGTTTCTGTGGCTCCGGCAGCATGGCGCCCTCTTCGAAAACGAAATATTGTCCCCTGCGAGGCGAAGCGATTGCGATCGTAAACGGCGACTGTTGCTGGGAGCATTGGGAACGGTTCGAACGGACTCGAAACCGTTTCGCGCGTAGGTAGGAACGGCGCCCGGTATACTCACTGGCAATCCTGTTCCGTATACTTGCTCTCGTCGCTGCAGTAGAAGAACTTGCCGTTGAACAGCTGCACCGCGATCACGGCGAATATGAACTGGAACAATATGTACACTATGAGAATGTTAATGACGTTTTTCAGACTGTTCACCACGCAGTCGAAGACCGCCTTGAGCTTCGGCACGCGTTTAATCGTCTTCAACGGCCTGAGCACGCGCAGCACTCTCAGGGACTTGATCGTCGACAGATTCTGCCCGGCCGAGCTGCCCGTCATGTCGAAGGCGAACGACACCGCGGCGCATATCACCACCACCGCGTCCATAATGTTCCAGAACTCGCGCAGGTACGAGCCCGGGTGAAGTATGATCCCGAGATCGATGATCTTCAGTATCATCTCGACGGTGAAGACACCGGTGAACGCGTAATCGAAGTAATTCAGTATGTGGTTCCTCGGCGAGTCCTCCCACACCGGATCCTCGGCGGCCAACGCGATACTCGACAGCGATATCACCACCATTATGAAGAAATCGAAGTACCTCAGGTTGACGACCCAATGGGCGGCTCTTCTTACGCTGCGTTCGGGAAAGAAATTCACCTTTCAAGCTGCTCCTCCCCGTAGGAAATGTAAGTAAAGCGAACGAGAAACGTACGGATTCGTAGGGGACAGTATAAACATGGAGGAGTATGGCAGCATTGGTTTTGGTCCCGTGTCATCGTCTTCATCCTGCTTTTTCTCTTCGGACGACGGCTTCCCACCTGTTCCGTCTTTGCTGGAATCGAAGCCAGAGATTAGGTGCCGGCGCTCTTCCCACAATCTCTCCCCCCCCCCCTCTCGCGTGAAACTTACAAATTCTGGTTCGGACTCGGAGGGCCAATCTCGTCCTTGGGCGCGGTACCGTCTTTCGGATTCTGCAGGGACTCCAGCTCTTTCTCGAGCTCCTGCGCCTGCTTCTCTTTATCCTCCACTTGCTGCTCGTCTTCGGCGGCGCTCAGCTCCTGCGCGTTCGCCAGATTGTCGACGGCGATAGCCAAGAACACGTTCAGCAGCGTGTAGTTGCCGAAGAGCACCAGCACGATGAAGTAGAGCGAGTATACCATGCCCCTCCTGTGACCCCCTTGCGACTCGATACCCTGGTACATCACTTCGTTCCAATCTTCTCCGGTCAGGATCTGTCGGCGTAATGAGTTCTGGTCAGACGTGCCCGGAGTAGCATTCGGCTATCTTGGCTAACGCTGGCCGCTCCAGGGAAAGGCTATGGATCTCGTGTCTTCTTTCCTCCGCGGAGCGAAAGCCGTTTAAGGTTAGAGGGGCCGGGTGGTACTTACTTGGAAGACAGTGAGCAGCGCGATGGGAAAGGTGTTGAAATTGGTGGGCGGCGTGCCGGATTCGAAGTTGAACTGGCCGCCGAACAGCTGCATGCCGAGCAGCGCGAATATGAGAATAAAGAGGAAGAGCAGGAAGAGCAGGGAGATGATGCTACGCATCGAGCTGAGCAGCGATATTACGAGGTTCCTCAGGCTCTTCCAGTATTTGGTGACCTTAAAAATTCGCAGGAGTCTAAGGGCACGTAGGACGGAGAGGCCGAAAGAGCCGGACTTCACCTCGGACCAGATCACTTCGAAGATCGATCCCGAGATGACTACGCAGTCGAAACGATTGAAGCTCGACTCGAAGTACGTGCGAGGGCCGAGCGCGTACATCTTTACGAACATCTCCAGCATGAACAGAGCCAGGAACACGAACTCCGCGAAGTCTGCGAACAAGGAACGATCGTGAGGCGCGGGGCACGCGGATCGGGATCAAACGGATGCTTCGATACTTACAGAGGAAATCGGTGAGCCACTGCGGCTGGCCGTAATGCTCCACGGCCACGCAGACGGTGTTGAAGAACACAAGCACGATCACGAACCAGTAGAACTTCTGCGACTTCACCGAGTTCCGTATCCAGAACCTGAACCTCTTCTCGGCCAGCCAGAATCTGGCGAACGGTCCCTTCTCC
This sequence comes from Andrena marginata, assembly GCA_963932335.1. Lineage (NCBI taxonomy): Eukaryota > Metazoa > Arthropoda > Insecta > Hymenoptera > Andrenidae > Andrena > Andrena marginata. The sequence goes on from OZ010660.1 coordinate 3,345,643, forward strand.
TTCTCCCTCGGCTTGAAGTAGGAAGATCTCGAGAAGCCTATAAATCAGAAACCAATCGTCTCACCAGATATCCCAATAAATATATATATGTATATATGTATATTCGGCGAACTGGCCGTTTACGCGGTGGCCGGTTATCGGATCGATTCTTCCCTTAGTTTCTTCGAACGCAAACAGAACATCAGCAGCGAATTTCAGAGAGCCGATCCGCGTAATCGCATCGCAGGTGGTGAACCGCGCGGGATCCCTGCCCGACAACCCCCCGACGACAGAACTTTGTTGCCTCCCCGTTGTTTCCAAGCGATATCGAAATCCAATTCGAAAGTTTCGCGCCGCGACTCTAATTGCTATGTGGCTCGACTGGAGGATCTGCTTATTCCTCGGACTCTTTTCCGCGACCGGCACACGGACACACAAGACAGAGACAGGTCTATTCTAGATGGTACTCTAAGAAGCGGGAGTATGTATCTATTGTGCGCACGGATCACCGATGCTTGTGACTAATCTATCGCTAGGTGTGTCTAAGTACCTCCACCCAGCCTGCCTCCCGTACTCTATGGGACAGGACACACCTATTTCCGACGGCTCTAGTTCTCCCCTCTCGATCTCACGTCGCACAATACTAATTCTTCTACGATACTCTGACGAAGACACGTTGTACACCAACTAACAGCAAGATAATGTCTATACACGCTGAAAACATCAATCGGTGCTCGACCACTGTCACACCTATACGACACAGACCTACGGATCGCTCCACCTGGAGCATTCCTGACTCGTTGTCGAGAAGAATGCCGGCTCCTCGTGGACATTCATCAGTGAGGTCGTTACCGTTGTCAGGAATGCTCCCAGGTGGACGTTTTCACAGGAAAGACACGTAAACGTAGAAATGTACGACGACACCAGCCAACAGAAGCGTCTCCTAAGAAGAGCACAAAATTAATCGGCACCTCTGTTAAATTTCTTTGCAATGCCTGCAGGCCCTGGCTGACACGGGGTTAAATAATGTCCGGTAAGGCTCGCGTTGCCCTGCTCGCGAATACCTTTGCGTTCGTTCGTGATTACGATAATTACAGCGGCTCTATCGTGCTTTCTCTGTGTAGTCTGCGCTTTCGAGCGGTAAAAATGTATATGTACTCTAGCTACGTGACAATTACGTCGTCCGGTTGCGGCGATTATGCTTCGCAGCATTCGCGCGCGCTTTCTGTCCGTGTCTGTTCGTCCTGTTCGAATTTTATTTATTCATTTGTAAATGGTCCCGGGGTTATCGGTGTCCGCGTGTGATCGCGTCCGTCCAGTCTCTCTGTCCGATACAGAAACGACAAGGGCCTCTCGAACGAGAATATACAAGGAGCACAGTTAGGAAAGAAAAAGGTTTACGAATACAGCCTTGTTTTGCGTTGCTCTTTGAATGTTGTAGCATTGACAGTTGTAGTTACCTTTGAGCTTTTTCTTAGGCACTGAAACAAGAGGAGCATCTGATAGCGTGTGTTTAGAATGTTCGTCGCCAAGATCGAGGGATTATAAGTATCGTTCCTTTATCGATGCGAAACAGAAATCAGAAGTGACGTCCGGTCGAGTGGTCCCACGAGCAATCGCGAAATTCAGTCGCGGTTATTGCACAGGGGGCTGGGCGAAGAACGGAGGCATTGCTCGTGGGACCACCCGAGCTCGTTAGTAAAATGAGTCGAAAACGATGCCGGGCGAACGTGAAATATGCAAGGATGCCAGTCACCGTTACCAGCCAACGGCTCTCGGCTAAGTTTCCAGGTGGAACAACAGCACGAACATTCGTTGTGTCCCTCTACGCAACTTGCTACCTGAGGTTAAGGGGTCTTCCAAGTTTGACCGCTGAAAAGAACTCTATTTCTCGGGAATTAAAAAAAGAAACGAGTATTGCACGTTTGTAGCATTAATCTAGCACCTTTCTAAGACTGTAAAAAAATACCCATTTATACCAGAAAACGACTTTAAAATGTTATGAGTTTTAGCAAAAAAATCATGGTTTCGTTTGACCGTAGTGATTCAATTTTGCAAGCATTTGCAAAATTCAAGTTCGAACGATAAAGTAACGTCTACTGAGTATGCTTGATGTACATAGGTATTTGAAGTGGATCGAGACTTTTGGTTTTTCGGCAATCGGAAAGATTGCCGAATTATTGGATTCTTATTCCGCTATAAATGGATATTGTTACTTACAAATTTTTTTGTTATAGTCTCAAAAGATGATAAAATAAAGCTACAAACGTGCAATACTTGTTTCTTTCTTTAATTCCCAAAAGATACGTTTCTCTCAGCCGTCAAACCAGGAAGACCTCTTAACGCGGATCTCTTTGCAATCGTTCGGAACAATCAAAAGGCAAGTGGTGAACGTTTGAATGTTAAAAGGTGGTGAGAACTCGGGCCATAGTCGAGAGAAATGAAGCGAGAACAGGAGTAATACAACTCACCACCGTCCTGATCGTCATCCCCTTCCTCTTCCTCCGTGTCCGTGCTTTTGCTTTTGCCCAGCTTCTTCAACTTCTTCTTTTTCGCCGCAGCTTTCCTTCTCCCTGCAAACACACGCGCGTCCCCTGTCAGCGCGTACTCTCGCAGCTTTCACTAAATTTCTAAAAGCTGTTGCTCACGAACCTTCCAAGATGTGCATCTTCTCCTCTTCCGTGGTCCTCTCTTCCGCGAGTATCACTTCCTCTAAAAACGACAGTAAACGTTCAGTGGACGACCACGAATAACCAGAGAGACGGAAGAAGATGGTAGAATATTTAGGATCCAAAGAAAGCTGGAGGGAAACACTCTGTGGCCTAAGTGGGCAGCTCAGGATTTAGGTAAAAGATGGCTCGATCGATAGCCGACGTAGCGGGAGCATTTGGCTTTCTAACCTGCTTTGCAGATCCAATTCAGGTAGCAGAACAGTTCGTGCTCGAGCTGCTGCTGTCTTCGCAATTTCAGGAAGGACTGCCGGTTCTCCACCTTCTCTCTCTCCTTCGCAAACTCTCTACAAGCGTTACAGAGACGTGATAGCCGAGTTACGCGGCGGGGCAGGTGCGAAGGGACGTTCTCGCGGTGGTAAACGTCTATTTCTCAGGGGTTGCGCAGGTGATCGGTAGTTGAACGCGGACGCGGCGTTTTCTCTACGGAGCAGATATCTAGCGGGCTACTTGACGTATTATGCAAAGCGTTTCTGGCCAACGGGGCGCGGACTCGTAGGTGCATTATCGGGGAGAAAAGTCGGTCACTGGCGTTACAGCGAGTAAGGGGATCCGCGTTACGGTGCATCTGGCCTTTACTAGCACCTCGTTACTCTCGGTACTCCGAAAATCGTCTCTCCTCAAGCGGGCAAACAGCTAGCGGGCCGATAAACTTAGGGGGAAGATCGATCGTTTCGAGACCTGCTTGAGTGATCCACTTTAAGTAGGCACTGAACGCAGTCGTGAACAGACGCTTTCTCTTTGCTTTCTGATAAGCCGCCCGCCTCTCGACGCGTGTTCTTTCGTTCGAAAACTCCCTGACGGAAAAGAATTAGTGAAAGAAAGAAAGAAAGAAAGAAAGAAAGGAAGGTGATCCGGTGGTTTATTCGGGCGGTGCGCGCGGGACCGAGGCGGCACCGAGGTAGACGTGAACCGATTTCTAGCGGGGCGAATCCGCGTCGAAGCTTCTATCGCCGTTAAATGGAACGGGCGAATTGGGACGCGGTGATGCTCGAGCGGATCGTAGAACCGTAGCGGCGAGTAAGGTAGATCTCGCGGATTCGCCTCGCTGTAAAACACCGTTTTACAACCTGTTTTACAAAGAATCGAGCGTAGGGTTGGGGGCGAAAGTGGAGAATGATTGTACTCACCCGCTGAGGACACCGAGAACTAAGTTCAGCATGAAGAATGAGCCAAGGACGATCAATGGTATAAAGTAAATCCAGTTGTACGTGCTGCCAAGAGCGTCGTTTGTCTGCAAATTTGACCAGAGCCACGTGAAGCCTGTGTGTTACGGGCTGCGAGCACAGTGCAATGATCCAACGAAACGTCACACGACACTCAGACACCGAAACACTTACGTATGCTTCTCTCGCGCTTATTTTCTTTTCGCTTTCCGGTTTCGTTACGAGAAACAGCACTGAGTTTGATACAGAAACGATCGCATGCCCGGTGGCTCGTGGAGTTGAAAGTTAGGGGGCCGTCCTTAAATTACACCAGGGTAATTCTCGCGATTTCTTATCCCCTCCCTCCCCTAAGAATTCGTAAGATTTTATATTCCAAACCCTCTCTCCTCCCCCTCCTTAAGTAACATTTCTTCATTGCATTTATTTAAGTTATTAGAATTCTTTTAATAGTTTACATAATTCATTTAACTAAGTTTCGCGTGTGCGAAGAATCATCGTTTCTTAGGCTACTCCCGTTGGAAATTAGATGAACAAAATATTACGTAAGAAATTCGCGACTCCCTCCCACCCCGAGAAGCCTTACGCAAATTAAGGACGACCCCTTACTCGCCTGGCAGCCACGAGCCGCGATTAATGCAACGATCAACGGTTAATATTTATTCAACGAGGCAAACGTTCCGAGCAAACAAAACAGATAATGCGGAGAGACGACGATAGAAGTTTCGTAGGCATCGCAGTGCCATTTCTCACAGAACAGGCGTATATTTCGAACGGAGATCGCGGGACACAGAAAACTTTGATCGCGCGGAGAAGTGAGAGGTACGGGGGAGAGCGGTCGCGCCGGGAACCGGAAGAGGGCTCGAACGACGGGCGCTTACGAGCTCCTCCGGACCCCGGCCGGCTCTGAGAACCCAAGCGCAACAACGTAGACACAGTCAGATAACGAGAGATCTTTGCAAAGAGGGCTGAAACTGACAGTGTTATACTGAGCAAGATGAACATATACGTCAGTGTTAGCTGTAAACATCCGCAAGCAATTGTCGCCGTCCCGGTAAAACGAGGAAAGAAACGGCGAAAGCCAAACTGATCATCGGGCAAACACATAGAGACAATTAAACACGACACATAGAGAAAAATCACCGACAACGGGAGAGACTTGTTTACGTGAACGCGATCACATTTAGATCGTGGATGTATGGAGAAGAAAAGATAGCGAACGGGCGCAGGCAATCGGTAGAATCACATACTTGAGATGCTAGGCACAGAGAACAGGGGGGTGGGGGTGGGGGTGGGGGTGCTAGTCGAATCGACAATCTACGCCGCGATTTCGTTTGCCTTCGGCAGAACGCTCGGGCACTTCGGGGTGTACTCGCCCGCGGTTCGTTCGGGGCTGAACGATCCGCGGGCGAGGAGATCCTTGCGCGATCAGCCGAATCTTGGCTGAATCCCGATGCGAAACGAAGGTCAGCCGGAGACAAACGGCGTGCGTGGCTCGCGGGTAGCAACGGGGGTGCGCGGAAACGGTCAAGTCCCTCGGGCGGAAATGATAACGAGTCCCGGCAGAATGTGAAGAACAGAGAGAGTTTTAACACTGAAGGACATATCTCTTGCTTTACCCAGTACAATATGGCAGTCCAGCCCTCCATAGTGATGCACTGGAAGACAGTGAGCATGGCGAATCCGATGTTGTCGAAGCTGGTGATGCCGAAGTTTGGTCCCTCCCAGTGATCCATGCACGTCGAGGTGTTCGCGTCGCACACGTGGGCCCCGAACGGCGCCTCGGATTTGTTGTCCGTGTTACACGGGCTCGGCAGTTCGCCCTCCTTCATGATTACATCTGCAACAGAACGGTGGTGAGACCTCTGGTGTTAGCCGAGTTGAAGGGATAAAACATACTCTTAATTCGAATTCGATAAGATTCATTAGGGGATTATAAGAATTTATTTAGAGATTAAAATTCAGCTCTCTTATCTCTTTTCGTTTTTACAAAGCCCTGTCTTTGGGGGATGCCGGAGCCCTGAAACCCCGCGTCTGTGCGCGCCACTAGCCGAGGCCCCCGTCTACTCACTGATATCCCTGATGCTGTAACACGTTTTATGCAGGGTTCCCGAATAAAACTCGAGGCCGATGATGGCGAATATCACGATGGCGAAAAGTACCAGCAGGCCGATCTGCAGAAGCGGGGCCATCGCCTTGATGATAGACTTGAGCACCACCTGGAGACCTGTTCGCAAAAAATTGGCGAGGAGTAATTAGGTCCAACCACCGTTCCCTCGAAGCGATTCGCGCCTGTCTCTTAACCGACTCGTTTCACGGTTGCTCGCCACCTATCTGTTCGTTTCTCTATATTCTCTTTCACTTTGGTCGCTGCTCGGGGAATCGTGCGCAGATCAAGTTCCAATAACTCTCATTCAGCCTCGTTTAACATGATAGAGCTAGGCTCGGTACCTTGTACGATACACGTGTGTCGTTCGTGTGCTTTGGAAATCGTGATCCAGCGGCCATACAATTGGGATACTTCGTTGTTACATAGACACAGCATACAGAAACTCTCAAAATGATATATCTATTTGGGTGGTGCTACATAAACAACATAATCGTTCTAACGATGCAAGGCATCTACGTGTAGATATATATATGTATATAGATATAGAGATATATATATACTTGCAAATATAAAAAACGTACTACAACTGATCTACGACCTTTTTATGTCTCTGAAACGTATTCGTCGGTTCGCTCGTAATCGGATCTATGCAGCAGCTATCGATAAACGATGAACGTTCCGAGAAACGGATCCAGTCGATCCCCACGAAGTATCCGAATTCCAGACGCGGGACAGTTTCCAAGGAGGGGGGAGGGCGGCGACACGCGTTCCTCGAGCACCGAAGCTCGCCTTTTCCTTTTCTCTTGCTTTTTTTTTCTCTCTCTTTTCTCGATATAACCTTCGCCTCTAATGAAAAAAAAAAAACAAAAAGAAGAAGTTTGCCCGCTCCGCGGGATCGAACGGTTTGCTGTCCGTTTGGCTTTCGACGAATGAGCCGCGGAATCGGGACGCGCTGGCGGTTCGTGCCTCGACTGCGGATCCGCGCGCGCGAGATCCAGAGATTGGAAATCGGACGGCGCGGAAATTTAGGCGAATCTGGCGGGCGGCTCCGCGAGAGAGGCTCGCGGGCCGGCTCGCCCGGCGAGCCGCGACGTAAGCGACAGAGCGGCTCGGAGCGCCAAAAAAAAAAAAAGGGGCGAGATCTAGACAAGGCAATCTGTTTCGGTTCGGCTGGAGTGTTTGGTGGCCGACTGTATTGAAACGCTACTCACTCGGTATGCCGGAGACAAGTTTGAGCGGTCGCAACACGCGTATCGCACGCAACGTGCGCAGATCCATATCCAGTTCTATGCCTTGCGAGAACGCCGTGATGAACCTGCCCCAAAACACACACACCCCGCCACACTTTACTACTTACTACTCTATTACACTAATACTCACGCTACTTAAATACTTAAGCTACACAACTAGGTGGTTTTAACTAGCGCTCTATGGCCTAACCCGCAGGAGTCGGGAGATCTTTACTATCGGGATGAAGCTCGCCGGTGGACCGATGTCTTCTATTATCGTTATTCGCCTCTACGCCCCCGAAACAACGTTGCCTCTAACGTGGGCGGCCTCGGCCGGAGCCTTCTAGGCTAAGTTCATTAAGCCGGCAGGTCGATTTCGAACGGGGAGAACCGTCGCCGACCTCGGAGTATCGTCTAAGCAGCGGCTGCTCGGACAGACCAGCCGGCTGGTAGAAGATATTCAGAGATTCGCTCCAAGCCTCTGCCGGCTATCTGCTCGATGGAAGTTGGCCGGGCTCGATTCCTGCTACTGAACCCGAAGACAAAAGCCGGAAGCTTGCCACTAGATTCCAGCCGCTTCGGATTAGCTTATCGAATTAGCGCATCGCTGGGATTACCCCCTCGAAACTGTCATCGTGAAAGGCCGGGGAACGGTCTCGAAGGGAATCAATTCGGCCGATTGTCGAGGCGATCGTGAATTGCCTGAGATGCGTTTAAGGTTTAAGGTTTCAAGATGTTTGTCGAAGCCGTGGAAGGTGGCAGGCCTGGATGGAATCGCTGGCAGATCGAAGTTAACGTTCTACCGATCGTTCTCTCGTTTGACTCGCGCTCTAAAGTATGCGCAATGCCGTTCGACGTGTCTATTGGAAGCCGGCGGCGCTCGAATGGTCGTAGCTGGGACGGTTGCACGGGGCGATTGGTGGGATCGAACGAATTACCGGAGACTCGGCTGCTTCTCGAGGGATGGATTCCGTAACCCTCTCTCGGAGTACGTCGCGGACGGGTCGGGACGTTCGCGCGGTCGATTCGATAAACTCTTCTTTCTGCTGCATGCGAAATGCGTCTGTTAAAGGGGAGTGGAGGTTCGGGGATCAATAGTGAAAGGGAAGCCGGTGCAAGAGGGGACACCTCGGTGAGGTCTACGATTCTGTGGGACGATGACACGGTCTCCCCGAGGGTGGCTAAAGGTACGACTCTCTAGCAGACACGAGCTTGCTCGAATACGTTACTGCTCTAGAACACCTACCTATTTACCAACGTATAGTCAACTCTATCAATCGGTGACTGTGGCTAAAGACAGAGACTGCTAAATATAGAGACACCCGCAAGCCAGTACTTTTGTGTTTTCTTCTTTCTGTTTGTGACTGTGTGCGTGTAACAACCGGGGCGCTAGTGAATCCCGCTGCGATCCTCGGAACAGAATGCTGTCTCGTTCCGTTTCTCCGACGAATTTTCGAGCCACTTGTCAGGCAACCGTCAACGGGGATCATTTTAGCCATTGAATTTGCACGAAACATTTAGTGTGGCGATAAGCTTTCGATATGCCTGACGCGCGAGGGTATAAAAAAAAAGACAAAGAAATCGGAATCCCAAGCGAAAGACGGTGCGCGTTGGTTTCTTCGTTAACCGGGATTCCGGGACCCGTCCAGAAAGTTTCGCCATCCTAATGAAAGGCCAAAGATTTGCTTCGACGCGACGCGTTGCGCTTTCTCTGTTGGTGTGCTGGTGTGTCTCTGTAGGTGTATCTAATTCCTCGACAACGCGAGCTCTCTAAAGTAAGAACAACGTGTGCACAAAACTGAACATAACACGACAGAAGATAGGACAAGTAACGCAAAGTAACACTAGCGACTAGTTCACGCAACTCCTCTCTAGAGGCATTAGAATATATATATACGTGTATAAATAGATATATAATATATATATATATATGTATGTATGTGTATGTAATAGACACTCGAATTACGCAAACCACGTGGACACAGAATATATAATAAATATAGATAGATATTATATTCAATTAAATATCGATCACCAACTGCCAACGATTATCTAGCGTCAATCAAAAAACTGATCTAATACACCCATAGCCTTCTAAGTGGTGGTCAATCAACGGAAAACAGAACGCTCAAACGGCACGATTAATCGGGGTAACTAAACAAGGTAACTAAATGGATAGAGAACTAAGGCAGAGATCAGTAGAAAGACGAACGTATACGTGTACAGGTGTAATAAGTAAGTATACGCAGAGTCATAGAAAGTTAGCTGATGCTGGTCTCGCCTGCCAGAACTAAACGTCGACCCAACGTGTCAACTAAAGCGAGAGAGAGAGAGAGAGAGAGAGGGAGAAAGAGAGAGAGAGAGAGACAGAGATAGAAAGAGAGAGAGAGAGAGAGATCAGAGATTGAGATAGAAAGAGAGAGAGAGAGAGAGAGAGAGATGAAGTAGAGATAGTAGTTAGAGAGAGAAAGATAGAAACTAAATGGTCGACGAGCTAAGTGTCTGTATGTGTGTGTGTCTGCGTCTGATTAACCAAGAAACGTTTAAAACTAAGGAGACTAGTCGAACGCACACAAAACTGCCAGGTACAACTGCCATTAGGGGATGGGGGTTAGTTAGTTTATCAATCTGCTGCTCGACTGTTCTCTGTTACTGCACTCTGTACTGTTACTTATGGCTTTGCATCTTTGCCGTTTCGCAGAACTGTGACTGACTCACTTGGAATTTTCGAAACCAGCTTTAGCGGTCTGAGGACCCTGAAGGAACGTAGCATACGCAGGTCGACGTCCACGTTTGTTTCGGCGAACACGGTCATCGACCTAATCCAAGGATTACTCTACAATCTATCTGCTCGGCCGGAAAAACCGATCGAGGTGCTTCCTTAAAACTTAAGTCCCGCGCGGTCAGAGATCCTCGCCTCCCCCCTTGCTCTACCGATACGCGGCCATCTCCCCCCCCCCCCCGGGCCCGCGACTCGTCATGGTTGCGCGGGCACGATCTCCCCGTAGCCCGAGCAAGCGGGGAGGGAAAGCTCCCTCCGCGAACGGTGGAGTTCCTCGAGGTCGAGCGCGATCGGGGATAAAGGGGTCGCTCGAATCGCTCGACGAAACAATTAGAGGGCAACACCTGACCGTAACATTCCCCTCGTCCACTGTTTTCCTCTCCAAACTCCAGGCGAGGAGAGCCAACGGAGCGGCGCAAGAGACGTGAGAATCGCGGTACCGCGATTCGCGTCGGCGGTCGCCGCGTATCCTTCTCGTCGTACGGAGCGCGGACAGGAGAGAAAGAGTAAAAAGTGGCCGGAGCAAGAACGCGCTCGTCCGTCTGTTCGGAGGTGAAAACGGGGGGGAAAAGGAACGAAAGATCGTAGAATGTCGCGGCCGTGATAGAACCGCGAGATGAGAGAATGTAAATGGATCGTGAGCTTTCGCGGATCATTCCCGAGGCGAGATCCCACTTTTCGGCGGCCTGCTCTGGATTCTCCTCCGCGCTTCGCGGGAACTCGTCCGTCGGCCAAGCGCCGGTTGCCGGACGGACCGCGACACCGAAAGCCGGGATCTCCCCGCGGTTCGATAGTGGAGCGAGTAAGAAATCAGGGGGAGTTGAGTCTTTGTGTCTCGATTTAGACGAAGGTAGAGGTAGAGAATAGATAATGGTCCCCTCACCCGGTCACCACGACGAAGAAGTCCATGATGTTCCAGATGTTGCGCAAATAGGAGCCACGGTGGAGGACGAAGCCAAGGGCGAGGATCTTGAGGCTCGCCTCGACGCAGAAGATCCCGAGGAAGTAGATTTCCGTGGCCTCGAGCTTCTGCGCGAGTATGGTCTTGTCCTGCTTGGGCAGGTGCTCCTCGAGGGCGAGTACCACGCAATTGGCGATGATGGTGAGCAGGACGGCGTACTCGAAGGGCGGCCACTCGATTATGAAGCGTGTGTGCTTCCGGATGCAGTTCTCCTCCGACAGGATGAACAACGACGTGGTGCCCTTGCCGCCTCCCCCACCGCCACCCGCCCCTCCGCCCTGATCCCGGCCTGGCGCCATGTCCACCAGACCAGGTACCTGTGTCGCATGGTTTTTTCCTGCCTTTAGCACGCGTCTGACAATCGCGCGACACCACTTACACCGCCTCCAGAAGTATCACGGGGGGGTGGGAAGCTACAGCTCGCGAGGATCACGAGACTCTTCTACGTTTAATCCTCGCCCGCGGGAATAATTACGAGATTCTAATAATTCTAATAAAAGTTTTCGTAAAGAAGGATCGCTCGAAGTGGGCGATACCGCGATCGGCCGTGACGATGCGAAGGAATCGGGGTGGGACGGGCGATCTCGCGCGAAGGGTGAGCGGCACGGTAAGAGGAGCCGCGAGAGGCCGCAATTAACGAATGTCTTGGGCGAGGGTTCCAACCCCCCCCCGGCCTAGCTTAGATGGCTCTTACCTCCCCTCCAAAGCTAGTCCAGTCACCGAGACCACTCAGTCCGGCCAACCTCGGCCTTCTCCTGTACTGACTCGCGTATCCAGGGTCCCTTTGTGCCGCCTCTTGCGCTACCAACCTGGAAAGCACACAAGATGAAAGGAGTTAGCCGCGCTGGAAAACTCAAAGGAGGTTATCGGGGACGCGTGTGCGACTCGGCGAGAGGGCACGGGGGTGGCGGCGGGAAGGGGGGTGGGGCAGCGGGGAGTAATCGATTTCGCAAACACGTCGTGTCACCGGCGAGCACGGAATCGAAAACGCCACCGCGAGATAAGAGGCGAACGGGGTTACGTCCACCTGGCAGATTCAACGCTTCTGCCGCTCTCGATTCCTCCCGAGTAAACGCGTGTACCGGGAGTCACGCGGCCGGTGATCCACGCGCAAGAGGCTCGGCTGGATTATTTTTTTTTAAGAACGGTCTAGCGTCACGAGGCGTCTCGCGAGAGAGCTCGTTAATGGCCGAGACGAGCGTGTAACGCGGCGCTAATTAACTGCATTAGCCGAGACTTTTCCAGCTGGGACACTCTTGGCCGCCCGGCCTCTCTCCTCTTAGGAGAGTGCAATCGAGGTAGCCGGTAATGCAATAACTCGCGAGAAGGATCCTTCTCCAGCCCGTGCACCGGGCACAGGTTCGCGGGCCGCGTGACTTCCACGATCCGCTCGATCGCTCCTCCGAGTATCGTCGGGAAATTGCGTCCTATTCAGCTGGCCTTGATTCTCTATTCAGCTGCGATCAGCGCCCAGCCTTTAAGAATTTCGAGCACGTTTGCCGGCGCGGCGGGGTGGGATGGGAGAACGCGAGAACAGGCCACGGCGGATGGGGACAATTGTTCGCAGCGTTAAACGGCCAGGAAAAGGATATTTTCCTCGAGACAGGCGTACTGTGGCAGATGCAAAGTAGATCCTTCAACTCGCTGAAGAACCAAAGCCCCCCCACCCCCCCCCCTCTGGATGGTTGGTATTTCTCCTTCCTGCTCCTTCGTGCCTAGTTCTAAAAAAAGCCCACGCTGCTGAATTTGCACAACGCGCGGAAGAATATATTCTTTATCGATCGCAGTAGCATTCGGGATGCTCCTGGGAGCCCTCTAAAGTGCTCTTTAAATTCTTTTGAGAACGCCAGAGCACCGGCCCGATGCCTTTCATTCTCTAACGAGAGAGTAATCGAATAATGCACGATTTTTAATGGCAAAGAGTTTCCCTCCTCCGAATCATGTCCCCGTTATTTCGCGTCGGGAGCGGCATTCCAGCCGTCGGTATTGGCTCTGGGAATTTATTCAAGCGGAACCACAAGTCCTGTTCCAACGACGCGCTATCTTCTCGTCGTCCGGGAGCGAGTTTCCCGACGCTGCCTTGTCGTTCGTTTAAACTCCTACGATTCGGCGGGCGGTGGCGTGAAATTTAATCGCGGTGTCTTTCGCGGTCGGACAACACCTCGGGGGAGTCGTGGCTCTTTATTAATCCCGGGGAAACTGCGCGGAGGGGTAGACGTGGGTTCGAACTCGTAAAATTCATTCACCCGGCGCAACCAGCCGAGCAAACGGCCAGCAAACTTTCCGCGACCGCATTACCGGCGACCTCGCGACAACTGGGAATCGCTGGGGACTGCAATCGGATGCAAGTTTTTCGCGAGCCGCAGTGCCCTCGATCCTCGCAGCTCGGGCTCGTTCCCGAAAATCCGGTTCCGTCTCTAACTTCACGATGGTATCCTAGAGGGACGGGCATTAATCCGTGACTCGTCGCTCCGGTGGACGATAACGCCACCTCCAAGAATAGCTCGTCGCGACGCACGCGAATATTAGTAGCCTCACGATTCGCTCTCCTCTATTACAGCTAATCACGCGTGCCACTCTTCTCTCGAGTAGCCCTCCCGCGTTCCTTTTCATTTTCTGGGCGGCGCCGACCACGCGTCTCCATCGTGCCTCCAGCGATAATTAATAATTACTACGACGTATCGCGCGGAGAACGAAAAGACGCGATATCCGAGCGCCTCTAATTTGCCCGGCGGTGTTCGATGATGAAATGTTCCCGGGAGGACAACCAAGGCTGATCCACGTACGCAACGGCCCCGCGAGGCAGCTCGAGGACTCCGGAGCTCGTTAATCGGCCGCCTCGGGAACGAATAACGCTCGCTACTCGGCCGGCCAATTAATAACCATTTAATTGAATACGTCCAGCCGCGGATAGAGGAGTCCATTACCGTTGGCAGGGTTAATACGCCAGCCCACGCCGACCTCGTACACGCGGAACGCATTAACATAGCATTATCAGTCGACCGCGGTGTCGTAATAACGACAACAATGTTACTGTCGGCTTGTTTTATTCCGAGCAGGGTGTGTCCGAGCGATATGCCCCTTACTTACTGTCCAATGGAACCTCTCGCTCTAACCCCAAGCTGAATAAACATTTCCTGGAGGGACGTAGAGTTAACACTCTCGGTTTCTAAAAACGTGTCGCGGTAATTCATTCGATTCGCCTTGATAGAGTCATTAAACGCGAGCGAACGATCGAGCCGGGAGCAACTTCCTGTCAGATTCAGGCGTCCCTGAATTATTAAAATCGAAGCCGGAATAATTGATAGATCGTGCCCCGTTACAGAAAGATCGATAGTACTCTGGAAAATGAGCCTGCACAGGCTGGCTGGCAGGAGCGGCGCCACGCATCGCCTAAAACCGCTCATCCTTCGCCCTCACCCCCCCCCCCCCCCCCCGCCCCTCGATGATTGTTACGCCAGCAACAGGTGCAACGTATCGCTGATTACGCACGGTCTGAAAGTTTCTCAGTTCGACGTCGATTCGAGCCTCCTGTCTCATCCGGGGACACTTGTTCCCCGTGCGGGTGTCAGGCAAGCTGTCGGTGGCACTGGCAGGCCCGTGGCCGTAATCGAGTCTCCGTTCGGCTCTAATACAGAAACGGTAATCGAACAATTTGTCACCGTGAGTTGTAGCTAAGAGCTTCGAGGCTCCCGTCGCTCTTTATCCATCGAAAATTGTAATTTAAAGCGAAGGTTAACCGTGCTTTACGCCCCGGGACCTTTTTACCGGCTGGCCGGTGACAATCCGTGCCAAACGGGCATGTTGCGTGAACCTCGGTGTTTTTATTCGCTGTAATTAATACGTGGGCGTCTATCCGCTCCCTCGCTCGCCCATTCTGCCCCGCGGATCGTCGCGGCGCCTGAATATTCACGAGTCGATTCCTCGTTTCCAGCGGCTTCGGGGGCGGGATAGTTGGCAGGCTAGTCATCGTGGATCAACGGACCGAAAAACGCTTTAGAGCATCACCGTGGAGGTTTCAGAGCACGTTCGGCTTGGCAAATTAGCGGAATGCCTGTTCGGGAGCCCGAAAGCGGGCGGCCCGGCTCGGCGCTCAGTGGAGCAGGTCGGGGAATGGTCGTACAGGCGCCGCTGTTGAAATCCCGTCTCGTTGAATCGGTGCCGAGACTGGCCGGTTATTTTCGCTGTCCCGTTTTAATACCGAACGCGAGGATTATGGTATCGAATGTACGAAATTGCGGCGCGGAATTTCAGGCAATTATGCCAGCCTGAGCGCTGGACAATGGAAGGGCGAAGAGCGCCGAAGATGGGAGGAACTTTGCGTCCCCTGAAAGAAAACTTTCCCCGATTCCTTCTAATTGAGGGAACGAATCGAATACTTGAGAGGATGTGATTCTAAAAGGGCGCGCTCGTGAATGGACGACTGCGGACGGGGTCGCGGGCAAAAATAATTGGCCTTCGATTCCAGATCGACGATCGCGCTGGGAGGCTACTAGCATTTTTTCACCCTTTTCACGGATATAAAGTTGGCGGCAGAGGTTGCCGCGGGATTCTCATGGCTGGCGACTGTTGGACCGAATCGAATGCGATTTAAGCTCCCCCGCCCCGTTCCCAAGCTGATAAGCAATTATTTTCGCAGAACAGGAGAGATGGACGCGGTCGGCTTCTACGCTGCGCCCTTCGCGTTCCAGAGACAGGTCTCGCTGTCGACAAGCACGAAGATTAGTGTCTATTCGCGGCAACCGGGACGCCACTTAAAAGTTTATTATGGCTCATCAGTTATCGACGATACTTCGCCGGAGTTATTAATACCTTTCGGTAAATCAATATGAAAGACGTGACGTCGCGCTGTAACGCGGACCTCCCTTGTAAAATTGTTACCTCCGCGTGCACGATTCTCGCGTGAATCCTTTAACAAGGGTGAAGCTAGGGCACCCTTAGGCCTCGTGCCTCTGATCTTCGGTCCTCTCGTTTCAATCACGATTCCCTTCTACCGAGCGTTCCTTGAACAGGGTAGAGAGTGCATAATCCATCGACCCGTGCACGCAACAAGAAGCCTCCTATCCTCGCTGCTCGGTGAAAGAAGCAGCGTCCTGTCGGGGTATAGCTACCGCATGAATCGGCGCACGCGTATGCTACAGTTTACGAGCGAACATCAAACTCGGTTGCAACAATAATTCAGCCCCGGAGGAGGAATCACTGGAGTTGCCGATGGTAGCCCTACGTTACACCAGTTGTCGGAGTCGCGGTTCATCCTTGAAGCGGCTCCCAGGCGCTACGGGGCCAGCCCCGAATAGAGGTTACCGTTGAACCGAGCACGGTCGAAGTTAGTAAAGGGTAGAGAGCAAGGAAGCGGGCCGCGAGGGTAGGGGGTGGAATTGGCGGCCGGCTAAGAATCGCAGACAGCTCGAGTGCGCCTGCACCACCGCCCTGGCTCGAGCAGGGATTCGGGCTGGCGCGCACCAGGATCGCCGCTCTGCGCCACGTGCGCAGTGTATACGACACGTACGTGTATCACGCGCGTGTCCGAGGCTCCCGGTGCACGCTTCCACTTTCGGCGGCCCTCTGTTCTCCGCACAGTTATAACAGCCAGCTTACGTACCGTTCGCTGGGTCGCGGCTCTTTCCACGTGGAGGCCAGAGCCGATCGAAGGATCCGTAGGAGGGCCGTCAGTCGAACCATCGTCGTCCACTGGTTCAAGATCGGCAAGAGGATGCAGTGCCGGAGCCGTGCTCCGGGTCGAAAAGGAGGAACGAGACGGTCGCGGCGCGGCACGGTGCGGTGCGGTGCGGTACGGCACGGGGCGTCTCCCGACGGCCCGCTCCGTCGCGACGACGATCGTTACCCGCAAAAGCCGGCTAATGTCGCCCTCTAAATGCACGAAACGATCTTGCCAAAAATCAAGCGACGACCGAGAGAGCTCGGTGACGCGAGCGTCACGGCGCGGCGCCCACCCGTCCGACACCTCCGCCCGCCCTCTCTACCCCCCCCCCCCCTTTCATTCTCTCTGGCATCCGTACGAGATATCGAGGCTACCCCGTCCGCCGACGTTGCGGAGCCACCTCTCGAGAGGGGGTTCCCGGTGACGTCACCCCTCACCGCCATTTTACCCCGGTGACGTCAAGCGAGCCACGACCACCACGACCGCGACTATCGGCCGCGTACCTCTCTCAGCCTTCCCTACAATCCCGCGATCCTGGAGGCATCTCGGACGAATCGCCTACGTGGACTCCTCCAGATACTCTGTCCCTTTTGGCCGCGACTATTCTCCAAGAAGTTCCCTTACTCGTCTTTTACAACCAATGGTTCTCCGTTGTCCTGCGTTCACGGTAACTCGTCGTTTCTTCACAATTTCTTCTTTGCCCCCTCTAAACTCTAAGGGATATAGGCTGGCTCCGCTTTTTATTCAGTTCCAAGGCAACAGAATGAAATCGGACGAGTTTCCTCGCAGAGGCGTAATTGCCCGCGATTTTATTTTGTCGGCTGAACGTCCTGCGCGCGTATCCTCGACGGGCTGCGTCCCGGCGCGTGGGTGTCCGCTTATCCAGCCGCATCCGTGGGCAGTGCGTAGATTTAGGTCGAGCCACGTAGGCAGCGGTATCCGAGGGAGTCCGATGCAGCGTCTCGCTTCTGTGCGGGCGTATCGAGTGACACGATGACCCCAGACATTCGCCTTAATTATTCACCTCCTTGCGTACGAGGCGCCGCGGAATCGACCACGGCGATCGCGTCGGCCGAGCGAATCCCTTCGGGCTCGATCGAAACGCTACTCGGTTCTCTGTAGATAAGAAGGGCCCGAAGGGGCGGCCGCCCAGGAAGCCAGCTCGCGAGGGAGGAAGGCGCGAGCGAGAGGGATCGTTGAAAATGCAAGTAGGACACGTGGTACGCGAGGTTGGCCGGCGCGACGTGCTCCCCGAGATCGCAAGCTCGGCGATAAATTAGCTATTAAGAGCGCGAGCGAAGAAGGAGTGCCCAGCCAGGTGTGTCCCGTCTTCCGAAATTCGTTTCCGTAGGCCGAACGAATTTTGCGCGCGACCGTGCCGCCGCGGAATCCCGAGGGCTCGCGATGCCACCGCGGCCAGCTTCCGCGTGTGCGCGAGCGCTGCCGTGGCCGCGAGCAGCTCGAACTTTCTAACGAAACCGTACGAGCTGGCTGAGCCGGCAGACCTGACGGGAGATCGATAGCCGTATTATCGACAGTTCGGCCGCGGCGCGTGGCTCGAAACGCTTTGAACCAACCGTCCGTTGGAACACCTTCGACGGATTGATTTCGCCCGACGTGTGTACGTTACACGTATCGTCCTGGCCGCCGATACGATATCCTCGTTACTATTATTCCGCGAATCACGTGTCCTCGCTGGCAGACTTGGAAATAGTATCGCGATGCCAGGCTATTCTTGCCATTGATGGGCACGCTAGGCTTCATCGATTCTTTTAACGAGCAGGCAAGGCTGCGATGGAATCAACGCCTCGATCGCTCGCTCGGTTAATCCCCGCTGTGTGAATCGAGTTCCACGGAAGCAGCGAAGACACTCCCGTTATCTCCGCTCGTCTGCCGTTCGGATTGAAAGGCGTGCCGAGCGTCGCGACGCAAAATCGAGGGGTCGATGACGTTGCTATCGAGGCGTTAGGGTGTCGATGTCGCGAGGTGCCGTTCGAATCGATCGCTTTCAGGCGGGAAGCTCGCAGGACGAATCATCCGCGCCGGTAGATTCAACGGTGCCCGATGAACGTACGCGGTAGAAAGCTCCCAAATTTTCTCCGCTAGGAGAGGAAAGGCGGGGGATTCGGGGTGCGAAGGGAACTGGGTTGTAATTAGAATACCCAGGGCCATCTAGACGAGCCTAATACGAGCCTAAGGGACCATAAATAGCGCTAATAGCATTGTCTGCGCATTAAACTCGTGTACACGCAGCCCGGTGTGCCGGTGGAAGAGGGTGGAAAACGAGGGAAGGCTAACCTGCTGGAGAGCCAGCTAGCTATAATAACCGCCTACGTACCCTGGCGAAATTACCTTTCGGTCTATTTGCCCCCAGAAGCCCGGGGGTTACGTCAGCCGTACACGTGTGCGACGAATACGTGTGTACGTTTTCGTTTCCAACGACCCCTTCCTCCTGCCCTCAACCCTTCGTATCATCCCCTTCGCACGTTTACGCGCGCACACGACGGCGCGGGAATCCTTAGCGATGCCTGGGACGGTGAATCACGGCCATTAGTCAGGATACTAGTCGCTCGCCGCTCGAGACCCCTCCTGTTTGTTCCGCGAATTGTTTTCGAACCCCGTAACACTGACCTACTTGCCGCTCGGCGCGCAGAGGGCTGCCGGGTGGAGGGGCGGCGGAACGTATCGCCAGAAAAGTTTTCAGCGGCGGTTTTGCGAGGCAACTGGGCTGGGGGCTGAAGCGTCCAGATATAAACTGGCTTCGGGGCTTGCTGACCGCAAACGTTACGGTTCTATACCCGATCGAGCTTCCCTACGGAGAGATAGCCAGCCTAAATACGCCGTAACGCTCGCGACAAAGGCGTACGTGTGGGGGTTGGGGGAGGGGGGGGAAGGGACGGCCAGCGAGGCCGAGTGGGGTTCGAAGACATGTATTTCTTTTTAACTCGCTACTTGTCGCTCAGCCGTTGGGAACGTCCGCGTCCAAACGCATGCGTTTTACCGCGTCGCGTCGGCTAGCAACGATCACCGAACGTTGAAACGCTGCCTTCGCGGCCGCGATCGAGTCGATCGAAAATGCCACTCGTCTCCTCGCAACCGAGCCCGACCGCCGCTCCCTACGATACCATCGAAATTTTGCAAACTATCTCGCCAGGCACGTCGCCGAGATGAACTTCCGGCCGAAATAGTCGGCGGGGCTTCCTAGATGAAGCGTAACGATCCCTGTAGTTGCGAGGTTTAATGGTCGATTTCTGGGAAGGTACACCGACAGGTCGGCCTATTCTCGGTTAAGTGTATTAGAGGAAATGTTTCTGTGCGTCACAATGAGTGATATGTGCGATATTAGTCGCAACTATAATGCTCATCGATATATATTTTTTTCGTTCCATATCGATACATCGAATATATTTTTCAAAATGTTTCGATATTGATAATATCAATTTGCCAATTAATGTATATAATTGATGGTGTCGATTTGCCACTTAAAGTATATAATTGATGGTATCAATTTGCCAATTAAAGAATGAGCTACGTATATTCAAGAGAATATCAATTTGGATTAAAAGGAATTTTCTAAGATCAAATTTTGTATATAGGTACTGTTACGAAATTATATTATTTCAATTAAAATGAAAGCCTTTATAATTTAAATTATAAAGGAAACTAGAATTTTTATTTTAATAAGAAATATCATAGATATATATATAATAAGAAATTAAATTTAATAAGAAATATCGATAGCAGGTTGAATTGGCTCGGGCGAAAGAAGTTGGTGAAAAATAATTTTTACCAAAATTATTGACACCTGTAACTATTAGTGTTCATATATACATTTATCGATAAATATCGCGCATCATTAGTATCGAGCTAATAGTTATTCCCAAGGAAAAGCCAAGAAGTCCAGATTCCCAGTGGAAAATCGCCGAAACGCGAGAGGCCTTCTAATCCTAATGTAAATACGTGAAAGATCGTGGGAGCTGTTCCAGCGACTATGTAAGTCCTCCCTGGATAAGGAGAAATCCTTCACGTGGACGTAATCGAAAGAAATTATCGATCAGACGAGGGGATGCGCGGTGAGCTGGACGTTATCGAGGTCCTGAATCAACTTGTCTTTCGATTTGGGGCTCGCTAACAGCTTGCTCCAACTCCGTGGAATCAGCACCGAGGGAAAAAATGAATGAGAGTGGAAAAGGAGGACGAGGAGGAAGGGGGAGGGGGAGAGAGAGAGAGAGAGAGGTTCTGGCAGGGTGATCCCGAGATTGGCGACTGCTCAAGTCGTGGTCGCAACGATGGAGGACAGAGCTGCGTATCTACGTAGTTCGTAACGACGAGAACGAAGAGAGCCATAAAGGAGCGCGTTCGTCTGGCGCCCGAGGATGCCTCTGGGACGTGCAACCACGTCTTCAGCTCCTTCGGAGAAAGAGAGAGACAGAGAGAGAGACGGGGGGCGGAGAGAGAGAGTAGAACAACGTCACGACCAGACGCCGGAGACGTCTGACTCGTCCCACACCCACGCTACTTGCCGCACACGCGATTTCTGAAGAGGTTGCACCAACCAGTGCGGATGCATTCCACTTTTCTATGTGTGTCGGACAGATTCGGTTCTCTTTCGCTGTCCCCCCACCCCGATCGGCTACTCCTTTCCTTCGAATTGCTTGTTTCCCCGAGATCTCGGGATTTCGCGGAAGCAGCTCGCGCCAAGGTGACCCGATTGCTTGACGAGCCAAGAATCATTCGACTCCGCGAATGAATCACGCGAAAGGTTTTGCGCGACAAAGAAATAGCGACTCATTCGGTTCCATCGAATCAGCTTGCTATTCAAATGCTCTTCCAGTCCGAGCAAGGTAGTTCCACCCTGTTCCAAATGGCGGTACTTGTTGGTAGACGCGGGCGACCGTCGGTGAATTGGAAATTTGAAAAGTGGAGGGAAAGTTTGATGAGTCAGAGAAGGTGAAAGGGCGAGGCGTAAACACTTGTTCCGCGTATTGGAGTGGATGATTTGGTGACTGCCGCGAATGAATGGACGGGGCACGCGACCGTGAAAGAACCCTTCCTAGAAGCTCGCATTCATTGATCAGCGGAATAGATTAAGCAACATTAACTGTTCCTCCGAGAAATGCTAAGTAGGCTATGGAAATTCGCTTGCACACACATACGATTCCCAGAAATTCCAGCACACGGCATCTGCTTGATCAATGAACAAAGGATGAACGTTCCAGAAAGCTGCGGGAAGGGAGAGAAAGAATCGGACGTACTATTCGCTGAACCTCCTGGCCATTGAAGTCTAACCAGGCCAGCCGCAGATTCCCCCCCGTTTCCACTTCTAATATTCAAATGGTCGCTTTGAGAATCGAGAACTTTTTAACGCTACTCGTCCCCGGCTTTTCCGCGTTCCCCCCCCCCCCCCCCCAGCCCCGCGTCGTTGTCGTCGGGCCAGGCAACCGCTCGTACCACTTGGCGTTGGCCCACGAATCGTCCAGAGACACTACCGTTACATCCGCGAGTCCTTTGCTAGCGAATAAGGAACGGCTCGCTAATAATCCGTCGAGCATCCCCTGCCAATTCCTTAGCGAGCATTCGGCACGTCGTTGCCGCTACGCGATAAGTCGCGCGAGTCGTTCAGCCGGCCGATTCCGGACGATAATCGGCGGGGACGCTTGAATATTCCGCGAGGCCGTTAAACGAACTGCGATCACGGAAATCGCCACTTAAGACAGCCGCGCCTGCCAAACTCTTTCCCCTTAGCCGGACCACGCGCGTACTTGTACTACTTAGCGGAGTGGACGTGCCAAATGCGCGGGGCCCTTTCCACTCCGGCCGACCGCGCACGTTGCCGTGCTACTTTCGCCGGAACATTTATGGCCAAGCGTGTCGCGAGGAGATCGACGCTTCGCGAGCACCCTGATCTCGCCGTCTATTCCTCGCGCATTTTTCGACGCTTCGCCAACGATCCTCGCGTTACAGCGCCCCCGGTTCTCCCCTAATTGCCAAGCGGGCCGTCGATTCGCGTCCGGCCGAGTAAGCTTCAGCCAGTTTCCAGCTCGGCGAGGAGAAGCTGGCCCTCGGAACGCTCTCGCCCTTGGCGCGAGTGCGCCGCTGTCGTCGGATCAACGATCAATTAGCGAGCCGTTATTAATAGCTCGGCGTTATTATTACGCGATAGATCCTGCCAGCCCGAGCGAACAGATGGCGACGCTACCCCGCGATCGTAGACACAGGGAATCCTTGAACTATAACATTCCCTGCCGTGGACGGACACAATTGGCGCGTTCAGCAGTCGGGACACCGATTCATCTAATCGAAGCCACGAGAGAGAGAGAGAGAGAGAGCTGACGGGCTGCGTCGAGCACGCCACTATTCGATACGGAACGCAACGCAACGCGTGTCGTCATCGGTTACTCGAAACCGGACACGTACGCGAGCCGTGGCGCGACACGATTCTCAGATCCTTGAACTATAACATTATAGCAGGCCTGTCCAGAATTTACTCGCACGAGCAACAGCGAGTTGCTCCTGGCTCTTGAAGGCACCGAGCCAGGCCCTTCGCGCCCCTCGAGAACGGTAGGTCCCCGTGGTGGGGCACAACCGTCGCTCTTGGCTTCGTCCGCGGTTGCTGTTCGAAGGCAAGAGGAAATGTTGGGACGGGCCTGCATTACAGTAACGGCGCAACGTGGACGGCTTCGCCGCGAAGATTATTGGACGCGGGCGGATCGACACAATTTTTATATCGACTAGGAGAAACCCTAATGCCTCGTGAATTAAGTGTAAATTTGTGAACTGTAGGGTAAACTCGGGTAAATCCGTGGTACAAGGCTATGCGGTGATAACTTTTCATTTATCTGTAACTCGAAATTGTCTGACTCAATTTAGATGGAACAAAAACTAACGGACAGCGTTGATCTTCTAATTTGTGTTGTGGTAAAATGATTAGTCAATCGAAGATAGTGTGATAGAGTGAGAGAGCGCATTATTCGCTAGTTATGGACGATCGCTTGTTTGAGTATTATATGTGTTTTTTAGAAGATAAATGGAAATTTCAAACTGCAGGTAAGCGATGGTAAAATGACACTTTAACAAGCCTCGCTCTGAAAATTATCATACAATAAGGCATCAGTGTTATTTTTGCTTATGAAATTTACTAAATTCTTATTTCTCGCGCGCCTATCGTTATATCCTAGTTACTAGAGAAATTCTAAAACTGTCACGGATTTACCCCAGCTTACCCCTACTGTTTAAATTACGTTATTATATAATTTGAAAGTGACAAATTTTATTCCTACTTCAAACTTTTTTAGGCTCACTTTACCTCGGTCTGCCCTAATAGTAATACTGCCTACTAGGGTGTGCCTGAATCGAGGCGTCCCAGGCTGTTCGGTGGGGTTGAAAAACCTTCGAATCCTCCGCCGCGTTTCTAGTGGCTCCGTATCAGAGGATTTCTATCGCGCGACGCGGAGCTCATTTCCTTACGTCGCCCGAAGCTTAATAAATCAGGGAAGGCGCCCTTGTCAATAGTAAGGTCAACCAGGGCGACTCGACGTCTCCAGCATTTGCCAAGTGGTGCGAGTATACGTACGGGATAGAGGGAGACAG
Organism: Andrena marginata; assembly: GCA_963932335.1. Lineage (NCBI taxonomy): Eukaryota > Metazoa > Arthropoda > Insecta > Hymenoptera > Andrenidae > Andrena > Andrena marginata. The sequence goes on from OZ010660.1 coordinate 3,369,848, forward strand.
GAAGGAGGACACCGGGGGGTGGGTGGTTGGCGTGGGCGAGGGAGGGCAAGTTGGAGAAGCCAGAATACGCAGCGGTCGACGTGTGCGCGGTGTACGCACGCACACAGACGCAACACGCCACGCACAGCCCGGCGGGGAGCCTCTTCCGCCCACGCCACGAGGTCACCGAGCATCGGGGCGCGATTGGTCATCGAAAAGCGACACCGTTTCCTTTTACACGCAACGCCTTACGCGCAACGTGCCTCGTTCGCGAGTGAAATTTTCCGCTCCGCTCCGCGAACGCCGGCGGTGCCGTTCCGTTTAACCTTTTACCGTACCGTCCCGGCTATTTATAGCCATAACTTTCCATGTCGCGGGATTCCGAGCGGATCCAACTTGGTATTTCTAGGAGGGCGCGGCTTTACGAGGGCGAACCTGTACGCAATACGCGCCAGGATCTTTTACACCTACGCGAGACTTTCAAGGGATACTAGGCAAACCGGAAATTCAGAAAATTATGCAGCTTTGTGTGCAAGCCGAGCGATTCACTCCTGAAATCACCCCTTGAAAGAAATGCAGAATTTTCTTTCTCCGGGAATATCTCGACAAGGGAGCGAGATATCGAAAAGAAGTTTAAACGAAACTAGCATTTCTTTTAAATCTATAAAAGCGTGTAAAAATAATTATCGAAAAATTCATACTTTTCAAGTAAGCCCCCACCACCAATCCCTTAATGCGATAATTATATTTATGCAGCTTTGTAGATTCGAAAAAAAGGTACAGGGTTTTATTTTAACTTCTTTCCGATATCTCTCGCCGCTCTCGAGATATTCCACGTAAAAGATTAATCTGTATTTTTTTTCTCTCTGGAAAAACGTAGTGCACCGAACGAAGCAACGTTCAGATTTTTTCGTTCTTGCCCTCCTTAGCCCTCCAACGGTACTCTGCCCCCGTCCAATCCTGACCGAATTAACGAATCAATTAGGCTAAACGAACGGCATTAGCGGCGCGACGGTATTAAACGCGCGTGATACCATCAGTGATGTAAAAACCATCCGTGCTGGCCCACCCTAGGGAATCGCGAGCTTTATTATGTACGAAGGACGCGTGCGTATACGTATGTCGGCCGATGTGGCGTAGTTGAGGCGCGAGCACGCATACGCGCCACGCGACAACCCCACAACGTGGTCCACGGTGAAACTTTCGCCGTATCGATCTGCCCGATCGCTGTAGGGCGGGACGAAAGGGTCGCGTCACCTTCGGGATTATTAAACTTGTCATTGCCGGACGCGGAGCCAAGCGTGTTCTCCTGGATTGGCACGCTCGCGGGATTAAGTAACCAGTGAAAGTGCTTGCCCGTTCATGGGGTTGCTGCGAGGGGTTCGACAGCAAAATTTCACGGTGTCCGAGGATTCGGCCGCAGGCTTTAGCATCGGGATCGCCGAGCAAGTCCCGCGTACGTTCTCCAATCGGATGGCGCAACCTCCCACATTTTTTATTCGTTCGTTCGCCGGAAGTTAGCTGCTCCCGAATCGTGCCCTATATTTTCGAGCCGCCCGTCCCTCGAGTAGCCTTAATTGCACCAGGATCGCTAATCACTCTCGCGGTTAACGTTGGCTAACCGAAGCCGTGAATGGTCGTCAGGGTTCCCCGCACCGGCATTCGAACCAGAAATCCGGCTTTCACCGAACCGGCCGGGCCCCCGTACTCGGAAAGCCGAAGCCGACTCTCGGATTAAAGAGTCAAAGTCTGAGGAAGCGAGGAGAATATAGGTGCCTACGTGGAGACGCGGAGAGAGAGAGAGAGAAGCTCCCAAGAGTATCCTCGTGAAAGAATCCGTCTAAAATACGCGGGCCGGTTTAATCCCGTTGTAGGCAAGCCCCGAGGAGAAGAGAGCGCCAGTCGATAGGGGCAGAGATTCCTTTCGGGAGGAGAGTCGCATCTTGCCGAGAAAATACACGGCAAGGTGGATACCTGGCAGCAAGTAACTATATATCTATTGATCGTTCATTCATGCCGCCCTTTCGGCCCCTCCTCGGCAGTTCGGGCGACCCCCTTCCGCCCCCTTCCCACCCACTCTTTCCATCCCCCGTTCCGGCACCGCGTCCTCTCCTTCGGGCCACGGTTCCACCAGCGTCGCCGTCGTTCTCCCCGTTCTAGCCTACGGGCGTCACAGCCAGTTCTGCCAACTGCGAGCCCCGGTCTCGCCGCTTCGCACGTGTCCTCCACGAACTCGAGCACGCTTACCAACCCCGCGGTGCCTCGGTCGGGGCGCAATCAGCCCCAACAATCCGGCTGATACGAGTCGACGAACGCTTCCGTTGGAATTTCGACCCAATTTCGGGGGTTTTCACGAGCCGAGACGCCACGGGGGCTGTCCTCGTTCCTTCGAGATTTTTGGGTCGACGAGGCGGGCGAACGATGGAACGAAGGGGCGGGGGAAGGGAGGAGGGGCGAGGTTTCTTTTCCCGCAGCCAGGAATTCGCCTCCGACGGCAAAGCTTTCAGGTCTCCGCCTTGCTGGGAATATTTCCGGCTACGACTATCAAGCCGGAGCCTGATAGATCGATGGGATCGAGACCGGATGCACGGGGGACGCGATTAGTCGAGCGAACGACCAAACGACCGGCCGGCACGCTCCGCGAGCCATTATTTAATTGGCAGTTACGTAACGTCCAGCTTCTACGTGGCGAAGCTACCCTATGGATCTCTAATAAATTAACGTCCGCGGGGACGTAGCCCCCCCCTACCCTACCCTAGCTTCTCGATCGCCTCGGGGACGAGCCGCGGAACTTTGGATTTCGGGAATCGATTGATAACGCCTGGGCCGCGTGCTCGGTGCATCTTCACTGCGCGTCAACTATCCCAGTCATCCGTGCTTCACGCTCCTGTTAGCTCGCCCCCGCTCTCGGGTATTCCACGAAGCCGCGAAACTCGGTGCGTCAAGTTGCCAACTTAAATTGTCTTCGAGAGGAATATTCGACGGCGCGCTCGGCGCCCTCGCGGCGAACGCCCCGAGTGCGATCCTACCGCTCCGCAGACGATCCGTGGATCCCCTTTCCTCCTGGACCCATTAAACATTGCCGTTCGAACGATTCCCCGGCTGGCTCCGGCGGACCGTTGTCGGGGGAGCTGTTCGACTAGCGCACCTGATGCCGATTTGAAATTAGAGGAAACGGGAACGACGTCGAGGCCGATTTCGGATAACAGACGAGTGGAGTTGGCGGATGGAAGCCTTGGGATCGTCGACCTATACTTTCGACGGTCCGTGCGCCGGGGGATCGAGAAAAGGGTGGCGGGTTGAAGTTGCCGCGGCCGGGCGAAGGTGTCGCGCGGTCGTGGACCAATGCTCGGCGATCGCTGGGCGTTTAATGAAAGCGATAAATCGCCCCGTGTAAAATAAATTCTCAATGCGCCGCGACGAATTAACGGCCGCGGCAACGAGCGTTCAAAGTGGGCGCCCCTTGTATTTACGAGCCGCGAGAAAAACGCCATCGTAGAAATTAACGCCCTGCCCCTCGATTAATCTTGAACTCGACGAGCGTTGGACAGCGCCCCGCGTGCCGCTGCCCGCTCCGCTTTACGCGCTCTCGCGTGGAGACGTCGCCGGTGCACGCGTACCCCACTGGCCGACCACGCTCGGACCTTTCTACTGCGGCCCGATCCTCTCCAGCTCTGTCTCCTCCGATCGCTCGATCCGCGCGATACCCGGGCGCCATCGTTCATTCTCATCGGCCGCTATTCGACAGGCTTTAATAGTCTCGCTTGTGTCGTTATTCCTGAAATACAATAGCCGACCGGCGCGAAACTGCCGGCTGTTTAACTACCGCCAGCTGCGTGGCTCGATAATGCCAGCTAACTCGATAAAAACTTTAACCCACTTTTTATCCAATTATTTTAATATCGCTCGGGAGAGCCAGCTAGAATCGTACGGCAAGTCTCTCTACTCTCACCGCCCGTCGGGCTTTACTTTCCGAAAACTCTAACACTCGCGGCTTATGTTCCTTCTGTTCTTCGTCCCGGAATTTCTAGAAATGCCTCGCCGTTCCTTTGAGACCTCTGTATTGGACGCACAATCGTGATCGAATAAAGTACTTAGCCGCGGAGAAGCGGGCAGCGGAGCCTCGAAGCTATTAGCTGACCCCTCGGCATATCCATCGGCACGATTAAAGCGCGTAAAACCGCTGGCCTGGCTCGGTTCTCGTAAAAACTCGGGGATGTTTCTCTTGGAGAAATGCGGTTACCCCTTTGATAGCTTTTGCAACCAAGGAGGGAGAATTGCGGGCGGGGGAGCAGCGAGGTACAAAGCAACGTGGCGAATCGTGGCGAAACGACGCGAAACGTCGCTCGAAAGGCTCTTTCGTAACTTTTATGAATCCCACCCCCCCGGGGGATCGTGGCCGTTCCCTTTAACCGCTCGCTTCCGCCGCGTTCGCGGACACGGACAGACAGCAGAGGCTGATAAGTGACGCGATGAAAGCCCGATAGGAGCTGGGAAATAAACGGGGCCAGCGCGAATGCACGGCGAACGGAGACAGAGAGACCAGCCGGCTAGGTACCGTGCTGTGCCGTTTAACGGTAATTTTCTTTCCGAGGATCTGCCGGCTCGCGAAATTTCCGATTTCCATCGGGCGAACCGCGAGGCTCGCCGGAAACACGAGGCAGATCCGTCACGGGATACGTTCACTGGAGGCTCGGTTGTTTCGATCGAACGGTTAACCACTCCGGACTCGTCCGTGCCTCGCGCTAACCTTTCCCGAGAGAAAAACAAAGGCGACAGAGGCAAACATCTAGGCGGCGTGAGCGTAATGTTTGCACGCGAACGAGATCGAGTTAACCTTGTCTTCGGCGCGGCGAGCACGGGGAATAAGCGAGGATCGCGAATGGCAGCGGGCTGGGCGGTTGGAGATTTTAAGAAGCCTGGAGAATTAGTACTCGAGACTCTCCTTAACGACCCAGTAATCCGCCGCGCTTAGATTAATCGGCTGGGCGACCGTGCTGGTCCGCGTCGTGCGGAGGCGAAATCGTGGGAACGCGAAGGAGGTCGAGGGGGGGGGGGGGGGCACGGTTCGCCGGGAAACTCGACGCGTCCCCGCATCCTCGTGTCGGATGATTTTTCCCTGCTCGCGATCGATCGATGCCGCCCGGTGTTAATCGCCGGCTGGATCGGCTCGAGAAGCGAGTAAAGTCTGCAGAGCCCGTTCGATTGACACGGGTGCAGGTTAGATCTGACGACTGGTGGACGCGTGGAAAACGATTTTAGCGGCCACGCCAGGCCAGTCTCGCTGGGCGAGGTGGAGGGCAACAGCCCCGTCGAATCGCACGGAGATATCGCGATGGTATTTGGAGCGGAATCGTTTGACCGGAGAATCGGGATCAGAGCTGTCCCGCTTCGGTTTCGCCGGACTCACCTCTAGAGGGAGGCAGGGGCTGGTTGCGGCCATGTTCCTACATGCGTTCGAGCCTCTGCCCTGCTGGCGATTCCCTCTTCGTGCTGAGGCACCACTTTATAAAAACCACACACCGCACTGGACGAAAGGCTGCGTCTCCTCGACGAGCGCAGTAGCCCTTCCCCGGTAGAGCAGGGGCAACCAACGATCGAACGGAAATAAAACAAAAAAAAAAAGAATGGATATCACCACATACCACCCTCTTATATCCTCTTATCTTCCTCTTCTTCGTATAACTTCTACTTCTTCTCCCTTGTTCTTCCGTTTCTTGTTCCTCTTGTTCCTCTTCTTGCTGTCGCTGCTCTTGTCGAACCGCCTCTACCTGCGGTTCGTAGCGTTTCTTCCGGCTGTTAGCCGCACGCTCGCGTAAAAACGATCACTCGGAGAGATTGGAAAAGACTGGAGAGAGAGGGAGAGAGAGAGAGAGAGAGAGAAAGAGAGAAAGAGAGAGAGAGAGAGAGAAGAGAGAGAGGGGGATGGCTCGTCCTCTCTTCTAAACTCTAAACTCTAAACTCTCTCGATCTGGACGACGGGACAAGCACATCAGCACACCAGCCACTACCTTCCTTTTCTTCTTCCTCGTCTTCCTCCAGCACCTCTCTTCCTCTCCTTCTTCCTCCTCCTCGTCGTCGACGTCCTCGTCTTTCCTCCCTTTCAAGCCTCCCTCCTCCCCTCCTCCTCCCCTGCGGCAACACACCAGAACGCACTCTCGATTGCTCTCGCAGCGACGATTCCTTTCTCTCCTCGGTTCTTGCACCCGTTTCCGCACCCGTGCCCGCACTCGCACCCGCGCCCGCACCTGTTCCTCTTCCACCGACTCCTCCGCCGCCTCCGCCTCTTCCTCCTCTTCCTCCAGCTCCTCCTCTGGCTCCTCGTCCGCGTCCACGTTCCCCTCGACGCTCGCTGTCTCTCCCCGTCGTCCTCGTCGTCCTCGTCGCCGCCGTCACCACCGCCGTCAACCGCCACTGTACCACGGTCGCATAACAAACGCACTGGCGTCCCTCAGCGTCACCGAGGGCGATCGAGCGGCGAGCACCGAAACCTTTGCTTCACCGACGACCCGCGCTCACTCTCTCTCTCTCTCTCTCTCTCTCTCTCTCTCCCTATCCTCCCTCTTATCACTCGCGATTTCCACCAGATGCGAATTCGTTCTCGGCTGGGCGGCTCGTCCGCGTCCGCGTCCACGTTCACGTCTACCCCTGGTCCGCGCGCGGCCGACGCGTGCTCGAAGCTTCTGGCCGTTCGCCGATACGCGGTTCCGATAGCGCCAACCGAGCCACGTACGATTCCCAGCACTCCGGCGGGGACACCTCCAATGTCCTTTCGTCTCCTCGCCCCTTTCTCTCTTGTCCGTTTCACTCGGCCGGAAGTTCACGCACTACCTACGTTCCCCGAGCGTCGGAGCTCGTGGCCACAGCGGGACGGTCGCTCGACTACGCTCTCTCGCTCCTCCACCACCACCTACACACCGCTTCTCCGTCCCTTCTTCTCCCTAACCACCGTCTCTCTCTCTCTCTCTCTTTCACCCTGCCTCCATCGCCACCACCACCGGCCGCTCGCCCTCTTTCTCTTCCACCCTTCGCCTTTCGCTCCTTCTCCCTCTCGCTCCTCTCCCAGCTCACCGACTCTCCGTCCTTCTCCCTCCTGGCACCCTTCCCTTCGCACCCTCCTCCACGCCTCTTCCTCGTCTATCCCTCGGCTTTCCCGCGATTTCCCTCTTCCACCCTCCCCTACTTCTCCTTCCGCTCTTTCAGATTCTCCGTTTCCCTCGCGACTTCTCCCCTCTCCTCTGCCCGCCACCCACCCCCACACCCCCGTTCGCCGTATCAGTCACGATTCTTCCTCGGCTCTTTCTGTCCAACGAAATCGCCCTCCCTCGATCGTCGCTCGTCCTTCTCTCTCCGCGGTGCACCGGCGAGTGGGGAGGCACAGGCGTGTATCACTGTCCTATCGGTGCCCCGAGTGTAATTCCCAAATCCAATGCGAACCAGCTAAGACCGCGCGCAATCGGCAAGTTCGTTGAAAATGCAAAGTAACGTCGTCCAGCCGACTGTACCGGGAATCAGGCCGCGATGCTTCGTTCGAGGAGACACAGGTCGAACTGAAATCGTACGGGGCGAGCGGTTCGTCGTCGCACGGGCGCTCGTTGTTTTTCTATTGTTGCCATTATCGGCCTCGAGCGGCGCTCGGAGATAACGCGTCGGAGACATTGCCGGAACGGCCTTAGCAGAAGTTTGTAAACTACTTCTTGCTTATAGTCCCCGCGCAACGTGTCCCTCGCTTATTAGTCCGTTGCCGGCGCGTGTCTATTCGCGTCCTAACTGTTTCGATTTGAACAGCGCTCCAGAGAGCACTGGCAGCGATGCGACCTACCCTCTAGAATTTTCTCGAACGTCTTTAGAGGGTCTCGCCTAGCAGCTATCGCCATTTCAAAGTTTTCAACACCCCCACCGTAATCGTCGCGGCCCAGCATCGATCGGTCCCGCGTTCTACGATCTCAATACCGCTTATCAGCGAGAAGCCGCCCGCTCGGTGTCCGTTCTCCCCTCGGCGAGTGGTTCCCGCGCGTGTTTTCGAAGCTGATAGCCGCAGGCCGCGTTTACCTGATCGAAACGCCAGGTGTCACGGCGCGCGGCTCCGTCGCCCGGTGTGCGTGAGAATCCGTGAGCGCGAGTGAGCTTTCGCTCTCTTCGGTGTGCGTCGAACCGATACCGCCGGCATCGGCGGGGCATGCGCCATGCCTGCCCCCGACGGGGAGGCAAACGAGCTTTCGGTGCACACGGCCGTTCCTCGGAATCTCGGTGCCCCGTACCGTACCGAGCTCCCCGAATGATTCATAGAGCGAGCGGCGTTTCCTCGTCCTCGCCGCGCTGGGACCCCGTCGACTCGAATCTCCCGCCCGAGAGGGACCTGGGGAGGCACGGTTCGAGCAGCTTTTTTAGAGCTCGGAGGGTGCTAAAGAGACCGCGGCCTGCAAGATGATTCAACGATCCCGCCGCGCCTCGCGAGGAGTGTTAATAGCCCTTGCGAACGAAACGAGGTAACGGCCGTGTCGTCGCTAAATGACCGGGATAAATTCCAAAGCGCGGCACTCCGTGTCCCTTCTACCGAGCAACCGATCCCCTCCAACCCCTTGCGCCTCATCGTTCCGAGGATTTTAAGTAATCGCGAGGATTTCAGCCGGCGCGGCGAGTTGCGACTCGACTCAATCTCAATCGAAGCAGAAAATGTGCGATCAACCAGATTAGGGTGGAATCTATTTCTCCGCGTTATCTGTACCAAGCGGAGCGTACCTCCACCTGGTCCCTGTAACGAAGCCGAACCCGGCCATCGATGGACCGCCGAAAAACAAGCGCAATTACCGGCTCGCCGATAACTCTCGGCTGGCTCCTTATTTCTCGTCTAACGACCGCTCCATTCCGGGCACGGGTTGAAACGCGCGGTGCCGATGCCCGCGCGAGGGTTGCAGGCACACGGGCGCGTAATCGGCGCGCGTGGCTTGTACAGCCGCGTAGATTTAGAGGGGAAAAATAGGAGGGAAGAGCGACAGAGTCGCGATGCGCTCGGATGGCTGCACCGTTCCGCGCGATTCCGCGATATAAAGGATTCGGGCTTTAAATCCGCGAGGCGGCGGTGGCGGGACGGACGGGGGGAGGCATAGCCGTGGAGGAAGAGAGGCCAGTGGTCGTGGAGGGCGGAGGGGCAGCGTTCTGGGTTTCTGGGTTCGCTCCGCGACGAAGTTCGGAAAGGCTGCTGTGCACGACGAATGTGGAACAGTAGGTCAGCGCACTCCGTGACCCCCGCCGCGGCCTACCCCTCTTCGGTGCATACACCCTGATGCGATACGTACGACCCTCCGACTCTACCTCCGCCACCACGCCAACCCTCCCCCTTGCCACCCTCTCTATCCGCCTCTGTCGGCCTCCGGCCGCTGCCTTTCGCTTCCTCCTTCCTCGTGGCCGATCGCGTTACCCTACGCTACGCTGCTACGCGAGTGCCTCGGCCTCGTCGGGCCGAACGTTCTTCTACGCGATCATCGCCGATTGCCTCTTTATCGCCGGATCGTCAACGCTCCTCTCGGGGCTTTCGGGGTACGTCTCGGGCGTACCCGTCACCCGACAGCCGGGGCTAAACCCTCTGCTCTCCTCTGCTTGGATGTGCAGCTGATCGTCCCGGTTAGTGACTTTTTCATCCGTCCGCCGCGAAGGAGGACGAGCATCCCCTTCACCCGCTGATCAATTAATCGTGTAGGCAGATGAAATCGAGGATTTTCCCCGAGATCGTCGTTTTCTCGGGGACGGATGTGTCTGGACGGTGGGTGTAGTAAGCGGAGAATCTCGGGCTACGAGCGCGCGAGGGTGGAAAGCTCGGGCCAGCCCTCTCGCACGCGCCTGGCCGGCGTGCATGCATCCCTCGACGGATTTCTAGCCGGCTTTATTTGGGTCGTTTGGCAAACTATCGTTCCGCGGTACGCACGACTTGCTCCGCGGACCGAGACGATACGATCCCCGGTGCACGCGAACGCGATAAAATCAATATGTCTGCGCTCCTCGCTCCTTTTGTTCCGCACGCTCTATTATTTCTTTTTCCCCGTTGCTGCTGGCCGAATTCGCGCGGAGCCGAGCCGAGCCGAGCCGCGCCGCGCCGCGACGGCATCGATTAAACTTGCCCAACTTCCAAGAGGCCGTGCTCGCCGGCGTTGGGAGGGGGATCGGATGCGCGACAGGTACTAAAAACCACCTGAATCTTTTCTCGTCTGCCGACCCGGACGCGGCCGTTCGACTCCGCTCGCGATCGAAGCAACCTGGGAGCCCGCGAGGGAATTCCAGGAACTCGGCTTATTATCGGACCGCCGATAATTTATGGCCACCGATCGAACCCGGGCGCCGAGCCTCGCGATACCATAACGTTTATTCTCGCAGACCGCTTCGACACTGCGCTAAGGGAAACTTTCGGGTGCAAACGAGGGAGGGAGGGGGACAATGGCGCCCAGAATTCGTGGCATCAGCTACCTTGAGCAGCCCCGCGGAAAATGGGATCGTAGAATGGTCGCGGACCCTCCGGAGGGTATCCGCGGAGGAAGGGTAAATCCGGGAGGCGCGGTCGGGCCGGAGAGTTGGTCGAGTTACTATATTTCAGACTCTGTACGTAAAGATGCGTTAAAGCGCAGACCAATTCCTTCTCTAGATGTCAAACAGTTGAATGAATAGCATCGTTTCCCTTCCTCCTGTGTTTTTCTGGATTTATAGACTTTAAAAGGTAAATTCAGGTTACATTTAACCTCTTTTGTCAAACAGCTGTTGTACAGAATCGTATTTAAAATATACTTCTAAGTTTATTTTCGTTTAATGTTTGGGATAATAAGAAAGTAGCGATATTAGTGGACAATGGAGCCAAAGTATTTGGCCATATTAACTCTTTCTCTAAAAGCTAACGAGAAGACCGTCTCTTGCTGCAGAAAGGAGAGATGGTCGAGTTATGATTCTTTTTATTATTATTTTTGTTTCTTTAATCACTTTTGTATTCATTTGCCTTGCTAATCGCCAATAGGTAGTTCACCTTTTCTTTGATGTCTTCTTTACTTGTTTAGCGTAAACAATGAATCTCCAGTTGCATTCACTTACAAATAATTGTGCTTTATCCTTTGTTAATTTTCCATGAATAATTATGTGAGTGGCCTCTGCCAACGACGAAAACCACCTCCCCCGGACGTCAACCCTCCTTCATATTTTTTCAACCCGATTTACAGTAAATATTGTCTTAAAGCAGATATCGACCTGTTTTTCTGAATCAGCATAAAACTCTGAACGCATAGGTTTGTTCCGATGAAATAAGTAATTTCTACATTAGCTTTAATAGCCATTTTATATTAGGTCGACCGCGGTTCCCAGATTTACCCTATACACGCTGGAATCCGAAAGTAAATACGGCAGGCTTAAATCCCGAGAAAATAGCCCGATCCTTCTTCGGGGCGCAGTCGGATAGACCAGACCGGGAACGCTCCGGCTCGTAATTCAGTCGCGCCGGTTCGAAGGATCAGCTCGCTGCGAGCCGCGGCTCCGTCTCCGGGAAATTCGCTGACGCCTCCTTACCAGGAAAAATGTGGCGCAACGTCGCCACCAGCCACGAAAGATATCCCGTCTATTGTTGTACGCCGTCTGGATCTCGGTGACGCGTCGTAATCACCCGGCGCTGGCCGCCCACGCAACCCTGTCGCGTGACATTACCGTTTCGGAGATATTAGAATGGCCCATTAAATTCTCGTGGAAGCGGCGTTCTTGGAACGATCGTTCCCAGGGAAAAGAACAGCGCGACCTCGTCCCCCCCCCCCCCCAAATCGCGAATCACTTGCCAGCTTCGAGAATCACGACCCGCGGACCTCCGCCGAGGAAATTCGCCTCGTAATTCAAAGTACATCCGCTAAACGCGCTCTGCATTAGGTACGGATGATTTCGAGCGAGAGCTCGCGCGCACTCGAACCTTCGTGCCTCGAGTGTGGCACAATGGCCGCCCAATAAACTGGCCATTTATAGGTTTTCCATTCGGAGCGGTGATTGAAAGCAACTCGAGTGGCGCTCACCGAGAGATTGGGAAGGATGCGATAAAAACTGTGCACGGCTGAGTGTAATAATCGCGGCTGGAGACTGTTGCGTTGTAACGAAACGCAGGGGAGCAGGGTGGGCTAAAGTGAAGACTCGAATTCTCGTTGATAACTCCGGAGATCGGATGTCCAGTGAAGCTATTTCTGTCCACGTTCGTTAACTTTACACATTTCTGTTACGAGCCACGCTAATTTCCACTGCGATGCTCCGCGTCGCTGTTCCTTCCGTCGAACTTTCAACGAAACCGCCGAGAAAGATTCAGCTCGGGGATGCTGGGTACGCAACCCCCTTCGACTTTCCGTTCGAGCGTGGATCCTCGGAAGCGGTGGACTCGACGGGCATCGGGGGATGAAATACGATCGGCCGGCTGATTTGCACGTTTTCGCCGCACGCGTGACGTCAGTTGGACGACGATCGATTTTATCGTTCCCGGTGATATCTCGGAGAGACCAGGGGACCGTCGCCGCTCATCGATCTATTTTCCCCGGCTCCCGCTAAAGACCGCGTAAATACGCTCTATTTGTAACGATAAACAATCGCGGCGCGTTCCCCCGTGGCCGGCGAGATGCATCGACTCGCCACTGGCGCCTCCGAATCCTCCGACCGCCTTCTATTCTCGCCGAAGTGTCGTAGAAATATTCGGGCTCGATAGACCCCGAGGAAGCTAGGAGAGCCTCGACGAGGGACGGAGGGTTCGCGGAGAACGCCCTGAGCATCGCGGATTCGATTAGGGCTGGCGTCAGGCGGGAACGAAGCCAGTGGAATAAAGTTCACCCTCCGTGCCCGCGATACGGGCGATATGGGGGTTTGTAGGTTATGGGAGGGTCGCGGCGCGTACTCGACGCAAACATGGGGGTTCCCAGACGCAGGGGGAGCACGCCGGGGGGGTAGGGGAAACGGGGGAGGGTAGAATCTGGGTCGCCCTGCACCGCGTGTGCCTCGAAAACTCGGTCAAGTTTTCTGCACCTGCAGGTTGAACGCCGGGCCATTCGCCGCGGTCTTCGTTGCTGTAGCTTTTCTATTTGCGATACCCTCCCTCTTCCTCCTCCCATCGCTGCCTCCACCGCCACTCCCTTCCGCAGCTCGCGTTGTTGTCTTCGCTCTTCTTTCCACGTCCTCGCTGCCACGCCAGCTGGAAATCGCTCCAGAAGCCCCGGGGAAAATCGCGCCGTCGACTTTAACGACCCCCTTTAACAATACCAACAGATCCCTCCCCTCTGGATCCACGAATTCGAATTAATCGAGGTGAATCCTCTGGATCATTCGTCCGACGGTATATGCAAGCTCTGACTCTTCACAGATTTCAAACGACAGACATGTTGCCTCCAGCTTCTGTGACCATTGCGTTCAAAACGATCCTCTCTGGATCGCCACCCCTCTTCTGTCCCACATGCGGCGACACAACGCGACCGTATAAAACAGCTTTCTTTACCGTCGTTGCCCCAGATCGTCGCCGGTGGCCCTGTCCGCAAATATTAATTTGCAATTCGGGCTTTTTCGCGCGTCCGCCGGGCGGCCGTGCCGAAACGGCAGCCCCTAAGTCGTCCCGGCAACGAAATGACCCGCGAACGTTCGCGGACGGCCGGGACGCGAATTAACCGGTAAATTAATTGGTTCGTCTTGGAGCGGACGCGCCCCCTCTCGTTGTTTACGCGGGTATCGATTACTAATGGCTGTTTGCCCAGGTTTCGAACCTGCTCCCACTGTCCGCCTGCTTGCCCGAGAAACGTTATAACCCAATATTGCATTCAGCGAGGCCGCCGTTCCATTATAAACACCCGTACACGTTCGGGGTGCGTTTCCTCGGGACGCTGGGCGATTTTTAAAAACTTCCCCCCGATAAACCCCGTTCCCGTCGACTGTTCCCTCGCGTTTACGATTGCTACAGGAAGCATAACGTACTCGGCATCTGAGACGCACTGGAGACTACGGAACCAGTGGCGGAATTTAAGAAAAAAAGGCACAGGTAGGAAACTTAATGGGACACCCTGTGTGCATAAGAGAATTATCAAATAAATTCACTCGTGGTATGAAAGCGATGGGAAGCTAAAAGAAATATTATGTTCCGGTTGTAATTATAATTTCTCTTTTGGAAGACGGGGGACAACAGCTGATCGGCCGCCCGTTAAATCCGCCACTGTAGGGAACGACGCGGTTTTGATTGAAAACGGCGACGGCTCGGCGAAACTTCGGCCGCGAGTCCGCCGCGGAGCGCGCGGTAAAACGGCCCTGGAATCATGACGGATCCCCGCGAGCTTCCTGGGAGCATTGGAAATCAGTGGTCTTTACCCCGTCTCTCCCGTACGTCGGAGGGGGCCGCTTCGAGTGGAGATAAAGTTACTCGAGCAGCGATTCGCCAATTACGCCCGTAGCTGGCACGGAACTTTCGATCGGATCTCTCCTACTCGTCTGGGACAATGAGACGGTTAACTGCGCTGGTATCGAGCGCGATAAACGCGGCTTCGATTCGCGATAGAGTTACCGAGGGGTAACTACGACGGTAGAAGTCCGACTGCGCGGAACAATCGAACGCGTAGCAGGTGGCCCAAAGTTGTGGGAGCCGCGGGACCAGCTAAACACCATTGAATTGCATCAAGACTCTTCGTATCTCTTCGCGATTAAACGGCATCGAAGTTACGATTCCTAAGCTTCAATCGCCTCTGAAGACAACGAAGCCACAGAATTACTAAAACATCGGCTGACTTTTCTGTAGGGTAAATCCGGGAGACGCGACCGGGCTGGACAGTTGGTCGGAACAGTTGATTTCTTAGAGAATTAATTGTTCCGAAACCTTAACACACTTTTACATATACGCAGATATAGAGTCTGAATATAGCCATTCGACCAACTCTCCAGGCCGACTGCGTCTCCCGGATTTACCCTGCCTGTCTCGTGGCACGCGAAGTCTCTTTTCGCGTTTCGATTCGTCCTGCGTTTCTGGGCCACGCTGTACACGCTGCAAATCGTGGTTGCTATCTCCAGCGGCGGTCGAAAGTAAATTTCTTTATCACGCCGGCCTCGCCAGCCTATCGCCGGGGATCCCGTGGCTTCATGCAACATAGATAGGGGTATAGATGGTGGTTTTTCGTTACGCTTTTAGCAGCAAGGGTACGCGCCAGTCGCAATGGGAGCAAGTAGAAGCCGTGGCGACGTCGCGATCGTCGGAACGATCGGCTCTGATGTCGCGTGACGTGCTCGGTCCTCGGCCGAAAATTATTAACCCAATTATCTTAATTACCGCAGTCCCTGCGCTTTTTTTCGTGCACGAACACGGGAACGGGGCTGAGACCTGCTCGGGGGGAGGGGCGCGGAAAGCTTTACCTCCGTTATTCGCGCGGGTCCGCGGCACGCTGAATTCACGAGTATTTTTATGAAAGCGGGATGAAAAAGGGACAAAAGCGCGGGGCGACCGAGGGAACGTAGCGAGCATAGAGACGGACAGGGAGAGAGAGAGAGAGAGAGAGAGTAATCGATCTCAAGTACGCGTGCACTTTGACAACGTGACTACGCGAATGCGTTCGATGCACCATTACGTATTCTCCGTTAATATCGTTTACCTTGCCTCGGCCAGGGTAACGAGCGCGCGAGATTTCGCGTATCGACAGACATCCCCGAGCACGTAACGGAATCGTGAAACTTTAAAGGAGATACTTGCTCGGCCCTTTGCGCCCCGATTCTCGGAAGTATCAATTTTTGGTCAACGGTGTTTACGAGTCGATAGGAAAATTGGGGTCGTTCCACTCGATGATCGCGTAGGGTACATAAGTTTGCCGCCTCCCTACTAAATCTCCGCCTATTCTTTTCTTTTTCTTTTCCAAGTATCCGGAAAGCTCCCAGTATTTCGTTTGACCGCGGGATTGCATAAACGCGGAAATAGCGATTGAGCCGTGGGAAGCGCGAAAGGCTGCGCTGGAAACGGGGCGTACGCGGGATCAGCCCACGACGAGGGATTCCCCAACCCCCTCCGAGGCGACAGCATTTTCCCAGCGAAATCATCCCGTCGTTCTTTCGAAACACAAGTCTCTCGGCCGTTCGCCGTTTCCCGGCAGCTCGCAACCCTCGAGCCCCGCGGTTCATCGTCTCCGTAGTTTCGAGCGCCGTTCAAGCCCGGTGGAGACAATAAGTTGCAACGAGGCGCGCCACGTCGCGTCGCCGTGTCTCCGGCGCGCTGGTAGACCTTCGTTCGTTGATGGGATCGCGAAACGTTGCCGAGGCCCGAGGGGGCGCGGTGAGGGTGCCGTTGCGGCCGATAGGAGGAGGGTGGCTAGGGTGGCGTAGGATGGAAGAGGAGCCGTAGCTGGTGGACTCGGCGTTGGCAGGGGTTGGAGAAAATGTGGGACGTCGAACTCTCCTGGTACTGCCTACCCCAACCACCCCCGTGCTCCTCCGCGGCCCTCCTCGCCACCTTCTCTCCGTCGTACATCCACCGACAGCACCCGCGGAATCGCCGTGGATAGCGACACTTAGCCACGCGATGCGAATTATCGCCGGCTCTTATCTCTCCCTCGCAGCACACGATCTCTCCGCCCACGGACTTCTCGGAAGCCTCCGGCGACGCGCCTAATTAGAAAAGCTACCCGGCTGGGGTGCTCGCGGCGAGGCGATCGCCGCTCCTCGACGCTCTATCGACCCTCACGCGTGCGTAACTTCGAGACCCCGTTTGCACGCGGTAATAGGGAAGCTTTCGGCCGCCGGATCGATCAACTTTATCGCGAGGCTCGTCGTAGCCGCGGCCACCCTGAACTTGGTCGCTAACTTTCACCGCCGCGCCCATTAACGGGCTGCACGTCGGAGTGGTGGTAATTAAAATTATACCGTTCCCGGGCCGCCGTGACGCGCGGGAATAAAGCTCGCCGGGCGATAACGACGAAAAGCGCGGATAAAGACAGAGATCAACGATCGTGCGGGGAACAACTTAAGTATTAGTCTCTCCATTCAACGAGAAGCTAACTTGAAACGGGAGGAATGTTGTACGTAATAAACGTTCGAAAATAACGTGGTATTAGAGTTACGTTTAGAAGCTGCTTAAGCTTCGAGGCTTGCGACGATAAATACCGCTCTCTCTCTCTCTCTGCCGCGGTTATCGTTGATCCGTGCGGCGAGAATTGCTACAAGTTTCCCTGGCAAACGCCTATCATCCCCTTATCCGCTTTCGCGGAGGACAGCTCCGGCGACTGCCGCTCTTCGACGTGTTAGCCAGCAGGTGCGTGGGAGCAGCGAGGGCTCGGGGGCTTTCCATCGTGGAATATTATACGAGGGAAACCGGATCCGGCGGAGGTCAGTGAAAAATTAACTCCGCGGGCACACAGAGGCGCGGCTCCCCGGCGCGCGACTAAATTAATAAACTCGTTAACGGATTCCGATACACGTGCGGGAGGGCTCGGTTCGGCCGAGGGAGCTGAGCCTGTTCTGCGATCAGGCCTCCCATTTTTCATCCGCACAGCAGAAACCGGGAGCTTGTAAATTCCCTAGTTAGACGATCCTTCCTTGTCCTCGTTCCTTCCGTCTCGTTAGCATTGCACCAGCTCCACACTCTGGACAATATCCAAAAGTATCCCGGGAAATATCTTGGGCGATCGTGCGTCGATCAACAACGAATTATCACCGCCATTAAGGGAGACCTTGGCCCCGAATATTCAGCACGCCTTTGCGCGATTATTCCTCCGCGAGGGCTCTTAAATCGTCCGAGATCGTGCCAAAGGTTGGCAGTGCGAAATAAGGAATCGCGTTCGGCAGGGAATCGAGGCTGGCTCGTTATCGGCTTTGCCTAACAGTTTTCCATCCTGTTGCACGGCTAACGAACGCGGGGGCGGCCAATTTCGTTGGTGATCTGTGCAGTGGAAAGGTCGGAGGTGGGAGGGTCGCGAGAGGAAGCAGAGATTCCCGCAGGCTTTATCCGACCATCGCTGCTTTAAACTGCGCGGATATATTTTAGGGCGACAACGATGACAGCGAGGACGTCGTTGGCTTCCACGGCGCCCGCGCCTCTGGCCGTTCTCGTCCCGCGTGTCTTCCGGCAGAGCAGACGCGATTCACCGGCTCGCCGTCTTCCTCGCTCGAAGGACAAAGTGATCGGGAAAGTTCGAGGAAACCGGTGGCGAAAAGAATCCTTCTCGCGAGAACGCCAACTTTTGCGACGATCCTCGCCGACAGGGAGGACTCCGAGCGGCGTGTTTCAAGAGTAATTATTTCCAACCGACGTCTTATAAATATCGCTAGGCGCGCGGTGCTCGGCGCACCTAAATTTGTTGAGAAACCATGCCCTCTCTGTCCTGCTTATCGAAGCAGCTACCGCGAAGGGTCGCCTTCCACGTATTAATTGCGGTCGCCCTATTTATGGCGCGGCATCAACCTTCGCGCGTTCACGAGCTGCCGCAAAGTCGCCCCGGCGTCGCCGTGCCTCGCCCTTTCTTGCCCTCTGGGAGAGCGGAGAGCCCTTAAAATAAACGCCAGCCGCGGGATCGCGCTCCAGCCTGGGGACGAAACGCCGGCCTCCCCCTCCGAGAGGGTGGGAGGGTGGTTCGCGACGAAAACAACGTCGCGGGTGCCGATGGGTTTCGTGATCCGGTGGCGCGGGGCGTGAGCCGTCCTCCACCTGGCCGCGGTTGATCAAGGGGACACCTCGACCGCGCGGAATTTTAATCGAATCATTCGATCGGTCTGTCAAAGCGCCCGCGTGACGTCACTCGGTCGACGGCCAATCAAGACGGAGCGAGAGCGTCGGATGCGACACGGCCGATCGAGCAGCCTGGGTAAAATCGTCTCCGGGGAAGGCTCGCTCCGCTAATTTCACGTCCATCGATCCGATCGATCCCTGTGTGCCGCCTTAACGCGAGTGGGACGAAGACGCTCCAGCGATCAAAGAAGGGGATGGAAGGGCTCGCGCCGACCGAGCAGGATTACCGAACCGGCCGATCGCCGATCGTCTTGGATCCACCCGATCCACTCGAGTAGTTTAAGAAAGATCGCTCAGTGCCTGCGGCGTTGATAATGCCTCTTAAAGAACGGCGCTCGATCAGGCGGCGGGAGGAAAGTGGAGCGCATTCTGTGACCCGCATTCGTAACGACTTCATTGCCGGGCATAACGAAAGGAAAACGGTGCGTTCCACCGAGAGAGCACGCCCGGGGCTTCGTAAGTCAAGTCATCTGAACCCCCGTTAGCCTCGTCATCTATTGGTCTTCTAACGTAAGAGCCCGCTATGCATCGAAGCGGAGCCAAATGGATTTACGTCTCCTTATACCGAGGATAGAACCATAAGGTTTCCGCGTCGTGCCGTCTCTTTCGCTTTCGATCGGTCATTTGCAAATTAATCCGTTTCTCTCGCGTTAACGTGCTTACCGGCACCACGTGATGCCTCCAGCTCGCCCTTACAAAACCTCTCCCCCCCCGAAGGCGCACGCATCTTGCCCGCAAATTCTTCCCTTATTCGCGCCGAGCATCTTACGCGAGCAGACGCCGTCGAATGCTTTCCCCGAGAAACGGTAACTCGACTCTGCTTCCCGCCAACTTCCAGCTTCCTCCCTTGGCTTATTTATCGCCAGCGTACGCGCCCCAGCTAATCCTCCCGTGCCAGCAAGATCCTCGAACAAACGCGCGAATGCTCGGCGGGGCGTTCTCGCGTCGACTCCGCGATCCTTTCGCGCTAACTTGTTCCCTGCAACTTTGAGCGTGAATATCGCGAGCCGCCCTTGTTCCCCGCCCCGCTTAATCGCGACGCGGCCGACTCTTGCGTCTCCCCGGGACGGTTTCGACGATTCTCTGCCGGCCGAGATTCGAGATCGAAAGTAATCGTTCGGTGGAGCGATGGGATATTCGCACGGAGTCCGTTTCGACGAGGCCGGTTTGAAGGAAGGAAACGGTGTTCCGTGCTCGCCGACCGAATGGTTCCCGAGATCGCGTTCCCAGAACGGATTTATGGGCGCAGAAGGACGTTGTAGGTAGCATCGTTTCGTTCCTCCGCGTAGAATCCCGGCCAGCAGCCGGACACCCGTTACGCTGGCGCCTTATTAGAAAATATCATTCCCAGAAGAGGCTACAAGAAGCTGCACCGCCAGCAGCCCTCGGGTTTACTGGCCCCCCCGGGCGTTGCAGTTGTTTTCATCGCGAGGGTATCGAGGATCCCCCAGCGCCACGAAATCCTTGGCGGCTTCGGGGAAACGATACCGCGGTTCGAGAATCTTCGAAGACCATCGTTTAAGCTTCCAGAGAGGTCAGCCGTGGAGATATTTTACAGGGGATCTCCTCCTCCGCGACCCTTTCTTTCCATCCTGCTCTCGCCGGCCTCTTATCAATTACCCGGGAAAAAGTTTATCGAACGATAAGCTATTCCCGCGGGCCTGTCTGGCCGCGATTCCGTGAGTCGCGCACGAGCTGTCCCTCTCCGCCGACCGTCTTACTCGGTTCCCGCGCAACGAGTTCGCGATTTATGGTCGCGAACTTGCGAGTTATCGCGCCTGGGAGAAGAAAAAACAACGGGGAAACCGGGGGGAAGTAGGGATTAAGTTCTCCGCTCCGGCAACTCTGAGCGGAGTTTCTTGCACCGCGGACTCTCGCAAAGAGCTCGCCGGAACGAGCGGCTAGAATCGAGCCACTGAATCGCCGTTGCGTTTCGCGAGGAACGACAACGAGAGAGGCGCGCGAGGGTCTCGCTTCCAGCCTCGTGCTGCTCGCGGCGGGCCTGTTCGCGTCGTGGGTGTCAGTCGTCAACCCTCCCATGGCCCGCTCCGCGCGTCCCATGCTCGTCACTTTCTCCCCGCGGCTGTCCCCCGCTTCTCGCGAGCAAGAAAGTCGAACGGGTATTCCCGCGGGGGGGGCGTGATGTGGCGGTGGGGGAGTGGAGGAGGGAAACGCGTATTGTGGTAGCGAGGAGGCTTCCAAAGAGTGAACTAGGACGAGAAACAGGGAGGGATCGAGAGAGAGAGAGGGGGGGGGGAGAGACAGAGCGTGTGTAGAGCGGGAGAGATAAACGCGAGCTGACGGAGAAACGACGAGCAGGGCGAAAGGGTGAAGGGCGAGGAGGGTAGGGGACGAGCAAAGACAGAGAGACTCGGGGTGAAAAAAGAAAGAAGAGAGCGACGCGGGGCGAGGGTGGTAGGAGCGGAGGAGCGAAAGACTGGACGGAGAGAGGAGAAGAAGAGCACGTGGTGGAGGGTGGACCAGGGTGGACGAGGGCGAGGGACAGAGCGAGGCGAAGCCCAAGGAGGGTAGAGGGCGGAGGGAAGAGCCTAGCGCGGGACAGAGATGGACACGCGGAGAACGAGGGATAAAGGAAGAGAGGGGCGAAGAAAGGCACGGGGCGAGAGAGAGAGAGAGAGGGTAGGAGCGAGAGGGGAAACGAGGGAAAGAGAAAGAGAGGTGGCACGCGCAATGCGGGTATTGATTCACGGCGGCAGCCGGCAACCAGCCTGAAACACACGACCGGAGTCGACTTGACTCCGCGACTCCGACTCCGGCTCCGACTCGATTCACCACAGCGACACACCAGCGACAACGGCCAACGGGAAAACGCTTCGACTACGCCTGGCTACCGATCGCCCCCGGAAACCGAGAATCCTACGTCGGCGCCCGACACCCCCGAAATCTACTTGCGGTTTGGCAGAGAGAATCGGCGGCCTTCTGTCCGCGATACCGAGATCGGAGCCACGGCGTAACCGGAGACCCCTGAGAGGGTGCATGGGTGCAAAGCACTCTGCCTCCTCTGAATCCAATCCCTCTACCCAACTGGCCAACAGCTAGCACGTACGATCTCTCTCTCTCTCTCTCTCACCCCATCGTCCATTCTGTTTTTTCATTCCGCTCGTATCTCTGCCCCTAAGCGGTGTCCAGAGAATGCACAGACTCCCGTCGCTTCGACCAGTGTCGCGATGCCAAATGTTTCATCGTTCTGGCTCGGTCCGCGGCCAATTCTCAGGATCTTCGATTCGTCGTCTGCGCGACTGCAGCCGCTTAATGTCGCGGTGAATCTGAGAAAGATTCCCCGTGCTGGGCCGAGGGAATTACTAAGAAGGTCCGGCGGTTTGTTAAAGGACGACAGTTAGGGTTAGGTGGGTGGTAATCGAAGGGACACCGGAGCCGAGGAATCCACGTCGCCCGCGAGCTTCTTAATAAGAAGAAAAAGGTCGAGAACCCTGGCGATTTTGCTGGCGATAACGCAGACCTAGTTCCACGTAACGTCGATTCCCTTTATTGATTCCATTTTTACAGGGTTCGAGCAGTCACCTTCGATACGATGGCTGCTGCACGCTCAATGACAGCTGGGGGGGGGGGGAGGGCAGCCGAAGAAGGGGCGGCGATAATAGAGATCGAACGGGCATTTTATTTCTATTTGTCGCCACGTAAAATGCGATGTACCGCCGATGCTAGCTCCGCGCACGTTTCTCTCCCCGGAGAATGTCCACGGACGATGTGGATTTTAGAGACAGTTCAACTAATCCGCGCTGTGAAAAGTAGCGGGACAAGCACGCTGGTGGAACGAGCACCACCTGCGCGGGGGTTCTAATTAAATTTAGCCGAACGGACATCGACGGAACGCGCTAAAAATAAAAATTAATGGTCAAACAATCGAAGGCTAATCGATAGCATAAAAAGCACCACCGCTCCGAGAGTACAGGCACCTCGCTACATTAGACTTTAATTCGGCCGCAGTAGTGCATACCCCCGGCGCGGTCAGCCGCAACCTTCGGCTGCCGCCATCTCGCATCGCTAACAATGCGTCAGCCTTACTGATTATAAATCGATTACCACCCTCCGAATTCACGTGGTCGGAAATCAAATTGCAATGCGACGTTTTCGTGGAACCACTCTTTCGAAATCGCGTGGTTGGCTCGTCCTTTGCGCGCAGTAGTATAAATCGGGCACTGATCAGACGGTCGAAAAGTTCTGCCGCATCGTAGCACGATACTTCGCAGACTTTGTCAGTAATGTAGAGCGGCTGTTACTACTTTGCACTGCGTTGCTTTCAGAATTTTACAGGCGGTAGATATTTCGTCGCTTGATAAGCGCGGGGGTAGCGACCCCTGCGTTCTATCCACGGTTACGTTCTGTATAACCGACGGGTGAATCGTACCACAGACCACAGACGAGGTACAGGATAGACCTATCACCTTATGGATGTTCGTGTCTCCACCCAAACTGTGTTACCGACTCATAATTTGAGGACTGAATGTAGTGGCATCTGCTCATGAACAGCTTCCCACTTAGCAACTACTCTGAAATTTGTTGAAATGCTGAAAGGTGTGTGTGTGTGCTTGAATACGTATAAATTGTTTGAAGGCAGGCTTTCGTTACGCTATGCTTTGGCTCGGCTTGTCAACGACTCACGCGAATTTCTCTCCGAAAATCCATTTCGGGGATGAAGACACTATGGCGCTAAAAAATGGTATTTCTTCAAAGCCCGTGTAAGCAATAAATTGCAAGATGACATTGTTTATTAGTACTTTGAGCGTAGTAGAACCCTTTCACGTATCGCACGCCGAGAAGTATTAAAAATTCACGCTCTTACTGACATTCCTGCAAGTTTCTAATGCACTGTTTAATCATTCTAGTGAAGTAATAATAATTGCATTCTATTTGCCCCGAGTATTAGTTTATCGCCAACATTGAAATTTACAGTAAAATTCTAATCTTGCGAGTGTTGAATTTTAATTCCTACCACGCGAAGCGTTACAATCTGTTTCGAGACTCCACCGGTTACGTTGCATGCGACACTGTAATTTTAAGGGATCGTAGGACCCCCAGACCGGTGGCAGAGAAATGCATTGGCTGATAAATCTATCGTATACCTCGTTTGTGAACGTACATATCAGTGGAAACTCTGTTACCGACGCGATCGATTTGGACTTTAGCCCGTAGCAGTAGTGTAGCCAAGTAGATACCGACTGGGCTGGTCAGACAGTCTGGCTATACCACTGCACGGCTCCTACCGTCGGTCTTTTCATAAAAGGTACTTCGATCACGACGAGGGAAGAGAGTCACTTGGCTTTACCGACAGTGTTATCGTTCCCTTCGTTATCAGTGGCCCTGTGAAGTAGATACGGACGGTGTTGGTCGGACACTCGCTCTACTCACGGAGCTCCCTGGCGAAGGAACCGACCCGGGGATAAGTGTGCCGAATATAGACTCACATGAAGTGATGCACAAGGGCGCAGCTCTTGTGATCGCTGGTGGTAACCGCCCTTCGCCTTCTGGCAGCGTATCTCTGTGCATCCGGTGGCATGGTGACACCATCGTTTGAATTTCCAGAGGCCCCTGGTCCGGCATATCCTGCGAGGCCCGCACCCCCACGCACCAGCGGGCTACTGCCACGCCGACGCGTAGACATGTGCCGGCCTCCCACGCCACCCAACATCCTGAAATAAATAAATTATACCCTTTGAGGATTTGCAAATTAATTCGCTATCGGCACAGAGCCAATGATAATAAAAAATTGAACCGTTCAATAATATATTCTGCACCCTTTCTTACTTCTCGAGCTTCCGTCGCCGGGTGATATCTAGTTCGGCGAATAGGTTGGCTGCGAATCGAGAGGATTAAGAAGAAATTCAGTGAAACACTTGCACGTTAATTGGGTTAGGTTGACTAGCTAATCTGGAAGCATCGGAAGCGTGCCGAGTCACGCGATCGAGCACTCGTGCCCCGTCTATTCCACTGTCGTGCGTGCCAGATCGGCGATAAGTTCCTCCCTGTGAAAAATCATTTTCATCGGATCCTCCTTAGCCGTTCGCTAAGCACGATTAATTGCAGCTATCCGTGTCTCGTCCGTCGCATCTGTTTCCCCTGGTCATCCTAGTTGCACGAATCCCCGACAGCAGAAACTGTTATCCCCGACTCGTCTGTCATTTCCCGCAGTTCTCTAATGTCGTTTTTACGCCGTTCTCTATAACTGTGCTATGCCTGCGTCCCCTGCCCCTGCGGCGGGAGGGAACTCGTACGCGCAGGTTCTTTCAATTCAATTTAAACGTAACTGCGTTTGTAGAATCATCCACAAACAACGCGCGAGCTGGCCAGCTCGGTTCCCCGTTCAAATCAATCAAACTAACAGCGAATCCGTGTATGAAATATTCGTTTGAGCACGTCTGCGCTCTTTTCGGACACTGAATTGGCCCCTCGTCCCCTCCAATCCCTTTCGACGTTTCAAAGCCGCGAGTGAACCGCTCGCGAATCGATATAATTACGAAGCTCGACTTATCTGCTCCGTGCCAGTCGCTATCGAAAACGATCAAGTCAGACAGCGGCCGACTAAGTGGTCGAACTTCGTTTCCCCGCCCAAGGGGTTCCCAAAGTGAAGAGCACTGGAGGAGAAACACCCTCGAAAAGGCACCCTCCTCCGTCGAGCGAGAAATTCCTACAAGCATGTCCCCTTGTCTCGAGAATTTTATTGGAATCCTCGTAGCGTCCAATTAAGATTTTTTGGAAACTCAAGTAACGTCTCGCGCGAGGAGCGGACGAACTACCCGCGTTAAAAGTAGTTATTTAAGCGTAATGAAACTTTTCGACTCGCGTTGTGTTTCACGGTGACATTCGTCGCGACGATTGCGGTTCGCGAAGGGGTAGCCTAAGCCGATTATCGCGGTGTCAGAGGCCCGATAATTGTAATTTATCGGGGAAGAAGAAGCGGAGAGAGAGAGAGAGAATGGCAGTACAGTGGCCCTCGTAAATTTCGTTCCCGTCCCTCGTCGCCACGCGACCCCTTGTTATCCTTATGTATTTTTTCCCGAGCCTTCTCCAAAGTATGTTCCATTTATTCCGCCAGCTCGTTTTCCTGCCACTGCCTCGGCCCGGTCATTTGTCCTTGTTACGATCCGCCGCGCTGTCCTTTCTACGCTGCCAGCTAAAAGGTGTCCCCAAAACGAGAAGAACCAAGGGAGAGATGAGAGGAAATCCGGCTGACTGCCGGGGCCGCTTGATTTCAGCCCGCTTCCTCGTCGCAATCGATATCGCCTCGCTTCTTTAATTAACTCGGAAGTACCGAGACCCGTTTAAGAATTATGTACACCCCGCGGAGCCAGTGCTAACCGTCAGGTAACTTTCTAGTTGCCCTTCGTAGCTGCGTGCATCCGGCAGCTTCGAAACCTCGTTAAGAGTTCCTTCGATTTCCGCTTTAAGTAAATTGTACAGTCGATTCGCTCCGCGGATCCACCGCCCGATATTATCCGCCCGTAATTTAATTCAACTGCTATGGGAAGGAAACTATCGCCGACCGACCCGAGCGAACGAGTTCTAAAACGTTCTAAACGCTCAGTCGAGCACAGCCGAGCCTGGTCGATCCAAGCTCTCCGAGTAGAAAATGAATCCTCGTTCCGAATTCCGTTTCACGGAACGCTCGTCGACCGTGCAAAATGAATTGCGAACTGTTACGCGTGTAATCAACTTACGCCCGTCCGTTTGGACGCTAACAGATCTCTTTAGATTCGTACGCACGTTTCATCGCCTCGCCGTCGGGTATTCCGGAATACCGGGGAATTCAATTTTTTCGAAATCTATTTGTCCGTCGAACGCGATTACTTGGAGTAGCCGCCGTGAAATGTCAGTTCGCCGACAGCGGTGCAATTGATATTGCAGCCGCAGCTATTGGACGGCCGCCAGTAATGTACATTGGAAAGGTATTCGCAGTTTCGTGGCGAACACCCTGTACGCTCATCGATGTCGTTCATCCCCACCCAGCCCTCGCATTTCCCGGTGGTCGAAATTTTAGGATAGCAACCTGTTGCTAGGCACCCCTGGGAACTCTTATCCCACCTTCCAGTTACCCGGCAACCCCTGTTTCTCCCTCCCCGGCGGCCACCCTCCGCGGCCACCCCTCCGTTGACGTGCACAGAGTATCAGAAAGGATCTCTCGGTCCCTCTCCCTCCGGCCGGCTGTTTACCCGGATCTGCCATCTTCTCTCTCTCTCGCTCTCTCCCCCGGCAACTCTTTACGATTCTGCTTGTAAATATGTTTCCTCCCCCCGGGCGATCCGTAGGGGAGGAACGTTGCACGAGGGGGCCGAAGGTAAGCCAGCGGCGAACCGGATTAATGAAAACTCGGCTGACGATAAAATTCCAGCGCCACTGGCGAACGTCCCTCCCTGGCGATCCTTTGTTCGACGGTGTCCGCGTTCGCCCCGTACAAAGGAGGTTCAATTTCACCCTTAACCCCCAGCGGGGCTAGGAACTGCCACGGAGGCATCCGCGATAGCGTCGCGACGCTTCCCATGGAGCTTTATCTTCCGGAAGGCCCCTTTGTATCGCGGGGGGGGGGAAAAGCAAGCTTCGGATCGCTTAAACAGTTCCAGGGACAAATGAATAGACCGCCGAGTGTCGGCTGCTCGCAAAGGGAAGAGCAGGTATTTTCCGAGCCTGCTCGCTTCCTCCGATTACATTGCCGTCTATGAGACCGTGCGATCAAGTCCCGACGCACTTTTTATCCCGAGTATCCATTCCTTCCCCGTACTCCGCCCACGTCACTCGCGCTCTTTCTTCCGGTGACTTTTTCATCCCTTCACTCCTCCTTCGCCTCCTCTGGCCTGCCCTTCCGTAGCGAGGAGGGTTCTCCCGTTGGGTTGGCGCACACTAGCCCCGGGAAATCTAATAACGAGCCGTGGGGGTGAGGGATCGTCCGACTCGCCGTGAAATTAGCTCCGGCGTGCGACCCCGGCGCGTAAAACGCCACCGAGGGAGCGAGCCTACCCGGAGCCGAGATCGGAGCTTGGAAATCCCTTCGAGGGCTTCGTGATGGCGGTCCGTCAGGCGGAAGGGAAACGAAAACAAACGTGCCAGCCCCTGCTGAGCCTGCAGGCTCCCCGATATTTGGGGATTCCGCCGGATCATCGGACTCGAATATCGCGCGAAGGGCCAACGGGGGATCGTTCGATCGAGCCTTCGGCGCGAGCTCCTCGAAACTTCGCGGACAAAAGGCGACGGGAAGGTGAGAAATGAGAGTACAACTCGTACGCGTAGAATTCACGGGAGCACAGAACAGGAAGAGATACTTGACGATTCCAAATGAACACTGGAACGCTCGGTGTTTTATCGAGCATATTATTTTTTTTTTCTCCACAGCTATCTCTAGTTATTCGCGAGGATTTCGTAATTAATTTGCTCGCGATAGGGTCAGCCGTCCACCGTGCAATTATGCAAATACCCTCGCCTCGCGTCCCATTTCGGCTGCACAGTGTTCGCAGGTATAATGGCAAAGTTGTGTGTACTGTGTATCGCGAGGGAGGCGGGGTGGAACTCTCGAGAGTCGATTAAGTGGAAAGTTCTGGTCAAGAAATGACCGAGTGCCCGTGACGAGGACGCGCGGCGTCGCTCTAGGGCCAAGAGGAATATCCCATGACCCCTCGATAACGAGCGTATTCGCTGGAATCGCCGGGATGGTGTAACGCCTTCAACGAAGAAAAATAACCTAGGCGCGGAGATAAGGTGATAGGACGTGCTTCGCAACGTGGAATCGCTCGCTAGATGAATTCCGCTACATTTCCCGGCAAGATTGTCTTCCCTTTTTATATTTTATTTCTCCATTACAACAGGCGCCTCGGCGAAGAAGAAGCCTCCCGGTGCTTCCTCTACGTCGCCCAGCCCCCGCGTTTTTCTACTTAAAACGCGAAATCCTTCTATCTCCGCATAAACCCTGACAGAATATCCCGCGTATGATAGAATTCGCGCAACGGGCCACGCGATATTTCCCTGCGGAAGAATACGTCTCTTCCGATTTCGTTTCTCACCGCCCCTCTTTCTAGTCGCTCTTCCTCAAGCCTGTCCCCCCCCCCCCCTCCCCAGCGTTTCTCCGGCTAGTAGGATTCAATTTCCCTTCCCCGCTGATCGCCGGCCTCATTGACTATTAATGGCCGAGAGGAAAATCTCCTAGCCGGGGATCCTCCGAGATCCGTTCATTTACCATCCTCCTGCATCCGACACCTGCAGAATAAACCTACTCTGCCGGACTGTCGGGGCACAAAGCTCCGACGTGCACCATTTACGCTCTGAATAAGCCAGAAACGTTCTACAGTAGTCTGTCGCGTGCGTCGGTCATCTGCTGGCCCGACATAATTGAGCCCCGGGTTCCTTTCAACGGCGCCTTTGCGCCCGAGTATCCGGGAAAGTACGACGGGAAAAACCGGAGCGAGATTCTATCCGGCCGGCACCGATAATTATAATCAGCGACGGATAGGCCAAGAATGGGAATTATTACGGGGGAGGAGGGCGGAGTTATCGACGCGACTGCTGTAATTCCCGGCTATATTTCGCATCGACGAGTTTCAAACGGACACACGCGTAAAGCTACCCCTTGAGGAGCGTCACGCCGCGTGATCATTAACGTCGCATTATATAACGAGCGATTCCACGAGGATGTCGGGAGGGGGGATGACGTTTCCAGTGTAAATTAGTACGCTGACGCGACGGAGGGACGGTTCAATGTAACCTCAAGTGTTCTACGGGGTGTTAGTAATAATTCCGGCCACTTTACCGGCAGCCATTCTGCGCGCCAAAGCGATGAGAAAGGTTCCTCGATGCAGGGATGGGCAAAAAATTATTCGAAATAAAAATTTCGTACACAAACTTTTATGTCAAATAATTTTTTGCCCATCTCTGCCTCGATGTCACCAATAGTATCGAAGAGACTAGCTTGGGATTTATGTAAATGGGTGGCAAAGTACTTTTTGCGGAAAGCAAAACCCTTTGCTAACCCTTAATCATCTGAAACTGAGTTTCAGTTTGAGGATTTGAATCGTTAAAGTAAAGCAGCTTCGCTCCTCTTGGGTAGATTTTATTCCTTTTAATTGCCTCGCAATGCTTTTTAACGGGTTATTTAACAGCGAGTAGTATAATTACTATTATTTGAAATTTTCTGTAGTTCTTGATTTTTAAATCTAAAATGGAACTATGGATTGGTAGCTTTAATAACTGTATATTGTAATAGTTCTTCTATGGATTGGTAATTTTTGCAAAATAATCATCAAAAAATTCCGGGCTCTATACTGTGTTTAACTAAACCTTCCGATTGTCCTTCTACAAACTTTCTCCGATTTTTATCACCACCCTGTGCAATATCCTTCGATCTCCGAGGATGTTTAATCACGAGGCGTGAAAAAGGATGTGTGCGCAGGCATGATTTTTAATTTCGCAGCCACGGGAGCGTCTCATTTACTTTGCTTAACCGTAATATCGCGCGGGATATAGGAACGCGTGTCAGTCGATAAAACCGTGAAGAGTAAACTGCGAAGGTTGGCAGGCCACGCTCGAGTGGCAGAGTCAACAACAAAGAAAGGATTCCCAGTGGCGGTGGGGGGGGAGGAAGGGGGTGGAAGCGAAAAGCGTGTACCCCGAGAACGAAAGTGGCGCGAATGGGGTGGGCCCGCTGGACTCTCGATCGATCGATATGATGGTCTTATCAGCGGGAGCGGGGCGCGTTCAACACATCGGTCATCGAGTGTTCTGCACGCGGAACGAAATTAAGTGTCAGCAGCCACGATCCCAGGGAAACAGCCCCTCGAATGATCGATTCGCCCGGACGCTTTCCGCCTTTTCCTTCGCCTTCTTCCCGGAAACTCCCCACCGATGATTCCTCCTTCAGCGATTTCACAGCTCCGATTCATACGCGCTTCGAACACCGCGGCGTTTAGGAGGGAAAGGATCGAGAGCGTCGTTCCCTAGCGAGCAATTTATCCCGAAACCGGAGAGGTCGCGTTAAAAATACTCGGCCACCCTTAACTTAACCCTTAATTCCCGCGCGACTCGCTCCAGCAACGTCCATATAAAGGTCCCTTTGACGAAATCAGCCGCTGGCCAGGAGGCAGCTTCGCTAAAGTTCCCCTCGATTCTCGCCGGACACGCGGTAGACGCGTGCGGCGTTGAATATTTTTTTTTTTGTTTAGTTCCCGGGTTCGGCTACGCTGCTGAAAAGTCTGGGAAGCTTTATCCTCCTCCTCCAGCCGCGCGTATTCTCTCAGACACAAAGCCCTTCGCTTCCCCGATTCGTAATTGCCGGGTTAGGGAGGCACTCGAAAATGAGCGATGGGGAGAATCGATTTCTCGTCGAGCCGAGCAATTTATAGTTGAAGCCTAGTCCGATATTTCAAGCAAGCCAGGCGGAGCTACGTCCTGACACCCTCTTATCAACCTTCATTACCACGCTTTTTACCGTTTCCCTAAAGCTAACAATGCTCGCCTGTGATTTTTCCTACGAAAAACAGAAAGTTTTTCGGAAGCTATTTCAATTCTCATTGTTTATCGAAAAGCTTGCCAATGACGAGGAACAACGTGTCTGTCACTGCGATATTCCTATGCATAAAATCGACGAGATTGATGACTCTTGGTGTATAGAATCGAGGATACCATGACTAAGGTACCCCAAAAAACGCCACTCCGGCTCGTTTCCAATGAACAGCGAAATATCCTTCGAGTCTCTAAAAATGAATTCGTCATGGCTCGCGATCCTCGTTCGCCATTGCACCGATGAAAGCTGCTCTCCAAGCTATTAGGCCGGCTGACCCGCTCCTCCGCTCGATTTGGAGAACAGAAGTAGCTATCCTGCCAAGAAGGTGGCCGGTTTCGCTGGATATACAGGAATCTATTATCGCGAGCACGGTTGTTTGACGGTGTTTCTTCGAGCTGATTCCAATAGCATTCCCTTCCTGAATGATCGGGAAACGAGATTGACAGAGCATTGTTCGTGTATAGCGGCTTCGCCAGCCGGAAAGCCCATTTCCAGATCGGATTCACCGGCAGTTGGGTATCGACCGCTGGCCAGCCCTTCGAGGTACACAGTTGCCTCGGCCTTTCAACGATCGCCAGTCTAAGAATTTACTCGCCCAGACCCCTGTTACGATTACAAGAAACGGAGGAACGTCTGCCCCGAACTGTGGAGGCTTCTAAATCCCAGAATGATCTAAATGAAAATGGGGGTGTCGGACAGTGGACGAGGATTATCTTGGCCGCGGTGTCGCGTGGGACTCATAAGCCAAGGTTCGATCGGCCCTTCAGAAGCAGCCTGTATAGGCGATCGACTGGTAGCCGGCGAGAGATTGGCAGCCCATTGTCGGATCGTATATGCAGACTTCAATCGGAAAAGCTATTTCCCGATCGGATTCCACGGTGTCGGCCGAATCGAGCGAATGGTCAGCGGGTAGAAGCGCGCAGCATATTCCGCTATTAAATTGACTGACACGGTGGAGGCTGGAGAGCTGTCCGGCAGGGGAATAAATATATGAGATTGCTCAAGAAGCACAGGAAGAATCCATTTTTCCCACTCGAATTGGACGAGCGCGTTACGCGCCACCGCGATCGACGCCGTATCGACTCACCTTTCCCGTAGCTCCCTCCCTTTACGTAACAACGGCGCGCTTCCCGCCCTCCTCTATTTTCCATTTCCACGGCTCCTTTTCATCCGGCGAACGTGGAAAGTATTCCGAAAGTGTTCGAAACCGTTCCGAGGTGCAGTTTCTTTTCAAGTAATTCGCAGCCACCCCTTCCCTTCTATTCTCGAATAATTCCCAGCTGCGATAGCGGCGGGATCGCTCGACGATCGAGGTGTGCTCCCTTCGATCTAGCCGAGAATCTAATCGAGTTTGCGTCGCGTCAAAGCCTCCAACGGTGACCAAGTAGAATCTTGGAAAGTCCCGCTGCCTCGGAGCTACGTGACTCCACTTTGTCTCTGGAGAGACTCTGTTGCTTCGGGTTCGCTCCGCTCCGGGCATTCGATGATGCATCGCGCTCGCAGCCTTCCAATCACTACCCACCGAGCGGGATTTTTAATTCCCTCGAGTCCGAAGCTTATCGTGGCTCCCTCAACATCGATCGCCTCCTGTTTGCGCGGCTATCAGTAGCCGGAAGAGTCGCGATAACGGCTATCGCTGCGGTTATCGCGCTTTTTCGCAGCCAGGAGGACTTAAAAGCTATCGCGAGAAACGTACGCGGCCACTTGAACCTCCCTCCCCGACCCCCGAAGGAATTACACAGTCGAGCCGCCAAGTTCTCAGCACGTAGAAACTCGTAATCGTTCCCGCGACGGCGTAAGTAACGCAACGGCGTTGCGTATAGTTTCGCGGGGCGCCCTTACGGCGAACCAGAATCGCGCTTGAAAGTAACGGGCGTAGCTGAGGCAGCGTATTCTGCCCTCGCGCTTCAACTTTTTCTGCTTCTAAATTAATCTCGCCCCTCCAGGGTTTTGCAAATATCTCAGCCGGAGCGAGGATCTCTCGAGGATGCGGGCGTTGCGTGTTTGCAGCAACGACTCGTTTCGTCTCGAAGCGATCGCGCGCAATTGCTCGAGAGGCGTGTTACTTAAACTGTGCCACGGCTACACGCACTTGCAACAATTTCCATGCGCTTAGCATCGTAGAATCGCAGCGAAACTTGCCCGCGCCGTGCTTTCTTTCTAATTGCCGTTCACCGCCGCTTGGTTAGTCGATCGATCGATGGAGCGAAATCGCTGGCCGATCAGTCGGTCCGATCGCCCGCGGTACATTCGCTCTTTATTCTCCAGACGGAAGAGTAGCTACAATTTCTACGGCTGAGATGCTTCGACCTGTTTCCTACGGTGGCGTAATTACGGCGAAACAAATCGTTAATGCCCAGCCGGAAGGCAATTATTTCGAAAGCTCGCGGTTATGGCTGCAGAGATCGGTAAAAAGCGGGTGTAGTAAAAGCTTCGGGGAATATCTGCCGGCTGTAGACGCATATAAACCTAGTTCCTCGCGGAAGCGGATAAGTCCGGGGATATGGTAAGCGCTAACGAATCCGCGAATATAACGTTCGACTTTACGACACCGAAGGCGTTGCCGGTTCCTAATGAACCGTCGAAACATTTACTCCGGCCCTTCAGCCTCGTACCTGCCATCGCTGTACTCGGCGAATCCGGCATCAGGGGGTAAACGAATCAGGCCGGCCACTACCGGCGAAATTTCATAAACGAGAAAACTGGCCGGGCAAAGAGAATTCCGGGTCGCGTTTTACGCGCGTATAATTGTATAGCTCGCCAAAACTTGCCGGACGCAGAATTAATTACGTTGCCCGGGCAACGGCGGCTAACGAATTTGATGCTTCGTAAGTGGCGAGGTAAATTACTACGCGCCTGTTTTACTTCTTGATTTTCAACCTGATTAAAGCCGGCGAGCGCGGCGCACGCGATAGGCAGCAATCGCTTTCCGATCGAGAAAACCAGCGATCCGGAAAGCTGCGCCGACTTTTCGGCTGTTCCGCTAGCCGCGACGCTGATTAAATATCGGCGCGGGTATCGAGAGGGTGCAGTCTTCGCGAAATAAGTCGATCAACGATCGTAATGGGAACGAGAAGGCTCGCGGGCGAAATTGCTCGAGAGGAACACGCGAAATAATGAACAGGTCGATCGACCGAGGACGCGCAATTATAGGATATAGTGGAACTAGCAAAATACCTGCGCTTCCCTACGGTAGAATAATTAAAAGAAATTAATTTTACACCTGTTTTCGTAAAGAATTTCAGTCAAGTAATGTTTATATAACGAATATTTATATGTGTATATGTTTGTTTACACCTACTATTAAAACACTAAGGCGCCCCAATTCAATGTACCTACACTTAGTGTAAAATTTAGAAATTGGTTTTTAGGCATTTGTGTTGCTAGGCTAAAACCAAGTATCGATATCGAATTTGGCCTAAGAGATTTTGAGGAATGCGGAAAAACACATTTTACCCCTTGTCACCCCCTTGGGGGTTGGTTAGGGTAATATCCTGAAATTCCTGTTTAGAGATTTGTGTGGGTAACTTTTGTAAGTGAAAATCAAGTCGATATGTAACCGGGCCTAAAATATATTAACGAGACCAGGGAAATACATTTCACCCCATTTTTAAAAATCCTTCCCGAGTGTCTACGTCCTAAAAAGAATGTGCCTTCAAAATTTCACGTTCCCAGGTTAGACGGTTTAAGCTGGGCGTCGATGAGTCCGTCAGTCAGTCATGACTTATTCTTTTATAATTGAAAAAATCGACTGGCAGCAGGATCTCCCTCCCCCCTTGCAATATCAGTTGGGGGTATCGATTAACGTCTACGCCGAGTGAAAAATCCCCATCGACTAGTCCAGCATCGAAGATGTCCCGCGGCTTTGGATTCCGCGAAGTTAAGTCCTCGTGTTTCCCGACGCCTTGTATCGCGGAACGCGAGCACGCGATAAAACGAGAGCCAGACTCTGGTTTCTACCTGGCCAGCGGCTGTTCGCAGTTAAGTTTCTCGACAGCGTGGCTGAGACGGCTTAAAGTCAGCGACGTAGTTTGGGAGCCAGTCGAATCGGAGTTTGTCGGGATTTGGACTCGTCGGGGATCTTAGGAACGCCGCGACTCGATGGCGCGGCTTCCCCTAATCTCTTTTACCTCATTTGCACTCTCTAACGAGATAAACCACCGAGCCATACTCTTTGATTAAAACAAACCCGGAGACTTGTCTCGGCAAGTACATCCAGAGTTAAAGCATTAGGAAGTCCGTGCAAAACGAATGGGTCCATCAATTATGTCCTACCCTACTCCACCGGTGTGCAGCTTCCGCGGGGCATATCCTCAAAATTACGATGATGTACTAGCACGCTGTTGCGCCTCCAACAATATATATATAAAGCCGGGACCATTTCGAACCCCTGCCACTGTGCCGCCTATTCAAACGTTCGACGAGTTCTTCGATTAATTGATTGCGTACCCTTCAGGGGGAATCTGCAGATTTCCCACCCCTGGCTAACAAATGTCTGCCTCCTTCTCCGTGAAATATTATCAAACATTTGAATTTAAAAGAGTCGGGACAAATTTCAGAATTAATTCAATGTGCCAACTGAAATACGATTTACTACTAATTCCCTATATGTTAAAGAAGTGAATTGCTTTTAAAGTTGTCTGAAGCCTTCGTGTCCAAAGCTCTCCTAATTACTTTCGCTGAAAATTTGTCGCTCCCCGAAATTTGCCGCCCCCTCTAAAATAAACGCAAATCCATCCGCCCCTGCGTACCCTGGATCGTTGAGTTGGATCGGTGCTCGGAAAAGTAGCCATCAAGCTCCGAGAAAACTTTCGAAGAAGAACAGTCGTACCTGAAGATCCACGACTTCTATGGGACTGCAGAGTATTGATCCCCGTGCAGCCGAGGCGCAAAGTTTTCCACAGACCCGTGACACGAGCTTCTGTAGGATCCTTTTGCAACGCTGGTCGGGCTTGAAACGGGAAACTCGAAGCGCGTGGGCGAGACGGGGAAATGCTGGAAAAACTAGGGGCCAATGGAGGTCGCGGGATTGTCCGTTCAGTCGATGCAGAAATTTTCGAGGCAGTCAGGAAGCGAGACAGATGTATTGGCACCCTGTTGCTCCTCCGCATCGATGGGTACACACCAACGACGGGGGATCGTGCGTGGTGCGAGCCACCAACAACCCCGCTCTGTCAGTCAGCCTGTCGAATATCGCGCGATCGATAGTGTCCGGGTGAAAACACCGCTTCTATCCCGGCACAGCCGAAAGACACCGGGCCCGAAGCTCGTTAAAGACGATTCCTCGAAGGGAACGCGATGTCCACATCGGCGGTTCCATCGCGGTAATCGCTTCCCGTATCACTCGCCAAGCTGCTCAAGTTCGGCTAGCTGTACTCGACGATCGCCTTTGAGAAACCGTGGACGATAGCGGGGCTGTGATGGTTAATCGAAGACAAACGTGGCGCTTTTAACGCGGTCGGGAGTCAACTCGATATCTGATAAAATACTTAGCAACTGGCTGAGAAAGTAACACTTACACATTGCCAGTGGGATTTAATCTTGGGATTTAATCTTGAGGAGACGCGAGTTCTTGTAAATCTAATTTTCTAGTTCTAATCACGTCTTGGGCGTTCGAATGAATTACGCTTAATTCGCCTGAACTTATATTTAATATAATTGAATGGAATATAAAAGGATCGTTTGGAAAATATCGCGACGGTTGTCGTTACTCCGTGTTCAAAACACGACTAACCGTCGATCGGTTCCGTTGACGACCGTAACAGTCCGGAGCACCTTAAAACAAAAACAAACCGAGCTACGCAGTGGCCTGCGTGTCGATCCACGCGTGGCTGTCTAGAAAGATACATAAATATTCGGAATACACATAGTTTAAATATATCTTTATCCAATAGTCGAAATACTTTTAATACAAATTGAATAAAATTCTTTAGACGATCACGAAAATTTATTTGAAGAATAAAATCCAGCTTTCGTTTCTTTTTAGGTGCGCCGCTGCACCTCGTCATACTTATCGCCATACTATATCCTACATCTCACGCCCCATAATTTTATACAAGTCCCTCCGTGCAACGAAATCCTCGCGCGGCCTGTCACCCTTCGCGCCGACGTCCGAAGCGCTCGAAAGCTGAAGCCAGAACGCCGCGCAAATTTCGCTAATTGGGAAGTTAGCCCGGCAACGTCCGGGGCCCGGTAGTTACCGTAATTTCGGTGGCGACGATCTCGCAGCGCGCCACGAGGCCGCGCGTTTATGGATAAAAATGTTGGCGATACGTAAGCCGATAAACGACGCGGCTAAACACGCCGCGCGTACGGCGAGGGCGTATAATTACAGCCGGGAACTGAAAGCTGCGCCAAGGAACTGTGCCGCCGGTGCTCTCATCAAAATCAAATCAGTGTTCATTAACGTCCGACTACCCAGCGGCATACGCTCGCTGGAATATTTTATTCGGCTGCTTCGACGGAGCCGAGTCGATAACCGGCAACGAACGTCCGCGTTCGTTTAATTAAAACGCAGGTTACCACTGGTTAAAATTCACTGAAAAGTCCTGGAAAACGTGTACACTGGAAACCCTGTTAAAACTTAAGCGTGGCTGACGGGAACCATCGAACCGAAGAGCGAAAAGGCTAACCAGAACAGAAAATGGCCCCCGGCAAAACGGGAACACTTTAATCAGCAGCGTTTGGATCTGCTTGTTTCCCATGTTTATAGAATACTGTTTCGAGTATCCATTCGCGCGGTTCATTGAGAGTTTATTGAAAGCAGGGGCGACAATTTTCTTTGCTATTCCCTTTCAATCTCCCCCTGGTCGCGGCAGGCGTGACAAAAGTTCTAAGCAAGTTGGCTGGCGTCAGTTTACGCCGCGCGGAACTTTCCCCAAGATATTCCCCCGGTTATCCTCGAAGTGGCGGGGGAAGCTTTAAAAAAGATTCTGCTAGGCGCGCGGAAAGTGGATCGCCGTGTCTCAGCGGCGATGTAACTCGAATAATCTTACGCGGGGGAGGTGGCCGGGGGTGGTGAGGCAGAGTGAAACTTTGCCGGTGATTGCTTTCGTCGAAGAATAAAACGCGGGAATATGCTAATCAGATGAAATCGCGGGGAAACGAGAGAGAGAGAGAGAGAGAGAGAGCGATAAATTAACACACCTCGAAATTAGCCTTAATTTTTATTTATTCACAGACGCTCCGGGCAATTTGTCCCCGCGTGGCGAGAAATCCTTGCAGCTAAAGCGTTTCATTATGGACTGCGACGAAGGAACGTGACCGGAATCCCGAGGATACTCAGCAAGCGAGACGGGACGCGGCTGCATCTCCTCCCGTTACGAAACACATACCGAGGGTAGAGGGATCTGCTCGTAACAGCGCAGACTGCTAACTATAATTGAAAGAATCTTATCCGATGTTTCGCCATTGCGATCTCTGCTAATCCAGCGGGCTCGCGTAAATCCTCGAGGCTAAAGGGAACTCGCAATCAGCGGAGACACGAGCCAGTAGTAAAGCCCGGTATAAGTCAGCCCCGGCCGCGACGTGTATTTAACGAGTCCGCGTATCGATTTTTCTTATCTAAACGATTCCTTATCGTCGGCGAACAGGAGCGGATAAGGCTCGTTAGGTGGGTGGAGAGTAACGGCGAAGGGAAGAGTTCCATTCCCCGCGGGTAGGAAATTCTATTGAATAGCAGAATGTCGAATAACAAAGGGCTCGAGTATTTGCGTATCGTTCGTTCGCTGGGCATAAAGAAGCAAGAATACCTTCAGGGAATAACTTCTCGAATACTTTTACTCCAATCACCTTCCACGACCACTTTGGCAATTACGCATTTATTTTGCTTATTGTCGGAAGTAAATTCGTTTGCTTGGAATTCTATTTATTCGCAAACCGGCGAATTCGACACCCCCATCGAGATATCAGAGGGAATACTTTCGTTCCCTTCGCGTCGGTAATATCGCCCGGTTAATCGATAATTTTCCCCAAGACTTGGGCTGAAATTACTCGAGGAATATCCTAGCGAGGATTAGAAAAATTGAGCAGAAGATTACGCGGGATTAAATGGATTTCGAGATCCCGACGATCCGCGGATAGCTTCTTCCTCCTCCCACCATCCGTGAATCGATACTTTCCAGTACAATTACACCCAGCCAGATATAGGTGTAATTCGCTGGCGTTCGTTCGCCCCGCCAGCCTCGCGGTTATAAGAAAATATCAGCATCTGAATTTAATCTCCTCTCGGGCCAGGGAGCTCGCCAGGCTTCTCACCGCTTACCGTTTCCACCGCGAAAGCTCACTGGCCGAGCGATTCGTTAATGGCGGCTGTCTAGCGGGTGGCAAGAGCGTCGATTAAAAGGGGACGACGCACGGGCCTCGTGCTGGCTAATGGTAATTAGTAACCGCGTGGCACGCAGGCCGCGAAGCTTCGTGCCGCGATCAGCAGCGATTCGTTCGACGACGGACTTTCGTCCTCCGCGTGAATCAAGCTGACTAACAACGCGAATTATCACCGGACGAGTTTGCGGGGAACTTCGGGCAACTCACTAGTTGTAAGAACTGCAATGACAGCTGACAGAAAGTGGCGAAGAAAGAAGATAACGTTACACGCCCAACCTGGGCTGCCTTCGACATCTTTACACCAACGATTACACTTGAATTGTGATTTACACCCCCAAGCCCAAAAGGCGCAACCGTCTCGCGTTCGACACGCGAGCATCCGACGCTGTGCAAGTGCCATTGTTCGCCGCATTGGAAACAGGAAAATTGCCCGTTGCCAGCTTTCCATCGGCGTCGCCGAGCAATCAAGAATGTCCTTCGAGCCCCTGGAATTCCCTCGATCGAACGATACCGAAGCCAATTCGCTTAATTCCGAAGCGAGATATTAACGCGGCTGGAGGCTGGTTGCGAATTAAAAAAAGAAAACTCCCAATTCACTCAGCCTCCAACGTCTCGCCCACCTTTACTGGACGCGTCTCGCGGTAATGAGAAGCGATTATTTCGAGCAAAAGTAATCGCGTTTCCCGTTATATCGCGGT
Source organism: Andrena marginata (assembly GCA_963932335.1). NCBI lineage: Eukaryota > Metazoa > Arthropoda > Insecta > Hymenoptera > Andrenidae > Andrena > Andrena marginata. Next base: position 3,410,097 of record OZ010660.1, read on the forward strand.
AAGTAAGTAGGTAGCCAGGGAGAGTCATTCCTTTTAGTTTTCCGCATTATCCCTGTCGTGGGTTCCTTCCGCCCTGCCAAAGGGAATTCATCACTTGATAAAGGTAAGTGGAAAGTGTCCGTCGTAAAGTACTCCGTTGTATCCGCGGTAATAGTCAGCCGCGGCGGTCCATGGATACAGAATACACACCTCTGGCGGTCGTAAAGAGACGGTATTCGCGGCTGTCGCGGAATAATGCGAAGCGAGCGTTATGCCCGACAGTTGCGCGGCGGTGATATCGAGTAACTCGCGATAGCGGGCCCTCGGAAGCGTTGGCGAGGATGGCGGCGGCGTTACAAAGCGGATGGCGAAAATAAAGTTCGGCGCCGCGACGGGCGAAATGCTCCGCGCCGGCGGAGGACCTTGGTTTAACGATCCTCGCAACAGTGCCGCACACGTGCCGAATTTGCATAGAGAGCCTGTTGCATAGGTAATAGACAATTTCCCTGCGTAACCTAATTACCGCGTTATTAGAGAATCACGTACGCGGTCGCGGTCGTCAAAGCGGGTACGCCTCAAGTTCCGTGCACGAATGACGTGTAGCGCCGCGCTGGAAACATTTAAGCAGATTTTAGACCTCGTGTTATCGCGTTTCCTACGGGGAGAATGTCGCGCTGGGGTGGGAACTCGGCTCGACGATGCTAGGCATGCTCAATGATGCCTCTTTGTAGGGAGAGTTGCCGATATCCTACTGGTCGGCTAATTGGCACCAATTTCGGAATAATTGATGAATATAAACGACACGTAATGGCGAGAAATATTAAGTAAATGCGAAATGAGATATAGAAAGAAAGCCTATCGAGCGTGCACCCTATTTTGTGCGCGCTATAAAGGATTAAAAGAATCAGGGATGATCGATGTTACTTTTCACCAGTTTACTTTAGCTGATAAGACTCCAATGCGGCAGCTTTATCCTGTATTTTTTGTATCTTTATAAAAGCGGGTTTATTGTAGAATATTTTACATTCATTTTATGTAGATATTACAGTTATTGCGACCTGTCTATACATAACTATATAATAATAATTAGTTTTTTGTTGAATATTTTCTTCTTTATTTGTTGCTTATTATATTTTTAGAAGCGCTACGATTTTCGAAACCGAGAGGTACGATTTAGGAGAACGGTTGGCTAAATCGTAGATTTTACAGTAAATCACGTAAAGATTAACAACAAATTCATTAATTCTGAGCAAAAGCTTGACGGTCTAATAGTAGGTGTTCCAAAAAATCAATCTACAATATCCAATATTAACTCGCGTTCCAATTTAATTTTAATTTAATTTACTTGTTTTTTAATCCAATATTAACTTGCGCCCCAATTTCTACCAAATACGAAATATTAAGTAGAATATCTCAAGCGGTATGATATAGAGAACCCACCCCTACGTCTCCTTGCACGGAGCTGCATTTAGCAGTAGCAATCTTCGATGTAATGAAAAATTCAAGCGCCGAATATGTTCCATGCCTGAATTGTTTCCACGCGTCGTTTTCAATCTCGATAGCCGGGTCGCGAATGGAACCACGGACAGGGTGTTCCCGATAGCTCCTTTAAATATTTTACGGAAGCTCGATACGATCCGGGGTACAAGGAAGAGGCAGAGCCGAGCCTAGCAACAGGTGGAGCCGGTGACTCGAGCTGAATGCGGACCAACGAGCGCAAACGAGCCCGCGCGTAATCGATAGTAATTATCCACTCGCTCTTGCGCGTAAATATTCTCGAAAACAAGCCTCGCAGCATCCTCCGCGCACGCTGGAGCGTGTCGCAACGGCCGCGAAGTGGGAGCAAATCTATTTATCGCCAATAACATCCTCCGCTCCAAGCCGACACTTTTCCTTAAAATCGCGCTTGGATTCTGAAAGGAAGATGAGGATTTTGATGTTCAATTCCCGGGGCCGACCGTCGCCCGAGCGTTTTGTAAACGTGTCACGCGTCGCTTCGAAAATGCGAGGGCCATTGAGCTTTCCCCTTGCCGGTCGTTCGCGCGAAACAAACGGGCGGAGATTGCACGACTTCCGCGAGTTTCGCGAGTCAGTTAGGAGAGTCTGTTCTTACGGCCGGAGGAGTACTATCGAAACAAGCTGCGCTCCGGCAGCTGCAGGAACGAACGTTCAATTTTCCACGACGGGGAGCGCGTCGACTTAGGAGCTCCGCTCTCAAAAGGCGCTCCGCGTCTCGAAGCATCGACGCGCCGCGTAAATCCTCCGGACAAAGCCCCGGCGTCTCGAAGGAACGCGAGGCACATTACTCGGGAGCAGAGCAGTGCGAGCAGAGCCGGGCCCGTTTTCCACCGGAAGGTCAACGTTTCGCCGGAGAAATTCTGTTGGCCCAGGTGACTCGCGTGTCCCTCCGCGCGATTGAATTTCTTTCGCCCACTTTCCGGATTCCACGCACGCCGAAGGTGAAAGCCTGACAACTCTCCCCGGAAGTCCCGCGCTCCGAGCTGAATGTAAAGCGACGGGGTGGGCACCCCGCCCCCGTTACTCGAGGGGAACCTGTAAAACGAGATCCCGGAAATTTTTCGTGCATCCCCGGGGAATGAATTCCGGCGAATTATCTGTTGCTCGTCTCGAGGGCCATTTCTAGCTACAGGCGAATGAATTCGACGCAGGAATCGCTGGTCTCGTTAAAAGGCCAGCGACTCGGGGAGACTTGTGCACGGGGCCGGGAATAGAATCGGATGGAACTGTCACGGTCGGTCGAGTCTCCGTCGACCGCATTTCAACGGCACGCGCGTCCACGAAACGGGGCGTGCTACGAGCGGATCGAGACTGTCCCGGTGCACGCGCACAGACGATAATCGAAACTGCGGATCACGCTTTGAGCACCACGCGCGACAGTTTAATTAATATCGTCCCCTCTGCTGGATGAAACGCCGAGCGGGTGCCTCTCGGAGCCCGGGTCTCTCTGTCGAAGCGTCCGAGGGAGCTCGTCCCGGAGGCGAGAGATTAGAAGATTGCTTTAAATTGGGTGAGCCGGGTTCGTTTGGCCCGAGGGCTAGGAAGGCGCGGTGTGCGAGTGACGTAGAATTCAGATGAGAAAGGAAGAGGAGCCTGGGTGAATAGATTTTGCCAGCAGGAACCGTGTACGTTACGTTGGGGGAAGTAACAGCGGAGGGGCGAGGGTGGTTCAATTCCTCTGGTCTTATCGAGGGGCGAGGAGGTTAAGAGGTCGAGCGAGGAAGAGGCGCGTATACCGGGGGAGGATAGGTAGCTCGGGTAAATGGCCGAGCGGAAATTGTCGCGTAATCCTTCGGCACGCTCGTGTCGTGGATGCGGGAAAGGGCGAAAGAATCGGGAGGTGCGGGGACGGGCGAGGGGGCAAAGGTTAGTGGAGCAAAGGGTGAGCGCAGGGTGCGTGGAGCGGAGGCTGCGGCTACTCGGTGGCTTTGAAATTGCGAGCCATCCTCTTGGACAGGAGGCAGGCTTGGAAGCTGGACGGTGGCTTTGTCGTGGCGCGTTGAATTCGCCGGGCCTAATGGAGTCGAACGAAGGCGGCGTTTGCCGGAGTAACGAAAGCTTTGACATCAGCCTCCGCGGCGAGATAGGCCGGGGACTTGCGTGCTCCGCGAAATTCACGGGGCTCGATCGACTGGGGACAATGCGCCGCGGAAAACTACGATCCGAACGATTCCCAAGCGCGGGGCCTCTTCGGGGGGACGAGCGGGCCAGAGGGATGGGATTAAGTTAATTAAAACAAACAGTCGCGAAAAAGCTCGGCCTCCGGAAATTGAACTCAGACCAGCGGAATCCCTCTGGACCTCGGACGAAACGAGCCAGCCAGTGTTGGTATTGATTTTTTCTTAATTATAGTACCGCCTGGCAATTTTGAGCCCGCGGAATTGAACCTCGGCTCATACGTCGATTAAAAAAAAAATGGCAAAGCCAGGGAAGCGACGCACCGCCACTCGGCGAACGCGATTATTTATCCCACGAATCGCTAGCGTCTTTCCAGGCTGACGTATAGATTAAATTTCAGAGGAGGCTCTCTGTTGCCCGACAGGCTTCAATAAGCAGCTAATTTATTGGCTGAAGCGCAAAGAACTTGCCCCTCGAGCGGAGCGTAATATAAAAAGAAGAAAACTGCAGCGTAAAACTCTTTGCCGGGGAAGGTGATCTCGAGAGAGGCATCAGCGGACTACAACCACCGTGCCCTTCGGGGTGGAGCGTAGATTTTTGTAGGAAAGCATGGACGAAACGAGGGGGAAGTTCTTTATTGGTGAGCAGCGAGGCTCTTTGAGCAGCAACACGCACAAGGGTGGGGAATGACGTTGCCGCGGGTTTACGCGCGTCGAGAGACTTCCTTGGGAGCGAGCTTGCGACTGCGGAGAGCTACTTTTACCGCTGAATTACCGCGCTTGATCTCGCCTCGACCCTTCCGTCCTCCCTGCGACGGGGACGGTGGATCGTCGACCGATTGGCCGGGAGCTGTAACGCGAATCGACATCGCCGGCCGCCTGGTCCAAGCGACCGCGGCCGCCGCGCCTGGGTGTAAATACGAGCGGCTGGAATCAATGCAGAAATCAATATATCCCGGGTGAAGTAGCGGCGTGGCGTGGGCGGGCAAACGTCGCGCACAACACGGCCGCGCTTGCCGGGGAATGCAACAAGTCGCGGACTCCCGCGATCCGGGCTGGATAGTGCCAGCCGGAGAGCCCAATTGCCTCGGGCTCGACGTGTCGCTGCACTTTTCTCGATTGGACAACCTCCGCGATCTCTTTTCTACGCCCCGAAACAACGCGGATAGCTCTACTAACTGATACGCCAAGTAGACAGGCGCGCCCTTCGCTCCCCCGCTCTCCCGCCCTCCGTCCGCGATTTCCCGCGACGTCCCTCGGTCCGCGAGACTCGAGCAGCCGAGTTATCGCGTGCTCGAAAGAATCCGCCGCTCCTCGGCCGGGAAATTCGGGACAGCTCCGCTGTTCCGCGGCAGCTTAAGCCTCCCCTTTCCCCCCGGATAGTCAGACTATCGACGAACACCCGTCGATACCTTCCCTCGCTGAAATAGATCCCCCGACGACAGTTCGACGAACCGTGCGTGCCTTTAACGACACGGGAACTTCGCTTCTATGCTTGGAGTGGAGTTTTAAGGGGAAGGGATGAATAAGTGAGGGTGGGGAGGGAGAATTTGACAGTAGCTCGCCGATCTATCCACGGCTTTATTCGCGGAGCATGGCAAGGCCCGATGACAGATTCTGGCAGGTACGAGGACCCGTTGGTGTTTCAAAGACTCGGACCCCCGAGGAAGAGTCCGGAAGAGGATGATAGATCATCGAAGGGGATTAGTGTCCCGGCGGAACGGAAGAGTACGGGCGGCAGGTGCTCGCAGGGGAAGGACGCGTGGATCGCGAGCTCAGAGTCTGAGGCTGTGCGAGCGGAACAGTGTCGAATCTGGACTCCCAGGCTCCGTCGATCGATGCCCGGGGCACGCTGCTATATATAACCAGCCCTGCTATCTCTCTCTCTCTTTCTCTCTTTCTCCCTCCCTCTCTCTCTCTCTCTCTCTCTCTCTCTCTCTCTCGGTCTCTACCACCCACCCAGCCCTCCGTCTCTCTCGCCTTCGCCTGTGTTTTCGACCTGCACCGTAGGACCCGTGCCTTCCCTCCACCTGGCTTCCCTGCGAGCAGCTCGCTCGAAATCGCTGCCCGTAACCTGGTTTCGCCCCTCTCCTGATTTTATTTTCAAAAAATCCTACGCTATCGACCGCCCCTGAACGCCGTTCGCTGAAAATTCCAGCTTTTTTTACGCGTACAGTTATAACGTTCGGCTGAACGGTTTGACGGACACCATTTTCCTTCGCCACTTCCCGCGAGCAAGTCGCGAAAAATACTTGACTTTCCAGCGAAACGACAGCCTAATCCCCTTTTCAAGGATTCTGCCCACCTGTGAGGCCTGAAAAAAACATGTTTATTCGATCATTTTTGGGGGGAAAACTTGAAGGCTTTTTTAAAGAAATCTTTATGTATTCGAAAGTATACATGTTATACTACTTGTAGTAATTATTCATAAATAATGTAAATAAAAGAAATATCAGTGATCTCCCGGCAGCGATTTTGTTTTCAGTAGTGTTGAGGTGACCACTATAATTTTGACCTGATTTATCTGAAGTAAAAAATTCGCGGGAATTTATTTAGTATATTAAATTATCTTGTCCTTAATCGTCCATTATTCCGAAGAATTAATTTCCTACAAAATGGCGACTGTTCAAATTAAAGTATCGATTTTCGCCACGAAAATCGCTCGTTTTTCATCTGTAAAATAAAAACTACGGAACGGAAATGAAAAAGCCACGATGAACGACGAGATTTTAATATATATAATAAGCCTGCAAGAGCTGAATTCGTTCGATGCAGCGGTTCTCGAGATATTTTGCTCGCCGATTCTGAAAACGTAGTTTCGAGAAAGACGCGTTTAAAGTTTCAAGTTAGGTTTACATCCTCCAAGACGTACTTACACTGAAACTCGCACAGCCCCGCCAATTTTGGTCGCATCAAATTGAAACTTTCACGCGATACTTTTGAGACGTTGTACTTTAAGAAAATGTTAAAAATCCCAAAATCCATTACTCCGGATTTCGCGGGTGGTCACAACCCCTTGAGAAATCAAATCCACGCAATTTTTGGGGTACCGAAGCTTCCTGACGTCGACCTGCCGCAGGAAGATCTACACAGGAGCCTGCAGAGAGGCTAAGATTGACTCCCGCTGAAATTCAAGGCAAATAAACCGTTGTTAATTATCCGCGGCGAATGAAATGGCGTTGCAAATTGCAAATGCCTGAGTGCAGTTTCGCGGCGTCGCTCTCCCGTTGCTGTGTAATTTGATAGAATCGGGGACCTGATCTAACCGCTGTCCTGCCTATCGAAAGGCTTTCGACGAATCTGCAGCCACTGTTCGGAACGTCCGCAGCCGGCTAATTAGTATGCGACTGGAATGAACCAGCGCTGCCTCCGTGCTTATTACAATCGTGTTGGTAAGGAGAGCGCGAGCCTCTGAAATTCACTGTGTACTTTAAGCCGCGGCAGCTCTGACGCGGCCAAACTTTCTTTAATTATGCGAGCATTTCCCTGGTAATTAAATCTTTCCCAACGCCAACCGCCGGGCCCCATCGATTCTTCTAACGTTCGGCGGCGAGTCTCGCGGACCATTCAGCCGTCGTTCCCTTCCCGCAAAGGGCGCGACCGATAATTCCCTGTGAAATTGCTAGAGGATATCGGACACGATTACAATGTCTGAGGATGCAGCCGTACATGTGCCAATGTGGTCGTATAGATTCCTCACTCTACGCGGGCGGATCTATCTTTCTGCACAACGGGTGCGCGAAATACCCCGGGCCACCGAGCTCGATTACTTGGGGCAGCTTGCGTTTTAATCAAGTCTCATCGAACCCTTTCGTGCCCGCGCTTCTTTATGCTATAATATCCTGCGGTAGACGGCTTTGCTTTGTTTGCCAAGTGCTGTCTTAAGGCATTCTCGTTTAGAGACCCTCTACTTAGGTCAATTATTATTATATGTGGCTGAACTACTTTTGTAACTCGTCGGTAAAGACGGTGTAGTTTCTTTTTCATGCGTCGTCCCTAAAAACAGGCCTTGTGGACAAGAATACACCTTTAAGCTGTCTTCGGTGGAGCTGACGGAAGGGTTAACGACACTACGCTAAACCAGCTCTAGATTCCGTGATCCCGACGCTTCTTTCGCGACACCCCGTGGGCATCGCGCGTGCAGCGTGATACCTGAGTCAGGGGAACTCAGGGGGTCCCTCTGATCCAATCAAACTCGAGCACACAGCAGCGGGTATCGCGTGTATACGTGGCGAGAGATTGGGGAATCTCACCTGTCGCGAGGCCTTTATATCCAAGGATTAGCGAGGCACAGATAGGGCGCAGAAATTCGCGTGGAGCCTGGCCGCGGAAAGTGTTCGACAATTTTTATTTCAGTCCGGTTGTTTATTCACTCAGCCTTTCCCCGCGTGCTGTCTGCCATCTAAATGGCTGTGAAAATGAGGGGGAAAAATTGGGACGGGATTATAGTATAGAGTGATCTTTATTTAGCCCTGATCGGCACGCTTCATCGGGGTCGTTTCGATTATCGGGGGAGGATCTCCGTGTTTGCGGGCGAGCACCCCGCCGCCGCCGGATGTCCAAGAGAAATTACGTGCCCGCGGCTTTGTGACTGTGCAGCGCACACGAACGAGGAGGCGAAGAGATCGTAATCGAGGGGGGAAAGCTACGGCTTTCGCGAGGCACGCGTCCCTCGAACAGTCTTCTGTCCAGCCGTCGCGACTGTTAAATTCCGTTAAGTCGCCTAACGAGCCGGCGAATACGTATCGATTCATTTATACGCCCGCGCGAGATCCCATTCGTTAGAGGCGCGGCGGTGTTCCCCCGCGAGAAATACGCTCGCGACTCATCCAAGCGCCGAGCGAGGCAACTCGACTCGCCCCAAAGTGAAGGGAAATGAATTCGTTTTCCTTTGAGAGTGGCGAAACTGCGGGGAAGCATCTGCTGCGCTCCGTTTAAAAAGCTCGCGCCGCTGAATCGCAAGCGGCCGAGAAACATCCCGTACCCGCGAGACCTGATGAATCCTTGAGAGGCTCTCCCAGTTTAAACACAGCATAAATACTCTGTTTACGTCGGGAGGAAGGGAATCGAGGCGGGGAAGTATTTAGCTTGGAGCCGGGATTCTAAAACTCGGCTCGTGTCAGCCGTTGATAGATCAGAACGGCCAATGGGAAGCTCCGTCCCACCGGTGAGCCCCTCGAGGTATCGAGACTGAAATAAATGGTAATCCTTTTAGCGGTCGACTCCCCGAAGTACATGCAAAAGGGTCGATGTGACGTTTCCTCGATCAGAAGCAGCTTCGCCGCGTCCATTCGAGGGATCGCTGTAAAACTACCCTCGACATTTTGCACGAGTTACGAGCCCCTATTGAAGCCTCGTCCAACCCGCAGAAACGCGTGCGCTTCGAACCGTGGAGTCAAGTAAAAACCGCTCATAAAGTAGCCAATCGCTTCGCGCCAACTGCCTTCATCTTGCCGCTTTCATCCGCTCGCCCCGGCGCCTCACCTTGTGCCAGTTCCATCGGGAGATCACAGCTGGAGACGGAAGCCCGAGCATTCATTCCGGACTTAATCAGAGAGAAAACGTACGAGGCAAAAAAATACGAGGAAAAGCGAGTTAATAGCAACAAGTATAGCTCGGCAGCCCCGCGTCCCATCTCGCTCGTGTTTCGCTCTCGTTGCCCCCGCTGCGCCCTCGTCGAAGCGAACGCTGCGTAATTTCCGCGGGATTCCATGCCACTTTTGTTGGATTATAAAGGGGATGCCTTAATTGGTAATTCCGGGAGGGATGGTTCGAGTGAAATCGACGTTGTTAGTAGATAAACCTACCGAGAGGAGCACGCGTCGTTGAGACATCGAGTAACATCTCTGTTTAAATACGATTAAAAAGAAACAAGGGTTAAAACGCCACATGGCTAATGACGCGTAATAAATAATGCTCGTTGCAAGATGAATCTTCGGAGGGTAGAGATCTCGATTCGGACAAGCCTGTCGCACGTTTCTCCCTTTCAACGCCGCCCTTCACCTTTCCGACATCAACCCTCGCGAAATGACGTGCGAGCTGCTTGCCGCGCGCGCGCGCCAACGACAAAAGGCACCGTACGAACATTGTTCGCCACGGAAGGATTGCTTTCGACTGATTTCGTGCACGAGATGCGAAAAGGGTCGAGGCGGCGGGGGAAGGGGGAAAAGGGGACAAGAACGGAGCGACCGTGCGAGAAATTCACAAGCTGTCGGCTGCGAATGGATTTTATAGAAGTTTCGCGAGGCGAGCGTAAAACGCGTGACGCTGGCATGAAAAGAAAAAAAAATCGGCGCTCCGGTCCCGGTGTAAACGACCGTGCGCGAATCGTCGAATGCCGCTCGATCGCGTGCTCGAGCACTCGAGCGCCGGTTAAGCGAACGCTCGATTATCCGGCCGGTGTTTTTCGATACGAGAAACCAAATATTTCCCGTTTATCGGTTCATATCGCTCCCGTTCTTTCCCCTAACGTTTACCGTTTCTTCTCCAGCCTGCACACAGGGCGGCCCGTTTTCATTTACGAAAGGACCTGCCTCGCAGGGGACACCAGGTGTCCGGGAACAATTTCATCCTCGACGCAATGTCATTTATGCGCTCAACCTCCGCAACGAGGCCGCAAAGTGATCTTCACAGAAGACACTTTTTTGCGCCACTTTACTGTCCACCTGGTTTTATGGGGACGTGTGTGTTACGTGCGGTCACCCCGGTCCCCGGGAACACTGTGCGGACGAAGTCCATGAATTACGGTAAAGCAAACTTGCGAGCGAGGTAAAAATAATATGAGAGAAGGATTGGGTACTGCATACGAAAATACTCCCGAGGGCTACTTTGGAAATGGAGAGTTGAACTTTAGAATTACTGGCGCACCCGGAGGGGTGCCATCCCCCCAAAGAAGGGGTTTTGTGAAAAGAAGAGAGAAGAAAACTGGATTTTATTCTTCAAGTCAATTTTATTGAATTCGCGTTAGAAAATATTTTTATCTGCTCGACTCGGCTCCCCCTCAAGATTAAATCCTGAATGCGCCACTGTTTGGAATGTACTCTCAAGATGCTAAATTCTCTTTTGGAAGACTTCAGAGTGTTGAGATGGAAGTGGCCGATTATTAAGGAAGAAAGCGAGCAGGTACTTCGTGTTATTTAATAGTTACCTTCCAGTAGGTGTGTGAACCCCGTTTGGAAGAGAAGTTTATCCGTCAGCTGGTCATCATAGTAGTCGGTGCTCGAAGATCCTCACAATCACTAAATCACTGTCACTGGGCGCGCAGCTTTAAAATTTCGGTGTACCATCGCGTTCACGACACTCAGCCCCGACAACCGCGTTTCGGCAAGGACCCCTGATCTGGCGGCTAAATTCGCGCGAACGGGCGATACGAAAGGAAAGAAAAATGGAAACGATACACTAGGCTTCTACGCAGCTACGTATACGCGCTCGTAAGCGCTCGACGGTCGCTACACTAACTGCCCGCTTCCCTCGCTTGAATTTCGACTACCCCGACCGCCGTGCTTGCGCCAGCCAATCATCGTCGACTTGCGCGCTAGCGTACCGAGCACCCCTTCGTCGGCCACCACGCGAACTGGCAACCCCGTCACTTTTCTCAAACATAACAGGGTAATGTGCATGTTGGGATTCTAGGCCGTAAAGAGGGCCCAAAACGTGGGCCCTAGAGCATAGGACTTAAAGAGGACCTAGGTGCACGCTAGCTTACCGTGAAGCCTATTTTGCAAAGCTATAAAACTTGGGTAGTGATCATTCGTGACTAATTGGGTAGCCATCGTCTTATTTACCCTTGGTGAAATTTTTTTTCGAGATTTTCTTCGCGCCACTCCCCAGAATAGTTACAAATAATAAAAAAAAAATATCTGTAAAGATTGAGCCCGATGTGATGACGGAAAAAGGTGCCCCTGGGCCATTGAACAAATTAAATAATTATTTAACAGCTCACAAAGTCGATTTTATATAATATCCTCCAAGTTATTGTTTACATAAAGAAAAATGTGAAACAAAAATTGTAGATCCAGATTTCGAATAATGTCCGAAAAAATAAAAAAACATTTTTATTTTTCAAATTTTTAAAGTTTAAATCCTTCTCGAACACATTTTATTTATGTAGATGAAAAAAATTGTAATTGCAATTCGCTATTCTTGATAATTTAATTCATGAAACCCCCTGTTACCGAATTTTAAATTTTAGCTTTCTCAATGTGAATTCATGCACTTGGAGTGGTTCTTCTGAAACTGAAACGCTTATAAATTCGCTCGAAATTCGTAATTAAAGAAAAACACGTCTGTTCTAATTGAGGACAAATTGTGTTCTCATAAATAATTGGATTGCAATCTTTAATAACTATATTTTAGAAACCAATAAATATTTACACTAAAGGACTAACTAATAAGAAAGCACAAACAACCCACTGCATTTATTCGATAAATTAAAAATTCTCGCGCAATCCATTCACCCGTGCGCACTCATGCAACACTCGCGTGTGTAAAGCTCCCAAGCTTTTTGAAGCCTTAAGCAAACAATGTTATTAGTGCTAGTGGTTGCACAGTGATCTATCGTGCGTCTGGAGAATGCCTCGAATCACAGATTGCAAATAAGCATGTAAATAATCAAATTCAAATACTCCCGCGTATAACCTTTTTTACCTACTGCGCAGTTTTGTAATTCACTCTTGTGGCCGCTAGATAGCTCTAGTCGTTGTGTCTACGAATCACGACAGAAATGTGGAAATAGAAAAGACAGAAATGTAGGTAACGTAGTTTCCTATGTTATCCTATTTTCTACACATTTTAAAAAAGAGCACATGATTGGCGGTCGGTCAGTATTTGCCAGCAATCGCCTACCCAGCACTCAGCTCTACATCACCAGTCGCCAGATGTCTATATTATTGTTCGCTTTTAATTTTATTTATGTAATAAAACATTCTATCGTAACTTCTTTCGACCGAGTAACAATCTATATAAATAAATTACACTGCTGGCAGTGGCAGTATTAAATATTCATAGCGATACTCATCAAGCAATACCGAATTTATGAATCGCGAGATTCACATGTGGACGCAAAACACTTCTACGCTGTTTACATACTAATGGAATTGCGTTTAGTATCATGCGTGAGAAACAAATATTCAAATTCTCAGTAAACATGCCCAATATTATAAACACGTGAAAAGTAAGAGTATCCAACATTTAACAGCACAGATTGTGATATTGAACAGACAGAGAAGAAGAACTAAGAAGATTCCGAAATGGGTATTCCAGGTTTAACAACTTTCATAAATAATCGTTCAGATCGTTATTTGGAATATTATGAACTGCACGATACGTACTTGGTAATAGACGGCAACAGCATCGGTTGTCAAATATATACTTTGTACGCAAAGTGTAACTGCGCGTTTGGTGGCGATTATGACAAATACGCGCAATGCGTGTCCGATTTCTTTGACGACCTATTAAAATGCAACATAACACCGTTGGTTTTGATCGACGGTGGTTGCGAAGACAAGAAACTGCAGACAGTCATAAAACGAACCAAAGAGAAGATTCGTGTAGCCTCTTCTTTCACCCCCGCCAATCAGAGAATGCAATTCTTCCCTCTGATAAACAAGGAAGTTTTGAAGGACGTAATGAGGGAGAAAAATATTCGACACGTGCAATGCTTATTTGAAGCTGACAACGCTATAGCCGCTGTAGCAAGGATATTGAATTGCCCCGTACTCAGTTACGATTCAGATTTTTACGTTTATGGAACGCTATATGTGCCGTTCAATACACTGGACAATTATATAGTGAAGCGTCCGAACGGGCAAGGTTACACGAAGCGTTGTAAAGTCTATCGAGTAGAAAATCTACTGAATTCGTTCAGGGGCTTGGATCGATCCATGCTGCCGCTAGCTGCGATATTATTAGGAAACGACTACATAGACCGCGGAACGTTTAAAAACTTCTTCCGCCACTTGAAATTGAGCGGAATAACGAGAAGGAGATATAATCAGCAGCAATGTCGTATAGAAGCAACATTCATTTGGTTGAGTAAATATACTCTGGACAAAGCTATCATTGGTATTCTGTGTAGATTACCAAAGTCAGCGAGGCAAAGAATATTAAATATAATAGAGACGAATATAAATGTTTATACAAACACGTCTGCGCAAATACTCGTTCCATTGGGTTTCCCAAAGGAATACGTTGCTCGAGTGACTACGCACTCCGTAAACAGAGTTTTTAAATTCGACGGGGATGTAAATAACTTGACGTACATCGAAGAGACCTACGATAGAAGGGACTGCGAAACGAGCGAGGATGAAGACGAAGAAGATTCAGAAATAACGAACATTATCAAAGAATCGGAAGGTTCCGACAACACACTGGTTAACAATTTGCCTGCATGGTTCGTAAACGACTTTCTGATGGCCAGATATCCTGCATACTTCATGGATCTAATAGTGCGGCGCTTATATGTTTGTCCAGTACAAGTGGAGGATCATTATCGCCCTTCGAGCGTTGTAATCAGCTTGAAAATTATCAGCGTTATATATGGGCTACTGAAATCAAGCGTCAGCGACGAGGCAGTTTCTATGAACTACATGATTAGAGATTGCAATAAAATCAAACGCTATATGCTAGATGGCACAGATACTATATTCTCTTGTAAACTTCCAGCTTTATCCAATCTCAGAGAGATTCCATTAACGATTAGAAGGGAAATTTTAAACGACACTTTAGGTATCGCGGAGAAACAATGCATAAACGAACTTCCACTGGAGTGGATGTTATACATTGCTTGCGCTAAGTATTGGATAGAACAACAAGAGCCACACGAGCCACGTAAATGTTACGCGTATGCTGTATTCGTCTGTATGTTGTTCAATATAATAGACTCGAGGATTGGGAAACACAGGCATATGCGTAGCTTTCAGACTAAGTATGGCCACTTGATCGAAACTGTGCAGCAGAAACGGAAAGCGTGCAATTATAATCCACTCTATCCAATGACCGTTAAGCTTATCGAAGCCTGCAACGAGATCGACGCCGATGATTGCTGGCTCGCAGCGCCTTTCTTTATATCCCATTTCGAGATTGACGGAAAATTATATGGAAACCCAAAGAAATTTAACAGGTCTATCGTTCATACATTCGCAGAATTTCAAAATTGCTTGAGACACACTATGCATCTGAATGCACTCCTAGGATACCCTTATCCGCAGATCAAGGTCGCTAATTTATTCAACGGCACTCTATTGTACAACCTGTGCAATAATTTTAAAACTCGCCAGGACATCGAGGGATACATAAAGACTGTTTTCCAGAATTCTCCAAGCCTTCTAAGGCTGTTTAATATACTTCTGTCGAAAGTAACACCTCTGTTTGAATCTTCGCTTCAGAGCGATGCTAATTCCCACAGAAAACCGAGAACAAAGTGCAAACGGAAAAAAGTGTCAGCCGGACACGAACAGGGAAGCGACACAGAATATTTTACTGCGGATGATAGTCTGCAAGAGTCGAGATTTTACGATGCAAATAATCCTTTCTCTTTGCTTAACTCTACACAATAGCAGAGCTTATTTCACGATCGGTAAGAAAGTTTATTTGAACTTGCTAAATCGTGTACATTCGTGTACATATTTATTTAGTAAAATCTGTAATTATAGGATATCCATGAAATAAGGGTGTACTAACAGTGTACAAAGACATTGTTCTCCATGAAAATTTTTTATCATTTACTTTCGCTGCGGTCGAAATATCTTCTGCTCTTTTTTAGAGTCGGTCGTCTGTTACCTTGTCCTCTGTTCCGCGAGGCACGCGGTTTATTGTGCTACGCAGGCGATTAATGAATATTGACGATTGTAAACATATCATAAAAAGTTCAATCACGAAATCGATAATTACATTGTACTTCTCCCAGAACGCTCTAAATGCTCTTTCCAGCCTGTTCGCTTCCTGCCGCAGGGTAGGCAGGCAATATGCATTTTCTCCATGCCGTATTATTAAACCAACGCGCACAGCGCAGTCCAGCTTTTTATTTAACTCCTCGTTAAACGTTTTTATGTTGCTATCGACTGGGTAACTGCGACGTAGATAATCACCGATGAGATTTGAATTTACATAAACTTTACAGAGCAGCAATTTCTTCACTGCTGCGCGGATCATTTGAGGCGTTATTGGAATATGACCCCTATCTAATACAATTTTATGTATTATTTCACGTGATGCGTTCTAAGAGGATCATCGATATGCGATAGGTAAATCTTGCAAGAAACTTATAATAAACGTCTTACGTGAATTGTACAAACCGTCATTGTTAACGTCCGCGTTACACTTTGTGTAACGACAATTAAAATTCTTCCTGTGTGGAGATTGTTCGTCCGAGCACATTACTGCTTTCTTTTAGAACGAAAGGTTTTAAGAAAAAGATGACCACTAGAAAGTTTCGAGAGTAAGAAAAAGTTTTGTAAAATTTGGAGCCGAATACACCAATCGTGTCGTTTTATCGGAAAAGAGAGTTGGACGCTGTTTTCAAATGTTATTTATTTGTCATGGTATTATATATGTATATATACATATGTATGTATATTACTTACAATACTTGTCTGCACTTAGTGTAAATAATTAACCGAAATGATATAAACATTTAAAAAGATATATACATGTTAATAGAGCTGCGATGCAATGCATTGACCATTTATATAATCTTTTTAATTTATATGAAATATTTATATCTAGAATTTATAACATATTTCAGTAACTATCTATTCCCTGCAATTTTACTTCCGACTGACGGTGTTAGCGAATTGCATATCATTAAACGGATATGCAGTGAAAAACTATCGACGAACAAATAAGGATTCGTAAACGATTATTGGAGGAAATTAATAACGTAAACACGGTAAACTATGAAACGATTAATAAGATCACGGGTCATTTTAAAACAGTTATAACATTGCGATCCATAACCAGAGGAAGTGTAAGACTTAAATTAATTATATTAGAAAAATATCAGGTACTCTACAGAAATTATTTTGGATTATGGTAAACATTACGAGCAATAATGTTTCGATAACATCACATAGGAAATGTAATAAAAGCTGACAATGCGCTTCTTTGTATTCCTAACTCTATTTGGATTATTCTAATCCTCTGACCCTTTTCAATCGCTTATAAATATAAATTATAATTAGACATCTCTAAGGAAGAATAGGTGTTAAGAGTAATATAAACGAAATTCTATCGTAATAATCTTTGTGCAGAATGAGATACGTTAATTAAGAAGGCCGTGTTTCATGATTCTGAATGAAATTTACTGGATCCGCTAATTTATAATTGTAAAAAGCCATACATCAAAATTCATTAATCTACAATTTGTATGACGATAGCAAAAAACTTATACGTGTATATTTTCACCCCAATAATGACTTAAATACGCTAATTGCAGTGTCCTAAATGGCGCGAAATACATACTTGACGTAAATAGAGATTTCCAACGATTAAGGAATGTTTTATCAACATTTAACGTGTTAAAAAAATCAAAATGTAATATTAAATAAAGACAGAAGAAATTAGATTTGTTGATAATTATTAGTCGCTGATAAGTTTGTATAATATTCGTAGTGACTTTCTATTACCAGTGGAAATGTACTTATTTATTAATGCATGTATATCGCATGCCCGGAGGAACGAATAATTGCGATTAGAAAAGATTTACGATTAAAATACAACATTATGGAAGCAGTAAATTAAAGTATCCTGTGTATTCTCGTGTGCTAATGTAAAAGATTCGAACAGAATACTTGATTCTATGCACAATCGCTAATATAAATTGTATATTCTTTTGCTCAACAAATTCAATCGTGCTATAAGCTCTCTATCAAAATTTTGGACGTAATTTTGTATTGAATAGTCGATGTTAATATTTGTCCCTTATTTCATTATCAATTATCTAATCAATAACAATAGCGATAATCAGCTATGTAGTAATATTCCCAAGTTACGATTTCTTAGGTAATTATTGTAAAATTTATATTACATTTAACTCGGAACTGCAATTAGCCCTTCTTCATTCACAGTTATCGTAGTTCAGCATAACATAATTAAATTTATAATAATGTATGTTGCTATATCTTTACAATAATCTTATGTGTTATCATTACACTTCACTATTGAGCGATTGCAGTAAGGACTACAACATCATTAAGAGCTTTAAATAAATATCATAATCTGTGCACTATCGCATAAAATATTATGTACATGATAAACTCAAAGAAATTGCCAATCCAATCCCTTCTATATTTTGCCGTTCAACTCTTGCGAGATTAATTTAACGAGCCGACTAATCGTAGGAGATTTCTCTCCTACTAATCGCTAGAAAACTAACACCACAACTGTGAATTCGAAAGGAACGTTATCCCTAAAAAGCAATAACTAAAGTTTTTAAATACTATAAATAAAGTAAGATTGCACTGTGATTACAGATATTCCATAAAATCTCTGAATTCTTTATTCTATTCTTTAGCAATATTCTACCAAAAACAACGTACTTTATTGCCTCCACCGGAAACGCGTGTAAATTGGGCACCTAAGTCTTAGGATCTCCCCAAATCTTTTAAGGCTTCTCAGATAAAAGCTGATAATTCGAATCGAGAGAAGATAAATAATATTCGCACTATAAAATATCCGCTGCGGTCTCACCTTGTTACTTCAACCTCCGCTGGGCTCTTCGTTCCATATTTTTACAAAGTATTGTACAGAAAAGACGATTACAATAACAAGAATCGTGTCTATGAAGCTCTTCAACATACTTATACTATGATGCTGGTCACCCTGCTCTCTTTGCTTTCTGGCGAGCTGCTCTATTACGTGTTGTATGTCATTCAGCTTGTCCCCGTATTCTAACATTTGACGCTCTACTTCCTTAATAATGTTTATTACTCTAGAAGAAAATTGAAGCATCTCCTATAAATGCTGTTACGAGAGATTGTTACTAGCCAATTCTACAAGCCCCACCTTGCTGTAGAGCGCTTTCTTTTGCCCACCGACTGACTAGAATCCGAGTGTACCTCTGCGGACGAACTCCCAGAATCGTGAACCGTCTCTGTTAACGGTAAATTGTTCGACAATTGTCTTTTCGAAGACTTCAATACAGAGAGCGAAGAACGAGATTCGGCTTGAAGAAGCGGAATCTGTAATGCAAGAACACAATTCCCTGTTTCAATAATTCTTTAACTTTACGAGTACGTTAAACACGAGCGTGCATTCGATTTTCCATTACTGTAGAGTGATTATACATTACTGTTACTATTACTAGAACAAGCTAATCGACCGCTAATATAAATGAATTGTAAAGTTTGCATATCCATTCCCTTATAAATTAATAAATAAGGATATTATCGGGTCTGCCAGTAAAATACAACGCTGAGATTGTTAACAGAATGAATGTAATATCTTTGGTGACATATACCTGAACACGAAGTGTTTGACTTCTCTACTGCGGATGTTAAAAGCAAGATGTATAACAATAGATATAATATTAACTCTATAAAAAATGCAAGAAGAAAAATGAACGTCAGTAAGCGTATAATGTTTTGTTAAATGATACAAAGTTTATTAAGACTCCCAATAGACTCGTATCCAAGTCTATTGGATACTGTAAACAGCGAGATAATAAATCATGCATAATAAGTACTATTAGCATGCAGTTAAGCGATTCAATAAAACGGTTTCAGTACTATTAGTACATATGCGTATGTTCGATACAGACATGCATCTTGTCAATTAGCTTCCTTATTCTTGTACCTGTGATTGTGGATCGGTGGAAACTATACTACCAGTGCGCATAATCGGCGTCTTGTGCCTAGTTTTCGTACGAACGATATAATCCTGTTCGTACTGCACCACGTCGTTTCTAGGATCCCACGGTCGAACATCTGCATGTCGATATACCCAATTACCCGTTATAATATCCTAGCGACGGAAAATAGTGTTAACAAAAACCCTTGGCTCTTCCGTGAGATCTAAAAATCTCAAACTAATGTCTCCTATCATTTTGTACCTGGACGAAATATTTAGGGATCCATTCCTGCCCCTTAAGTTTCCGTTCCTTAGCACGGTCCCTTTGGGCTTCCTCCAAGTGGGTCTTCGCCTCCGTGGCAGCGACTTGGTCGTCCCGATTGATCGCTTGCGTAACGTCGTACCACAACTTCTCGCTCTCCCACGGTCCTTGATGCTCCAGAGGTACGGTGTACTTCTTCAATCTCTTTTTACGCACTTCCGGAGTCGGATTAAAGAATACGGTTTCTTGCTGCAAGATTAATTAGTGGAGTATTAATTGAACTTATCGCGGACAACGTGGACGATACTCAGGGCCGCCTTTACCAATGGGCTATAGCCCAGGGGCGCCCGTGACCCAAGGGCGCTTAAGAATCAAATATATTGAAATGCTTTTTTCTCTTCGATTGCGAAGACAAAAATTTCTATTGTTTTTGTTCGTGTTTGCCTTGATGGAGACCCGGAGTTGTGATGTACTGCCTTGCACCGATTGCGAAGAAATTGCCCCCTTGGGGGCTAGGGCGCCAAAATTGTTTAGCCCGGGGCGCTCAAATTTGTTAAGACGGCCCTGGCGGTACTTGTATTCTACGTACCCCCGCCCTCTTATCAGTAATCACAATCTGACCGTCCCAATACCCCGACACGCTAGCTAGAGTTTCCTTGCCAAGACGTATTGCTCCTACGACTTGATTCATTTGTTCCGCGCCACCTAGGAACGGCTACGGAAGAGGTGGGAAATTATTTCTCCATTTAGAACTTCGATTCTAGATGAACGTGGTAAGTTACCTTGAGTTTAAAATCCAATTCGGCATGGTAACCCGTTTTCTCGCAGTTTATATGAACCTTTCCACCTAGCTCCATGGACAACGTACCCATGAGAATACCTTTACAATAAGCGTAAGGTACAGTCATGGTATAATCTTCTCCTCTGGGTAACATCGTCAGTATCGCAACGCCATCCAAAACCGCCGATGTCGAATTTCCTAAGAAGAAAGATTCTGTGAGTATAGCTATCTGATACTTCTCGCGCGTGCAACTATTTACGATGCTAGGTTTAAAGTCTGACCAGGCTCATCTTTTATCCGCTTACCATAAAACTTGGACTTGGCAATAATCGTAGCGCTAATAGTAAATCCATCTTGTCGGTTTGTTACGTAAAATCCTGATATAGGTGGGTGATGAGACAGCTATGGAAACGTGATACAAGCGGTTTAAAGAATCTTTAAAACAGAATCACTTATAGCTGTATGCATGAAAAATGATGGAACTGCATGGAATGTAAGAAATCATACTTGTTCGGCTATATAGAAAGTTCTAGAGCCATTAGAATGCTGCCAATAGCAGCGGAACGTTTCCCCCAAAAGCGGGTTATACGGTTTTTTCAAGCCCTGAGGTTTCTTGTAGAAACCAGACAAATACCACTTAACGACGCCTTTCATGCGTGTAAATGCATCATCTTCCACTACTGCTCTGTAAAAGCAAAATATAAAGCGTATACATGCCTAATTGTACGTATATGTTAGCAAGGGTCTATGAAGAATTTATAATTACCGGGATAACAAGTCCGCGTGGTAATAGGAATCAGCCAGCTTCTCTAAGAACGAACGGGGTTCTAGGATGAAGGTCGGCAAGACCACTTTCGACAGATCCATGCCCGGTCGAACTTGCTTCATCAGGAACCATATTAAAGACTTCTGCTCGTCCTGTAATTCTGCGACCACTTCCCCAGTCTACATCGCGATTTATACGTACAGATGTTTTACACAGGCTAGTTTTATAATTGTAAACTTAACGCGCAATGTAGTGCGATTTATCTTACCGCTCCGAGAACTTCGTTCTCATTGGCAACATACGGGGTCTCGTCGATCGTCTCGGGTTGATCCTCTTTGGCCGATCCTTCGGACTCGCTGTCAGAGGCACTGATTTCTGCGTCAGCTACAGCTCCGTTCTCTGGTTGGCTAATGTCGTCCAAGTCTGTGTGTGAGGAGTGCAGAGGATCTAGCGTTACTACTTGTGGATTGTCATACTGAAGGACATGTATAGAAGGAACAGTCATGCGTCGCGTGGAAGATGGAATAAATTTGGAGGCACTAGATTCAAAATCGGAGACAGAATAAACATCGCCGTCCCCAAATGCTCCCACAGAACTCGAGAGTGTAATGATCTCTGTGTCCGTGGCAAGGGACTTGTCACGGAATTGCTTGTCCCAATATGCAACCGCATGGTACAACTGTTGGAACATTGGAGTCGGCGAGGGACAAACACTTTTAGGATCATCTGTCGTAGAAAGTGAGAATGGCTGGGGGCATGAGAGCAATCTTCTCTGAGGTGTGGTAGGTGATCGGGGAGCATAATTAGACAAATATACTGTGGGGTATTAAAAGCATGTGTTCGAGGTGACGAAATGCGAGGGAAGGGATAATAATGGTATGATTAATATCGATAATCTCTATGAACAGAACTTAGCTAAGTATGCTTCAGAATGTAATCCTTATTCTTTTCATTCTACTCGTCTGTACAGCGCACATAAAAGAGGAGTCTTTGGAAGTAGATATATTTAAGCCTGACGATATAATTTCTTTTAAGCAAATCAAATAGAGGAAAGAAAACAGTTGAACGTAAGTTTAAGATTGCGCTTATCGAATGGAATATACATCGCGCAAAGCATTACTTTGCGAAACTTACCGTGATCATCGAAATGCTTTTCGTAATCTGCTTCGCTCCATTGGGTCTCGTGAGTTGTTGTAGTATCGTGCGGCAGAGCACGTGGTATCGCGCTTGTCGAACGTACAATTAGAGAGGAACAACGCAACGACAATTCAAGCGCATCTAACCAACATTTACCAGCTGCCTGCGACGGAGCTCTGAAGATCAAGTAAGAAGTTGGCAGGGGTTGTACGACAGCACCTGAAGGAAATGTATTTACATGAAAACATTAGATCACATATTTAATTTACAGAGAATTTCTTATTTACCGATAGCCTCTTTCTCGGGACCTCTTGGAGCCCATATCGATTGTTCCAAGGGATGAAACAATTTAAAACAAAAGCCGTCCTTTTTACTCGGGCGTTCTATTACTTGACACGTATTAAGCAGCACAGTTCCCACCCAATGATTACTCTGCAATGATTGGCGTGGCGGTAATGTTGAATGATACAGTATATTAAATTAAGATAATATAGACAAACACCTTCGTTTTCGGGCTTTTGTACAGTAACAGCAACCCAGGCTTCAAAATGCACCAGAGCTTTGTCCAGCTCTTTAATGTACCGCGAACTTTCAGCCAGTCGCTCATCACAATCACGGTCGGATCCTTAAATGAACTTAAAAGTTCATTGGCGACTCTCTTCTTTTCCATTCGATAATTCTTCCGCTGAGCCTTGTACGATTCTTTCCGCGTTAATTTGCAAGAATCCATGGACTGAAAATTACACGCAGATAAGAACGAAACTTTTCAAATATTTTATAAAACCAAGGTAAATACTTCGAAGCCCAATCGCGTACCTTATCAGATGCATTATCTGTCTTTTGATTAGCTTCCCCCATTGCAGGCAGCCCTATAACAAATAAATTACAGGAATTATTGTATCGGGCACCGTTCGATTAACATTACCCAAATGCAACAACCACAGCTACATTCACGGAAATGACCACTATCAAGGAAGTTACCGAGAGAGGCGTTAATCATTTATTAATGCTACGTTGTGTCGATAGATTTTATACTTATAAAATTTCAAATAATCTTTCAATCGAACTCAATATAATTTGTTTCTTAATGATACGATGTTGGTTCATCGCTGGTACAAGGTAATTCCTAGCAGTTTCTCTGCGTTAGAATGTGTTATGTAAAGTGATTAAACTATGTGAACGACAATATTTACTAGAAATTGATAAATGAACATTGTGAATTGTAGTGCGAGATCATGTGTTAAAACTGCCACTGATTTAGTCCAGCAATTTTTTTGTATAACTTCTTGCGAAACGTGATAGGCGCCGATATTTACAATTGGTTAAAACTAGAAGCCTTAAAAAGGATCCAGCATATAACATTCGCATAACAAACTTTGAGAGTTCAGTCTCTGCGTTTTTATAAAGAAAGAAACTTATATCGTCCTATAAGAAAGCGCATAGTTAGAGACTTGTAGAATCTTTAAAACCAAGATGCACAATTCATTTGTTACAAAGTATACGATACAAACTCTGTACTTTAGACAATATTATTGTGTGTTAACGAAAGATTCATTAGCATAGTTAGCATTTTGTAATTGTTGATTACCAGTGTTTTTTATATCTGTATGAAGAATATACTTCGTATGGTATACCGATTTAACTTTACAAATTAATATCATAAATTCAAGAGAAATAATATAAAAAACGATACGTTCTTTTCACAGTGTCTACGAACCATAAACTGTATATATAATAATTCTAACAAGGTAGTATTCGTTTACTTATAGTTAGTATTTATAACAATATATTTAGGGCGAATTCCACTTATGCTCAAATCGCCCGGGATTTTCATTAAGCTAGATTTTTCCGTACGCGACTGGACGCATCACCAAGAATTTCAAAGTCGATTTTCTCGAAAATGAAGCGCAATAACAAAAAACTTTATTCCTTTTTCTCGACGTATTTACTTGTTATAAATCGAAAAGAAACAGTAACTTGCTTTCATATCGCGCTTCATTTTCGAGAAAATCGACTTTGAAATTCTTGATGTTGCTTCTAGTTGCGTACAGGAAAACCTAGTTTAATGAAAATCAAGGGCGATTTTGGAAGTGGAATTCGCCCATAATAGGCATGTTTAAGATTCTCAATCAAAGAGGATTATACAATGTATACAGACTACACTATAGAGATTATAGATTGCAATATTTATATGCATAATATATAGATAAACATTGTAAGCCAAAGGAGAAACAAAAGAATGCAGTTTCTTACAGCTGATCGACTGCTTGAACAAATAGGGAGGTTTATTAATTCACGCAGAATGTTAAAAAAGCACCTGACCAAACTTTGAATTATCGCCCGTTATGATATTTAATGTAACTGTTTATTTATACCTGGAGATAGTGGAGGTGCAGCAGTTGTTAAATTTACACTTGTCGATAGGGACTCTGTCGATGGAAGTTTAGGTAATGTTGCAGATTGTACTTGACCACTGCTTCGTCGAAGTTGTTGATCCACTGGTTCTATATATTCAGTTTATGTTTATTTATCTTTACAATAGTTCATGAACTTACATCTTTCAAGTATACACCTCTATCTTTAGAGAACCACAAACTCTCTGAACTCTTTTACTAAAAACTATTTAACGATTAACACAAAGAGAGAGAGAGAGAGAGTACTAAAAATGAAATACACCATATTGCATTCTAAAGTACACATTTGTGTTAGCAAGACTAATCACGAACTGTTAATAACATTAATCCTCAAAGACAGAATTTGCAATAACGCAAAGTTACCTATACTACAGCTTTACGCTTTAATCGATATCTTGGATCGCAGAAAACAGAAAAACTTTCGCATCAAGAAGTATTTATACATAGCATGCAGAATATATAACTTAACTACAAAGATTACATGCACCATAAACAAAATTCCATAGTACTATCGTCGTGCGTCGCTTTACACTATAAATATTGGAAAATTCATTTTCAATCTAAATTAATCAGGAACGCTACTAAACACTAATAAAAACAATGAAGCAAATACAAGAATATCACGCTTATAGAAATTAAAGCGTGGACTAAATACTCTACTTCTAAATATTATAAAATACTTCGCACATTAGGCATATTTACAATTACTACGGAATACAACACTTCGTAATTTACATAGAATACTCTTGAAACAAGCTTGTGAATAATTAAATATCACGCCGCATACTACAATATACTAGAGAGTGCAAAATGCGCTAACAGCGTGGATGTATTATGTTAATCTGATACATCCAATGAGAATACACATAATGATATCGATGGCGATTACATTTGAATGATAAATGCCACTGATTCGTAAGTTGTAAATGTTATTTTCAAGAGTACTTAACAACACACAATAATGAGACAACAAATTATTTAAAAAGTAGAGAGACTAACGATAATGCTTAATCTCGAAATAGAGTATTATACGTATATATATGTCACACACATCTACTTATTGATTTCCACGATTCTAATACTGAGACTCACTACTGTATACACACAATCCATATTAATTAAGCCTACCTAGCTTACTCGGTAATGTACCACATCCACTGTCACTACTACCTTTAAATGATAATGATTTATGCTATCAATACTTTAATCAACAACCGTGAAAATTATTAAAAGAATATCCATCGCTAATAATACTCGAGACATGTGAATATATGTTAAAATCTCTCGGAATGCCCAAGAAGCTACAGATAAGATTGAAAGGTATTAGCAGATAAATAAAGCTTCGACAAACCGTTATGTCGCGTGAACAATTATTTTTATGGTTTGTAGCTTCCCTTCGAAATTAGGTAGGCAACTGTCGTACACGGGATCCTAATATACAATCAAAGTTCATGTCTAATAATACGCTGCGATCGCAACCATTACTCGTCGAATGGTTTCCCTTTAAACTCGTACGAGATGTCTGTCTTTAATAACATGAAAACAACACTTGAAAGTAGCAGAATTCAATTTCTACTTACGGTTACTAAGAGATCTGCTAACGTTTGGCGGTGTCATGGTTTTGAAGGTATCGGCGGAGCTTCCGACGGACATAGAATGAGTTTCTGGTTGGGATCGTTGATCGCCGCCAGGTACCACGATCGGTTGGGAACTCATTATGGATCTATCGAACATCGAAACAGTACAGATTTCATAATTACAGCGAATACGTGCTGTAGCAGTGAACGATACAGCCTCCACCTACGTGCGAAGAACAAATAAATGCACGAAATTAATATACGCATTACCCAACAGCGATTAATTACTAGAATTAAACGAATGACATAAGTCACACCACGGTTGGACACAACACGTAATGCGTGTCACTGCGAAGTGCTATGTAATGGCATTTAAATACCTGCATGGCTCTGCATTTTACTGCCAACGATTCACGCTATGTCTTTTCGCGTGCGGTACAGCCCAGCGCGTAAATGAAACGAGTAAACGCGAAAGAATGAGAAAGATTTTACCTATAACGTGCATACGAAGCTTACAATCCTATCTGTTTCTCTCAACGTACTATAGAAATCGCAAAAAATCGATAACTTGACTGCACGAGGGGAACGATTCGATGCGAACTGATAGGAAAAGAATACATTATATAAAGCATCCGCGAACTCACCTGATTTCGGAACAGTTCGACCAGTCGATACTTTATATACCACGGTGATTAATTGCGGCGAGGTAGAGCTATTAAAAGGTGACGAACGAGGAAGCGAATGTTAAGTTGACCATTATGCACGATCCCGATATCCCGTGGTCCAACGCACTTTGCAGATCGTGCTACTTTTCACTGATGTAATTACAAACATTCGAAGCGAGAAAGCGAGTGTAGACGGACGTCAGAAGCACGACGGCGCGAGCGCGAAGTCCGATGTTCCATTGATCACTTGCTGTTATAGCTTAACTATAAACATATGGACCCTGCCGAGTTATTAATTCACGACGAGAACGCGCCGCGTATAATAAAGCCGCTGGCGTGTCCTCGGTTATCAACATAAATAAACGTAGAACCAGAACAGGCGATAGGAGAGGTCTCTTCTTAAAGATAAACGCGAGCTTTTCCGCCGCGGAAATGAAGCAATTATTCCCATTAACCCGATCCAATCAAACCCATTATCCGATCTATTTATGAGATACTTCGCGATAACAGGAACCTACTGTCCTATTCGAAAGAGCTGGGTATATTTCATCGAGGGGCTGCGAGATATTCCGTGCAGCAAGAATTCCAGGAATTTGCGCGTGAATAATTGCCCGATGGATCGCGATCAGCGATGGCAAGTGCGCAGCGTGCACGTACATTTCTCGACATTGTTTAAAAGAAAGAGTATGCACGGACGAAAGCGAAAGGAAATGGATAGTTTTGCACGATTAATGGCACAGATTGGAAGAGCGGCGCGGACGGTCTGAATTATATCAATTGTTCGCTCGGGAGGACCACGATGCGAGCTTATTTACCGGAACTTATTAATATTGATGCCCATGTGTATCCTCGCGTGCACGTCGCACTAAATGGATGTAGATAAATGTGTAAATGTTACAGAAACCGGCTTTTACGTAATATACGATGTAACTGCTAACATCGAAGTGTTGCGAATAAAATATCGAAACGAATCGTTGTAACGTTCAAAGCAGAACTAAAGAGAAATCCAAATGACACGCTATCTATATATTTTAGATTGAACATACTGACATTGGTTAGATATTGCGTCACAAGTGACGTCATTAGAAGCAGATACAAGCGGATAGCTCTTTAGACTCTTTTCTAATCGAATAATTTAATGGATCGGATAAATTAACACGATCGGATACTCTTTTCACCGATACGATAACAGATTTATGCAAGTTAACCGTTTATCTGCGGTTATAGCGTTATCTACTCGGAACATATCGATTCTAATCTATAGGGTCATAACACGCTCAGTTCAGTGAAGTAACTTCACCGAAGTTAGTCTGTTTACTAACGCGTAGGAGAGACTACGAGCGTTCATTTACGTTTTGTTTAAACTTTACCGAGTCGTTTTGTTGTAAATTGTTTGATTGAAGAGTGAATCGTAAAGTGTCATAAGCTTGCAGAGATAATCGGATAAACGCAGGAACTTCGTTGCAGTTTACTATTACTTGGCGTTCGATTAGAAACGTAAAGGTTAGAGAATCATGAATCGTCATCCAAATGCAGATTATAAAACTCGCAGTGAGCCTCAAGTCGAATTGGAAAGCCAATTTATTTTGCGCCTACCACCGGTACGTTTATATTTCATTAAACATGTGATTGTGGACTCAAATCGTTTTTTAGGTTATAAAGTTCGATAAGGGAATAACTAACTGTGTTACAAAATACAATGATATTGCTTTTAGGAACCGTCACGAGTTCTACGAGAAACTTTACGTACTGGTTTACCGTTAAAAGACAGACTCAGCATAAAACTGGAAAGTGATATGCGTTATGGTGAGGTTAGATTCGATCATTGGCTGCTACACACTAAGGTATGATTTACAACAATGGCAATTGAATTCATTCTGCTTGAACATTGTACATACGAAGGCACATTACACGCACAGGTCGTCGACTTGCCAACGATCGTGGAATCTTTGAAAACCATCGACAATAAGAGTTTCTACAAGACCGCCGATATATGTCAGGTAAGAGAATTTGCAATCGAACGGGTTGAATCTGAATTATACGCATCGTTTATCGTTCGCAGATGTTAATTTGTAAGGAAGAAGATGATCATACTACGACGGACGAGGAGTCTCCGGTGAGGCAAAAGAAAAAAGATCCGAATAAGGTAGACAAGAAGTTTCTATGGCCTCACGGCATAACACCTCCCGCTAAAAACGTGAGACGTAGAAGATTCAGGAAAACGTTGAAGAAGAAGTACGTGGAGGCTCCTGAAATCGAGAAGGAAGTGAAGCGTTTGTTGAGGGTAGACAATGACGCTGTTAATGTTAAGTGGGAGGTAATATGCGAAGACGAGGACCAAACGAAACCGAGTAAGGTATCGTCGTCCGGTACAGTGAAAACTAAGAGGGAAAGTATTAATGGTAATACTTCTCAAAGTCTCGATGTTGGTAAGTGGCATAAAGGATTATACAATAATAATTAGCGAATAAGGTACATGCTTTAAATCTGCACATCCTGGTTGCGTTTCACTGTAGCCGAGCACGATATATTCGGCGAGCCTGTGAGCGACAGCGAGGATGACGACGAAGAAGCGAACATAAACGTAATGGAACTGGACGAAAATAGTCGACTTTCAGCCGATAGTAGAGTGTCGGATTCTAATTCCATGCAAGCTACATACTCCGAGAGGTCTATCAATAACACGACAACGAACAGCAATCTCGTTACGGAATTCAGCAAAGAGATGTTCCAGAGTGATAATAATTGTCAGGCAGAGGGAGAGAAACCAGTGGATACAACGCCGACGAAAGTAGTGAAGCTGGAACAGTTCCACTCGGAATATATTATTCCAGACAGCTTCTCGGAATCGCCATCCGCACCCGTTTCAAAAGGTATTTCTCACGATTCTTATTTTATCTTTCAACTGATCCGCCTTTTAAACTTATTCACCCTGGATGTTCTAGATACCTTACAAACGCGTCTGGCAACGTTACACGCTGAATTAGGTGAGTTGCGTCAACGCAGGCAGCAGCAAGAGCTCGAAATCGCTAACATCGAAAACGTGAAGTTGCGACAAAGATTCCAAGAAATATTGGACAACTTACTAACGCAGGAAATGCAGAAAGTTCAAGAGGTTCGTAATCCGGCTATTCGCGTAATTTCCGCGGTGTTTCGTTCGGTTAAGCATTAAACACTTGTTCCGTTCCAGATTCAAAACTTGGAGTTAGAGTAGCAGGGAAAATTATAATTAAAGTAAAAAACTATGCAGTTTCCTCTACAAGCTTTTTCACTCGCATCGTAACATCTCGACGCACAGAAATGCAGTTGCGACTTACGTTAAATAGCATCGTTAATGTGTATATAAAATGTAAATAAAGAGCTGCAGTGTTACGTATATAAGAAACATCTTTCGAAATACATATAAACACATTCGACATAAAACATTTACTGGTTTCCATTACTCATCGTTTACTTTTCCATGCGTTTTACCCACCTCTGGCACAAGTGCATTAAAAGGCTCCGATTATTCCGCGTTATGCACCGAGCAACGATTCGGTGCCTCACGATTGGCCGGCTATGCACCAATCACGGCTCAGCTTCGCCGTTTCGACTGTGCGCCGTTCGAGATTCAGGGCAACAAGCGTAATGGCTGGCTCGCGTCGAATGTAAATACGGCGCAACTCTGTATTTCCTTACAGTGTTAAACGTTACCGCGTTAAAAAACTAATTAATCTACTTTACTTGTCCCTTCCGCAGCGTCGAACAAGGTACGTAAAGATATTCCTCGGTCGGTTCTTCTCGTTCATCGCGATGTATGTCTGTTTCGACTACTGTTTTTTTTTTGTGTGGCGGTAACGTCAACGACTTACGAGCTAGTCGAACCGTCAATCGTTACTCGATTGTGGCCCTCGATGGTCATTCCACGTTTCACTTCTAGAAATAGATCTATCGATAAATGCCCATTTCAGTAGATCGTCCTGTCCGCTGTGTTCGAAATTACAATTTTCTTCGTACACATCGAATGTAGATATCGCATTTACGCGGGAGCGCGGATTATTATTAACATTTCGTTTCAAAGTTTCGCGTAAAGTTTTCTACGAACTCCGATAACCCGAAGGACCTTGGCGCAAGGTATTCGAGTCAAATTGTAGAAATCAGTATCGCTGACAGTGTGAAGCTTAGGTCGTACGACACTGTCGGTGGATTATGTAAAAAGTATGTATCACAACAGGTTTCACGAGTGCACTTGCGATAAGGGAACGGAAAATATCGGTTAACTGTAAACCAAAAGTTTCCTTTCGCGCTGCCCGCTACCGTCAAGTATTATCTCGCATCGCGAAACGAAATTGCACCAAATCCGTCGTTAGAGCCAATATGCAATCACGATATATATATCATCGTGTATTCATACTGTAAATGTGGCACGACCTGGCACTTGGTACAATTCGTGCCCACCTAATTGCATGCTTGCGCGGTAAGAAGTATCCGCGAGTCTACGTCACGCGGAAGCATAGGCGTTTTTTACGTTGATATAAAACAGTCGTTAAGAAACACGCCTAATTATTATTGCGGCTTACAGTTCCCCCTCGCCGCAGAGTGTGCATGCGCTGCAATCATTATTTCGGTTCCAGGCATAAATCCCGCGTTCGAGCAGAGACTCGGCTGTAAATGATGTCTGACGAAGGATTCGATCTTTGCGAATGCATATGGAACCATGAGGCCATGCGTCGCCTGCTTTCCATGGTACGTGACGGAGACTGAATTTCTTGTCAAGTAACGTGTCGTGCAAAATACTCGATACCTTGTGTCCCAAATCACTGAGCTCGTAAGAACAAACGTCGCTCATACTAGTCGCGAAGGAAAGGAATATTGCAATTGCCGATAAAGTTCGTCCCGACCGTTGCACCATTTCCCCATCTGTAAATTGGTTCTTCCATCATTGGAACTCGAGCTGGCCATTAACGAGACTATACACGACGTTTCGCGTATATACAGGGTGATCCCCCATTACCCAAAGATTCAGTCCACGGTCGACCTGTAAAAATTTCGCCGCGCCAAGCAGATTCGCGAGAATTCCTTCATCAGTTTTGTTTTTATCGTTCCAGTTGCGACAGAGCCAGAACTTATGCACAGAGACAGAATGTTTTAGCACGACAGGACGTATGTATCTCCGGTTTCTGAGAAACGCAGTATCGGCCGCTGAGCGAGCTCGGTAAATCGCCGATTTTATTTTCCAGTGCCGGAGTCGTGCGACGTTTCGTTCTCATCAGACTTTCTCATGACGTGCTTGATGATCGCGTTCATCCTCGTTATGTACGCGTTTAGACCGAACTCGCTTCGCCAGCTCAGGAGCGACAACACCGTGGAACGAAAGAACGGACACGTAAGTGCTGGTTATCTTAATCGTATCTAAGCTCGCATTTAAACTGGTAATCGCTTGCCACGTGATTATTTCAGGACTCGACCGACGATCCTCCTACACCACCGTCAACGGCGCATTAACGATTGCAGTACGACAACGCGATATATTCTCGTGCGGATTCTCATGGTGGAATCCGCTGAGCTGATGACAGAAAAGGGAGTAGAGAGGGGACATAACGGTTAACAATTTATCCAATTTATATAACTTTCCCTCCCCACTCCCCTCCGACTAGTTTTATTGATAACGTTTACCACATGCCGGGAGTATGTGTGAAAGATTCTATAAGGATATTTTCATTAAGCATAATACGCAAAACAAGGATGAAAATGAATTACCAGTATTTGCGCCGAAAATTACTAGAGGAAGCCAGCATTTTACAAGCGCGCGTCCATTTTTCCGATGACGCACCGAGTTAACGGTGATCGGTCTTGAATACACTTCGCTCTATTTTATTAAGTCGCCGCGCAGCGACTTGAAAACTACTACGGGGATGTATCTCGACATTTCGATATTTTGTACATAGCCTGAGCGATTGCTGCCGCAGCGACGCTATCGCGTCGCGATGTTTACGTCGCTTTCGGTTCAGCGTTTTATCAGAGAAACGTTAATTAGAATTCGACGACGAATTCGGATATAAAGCAAAACGTATGACACGTATTGGCGTCCGCTTATTTATTATTTCTTTTTGTATTCATGTTTGTGAAATATTTTAAACGTTCACGCATGCTTTATACTGTATTTTTTTTCTTCGTTTTATGTTGTAGACTCTGTAATATGGTATCCTAACAATTTCTTTAATGGGAGTAGTGGGAGCGGGATAAGAAACTAATCACGAATATAACAGTATTACGAGTATTTCGTTTGATGTTAATAAAGAGTGCTGAGTATTCAGAAAACTTTTCGAATAGTTCGGAATCTTATTAATTTACTCCTGTGTGAAAGTAGTACAATGTCCTATGCGACTGAAAGATACGAGCCGTTCAATGAGAGAGAATGTTAGCGCGTGAAATTCTCCAGCTCTGGAGGAAGAGCAGCTTGAAGATAGAAGTTAAGAGTTTCTTTTTTTTTTTTATGTCGGAACAAGACATTTGTAATAAAAGTGAATTTCATCCACTGCTATACATTCCCGTATCATATTCTTGATAACTTAAGCACGTAAGATTTACTTTGCACCATCTCTATTTTCTTTCGCCCCGTTTGTATAAAAATAGATCGATATATCCTGGGACCGCGGGCCACTGGGGAAACTTTTAATTTTTGTTGAAAAATACAGCATCGTCATTGTTCGATTAAACATTATTACATTGCCATTTGCTTAATCGCCATCGCGTTATAATTATTCTCACGGAAAGAAAAGTCGAGAGATTACGCTATGCTTAATTATCAATGGACACGATATTTACAGTTTATATACACACATCGAGCACTGTCTACGTGTCTCGAATGAAACCATATGCGACTAAGGACCTTTCACCACGCAGAATCAATATACACTCTTCTTATGTAACCTAACGGCGCACAAAACATGATAAATGCTACATACACCTTTCGTCTTCTTCGAAAAGGTGGAACTTTACGATGAACGCATGAAAATTAATGTGAAATTTCTGTGGAAAATTTTTGTTACCTTATACTCTCTCATTCTCATTATTACACGTTGTACAGTTGTAACAGAAATAAATGAGTTTGAAGATGCCTTAGCTAAAGGTGTACGTTTCAAATGTGCAAGTGTTTCTATTAATCTTTTTTACAGTTATCGCGAGAACACACTTATTTACATATATACAGTGTTGCATGGAATTGGCGAATCTCTTGCTATTGCCGATCTTTAAAGCGGAAAACAGAAATAAGTTTTTGTAAAAGAAAAATGGCAAAACAGGTTCGTTAGCGAACAACAACTTCGAATCGCGTGTTCGGAACACCTGTTCACACATACGTGTGATGCATTAGTTTTGTATAAAGGAAAAACGAGGGTTTTCGAGACATTTTTCAGTGATACTTCTGACTATCGCATAACGCATGCCAATGGCGAACACTTTAAGTGCAGATACTTAATTTCTGCTGCCTTTTAGTAAAGAATCTTTAATATTTCAATATGTACAAGTATTTCATATCAAATCCGAAGTGAACTGTATTCACGAATAAACGAAAGCTAGAAATAATAGATTATAAAAAACGGTAAATTACCAGGTGGCCGTGCGTTCATATAAATACAGAATCCGCGCGGGAAAACGCCACTGATTGATAGAAAAATATTATCTCTTTGTACTTTTCAAATGTGAGACACCCTTAAATTTTGGTTAAAAGTTATGAATTTTTTTTTCTCTACTTTTAGGAAGACCAATTACAAGGACGATTGCATTTCACTTGACGTTTCCTCCCGCCGTGTCCCCGTATAAGTTAATTACGCGAGCAATGTCACCTTTTACAAGCTATCGTACAAGTTTTTCATGAGTGTATAAGACCAAATAAATATTATCCACTGGCGATTAAATTGCGAAACAATATTGGTGAAAAAAGAAACAGAATTTCGACTAAAAGTAAAATATATTTTCTATTCTCGGAAATAGAAGATACGTGGTTAAAAGTAATAACTGCTAACAGACACGCTGTATTTGCGTGCCCCCCCTTTTTTTTTTAAAAAAAGATAGACGTTTCTATATGTAAGACGACGCATAATCTCTGTTACAACATGTGGCATTGCCGATCGTTCATTCTACGTCGCTTTATCTCTATATACTTTCATAAATAATTCCAACCGTTTCCTTACTCTATTGTATACAAAATCTATACTCACGAAACACGACGACAGTTTTATTCCACACTCTGTATCTCTAACCGAACGCTCGAGCTCACTCCTGATGGAGTTTCGCTAAGGCGCTCCTCACTTTCAGCAGAACTCCAGTCATCTGTTCGTACTTACCAGTGGAGTCTGGTAGATTCTCGAAATTGATCACGTCGCAGATATCTTTCGAGAAGTTCTCAGACGACGGCAGCTTGTTGTACGGCGAGGTGCTCTGCAAGACAGGCGTACCTAGATCCATCGACTTCACGTTCCCGTGGCTCGTATTCAACGTATTTCGCCGGGTTCGATTCAACTCCGGGGTGACTTCGTTGCTAGGCGGCGGCATGCTCGATTTCAACGGCGAATTCGACGAGTTAGTTTTTCCTAATACATCAGGATTCGACTGGGAATTCGAATCCTGAAGCTCCACCAGCAATCGTTTCTTCATGTTCTCTAAATCGGACAACGACGGCGAATTTACTCGAGAAGACGGCGATGCACTATTTTCCTGCAACGTTTCGCATGACTTCGATTCAATTCGTGGGCGATTATTAGTCGACGAAGGAATCACATTAAAGGATAATACTTCTGGTTCAATGGGGGAGTCAGAAAATTGCAATTCTTGAGATTGGCAATCCGATGTCTCTGGTGTCGGTGGTAATGGTGGTTCTTGTGGTTTTGCGATCGATTCCAGAGGCAACGGTGGCACGAAGAGTCCATTAACCGGCAAGGATTCTACGACGCTCCCTGCTGCGGTTGAAATGCCTTTGTATTACAAGTTCTCGTATAATATGTACACGACGTAGATATGCATGCAATTTACCTTCCGCGTCGTCTATATCCATTTCAGCGGTTGATGCCGCTGGATTCTCGTTCACCTCATTGTTCGATACTTTCAGCTTTTTCCTCTTGTATCCATCGTCAGCCATTTTCCCATTCAACAGCGACAGCATAGTCTGTTTGCTATGGACAGTCTGCATCTGCGATGCCCAGTACTGTCCATTTTCCTATTATTTAGTACAAGTTTCCAAGAAATTAGGCGTACTACTTTCACTTGTGAGAATGCTTTATCAGCTAGGTTGCTTACGTCACGAGTACCAGGCGGCGGTGGTACATTGAAGCCAGGAAAATCGTATATCTTTTTCACGTCGTACTGATCTTTGTCCCCTTGAAAAGTTTGCTCCGGTTTGTCGTTAGGGTCACCCTCCGCGACACCCTCGGAATTAAATAACGATATACCGGAGTGTTGCAACCGCGCTTCCTCCAACCATCCTGGAGGGTAGCCAAGTGTTCTCATTCTAGGAAAAATATTTTAACATCCGAAAGGAATAGAAAATGCTTGCCATTTCAACTGAAATACTTTCTTACCGTACAATTTCTTTAATTTCGCTCTTACTTTGAAATCAGAAACATCTCTAAATATATCTCGCAAACACTTAACAGTAATAAAATTACCTACTTTCTTAACAAGATCAACATAAATATCCGTAGAAAGAGAAAGTTTTATGATCGAAGGAATGTGGATAATTACCTATATATATGCCTAGGTAATTCGTTATCTTTCAGACCTAAAGCTCTACGAAGATTGCTACTCAATTGACCAGGGACGATACGACCGAACTTTTGGTCGTCGTACAAATGATATCTAAGAGTCCTCGTATTCCCTTTCATATTGAAACTCTTTCGATTTTTCATAATATTAGTCCGATTACGCGGCTTCGGGCAGTCCCTTAAATTATGATTCTCTAGACAATTGAAACACATTAATTGTGGAGGGCGTTTGTCCTGTGGCTCAGACTTTGATTCCGCATTCCCCTTTTCGAATACATTTTCATATTTCTAAAATAACACGTACCACAGCGTTAAGCACTAGATACCTCGATAACGAATCATTTATTATTGCAACGATACCGTTGCATCGATAGTGTCGCGAAATAACAAACCTTTCCATAAGTCGGAACGTCAAAATCGTCCTGCATCTGGGGATGCGTGTCCACCGTAAACATCGCGTCGCATATTATATCCTGACTATCTTCGCTCTCTGTGGTAACCTCGACGGACTGGCTCCTAGAGTCTAAGTCTTGATCCCAAATCTCTAACGACAAATTGTCATCGTTCTCTTCGCACTTCACCTTGGATGAAGTTAGTTCCTCCAGAAATTCTTTTATCCGCTTCCTATACTGCCTGCGAATCGAGTATGTAAACAATTAGAATCCCCGGGGCCGATCACTGTACAAATGCATTCGAGATAACCGCGAGTTGATCCATGATTCCTCGGTAATTACGGTGCGTACCCTGCCCGTTTGTTTCATTAAAGAAATCTTACCGTAAGATGCCCTCGTCCCGGAACATAACCTTAAGGAGTGGTTTCGGAGTATCCGCGTTGTCGCAAGTCTGCGGCTCCGAAGGCTGA
The DNA here is from genome assembly GCA_963932335.1 of Andrena marginata. Taxonomy (NCBI): domain Eukaryota; kingdom Metazoa; phylum Arthropoda; class Insecta; order Hymenoptera; family Andrenidae; genus Andrena; species Andrena marginata. The sequence continues at coordinate 3,447,698 of OZ010660.1, forward strand.
TCGCTGGTCTCCGCGTTTTCGTTAGTCGCGTCCGTACGGAGGACGGTACTGTTAGACAGCGAGTTGGTTTCAATCGAAAGCTCGCTCTGGTCATTGTCAGCAACGTTGATGGTGTCTTGGCTGGAGTCCAAATCAATCACCTCTTCGTCGGTGTCGTCGATAGTGATCATAGGATTCATGGGAATACTATGGGCACTGACACGAGGACATAGATGGAATAGTTCTCTACAGATCCGATGGTTTTTTTACGCGAAAATTTTCTCTCGGCCACTTTCGTCAACGAAAACAAGATCAAACAAGACGCTTCGGACGCATCGAGCTTCGCGAACGCAACGGAACTTTACCGTAGGGGCGCTCTGAACTCCCGCGTACATAAGAGTGCCACCAGTTTAACTAGAACTTTCGTTAGTTTCTCTTTGAACGCCGTCAAGGCATCGTCTCTCACGAATATTTTCTGAATATAGTGCATGGAATGGGGATTTTGGATCGCGTGCTTTAGACTTAAGTGACATAGTAAATAGTCAGTGGATAGTTGATAGATACGTTTTAGATTTGAATTTTAAAATACTTCCGTTCAATACCGAATTATAACGGACGAGGTGTAGGGCAGAGATATACATCTTACGGGATTTCGTGTCGCATGAACTGAAATACCGACTAATCCATGAGACATTAGTGGTTTCGATGCACAGTTTATATTTAAGAGGAATCCAAGAAGTCATTCAACTTGATAACCGTAGTCGGTAAAGTTAGAAGTCTTTTTTACCATGCATTTTAGAGTAATAACTTTTTTGCTATTCCCATAATTTTTCCTGCGCTCAATGGATGAAAACGGGAGCGAGAGGAAATGAGCGTGCCAGTCCCCAAGAAGGAAAATGAAATTTCTATCCGCCCTGAACTATTGTAAAACACAGTGCCTGTATTAAATTTAGGAGAATTTATTTCCATTTGCCTCTGGCAGTAGAATCCGAACCTCCACTTGCGAGCTCCGAGCGATAAGCGTTTTTCCCGCCTCGTCCTTATTAGTGTAAGAGTGCTAAATGCATTCTTATAGAAATGCAAATCGCGTGCTAGTAGAAGTTATTAGATATCGACTATCATTTTCAACGGCAGAGAAAATAAAATCGGGAACAATTCCACTCTGAGATGCAGTTTGCATTCGCAAGGTTTCTTTAAAAATTAATCACACAACGACGGGGCGAATTCCACATCTGCCAAAATCGCCCGTGATTTTCATTAAGGTCGGATTTCCCATACACGACTGGACGCAATCTCAAGAATTTCGAAGTCGATTCTCTCGAAAATGAAGCGCGATATCAAAAAAACTTACTGTTTCTTTTCGACTTATAACAAGTAAATCAGTCAAAAAACAGGAATAAAATTTTTTGAAATTCCGCCTCATTCTCGTGAAAATCGACTTCGAAATTCTTGAAGTTGCGTGCAGTCGCGTATAGGAAACCCTGCCTTAATGATAATCACGGGCGATTTGGGCGTAAGTGAAATTCGCTCATTACAGTCTGAGAAAGTCTATAGTGAAGATGTATCCCGTGACGTCAACTGATTTCATGTCCACCGCGAATGATAAAAACGTTGCTTCTGCAAAATTAGAATACAGATATAGTTCCACGAAAGACTTCACAATGAGCTTTTTCACAGTTCCTCCAGATTCTTACAATGAACGTAAAATGGAAAGTGCTAAAAGAAACGGTTTGCGACACGCCATTTTTAGTCCCAAGAAGAAAAAGCATTTCAAAGGTTACTACGTAGGAGAATGGAAAAACGACAAGAAAGAGGGCAAGGGTAACGAGCTCGATAGGTACCCGCGATAATTCTCGTAATTTCAAGCATTCCTATAAGAGACCGGCCTTAAATTACATAAGGGTAATTTTGGCGATTTCTTACCCCCTCCCTCCCCCAATATAAGAATTCGTAAGATTTAATATTCCAACCCTCCCCTTACGCAATATCCTTTACATTTATTTTTTTTCAGTTATTAAAATTCTTTTAAAGGTTTATATAACTGACTCGCTTTCGAAAAATTTAAACCTAAATTACTTTTCTGGGAGATTAATGATAGAATTTGTATTGACTGCAAAATTAGGTTAAAAAATATTACGTTAAACGTTACCAGACTCCCCCTTTTGTTAGAAAACGTAAAAAATTCACGACCCCCCTCGAAGCCTTACGTAATTTAAGGGCAACCTCCAACTAGCGTTAATAAAACGCTATTTCAGATATTTTTCTCATTTTCACCCTGAAAATATTTCCCAACGAACTCGAATCGTTTTTTCTGGCTTTTAACATGCAATGCCACAGAGACGGGTACGTGTACGAAGGCAACTGGCGTGACGGTAAAAGGCATGGTTATGGCGTTCTGAGTAAAATCTCCAAAAACGGCACCGCCTTCGCAAATTACATTGGCGAATGGACAGACGGTTTGATTCACGGATTTGGATACCACTGGTACGAGAACGGCGATTATTACGAGGGTGAGTTTTATCGTAGTAAACGGCAAGGTTGCGGCCACATGTGGCACTGCAATGGAGACTATTACGTGGGCACTTGGAAGAGTAATCTGTACGATGGCATGGGAATATACGTTAAAGGTTCGCAAACTTTCCCCCATCTCTTGCTTAAATTCAAGAAAGACCAACCTAAGGTCGGTATCAGATATATTGACCGGTGAGTTTCGCGAGGGGAATTCCCCCACCATACCGCTCGCCTGCCTCGGTGCTCCTTTTCTCAAAGTCTCCCGACTCGCTCTCGCCTTCGCAGAACAAGAGTGAGTCAGAAGTAGCGGGGATAGCGCCAAGCTCCCGCGTGTAGGCCAAACCGAGCTCTTAGCGTAGAAATACATACATCAGAATAGGTGTGCGCTAGGCCCGAAAAAATTCAGAGTTTTATTAGTCAGAAGATTGATTCTTTCTCGATAGCTTCATCCCGCATTGGCCTACGCATAGCTTCGTAACGCACACAACTATTACGCTAAAGCCGGGAATCCACCGAGAAGCTAAGCTATGCTATGCGACGCTACGTTTTAAAAAAATTAACTGCAATACGTTCTTATGGAACCGTTTCCATCAAAAGCTAAGCTAAAACAACATCGCATAGCATAGCTTAGCTTCCCGGTGAATTCCCGGCTTAAAGATAAATAACAGCCGTACGGCTACGTTCAGGTGAAGCTGAAGAGCGTTCCCGTTACCCCACCATACTCTTCAGGGACCACGCGGCTCCAACTGACAAATCCACGATCGTCAGATGGTGGTGGTTAATTTCCCCTCGATCGCTGCTCGCGAGAACGGACTAACCGATCAATATATCCGATACCGACCTCGGTGCCCCGCATTTTTATCTAAAAGTAAAACGCCAGCCACGTTTAAAATCGTATAATTTCCAGCTAACGGTAACAGATACGAGGGCGAATTTGTCAGGGGGAAGAAAGAAGGCCAGGGAGTGTTTTATCACATAGTTACAGGCCAACAACAGCGCGGTGTGTGGAAGAACGATTTATGCATAAGCGCGATCATGTCAGACATACACTGGCGGCAGTCTGCTGTCCGTCCCACGCCATATCCCATTCCACGGGTATACTTCGTAATAACAAGCAGCAGATGCGCAACTGCTATGCTGCATACAATATTATCGTAGACTGTGTTCGGTTGGCAGAACGAGCTGGCGGAGATTGTCAAAAATGCCGAGGCTTCGGACAAAAGCAGCGATCGGACCGCGGAGAAGGTTTCCTACGAACATGCTTGCAAGAAGCCACAAAAGCGCGTACTGGCTAACATATGCGTCCCCGGGAACACGTGTCCCTGCTTGCGCACAGTCTTTTAAGCAAACATCCTTAGCATTCGCGGTGGATAGAGAACACAAGGCGGATCGATATTACTTCCGTGATTTATTCCGGCAAAAGTGCCTTTTGTTGTATATATTGTATATTTATATATTATTCGCCGTACGCATAAACAATTTACACGCGTTCCATAGAAATTATGTACAATTTAATTGCCGCTTCCAGTGAGCTCGCCTCCCCTTTATCAGTATCATCTACCAAGTACAAACGCAAGGGAGACAGTAATTACCATATGCGATAAAAGAGAACGTGACACGCGAGAGTCGTTTACACCCTCGCTTCCATACAAAGAGCTCGGAGCGCCGTTTGAGCATAAGATTGTTGCGCCAGACAACGGATGAACGAGGGGGAGGAGAGGGACCGCGAGTAACGGGCTCGACGGAAGTAACCGCGTTATCGGAACAGATAAGTACATTGAGGGGAGGGGGGCGCAAAGCATAAATCTCCCATTCGCCAGCCCTCGGAGCTGCGCGCGACACGCCTGCCGCGCGTCTTGTTACAATTAAGTCGCTACGCGAGAAAGGGAATGTTTCAGAGCTTCTCATCGAGCATCGCTTGCCTGCTTCTGGTAACCGTGCACAGTTTGCCGCGTGAAACGGGGGGGAGTAACGATACGGCTGCGTCGCCACAGAATGGGGCAGGTGTATATTCTCATTAACCTACAGGCAGCGCGAGTAACAAAAGGAATAAAGTCTTTCCCTCTGAGAGTGCGACGGGTGCCGGATTCTACGCGCAGAAGGCAGTCGCTGTTGGTACATTCAGGCTGGCCGCGAAGTAATTGTTCCTGTTTCAAAGTTCGTTCAGCTGCAACTCGGCCGCGGCAACTGTGCCGCTGGAGATTCACCAACTCCTCACTTCTCTAGAGGCTATCACATTTCAAGGGTTATTCAGATCATAGCTGGACGCTTTCGGACGCGCTCAGACCACGTGCGTCATACCTGTCTGCAGCAGGTTCACGCCGTTCCTGCCCTCCACGTCCGTCGACTCGATCTGCTCTTTAAGTAACTCCAGTTCCCTTATGCCGGACACGGTCACCTCGTACTTGTGAGCGACCAGGCTCCGGTAGAAGTGTATCGCGAACGCGAGGAAGATTATTAACACCGGTATCAGTACTATGCAGGCCGACCAGGCGGCCACTTGTGAGAAGTCGTAGAACTTCACCCAGCAGAGTATCGCGATCTCCAGGAGGAACAGCAGCAGCCCTAGCAACGTGGAGAACGCCCACGCCACTTCGATGTACCAGTGCAAACGTTCGTGGGGCGACTCGTGCACTAGGCTTATGCTGTGCAGGTTGCATACCGCCTCTATGTTCGGCAGTATGCATGTGGATATCATCAGGGCCAGCATGTGCACCGCCACCAGCAGAGTCGTGCAGACAGCGAACGCTATTAGCATCTCCGGTGGCACCTTTGTGTCGGAGTTCAGCTGCACCTCCACCATGGCAACCTGTAACAACAGAATTAGGTAGCTGGTAATACGAAGTTTCTAGGGATCTAGGTAACGCGAGCTTTCTTTTATGCTTCTAAAAGCCGGAGCGTAGAAGCCTATGGAACCACTGGACACCGGACACAGTGGCGCGATCAGGATTTGATCTTTAATATTTTGTAATGCAAATTCAATAAAATTCTTTAGGTGATTACAATAAAAAAAAATTTAAAAAATTAAAACCCACTTCAAAGATATTAAATTACATTAAAAAGTAAGAATTGATTTTTTCCCTTATTTAATCTACGACTCTCATATTTTTTAAGTCGGCGGTAGATTTACACAGTGCAAATGATGAGGCACCGACATAAAAAATATGAGTCGTAGATTAAATAAGGGAAAAAATTAATTTTTACTTATTAGTGGAATTTCTTTTTTTTTTTGAAGTCGGTTAAAAATGTATTTTAAGAATAAAATCCGGTTTTCTTTTCTTTTTACAAGTCCTCTTCCTTGGGGCCTACCTTGGCCCCCCTCTGGGTGTGCCACTGCTCTCAGGTGGGGAACTGGAGACCTCATCCGATTTACCACTTCTAATTTTCATTTTTTATATTTTCATGTGCTAACTTAATATCTGATTTAAGAGTTTACACTTCTTTTAGTCACTTGCGATTAATCTGGCTACTGGTAGATTTCATTACTTCCATTCGCGTTACCTATTAGCCGATCACGATTGCTACAAAGTAAAAGTAATGTATACCATGGCGAAACCGGAAAGTAGGGCAGACGTCTTGCTGGATGCTTTGAGCTTCGCTCGGCTCAGCTGAAGTTTTCTCCAAGAGAGATAACCCGGGGTGTGAAGGCCATCTCCTGACTGCGACATTTTTGACTGGCGGGCAGAAAGAAGAGAAGCGAGGCAAGTTATTCGAAGCCGCGCAAAGAGCTGAACAACAGCGAACGATCGTATAGCAACGGAGTAAATACACTTGAACCGAAACGCTACTCGGTAAACTGGCGGCACTGCTTCGGCTTCTCGCGAGCGCGGCCGATTATACGATCCAATTTAAATCTCGCTGATTCAGATTATCAAGCGATGCAACGCGATAACGCCGGCTAATCGTAGTATCGCGCAAAGCCAACAGGATAATTTCCTGGAGGCATCTGCCCGGTTAAACTACGCGATACCAGATTCCCGATGTGCTCGCACGAACTAGAATGTGTCGGTGAACGAATCGTCCGAAGTGAAAGCAACCGAGGCATGGATACCATTGGAGACTTTGATTACACGTGTAGTGGTCGAAAGAAGCTTGTAAAAAAGTAGATTTCTGTTAGGGATGGGTTCGAAGCTAATTTTCAAATTCTCGAAACTCGGGTCCCAAAAGTTTGTAAGGCTTCGAAACTCTCGAAACTTGGAGCGCCGATTCCGTTCTGTAAGTGGAATCTCTTGCTTTGAGAACTGAAGTTCTCTTACTTTGAGAACTGAAGTTAACAAAAATTTTGAGCAAGTCTGTATTAACCGTAGTCGCAGAAAATACAAACGAAAATACCTGTAACAATATAAAAATTCTCGAGGAAAGCTGCGAACGATTCTTTTTCGAAAAAAGTGCTCGAGACTCGAAACTATCTTTGCTTCAAGAAACCCATCCCTAATTTTTATGTGTAATACAAGTAGCACTTACAAGAGAAGATCCCGAACCCGAAAAATTAAAAAAAAATTAACCGCTGAAAATTCGGCTATTTTCCGATTTTGTGTTATAACTCGCGAACTCTCTAAGAGACAGAGAAAAAGTTTCAATACAAAAGTTACTTCTTTTAATTAGATCTATCATTTGACAAAACAATTATTTTAAATATCCAATGGTATCTTTATAATATATTAAGAGTACAAGAATTTTCAAGCCGGACTTCGGATCATAAATTTATCATTAAAACTGCGTCCATATAGTTGCACGTCCGGCGGTAATCAGCACTCGGCTAATTGGCGATCAAGCTCTGCTATAAACACAAGAAACAGAAACACGTACCAGTGTTGCCGGAACCGGAGTAGAACCCTGGCAAAAGGTAGTACTGGCGTGGGGTTCGAGAAAACCCAACCGGGGGTGGCGAACGCAAAAGGACTCGCGTGAACGACGAAATTAACGAAAAGCTAGCAGGAAAGAAGGGCCCACTAGGGATCGACACGTCTGTCTAACGAGAAAGAAACAGAAACTGTTTAGTTTAAAGATCCTCCCGGCTCTACATAAAATTCTACTCGTGCCTCCACGTAGTTTACACGGCCGGCGTAATTGCCACCGCTGATTTCGCTTCTCTGTTGCAGATTACAGGCAGCCTTGTACACAGGATACGCGATAAATCAAGTCCTCTGGATGCATGATTCGCCCACGTAACGATTTTCGTCCCCTTTGCAAACGCGATCGCTTCGCGGCACTGAGCTCCGCCCGGTCCAAGGTGTTAATGTTTCCTGCACGCCCGCCGGTTTATGTAAGTAAAATGCGGCGAGGCCGGGGCAGAAGTTGTTAAAGCGAGGATAGCCATCTAGCATATAATTGCCGGGGCAGAGATTACGGTATCATTAAGAGCGGCGGACTTTGAACAATTCATGGATTGATTTTATCCGCCCCGAGTTTCCAAGGATTCTTCAGGCTCTATGCAGATCACTTCGATTCGCTCCTGTTGGACGCGTTTCTCTCGCTTATCTAATAACGAACACCAGGACGAGACTTCCGGGTAACGATAAATGAGACGCGCAATTGCAATATGCATTCGTGATGGATGGCAAAAGAATAGAAGCGATCGCTACTTAATTGACCCCCGTCGGTGGGGTTCAACTGGGAAGGTAAGTGCAGCTGATGCGCGTCCATTTGTAAAACTTAAAAGGAATTTCGATAAACAAAAGAATCACGAACTACCTAGAAATTATTCCACAGTCCCGGCAGAAGTAACTGACCCCTCGACACCGCTGTCTAACACAATGGGCCCCCACCTCTGGTCCCCGCGCGTCGCGCTTTCGTATAATACAGTCTCGCTACGCTTGGCATGGTCGTGAATCAATTAAAATGGTCGTAGAGTGTGGCACAGTGCTCTCGTTGAATTTACAAGATACTCGGAAGCTCGCGAAGCGTGGTCGGGGACTGGTCGCAGGTGGTAGCAATGCACGGGGCCCGATAAGATGTTAACGATAGACAGGCGTGGCGGGATATAGAGGATGCGAGAATCGCACCAAGTGAAAAGGGGCAACAAGGGGGAGGCAGCCCGACCTGACAGTCGTGGAAACGCTTGTGGAAGCAGTGGCCGTCGTCAACGTTGCGCAAGTTTGTGCGCGCCACGTGTACGTGGATCGGCAGCTGCGTGGAGGGGAGTATCGCGCCGCCCTCCGCGCCAAAAACTGAATTCCGTCCAGTGCTTGTCGACCATACGGACATCAGGCTCGAATCTCGCGGGTTTCTGACCAGCGCTGGAACAGAGACAAGAGAAAATACATTAATTCCACGCTTACCGAGAAACAACCACGAAAGTGGAGGGGGGGATAATTGACCTCCGTCCGGGGTCGGTCTGATTTCTTGACCTGCGACAACTTTCGATTCTTTCGACGATTTGTACCTTTTATCGCTCGGGAGATCGCTGTCAATAATTTATACGCGAAATGATTGTTATTAACACTTTGGGTAACATCGGTGTCTCGGTAAAGTTTCGAAAGAAACTTTCGCGGAAGGGATTGCTATGCTCGATGCCCCTTGAAGGGCCATCTCCCAAAATCCTACGAAGGCTCGAATTAACTGGATTAATTCGTTCCAAGGGAATGTGAATGGTATCGTTGCCATTCGTAGGCATTGATTACAAGTGGCGAACGCGTTGACAACGTTGGAATAATAGGGGCGTTGCACGCACAGCGTTCTGTTCCATTTGCGCGCCATTACGCAAATGATACGTTTCCCGCGGTCTTCAATTCGACGCCAGAGCCAAATGTCGCAACGCACGCGGAAATAACGCCTCTCTGTCCTGCAGCATTTCAAAACAAACGTCGAACCAAGTGATTCAGAAGATAGTATTTTCGTTGGGATCATGGGTCATTGTACTGGGCGAAGTAGTCACAGATATATCGTTGCTAAAAATGAATCTGCGGTTGACAAGGTGAGGTTTTGTGTAAAAATAGTTGGAATTAAAATCGCCGCTACGATATGGGAAAAGAGATCGGGGATATTTGGTAATATTGATGGGGGTACTGATGAAATGATCGATAACGTAGGAGCGGAGAATTGCGTGCCGAAATTTGCACGCCGAATCGTGTGGAAACTAAAAATCCTAATGCACAGCAAAATAATTTTAAGCCGTGACTCATGTCAACCAAATTCAGAAGCTGCCGAGCTGCATCTAGAAACCAGTTTTTTCGCGCAACTGTTCCTTTTTAATTTGACCTTGATGGTCCACCAGGTCAGACCGAAAAACACCACTGGAGATGGGATACCGTCCCATCGATCGCAAGGCCAACATGCGACCAAAGAGTATACATCCTTTTCATCCGCTTCTCCCAACCAGGATACGTTAAACCATCCTTGATTTCATTACGATTGAAAAGCGACATTGATAGTAAATTAACATAACGAGTGTCCAGACATCATTAAAAGTAGCATATCATGCATTAATCGTCTTCAAGGCGAGAATTGGAAACCATTACTTTCACGAAGGCAGAATCGATTGCATCTGAAGAAATAAAAATCGCATTCTCAATGAAAACTACTTCCATTAACCAAACATCGAGGCTAACAATTATTATAGCTTTTGCGTAACACCTACGTCTATTTCAACGTAAGATCCGTTTTAATTATCTATTCTAGGAAGAGCGCGAAAATAAATGTGATTTTAATAAGCCGTGCCGAAACAGGGGAGCGGAAAAGGTTATTCTAGTTGCACTTCTATGTGTACAACGATTCCGCGTGGAAACGTGACTCGTGCGCCGTCCAATTCCATTCCTCTCCTTCTTCTTTCTTTTCGCAAAAGCGCAACGAATCGTCTACGCTCGCCGCGACGGTCGCGGCTAATATCATTTAGAGATACGTGCCAATATCACTAAAAATACAGGGGACAGTAGAATGCGCAGAGGTCCCCGTGGCGGCTCGAGTACGGAATTAAATCGCGATTAAAAGGCGGCCGAAGAGCGGGCGAGATTCGTTGCCGGTGACAAAATTCTATTACATGTGCCCGATACTGTTAACGGGCACCGCGGCGCGTCATCGTGGAAACTAGGATGACCAATTGCCCGGGAACGTTGCGCCGATATACTCCCGTTACCGACCAGCACGATAAGCAGAAAAAATCGTGTAAAAAGGCTTCTATCTAATGCTAACATAGAAACACGGCTGAACGATGTAATATTTTTCGAAAGACCCAAAGCAATTCGAGCCCCACCGCGATCTGCTAATTGCTATTGGCACCTCGACGGAACAGGTTATTAACACTTCCGATGTTAGCACGGGGGTATCAGCGTACGTCAAAAGAAACAAGAATATGTGGCACGAGTAGTGGATATCGCAGAGTGATTTTACATCAGCGATTATATATTTACCATTTTGCGGGCCCTGAGAGGAAGGAGCAGATCAATGTGCGAACTCATGACGATCCACGCACTGCTCGCGATTTAGGGGAACGAAGACAGGAAGAACGAGCGGGGATCGCCGTCAGTGGTCACAAGTAACTTGCGTTAATCCGACATCGTGCTGCTGGGAGATTGGGGGAACGCTGCACTTCGCGTGGGATTGAATCGTTTCGAATGACAGCGATGAGGGACGCGCAACATCACTCGCTCGCGGACAGATGTGTACTGAATACGATACACGACGCCGCGCCGCAACAGCGCCTCCGTGTGCTAACGACCGACGGCGAAGCAACCCGACAATCGCCGACCGCGTTCGGTCATCTGTGGGTAAGCTGGGCCGGCAGCTGAATTCGCAATAAGTGACGTAAGTTTGATAGCTTTTTTCTTTACAGTACAGAAGTGTACTGTATTGTTATGATAATTAAGAGAGTATTCGTATTTGCGGCGATCATTGTCCGTTGATTTCGTAAACAACGTAGGGGTGTCGTTTGTTTTGACAATGAATACCTACGAATGAGATCCGCACGCATGTTTAACGATCTATAATAAACATCGTTGCATTAACGAATGTTTCTAAATATTAGAAAATGTTTAGTTGCAAACTGCATAGATAAATAGAAGAAAAATGAAAACCACTGACAAATACTTTGTTGGAGGACTATATAATCTTGATTAGCGCATGATTCGCGATGGTCATTGTTTTCCTGCTTGGCGACTCGACGAGTACAATTGATCCGTGTGTACGTAGGTACGCGCGCGACAGATTTCTTCGAATGCCTTGCAAGATTTCTTCCTGTTTAACATGTTCGAGGTATTTTTATTTGCTTGTTGTGATGGTAATTCATACGTCGCTTCTTTTCAAGCTAGTATTACGGAACTCGTGTGTACACGGTTCGAGGATTAGCGGAGACAGGCGCCTAGATTCTTAAGACGCTCTGGGTCCGTCTCTTATAGCGGATTACTATTCTTGATCCGGTGAATAAATCAGCGTAATGGGAACAGGGGGCTTCATTGGTCACCGCAGGCGAACAGTGTCGCGTTCTAACCATCTCTCTCACCTCCAAATAAGATGTTCCATAAAATATTAATGAAATTCAGATTTATCTACCGTCATACTTTCCTGCATACTGAACAATTTGCAATTCCCACACAACCCAAGGGGTTTCGATCTCCAAGCCGAGGACTATTAAAAGTACAGGCGCAACCGGTTGGTTATAACAATGAGTCGAGCAGATTTCGGTTTAATATTTTTTCACGTTAGTTCCAAGAATAACGCCGCTGTAAAATGTCGGCGGGCATGCAACTGCACGTGTTCGTTGAAGAATGGGCGAGAATACAGATCGGGGTCCAGTTTGAAATAAACCTATCGTCTGTTCAACGATCGAGCTAGTTATTTTACGTTTGTGTTCCTGAATTGCCCAATAACCGGCTGGTCAAAGTTTTCTTTAAAGGTGTTATTGTTGTAAAATATTCAGGAAATTAGACTACCAGGATCGACTAAACTCGGAGTTTTCAAAATCTCAGTGCCGGGGCTTGATATTCCGAAAGTTCAGATAATCAAGCCTCCGAAAAGATCGGTGGCTCCTGCAACGAAGTTATAAGATCCTCGGTGGAAGTGGTAGCGTCGCGGACGCAAGAATTTTCGCTGGGGCGAACCGGGACGCAAAGTGGTCGGCTGGTAGGTAATTTTACTTAGGCTTTTCCTCGTGGCAGTGGTCCAGGACGCGGCCACTTCTATCGAGAAGAGATGCGTCGTCGTCTGTTGCAGCAGTCATGGTCAGGGCACCCCTAGCCTACTTGCTAGTGGTACCGTCTGGTCTATTTAAAACTGCCGACGGTGAAAATTCGCATCGTAAGTCCCTCCCCCCCGCTGGTAATTTTCGATCGATTACTATTACTAGGCGCTTGATTGTATATCGCCGGTGCGACTACTAGGATCGTAAATTCCGGTTACATTCATTACTGTTTTCTTTGAAGATCCCACGATCTTGTGTTAATAAACTAAACCGTCGTAAAATCCTTCCTCCTCAGGCCGCGCGGAGTTTCTAAGAATTCTAAGAATTCCAAGCGTCTTTCGAAGAGAAAAGTGAGAGATATTTATAATACCCAACTCTGTTACTCGAAACGTGACTAACTACTACTTGTTTCCGAACATCATTCTTACGAAGTTGTAGCCGTAATTAATTGTTAAATCGTCAAGCGTGACAAGGGAACCTATCCTAGTGTATTATTCTTGTCTGTTTGTTAGGCTGTTATACCCTGGGCAGACTTAATTACTCGAGAACGCTTGGCGAAGAAGGAAGTGTGATGCGCGACGAGATAATCGCTACGAACCACATCGCGCCGTTAAACCCATTATCTCCGAGCAACGTTGTCCTAGAATCTCAATTAAGAACGCCACTCGAGACTGGGACATATTTTCTTTAAAGAATCTTTTTTTCTCTCCGACACTCCCCATTATCGAGATCAAAGGATTCCATCCTATCGGAAGTCCTTATTATCTGTATCTGCGTGCACGTAACTAGCTACTCGCTGTATCCTGTTATTACACGCGATCTGCCGACAGTCTTCCAGCTTGTTTTACACATTTTCCGATCCACCGGACAACATACGAATACGCGATGCAGATAAATTTTCCATAGCCGTTAAGGTATCAATGTACGATGTTAGAATCGGTTCGATGAACTTTCCACTTACAGGGACCGTTTTCAGCTCGGCGACGACTTTCCATTTTCATGGCCACCACATTAATGAATGACCGTGTTACGCTGCAGTCTCCGGTATGCCATTCCATTTACACTGGCGGGCCATAGTACCTCTGTGGTTCCTTGTAAAACGGTACGGTAGAGAAACGGTCACTTCCCCTACACTTGCCCGGACCTTTGTCCTTTATATATTCACGTTTACTTTGGACGAACTCACCAGACGTATCGAATGGCGCACTGGCGACGCGGAATTCGGTAACGCGATCGCGCGATGAGACAGTCGCATCTCCGCGCCAAGAGATAATTAATTCGCGGTCATCGGGAAACTGGAACGCACGATAGAGATTCCTTGGCTGTTTGCGGCCGAGAACAAGATGGGAAAGATGGACACGCGCGGTAGCTGCGCCACGATTTCTATCGCGAAATAATGCCTATTGCGTCATTCTCCTTCGTTTCATCGATGCGACACTTTTCTCGACGCGGGACAATTGTAAGACGAAACAGACACGTGGAGGATATACTTTGGAAGTACATAGATGGAAACTTTGGTGGTGCGCTTTGTTGTGCTCGGCCGACCACGTAGCGACGCCGAGTGTCCCGTTCCTGCGTGGCCGAGAGAAAGGTTGCTTAGGAACCCCGGTGCTTTCCTACCTCCCAACGCTTCCTTCTACGCTGTGCTTTCCTACCGTCGTTTTTCCTGGAAACGGGGATTGGCTCGGAAATTTTCGAGCATCGAGCATTCGACGCACGCGCTCCCTGTAGAGCGCTGATTTAAATCATCTTATATGTAAATTAGCGATTCCCAACCTTTTTTTTAATTCTACTGTACTAACGTTTTATAAGATTAAGGAATAATGCTGTTATCGTAAATTCGAGGTACTTGAAAATTAGGTTTTGTCGATTTTTGAAAACCGGGTTTAAAAACCGTTTTTTTTTATAGATTTGTAAAATTTGAAAACCGGTTTTATATACTAGAATTAATATGTAGGAATGAATGAATTATTTAATTAAGAACGTTAACATTTTGACTTGAAATTGCTTCGGACGCAAGCAACTTGTAGTAGGTAACAGTTTACTGTAAAACTAATCTTTATGAGTTCATATTTTCGGAAGAAAAATACAATTTTAACAATTAAAAAATATAATTTTGTACGGAGTTTAGTTATTTTATTTTTATTTATTTGGTTTTGTATAGATAGAGTACATTTCATATTGTTATATTTTTGTAGATCCATAAATATTAAATAAACTGAATATTTTTCAAATAAGTACAAATATTTATTTACTAATTTAATTATATTTTTTTTGTGAAAATTCGAAAACCGGTTTTATGGGAATAGTGGAATTCGGAAACCGGTCTTTCCAAAAGTCTATTTTTGTATAAACCCTATAGAAAATACAGTTGCATTTGTGACTCGTGGGTCGCTTACTACTCTTCGCGAAGTAAACGTGAAATTAATTTCTGCAATTAGGTAGGTTGTTTTTACTATCGAGATAATAATAGTAGTTTCTTAAATGCGACGTAAGAGTGATGCGGGTCATTGTCTTAAAGGTGTAAACAGAAATGCACGAAGATTTATTTCCCGTGTGCAACCTAAACTCAATTTTCTACATTTAACCGCACAAGTTCCTTCCGTAATTAAAAGTCGGGAGGTATGGCTTCCTCCCGACCAATTTTACGCTGTGTGAATTTCAAGATAAAAATAGTTCCCCGGCGAATTATTCCAGGAATATAGAGACCAACATTCGTACATACGTTGCCACGTTTCTGTTATCGCAACGTGTAGTCGAAGGTTACGAGAAAAATGTTCACGTAATATGTACAGCGTGTCTATATAAACATCCATAGATGTAATGCAAACGCTACAAATCGCTTCACTTTCGACGCTGGTTAAACAAATTCAAAGCTGTGGAAATTAAACATGTTGCGAATGGAACGGCATATGTATCTAGAGCGTGGTGAATAAACACGTGTCAACAAAGTAACGAAAGCGGGCGATGCAAATGAATTCGTGAAGCGGAGGTCACCTGGGCAACAGATTTGGAAAACAAGTCTTTGACTTATAACAAACCGTCGTGTTTCAAGTAACTTCGTCGAAGGTTCATCATTTTCCTCTAAAATAATATGCAAGATTACAGTGTAAATCTCCTTGCCGTCTCAACAGATAATGTTTTTTAGTGAATTAACAAAGCCAAGGCACCGTGCTGATTTACAAAATTAATATTTTCCGTATGAATCGAACGAGACTTAGTACACCCTACCTACAGTGAATCTTTTACGTAGGTCAATTTCTTTACGAGTCGTACAAGACGATCACATTTCAGAGGAACATAAACACAGCTGCGTAGAGGACGCCGGACAGAGGTCACTGGAAATGTCACTGACTCGCGTGTGGATGAAGGTATTACACTTGAATTTTATTCTCGTTTGGGCCAGGAGGGTGTTAAAAATTATTATTTGGGATACAAACGTAAGTGACGTCGCGATTTCCTAGAGAAAGGAATTCCAGTGGAAGTGGCGAACGTAATCCCGTCCCATCTCCCATCAAAGCTAACTCGCCATAGGGTTGACTGTCCCCACCACGCATCGCGGCCTAGCAGCTCACGAAGGATAGTCATTCGCATTTTCGCAGTCATTCGTTTCGTGGCAGTCGAACCGAAAGAATGTATTTGTTGTTCGATGTATGTATATTACGGTACGAGACCTGACCCATCGGCATTGAAACGTTTTACGTCGCAATTACGTCGCTCTCTTTCACTCCATCACGGCTTCGGTTTAGCATTCATTAATACATATTGATTCTGTCTAGAAAATGAATTCACTCGACTTCATTTCTTTCTTCAACTTCTTTCAAGTAACTTTGCTTAGATCCCCTCACTGTTTTTGTCGCTTGTTTGCACAACATTCACAGATCGAACGTTTTGCAAAAAGTATCCAAAGAAAATAACATAATTAAATTTTGCTTTAATGGATCGAACGTAATAGGGTAGGTCTCCGATCGCAGAATACTTCCCGCGCTGTATATAATTACTAATCAGATCGCATGTAACGGTGTAATATAATTATTAGTTACACAGCAAGTAGCTGCAAGTTTTTTTGCTTTCACAGATGCGATATAGGGTGGACCTAAGATTTACAAAAGTTTCTTCGAATCAAAGATGACGGCATTTGTTATCCTTCTCCCCAAATGGAATATTTAGTTGTACACTTTACCACCAATAGCGTTGTGATCTTATTTCATCCTGAATCGATAACGTTGCACGCGACACTGGTAAGGACCTATATAGTGTCTCACTAGTAGCGAGTCATCGGACAAATGACGAAAATTTACACCATATGTTGGGTCTACTCTATATATCATCTGTGATTGTCGCAATCAAAGTTCAATCGTTTTTCTGTTATATCTACTATTGAATTAGGAAGCAACTTAGAGGAATCACTTACGCGACACGTCCTCGATAATCGACGAGCACAGGCAGCCCCGAAACTAGCGAACGCGTTCCGTTATTCGGTGTACTTTCCACCCGAAATTTGTGCCGGCACAGGATGCCGATAACGTATCGCTCACAGCAGATCTGCATTCTTCGGTGCAGCTACAACCGGCGGTCACGGTTGCGCGAGCCACTTACTTCTCACAGTATTTAAGCACTGATCGATCGAAATTATCCTCTAACCAAGCTACATTTATTTTCTGACAGGGAAGCCCGTGCAAAGCCCGCGTGCCACTTTAACATTCTACGCCATGTCTGAGGTGGCATGCAACCAGGGCTAGAGATCGATCGAGGTCGTACACTGGCGGCGTTCAATATTCCCTACATAGTAGAAAGCCGCGCCACTAGATGGCGTGGACAGTATCATAAAACTGGCGCAGCATTTAATTTCAGCCTCCCCTCCACGAAAGAGAACCAGGGAAACTTCTTATAATAGAATTATGGACCTGTATAAATAGATCGGGCGCTCGAAAACCCTTGAAATTATCGAGCTTGCGACTTTACACGAACAGCCGATAAATAAAAATTCCAGCTAACAGGCTGAACCATTTATTTCGCGTCCCCCCCCCCCCCGCCCCTGGCACCGGGCGTCGGTAGGCTAGAATTTTTTTTAGTACAGTCACGGTCTCGTGCGAAGCAACGGGATACGAGTACTGTAAAGACGCATGGGTACAGCGTGAGGTGTAACGAAGCCGCGAAACAATGCCACGCTACAGCGTTTACTCACAAATTCGGGCGAAATCGGGATTGCCCAGTCTCGCGCCGCATCGTTCCCAATGAACGTTGCACTCCGCGGAGGAGGAGGAACTCATCCCGTCGGATGGCTTGAATCGAATGCCTCGGCGTCGGGCGGAGGACGATCGAGCCTCGATCCCCTGATCGATTTCCGCTCCCCTACGGTGTACCTAGAAGGTAGTGGGGTGTCGCGGCACCGAAGCGCCGGCATCGAGAACAGCGGTGAACACCGAGCCGTCACTGTTTGGGCGCCCGGTCTGCGCGCAGCATTCATTTTCAGTCAGACATTCGCTCTCGAACTGGAGCGCGGTCGCAAGACACCTGTTGCGTCGCAAAGTTGAGGCGCGCGCCCCCCCGCAGCAGGCAACACGCCGCGCATCAAACGTGGTCGACCGTGTTATGAATTGCTTGTTTCTCGCGTGGAACAGAATCGACGGAGCCATCGATCCGTTTGCGAAGTGAAACGACTGTTCGACGAGCGCCACTGACTCGTCTGCGAAGTGTGACAATCGTCGACCGGTCTTTTTGTCGACTCAGTGAAGGAAACTCGACTCCACTCGGGTAATGTCCTTTCGTACGCGGAGACATGCTTTACTATCGGTGCGCGCATCGCCGGAGAGACTCTGCTCGATCGCAACGCGCGATTTGCCTAGTGGACAGAGTCGAAGTACTTAGCCTATCTTGTTTAATGGTATTTTAACCTGCCATTCAACGTAAATATTTCTCTTCTCGCGGCAGTAATTGGTACAGGTACTGTCAGTTTTCGGGACTAACACGTAACTCGAACGACGTACAGGAACGATGTTTGAGGTTATTGCTCTTTAGAGTCGTGGAGTTGCAGTGACGTTTCTTTCTTGCATTGTGTGTCATAGCGAATTCGGCAGGCACGCACTGGCGCTGCACTGGTGCCAGAAATTCTCGTGCGTGACTTTGATTCTCGATATTTGTATTCGTGTTGTGTTCTGCGACGTTGCAAGTGTTCCCTGAGAGGATTTAACTCGATGGTTATTCGGTCAGTAAGATTTCTCAGATTAAGATACGAGCTTGACTTGTCATTACAGTTTGCGAGCAAGCAGAGTTTTAATGCACTATAGTCAAGCAGATTATCAGAGAGATACTGGTTTTTAATTAAAACATATACTCGGAATCAAGTTGCCGTTATACGTATCAGATGTATTCAAATGATCGATCGTGTATTACGATATGAATTAGATAATAAGTATCTGTGTCATTATGTTTCCAGTAATATTTCTCAAAATAGAACAGGAAGTAATTCCGAATAAATCTCCATCGATCTGAACACAGTCAGCGTACCTACAAAATATATGTCGCAGTCCATCAACCAACGTAAAAGCTGCCGAACAGCATTGCAATTATAAACACTCAGGCGCGCAATAACTTTTTTTTTTGCCCATTTTAATAGCTCGACCAAGTTTTTATCCGTGATCCCGAGACACGTGACGCCAGCCAGGAAGAATCGTGCTCGCTGGCCAAGCGTAACGTTAGAATGCAATTCCAATCGCTCGCCTCGCATAATGAAGAGCCTCATTATCATACAGCTACGCCATCGACAAAATCTATTACGCTAAATCGATAACACCTAACCCAATTATTTCATCGCCGTGACGTTGGACTCGTTCTACGTTGCATCGTGCCGCGTGTAATGATCATATTTGCATCGGCTGTTCCTAGCTGCGGAGAGGCCGAAAACGAAGAAGGAAAGGTTCGCGCGACACAGTGCCCGGAGCGTTAGCGAGAACGACGTGTCTTAAAACCCGATATCCCGCCTGTTAAAAGCTGCGAAATAGGAAGCTGGAAGCGGAGCTCGCGCGGTTACGCGATCCCGGCGAATGTTGCGGGAAGGACAATTTACACTGGTACCATCGGAAAGAAACAGCGGGACGAAATGTCGAAGGCGGTGAATCTGGCGGACGACCAGCGATTCGCGCTGATGAAAGTAAGTGCTCGCTCGATTCGATCTTAAAAAATTCATGACCGCCTCGCGGGTCGGGGTCAGTCGCACCGTACGTCAGCAAGTATTAAGAGATTAAGGGAACCAGATAACAGCATTTGTTTTTTTTTGCTCGGTGCAAATGTGGCGGGCTGGATTCATAGAATATAAAATATAGATAGGTATGGTACAAAGTGTGAATGGTAGATAAGTTGCATTGGAAAGAATGATATCTTAAAATCGGTATTGTATATATCGAGGGATTGATAGACTTAATATATTAAGTTTGTTATGTACGTGAACAGGAAAGTAGCTTAAATTTGCAGTCGGGTATTAAGTAGAATCTACAGGTGGTCCTCTAAAACGCGATGCTTTGACTTGCTCGCTTTTAAAATAGTACCAACATTTTCGTACGACGAAGAACGGGTCGAACGCTGGAAATATTCGACCAGCGTCCAGTTTCTTTCGCAATATCGCGGACGAGAACTTAGGCGATCAGTAACTTGCACGTCCACTTTGAATACGGCGCACGAGCTCTCGGAATCTGGCAAATAGCTTAGAATAGCGTTACGTAGTGGTCGTCTAGAGTCTAGACGATTAACGAGTGATTTAAGGGGTCTCCCTAATTCGACGACCTGAACAGGAGGCGATATTTGGGATTTTAAAAGAAAACCGAATATTATATTAATTAAAAGCTTTATGTCTATATCTGTGCCTATTTAGACATTTTAAAAAAAAATCAATTAAAAATGCAGCTGCAGCTCCGAGCTACAGGGTGATAGCTTAAGGGGCATTCTACTTTGATCGGCCGAAGAATGAAGCTATATTTAAAGATTTTTTTCTCTATAAGTACAACATGCAATTAAATAAATCTTTTTGGAACTTATTATGCTATTCTGATATTACACAAATATATTTAGAAAGATTGTTTTTAATTTGTTTCTTATGTATTTTTATAGCGTTAATGTGACACCTACAAAAAGAGGTATGTTCGTGGCGTAGGTGCTTTATCGCCTCAGGCTTATCTGAAATAAGAAATTCGAAAAGATTCTTAATCTGTATGAGTGTAGCTATCGCCCGTAGCTCAATTAACAATATTTGTCGAGGAACAAAAAAAAAGGCGCCGGTTTAAAAGAAAAAGTTCCCCAAAGAAGGGTTTTAAAAATATTTACTCAGTTGTAGGTCAAACGAGAACAAGATATCGCACAAAAATATTCTACCAATCTCAATCAAGTGGATTGGTCCGTGAGTTTTTTCATAAAAATGCAGTTTGAGAAAATCGCGTTTATAATACATATAGGTATCGTTTTTTTCTAAATTAAATTTTTTCTAAAATGTCTAAACACGTACAAATATAGGCACAAAATTTTCAATTAATACAATTAAGGGTTATTTCTACAAAAAATCCCAAATATCGCCTCCCCCTTAAGTAAACAATGTCGATAATTAGGAATGCATTGGTTTTAAATAATTTTCTACAACACTACTATATTAATCCTTCAAAGGACTTCACTTTCAAGCAAAGAAAGACCACTATTCCTCTTAAAATTTTACAGGAAAAATAGCCGCGCTCGTGCCGGACGTTTAACGCAACAGAAAACTTTGTCCTTGACGCGTGCATTAACGAAGCAGTAAAAACCCGAGGAAACTTCCATTCCGCGTCGCCGGTGGAATAACAAAATTGAGTAATTCGCCTCCGCGGAACATTTCTCTTCTCGTTTTCGCCAAATCGAGCCTCCCATCAGCCGCGCTTATTTATCTCCGTCCGTTGCGAACCGTAATTAAGCTTTCACGTAAGTAACGTTCGACGGGGAACGCGCGTAGCTCTTCCTCCCGTTAAACCGTGCAGCCCGGAGGGAGCTTAGTTTTTAGCGCCACTTTCGTCGCCGCCGAGCGGTGTCATTATCCCAAAGATTTCTCCCCATGGAAATCACTTGGTCGCACTCGCCGAAGATCGCGCAGCACCTCTCGTTCTCGCGATTTCTTTTCCCTAACGTCAATCACTAGAGTGCTCGCCCCTCCGCGCGTTTTCCCGGGATGAACAATCGCCGCGCCGTTACGCCGCTAGATCGTCTTTGACGAGCGAAAGGGAACGGCTCCTCGCTAGTAAAACGGCACTTTCTTCGCGTACCCCGTCGCTCGGGCCCACGGTTCGGAGGACGAGCCTCGGCCGTCGACACACATCGTGGATTTGGAATTCCATCGATCGCCTGGCTTTTACACGGACACCGTGGCACGGCTCGTAAAATCAATTTACACGCTTGCTTTCGAATTGTAACGGGTGGAGCGACGGGCAGAGTCTTGTTCCATAGATGTTCGGGGCGATTATCGGTCAAAGCCCTTTCTCGAAAGTTCTGTAATAGCCGAACTATTTGATTTGTGGAAGGGATAGAAGCGTCCCGCATATTCAACGCGCGGTCCCATCGGATATGTACATTATTGATGGATTTTCATTAACATTGCAAAACTTTCAAGGGAATGTTACTGAGTTGCGGGGAATACGATTGACCTTTGTGCCAGTTATCAGGGAGCGAGTAATAAAGGGTAATTATGGGTAGCAGAAGGTGGAAGCGGGGGGGGCTATGAAAATTATGATAATCTCAATTTTCGTCTGCCCTAATGGCTGTCCATGAATGGAAACGTTGCCAGGCAGTTTGCGATAAATATCTCATAGAAAACGCGTGCCTAGGCTGGCCACCTGGCTCGCGCAATATCGCGGGAACTTTTAAGGAAAAAGAACCGGTTCGGTAGATGTGAAGTAATCGTTACATGTGCACGCTCTTCTCACCTTTAAATCTTTCTTCCTCGTTTTTCTTCTCTCTGTTATTCGCCACGACGTGGATCGAGCGTGTTCGGGGTTCTTTTTGTCCGGGGATGAATCCCGTCGTGTTAATTGGGGCTGAAGGGAAGCTGAGCCCCGATAATTGCCCGATGAAGTGAAGGCGTGAGAGAGAAATGTTACGGACAATTAAAGACTGTAATTATTAAATGTCCTTGGATGTCCGAGGGGAACTAATCAGTTCCGTGTCAGACTTCAGCAGGGAATCTAATACACTTTCGGGTAACCCGACTGCAACGAGCTGATGAAAAATTCGCGTGAATGCGAGGGCACGCGACTTAGCAAGCCTTGCGACATAAAACAGCTAAAATCGACTTCGAAACAACAAAAATGCACTGAAAAGTAAAAAATAATATTTTTCCTTATTTAATCTACGCCACTCAAATGTTTATGTCGGCGCCTCGTCATTTGCACTGTGTAAATCTGGCACCGACTTAAAAATATTGAGAGTCGTAGATTAAATATTGAAAAATATTATGTTTTTACTTTTTGGTGCAATTTGAATTTTCTTTTAAGTCGGTTTTAATTTTTTTATTCTTTTACTTTTTAGGTATTTAAGTTATATAACTACACTTATTTAAAAAAAATATGAATAGGCCTGCGAAAGGAGTTGCTCTTAATAATAATAATGAAGTCGATTAATGAATCAGATTTCTTATTTTTCGTGTAACTTCGAAACTACTGAACCGATTTTGAAAATTCTTTCTCTGTGACCTAAGTTAATTTTCAGCCAAACTAACGCAATAAGTTTCGCTAAAATCGGTTCAGTAGTTACGGAGAAATTCTCGGACAAACGTAATACACATATACAAACACCTCGAACTTAGAATCTCTTTCTTTTGAAGTCGGCTAAAAACGCCCGAATATTTCTCCGCAGGCCTTAAGGAACATCGAAACACTTCTCGGAGAAACGAATGGCTTCCGCGTGGTTGTAGACGCGAAGCCTTGAGGCAGCTTTTCTATGAGAGCAATTGTGCAATTGTCGAGGCAAATTAGCAGATTCTGTACCTGTGGTGTGTGTGCACTGGCTGCAGTAATCTGCTGCTTGGGTACTATAAATATACAGCAAGTACAATGCAGGGACAGTATTCTGGGAAGAAAAGTGTGGGATGATTGGAGTAATTATGCGATAAAATTGCCACGTTACATAGAAGTACACAGTTGCCGTAGTTGTTAGCTTTACTCCGCGATTACTGGCAGCGCAGGTGCAATTACAGTTGCAAGACAGTGAAAGGCGATCATAGCGCGGAATTGGGAAAGAAAACTAAACTGGAGCAATGAAAAGGCCCTTGTTAAAAGGGGCAGCACGTTATGTAAACGGCTAATTCATACGAATTTCTGATTTCAGTTTAGGCGGTCGGTTCAAAACATTCTGCAACCGCATCACGACGATCACTTTCTACTGCGCTGGCTGAGAGGTACGAATTCTTGAAATTCGTGGTAACCGTTCGCGCGATTTCCCAACGTCGCGCGCGTCAGCCACGTGAGACAGCTTCTAAGGAAAATTATCGGTCGAATTTATAGTTACCGAGCAGTCGTAACGAGACGCTTGGTCCCAACCAACGCCTCGTAGGTGCGATTAATGTTTCCTTGATAAAGCACACCCCTGGCGCTGCAATTTGCGCTCAACATTGAAACGTCAGGGCTCAGAGTCAACGATAGAATGATTAAACGAGAACCTCTTGCGATAAACGCGCACTGCACGATGACTCGCTGCCGATTAAAGTTCGAGGGCAGAGTTTTGCTGGAATTGTTAATCGAATTGATCGCCGAACGGAACAGGCAACCGTGACATTTTCTTTGTAACGTTTAACATTCGCGAACAATTATTCGCAATTAACCGAGCGCGATAAGAAGCTAGTGTCTAATTGCTTGTTTGTCGTACTTTGCATAATGGTTTATAATGTTACGAACTACGCGCGGAAGAAGTTCGCAGAAATTTGAATGGAAAGATTCGGAAAGTCTCGATTCTTATTGCAAAAGATCGCTTTGGTCTGGCGATCGTTTGTTGCGAGATCTCACAGCTGCTGGATGATGTTTCTTTTTTTTTTCAGCTAGAAAATGGGACCCGGCTGCCGCGGAGAAGATGCTACGGGACGTGAGTATGCTTTTAAATGGTAATCAGGTATTCGATTCGCGTATCGGCTTCTCGTTTCATAAGAATTACGTGGTGGAGCTGCTGGTATTATACATTCGGTTAAGCGGTCAAGTACATCAAGAATTTCATTCACCGCGGGCCCCTCGGAAAGGGGTCATGCAATTGGAAGCTATAAATACTTAACAATAACGTGGGATATTCAAATTTCTGCCGAAACCACTTTAGAATACTTTCTAACAATTTTTATGCCGAGATTCCAAAGATCGCCATACCCTGTGCGGAACACTGGGTGACCCCTATATTGAACCACGTATTTTGAACGCCCATGGGCGTCGGACGCACGCGGCACTGGTTCACCGAGTACTTTACACTTCTTTGCAGATGATAACCCTTTATCTCAGTATAAGTATCTATACTGACTGTTTTTTCCTTCTTTCATACAAGAATCAGGGTTCCGAAAATATATGGAAAATTTCTAACACAGTGTAACTTTCCAGACTTACCTTCCCGTAAACTTATCTCGCTATTAAACCTTGCCGACATAATTGGCCGAAGTTGAACTTTTTCAACGTCAGCTGTTACGTTGATCGATCAATCAGCCTTACTCGGATCCAAGTGATAGGCGAATTCGGTCGAGAAAGTTTCGAGAAACACGTTTTCGATATGCAATCCCACAGTCCTCTTAAATATCGCCAGCGACGTGGATCATCCGCGAAACGTTCAATCATTCAATGCAAAAAGACATTCTCTCCGTTTCGATGACCAGCAGACGACGACTCTTTTCCACCGGTTCATGGTATTTCCTTATTCACGCGTTCACAATGATGGAGCGAATCGATAATGGGCAATTCTACAGTGTCTTAATAATAAATGGTCGATTAACGAATTTTCTCGGTACCCACTTCTAAACGCAAAATTGTAAAAAAAAAAGAAGATGTTATTCGGATGGTAATAGGCACTTTAGCGAAATCAATTGTTTGTCGTGTAAATAGCCACAGAACCCCTCATTGTTTGTACTCTGTA
The DNA here is from genome assembly GCA_963932335.1 of Andrena marginata. Lineage (NCBI taxonomy): Eukaryota > Metazoa > Arthropoda > Insecta > Hymenoptera > Andrenidae > Andrena > Andrena marginata. Next base: position 3,473,409 of record OZ010660.1, read on the forward strand.
CACCAAACTTTCGTTTCGAAGCTGTTTCTTCTGTCTTTCATAGTTCCGACAGCATAAGAAATAAAGATGAAGTAACGCGACTTTCGAAAATTTCACAATTCCGGCGAACCGAATTGCAGTTCGATTTCTGTAATTCCATTTGGGAATTGTCTGCTGGACTGGTCGACTCTAAGATACAAGCAGAGCTCACTACGTTGCTTCATTTTCCGCCTACATCTACAAATTTCAAAACGGAGGCCTCGCTAATCTATGGAAAGCTACCCGTGTCGTATCATCGTCAATTTTTATGATTACTGCCTCTGTAAAAGCCAGAACACCCCACAGAATCCCAGTGGAATGTGTGATGCACTGAACGATGTGAAAGATCTGTGACTTGCCACTTTACTATTTTCTGACTAGATTCCCGGAAGTTGCAACAGATTAGTTCCAGTCGCGTTCCCTTTCTCTGGGGAAAGCAAAGTTGAAATTAAGTTTCGCAACCCTGTCGGTGGCTATCCCTGTTGGCCAAAGTCCGAGCGACATTTCTCGAAGCAAGAGCGGCTCTAATATGCCGATTTCCTCGGCAATCCTATTGCACAAGGTATCTCGTATTAATTTCTCATTCTGCTATGTTACTGCACGCTCGTTACCCCAGTCCATGGAGTGGAGGAAGCAATGGGAGGTGGACAAGTTGCCCCAGTGGGAAGCACCGCAAGTCCTGAAGGATTACCTGCCACACGGTCTGTGCGGTTTCGACAAAGACGGAGCCCCAGGTGAAGGTTTACTTTTGTAAAAAGGAACAGCCAGCTTATCAACGATCTAACGTCGTGGCTATTTTTCTTTCCAGTGATCGTGGTGTACTTCGACGCACTGGACATGTACGGTATCCTGCACGTGGTGTCGCGGAGGGACATGATAAAGATCACCATAAAATCCCTCGAGGCTTATCTGCAATTGTGCCAGGAGCAGATGGCGAAGCATGGCCCCGCAGCGGGCCAAGTGGTAGTGATCTTCGACATGCAAGGATTCAATCTTAGGCAATACCTGTGGCGACCAGGTAACACTCGCACTGACCTCGCCCGATTGCTACCATTATGCAATCTCGCCTTTCAAAAACAATTCATAACTCCTACTTCGCGCGCTACTGAGCCGCCACTGTTTTTTGGGGAGACTAAGTGGCCCGTGGCCTGTAAAAAGCCCGAACATTACGACGAGTGAAATGATTATATAAGATCAGAGTTTTTAGACAGGAAGCTTAGATCTGGAGAAATGATGGAATGCTAGAGTAGTTCTTGTTGGGCTCTCTGTGCAATAAAATCGTTATAATATGAAAGTTACAAGGGTTTTTTCTCGCGGAAGTGGATGGGGCGAAGTTTGTTTATCGCGGGTTGATATTTTTTTTCCAGCCGGCGAAGTCGTCCTCACTTTAATCCAGATGTACGAGGCTAATTATCCTGAGATCTTGAAGACCTGCTATATTATTAATGGTAATAATTACTGTTTATAGTTAACTTCGAAGATGTTTCTGCGTTTCATTGCGATTATAATTCCACGAATTTCCAGCACCGAAAGTGTTCGCATTCGCGTTCTCGGTGGCGAAGAAGTTCATGAACGAGTACACGTTGTCGAAGATTCAGATACACAAAGCTGACCCCGCCAAGTGGCAGCCGGCGATATTCAGTAATGTTGATAAGGATCAGGTGCCTGCCTTCTTCGGGGGCACACTTACGGATCCCGATGGTAACCCGAAGCTTGGGACGAAGGTAGAGATTTGTTATTCAGGATTCGTATTTAAATAGAGAGCACATTTAAAGGAATCCTGCATTCCTACCTGTCTGGCTTGAATTGCACTCAGATTTGCCTGGGCGGCAAAGTCCCGAAGGAGATGTACGCGAGTAACTTAGAGAAAGACAAGCAGACCGATTTCACGACGGTCACGATTAAGAAAGGCGGGAAGCTGGAGCTTGACGTAGCAGCGTCTGAGATAGGATCTTTATTAAGGTATATATAGATAGATTATTGTAGAGTGATTTCTATTAAATAATCCTGAATGCATTCAGTTGGGAGTTTCGAACAGAGGAGCACGACATTAAATTCGGCATCGTGAAGAAGGATACAAACGGGAAGAAAAAGGAAATTATACCGTTAAAACGCGTAGCTGCTCACCAGCTAGACGAGATCGGGATTCTCACCTGCGAGACACCTGCCACGTGTGAGTGAACGGGAAATGATTAGACCAGCCAAAGATCGGCGACATATATTATCGGTGATTTTATTTTCTCCAGATTCGGTCGTTTTCGATAACACCTACAGCCTATTGAGAAACAAGAAAATTCATTATTCCGTGAGAGTTATACCGCCGGCTGAATCGCAGGAAGTAACAGCGGCTACGTCATAATTAATGAACGCGGTGGACGGATGGAAAATGATTGTATTATCAGCGCGTCGAAAAAGATAATGTTATATTACCGTATCTTTTTTATTCGCGTTGCATCTAGATACCAAAAATCATTCCGCAAAGTCGCACTTTGCTATTCTGCGAAATTTTACGAATTTTATACAGGACAACTGATTTGCGAGTGTAATATTTTATTCCCAGCAGTTGCAGCTATTGTTATACCATAAATGTAAAAAGTTTATACATTGTATTTAAATATTATATATATATATATATATATATATATATGTGTGTGTAAAGAAAAATAACAAGAATGGTTGTAAAAAGGAACAAAGGATAGGAAATTCTAATAGGGTCTCTAGCAATAAAACAAATTTATAATAAACAACTTAGGACAATGTATTTATTGTAGGAGGGTTAAAGGGTTAAGTCGATTGGAACTTTGTTAATGGAGTGTACAAAAGTAAAGTAATTAATCATCCTCGTCTGTGAATAACATTTCAATGAGATCAGATTTCGTGCACTCGAAACCTTCCAGGCGCTTTTGTGTTCCCCATCTTGCTAAAGTTGGCAGAACTTTCAACTTTGTGGCAAGGTTTGTCCGGAACGGGCAACTTGGGTCTTTCCAGCTGTAAGATAAGAAGTGACATTAAGTAGACTTCACGTTCATTTAAGAATAGTACATGAATTAGCGTGAATTTTGTTGATATACTTACAATGCACGATCGCCGACTTCAACTACAACGAAATGTGCATTTTTAGGAACTGCTTTTAATCCTTCCTCTATGAAAGGTTTAGCTGTAACAAAAGAAAAAAGGAAGAGCGATGGATAGGAACACTTTGATTCGAGAGATTTTACTTCGACCGTAAAATTACGTTAATCTGGGCTTATTGTAATTACCGATAACCTTTTTCTCCGGTCAAAACAGGTTGTGTACGGGAGAAAGTGAGGTTACGTTCGAAACAAACGATTGCACTTGAACATTCGTACCTTCGACGCAGTCGGGACACCAACTCTTTCCATTAGGAAGTTTCGTTCCAGTGTAGAGCACATAAATCGGCTCGCTGGTTTTCAATTTTTTCATAAACATTAAGAAATCGTCGTATCCCTCGACACTATGACGCACAACCATCTTTCACTCTTCTTTTCTAATCTCTTTACTGCGGTGTGAAGATTTAACTAGTTCCTTTATTACTTTACGACACGTGAATGTGCAATGACTTCTTATCAGTTTTGAAACGGTGACACCCCCTGTACGAGATACAGCTGATAGCTAGCTTGATGTATTAGTCCCACTGATAAGAGAAGGATTCGTAAATTAATACGTTTCAATATGTTTGCTATCGATTCGAACGATACAGTGGCAAAGAAATTTAAAAGCATTGTCCTGTTTCGTAATTTAATATTTATCTACATTCCCTGCAGACATATACTATATATCATTCATCATTTCTCTGTATTTTATCCTCACCGCGACCAAGGAAAAAAAAGGAATACACGATTATGCTAACAAGGGAAAATCCCGAACCCGGAAATTCAAAGAAATCTAAAACTTTGTGAATATGTAGGGGATTTCCTCCTGATTGCAACGCAATTTTTGTTTGCTGCCTAAATTGTCTCTAAGAGGGTGAAATTAACCCCTGAAAATTCGGTTATTTTCCGATTTTATTTTGTAACTTGCAATCCGTAAGAGATAGAAAAAAAGTTTCAAGACAAAAGTTAGTTCTTTTAATTAGGACTATCATTTGGTAACTTGCAGTTCTTACAGTTCACGAGTTATAACATAAAATCGGAAAATAGCCGGAATTTGAGGGGTCAATTTCGCCCCCTTAGAGTGAATTTGGGTAGCAAAAAAAAATTTCATTATAATCAGGAGGAAATCCCCTACATATTCCCAAAGTCTCAGAATTTTTTGAATTTCCGAGTTCGGGATCTTTCCTTGTAAACCGTTCCAAATAAGTCGGTCATACAGAAACTTCAATCGTTCCCGACGATCGATTCATTTCGAATGGTCGAATTACTTATTCACCCCGTACAGTGTCCACGCATTCCGCGAAGGCGTACGTAACGATTTGCGAAATAGATTGCCAATAAGTACGCCGGGCATATAAGTTTCCAAGAACAGCGCGGATATTGTTTGCGATTCTAATAATATCCAGTTTCAACAATGTCGCGGATCGTCGGCTTTTCGCATTACCGGCATCGGGGCGTTCAAACGGACCCGCGGAATATCTCGAACGAGAACGCTTGACCATAAGCGCGTAAAGGTCCCTCCGCGCTCTGTCGATTCCTCGTTGAATTGTCGACCACGCCGCCGGATTGGTCGACGGACGGGTATCCTCCCACTCCGATAACTCGGCGATGACGGGGGCCTACAGCCAATCGGAGAGCACGCGAGCGAGGGTGTTTGGTATGCCCTGGGACGGGGCAGCTTGTTCGCAGTAATTCAAGGTTTTGACCGTGTAACAATATTGTCGCGCTATCGTCGTCTGTTGAAGAGAGAAAAGAACACTTAATCCGCCTTCTGGTCGGCCGCGAGGTATCGTCGGGTTTTTTTTCAGCTAGTCGTTGGCGCGTAGAATGGCCGGGGTATTCGATATCGAGTTGCACGATGCGGACACGGTAAATAGGGACGAGTCGGACGACGATGTTATCGAGATCGGCGAGGTAAATTCACCATCTGCACGCGATCACACCGCAATCCAGTTTCGCCCGATCACTCCTCTTTATCCTCTCCCATTTTTTTCACTCTCTCTCTCTCTCTCTCTCTCTCTCTGTCCGTTTCTCTGTGCACGGTGCTCCCGTAACGTTTCTCGTATTCGTTTTGTCTTTTCACGTAGGATGAGTACGATGCGAACCCGAACGTGAACGAGATCACCGAGTGAGTAAGCCTTTCCCCCCCGTTTGGCTGGCGCGTGCCCGTCGTGGCTTGCCCTGTCCAGGCTCATCGAGGTAAATCACGATTTTCAACGTTTGATAGATCCGAAGGTGTCGAAACGGTCCCTATATCGGAACAGAATGTCAACCGAGGACGCGAGAGGACCGGACCCCAGGACTTCGAGCTATGCAAAGTGATCGGGAAGGGTGGTTATGGCAAGGTCTTTCAAGTGCGTAAAATAACGGGTAATGACAGGGGCACGATCTTCGCGATGAAGGTAGGGCAGATATACCTTGACTCCTTGATCTTTCACTGTGCTTCTTTTCTTACGTACGATCGAATAGATCCTCGACGCGTATCGATGTTTGTTGTGCATTGGGAAACTTCTAGTTCGATATCTTTTTCGTTCAGAATTATATAAGTTCCTTTGTCCCTCTTTGTCTTCCGTCGCATCATTGAACGTGATCGTAAATTTCTTTTATCGATTTTTGTCGCCTATGTAATTTTAGCAAAATCCCGACGGTATTCTATCGATTCTGTATTTTTACCTCCGTGAATTCCGTTTAATCAGAGATTGAATGTTAAGCCTTGGAAGCCTTTATGTACAGTTCCTCTTTTGTTCTTGTGCTAAGCATTGTTTCATCCATCGCCAGGAATTATCTTTAAGCGCGTTTGTTTTGACGACAGGTCTTGCGTAAAGCTTCGATCATAAGGAACCAAAAAGACACAGCGCATACCAAGGCGGAGAGAAATATCTTGGAAGCCGTTAAGGTACGTTCGTAATTGCATGTGTTCCATCGATTCAGACGATATTTCCGACCCCTTGCCGTCTGACCTTCTGTATTACAAGAGATGACAGAATCGTTACGTTTAAAGAGACATATGCTGAAACACGTGTGTCTTTTTATTTGGCAGCATCCTTTCATTGTAGACCTTATGTACGCTTTTCAAACTGGCGGCAAATTGTATTTGATCTTGGAATACATGTGCGGCGGCGAGCTGTTCCGGCATTTGAATGACGAGGGCATCTTCCTCGAGGAGACCGCTTGGTAAGATAAATTTACTGTAGAATTACTCTTACAGCCATGTATTTCTAATCGAAGACCTCGCAGCAAGAGGAGCGCAACTCCATTTCGACCAGTTTCGATTAAACTGGAAACAACTGTTCGTAGCCATAAAAGAATAACATTATTCGTACGCCTGCTCGTCATTATTATCTGCGGAAATATCCTGATCCGCAGTCAACGCACGTTTGAAAGCCTTCTAAAAAGGCTGTTTACGAGGTGGGACGCAGTTGCGCGTTCGTATTGCACAGAACAGTAAATGGTTGGAGGTTCCAGATTTGAAATAAATCGCTTTGTCACGCGTCGTAACTTAAAAACTGATAAAAGTGGAGTCGCGCCACTCTTGCTGCAAGGTCTTCAATTTACTGTGTCGTCTAACAGAAACTTCTATCTTGGCAGTTTCTATCTGTCGGAAATAATGTTGGCACTGCAGCACCTCCACTTGCAAGGAATTATTTATAGGTATTTCAATCTTCCTGTAAATATGAATTTAAGTATAACGTTTAAGCATATCGTCCTCGTATTTCCAATCTAATTGATCATGTGTCGCCGACACGTTTTTAGAGATTTGAAACCTGAGAACATCTTGCTGGACGCAGAAGGACATATTAAGTTAACTGATTTCGGTTTGTGTAAGGAGCATATACAAGACGGCAGTGTTACGCATACGTTCTGCGGTACTATAGAATACATGTAAGGGAACTTCAGTGAACTAAATCGAGAATCTAAGGTTCTTCGTTGGGTTGACATTTGATAACGATGTTGTACGCTTTGTTGAAAGGGCCCCGGAGATTCTGACTCGGTGTGGTCACGGTAAAGCGGTAGATTGGTGGAGTCTTGGGACTTTGATGTATGACATGCTCACAGGTTCGGTAAGTCTTATCGAAACTATTCCTATGGATCGCGACATTAGCCACACCAATAATTCTCGCGTGTTATATTCTTAGCCACCATTCACGTCCGACAACCGAAAGAAAACCATCGACAAAATTCTCCGCTCCAAGCTGAATCTTCCACAATATTTGACGCCCGATGCCAGGGACCTTATCCGAAAGTTGCTGAAGGTAAATCTCTTGGAGCAACGGAGGCTACAGGTTTCTCGGTCGTTTCTCTATGTAAACTGTAAATTTCTGCTCGTCTTTTGCAGAGGCAAGTTATACAGAGACTAGGATCCGGTCCGTCGGACGCGGAGCAAATAAAGAGCCATCAGTTCTTTAAGCATATCAATTGGAACGACGTTATTTCCCGGAAACTAGAGCCGCCTTTCAGACCAACGTTAACCAGCGAGGACGATGTCTCGCAGTTCGATAAAAAATTCACAACGTCCGCGGTGATAGACTCACCCGCGGAATATACGTTAAGTGAATCGGCCAACAGAGTATTTCAAGTGCGTTTTCCCGAATCCATAAGGAATTTATAACGATATAATAAGATCGAATTTATCCGCAGGGGTTCACGTACGTGGCGCCTAGTATACTAGAGGACATGTACTCGCAGCCGCGGGTGATAAACGCCAGGAGTCCCCGCAGGGGCAATATGCGCGGCTTCTCGCCGCGGAGTACACACTTTCATTTACATAATACACACGTACAGAATCATAGGTAAGCATTTTCTTTTGCCCTGATAGCGCGTGACGCGAGATCGCGCGGTAGCTATTACGTAATAGACTGGTTTTTAATACGTCTGTTCATTTAACTTTGCACATTGGATAATCGATGAATCGTGCCAATTTGTAGACATAACGGCCACGGCAACATGGAGGATACAGAAATGATCGAGATAGGCTAACTGCCGCTTGTTTCATAGCGGGGGAATGCTTAGCATTTCGGCCTAACTGCTGGATATCCATGACCAATCCTTGTGTCTCAGGGAGGGATTTTATAAATGATGAGTAGATGGAGTAGCAAAAGGATAGGTCCGGATACCGCAAGTACTTCGCCGGATATTCAGCAGTTAAAAATTTAGCTAATTTTTCTTTTTCTTCTTTTTTTTTAAATCAAATCTAATTACGATAAAAATGGTACTAATTAAGATTACGCTTTAAGAGCAGCGACGCAGCAGTTATTTGGTAGCATACGTAACAAAAAAAGGTATATACATATATATTTGTGAGTAAAAGGAAAATGGAAATGTTCGAGAGAGAGAGAGAGAGAGAGAGAGAGAGAGAGAGAGAGAGAGAGAGAGAGAGAGAGAGAGAGAGAGAGAGAGAGAGAGAGAGAGAGAGAGGAAGAGACAAGTGATCGCGATGGGGGAAGATCTTTATTTACTTATTCGCCGTTGGTTAACGATGTACTGAACGTTCTAACGAGACCCATTATTCACACGCCACTATAGTCAAGATATTTGCACACCGTTTCATTAAGCTGTTAATATTTAATGACCACAATTATGTTTGTACATACGATCTGCAGGTTGGTTGGATATTCATATGTAGTATATATACGTGTATAGTAGAGGCAGGCATCATTTATGCTAAGTGCGACAGACTGAAAAATTCCAGCACTTTCAAAACACTACTAAATTATACTGTTGATACAAGCTTGACGTTCAACCATCCTGTAACACTTGTATATTTGAGAGAAAGAGAGAGAGAGAGAGAGAGAAAAAAAGGGGAGAAACGAAAAATCCTGTACACCGCGTGCGCGAGTTTGTCGCGGTGTACGCGTGCTTAAATGTGATCGATTAAGGGTGGGGTAGGGGGTGGGGGGGGGGGGGAACAAAGAGGACAAAAAAAAAGACAAATAGACTTAATACGACAAAGACTACACACAGCTGCCACAACCGCTCCGCCGCTCAAAATTCCATATCCGGTCATTCATTTGAAAAGGATATTTTCAGCAGTAATAACGTTTCCATGGCAATAATGTGAACAATAAATAGGTCGTAGACAGTGTGTTTTACGTGATGCTGTAACGGAATTGCATTTGTACAATTTTTGAAAGTTCCTAAGAAGCGTGAGTTCAAGTGCGACCGCACCCGCGATCTTCCAGCATACAAATACCGTTTCTTTTGTAGCTGTGCCTCGTTTATCCGTACATATGTGTGTAAGCAAAAACAAAAATCACTCTCGTCTGATCGGTTCGAACGATAAAGGCTTTCTTCGTTGGTCGGCTCGTGTAATTTAACATAACCGAGGGTTTCTCTTTTAACGGCAAAAGCAAGTTACCATGGTAACAATGTTACTGCGAAACGTTGACTTTCCACGATGACATTGTATTTCATATTTACGCGCTCGTGTTCGCACGCTGCTGTTCAGTGTGTCATCATTAACTATCGCAATTTATTTAAATGGTAATATCTATTCGTTACGTATATTTGTACATTATTAAACACTAATATATATATATATATATATATATGCATGTGCACACGTGTGCGTGCATATTGGTTTGACGTACACACAATATAATAGTAAAGATAAAAGAAAAAGGATAGTGTAAAGGATATAATAAGCGTTTAGAGTGACTGTTGTCCGCTCACCGTAAAAAACTCTAAAAACAAAAAAACTACCCAAGTGTTCACAGGCCACGCTAGCCGGCATTACAATTTTAAATGACTATATACAGCGAGTACATCATGGTCGAAATGTTAAATCGATTTATTGAAATTTTACTCTTGGCGGGTATCTCGAGCGTCTCTACTGGCAAATCCTCTGCGACCGTGTTTTGTGGGCGAGAAGGGAAACGGGCGAATCGCGTACGGATATACGTATATTGATTATACCTATTCGCAATTGTATTGTATTATAAAGAAAACGGCGTGTATTATTCGGAGGAGGATAATTTATAAGCAACTCTTTCTGTATGTATATCGAAAGGTGTATTTCGAGCGTCGGAACGAGAGAGTCTGTGCTACAGAATTTTGTCCGAACATCCGAGGACATTTCAGTAGTGCAGGATAATCAAGGCTCGCCATGTAAACGATGTTAAATTTTTTTTTGTTACATCGTATCAGTGTCACGAAGGATTAGCGTTTAATGGAATAACGACGATTAGTACCAACAGCTACGTCGCGCTGTCGACGTATCACCATATCTATCTAATGTATTATAATTTTTTAACGCGTCTTTCGTTTCGTTTTCTTTTTGATAACCAAGACCCTGTTATGCAAGATCGATATAGTTTTCAAAATGTGTATGTCAGCTTCGTCGCGAAGAACGAAGTTTTTGTAGGTAGATTCTTCTAACGTGTTTTGCGAGCGAGATTCGGTGCTGATACCCCTCGATTTTATTTCGATTTATTTTAAAAACGGCCTTGATACCCATTACACTTCATTTTAGTACCTTAAAAGGATCGGTTATCGTAGCACGTAGTGCTCTTAGGTCTTTTACATTACGTTCTCTCGTAGCGCCCGAATTCGGAACGGAATTTAGAGGAAATTATAAGATATATTATTTTTCACGATCGTCTTTTCAGCAATGATTATGATAAGAAAAGAATCGTTACATGGTTACCCAGAGGCACAACATAATATGTTAGTTAAGTGCTTAAAAGAATTATATCATCGAACGATGTGTAAACGAGAAAAAAAAAAGAACTAGCCACTGGCAGGAAGAAGTGATAAATGGTTTAATGCTTCCAATTAAAAAGAAATATAGATTCTTCAATTGATTTATTGCTACCATGGTTTGTAATCCTCTAAATCGTATTTACTAATAAACATTATAATGATTTCTCACATAATTCTATCGTACATCTGGTGTATTCTTAATCTAGAACGGGGCGGGGTTTTCGCAGCTCGAATTTGGCGCCAATTAAATTTTCCGCCGCGCAAGGTCGCCGAGTGGCTGTCTTCACCAAAGATCGTTTTACTTCTGAGCAGAGGAGGATGGTATATTAAGATTTATTATTTACGATCTAGATATCTTTGATACTTTATCTTTGCGGCGAGGATTGGTAATATTTTTAAGTCGAAGCTACGCGGTCCGTAGCTTTCGTTCATTTCCCCCGTTTCTCTTAATTTACTGTGACAATGATACCCCTCGCGGTTAACCGTTGTTCGCGTACAGCTGATTGCGCGCAAAGGACACTTAGAATCGCGCATGCTGCGTCATACCAATGCCCAATTGCACGCTCGTTCGTGCAATAGAAACTAGGAGAAGGCATCGTCATTCGCGTGGGCGCGACGGTGCGTGGTCGAGGATTCACGGAGGAACGGGTCCCAGATGATCCAGCACGAGCGTCGACGATCGTGCTGGCCTCTCCGTGCTCGCGAAATGTTGGCGCGTAAATACTTCGAAACACCGCGCGTCCTCTTCCGTTCCCAGTGAACGAAGGCGATCCGAAGGCGTGGACGCGCATCGAGATCGCGTGTATATACGCCGCGATTCCAGGCCGCCGAGCACTCGTATCGATGTTGGCGACGAGAATCGATCGTTTCCGTAGCAGTCCCCCGAAAGTGTTCCTCTCGATGAAATGTTGGAAGTGTCGATAACCTTAATTGGTCGAAGCGGAGAGTAGCTTTCATGGAGTGTGGATCTAGCTCGAATGGTATTCTCATTTAGATGTAATTTCGATCTTGGTAGTACGGGAACTGGCGTTGCAAATAGTGAACATGGGAATACGAGACTCGATATACTTCGGGGAACATAGTGCGTCGATATCGATCGAAGATTCATGTCCGACTGCTACTCGAGTTAACATGGATGATTCGAGTTAAAGGTTTGTGCTTTGCGTCTGTTAACTTCAAGTTTTAGTAGCATTGGGTCGAATGTAGATGATCTAAGATTCAATTGGGTTCATGTTATTAGGTCGGTGTAGAGCTAGTTCTTCAAGGCGTTTGAACCTATTCAGAATATTCAGATTACTGCATCTCTCGCGGACCTGTTTTGTAGCGATCGAGTGAGCTTCGATGCGCTTTAGCTTGCTCTGTAGCCCGCTTGGACTTCATCCAGCTTACTGCAACCCTCACGGACCCGTTTCAACTCTCATGCATTCATACAAACTATCGTCACACATACATTTTCCATTTTTCTCTGCTTCTTCAAACCCACGCTACCTCCGTTGAATAAATATCCGTCTTATCTGAAATGCCCTTTACATCTCTACTCGTTTAACGCGCTCAGTTTCTGATAGTTAAGATGAAACGTGTAAAGCAATAGCGCCCGTGTCGCGGATGATGCGTCGTAGATAAATTCCACGATCGAGCCCCTAGGCGGGGCGTCCGATCGTCAACAAACAGCGGGGTGATTCATCGCGATAATTTGAATGCAGATTCGCGGTCGTCTCGAATCGGTTGATCGAGTGCCAGAGCATCGAGAACGACGTCAGTGTCGCGGCTGACTTCCGGTCCTCAGCGCCGGTGAAACGAAACTGCGAGCAAACGAACGATTATCACGAAGCAATCCGACGAATATTTCAGCGACAGTACGAAGCCGAAGCGTTTTCAACGACGCTTTGCCAATCTCGCGATGCACCGCACCAGAAGTTAGTAAAACTGTTCCCGACCAGGGCGATCGGCCTACGACGATATTCGCGACGATCGGACGCGTGCCTCCATGTTGGAACAGATCTTGACCGGTGTGGAATTTCAGCAATTGAAAATATCAAACGTCAATTACTGAACGTCTTCTTATTGTAAATGACTGATTCTGATCCTACTTAATACGGGTCCGCGGCAATTTAAATGATAATGACAATGTGTGTGTTTATTAGAACGCGCAGTGTAATCGAGGTCGCGCGATCGCTGCAGCGGCTCGTCGATCTGCCGAACGAATTTTTTCACGAACCTTTTGATCGAACGATTGCTGACCAAGATGGTGCGCGTTGCACGGCTCTCGCACACGAAGGAAGATACGAAGAAGGTGAGCTAATGAATGGAGTGGGAATGCGATTGAAATGCGTGGGTAAACTGCGTTTCCATAGAACCATGAATACATTTATAAGACACTGTGTTAGTCACAGATATTTAAGGAGTAAGCGGGAATGGAGGCGAAGCCAAAACGGGGCGCGTGTTTTCGCTTCGATTCTCCGCGGGCATTCGTTGCACTCGCGCTATCATTCGCTTCGAGTTCTGAATTACAGTTATTGGAGAAAGATATTTAAACTACTAATATTCTAGCATTCCTTTTCTAGGGAGCCACGTGCGGCGAGATACACAGTCCACTGCGCGACTGTTTTTTTGTTCGTTAACGTGATCCTTTGTTTACGTTTACGTCTCACGTATCCGATCGCGAGATTCATTGGCCAAATATCCAAAACAATAGCGTAAATTTTATTACACTACAGTCGATTGAATGGAAAATCTGTTGTCATCTTCCGTCGTCTCTTAGAGTATTTCTGGAAGTGATCCAAGACTACTTAATGTTTCTGTAGTAAATCAGTTTATGGCAGTAGCAACTATTTCGTAGGATTTACCAATGCCTGTTACTACTTTCCACTAACCGCGACAGATTAGACACCTTACTTTAGTTAACGCATCGGCAGGGTTGCCATAATTGCGAAACATTGATACGGGACGTTTAATTGCTAAATAAATAAAACACGAAGAAAGTGGGTAGGTAATGGTTTATTTTGCTCTGTTAAATTAAATATTTCACGGGAACAGTGAAATACGGGACGCATGGCAACCCTACGCATCGGCATGTAACGAATAGGGAGAATGACGGTGGTAGCTCAATGGAACTATACACCGCGATATCCCAGGCAAAGGTAACTCAAAGAACCACTCTGTAAATCCGAAGTCCCAAACAGAGCTTCTTCCCCTCACACATAAAACGATCCGAGCAAAGAATGAAATCTTCACACGGGATGCGTTCACCTGTCTGAATCTTCCCTGACACTGGCATCGATCCTCACATTTCAGGCATCCTCCCTCGAGGCCCGATCACCAATGCCGGTCGGCATTCGCGTCGGAGACGATCGTTTCCACCAAGCCGCGGAGGGAATGGACGCCGACGTCCCGCGTGTCGGGCAATTTTCGTACGTACCCCCGAGAGAGTGTTTCGGCGACACCCGAGGATGACTCCCGTCGGATATTTCAGTCCACTGTTAGCGCGGTGCAGCGCACATTAATACGTATGTAAGCTGGTATCGTGTGGCTGTATATTCGCGTTCGTTTCGCTCGCTCGCTCGCTCGCTCGTGGCCGTGCCGTCTATTATTAGTCGACAGTCATCGTAGTCGGCTGTAACGCGCGGCCGAGCGACAACGCGGAAAAACGCTGGAAGAAAATTCGACGAGAAAACCGCGGTTACCGGGCGATTTTCGTGTGGCACGTGTCGCCCAGGCCAGGGCCCCTCTCCCCTGTTCCCCGAGCGTTGCAACGCGCCGTTCCGTTCGCCGTTCACGGGCTGTCAGCCCGCCACGCTGCCCGTATAACAAGGATCTCCGCCCGACACGCTGCCTCTCGACGCCCTTGGAAAGGATGATTCCCGCACGCTTTTCACTGTGAGTTCTTCTTCCCCGTCGTTCGCCGTTGGACGTCCTGGTACTGCATCTTTCTTTCTTACCAGCTCGTCTATCGAGCTTCCTCTTGTCGCGTGCACGATGCTCCGAATGGGTCCTTTCACGAGACGCGCGACTGCCGAGGCGTTACGAGAGCATGCTGGGACCGATACGGTATCTTTAGAGGGATCGATCGCGGCAGGATTTACTTTTATGGGAGAGGCATGTCGGCGGGGTGGCATAGTGGGGTCTGGCGCATGGAGGATCTTCTTTCTGGTGCTTCGTGATAATTTTGTGGGCTTAGGTGTTGGGACGGGTAACGTATCCTCGGTGGCATTGGCGATTACTGAAGTTTCTGGTACAGTTGTTACTGATTTGCTTCTTGCGGGAGGATTGTATTGTTAGGGTAGCTGTGGGGATCTTGTGTTTCGGGCAGGTTGGAAGGATTTTAGAGGGATTGCACGTGTTAGATTATAATTCGCGAGGGTTTGGATGACATGGTTTAGTGACTAACGAGGAACGGGAGTGTGTCGTATTCTTTTAGGATTCAGTGTGACTGCGCAAAACGATTAGCTGGGTGCTCGCGAAATGCTGGCGCGATACAATTTTCTAATTAATTTTTTCAGATGAGGGATGCGGTTCCGCAGAAAGGAAACAATAACAATAATAATAACAATAATAATAACGTGACTACCCTGAAAAGCAAGCCTTCGTTGGAAATTTATCGACCCCCAGGTTCGTAGCTTTCTTTCCAATCACGCTGATGGGAACTGTAATAAAATGGTCGATGTACATCGGAGAATAAATGTTTCTCAGGCGGAAGAACCGAAGGAACCACGGCGAACCACACCAATCCGCGATTGAACGTGCACGCCAAGGAGTTCACTATGAAGCAGAACGACTCGCATCCTTCTAAGTGAGCATAAACCACTTACGAAATAGTTAAGACTCGGTCGACGTATCGGGAACGCTCGGCGGAATGTCTAGAGAGCCGTTAAACATAAAATTCCCGCTAAGCGGGATTAATTTCGACGAGGTCTCCGCGAATGCGAGCCCCCGTTTCGCCCTTGGACAGCTAAAGACTCGAGCGCGAATACTTCTCATACAAACGGAATAAACAAAGATTGCATCATAAATTTTCGAATCGATACGCCGGTGTCCCGTTACGAGGGGATCTTCCTACCACCGATATAAAATATCGAATAGCGACGATGGCGAAGCGAAACGAATCGCTTTCCGAGGAAAGAGGAGCCCAAAAGTAATTTCGAAAGCGGACCGATTCTTTTTCTTCGGCTTCCCTTTGCGCAACGGCGTCGTTACAGCTTAGCATTCGTATCAGCCGGTAACGAAAGTGAAAGAGACAGACGTCGCAGGATTATGTCAGCGCTCGTTGCAACGAGCACCTTGACGAACTGTTAATCCCCCCGGGTGGGTTTATGAACGGGTTACGTCACAGAAGTACAAACAGGCGTTAGCGTAATGCAAGCTCCCACGAAGGAGTTTTACGGGCGCCGTAAACGAGCGAGTGATGTCAGATTCGCCCTTCGACTTCCATTTACGCGCTCGGCCGGTAATGAAGCTTGTTTGGATCCAGGTCTCGGACGAACGCTTCGGACCGATCCCCGTATTATTTGCAACACAGCAAATCCAGCGGGAATGTGCATCGCTACCTGAACCCCATGCAGCAGCAGCAACAGATACGGCACACTCTTCAGCAGATCCAGCATCCACTGACTCGTCACTCGCAGGGCGGTCATCACTCGACGCCATCCGCACTCCGACAGACACACCCGCTGGACACTTCTGCATCCAGCGGTAATATTCTGCATGTAAGTGCGCGGAGGCTTCGGAACCGATGGTTTCGTTAATTAACAGTCGAGTAATATGGAGCGTGTTTCGGGAGACAGGGCTCGGGCAGGGTCCACTTCAGCGTGGAGCACAACGAGGTGAAACCGAGCGCGGGGAAGCCCAGGCTGATGAAGTCCTTGTCCTTTGTCTCCACTTATAGTCTGAAGCGATCGAAAAGCTTGAACGCTGCCGATGTGCTGGCGGCCAAGGCGGTGAATATCTCGGACGCTTCTGAACTGGGGAAATTCCCTCCGGCTGTTCAAGACACGCTTCTGAGAGCCATTGAGGGTACGGCTAGCGATCAGAATTTTTACAGTCTCTTTTTAGAACGTATATTCATTGTGATTTCTTGGACAGATCCGAATCTCCTGAACGCGCGAGGCTTGATGGAGCTGGTGCGTCACATCCTCGAGAGGGTCGTCGAGAACAGAAAGTACGCGGAGCCGGCTGCAAAGATTTGCATCACCATCATAGAGGTTACTATCCGTCCAGTCACCGAGCACTTGATATTAATATTGATTGTACTGGATATAAAGACTGGTTGGGAACAATTTGCTGTAGAAAGAAGCGAAGGAGACCTTCCTGGAATCGTTGCTGAACACTTGCCAGCAGTGGTACCAGGATCGCGTCAGGATACTCTACGACGGGTCGAGCTACCATCGCTACTCCGCCTTCATGACGTTCCTGAACGAGATGTACTGCCAGGTATGAGAGAGCACTGGGATGTGGTGCTCGAGAGTTCCTCTCGGACGGACGCTTAAGCCGGGAATCCACTGGGAAGTTAAGCTATGTTTTAGCTTAGCTTTCGGTGGAAACGGTTCCTTAAGAATGTATTGAAGCTAATTTTTTTTAAAACGTAGCGTGGCGTAGCTTAGCTTCCCCGGTGGATTCTCATCTTAAAACACGTTTGAGTCATAGAAGTTTATAGCGCTGTCTGGCGATCATTGATTGATGACGCAATCGACGCCAGGTTCCGCAACGTTAACTTCCTCGTGAATCAATCTATTTTTTGCCCGCGAGCCGAAACGGTCTCCTTTCATGAATATGGATGATGGTTACAGTTGAAACGAAGGCAGCTTCAGCTGAAAACGCAGCAGGAGGGCGTTCCTCCCGGACGCGTTCTCCTCACGTTGCTCTGGAAGTGTTGCCAGGATTGCCTGCAGCCTCCTGTCGTCAACTCCCTGGCCGAGGTGAGCTGGCGTTCAAGCAACTTCCGTCGGGAAATTCGTTTTACTCCTCGGAAGAGCTGGATGACGTCCTTCTCGGCTAAATCTCTAATACTTTCTATTCTTCTCCTTTATTCGAAAGACGGACTGCCTCTTCGTCATCCTGACGTGCATTGGCAAGGACCTGGACATAGAGTTGCCAGCCCAGCTGCAGCAGTTGCTCGGAAGCTTGAGGGACGCCTTCCTCGCCGAGGACACCATCCTGCCATCGGTCAGAAAGACACTTTTGCAGCTGATAGAGCTGCACGCCGCGCATTGGCAGCTCCCTGCGCCGGCGGTCGTCTACTATTATCCTGGCTCCACCTCGAAATGATGCTTCACGCTCCGAAGTCCTCCGTCCGTTGGCCGGTTCTGTGGTTGCGCGCGTCGGGCACGCGTGGACTCGGGTGTTTGTGATGCGAGTTCACAGGATTCTTTGTACTTGAATGGCCGGGTCGTGGGTCGTGCGAATAAAAATGATACGAATGCCGTCAGAGGCGGACCGAAGGTGAGAGAAGCTGCCTCGAAGCTGATCGCCTGGAGCAACGTCGCTGACGCGTTAGGCGAAAGATATTTAGAGCGATGCGTACTGTATTTCGTATGGAATGCGGTTTAAGCATCCTCTCTCTTTGGCTCGTTATCTAGGGAGGACGAGTCGACTCGTTGTTAATGCGTTGGACGAAACGGGTGCCTTGTCTATTTAAATATATAATTAAATATATATTTTTGAATATGTAAATGTGTTTCTAGTCGCGGAGTGGCCTAGTTAACGGGTTGAAGATATATTTACTCGTGAGTAATTAGATCCGAACTTTGGATAGTGAAGCAAGTATGTGGAGGAGTGTTTTGTAGTGGACACAGTCGAGGATTTTTATTTCACTTTATAGCCGAGGTAGATGGTAGCTTAGCACCAAGGAAAGAAGAGTAATTTAAAGAAATAGAGATACTTATTTGAGGGGATTTTAACTCTGAACGTGCAGCATCGAAGTCCCCCAAAGCTAGACCCATCGATTATCCCCACTATCGAAGTTACAATAAATTCCACAGGAATTTCTGACCAAGCACTCCTCGATCGCTACGATCCGAGGCTCAGCCTCGTCGAAAGAGACGTTCTATCCGAATCGTGACCTCCTTTGTCAGCTGAACTTGTAAATGGTAGCTCCGAGGCGACCATAGAGGCATTACGACTTTCACGGGGACTCGATAAAAGCGTCCGTCTCATTTTACGTTCGCATGACTCCACGTCCGTCAATATCGCCCGCCGAAGTAGGCTCCGATGCGCAATAAACGCTTCCGAATCGCTCCAAGAAGCCTTTGTGCGAGTGTTCTTGCGAAACCTTTGTTCGACTAATGTCCGAGCGATCACGCGTCCAGAGGATGCGTCAGCCCGAGCATCCGCGATCTCCTCTACCGCGGAAAATGATCCCTTCGTCCACGAAAAAGATATTCTCCAGTGATTCATCCGTTCCCTCGTGGAAAATGGTGCAAGAGTCACGGTCGTTTCCGCATCCAAACCACATTAACGCACGCTGTTAACCCGTTAACCCGCCGCTGGGAAGCCCGTGGACTCTTGCGGTCTACGGAATTAGAAATGATTTCGTTAGTAAGTCAATGGGTTAAGAAATCGTGAAACCGAGCACACCGTCCGGCTTCTCTCGACCACCGAATTATCGCCTCGCAGCGATAAACGCTCCGAGAATGTTCAACCGCGTAAGATCGCAGGTTCGCGATTAAAACGAGACATCGAGTATCGGCGCGTACGCTCCGCGCGTGCAACGGAATGACGAATTACTTAACGGAGCAGGTATTTGTAGAAAGCGCTTGGTCGTTGGACCATTAAGTTTCGCGGAAGATCCGAGGGCCTCTGTAGGCCCTGGAAGCCTGTATCGAATTTTCCACGGCTTTTCCCCGCGAATGCAAGGCTGCGAAGTGTATTAAAAGAATGAAAATCGAATGGATTGAGAGCACGAGTAATAAGCCGGGGTCGAACTCGTTCGAATCGGCTCGAAGAACGGGAGAAAAACGAGACGGCGCGAACGGCGAAGAAACGTCGAGTAAAACGTGTTTACGCCTTCTGGTGTGTGCCGCGCACGTTAATCTCCGAACACGAGCGCGAGGAGGCTACTTCCTCGTGGTTTTAACCTCGATAACTCGGGCGTAGTGGCGAATGGAATGATTTTAAAATACAGGTGCAAGAATTTGTTTTAATTACGACTGGTTCTCTGTGATTCGCTCCCCGTTCTTCGCATGGTAACGTGGATTTTATTACAGGTGGATTTCTGCGGTAGGAAGAAGCTCGCCCGGTCGGAGGACTGTTGGCAAATGTCGGTGATTCATAATAGAAAAGGTGAAGAGCCCCGGGTGGAAGGGGAGCGGCGGAAAAACGCGACATAATGCTCTTAATAAGGAATATGCTCGTGTGATCTCCTTCTCGAAATGCAATCGCCTTTGCCGATTCGTGCCAAGGGCGATAAAAATCGTCCGGTAGGCGCGCTCTCTCTCTCTCTCTTTCTCTCTGTCTTCCATTCTGAGGTTTGACTCACGATGTCTTCTCGGAGAGAACGGCTGGTAGCACTTCATTCGCGGGCTTAGGCTGCCAAATTTCTGAAATTCCTTAACGCTACGTCGCGGCACGATTAATATTCCAATGGAGGAACACGTTACGAAAGTCGAGAGGAGAGAAGAGATGAGAGGTACTTTAAGAGGTGGCTGGATTAATTTTCATGACGTAGGTATGTAAGCCTTCCTCTGGACGAATATCAACGGGGTGTAAAATCGAAGTTACTAGATGTGGAATCTCTTGCGAAACTGTGGCGAAACTCCATTAACCCTTAGCAAGTAGAATGGAACGGCAATTGCGTTGCTATTAATGGAACAGGGGAAGTATCTTAGTCTAATGTCCTAGAATTCAAGATCACTCTCGGAATTGATATTAAATTCTCCATCAGGCGCAGAAGACCAAGCCGATCTTGTCTATGAAGAACCGTTGCAATAGAAGAGGAGGATGAAGAGGACCAGCCCGCCACATAAACGGACATCACCCAGAACAGCCCAGACTCGCACATACATTCCAGCCGCCGCGAGAAAAACAGTCTGACTCACTCCGCGAAACGGAGGGCCGCGGCGCGCACCCACCCAACAGGCCCATACCTACACGGCGAACGTAGGCATCACAACATCCGCCAGAGGCTTTCGGAAACCCCGGCGACTCTGCCTCTCGATTGACCAACACCCGAAGGTCGCGTCCTCTCCCCCGTCGCGGTGCTCGGCGTCCGAGAAGCGAGCAGAGGCAAGCACGAACGCGGAACGGGAGCGCGTTGAAGTCGCGGCCACCGGCGCGTCGGGCCCGGGATGTTCTCCAGCCGGTGGCGGCGGTCGTCGGAGCGGCGTCGACCTTGAAACCCCCGACGGCAGGTCGGGGAACCGAGAGAGGTTTCGCCTTGGGTAATCGGTGCCGCGGACTCGAAAACTAGGACTGCGCCTGCGGTGACGCGGCCGACGTACGCGGCCAGCGAATCGCGACGGCGGGAGCGCCTTGTGGTGGAGGAGCGGCTCGAGGGAGGTGGAGAAGACGAGGGAAGGAGGAGGGCTCGCGGCCCGCGGAGGCGACGAGGGGGAGGGAGAGGAGAGAGGCGCGTTCGCGGTAACGAAACAAATAGGCCGGCGACTTTCACCGGCGTAGCCGAGAACGGCCGCGGCACACAAGCGAACGCTCTTGGCCCGTACCGCTTCTCCGGGTTGCGGAGCCGTACCCTCGCTCTCGCCGTTCCCCCGTCGTCCTCGAGCACGGGGCGAGGAGGGCCGGGGGGAGAGCGAGAGTGAGAGAGAGAGAGAGAGAGAGGGGAGGGAATCCTGCCAGCGCGGAGCAGACACGAGGCATACCCCGAGCGAGCACACCGAGGGGCCCTCGATTCTTTTTCTCTCGGCCGTGTCGCACGTGTCGTCGTCTCCGTCTCCGCGACCCGGCTTCGACGCCGCTCCTACCGTATTCACCGACGACCACTTCGCCGCGAATCTACCGTTCCGCTTCGCGTCGCCCCTTTCGCCGCCGTTAAACAACCATCCGACGTTTCTCTGCCGAGCGACAGTTGCATCCAAGTGGAGGAAGATTTGTACAGCGCGAAGGGGGATAGGATGTGTCCTCGCGGCCGCCTCTGAAGCGGAGCCGGACAACGAGGGCCACGGGCCAAGTCTGTGGTCGCAGCTGAAAGAAATGCGCTGCTGCGAGCTGGTGGTATCGTGACGACGATGACGCGACGACGACCGCCTGGACCAGGCCCGCGGGGAACGTTCGCGTTCGCCTGGCTGCTGTGCGGCGTGTTGGCCGCTGCTGGGACCGGTAGGCGCTGAACCGCGGGCATTATAGTGTCTTGTCCGCTCGAATCGGCGGCAGACGGTGCATCGCCAGTGAAAATATCGAACGACGATTAGTACCGATGATCGTGCACGGGCCTTGGATCTCTGTCTTTCACTGGGAGTATCTAGAATTCGGCCACCGGTAGTTAGGCTCGGCCCCGGGCCGCAGCCGAAAGTAGGCCTGAATGCGGGCAGCGCTACTTTTCCTGGACACGTTTAATGTTAACGCGGATTTTCGGTCTAGCAGGAACGCCCGGTTGATAGTGTAGTGCGTTTACTGTTTGCAGGCTCGTGTTGCAATGCGTGCATGCGATGACGCGGGTACGTGTGCGAGTGGTAGGTGCAATAGACAAGCCGCTGAGGATGGTATGCCTAGATAGGCTTGTAGTGTGGGTGAAAAAGTTTCTCTGTGCCTCCGATGTTAACGTAATCGCTGGCTTATTGCTGCCTGTTAAGGGCTCGGGTGTAACAGATCCTAGAGATCTTTTTATATCCTCTTACGTGACTTGATAGCTCTGCTGGTACCTTTTACAGATTCATACGAAACATCGCCAATGAGCAGAGTAGATCAGAGCTGGTTCTTCTGCTCTCCATTGCTTTATCCTTGCTGGGAATTCCTAGTTATACGTCTTCTGCTTAGCATTGGAATTCCCCTTTCTATTGTATAAATTAAACATAATTTTCAATCACTGTTTTCGCGTGCGGCGATTGTTGGTTTCTCTAGAGGTACAGAAAATGGAGTAGGTACCTAATGCATCATAATCATCCGTAGCTTTCTAATAATCTTCATTAACAGTTCCCCTTGAAATCTGCCATTCCAATTCGCTGTAATTGCCAGCCCCAATTAGAGCCCGTAAAGCCGATATTCCCCGTTAAAGTCGCAACACCGGGAATAGAAATCGATAGCCGGATGTTTCCGAGTACCCGGATCTACTGTCTCCCGTACCCACTTAATAATTTATGTGCATAGCGGATTTCGCGAACGATTGTCATCGCACACGATAAATCAGAGCTGCGAGTCGGTCGATCGATCTCGCTGCGGACGATTAATTTATTAAACGGACGATCTTCGATCGACAGATCCAAGCGCCTTGTTCGATCAGCGATTCATAGAACCGGGAAACTCCAATCGTTTTTATTATTAATTCACTGGGTTCGCTGGACGAAAGATCCGCGCGCGATTAACGGTTGCAAACGGGGACGATCCTTGAACCCGTCACGTCGTCGCTCGCTTTCGATTTTAGAAAAGCTTCCTTCCCATTCGAGCGAGCACACTTTGAATTATACATGTACACCGGTTTTCAATCGGTAAATCGCCCTCTCTGCTGCACTTGCAATCTGGAGAACTTGTCTCTTACAGGAGTGTTGCATAGTTACACGGACAAACAGAGGTACGACGGATGGTACAACAATCTGGCGCATCCGGATTGGGGATCGATCGGCAAGTACTCCAAAACAGTTTGCGCGTTTCTTCGACGCGCTGTCGGCGCGCTTGTGTGCTGCGAGCCTCTGGAATTCTGTTTCATTCAACTACCGCGATCTTCCTTTACTCGCAGACGCATCGGCACGGACTGCGTGGAGAAACTTTTGAAAACAAAGGCGACGATAGAAGTCTCTCGAGAACAGTAGGCAGTGGCGGCGATCGGGATTTAATCTAGGGGGAGTAGTCGAGTCGAAGGGGTAAAAATACTTTTAATGGAAATGCAATAGAATTATACTAAGTGATTATAAAAATTTAGTTACAGAATAAAATTCAGTTTTCTCTAGTTTTTACAAAGCTCTTGAATCACTTCAGTCGCGGTTACATTAATCTTCTTTCTTCTTTTTCTTTGGGGGTTGCCAGAGCCTCTTCTGGGTGAACCACTGTAGGTACAAGTTTATTTTATAAAATAAAGCAAGGATTATTCTCGACTTCGCATGTTAATCTCCGAATGATCTGTCGAGTGTAAAAATTCAGTACTTATCGTTTCGATGCGCCTCGTGGAAGTGAATGAAGATCGTTTTTGCGGGTCGAGTAGACTCCGGCTCTTTTTAGCGCATTGTTGTAGATATTCTCATTAATACAATGACGCGGCCAGATTTGCAATTACAAGCGCGCCGAATGGTGAAGAGTGAAAGGTGAAAAAAAGGCGCAGTTTTGTTGCTGTGCAGCGAGAAAACTCGCACGTGTGAAAGAAATCGGTAATCAGATTCGCCGACAGTAGCTGTTCTGGTTCTTTAAGCGCGAAGATTGCGGGTTCTCGCGTCTACTAACATCGACAGGCACGAACGAGCTGGGGGAATGAAATATCGAAAGGAAAAAGGAAAGATGCAAGGGAATTCTGTCGCGAAATTATATGCAATCGCTTTTCTGTCGCTTTTTACTTCGCGTTGCCAGTCATCCACCTTGACCTTAGCCTCACAGTTAATATCAAACTTTCGATCTTTCTGGCAGCCCGAAGAATGCAGCCGCCCAATCTGCGCGTTGATACATCTATAGGGAAACCTTTGTTCTAAATTCTGATAACAGTGTCAACAACTCTGATTGGCACCGTGCTCCAACTTAGAACTCTAAAAATATTTTAAAAGCACCGGCTTTCAGATGTATCTAGCGAAAGTAATCCTCTGTGCATCAAAGCACGTCCACAATGGAAATTAGTTATGGGCAGGAACTTTGGGGGTTGATAGAACTCGGTAAGAAGTAAAGGAAATGTAATAGATTCCAAGCTGATCAGCTTCTTAATGGCTTCACTTCTTCAGTTCCCTCACTCTTTGAAATTTACACCCTGTATTTAACCCTTCGTGGTCAGATGGGGTGTGTCCCACCCCAAGATGTGTCCTTGCCAATATTTCTGTCAATTTTTAGACCTTAATAATGAAATTGAAAAATTTAGTGAATTTTAACAAAAAAAATCGTCTTTACCCACAACTATTTTTTCAAATACAAATTTCAACTTATCGAAATTTACATTTACAGAAGAAGACTATTAGAACAAGATTGTTCGAGTATTACGATGGTATAATTATCACTAAAAAGTTAAAAGATTCAAAAATACGAGAATGGTACCTAATTAAAATGTGACACTGGGGTGCAATGAACATTATGTGAACATCAGTTTCTGATTATAAGGAGACCACGGAGGGTTAAGTAAAACAAAGATAATTCATCGAGCTGTGACGATATTAACGTGGTTGGTACCTTCATAGACAGCAGGCTGATACGAAAGATGCCAGCTGCCTATTCCGATGGGGTTTACATGCTGGCAGGCCAGGACAGGCCCTCCCCCAGGAAGCTCAGTCAACTATTTATGCAGGGGGATGATGGCCTGCCCTCAGTCAAGAACAGAACCGCGTTATTCGCCTTCTTCGGTGAGCACCAGTCAGAATTATACTAAGTTTCTTATTTGGACACGTTGCTTAGAATAATTAGAGGGCCATTGATTTCGAAAACATGATTTCCTACAGTTTTGTCTCTAATTATTCTGAGCACAGTATCCGCGTTCCCGCCGTTTTTTTTGGAAAAGATCCTCTAGCATATGCGGAGAGCAGAGGGTGAAGTAAAAATAAGTTTACTAGAAGCTTGGAGGAGGTCCAACTTGGCACCTCCGATCGACACGTTTGCCATTAAATTGCTCGCCATTGAACTCCTCCAAGGAGAATAAAAGCGCCGCGTGGTCAATTAATTTTGCGTGGGAATTGTAATTGTACTGACGTTAGACCCAAGACACTTTTCAATTAGTCCTATTAACATTTGGAAGCTTCCAAAGACGACGAATCATCCTCCGAGTCTCTAAGAGGTTCCCCGAGAACGGAGTTCTCTCCAAGGTGTTGCGAATTCATCTCTCACTTTCCCTACGTGTACACGCGTCCAGGAAAAGCGGATTGCACGGTTCTCCAGGATACGTCGATTCATCTGGGAAGTCGCTCGCGAATTAATAATCGTGCAGTCGCGCGTAGAATGCTTGCTCGCCACGAATATCCGTATCGCGGTGGTTGCGCAAATGCCGAGGTGTCCGGGTTAGGAACGAGTAGCACGAGATGCAGGGGACATTTCCGTTTGAATGTGTAGCTCGAAGTCTAATCGAAGATCCACTTGCTGGATCCACTTTGCTGGATAATTCAGGGAAAGGGAAGAATTAATCGAGACATTTATTTCTCTTAAGGGGCAGTTCCGATCTAGAGCCCCCAAAAATGTGTGATCTCTAGGAATTAATTAAAGGAAAACTACTACATACAATTTAATGGGACTTTTTTTATTGTATTAAGGATGTCTTAAACTATAGAAATATATTTTTTGTTTTATAATTCATCATTGCAAATGGTACTGGGGAGTCATTAAAGTCGAGGCGTCAAAAAATTCATCGAAATCGGTGGAACCTGTAGTACTTAAATCATTGGTCTGCAATAATAAACGATGCTAGATCATTAAAGAGCATGAAAATCGCTCGTGGACTGACCAGAAGAAAATGGAAAAAATTCACATTTTTTAGAAGACAACGACACTTGAAGTTCGAAATCACTTTTTCTCTATATATTTCGTCCTTTCATCAACGCCTTTAAAAATTACAAATTTTCATTTTCTTTTTAAATTTTACTGGTCTGTCCACGAGCCAGAAGTTTATTCTTCAAAATAAAAAAGTTTCATTCGAATCGGACAATAACTTTCGGAGATACAGGTCCCACCGATTTTGAGAGCACTGTTTCGAGAAAAACGCGTTTAAAGTTTTACATGAGCGCCGAGTGGCCGATTGTTAACTTCAGGATTTTTACGAATTTCAACGAATCCTATTAAACACGTATTCCTAAAAGGTTGAACATTCGAAAAATGAAATAAAGAAAAATCGATTCTTAGACCGGAACCACCCCTTAATTTTCTTCTAAAACGAGGTTCCCAAAACACTTGTGCCTCCAACTTGGAGAGAGCCCGACACAAAAGCCCCCACTCTGATAAATAATCAATTTCCACCGATCAATCCTCGATCCCTTCGAATCAAGATCACCTCCTATTCTACACATACCTTTCCCAAAAAAAAAAACCTCCTAACTAACCGGAAGCTACAGACTATTCATACATTTTATCCTCCATTTATTCCGCGTGACGTGGATCGCGAGGCGCGCACTTTCCTGTTGAAACGTGGGAAGGCCGAAAGCTGGACGGGGCGGGAGGAAAGTGTGCCCCGCGCGGCCCTCGAAAAAGAAAGTAAAAACTGGGACAGTCGCCTGGATTCCGTGCTCGTCCCGTGAGATTCCCCTCGCGGTGACCTAGGAGGAAGTGACCCCGGTGAGAAGTGGGCTCCCGGGGAACCAGTCGCGTCGCGTGCCCTCCTCCTCGTGCCCACCTCTCTTCATCGGCGGTCGGTGGCGTTTTCAGGGCAACTGGTCACGTCCGAGATCATCATGGCCAGCGAAAGTGGCTGCCCCATAGAGTACCATCGGATCGACGTAGACAAATGTGATCCGGTTTTCGACAAGGAGTGCCAAGGTAACAAGTACATTCCCTTCCGGCGAGCGGATTACGACCGACGAACCGGACGCAGCCCCAATAGCCCCCGTGAACAGGTAATTCCCTGCTTTCCTCGTCTCCACCTCTCTGTCGGCTGGCTCTGGTACGCTGGGATCAAGCGGTTACAGTGATTTTTTGTGTATCCTTTTAAATTCCTCTCTTTATTTCCGACTGGTTTAAGCGATTTCTTTCGGGGGGGAAGCTTGCGAAACGAGCAGCTGCTGTTGGAGGAAGTTCATATAGAGTGGGCGTACAAGGAAAGTCTGTGAAACCAAGTTCTGCAGAAATTGGTAGGTAAGTTTGGGGAGAATGGTATTAGCGGATTTTCCTTGTACGCGTACGATATGGATTAAGATAATTACAGAGGCAACAGGCTGCCATGTGGGTTTCCTGTATGCTTCTTAGTGAGATTTAAATGACCCCAGCTTGCCAGTTCTGTATTGAGTGCACTACTTAGAATAATTTAAATCTTCGGTACGTTAATATTAAATTGGAATTCGATTTGCTGTATGGATTGAACTCGACACGTGGTCCCCTATCAATTTTAAGCATTGTCGCTTGATTTTATCATTGAAGAGCTAAGAGCATAATGGGTTGTAAGAAGTCAGTCGCTGTATCAAAGTCCACGTAATGCTTCTATATCGATCTACGCTGGCGGGGAGTATTATCATTAACCACAGGGAAAGTGGCTGCCATTAAGAGCTCCATAAAGTGTCTATCGCGTTTCTTTTACAGCGTCTCTCCTAATTACTCCACTAAGTAGAGTTCATTGAGCGTCTTAGCGAGAACCAAAGTCCCAGCAACGGGCTCCAAACGTTGGCTTTCTAATACTAATACCGTAGAAAGTCACGTTAACATTATCATCGCCAGACGTGTCTCTTTATCCCTCGATTCGTCTGCCTCGCGAGTGATGCCCTTAATTAACCCGGCCCGGGGATAGCTGGCCTAGGGAAGATCCTTCGAGTCTGGGAAATAAGTGGTGAAAAGTAGCTCTGAATACGTGAGGTTGCAGATAAACAAAGTGACGAGCTGGGTCGACGGTAGCTTCATCTACTCGAGCAGCGAGGCGTGGGCGAACACCATGAGGTCCTTCAAGAACGGAAGCCTTCTCATGGAGCCGACGAGAAACTTCCCAGTGAGGAACACCATGCGCGCTCCACTTTTCAATCACGCTGTGCCGCATGTCATGAGAATGCTAAGCCCGGAACGCCTTTACCGTGAGTCCCTTTTTACCTAGAAACCCGAGGATCTTTTTTCGAGCGACTTTAAGTGGCAAGAGAAATCACTCAGTTCTCGGTGATCCACGGACGAATCAGCACCCCCCTATGCTGGCCCTGGGAATATTGTTCTATCGGTGGCATAATGTTGTTGCCACCCGGATACAGCGCGAACATCCAACCATGTCCGACGAAGACGTTTTCCAGAGAGCTCGACGCATCGTTGTTGGAACGCTGCAGGTAAGCTTGGAGTGGTCTGGGGTTTTATGGATCACTGCTCGATGGATTAATGAGACCTGAAGTGAGGGGTTCAATTATTCAGTGGGTTCTGGAGAAAGGTGATGAATTCCGTTTGGGTAGATCTTAGGAGATATTTAGTCCCGCAACCGGTCTCTTAACGGGGGAGGACTATCTAGAAATTTTCGAAAATTTGATTTTTATATTTTCTTGAAGTACAGAAGCTGGAAAATATCCTCGGGGAGTGTCAAGTTAATCCGATCAAAATCGGCAAAGTTATATGCGTATAAGTAGGCAGGTGTTCTTCTTAGGTCTCGCTCAGACCTAAAACTCCAAAAGCGTCTTCCTCGAAATCATGTTTTCAAAGGCTTTAATGAACCGATTTTCTTGAAGCTTTGCAGGCTTATTTTAGGGTTAAAAATCTAAGCGCCGTCGGGAGCTTTTCCTGTTTTTTGCTCAGGATTTAATCTTGGGGTGAAGCCGAGTTGAAGAGATAAAAGTATTTTTAATGGAAATTCAATGAAATTCAGTGGGCGGTAGTAGAAAGTTATTCGAGGAATAAAATCCAGTTTTTTTTCTCTCTCCGATCGTGGTTACATTAATCTCCTTTTTCCTGTTGTTTCGTTGGGGGGTGGCAGGGTTCTCTCTGAACCTGTCAAGTATTTACACTTTTAATTATAACACCATAATGAATACGTCCTTTCTGCACAGAGCAAAATGTCGTTTCAGTACCGTCGCGTGTAATCCTATGACGCTGGCACGTAATTGTATATCGCCACCGTAACTCGATACACTAATTTTATACTACTTGAGGAGTTAATACATAGCCATGAAGCAGAATCTATTACAAAACATCTCAACATCCTGTCTCAGCTATTCGTACAGATAATTAGTCTATTCTTTTTCGCAATCCCCGTTGGTTGCAGAACATTATTCTATACGAGTACCTTCCGATGCTCTTGGACGAAGATTTGCCACCGTACGCGAGCTACAAGCCGGATCTCCACCCAGGGATCAGCCACGTATTCCAAAGCGCTGCCTTTCGATTCGGTCACACCCTTATACCGCCCGGTATATATCGTCGGGACGAAAATTGCGAGTACAGGAGGACCAACACTGACCAACCAGCCATCAGGCTCTGTTCTACCTGGTGGGACTCAAACGTGAGCTGCGATTAAATTTAGAAGGCACTTTAAGGCTGTCGGGTAGCTCCGTTAGAATTTTAATACACATAACTGATAGTTCATTGGTACACTAGTTGACTCATTATCACCAAGCCCCCTGGTACTATCCTGCAGGAGGTTTTAACCAACAGCACCATCGAGGAGCTGATCATGGGCCTGTCCTCCCAAATAGCCGAGAAGGAGGACAATCTCCTGGGCACAGACATTAGGAACAACCTATTCGGTCCCATGGAGTTCTCACGCCGAGACTTGGGCGCCTTGAACATCATGCGCGGCAGGGACAACGGCCTCCCGGATTACAACACCGCCAGGGCGCACTTCAAGCTACCTCGGAGGAAGACGTGGAACGAGATTAATCCAGAACTGTTCAACAAGAACCCATCTCTGCTACGCACGCTAGTGGAGATCCACTCGAATAATCTGAACAACGTGGACGTTTATGTAGGCGGGATGCTGGAGTCCAGCGCTGGCCCCGGGGAGCTGTTTTCCACCGTGATAAAGGAGCAGTTCCTTCGCTTAAGGGACTCCGATAGATTCTGGTTCGAGAACGAAGAGAACGGGTAGGTACCGAGAGGGCTAATTAAAGCGTCGTAGGAGGATCGGCTGTTCTCTTGACGAAGTATTTACACGACGCGTTAATGTCCTCAGGATCTTCACGAGAAGCGAGATCGAGAATATTCGTCGGGTCACTTTGTGGGACGTGATAATAAACGCGACCGGTATATCGCCAGATTCTATACAGAGGAACGTGTTCGTCTGGGAGGGTGGAGACCCTTGCCCTCAACCCTATCAGCTGAACTCGACGATGTTGGAGCCGTGCGTTCCGTTGCAACGTTACGACTACTTCGAGGTGATCTTTATACTCCCGCTGCTTATTTGTTCAGCGAGCTTTTCACGTTTCCACTGTTTGCCGATTAACTGAATCAACTTGTCCGCTTGAAGGGGAGCGAGCTGGTGTACATATACGCCTGCGTTTTCCTCGGCTTCGTGCCGATCCTGTGCGCCGGTGCCGGCTACGGACTGGTGAAGCTGCAGAACCGGCGCAGGCGGCGGCTGAAGATACTCCAGGAAGCGATACAGAGGCAGCAGGACGGGAAGATCAGCGTGGACAAGATGATAGTGCGCGAGTGGCTGCACGCGAACCATCGCCGCCTGGTGAAGGTGAAATTCGGCCCGGAGGCGGCACTGCATATCGTCGATCGCAAAGGGGAGAAACTCCGCACGTTCGACTTCGGCGACGTGAACACCGTTACCATGGAAGAGTCCCAGGTGATTGCCGTAATCGCGGTTACGTTTCGCTCTACACGAAAGCCGCGGGATACAGCGTAGAAATCTCGAAGCGGAACCACCGTTGCGCAAACCCGGGCTTCGCGGAGCAAAACGCGTGGAAATTCGTTCGACTACTGGGACTGCTCGGAAACCGTTCCTTCTAAGTAGCCGAATTCTGGGGAGCACTTTATCCATCGATCGCGCGATTGTACGCTTTCTCGAGCAGTCGAAACGCCTTGTTATTTGCGGATATAATGTTGAAATTATTACTACGTGTACTTGAGGTATTCTCAGCATCAAGCGCTTCCTCGGTGAAACTTATCTCTGGCGTCTCGGTTACTCTTCAGGAAAACGCGAGCGGCCACCGAAAGGCGTTGGTGCTGTTACGGATACCGCGGGACTACGACCTCGTCCTTGAGCTAGATTCCCTGGCGTCTCGTAGGAAGTTCATTGCGAAACTGGAGGCTTTCCTGGCCTCACACAAGAAGCACTTCACGCGGTCCCAAGTGGGCAGGGATATTATGCTGGCGAAAGCGGAAACGAAGGAGCGACGTCAGAAGAAACTCGAACAGGTAGTGTCTCCCTTCCTGCATCGCTCTTTAAGGATTCCTGCTCCAATGCTTCCTGCCTCTCCGAGCTTAATAAAAACTCGTCTTTTCAAACAGTTCTTCAGGGAGGCTTACGCCCTGACTTTCGGCCTCCGACCTGGTGAAAGGCGTCGGCGATCGGAGGACAGCGACAGCGGCGAGGTCGTCACCGTGATGCGCACCTCCTTGTCGAAGAGCGAGTTCGCCAGCGCGCTTGGGATGCGAGCGGACGCTGTGTTCGTGAAGAAAATGTTCAACATCGTCGACAAGGACAGGGACGGTCGTATTTCCTTCCAAGTAAGCGTTCCTCTACATTTCTCGCGGGCTATTCTTCGCGCCAGGACACGGTCGATTTAAATATACGCGTGCAGGAGTTCCTGGACACCGTGCTGCTGTTCTCGAGGGGCAAGACCGAGGACAAGCTGAGGATCATCTTCGACATGTGCGACAAGGACTGCAACGGAGTGATCGATAAGGAAGAATTGTCAGAGATGCTGAGATCGCTGGTGGAAATAGCGCGGACCACCAGTTTGTCCGACGATCATGTCACGGAGCTGATAGACGGGATGTTCCAAGTAAAAATTCATAGCATTCTCGCGGATGGCGTGTAGTTGAACGGATTGTACTTAAATCGATGCTCCTGCAGGACGCTGGCTTGGAGAGGAAGGACTACCTCACGTACAATGACTTCAAGCTGATGATGAAGGAGTACAA
The DNA here is from genome assembly GCA_963932335.1 of Andrena marginata. NCBI lineage: Eukaryota > Metazoa > Arthropoda > Insecta > Hymenoptera > Andrenidae > Andrena > Andrena marginata. Next base: position 3,506,210 of record OZ010660.1, read on the forward strand.
GGGCGACTTTGTGGCGATCGGCCTCGACTGCAAGGGTGCCAAGCAGAATTTCCTTGACACGTCCACGAACGTGGCTCGTATGACGAGCTTTCACATTGATCAACTTCCAGCCGAGGACTCGAAGAGCTGGGCAAGGAAACAGTGGGACGCTATGTCCACGTTTCTCGAGGAGAATCGGCAGAATATATTCTACCTGTTCGTTTTCTACGTGACCACCATAGCTCTCTTTGTCGAGAGATTCATATGTGAGTATCCCGCAGTTATTTCTTGCCTATATTTTGCCATTTGAATGATCGAGCCTTGCTTCAACTCCCAGATTACTCATTCATGTCCGAGCACACGGATCTGAGGCACATTATGGGGGTTGGAATAGCCATCACCAGAGGATCTGCCGCTGCCTTGTCCTTCTGCTACAGCTTGCTGCTGTTGACCATGTCCCGCAACCTCCTCACCAAGCTCAAGGAATTCTCCATTCAACAGTACATCCCTCTGGATTCTCACATCCAGTTTCACAAGATCGCCGCCTGCACTGCGCTGTTCTTCTCCGTTCTGCATACAGTGGGGCACATGGTGAATTTTTACCACGTCTCGACCCAGCCGTTGGCTCATCTTCGCTGCCTGACCAGCGAGATCAGCTTCCCCAGCGATGCTCGGCTGACGATCTCCTTCTGGCTATTCAGAACCGTAACAGGTAGCTTATAGAAGTAACTCTATGCATTGTAAGTAGGGCTGGGGCTATTTGTCGAATTTTTCGGTAATCCAATAATTCAGTTGCTCAATTATTTGGCGAATATAATTCGAATATCCAAGTATTCGAATAGTATGGTGTGAATTATAAATCACGAACTCACTCGAAATATTCCAGTAGTATTCGAATACTCAAATATTCGAATAATAACATTCGAATACTCGAAATATTCCAGTAGTATTCGAATACTCAAATATTCGAGTAGTATTCGAATAATAACATTCGAATACTCAAATATTCGAGTAGTATTCGAATAATAACATTCGAATACTCAAATATTCGAATAATAACATTCGAATACTTAAATATTCGAATATTAAATTATACAAATAGTCCCAGCCGTAATTGTAAGTCACTTGACGACCATCGAAGCAGTTAAAACACTATTCCGTCCTTGCAGGTTTAACTGGAATCCTCCTGTTCGTGGTGATGACGATAATCTTCGTGTTTGCCCATCCCACTATTCGCCAGAAGGCGTACAAGTTCTTCTGGTCGACTCATAGCTTGTACGTAGTGCTTTACGCACTGTGTCTGATTCACGGGCTGGCTCGATTAACCGGTTCACCGCGATTCTGGATCTTCTTTGTCGGGCCTGCTATCATTTACGCTCTCGATAAGGTAAATCGAGAAACACCATGTTCGCAAATCAACCTCGGTTTCTAATTCCGTGTATGAAACTTCGATATGGACGTTCGGGCGTCGATTAACAAATTACTATTATTATTGCGCAGATGGTGAGCCTTCGGACAAAGTACATGGCGTTAGACATCATCGAGACGGAGCTGCTACCGTCGGACGTGATAAAGATCAAATTCTACAGGCCTCCGAATCTGAAGTACTTGTCCGGCCAGTGGGTGAGGCTCTCCTGCACCGCTTTCAGGTCCAACGAATTTCATTCGTTCACATTGACCTCGGCGCCGCACGAGAACTTTCTGTCGTGTCACATCAAGGCCCAGGGGCCCTGGACCTGGAAGCTGCGGAACTACTTCGACCCCTGTAATTATAACCCAGAGGACGAGCATCCGAAAATAAGGATAGAAGGTCCATTCGGAGGTGGGAATCAGGACTGGTACAAGTTCGAGGTCGCGGTGATGGTCGGCGGAGGCATCGGGGTCACTCCTTATGCCTCCATGCTGAACGACCTCGTCTTCGGCACTTCTACGAACAGATACTCGGGGGTTGCTTGTAAAAAGGTAACGACGTGCAATGCGATGCTGGCTGGATCGATCCTTATGCGTAGGGGCGATGTTAACTTGGCTTGCTTTACTCGCAGGTCTACTTCCTGTGGATATGTCCCTCGCACAAGCACTTCGAGTGGTTCATCGACGTCCTCAGAGACGTCGAGAGGAAGGACGTCACGGACGTCTTAGAGATTCATATATTTATTACTCAATTCTTTCACAAGTTCGATCTACGCACCACTATGCTGGTAAGTCGTTGCGCGCCGATTGCGATTGTAGGGTGAGAAAGCTGAGCTGACTCTTTTCGTTGCAGTATATTTGCGAGAACCATTTCCAGAGGCTATCCAAGAAGAGTATATTCACGGGGCTGAAAGCGATCAATCATTTTGGTCGGCCCGATATGACTTCGTTCTTAAAGTTCGTTCAGAAGAAACACAGCTACGTAAGTTCGCCGTGATTGAAATGAAACTGTTTATTAGTATATTGATTAAATCGTCCGATCGTGTTTGCAGGTCAGTAAAATAGGAGTATTTAGTTGCGGGCCACGTCCATTAACGAAGAGCGTGATGTCCTCTTGCGACGAAGTGAACAAGGGCCGTCGCCTGCCGTACTTCATTCATCACTTCGAGAACTTCGGCTAGTCTGATCGATATTACCATTAAGGAAGGCGGAGAAGAACGATGGAATCTATCGCGAATCTCGTGGAACTTTCTCGAATGTATATATTTATGCGCGTGTGCGCGTCCTTTATTTATACCGAGTATTACAATTTCTTATTTATGATCACGCAAACGAATACCTTTCTCGGAAGCTGCGCTTTAAGGTACCCGGTGAAGAAACCACCGATGCCCGCCCTACGATTAGGACTGATTAAAACGAATAGCGACCTTGGAGCTCGCAAAGCGATCCTCGTAATCTCGAAATCCCAGATACTTCAATATCTAACACACCATCTGTTTCCTTTTTCGTTTCTGCCAGGAGGCTCCAGAATTTAGGAGGTGAACAGAATTGCAAGTAGAATAAGAATAAGAGTTTTATTTCGGAACGTCAGAGGTCGGGAATAAATAAGAAGACTCAGCCGTTGATAGTCCTCCTCGAAGAGGATGGAAAAGGGTAAGACCAGTTGTTCTTGGCCGGGTCCTCGTGAGGCTCGTGCTGAAACTCCGAGGATTCGTGGGACGCGTAGCCGCGATTTATCACCCCTTGCGTGTCTTCCTTGGCGTCGTGCCTGCTCTGCAGCTTCGACGACAGTTGACTGAAAGCATCGAAATAAATATCACTGCGCGTCATCAGCCGTCGAACACGCGCAGGCCAAGAGAGAACCTTATAATTCGATCGCCAAAAGAGTCTTCGATCTTAGGTAATCTCCTCCTGATGTTCCTCGTGTCGAAGCTCTCCTCTATTATAACGTGCCTGTCGTACGGCGTGTCGTAGTCGACCTCCAGTATAGTGGAGAACTGATGAGGGAATATCATGTCGATCGCCGTTATCACCACTCCAGCAAAGAAGCACCCGATGCCTGGGGAAGGTACAGATTACACGATCCCGACTTCCTCTCCTCGGAATTCTACAGTTTAATAACAAGGGAAATGCAAACCGGATAGCAAAACCAGCCAGTAGTTCCATCCCAAGTTGAAGGCAAGTATCGAGCCGTCTATGTGCGCTATGAGAGGCTCGCAGGGCAGCAGTGCCCAGTATATCAGATTCGTCAGTAACATACACATTCCAGTGAATATCATGCCGTAGGCTCCGTATCGCGGCACTACCACCAATAACAAGTTCATCATCACCCAGGAGGCGAAGGTTGTCCTGCGAGGAAGAAGCAGCAGGTGTCAGGAAATACCGTCGGAGGCTTAATTCACGCAAATACAACCTACGAAACGGTATCAGCTCGAAGAGTACGAACTCGAGACTGCGTGATTACCATAGCATTAGCGAGGCATAGTACCCAGCCTGTCGGTATTTGCTCCCCCAGGAGAAGCCCTCCTGATGCAGACTGAAATACTCCGCCAAAGAGACTATAGGGAACGGTGCGCCCTGGTCGAGTGCTTGCTTGAAGGCGCTGGTCATCTCCCCGGTGCTTCTCCACCAGAACCTTTCGTTGTACTCCACGTCGTCCATCGGGTTCGCGTCGCCCGGTAACACTGCGCCGGAAAGCTTATAAATAACGTGGGGCAGGCGATAGTTTAAAATATGGGACGGTGTATTACGATTCTCCGGTGGTAGCTAGCGATTGGACGGAACGATTGAAATGTTTAGACGCGAAGTGACTCACGCCTGTACGTGATGTTTATGTGCATCAGGCCGATGTAGCCGCCGATTTCAGCGGTGGTCTTCTGCCGGGAGAATGCGCTGTACGTGCTGACGATGGTCGCCGAGCTGGTGTGCCAGGATGATCCATACTGGGCCACTGCGGAGATAAAGAATTTACTGGTGTTCCTTCGAGGAAGCTATTTGATAGCGAGGCAGAGGGGATCTTACCTTGAATCGACGCGCCGACGAAGAGACTCAAGGTCACGGTGAGAAAGGTGCTGAGTCGCTGGAAACGCAAGAGGAATCGCACGAATTACGTGGTAGCATTTTGTACAGTCACCGCGATACAGGACAAAGAAGCTTCGAGAACAATGCGCGCGTTTACCTCCTTTCGAATCCCAGGGAATATCACCAGGAACGCCGTGAAGATGGTGCCGAAGATCACGAAGACGATCACCAAGGGAACGTCGCCCGTGACCGGCGTGCGGTTGCTGTAGCTGTACAACGTCGGCCCTCCGTCGATGCGGAACGCGTCGAACCATCCCTTCATCCTGTCGACCCGATTCTCGACGCCTCGACCTTCAGGGAACCGGTGAGTTCCGGTTCGCCGTTGAAGCCACTTGGCATCAAGAGTCCTGCCTAAGTATTCTACCAGGCGGAGGCAATGGGAAGCCGAAACCGATTGATTTCTCTATAATTCCGACTAGCAGGCACTGAATCGTTGCGTTTCGACTACAGGTCGCCGCGGGAGGACTACTAGCAGCCAAGGACGATTATCGTGAAACGAAGGTAAATCGCGTGGCGCACCTGCGCCGCTAACATCGAGGTCCCGGAGGCAGAGCGAGCACTAAGGCCCCCGAGTAGGTTAACGGGTCTTCGAAAGTGATCTCCAGCGACGGAGGTGGAGGGGCAGCGGAGGCCTTTAGAAGGGGCAGAATGAAAGAGAAAGAGGCGCAGGTGGGGCATGTGCTCGCCGAGAGGCCTAGCCGCGAAGAGGAGCGAGGAGCCGAGCGAGCAAAAAGCCGCCGGATCAGCTGAGCGAAGGAGGAAAAGAACGTGGCGGCGCACGCCGCGTCGCGTCGTTTTATTTCGGCGGATCGGCGATCGATGATCCCGGATGACGACACCAGACGTGGACACGTGAGCGTGGATCGCGCGGCATGCCCGATAGCACGCGGGAGAGACTTCGACGCCCGCACGCACCGGTCACGCCCATTGTTTCCCCCAGGGAATTCTGCTTTCGTAACACTGCCTGCCGGCCGGCCCCGCCAAGCTTCGCCGACAGATTGCGGGGCTTGAATAATAACGACGCTCGGTCGGAACGATATCCGCGGGCGGCTTTAATTCAATTCCAAGCGCGGTAGATATTTTAACGCTGGTAGGAGGTGGGAGAGAGCCGGTATATGCGACTGAATTTCTAGAATGATCACAGTGCAGGACCGGCGGTAGTAGCGCGTGAATATTGGACCGTGAAAGTAGATTGAGGCATCCTTGATCAGGCGGCGAGCCTAGCTATTTCACAGAGCACGCTGGCCTTTGGTCTGCCCGGATATTACAGTACAGTTCCGTTGCTTTTCCAGACAGTGTTGGAAACAGTACCGCAGAAGCGACACGCGCGTCACCGGTACATAACCACGGGGAGCCACAGGTAGGAGTAATTCGAGACATCCCCGATCAGCCACCACACCCAGCCAACCCACACGCGTATCGTATCCCGGCGTCTTCGGGTCAGCGGAGCCTCGGCTCATTAGGGTCGTCGACCTCCGACCTTCGCTCCGCTCGTTCGCCCTCTACGCGGAAATATCTCGCGACGAGCAACCGGCGATTAATGAAAGCGTACCCCGGGCCGAGGACCCTTGGCCAGGTGCGCGTACAATGGCCAGAGCGAAGCCGGCGCGGGGTGAGCTATCGGTGCGGACAGATAAAAGGGGCCGGTGCCAATGGGACGCGCACAGTGTCCGGGACCGGTAGCGGAAGCACGGTACCAAACACCGCGTCCCGTGCGCCGCGATATATCGAGGTATGCGTCCAGGCTGGTCCATAGGTGCCGGCAATAACTCGATCTATTTCAGGCGGTCTAATTCGAGCCGGGTGACGCTAAACTTTTAAACGGGCAGCGCTGGTAGCATCTCCACCACCACCGCCGCCCTAGCCGCCACCACCATCGGCCGCTCTCCACCACCACCGCCGACGATAACCACCGGAACGAGGATTCCGGTGGCAGAGAGGCTGCCGCTCGCGCAGTCTCCTCAGCGCGTAGGCCCCCAATACACACCCGACACACTGCTTCTCTGACCCTCGAAGGTAAACCATTCATTTTTCAATCCTCTTATCCGGCGACCGTTAATCCACGCGCCGGGGTCGGCCATCAGCGATTAAATCGTTCCTCGGGCAGGCAGATTGCGGGGCACGTGATATTCGTGAATCGAAGCGATCCCGTCGGCATCTCTCGCCAGCTTTCTCTCGACGAAAGCGGCCCCGAAGAGGGCCCCCGCAGGCCGGAGGAGAAAACGGGCGGCCGCGATCTGTCGCGAGAAATCGTCCGCGGAACGAGTATAGCAGGCAACGTCGGATCGGGAGTAGCTTATCGCGAGGGGCGACGCGGAAGAGGGGCCCCTTTGTTGGTAGGTAAATTCGCTGCGGCGTAGCGGTTGCGTGACGCCACGCTCGTCGGGCGATCGCGGCCCCGTTTCGATCCATCGCCGCCGCGTCGCGGCCAAAATCGGACAGATTTTCGGGTAACAAAGTGGCGGGCATCTGGCAACCGGCCATCCGCGGGCTCGCCCGGTTGAAGAAGAAGAAAAAAAAACGAAGCGAGCCGCGCACAGCCAGAGAAGGTCGGCGTATTTTCGGGTGAAAAGCGTAACCGCCCGAGCCGTCGAAGGCCGACGAAGGTGCTTTCTCGCGGTGGGTATCGTCCCGCAGACGCGGCGAAACCCGCCCCGGACTATTTATAAAGCGCGTCCTCCTCGTGGAAACGCGCGCGTGTGTGCTGCTCGCCGCTTGCCTATCATGGTCCTCCTCGCGCGCCGCGCAAACTGACCGGAACTTTCCTCCGTTTTCTCAGCCTGAATACGTTTCTACCGCTACGTTGATTCATTCCCGGCGACGGTAGCCTGCCAGCCAGCTTCTGCTTCCACTCCGCGGCTCCCCACTGTCGCGTTCGCGTTAGCTTGATTCTTGCTGATCGAAGCTAGAAAGCGTTTAGAGTCTTTATTCCCTTATTGCGTGGCTGTTGGGAGGTCGATCGATTTAGTTGCTCTCTCGGGTGCAATTGGATTTAAAGTGTCGAGTTACTCTTCCCGCTTTTCAAAGGTAATCGTTTTTAAGCGCCGCGGAGCTGCTCCACTTCGCCTCTTTCACATATGTACGCGAGTTTGCGTGGTTTCCTGCGTGGCACATGTGGGAATGTGAGTTCGCTTCCGCGGCGCTCTGATTTTCCAACCGACCGTGTGGCAATACTGTCGCAATAAGTAAACCGCGGGCTTCCTGTTATTATTCTGGGGTGTCGGTGTGAGGACAGGGGAGGGGGGGGGCATTTTTCGTGAATGACTCGGAGGTTTCGAACGGTCGATTTGTTGACGTCGATTTCTTGCTCTTGCACGAGTTCGTGAGCGGAGTTGCGCAACACTCCGCGGAAACGTTTATTGTGATACGCGGAGGAACAGCAAGCGGCGAACGTTTAATTATCGCGTTGCTGAAAATTCGCAGTCGGCGAAGCGTTTTTATCTCGAACGGCCATTCTGCGCATTCGCGAAAATCGTGTGTCACGCGCCTATTGTTTCGCAACTTTCCAAGTTCGCTTTACATCGCTCTATTTATTCGAAATCCTGTGCATCTTGTTATAATTGGTCCGCGTAACATCAGGCGCAATAGTTTATTGGGAAAGAGCGCGCCGTTGTTCTAGATTTTAATCGGTATTTGGTGTTGAATTTGTTTTTTTTTATTGATAAGATAAATTTGTATTTATATTAGAGTTATTTTAATTTGTATTATTATCAATAACAGTTTGACGGCCCGTTTGTCTTTCAAAGCGTTCCGTTTGATAGCGAGCCAGGAGAAAGGGTGTCGCGTAGCAGTTTTAGGCGTGGAATGATTTGTGGTTCGCGTATGGGGTATCGATTAGTATCGGGAGCGCGGGTAGCTCTCGTAGATTCAGCGGGACTTCCTAATTTCCGTATGCGCGAAAACGGGTCAAAGTTATTTTCGCGCGAGGCAGGCCTGCCCTGTCCCAAACAGCCGCCAACGCTTCTCTGCAATCGCGGATTGCTCCCGCTAGACCTAGAGTCGGTCGTTTAACGTATTAGAGGCCCGTATCGTGAGCGCCTGTTACGCTTTCGAGGAAACGGAGAATCCCTTCGTTCAGCTGAGGAATCTCAGGGTGGTGTAATGCCGGACTAAACGATCCGTTGAATAGGAGTAGCTCAATGCCGCTGGGTGAAACGGCGAGTAGGGAATAGGGACAATGCACTTGGAATAAGTGAACGTAGGGAATTGAGAGAGAGGAGGTGAGAAATTTTGTTTGAGTTGGGGAGAAGTGGGGGAGGGCTTTGGATTTTAGGAGTTTAGGGTTGGAGGACTGAAGTATTCGAGAACTCTAGCATTTGAGAACTCTAGCATTTGAGAACTCTAGCACTCGAGTAGCTTGGAAATCGAGAAGTTTAGAATTCGAGAATTTTAGAACTTGAGAAGTTTAGAACTCGAGAATTTTAGAATTAGAGAAGTTTAGAACTCGAGAAGTTAAGAACTTAACAAGTTTAGAACTCAAGGAATCTAGAAATCGAGAATCCTAGCACTCGAGAAGTTTAAAACTCGAGAACTCTAGCACTCGAGAAGTTTAGAACTGGAGAATTTTAGAACTCAAGAATTTTAGAACTCGAGAACTCTAGCACTCGGGAACTCTAGCACTTGAGAAGTTTAGAACTCGAGAAGTTTAGGACTCGAGAAGTTTAGAACTCGAAAAATCTAGAACTCGAGAACTCTAGTACTTGAGAAGCCTAGAACTCGAGAAGTTTAGAACTCGAGAATTTTAGAACTCAAGAATTTTAGAATTCGAGAACTCTAGCACTCGGGAACTCTAGCACTCGAGAACTCGAGAAGTTAAGAACTTAACAAGTTTAGAACTCAAGGAATCTAGAAATCGAGAATCCTAGCACTCGAGAAGTTTAAAACTCGAGAACTCTAGAACTCGAGAAGTTTAGAACTCGAGAAATCTAGAACTCGAGAACTCTAGTACCTGAGAAGTCTAGAACTCGAGAAGTTTAGAACTCGAGAACTCTAGCACTCGGGAACTCTAGCACTCGAGAAGTTTAGAACTCGAGAACTCGAACACTCGAAAACTCTAGCACACAAGAACTCTATACTTTTCAATCTATTTTTCACTATTCTTTGTTTTTGGTTCGATGCAGTATATGTAAGCATAGACATTTAAAGCGAAACGATGTTTGTTTTTCGATTCCAGGCGCCCAGTCGAAGCAGAGGATCAAAATGTCGGAGACGGAAGGTGAGGTGTTCTTTACGAGCTGGCGTCACGATGTTCTTTGAATATCTCGGGCCTAGAAATATTGAGTATCGTAAATAGATAATGAACGAGCGTACGTCGAGGGGCTCAGGAGAAAATGTACGGTGATCGAAGATACTGGCAATCCGAACGGATCCATAAGAGCATATACGACTTCGTTTCAAACATAACATTATTAACTTCACTTCCTGTCTCGTTTTTCGTCTTCGTTTCAAATTCACAGGCCTATGATTGCGCACCTGGCCACTAAATTTCGCTGTGCTCTGCTACGGTTGGGGATGCGTGTGGCATAAAAGCGGACCGTTCTATCTTCTCCACTAAACCGACAAGTACACTTTATTAAAAAAAAAAAGAAAAGAAAAACGAAAAAGAAACTCCTTCGAAAGAACACGAGGGAAAATTCGATCATTAATTGGCATCCATTATTAATCGGCTTTCGTTTTATCAATCGCCCTACTCGCTGACATTCTCTCTAAAGCAATACTATCCTGATACTAGACTTTCAATCGCAACCGTCGCCCCTTCTGTTTCTCCCACCCCGATACGATGATGCCCGCGAAATCCTTGCAGATATTCGAGCCGCGGTGGAGAGCAATGATTTCCACCGAATCGTCGAGGAAGAGAGCGGCAGGTCCAGTTCCGTGGACTACCTAGACACCTACGACGACATTCCCAAGGAATCCACGAAGAGATACTCGGAAGGTAGCAACCAGCAGGATACCAAGGAGGTGACGCGGCCCGCGGCGTTCATAGAGCACGAGAAGAAACCTTACGAGCCGGAGAAGAAGCAAGCCACTCAACCAGGTTCGTGATGCACGGTAATTCGTGGATAGATGGATCACCATCAGAGATCAAAGTGAACTCCAAATTGAATCATCCTCCTTTAATTCATTGCCCGAACCACTCACGAACATCCATTACTCTCGCGAGCTCTGAAACTCTAGGACTTTAAGACTCTCGAGCACCAAGCTTCCGAGACCCTAGGACTTCATTCCACGATCCTGGGACTTTAGAACTCTAAGACCTGAAAGCTCTAGATCTCTGCGAGGCCAGCCTCACGAGGCAACAGTGAGAGAGATTCCTCCTCCGAGCTTGCCCAGCAGGGAGGCAACACCCCAGGAAGCTCTGCGAATCGCCGCGGTGCTGGCGATTCCCGGTGCCGCGCCAGTGAAAATAACCGCGACTGATCAAACAAAGCCGGTGGTACCATCCATCCTCGAATTACCCCGACGATCTCCTGACCGACGGCTCTCGGCCGTAGTCCGTCACGCTAGCTCGCGGGCAGCTGCTCGAGGCGTTGAACGAGCGACCGAAAATAAATGCCGCGGAGAATCCCGTGGGTTTTAAATAAAGCGAGCGCGGATAGCCGGTCAAGCGGGGCCTCTTCCCTTTCGGCCTCGCGGGAACGCGCGAGGCGTCGCGGGCGGTACCGCGCGTCTCGGCCTGCGCGGCCTGGTCGCGCAACCGGGACCGGACGCAGGCGAGCTGTCCCGTTCGCTCGCGCGCTTCGATAGTGTTGAAGATCCTCAGGTCGGCTGGGTTCAACCCCCGTCTCGTATCGTTTCTTTTTCAGCGGATACGACCACGGGAAACCGGGAGCCATCCACCGGCTTCCACGGCGGTGACGCGCGGCAGGAGGAGAGGGTAGGGGCGTCGTGTGTCGCCGATGGACGCGAGAGCAACGGGAACGCGCCAGTCGGTGAGTGGAATTCGTTGCCCGTACTGGTCGAGCGTCTCCGCGCGGCGCTCGAGCGCTCCCTAGCCACAGGGAGCCGTCGCGACGACGAGCCGACGCCGACGGTGCCCGAGGACTCTGGCATCGACTCCGAGGAGGACCTGCGCATACGGAGCTCCGTGGAGCAGGTGCTGGGCAACTGCAAGCAGCCCGAGCTCAAGAAAGACCTGAAGTTCCTAGAGGAGCTGCTGCTGTCCGACATTCAGACCGCGTTGTCGCGATTGCGGGAGACCTTGGAGAGGATCGACGTGGCCGTGCTCGCTAGGAACGGCGCCGCTTCGGACCCCACCGGCAAGCTGCACCTTCTGCGGCTGGTGTCTAGCTTGCTAGCCAGGCTGCAAGTGCCTGAAGAGACCACTGAGAGGATACCAGCCCTACCTTCCACGTCGTCTAGCAGGAGACGTCGAGGGACCAGGCACACCATTGGAGTCTCCACAGAGGAGTTAGCTCTGGCGAGGAAGTGGCTGGAGGAACAGAGGAGTAGCTTGCCTCTGGACGGGGTGGTGCCCAGTAGGGAGCAGAGGGAGCAACCTGCGCCACCTATTGTAGCAAGCTTAGAGAGGAAACCGGACGAGATACGAGACAAGTGTACCAAGGACGCCATTAATCAACGCCAGCTGCTGGAGGACAAGAATAAGGAGATTCGGGAGAGCGTGCTCCGTGGGATCCAACAGGTGGACCCTGTGGAGGCTAAGCAGAGCGTGGAGAGCATGTACCAGACCCCCTACAGAGGGAGTAATTATCAAGGGGCACAGAGTAACGAGGATACAGCTGAAGACAACGAGGAGAGGAGTCGCGTGAGCAAGCTAGCTGCAGCCCTCAGGCAACGCGCTGAGCTGGCTGTCTCTGGTGGCGGCAAGTACGGGGCAGGGAATAAGTTCACAACGAAAAAGACTAAGATTAAACGGGCTAATACCATAGATATACCTAGCTACTTGAAGCTTCAGGCGGAGAGTCTAGGCCACGAGACCACCGGCTGCATTTCCCTGCGGCGGCCGATCCACGTCGGCGACAAGGCCTTCAATACCGCGAACGTGGCGGTGCCCGCTTTGCAGCCTAAAACTGAGAACGACAGGAAGTTCCTGGCGCTGATAACCAAGAACAACGAGGCGCCCACCGTCGCCCCGGTAGCACCGTTCAAAGCGCTTGGCTTCACGAAAGCGATGGACATGTCGTCGTTGACCAACCAGCAGTGGAACAGTCGGTTCTCCAACATCAAGACCACCTTCGACAAGCCCTCGGCGAACGAGGATAGGGAGGACAAAGCTTCCTCGAAGAGTCGATTTGCTAAGAGGTTCTCGGGTGTGTTTCAGACGCCGCAAGTTTACGGTTCGCCGAGCGAGAGAGCTCCGGCATCTTCGAGTTACAACGCTCCGACGATGAAGACTGACTCGACCGGTGGCTTCCGTCACGCGCCTTCTTCTCCTTTCAGGAGGATAGAGAAGCCGTCTCCGGTGTCGCCTTCGAAGGTGCCAGCTTCTTACCATTGGCCGAAGAGCGCCCCGGTGCCGTCGAGCAATCTGCGAGAGAAGGCGAGGATGATGTTCGACCGGGAGAGCGCTCAGCCCTCCTCGAGGCCCAGGCAAGATGCAGAGGGTCAGGAGAAGTCGAGCTTCCCTAGACCGCCTTGGATCGATCAGGAGAGAAACGAGGGCAAGGCGAATGGCGCCGTGACGGAGAATGGGAAGCTGGACTATCGGTCCTTCTGCAAACAGTTCGCCCCGTTCGTTGGCAAAGGATCCTCCGTGGAGGCGAAGAAGCTCGAGGAGCAGCGTCAGCGAGGCCTGGCTAACAGAGACAGGCTCCCCGGCGTGGTGGATGGCAAGTTCTCCTTCAAAATGATCCCGGATAAACGTCCTCAAGCCCATCAGTATCCTCCAGTGGAGCGTCCTCAGGGCAAAGAGAAATTTCGCGGAGAGACGAGGAACATGTTCGAGGTGTTAAAGAGTGGACGCGACTCGGAGTCGTCGAAGACGAACACCTTCCCTGACGCGACTCTGCGCGGCAGCTCCTCAGTGGCAGTTCAAACGGGGCTGAGCGACGACCACCAGGACGAGGGACGTTCGTTTCGCGTGGCGCCGAAGATCACCAAGGGTCCTGGCTTGGTCTGCAGCAACGCTTCCGTTCAGACCTCCAGTGATTTGGAAAAGCCAATGGCATCAGTGGGTGATGTAGACTCTGGGAAACAGTGGAAACCCCTGTGCTACGAGCGACCCGATTGCGATCAACTACCCAGCGCGATTCGCCCCTCTGACGATCTTCAGCGTTTCGTCTTGGACCATGATCAGAACTACCGCACTGTTCCCAGTGATTCCGAGCTGAACGATCCCAGTCCCCGCCAGGCTGCTAGAGAGCAGGCCCGCAGAGAGGCTGTGCCGTCCCAACTCGCGGAGACTCAGCAGAAGCAGGCTGAGAACGAGGCTCTCTATCCAAACGAGGATAAAGAGATTCAGGGCTACTCTTCGTCCCTCGTCCCACCGAGTGCGCCTAATTATGCTAAGTCCAATGAACCGTCAGGTGTTCCGGAGGAGAAGGTGTCCGACTGGCCCACCGAGAGCTCTAGTTTCCCAGACGACGAGAACATTCAGAACCAGGACATCAGTCCCGACATTGGAGTGGTCACAAGGTACACCTGCGCGATAGCTACCGTCGCGTCGTCCGTCGACAGTCCCGAGCCGCGTTCCGAGGAAGTGGCGGTCGATTCTCGAGCCTCGTCGTCCCCGTCGCCTTCGCAATGGTCGTGGTCCAAGTCCAGGCCACCGACCAACGAGACAGCGTCGCCCGAGGACGAGATACGCCGGCACAATCTGCTGCAGCAGAGCCTAGTTCGTCAGCTGCAGAACGAGATTACCACACTTAACGATCCACCCCCGAACTTTGGCCAACACCTGAGTGTTAATCAGCCTAGGAGCTTCAATCCGCCCTCAAATGTTCCTCAGAGTCAGCCGGCTTCGGCTCAGCCGTCCAATCTGAATCAGTCTGTACACCCTACTCAGAGTCATGAGTCGAGCTTCGCTCAATCTCAGAGCTTCGCTCAGAGCCATCAGTTCATCTCCGGCCAGCCCTCTAGCTTCAATCAACCCTTGAATGTCCCTCAGAGCCACCAGACAAGCTTCAATCAACCCTCGAACGTTCCCCAGAGCCAGCAGTCAAGCTTCTCTCAGCCAGCAAACTTCGACCAGCCCCCGAGTTCACACGTGTCTAGTCGATTCGCGAAGTTCCTGGCGCCGGTGCCCCAGAAGAAGCCGGACCCTCCTCGAGCGCATTCACCCGGCCCGGTCACTGCGAACCGGGTGGGCGCCCTCAGGGACGCCTACGAGCAAGCGCCCAGCGCCCTAACGAAACCGATCCACAAGGAACGGTCCCCGATACCGAACGGGGTGACCCCCATCGACTCCAGCGACGAGTACCTGGTCTCCTGCGCGACCAAGCCGTCGAGGTCCATCGTCCTCTCGAAATCGGAGTCCTGGCACCAGCTGGCTGTGTCCAACAGCTACCCCCGTGCCCCTAGAGTGAACGTCACAGCGTCGTCCACGTACTCATCGTCAACGTCCTCAGCTTCCCACCCGAAGCCGCCCAAACCAAGGTCACCGTCCTCGCAGAAGCTACGGTCCAAGCAGTACGAGGCCTCCTCCATGGCCGACAGCGTGAAGAAGATGGAGGACAAGATCAGACAGTACTTCGACAGCCCCCCGGAAGCCACTGAAACCAGGGACCACGTGAAGCACAGGCGTTCACCCCGCGGCATGGGCAAAGGGATGGTTAGCCTGTCCCGTAGCCGTACGATGCCAGGTATATCCGAGAACGAGAAGCTTCGTCTTCGGATACCAGCTGGCCAGCAAGTGCCTCTATCGAACGTGAACACCGCAGACGTGGACAAGGCCTTCGACGACCTGTTCGAGGAAGCCACGAGGATCGACAGCCATCACTGTTGACCAGGCTGGATCGTCGTCTTCCTCCCCACGACCGAGGAACCCGTCGGCCACGCGCGATCTCCTCAGCTGGGGCTTGTTCTCTGTCGTTCCACGGTGCTCCATTATTACGGAAGAAGGACCATTAACGTTTCTTCGATGTATTCTCGCGGATGGAGTTCTCCAGCTCCTCTAGCGTCCGCTTGTGAAACCGTGCTCCTCTCACGCGTCGCGCGCCGATCTCGCGACGACAACAGTGCCATGGACGTTGCAAGGTAGAGGCTGAAATTAGCGAGAGGAAAAGTGGATGCCTGATGGATTCGATGTCGCGAAGGAGAGGAGCCGACCTCGGCCTCTGTGGACCTCGCTGGAGCAACGACGAAAACGAGGATCAAGCAACATCTCGCTTTGTTTCCTCGGCTAACGAAATGGTTCTCGCCGATATCGAAGACCGAACGCGTCGATAGCGAGAGAAAGAACGGTTGTTGCTCGCGTTCGTGCCCACGGAGCAACCCACCCATCGGCGGGGGGACCGTGGACAATCCACGCCAGCCCCCGGCCGCGCCCCACCCTCGCGTGTGCTTTTCTATTTTATTATCTCGATTTCTCTGTCTTTCTGTTCTGTTCTGTTCTCTTCTCTTTTAATAAGCCCCGAGTCGCGCGCTGCGAACACGTTTTGCGGACGGACGTTGAGAGTCGCTAGAAGGTCGTGCCAAACCCCGAATAAAGCAGTGAGTCACAGCCCTTCTTTGTTGATCCTTTTTTGCCGCGCAGTAGCGTGTTAGCTTGCACCGCCCGGACTCTGTGCACGAGAGTTTAACCAAGAATGTAGCGGAGAAGCACTTCTAGAGGCGCAGTAGAGAACATTTAGCGTGCGACACCACACACGGATTATCCGTTCCGCGTTGCCCGCCACCCTTTGGGATTCTTGATGGACGGGACGATGATTGATTATCCTGGTTACATGCGGAGAAAGAATTAGAAGTAGAGCGTATCGGTAGCCGCGGAATCCTCGATGTATCGCACAATTTTCTAGGCAACCGTGCCGCGCCGTTAGTAGAGCGGAATGACGAAAGATGGCTCCTTCTCTCCTGCGGATATCCGTTTCATTTAACGTTAACTCGCCGGGCCGACATGCTTTCCTCTCTCACCTACTAATCCAATCAGACTGAATTAATTTGGAAAGAAATTAGCCTGCCAGCCTGATGCATTTTCACCGTGAATGAATGGATATCGAAGCTCCGCGCCGCAGCCAGATTTAAAATAGACATTACTGTAGAATCGAGTAGAATGTCAAGGCTTGCCTGGCGCAGGCTTGCGGAGGGACGGAAGGAGCCAAGGGTATCAACATTGTTAAAAGAATCCCGTGCTTTAATCGCTTGTGAATATTTTAAATGGCCGCACACCGCTCTTCGTACGTTTCTATCAAGAATTCTACGCGGTGATGCGAATTAATTTGTTCGACGAGAATACGATTCGTTCTCTAACGACGCAATAGTAGCGCATTTATTCGTAGATTGTAAACATTCGGGACGCGCGCCAGCCAAGTTTCCGAGTCTCTTTTATTCGCGGAATCGACGAGGAAGCTTCTGGCTGGGATCGAGCTTTTTTTTTACAGAGAACCTGGTGAATCTCATTTCCCGACGTGGAACCGCCACTTGGACGTCCGCGGCGGGTACGAGTGCGTACCTCTGTGTGCGCGTGTGTAGAATCACGCACGAATACCCGCTGAACGGGCGGGAAGGGTGGCGGACCGTTTACGAGCACACACGAGCCTTTAGATTAGAAAAGTGCCGCCAGTATTTTGTTGTTATTTTTTTTTCTTTAATATTCTTTCTCTTCCGTCATCGCCTCGTTGCCCCGCTCAGATCACGAATTGCGACTGTAAGAAATAAATTCTCGTAACGAGAGCATCGTACGTTCTACTCGACGGGATCGTAACTGTTTCTAAATTTGGTAACAGCATCTGATGCTCCGATGAAGGGAATCGCGACGAGGTTGAGAAACGAAGATGTTGATTTTTCTTTTGTCTTTTCTTCCGTTTTTTTTCTCTCTTTCTTTTTGCTGCCAGATCCTTCTAATAATTCTCACATGCGCAGCGATTTATTGACAAACGTTTAAAGAAAAACATTAGGCATAGATATTAACATTGAGTCCGATGAGAGAATGCGTTTCGATGATAAACCCTAACGTTTGCGCCGGCCGAGATGCTTGTTCTTTACTTAGCTTGGTCTTCTTCGTTTTTGCAGCCCGCAGGAAGCCGCTATCGCCGTTTGCCAAGTTTCACGAACTCGACAGACAAAATAGCGCCGCTTCGACACCGAGGTAATCGAATGCCGTTGTTTATCTAATATCTATCTACCTCTGTATCGCGCTAATAATCTCTGCCAATCTCCCATCTATCATTCTAACGATCAATCTTCGCCATCAACCTATGCGCGTATGTAAAATGATACCTGATATCAATTATTCAGTGGATCCTAATAGTAATCGCCTCTGCTAGAGAACCTCGAATCCGTGCACCCGTGCGATTCCTTTAAAACCTTTAACGCGTGCCTTTTCTTTCTATATTTAGTCCCGTAAAGTCGCCGGCAACAGAGTTCCGATTCAAGTTTACCGAGCCAACGGTGCGGGACAACGCGGCGCAAATAAAAGAGCGGCTACTGGCGTGGTGCCGTTCCAAGACCAAAGAGTACGAGGTAAAATCCACGGTTACGTTGTAAATGGTGTGTGCTTCGGCGTGTTATTTACAGAAACGCGGATAATCCCGGCGTGTGCATCGCGAGCGGGGAGAGTGTGTGCGTGTGCATGTATACGTGTAAAATTGATCCGACAGCTGCGATAGTTGCGAGATCGCCCGACTATAGCTGGACCACGACGTTTTCTGTTGCAGAACGTGCAGCTGGATAACTTCTCGACAAGCTGGAACAACGGATTGGCGTTTTGCGCTCTGCTCCACCACTTCAGACCAGACGCTTTCGATTATTATTCCCTGCGGCCGGAGAACCGCAGGATGAACTTCGAATTGGCGTTTAAGAAAGCCGAGTAGGGAACGAGTTTTCTTCCATTCGCGCCTCCTAAAAATGAGAATGATCTGAGTCAGAGGAGGATATCTATCTCTATGCTCTTGTGTTTTATGTTAGATACTATACAGTTGCAGTTTCTGTTCTTTTAGATGCAGCATAGTTGACTTGCATTTGTTCTCAATTGGTGATCTAGTTCTACTTCCTCCTTCTCAGATTTGTTTCCCTTGTACGTTTATAGTTAACTGAAATTAGAAGCCATTGCATTGTTTGTAGTGATCTGGCTGGGATCGCACCGCTGCTCGACGTCGAGGACATGGTGATGATGCGCAAGCCGGACTGGAAGTGCGTGTTCACCTACGTCCAATCCATCCACCGTCGCTTCAAGGACGAGGATTAAGGATTCATCCCTCGACGCTTCTCGACGGCGTACCGCAGTGCAAACCCGACGTCCACCGACTCTCGCGGTCCGCGAGACGGTCCTTTCTATCCGTTTAACCGATCACCAAGAAAACGGCACGCATCCTTCGAACGAGATGGGATTTACGAGCCGCTCGAGGCGCGGCCCTCGAACCGCCAAGTGCTAGCAAATGCAAAATGTCGCTATTTCACGCGTCCAGCAAACACATTACGCACGACTCCCTGGCAGCCTTCCGAACGTAGAACTTTTCACCGAGAGATGACGCAGCAGATAACTGTCTCCTCGAACCACGCAGTGCTGTAACCGGCGTTTTTTTTCTCTCTCTCTCAACGAAACACCGTGTCAGTCGTTGCCGAAACAAAACAAAAAAAAAAACTCTGAGATGTTAGCGTTAATGTTTTTCTTTTTCAATGGAACTGAAGGTCTTCTATGCCAAAGATATTTGTGAAATAAACACGTGATACTAGCAATCTCTCCATTAATTCTCGCGACCAACGTTAACACGAAGCGGAATACGGTGCGCAAGTATATTAGACGAATTTAAAGATACTGGAGGCATGGAAATATAAAGTTGCAGTAAATCTTACAAAATCCTTTTATTAATCGCAATTAAAATTATATAATATATATGTTATAAGTAGTACTCTGAGGTAAACGTGTCTTGCAGTCGCGGTCCATAGTGTCACCGTAAGTTACTGCGGGTACGTAGTCGGTTACAAACGATTTTTATCCGAGCACACGCGATTTTGGATAAATAACTGTAATCTAGATTAATATATAGAAGCTCCTCCATTTTCAGTTCATTAATATTGTACTCAGACTTTTTTTCTTTAACATGCTACACGTCATAGTAATGGTGTGTGCATTGTATTGCCTCCAATATGGAGACGATTATCTCTGTTATTCTGAATCATAAGACACCGTTCGGTACTTGATTGCAAAACACTAAATCAAAGGGTACTATCGTCTAGGGAATTATTTATATCGTTTCTGTCTTCGCCGATCATCTCCTGCAACAAACGTGACGTACGATTGTAGAGAAATAATTGAAACATTAAGGATGGAAGGTGGTTCGACTGATACCTGTAGGACTTCGACAAGTGCTCTCGACTCGTCCAGCATCTCTTTGTATATACGATTCTCCTCCTCCAACGAGTCGACGCGTTCGGACAACTCTTTGTTCTCTTCTAGGGCATCTTGAAGCGCTATCCGTCGCCTCTCAGCTAACACTTCCCAATAGTTCTCGCTGGGTCCCGCTATTGTAAGTATGCGACACGTGTTTACGCAAAGTTAACAACTGTACCCTTAGATTTTTTTTATTAAAGTAGGGAAAACTGTTTTGCACGAACGTACCTTCGGACGTCAAGTCTTCGACTTCGATCTTAATCTTTTCCCCCCTCGCGGTTTGAACACCTTTATCCTTAAATGTTATTTTCTTCCGCTTCGGAGCATCGTGCTTCGGCTTCTCTGTCACTTCGCTGTAACGAAAAGTTGGTCATACGCGTTTAGGGGTTACAAGTTCTGCTGGTCCCGAAGTTTACTTACGTTTTAATTGCTTCTTTCGCTGGCAAAGCGGATCTGAGCATCCTCCCACCACCAACTAAGTTCTCTTTGTCGGTGGCTGCCGGCTGCAAAACGTGCAAAGACTTTCTGACCTTATCCTGTTTCGATAAAAGAGAAAGATGTATGATGTACCTTGATGCTCTCACGTGCTATTAATTATTGCCAAGCTAATGGATGATTGCACTAGTACGAATGGACGCAGATAAACGAATTAAACAGAGGCGGTACAGTTACATTAACGAATCGTGCGCGATGAAAAGCATTAGACGATGGCGCTTGCAAAACATACTTATGAAACCATGCGCCTGGTGAAAGAGAAAACTGAGGCAATCATTCTGTAAATTGAAGTATTTTACTCTGTGTGAGTAAACCGAATTTTCCAGATCGTAGAAACTTTCATAGAATTCAGGTGCAAGTAATAGTTTGTCTTTTGTACTAAGATTAAGGTGAGTATAATGTAATAAAGGAGCAAGTTATATTACTAACCTCGGGAGCAGCAGTTTTGGCGGCAGAAACCTTCGTACCACCTCCAGGTTTCATGATAGTGGCCGTTAGAAACGTAAGTCAGTAAGTTCGTACGACGAAAATGCGGTAACGATAATCAGCTAACGAGCGATGAACTAATGGAGTGTTATTTTTACTTTCGAGGTATATCGTCTCTGGAGTGAATATTCAAATATTTCTGTTGCACAAGCTTGGTAGAAGCCGCCCTCCTCCCATCTATGCAACGGATGCTCGAACACAATGCAATGTTTTCCCGCGTTCATACATCACCTGTCTGACTCTAGAATCACTAGAATCTAGAACATTCGTTTCCAACCTTGATAATGGTAACAAATAAAAAGAAACTATAATCCGTGGGCAGTTTCTATGAGAATTACGGGCGAATTATTACTCCCTATAATCATTACACTCTCGAATGTTTAATGCTATTTATTTCTTTAAAAAGGAACGTGAGAATCACTCAAAATTTACAATTATATTAATTTCGACTGAAAACTGTTTCTTATAAGTTACAAGGATAGAGTTCTTCATCTTCATAGTTGGTAATCGTAGATCAGTTATGTATAGTGAAATTAAGTTTGCTGCGAGGAAGAAAGGGGTGGAAAAGGCTATTAGCGTTTCATTCTGGGCTAAGGTTGATGTTTTTAGTAATCTATAGTTTAGTTTTTATTCAGGTAGCGAGAAGAGAGAGGATTAAGTCTAATTTTGTATTTACATAGAATAAAAGTTGAGAATCCCTGTGCTATCTCAGAGCGCTGGCGGCCCCCCCCTGGTGGTGATTCTCACAATTACTAGTTTATTTATTTAGAACGCGGTATGAGGTTTGATTGACTTGACTTTCGCGTTGAGAATTTGGCTTTTAACAAACGTAAACACAGTTTTTTATTGTCAGCTGGAGTGGTCGCATATTGTAGTAATGCCCAGAAGCTACGCTATATATTTCAAACGGAGTTGTGAGAGATCTATTGCAGGGGAATATACTTTGACATAAATTGAATAACAATTATAACACAGAAATAGTTTTAAGCATGTCGATGGAGACAGTTCCGAAAGACTTACGTGGATTGAGGGCTTGTTTAGTGTGTTCTTTGGTTAAGGTATATTGTTTACAAATTTGGTAATTCCCCGACACGATTCTTATTCCAACATTTCTGTTTAAAACTTCATCACCCATATTGTAATTTTCCAATAGACGTTCGACCAATTTGAATTCGACGGTTGCGACAACTGCGATGAATTCTTACGCATGAAAAATAATAAGGACAATGTCTTCGACTGTACCAGTTCCAATTTCGACGGGTAAGTCGTTCGAGCGATTCAGCTATCTACGGTCTTTCCTAATTTTACTAATCGGCTGCTCGTTATCTTCAGCATGATAGCCGCGATGAGCCCAGAGGACAGTTGGGTTTGCAAATGGCAAAGAATAAGTAAGTAGCGAATAAGTCTGTACGCAGTAAGGTGAGATTAAGCAAGAGAAATATCGTTACTTTATTCTTGTAGATCTTTACAAAATTATAACAGTTACATTATCTTATAGTAAATTATAATATAAACTGTTATCCTCTGTCCCGCATCTTTTTGATGTTCGAAATTTCACATGTTTTGAGCACCTAACTTAAACGAGCTTCTCCCTTCTAATTGTCCCACTTGGCAGTGCAAATGACGACAATGTAAATCATGTTTCGCAATCGCACGGTTTTCTACCCATGCAGAGGCAGAGCTTTGTACAAGTATCGAAGCCTGCATTTCGACACGAACGTTGCGGCTAATACAAAGCAACGCGGTACACGGGGCTCGCGAATTTAATAAGTTCCCCTCGCCTCGGAGGCTCTTAACGTTAATCGCTATGATACATTTTTACAGAATTTTTTACTACGATGTATGACCAGTATATGTAATTATTAAGGAACATGTTCATGTGCGCACACAAGATTCTATATTAACGAGTTTTTAATTTCGTGTATATTTCGCAATCGTTTCTACATTTTGCTTTCCATTGCCATTCGGAACAAAGTAGGCAAACGGTGACGGACAAAGCCTTTCTCGCTGCTTTGTAAACGTGAGATTCGAATTTTCTCCTGTTTCAGATCGATTTTGCAAAGGTGTGTACGCAATATCGGTGTCGGGGCGATTGCCGGCGGGCGTTATAAGAGAGATGAAAAGCAGAGGAATAGTATATAGACCACGCGACACGAGTCAACGATAATTTTGAACTTGTAAATGTAAGATCATTACCACATACTTTATTGTAATATTACATAATAGAATATTCTTTTAATTATCTCGCGCTCGAAATTCACTATGAATCTTATAAGATTTTCTCGAAAATAACTCGATTTGATTGATATGAACATTTTGTTCGGGGTTCAAGAATTCCCTGAAATTCCTTCAACCTTTCTGTCTTTTTTTTTTTTTGACTATGCTTACGGCCTCGTGAGATCCCTTTGCGACATCAGCACTCACCCTATTCGAGAGGACTACGGTACGTTAGTGTATCCCTTCTAGCCTTATCGCTGCCTGTACATTATTTTTAAACGGACTAGTCTGTAAGATATTGAAAATTTTCAAATTCAAAGAATATATATACAACTTACATATGGAATCCATCCTCCGTTATCGTACACATGCTCCAGTTACGATGTTAAATGTTTAAAAATGTTAACGTTTGATTTCTCTAACTGTTAATTAAATATATAAAGTCGGCTTGCTCTGTTAGCTACGAATCTTCGCGTAATAAGTTAATCTGTGTACATTCGAAATTTCGTGAGCGTCGGTCTTCTTCCCAGCGCGGATCAGTATCAAATGTGATTATTACCTGGACATAGATTCGAGTGAGAATAGAGAGACGGATGTCGTAATACCGGCAAATGACTATTTACACAATTAAGCCATAGATTTGCACAAGTAACGTGGTAATTATTTTCATTATACACTACTCTGCCGCTAGTAATAACCGTTAAACAAAGTGAACAACATATGGCTTCTCCTTGATGCAAAGGCCAAGCTGGTAGTTCCGTAACGATCTGGAACACGTTACGCGACAGCATGAAAACATTGTTTACAGTATCCTACGGGATGTGCGTTGGAATAATGTAGCTTCTTACTGGTATGTTCGCATAGAATGGTTCCATTTCTGCCCAGATGCGATCGATATCCATTAGCAGGTCGTCGAAACCTATTATGTTAATATCCATCTCTTTATACGAAAAATTCACGCGCCTACAAACAGCCGCCACTTCGGCTAAATCTTTCGAGGGGAGAACAAGAGAACTGTATTAAAAGCATCTTAAAAAAAAAGAAGAGTGTTACAGAAAATGGTTGGAACTTTTCGGTAATACTTACTGCAAAGAAAATTATACCCCTGCGCGGAATTTAAAACTTCGTGCAACATAAGCTCCGAAGTAATAGTTGTAAATATATTTGCAGCTACTTGCAACAGTAATACGCAGCTTTCCATATACTGCTTCCATTCCCAGTATTCCGCCTGCAAAGGTGAACAGATTATGCCTCTTTCTTTCGCTCCGTTTATTATTCTGTTTAGCCCCGGAAGTGTTATAAACTATAGCAACCTGGTGCGCAGTATCCATTACTTGTTCATCTTCCGCGTTCGAAGGTAAGAAAGACTTAAGATCTAAACTAGGCACGGATCCTGATCGAGTCAGCGCGTTCGACGCACCGTTCATGAAATCTATACTATTAATTGATATGGCATCTTCCTTCTGAAGAGCTTTCCCTTGAATTGAAATGTTATCGTTACGACGCTGCCTGCGGTATAACAGAAGCAAAGGATAGGGGTAGCGTAACATCGTTTACCCATTTCTAGCGAGCGTTCCTCTACGGTATCTTCGAGTTTAAGATTGTCAAAGGACTCGGAAACCTCGGCCACCAGATTCAAGTCCGCTGCGTTCGTATTACTGTTGTTAGATTTGAAATCTAGATCTGTAAATATCTCGGCGAAATTGTCCGTGTTTAAAGCGTCGATGGCAGGAGTATTGGTTGCAGGCTGTTCTGCCGACACGAATTCGCCGAACTCGTCAGTCGCCTGATTGTTATAACTTGCGCTCGCGTCCGGTTCCGTCGATACTGTCGCTTCTTGAACCAATGCACGCAAGGCACTATATTTGTCTTCCACAAGCTGAAGATTCATGAGATCCTGTTGAGTAGATCCCGACGTTCTCGACGAAACCTAGATACAATTCCAGATTGAAAAGTAGAGTCAGATAAATGGAATCGTTTTGTAATCACGAATATATTACCCTTTCCATCCGCTCCGGTTTGCTCGAAACATCTTTGTCGTTCGTTAAGTTCATAGTTTCTGTGTTTGGATGCTCTTTTACGTTCTCACTGTGCTCCTTAGGCGGATCATTGTTCCTTATCACTGTGTCCTTAAGTATCACTGTTTTAGATTGACTCTTCATCATGCATTTGGGAAATATCTCTGGCGAACCTTCCATAGCCGATTGATCTTTACTCTGAGACATCGTATTAAAGGGTGTCGGTATAACTCGTGCCTGCACAGCGCCGTGCATAGACTTCACGTTTATATTGTTCTTCTTCGACTTCTCAACTAGCTTCTTAACGCCTAAATTATGATTCGCAAGCCTGCTGCCGATAGCCGAGCCCTGCTTGGTGTCCCAGATGGGGGCACTAGGAATGTTAGGAATCGGGGCGCTCTGAAACTCGGTGAACTCGTCGCATGGATCTGTTGAAGTCGATCGCTTTGAATCTACCTGCGAGCGAGTAGTTTGCTTGGTATCTTTAAACACATTATTCAAGTCCCACACAGCTGTAGACGAAGCGTGAGACTTATTATCGAAACACAGAACTTTGCCAGGTACATTGTTCGCCATTTGCGCATTTAAGTCCGAAGATATGATTCCATGCTGGTGCAGTTTCATCTTTCCCTTAACGTCCAATGAGTATCTCCCATCCGGGCCTATGAAGCTGACCTCGCTGTGGTCGTTGAGGCCCTGAAATTTGGCTGCGGAATTCAATTGGGTGACGGGCTGCAGATTCATCAGGCATTCGATATTTAAGTAAGGGGTGCGCGGAAATGGAAGCAAGTGTAATATATCCAGGCTGTTGAAGGTGTACGAAGCCTGCGCAGCGGCGACTAGAGCTAGGACGATGTATAGCTCTTGTTCGGTTAGCTGGCCGGCGTACTTTTGATTCGCCAAATTCCATATGTGCCCAAGCACTTCCGTGGGAAGCTGACTAGTGAGCAACAGGGGAAAGACTTTGTTGGTGTCGACGAGCAGCTCGCTTTGCATTCCGTTGGATCTGACTTTGTCTTCTCGCACCGCTTCCCATACCATCTTATAGATCGGCGGTAAAGTTGTGGAATTAGTCCATAGCCAAGTTGGCAACTGGTTCAGTCTTTTGTCCATATGAGCTTTGTTCATTGTCGTTAAGTGATCCTTGGCCGGGGGCTTTCGCTATGACGAGCTTAAATTACGTGAACTCGTCGAGCAGAATAATTTCATCCTTCAGCTTACTACCTTGGTACATACATCAAAGTGAACACTATAAACATCTCACCCATTTAGAACGGACAGGCGGACAGTTTCAACATTCGCGCGTGTCACCTCCGTTGTATTGACCTTTGATAGTTCTCATCGTGTAAAGCGCTACGAAAAATAGGAAGGCGTCGTTTTTATTGCACAGTGCGGCCAGAGCTATGAATTCGGGACGAGAAGCGGAGAACTGCGTGGCACCCAACTTGACACATTCAAGTGTACCGGATGACCACTGGACAACGGCCTGTTACGAAGGCCGATCCGCGATCAAGTGCCATGCAGTTCGTTCGAACTTCGGATTTAAGATGCTTTGCGGCGCTCATAATAATTTCACTTAACGTTCATTCTCGGTATTGTATTCGCCGAGGATTTAATCGAGCAGGAGCTTTAATGCGCTCAATGTTAAAACGTCTGTTATTCAACTCTCATTGCTCAATCGATATTTTTTATAGCGCGTGAATCCCTCGGAGGATTTAAAAAAATTGAAAACTGTGGAATGTTCGATGAGGATTGAAGGAGAGATTATTGAATTCATTAATTTGGTAATGAAGAAGCTGCGGTGAATGTAAAACAGATTTACTGGGTCTTATATAGAAATCTGTTAACGATCTAATCCCATGTAAACGGTCTTAACACTCATCGTGTTCCTACCAGGGCCGCTTTTACCAATGGGCTAAACGGGCCAGGGGCGATATTCATTAAGCTAGGTTTTCCTGTACGCGACTAAACGCAACGTCAAGAATTTCAAAGTCGATTTTCTCGAAAATGAAGCGCGATATGAAAAAAAGTTACTCTTTCGTTTTGATTTATAACAAGTAAATAAGTCGAGAAAAGGGAATACAATTTTTTGTTATTGCGCTTCATTTTCGAGAAAATCGACTTTGAAATTCTTAACTCAATGAAAATCACGGGCGATTTTGGCATAAGTGGAATTTGCCCTATGTGTTCCGTCAAAACATATCAAATCTAGGCTAAAGGAACTGGATCGCACGCTTAAAACTATAAAAGTGGGCGTGTTTAACGCTCAGATTAGTCGTAACTTTTGCCGCTACGTGCCGCTAGCATTCGGCGTCCATAAATTGAACAAATCTGCAAAACGCCTTTTACAGCAATAAATAAAGAATTCTGTTGTTGAAAATAGATGCATAATAAATCGCAGTCGCTCTAGAAAGAATCTAGGGCCTCGGATTCTAAATAAATACATAAATAAACAAATGTTAGGACGCGTTAGTTCGCACCAGTTGTGCACCTAGGAGTGCACTGTTTCGTGGTGCTACGAATTAAAAGAACAGACCAAATTGGAATGAATTGTGGGTATACACATATTCGTATCGCTTCGTATCTATCCATTCAATCGTGGCCGCAGTATATTCAAACTGAACATCAAGGGACTCCGATTAAGGAAAGGAAACGGAAGGCGGAATAAGTTGCATTAAAAAGAGAAAAGTATTCGAAGGTACGTAAATAACCTACTTGACAAATTCGCGTGGCTTGGCCGCTTCGCATTGGAAACCGTATACCTGTGTTTTTAGGTGAGTTCTTACTAGTCCAGAAATCATCGAATTAACCCCTCCGAAGTTTCGTCGAAAGCGTATTTACAATGTCGACGGACTTTTATATACGGTATTACGTGGGTCACAAAGGGAAATTCGGTCACGAGTTTCTCGAATTCGAGTTCAGGCCGGACGGTAAATTGCGATACGCGAACAACTCGAATTACAAAAACGACACTATGATTCGGAAGGAGGCGTACGTGCATCAATGCGTGATGGAGGAACTGAAAAGAATCATTCAGGACTCGGAAATCATGCAGGAGGACGATTCGTTGTGGCCGCAGCCTGACCGAGTCGGACGTCAAGAATTAGAGATCGTAATCGGGGACGAGCACATATCGTTTACCACCTCGAAAACTGGCTCCCTGCTGGATGTTAATCAGTCGCGCGATCCGGAAGGGCTGCGTTGCTTTTATTATCTTGTACAAGATCTAAAGTGCTTAGTATTCTCTCTCATAGGACTTCATTTCAAAATAAAGCCTATATAAATGTGTACGATTGCGATCTATCTCAGGTTTAAACGAATCTAATGTAATTACTTGACTGTAAGGAAATACACGATAATTTTTAATTACCTTTATATCTAGTTGTCTTGTTTCTCGTTAATACTCGCGATACGAAGGATAATTAAGAAGGGAGAAAAAATACAGATATAGAGAACGATCTGAATCACACTTGGTTTTCTTTTGTACTTTGTTCGGTGATTAGCTCGCCCATTCTAATAGAAAAATTGGTGGTAGGAGATATGATATCAGAGCACGGAATTCCAACGTTTCGCTTTACCTGGCGAGATTCAGTAAAGAGTTTCGTTTGGACAAAGTAGCTCGTTGCAATTAAATAGTTGAAAGCGGCTTTCATTGTAAGTAGGTGTTTCTAGGTTATAATTTTCTAACCTTCAGTGTCAGAAGTTTTGAAGGATTTCAGAATACGATTGTTTATTCGAAACTTAAGCAATTCGCTCGATTATACTACAAGTTACACACGAATGTTTTAACCATACGACGGAAGATACTCAATTTTTGGTCTCTTCCTTGTTCAAAGTTATGCGGAGCATTTAGGTCAGAATATAATGTAACTGCTCTTTAAGGTGTTAGATCGAGAAACTTCGCAGCTTGTGACAGTGGATCATTATTTGTTACAGAAGTAAAATGTCTTCCCAAGCTGACGACGAACCCACCAACGAAAATGAGTTAACCGACAGAGTTGTCACGGATTCTGTACATTCAAGGTTTCGATCGATCCAAGTACATTGCGATGTCTGTAATATCGACATTGTTGGGAAGCGTTCCGCTATAGAGAAACACTTCAATAGCTCGCATCCGTCTAAGGAACGTTGCTGTTACTGTAAGGGCAAAGTATTCGCTTACACGCAAATGCCCGATGAAGGTTCTACGGAGCCACCGAAAACCATCGTTTACCACAAGTGCAATAAGTCTTAACAGGAACTGATTATAATGTAAGTCTCAAACTCTTATCAGTTATAACTGTTAAAGGAAGAGTACAAAAGAATCTGATTTATATATTTGTCTATTTAAAGAAAATATATTTCTTATAAAATCTATTTACATTGATATGTACAGTACAAAACACGATAAAGAGCGTTAGCAAATGTGGATACAAAAATTTCGTAAATTTACGAAAGCGAGCTTACAGAGAAAAGTGTGAGGAATTACAATTACACTTGGAAACTACGATCGAAAGACACGATTCCTTATTATTTTCTGTATAAGTAGGAATATTAAAGGCTGAGCTTATATTACAATTTATTCCAAATAGAAAGCTACATCCTTTTGTGCACACTGTTAGTTCAATCCCCGTACAAGTCGTAAATAAGAAATCGTTGTAATGTTCTTGGAATTACATCTACGACACGATTTACAAAATATATGACATCGATTTATAGAATCTTTTAATTTGTAAATTGTACTTCGGCGGACAACTTTTCGTGACATCGATATAGTTGAATGTAAAGCAAAAGTTAAAGCAATTTGCATTTTGCAACTATGTACTTCTCTCGATACTTGCCAAGCGTGTTCATTACTGTACTCCATAAATACATATATATATATATATATATATATTTTGAAAAATATATAAATGAATTAATTTAATAATTTTTGTGCACGAAGATATACCACAGCAAATTTTATATCAGTAGCATAACGTTCCATAGTCAACTGTTGTATGCAGATGACTTTCGACTGCAATTTATTAATTATAGAGCGTAGAAAAGTATAATACTGGTAGTAAAATAAATGTGGCTAGACATGTAACACGAACCGATCAAATGCGTTTCCCATGTCATTTTTAATACGCGACGATGTATTTAAAGAACGACCTTTATCGAACTTTGCGACGTCGGTGTCGGATGTAATAAAAAAATATCGAATAAATTAAATTTGATTACTGTCGAAAATGCTTCCTGCTTAATGTGTCATCAAAAATTCTAAGATGAATTATCTTCCGACTCGATAGAAAAGTAAGCGTTAGTTAAATTTCCTTCTTTCCACAGGCTGTGCGTAAAACGTTTGCACGAACTATTCCCAGCGCTGTTTCAATTAACGCGCGGAAGAATGAAAACATATTTTCCGTTATCCATAAGTACAATTTGGTTGTTTTATAAAAGCCTTACATATACTTGTGCATAACATCATTCACGTATTCATTGCTTAATAAGTTTCTCATTCCCTTGCCTGGTTCTTTAAAAACAATTTCAATCTCGTAGGGTAATCGGTCATTATACCAGTTGCTCCAAGTTCAAAAGCTTCCTTGAATTCGTCATCCTTGTTCAGGACCCAGAAATAAACCTGCGAGAGTATACAAACAGTTTTGAACATTCCAGTCAAATTTCTCTAATATTCCATTAGGAACATGATTGCTTGCGATATTGGCTTACATGTATTCCACGAGCTCTTAAGTGGTTGAATAAGCACGGCCTCATCAGCAATACGTTAATAGTTCGGACGATTAGCTTTGTCGAAGGCATAAATGTTGGCCTCGGCCCTCCCCTGCGCCTATGACAGCGTGATATTCAGAAATTCTACTCAATCGAGTATCGAGCAAAGCAGGCTTGGGAATCAAGTAAACTTCGCGGCCGATTTTCGCGCGGTTCACGTGGTACGGGCCTGAGGCGCTCCAACCTACTATGCCGCCGCGGGGGTTAAGGCGCGCGGCGGGAGAAAGGAGGCATCGCCTTTGAAACTTGGCCCCGAAGTTCATTTAATTCCCAAGCCTGAAGCGAAGTATTCAAGGTACCGCAAGTAAATGGAAGGTAGGCATATTTCCAGGTGCGTCTCCTTCAGTGGCACAAACGGCAACAAACCGGTATACATGAGAAGTATCAATAAAGCTACTCGTTGCATAGAAAATAACAAATGTACATTTGGGTTCTGTGAAAAAAAAGAATAGTAGGCCATTAAATTCGGATTCTTAAGTTTCTGGACTATTCGAAACAGAAGTTAATTACCGTTTTATAACACTTCTGCGTGACTTCGTCACTGAAGTTCCCCCACACGGTATACTCCTCACGATTATACTCCTTTATTAAACTGGCGACCTTCGATATAAGTTGGTCGTCGTTGATCTTAATGTCGATATTGATCGGCACACGAGGGAATGCCTCGAACACTTCTTTCAGCAAAGCGAACCGTCTCTCTTCATCGATCTCTGAGCCGCTGAATTCCGCATCTGTGAAACTACACTCCTTCAATAATTCTATTCGACGAGGGTTTCTAAAAAATTGTTCATAGGTACCTGGATCGAAATCGATCGGCAGGCACGGTTTCAAAAACGGCAGCTCTTTGTAATTCAATTCGCATATATTTTTATCTGTACCCGTGCTGCGCAAGAGATTCTGATCGTGCGAGACAACCACCTCCCCGTCTTTCGTCAGCTGGCAGTCCAACTCCAACATTTCTGTACCTACTGCCACTGCTCTGAAAGAAGAGAAGTTTACGAAACATCTAGTTACCCCTCCAAACCAGTTATCTACGCTTATTGTTCTCCAGCCTTGAGACAATGAATAAGCACTCCTACTAACCGTTTAAACGCAGTCATTGTATTTTCGTAGCCCTCCCCCGCGCCTGAGGAAAAAGAAACATCAAATTCATGCTCGAACATGCATCCATCGTGCATCGTAATTGTCCGAACGTTACGAAGATTACTCGCCTCCCCTGTGACTGATATGCTGGCACGAGAATTTCACCTTTTTCTTCTTGTGCAGTAAAGTCGGATATTTGAAAAGTATCATCGACGTTAATACGTAACCACCTATCAACGTATACCACAACATTTTACGTTACACTTGCCCGTTTCTCCACCGAGTGATGTGTCATGTCTCCATGTATTTAAACAAGTCGTAATTGACTTGCAAATTGAAACGTTCCGAGTGACGGAACCCCAGCAGAACACGCGCGTGAATTTCACAAGGCTACATGACGGACTCTGTCGAGTTTGACGGGGGAACGTGGGGAAACGTCAACAAAGCGAAATCGTACGGGCGGAATCGCATTAGAGAGTCTAAATGCTTCGCTTCAATCCCGTGGCCTGGTGCTACATGGAAACGCTGCAATACGCTCTCTTTGTTTTCACGGTCCCTTACCCGAGAAACACAGGGAACTTTAATTCGAATGTATTTCTAATCACGGATTCTTCTAATTCTTCTGGGTGCATTGAATACGTCGGTTTGCAATTTCGCGGGAGAATATACTAGTGTCGGTTTCCTAACGAAGCGAATGTATTTCAATTTTTGCGAGGGAACGGAGTTTGAATGGTTGTCGTTTCGAAGGGTGCACATGTGACGAGAAAATTCGCTTCTGTTACTAAACAAGTATAATTCGTAGATACCCCTGCGGAGCGTAATTGATTTTGGCCACTGTTCCTTCTTCCGTTAGTAAGTTTCGGGAATGAGGGAAGCGTGTTAAGCGGGCGTGAAGGGATCGGAGAAAATTCAGCGGCCGGATAATTCTAATAATTGGTGGCTAGGTAACTATACACATTAACCTGTTGGACGTCTATCTTTCTCCCTAGTTCGGAGCTTTTCCGAATGCACCTGTCAAACGGGTTTAAAAGCTACCTTTGCAAAAATGTGTTTCCGCCAGCGTCTCTCATTCGCTTGACGAGATGTCGGATTCGAATTCGCCGAAAACAGATGCGAGCAGCCCAAGCCTTTCGGGAAACTTGCGACAATTCCGATTCCAAAAGAAACAACTGAAACGATTGAACATGTGTAAGAGCCCCTTTATTCTTGATTATAAATTTCTAGGTCGACGCGGCCAGTGTCCATCTTTTGTTGTTATTTTATTTCGGCACAGCTTCTTACGTGATCGTTAATAATTTTATTACTAACAGAGCGCATTATTAGTTACACCTGCATTTCGACATTAACACGGAAATACGAACGAGTGCATTTAGGTTTCTCTTAATTGAAGATTGTGGCGTTACAGTGGGATTGTTTCATAACAGAATTATAAATAAATGTAAATTATGTCTTGTATCTAGCGGACGATGACAGTAATCTGACCAGTTCCGAGATCCAGTTCAGGCGTAAGACGGTGAACGTAATCGAAGACAGCGACAGTGATGCTGGCGGTCCTAACAAAAATACTGCCCCTTCGAATTATAAGGAGAAGGTAGTTAATCGTGAATCGAGCTTCTGAAGCCTCTTTAAACGATGCGAACTGATCTTTCTGTGTAAACAGGACACCGTTAACAACGCGAATTCGAATAGCGACGATGGGGTCGAAGAATCCAGGCAAAGTAGGAAGAGGACCTTCAAAGGTTCTTCTAGGTCTAATAAGAAGAAGAGAAAAAAATTAAACAGAGATGAAGATGTAGATATTGATTCGGATGAAACTAATTTCAAGGACAAAGTATTCGATAGGTATGCGTCCGATAATTCGCTACGTTCTAATAATCCTAATTCTTCCTTCGAATGCTTTCAGCGATGAGGATTCAGATGTAGAGATATCTAACGAGCTTACAGGTGATAAGAAAGCAGTATTAGAATTCATGCAAAACAGTCATGTTTCTGAGTTACTCCTAATGTCTCACTGCTCTCAGAAAAAAGCGAACGCCATTGTGGAAGCGAGACCATTTGCGAATTGGAGAGATTTAGTTGATAAGTTCCAGCACAATAGGTACTTGGATACAGAGCTGTTGAATTCAGCCCAAGTAAGCGACAGAAATTGTTCTCTCCCGCTGTTGATAACGTAAGCCAGTGTCTAATATTAAGATCGATAATGTCCTTCGAACAGGAGCTAATAGCTACGAGACAAGCAGTGGAGACTCTAATGAGGAAATGTCTCCGTTTATCTACAAACATCGAGCGGGCTGTAGCTGCGGGATCGTCGACCATCAAGAAGCAACCGAAGGGGATATCGCCAAACTTAACGTTAGCCCCGTACCAAATGGTCGGTTTGAACTGGCTCGCTGTGATGCATGCTCAGCACGTGAACGGTATACTCGCCGATGAGATGGGTCTAGGGAAGACGATTCAAGTAATAGCCTTTCTTACGTACTTGAAAGAGGCTGGCCTCAGAGACGAGAAGGATGGGCCACATTTGATCGTTGTTCCCAGCTCTACAATGGGTAAAGGAACATCGCGAGCTTTCTCGATTCTATTGGCTATTTCCCTTTCTAACGTTTCTTCGATATGCTCGCAGAGAATTGGAAGAACGAGTTGCAAAGGTGGTCGCCTAGCTTGAAAGTTGTACAATATTACGGGATTCAAGAGGAGCGCAAAGAGATGAGGCTAGGATGGCGAAACGGGGATCTAGACGACGTGGACGTTTTGTTAACTACCTATAACTTAATTAGCAGCACGCCGGAGGAGCGGAGACTCTTTCGTGTTATGCCAATTCATCATGTCGTCTTCGATGAGGCTCACATGCTGAAAAATATGAGCACCATCAGATACGAGAATCTCGTTCGAATTAATGTATGTATTTGTACACATGATTCTATAAAGGGGTCACATTGGTAGGCGAAAAAAAATGTGATTTTCGGGAATTTTTGTGGAAAATCTAATGTATACTTTTTACACCTATTTGCTTATTTTAAAAGTACACGTACTCAGCAACTCTCAGTAATTTTGTTATAGGAAAATATTAAATAATGATAGAATAACAGCCACTCTCCCGGAAGCTATTTTGTTTAGCGGTGAGCACGATTTCTCCGAGCCGGATCATCTGAAATCGAAAAGTGAAGAAGATTCTGTTGGTATATGAGTTTATCTAGTTCGTGAACGAAGGATCTTTCAAAAAAATGATTTCAGACAAAATGACGGCCATTTAACGCAAAATCATGATTTTTCGATGTCTGAATTGTTCGTTTTTCGTGAATTAAAAATAGAGTTTTCATCAAAAACAAAAATCCTTACTAAGGATTTCGCTTTAAATTAGGATTTTACTTTAAATTGGCATTTTAAATCCTTACTAAGGATTTTACTTAAAAATTAACGAGCTGTTATTCGTTCATTTTTTAATATTTTCCTATAACAAAATTACTGAGAATTGCTGAATATATCCCTTAAGAGTTTTACTAATCCCTGATGTATCACGATTATTTTACAGGCTAAACATCGAATCCTCTTAACGGGCACTCCTCTGCAGAATAACGTATTAGAACTGATGTCGCTCTTGATGTTCGTAATGCCTTCGTTGTTCGCGGGCAAACAAACCGACTTAAAGAGTCTGTTTTCAAAGAATCCTGTAAGCACGAAACACTTCACTAATCATCTCGTGGTTGTTGCAAGGAGCACGCTTCACGTAATGTTTATATCCATGAAATTTTAGAAGATGCCAGCAGTTAAGAAAAACGGCGATCAGCCCCTGTTCGAGCAGGAGCAGGTGAAAAACGCGAAGCAAATTATGAGACCGTTCGTGCTTCGTCGATTGAAAATGGACGTCCTTCGAGACATGCCTAAGAAAACTGATCGCGTGATAAGGTGTCCGATGACGGAAAAGCAGAAGGGAATGTACAAAAGTCTGATCGCCAAATTTTCAGCCGAGGCTGATCGGAGCAGCGAAGTTAATGGTACAGGAATGATGATGCAGCTCAGGAAACTGGCTAATCATCCACTTCTGTCGCGAGATTACTACAACGAATCCAAGTTACAAGTAAATACGCACTCTTTCGTAGTCAAAGTTTGAACTTCATCCTACAGAATTCTAATTGCCTGCGATTCTCCGTTAGATAATAGCTGGGAGGCTAGCAAAGGAGCAGGGGTATAAACAGAAGAATGCAGATTACATCTTCGAAGATTTACACTGGTTGTCTGATTACCAAATAAACCAGTTGACGAGAACGTACAAGAGCCTGGGAGGTCTAGGCTTACCACAGGAGCTCGTCCCGGAAGGTAGCAAATTAAAAATACTGGACGAGTTGTTACCAAAATTGAAAGAGGAAGGTCACAGGGTATTGATCTTCAGCCAATTTACAATGGTACTGGATATTTTAGAGGAATACCTGGCGCTCAAAGGAAATACGTATTTAAGGTGTGCTTCATATTCGATATTTATTTTCCGATCCTGCGCAAAGTTCTAATATTTTCCCTGAACTTGCAAATACAGATTGGATGGCAGTACGCCAGTCACAGATAGGCAATTCTTGATTAACCAGTACATGGAAGACGATAGTATATTCATATTTTTATTATCCACGAAAGCTGGCGGTTTGGGAATCAATTTAACGGCCGCGGACACCGTTATAATCCATGACATTGATTTCAATCCATATAACGATAAACAGGCGGAGGATCGTTGCCACAGAGTAGGTCAGACAAGGTACGCGACTGAGGCTTGATGGTATAAGAGGTGTTCGATTGATTTTCATCTGACAGAGGACGCGTTCGATCCGTCTGTTTCAGACCTGTCACGATCATTAGATTATTGACCGAAGATACAATAGAAGAGAGCATGTACGAGATAGCACAGGACAAATTACATCTCGAGCAGCAAATCACTGGCGCCGAAGGTAAGTGGTGTAGATTTTTAACGTTTTTTAAATGAACGCCGAAGAGAAATGATCTGTTCACAGAAAACGAGAGCACCGACAAGAAGAGCGTGCTGAAGTTACTTAAGATCACGTTAGGTCTGGAACACAATAGATCGTTGTCGCTGTCGCCGACGAAGAACGCGCGGCCGAGTAACGGACTGTCGAACAGCGTGTCCGACTGCGACATAGAGTTTTAAAATTTAACCCTTCGCTTAAGCATATTTTCTACTAGCGGAAAATTTCACAACATTTTTATACGTATCCTTGAACTTTGTGATAAAGTACTGTT
Organism: Andrena marginata; assembly: GCA_963932335.1. NCBI lineage: Eukaryota > Metazoa > Arthropoda > Insecta > Hymenoptera > Andrenidae > Andrena > Andrena marginata. The sequence continues at coordinate 3,543,422 of OZ010660.1, forward strand.
TACACGGGAGCAGGTAAAGTACTGTTGCACGGAAAGGTGAGAGACAGAGACGAGGCGATACGATTTTAAGGTTCACCTCGCGGGTGTTTTTTGGGTCTAATATTTACGTCTTTGTGAGAACATCTATCTACACGATTTGATATCTATGGATCCGCGAAATCTCGATTTTTATTGTATCTCGTATCATCACCAGGCCCGGATTAAGATTTTTGAAGCCCGGGGCTATCAAACCTTCGAGGGCCCCCCGTGGTAGAACAGCGGGGGGCCTAGCGATCTAATCGCTTAGAACGGGCCCCCCCCGGAAAGTGGGGCCCGGGGCTGCAGCCCCCCTTTAATCCGTGCCTGATCATCACTTACCTACATCGTTCCTTTATTTATGCAAGTGTATTTGTAGATTATTTTTATTTTTAACTTTGTGTCTTGTGTCTATGTTCGAATATTTAATCGTATCTAATCAGTTTTTTTTTACGAGGTTCTTCGAGAAATATTACGCGAGACTGCACAATACTTGCTATAAACACGGGGAAGAACTGAGATTGGAAAGTGGCGGACAGGAAATTGTTCATGGTAAAATGTGAATAATTTGTCGATACGCATATTTATTTGGTATTGCTGTACACACATTCCTTGAGAGATTAATTGATCATTGTACAAAACCATTAAAGATATTATACTATTCACCAGAGTTAATTTATTTCTCTCACGATCTCTTTGTTTATAGATCGGGCAGATTAACTATCAGTTTTCCAGCGGAGATGAAGATTGCCAACGCCTCTAGGTATCTCAACAAATACATCATAAATACAATTTAAAATATTGTAGCTTCGCGTTAAATCTACCTTGCAATTCGCAGCACGCTACACGCAGAGGCCTTGTACATTACCTGCGGTATAATTTTCATATATCACAGTTATCAATGTAAATGACACTGCGAAGGAACTAGGTATCGCGTTATCGCGATAGAGACTCTAATATGAAAGGGAAGCCAGCAGGTGTCGGAAAATACAGCCGACTTTATCGGGCGCTATTCTGTGAGGATAATCCGTGACGCAAGTGGAAAACCGCATGTTTCCCTGATCAGAATCTAAAGTCGTAGAATGCCGGCGCTCGGAAAGTGCAGAGGCCCGGAAAATTACTGTGACATTATCTGAATGACGCTGCCTTCGTCGGTCCACGTAATATTCACCATTAACTGGAAATGTTCGACCCTAATTGCAAAATTCCAGTTGCATACACTTCTGCGCGTTGCATTACAATTAAAACAACGCAATTATATACTAACCGAGAATTCACGATCGAGTTTGTTGCAATGTTAACGTCAAACCAGAACGAAGGGTGAAGGAGTAGCTACGGATGGCAGGGGAAGTAGAAGAAGAGAGGAGGCAGAATCGCGAAAAAATTTAAAAGTCATACAGTCTCAGGGGAAGTTATTTATTAAGGGGGTGTAGGACAATTGAGCACGTAAAAATCGATGTTTTCTTTTGTGTCCGATTGCATCGCAGTTTATTGTGGACGCATTTCCGAGTAATTAACAAAAAAAAAATAAATATTGTCGGAATGTTCAAATTTGTTGAAATTATTAAGCGCTGAAAATGGTCCTGCTTAGTGCGCAGCTGTAGTCGGTGTACGTAATAACAGGTGAACCAATCGTTTGAAAGTGAAATGCTTTGGGGGTGAGTAATTTCTGCACCAAAATCTACAGCATGGAACTTGGCTGGCGAATTTAAACAAAATTAATGAAAGTTACACGCGAATCAATTTTTTCCCCCTATTTTTGCGAAAGAAAATCGTTTTTAATCGATTATAAAAAAATTACAAACCTCCAATGTTGATGGGGAAATTTCATGCTATAGAGGAAGGAATTCTACACCTCCAGTTAAAATTTCAAGTGGAAATATTCATTCTTTCAAAAGTTATGATGTAGACGGCAATGTGCGGCGTTTAAAAATGTAGTTTCGAGATAAACGGCTTCAAAGTTAAGTCCCCTACGCTAATATCGGTCTGCGAGGCCGTTACTAGGCCGTGCACTTAGTTACGTTCCGCACTATAATTTTCGTAATTAAATTTTGTTGAAAATGTTCGCAAAGGATGACACTTTCAGAATTAACAGTAATAAAAAAAATCGACTTTCCGAGATTTCAATAGTCCTGTACCCCCTTAACTAATCCGCACGCATTGTAATATTTTACGCGCAGGATGTAAGCCACTCCAGGAGATAAAAGAGACGAAAAAATTCATCGTCATTTCATTGATAATGTAGTCCCACGGGCTTTTATTCTTACCTTTTGGTATCGGCATAAAAGCCTCGAATCTCTTGTTACAGCCAAGGGAGAAGCTGAGCAGTTCTTACACGAATATACGCGACATTAATGGATGCGACTACCCGGATCTAGTAGCTTCTCCGTAACTCTAGCACTTCGCATTCCCCATTCGTACAATAGGCACGTAGAAATAAAGCTGAGTGAAGGGTAATCGACGAGCGTCATACAGTCAAATGCCCGCGGTTTCGTAAAAATTATTTTTCTCTTTCATTCCTCAGCCTTAACCTGTCGACATAATCAATGGCTGTTTTCCTCGAAGATTCCCGGGTATCTCGAGTACGATCTCGGACGATCTCTTCGCTCATTTAAACCAACGGCACAATCAACCGGCAAACGTTTTATAATTCAGTGAATTATACAATACAATCGTATAATGTCAATACCCACCGTAATAAATTCCGCTTCGTTCGTAATCTAGAGCGACCAAAAACTCCCGAAATTACGTACGAAACGGGCTCTTCTTTCCATCGTAAATATTGGCATTGGCGATGGTAGATTACACGTTTATCGGTTGAAACTCGTGTCGCCATTTTGCATCGGGAAAATTCGAATTTAGGTTCGATAGGGGAATCGGCTGTAACTCGGCGTACGGTTTGCTCGAATAGTGTCGCCCGCGCTGTCCCGCCGAGGAATTGCGAAAGGTAAAGTGTTTTTAAGCCAGAGCCGGCTTCCCTTTGAGATGTGGAATCTCGTGTTTGGCGTCTCGTAAGGTAGTCGCGCCGCATCGCCGCGTCCGAATCGCGCGGCGAGTGACCAGCAAACGAAATGGCAAGAGTACGGGTGCGTGCCATGTGTGGCACGATGCTATATAAACAATACTTGGCGCGAACCCTGATCAGTCGAGTTGCGGCTGCCGTACCTGTCGCAGCACAATACAAATGCTACGTACCGAGTGGCACTGATAGTGAGAGGAACCGGTTGCCCGTTTTCCGTGATTTTCGTTCATACTTCGCTAGCGTCGCGTCTCGTTTAACCTTGCGCCCGCGATCGTGCCTCTTTCGCATCACGATCGACCACGAACCCGCCAGCCGAATATTTCCCCACTGCCTGTTCGGTGTATACGGAAGTGAGACTTGGACGGGACCATGCCGCACGACAATTTGGGATTTACCTCGAGCACGGTGAGTGACATTGGGCCGTGACTTACCCCCTTCCCTCTGTTTACCTCTAATGTTTTGACACTTTGAGGCTCCGCGTACGGTTTACACGGTTACGGTGCGTGAATTATCTTGCGGAGTTAATTAACATTTCCGTTGGCACTTTTAGTTGGGAGTTATTTGAATTTATTTAGTCGACTGTGTATGTCGTTGGTAATGAAACCGGCGATGCTTGGATAGGGAAATCCCTAATTTTTTCTAATGGAAGGATTAACTGAGCTTGTAAGTTTGAATTCATTCGCAAGTAGGCAAATCTCTTCTAATTTATTTCGACATCTCTCGGGGCACAGTAGTCGCACAATACACAGCGTGCTTCACGCTTGTTTGTCCCTTCACCTTTGAGGTTAATTCTTCTTCGAATTTTTCGTCTCGCGTATTCGAAGTTCGTGTATTAAAATTCGGTGTCTATGATATCAGCAGCGTTCACAGCTGTTTTAAAAGGGTATAGTCAGCCTTACGTTCCCCCACAATAGAACTTTAGATATTATTTCTTCAAAGCCATCGAGCACTTCGTGTCCCTAAGGTAATCGACCAGCGATTCGAACATCGACTTGATCGATATGTCGTGGCATCAATCATAACGATACTTTCGCCTGCTCCCGACTCTCCCGTTGAATTTTCGCGGGAAACAGCGTCGCTTAAGAGCCTCGAAATCGCCGCGGGTTGATCAATCGCCGGAAAGGGAAAGTTCGTACCCGGCGCGAAAAAATTCCCCTCGCTCGAAGGACAATATCGGCCGGATCTGCGCGGCGTGCGACGCGAATAGGAGCAGTGCACAGGAAATTCCACCAGCAAACGGTTTTACGTGGAAACAAGTTTTTCCTTGCCACGTACAAAATCAGATTAAGTACACTGGCGGTCGTTTTTGCTGGCGGTACCCGCGTCGCTATGCCGTGAAATTCGATGGACAAAAAATCGGATCAATTTTGTCGAACGGTCAGAGAAACTGCGCGTCCTTCGCGATCTTTGCCCATCTTTTTGCGAGATCCAGTTTTTTGTTCCATCGATTCATTAGATTCAAACTACGCAAGCAGGTGAAATGAAGCAATTTTTTTTCTCTTACGTGATTGTTGTTCGTGTTCGTTGTTGCGTGGCGAGGACCGTCACCGGGGCGGTTTATTTTTAGAAATTTTTGTCCCTTCTGGCTTTCTGGTAAACTGTGTTTAATCCGGTTTCTATGGTCTCGAGCGAGATGGAATGTTATCGTATTTAATCATTGATCTATCGAAACAATGATAAGCAACATTTCTGCTAATCGGTAAAGAGATCGACGATTTCGGTGTACAGACAAGTGATCGTCACGTTGTTGTTTGCTCGGAGCGATGAAGTAGGATCTGTGTTAGGGATCAATGATCTTTTTCTGTAAATGCTTTGAAGAATGAGTTTGGTGATCTGTGTAGTAACGACTAGCGATTGAAATCAAATAGTTCTAGAAATTCAAAATTTGAAATCTCCAGATTTATGATATTAGAATTTGATATTGCCAAATTTAATATTTTTTTTTTAAATTTAAGATTTTTGATTTTCAAATTACCAAATTTAAGGTTTCAGAATTTAAAATTAATCAATTTCAGATTTCAGAATTTAAAATTATCAAATTTAAGGTTTCAGAATTTAAAATTATCAGATTTCAGCTTTCAGTATCTGAAATTTTCAAATTTAAGATTTCAGTATTTAAAATTTCTAAGTTCAAGATTTCAGAATTTAAAATTTCTAAGTTCAAGATTTCAGAATTTAAAATTTCTACGTTCAAGGTTTCAGAATTTAGAATTACCAAATTTAAGATTTTCTGAATTTAAAATTACCAAATTTCAGATTTTAAAATTTAATATTTCTAAATTTAAGATTTCAGATTTTCAAATTATCAAATTTAAGGTTTAAGAATTTAAAATTACCAAATTTAAGATTTCAGAATTTAGAATTACCAAATTAAAGATTTTAGAATTTAAAATCACCAAATGTAAAATTTCTAAATTTAAGATTCTTAAATTCGATAACTGTTATCGTTCAAACCTAAAATCCGCCGTCTGGCCTCTGATTGTTATCAAATAGAGACGCGAGCTTCCGACTGGTTAAAGAACAGAGCCGAGTCATTCGATATCACGTTTTCGCCAAGTGCCCAGCACGGGCTAAGGGATGATAGTGTTATTCACTGGAACGAACGGTACGATTTTAATCCGAACACACCACAACAATGAATGAAACAAAAGGCACGCGTCCCTGGCTGCCGATATTCTCCTTGAAGCGATTCGACGCGTCGCGACGCGAAGAGAGAAGCGAATAGAACAGAGAAGGGCGGATCGACCTGTTTTCAGAAATCCACCTTGGCATCGACATCGTCTATCGTGAAAGAATATTGCCTCCGATACAAATGACTATCCACGATATCAGATGTTTGTTGTACAGATTACACAGCCTCATCGAGCCGATTGTCATCCGCGTGCTGCGGTTGTTTTCGTAGATCGCGGCTCCCTGATAACAATCAAAGCCTGGCGATCGTCGTGGAACTTTTTAGGGAAGCCCCGATAACGGCCAGACTCTTGGAAATTTTTCAATTTTTTTCGGGCCACCCGGAAATTTCTCGATCGCCCGCAAAATGAAAAGGGACGGAGTCACTCGCTATTTTGATCTTTCATATTCGTTACAAACCTGGAATCTCAAGATAACCAGCTCCGAATTGCCGCGATCGAAGGCGGACATAGACGGGTTGGAATGCCAGCGCAGGGTTGACCACACATTTATCAAAACGTTGGTCGTTAACGAAAGAAATAGCGCCACTATCTGCGAGAACTAAATCTTCCATCGACGATAAACCGATGGGAAAAATGAATTGATTAGCGGATTAAGCAAGGGGATGCGTGGATTCCCGTTGGCTTTTGTGTTGCTCGGTGCACTCAGGCAATTTTCTTTCCCGAGGATTGAGGGGAAAGAATTAAATATAAGGGATCAAAGTGGTATATACTGATATTAAAGATATTGCTAATACTTGGCTAATTGCGAGCTTAGTGCTAAGCGTCGAAGCGTAATGAAAGTCTGAAAATGTTGCGTACGATTAAGCATGCTGCGTAGCGGGCTCGATCGTGGAAATCTACAGGCACCATTTCTTTCACCACGCGATTAGTCAATATTTACAGAAGCGCTCTACTAATCCACGATTACCTGCGTCAAGCTTACGCGGGGGAGGGATGTTTGCTCTTTCATCTTAGGGCCCGTTGTCTCGTTCCCGAGGTCCTGATAAATCGTTATGTCAGAATAATAAAGTAACAGCTAGATACTTTTATTTATGGCTGGAATGTTTGATTAAAAATCCATGTCGTACGTAACACGGAGGATTAAAGCGTATCTCTGCTGTTGGCTAAGTGACGATCCAGTTGAAGATCTTCTTGGAGTGTGCACATCGAGAAAAAAAGACGATTATGAGTATAATTATTATCTATCGCCGGTAGCTCGAAAGCTGTTTGCTGTAATAGATTTGATTGAGGCAGTGCGATACTATAGGGTTATTCTACTGGGTATAATTTTACCCTAGGATATTCTTAAGGCGCGAACCCACGGTGAGATTTTACCCGAGACTTTTCTATCGCGAAACAAAAATCTCAGCAACAATTAAACGTAATTAATGGAAGTAGTCGTGAGATTTTTGAAAATGTATCACGGAACTTGTCTCATGGGGGGGCTAATTTCACCAAACTAATGACAAAATGATTAAAACATCATGGAATAATTGTCCCATCGGATCGAACTCACGATATTTTTCTCTCGGCGTAGTTTTGCATCTTTAGTTATCGCGAATGTTCTGTACTCGTTTTACTAGATAATAAGCTCGATGTCCGTCCACGAATTCAAACGTGAAATTCATGGTCGACACAGTCAACAATCGACGTTGTAATCAGTGCCCTTAATATTTCGATAATCTGGCGTCTCGGTATCAATAAGAGCTGCGAAAGAGGATTCGCTGTACACAGGCCATTATCTCTCGCCGATGAATTTAAGCGTATTGTAATAACATGTTGATAGACCTTGCAGTTACTTCACAAGCATCCTCTCAATTCACGCGAACGCGCGATCAATCAGTGAAGATTTCTTCATTGTTTCAGCGCGCGATTAACAATTGATAGTTGATGACAAATGAAATTTCATTCGCTACGTGGATTCATCGCTTTGGGGAATATCGACGCGCGAAGGCGTTAAAGTTTAACTAGATTTTGGATCTATTCGAAGGTTGGAAATTAATTCACTTATCAAAAGATTTCTCCCCTCCATTGCTCGGCATGTAACGCGGCAATCGAAAGTTCGAGACCACGTTCTGCGAGCGTATCCTTGACTCGTTTGCGACTCCTTCTGGCACTCGTAGGATATTCATAATTGTTTGTAACCCGATGTACAATCAGATCCGTGGAATCAGGAACCGTGAAATAACTTTCTATTTGGTTGGCCAATAACTTCACGTCGCTCTTCCATGATTCGCAAGAAACGCAACGCGCCACGCTAATGCCCTTTTCTCTCGGGCAGCAAGTAAGTCAGCCCGAGTGCGCATAACTTAGAAAGTATCGCGAGACAAATTGTATAAAACGGGAGGATCGCGGAAAGGCTAGAAAAGCAGAGTTCGATCGGAAAATCCGGGCTCTTTTAAAGGGGAGGATCGATTTCATTCCCCGTTTCATTCTACACTTAATCGCGCCCTTTCTAACGCGCTCGGAATTTTCGAAATTGCAGGCTCTAGCCGCGCTAGAGGCCGAACGGGAATACAGACTTATATCGGAAGGTATTCCACATTTGTTGCCAGTGAAGAGCGTAGTACATGTATAGATAAAGGCATGATTTACATCCAAAGCTCATTTAAGGTATCGCTGGTGTTACGCAAAGAACGTGACGCGGGAATTGATAAAGTTTACTTAAGCGGTTGTCGAAAAGTTCCTGGTAGCAATTCACACCCCGAGCTTCTTGCGATAGAAAACCGCCGATCAGTATTTAAAACGATCGTTCAGGGGCCAACGATTCGACGTGAAATTAAGGCTGCGGTTCGTTTCGCGAGACATCCGGGTTGGCTGGTGTCATACTCGGCGATTACTTGATGCTAAATTGCTGGATGCCCTCCTCTCGCGTATGTACCTACCTCGCTAATATCATTAAGCCTCTTCTAACGCGTCACTTTTCGCGCGACACAGTTACGCGGCTCGAAAACGTTATTCGGTTGAACTCCCTTGGAGAATGTCCCTTCGGGACATTTTTCAGGCGGCTGACTTTTGGAAGGGATTGCAATTAAAATTCTAATTAGTCTGATTATAATTTCAAGCTGCCTCCGAGAATTTCAACTGGTAGTTAAAGTTTCTCATCGCTTTCAAGTAGATAGTTCCTTTTCCGGTCTGCGAGGACCTCGAGTCCTTTGCTTTATGATGCCAAGACAAGGCGGAAGACTTTTAACGTTCTTTGGTTGTCGTTCAAAGTCCAAAGGTAGATACTGCAGGGGGAGATAGTAGTTTTGATATGAAATGCCACTTGCGATTTCTTTCGTTCGACGAAGAAGATTGTTTGCCAAAGCAAAGTGGGAGGAGATTAAAGGCTCGAAGTGTGTCCCTCATTGTGGGATTAATCGATTTCCTAATCATCCTTCGATTGCAACCGGTCAATATGCTCGAACAATGTCAGTGGCGCGACAAAGGTTATTATTCCGCGGGCTTCGATGACTTAGTGGACAAAACAACAGGAGTCAAAAGCTTAAGTCGTCAAGTGCGCCGGTTTGCAAAGGAGTGCGCCAATTGTCTTTTGTCAAAGTCGAAGGGGAGATTGATGGAGTTTTAATTAAATGCCGATGAGTCACTGGGCGCGGTTCAGCGGGGAATTGTTCATCGAGTAATTTATAAACAAAAATGATAGCAATATTGGAGCGCGGCCACGGGCAATCTTTCCTTGGTAACTTACCTCGAGAGAATAATCCCAATTTCATCGCCAATATGTGAGGATCGGAAATCGAAAAGTAGTTCACTGTACACGTATTTACAATTAGTAATGACTTAGCTCATGGGTGAGTGATTAACAGATCTCAATAACAGCGTTGTGACATTGAGAATTGTTAATGACTGGCACGCAATCGAGAATTAAATTACATATTGCGTGGAAATAAGGACGCGAGATCGTTCATGCGCGATACAATTTTAGAATAATATGCGGATGAGTTAACAATTCTTCCTGGAATTCAATGATTTAACGCACTTATGCAATTGAGTTCGCGGGTCGATTTATCCTGTTAATAATTCCTTCGCGGCATTCCTTTCGTCGACATCGTCGTTAATAAATCACAGCGATTAATTTAAATTAACCTGAGCACTCGACATTTCAATTAAAGCTTAGTACTTGCAAATGATATACAAAGACGTTTAACAGAATTCTAATAAAAGAGGAACGAAGAAAAAAGCTGCCACAAAAATAAAATAGGAATATTGCCGTAAGGCTGCTTAAAGAAAATCACTAAAAGAACGATTAGGAAATAAAGGAATCCTGACAGTGATGCACTGCCCGTCGAATCAGTAGATCCAAGCATCCCTGGTCAGCCGGGCGGATCTATCTTCGCATCTCCAGTGATGCGACAGTAGCTTTCGTCTGGCACGCCAGCCAGGGAACATCCGCACATTGCGAAACGCGTGTCGACTGTTAAATGTTCTCAATGAACACACAAAATGAATATCCTTCGCAATCCTCCGTAACATTCTTCTCTGTCCCTCTAGCTATTGCTAACGCACACCTTGATCACAATTCTCCTTTAGGTACGAATGCATTGAGTAAGACTCATCCCATTTATCATAACATTTAACAGAACCTCTGACGAACCACTGACGAATCTCGGCACGTGTATGCACGGAAGCTCCTCCGGCGTCACCACTTTTATCACGCATTAACGAGATCCGAACGCCCGATAACCCGCGTTAAAATCTCGATAACAGGCGTTTACGACGCCCGTCAATCGATCGATGTAAACGGAAAATCCCATTAGAGATTCTACCTGTGAAGCAGATGCCGGCAGAGGGGCATTTATTCGCGCGTATGAGCTCATTCAGCGGCGGATCTTTCATAATACTTTCGTAGGTCCGATTTATGCTTGTACGCGATACGATCGAACAGGCGAAATCACCGATTCACTCCCGGGGCTTCAGTTGCAACGTTAGAACGAAATATTTAAGGGTGGATCTTTAAGACACTTATCGTTATTTTTTTTGCACAAAATCATCTTCTTCCTTTTGAAGCCTCTCGTTGGTATTTGCAATATTTTCTGGTAGTAGTCTGAACGCGTCGAATTACTCCGCAATTATTGTACAGATATTTTAAGGGACATTTAAAGAAACTTAATTTTTCGAGAATTAAAAAAAGAATTTTTGTCAGTAAAGAGACCTGATTCACTTCAAACTTATCAGGCATACTTTTTAGGCGTTACTTTATCGAGCGAACTAGAATTTCGCGAATATTAGCAACATTGAATTACTAGGATCAACAAAACCTTAATTTTCTATTGCTGAAACTGATAAAATCTTTTTAAGACGTTGCCACTTTTTTGTGTTTCAATACTTTTTCATTATGCTGGTTCAGACGGTAGCCACGCGTTTGCAGATTACCAATCTTTTTGAATTTTGTCTTTGAGATAACAATTACCGATATCAGGTTTGGCATCCGGAAGGATATTTTTCAAGGCCTCCCTTCGAGATTCTCCTACCTCGCGATAAATGGATATATTTACTTACAAACTTTTTTGATAGTCTTAAAAGCTGATAGAATTAAGCTACAACCGTGCAGTACTTGCTTCTTTTTTTAATTCCCAAAAAGGTTTTTCGAAAACCGCCACACTAGATAAATCACTTAAGGGGGGTCGAGGACTATTGAAATCTCGAAGATTCGATTTCTTTATTATTATTAAGTCTGAAAGTGCCATGCTTTGTGAACATTTGCAACAATGTATCGCGAGGAAATTCGACTAATTACGGAAATTAGTGAGTGCACTTTGAAGCCCTTTACCTCGAAACTACATTTTCAAACACGGTACATGATAACTCTTGAACGAATGAATATTTTCAATTAAAATTTCAGCCGGACCTGTAGAAATCCCTCCTCTATTGTGTGGAATTTCCGCATCAATATTGGATGTTTGTGAAACATTTTATAACTGATTAAAGACGATTATTTTCCATAAAAAAAAGTGGAAAAAGATTGATCCGTGCGTAACTTTTACAAATTTTGTTCAAATTCGACAGCAAAGTTCCACGCGATAAGTATTATTGTAGAAACTAATCGACCCAAAGCATTTTGCTTTTAGGTGATAACTCGAATAATTCTCAACATTCCGATAATTTTTTTTTTATTTTACATTACGTCTAAGAGCGTGCATAAAAACCTGTGAAAAGTGCCGGTATGGTGATTATTCGGTATCCAAGCAATCCAACCGACAAGAAACCGTCAATTTCAGTCGTCCGATAGTCCCATACCCCCTTAAAGCGATCTTTGACGCAACGGCGATATTCTATCAGGGGCCATTATTCACCCGCTAATTCTGTGCTTTCGAAACGACAGCTGATTCTTAGGAACGACAGCTGTTTTCACTTCGCGCCGCGAGTTCGTAATACGCCCGTTATCACCGAAACCGAAACACTCCGAGGAGTTTAGAATACAAAGTCCCGCGAGGTTCCAGTTTCCATGAGACGCGATGTGCCGACGCGAAGAAATTCAGTCGCACCGAGAGCGGGCTTAGTTAAGCGGAATGCGATATGCCAGCCGCGAAATTATGCGGATCGACGGGAATTTGTCACGTAGTACACAAAGGCGCGAGCACGTGTCGCGGTATCGCGAGAGAATCGAGTTTGCCCTGTCCAGGCTCCCTTCGCCCCGACTATCGTTCATCTATCACCGCGGAATTACCGGCAACGAAAGAGGCTTTCCCGATCGCATTTAAATCCCCGTTACGCCCGAGAAGCGCCCGTTGATCGCGATCGTTGCCAGCCTAGGAAAAATTAATCACTCGCCGTGACAGCGCACGAATTTCTCGCGTCCGATTGTTAGGAATGCCGGGTGAATCGTCCGATCGAAGGTTGACTCGACGAGAGGAGGAAGAAAAAAAAATGGGCACGAGCTTGCCGGAACATGAATACGATTAGGATGTCCAACGAGAGGTCGAACGACCAGGCGAAATATAGAATCGCTTAAAATAAAACCTGAATTAATGAACAGAGCCGCCCTGGGAATTTTTGGGGCCCGGGGCAAAGGACGATATTATAGAAAAACATTTAACTTCAAACCTTACGTCTTTAATTCGTGCGTCACTTAGGCTTGCCGAAAATCTAATCTAGAAAAATGGGTACCTTGACAATTATACTTAAGTCGTTGAATTTTTAGAGAACGAGGTCCCTAAGCGCGGGGCCCCGTCTGGCCGGTGCTAAGGGCGGCTCTGTTAACGTAACCGACGATTACCAAACGCAGAGATCGGCGACTGACAGAAAGTTTCTTTCCAGGACGGTCTTGACGCCAGGAGATGGGCCAGTACGGCGAACAAGAATCAGAATGGGTAAGATATTTACAGGGCCAGGGACTTGGAGGATTTTCTGAAGGTTTGCTGGAATGATCGTTATGAATCGTAGGTACGAGCCAGGGCGAAATCGCAACAACGTCTACGTTATGGAGATGGAGGAGAAGAAGAAGAGCGTGCAGGAGTGCGAGGACGATTACGATCCGTACGATCACCGAACTGTCGAGCATCCAACGACGTGAGTTTCCATTCGTCTGCGGCTCGATTTCTTTGCTTTGCGTCTCTCCTGTTTTTTCTCTTTAAACTCACGTTCAGCGGGAAGAGGGGACTCCGTGGAAAAATGTGAACAGATACGTTTGATCGCTTAATGGAATCACGAGCATTTGCATAATGCCGAGCGGCGTACGCATGCGAGGCAACGTGTCGGTCATTCCGGCCGCGTTTCCCCAGATACAAATTACAGGGTAATTTGTTGCGGCGATTAGTCACGAAGCGGAAGAATAAGATTGTCCTCCGAGAAACTGCTCCGAAATGTCGGCCGGAGAAACGTGAAACGAGCCGCGCCCGCGTTATTCTCGCGGAACGGACTGTTTGCCGCTTGGAAAATCGTAGCGGTTGATCGAATAAAATTGTTGCAACGTTAAGTAATTCGGTCGAGGTTTCGGATTGATTGAGCCCCTAAGCGATCGTCGTTGCGGCTCGTTCTCGCCTGAAACGTGAGATTTTAGAAACGGAACACGAATCTCAATGACTCGTAGCTCCGGGCGCAGAGGATATTTGGTAACGATTAATAAAACTAAACGGAGGCGATTCTACGTGATAAAATGCACAGAAAATGTAGAGTGACTTTTTATTGTAACAGGTTTCGTTTTGGAGAAAATCGAATTCGAAGGTGCTGGAGCCTCGAGATGCGATTTCGCAGGCGATTTTCACGAAAACGAAAGCCGCTATGAAGAAACTTTATTCTACATTTCTCGTTCATTTTGTCGTACTGAATCAAACTGTAATTAATTAAACTGAATGTGCCATTTGAATTCTGATTACAGGAGCTTTGAAACGTTGCTCCACTTACTGAAGGGCAGTTTAGGCACCGGGATCCTCGCGATGCCGAAAGCCTTCTACCATTCAGGCTACGCCATTGGCATAGTGGCGACGATCATCATAGGCCTGCTTTGTACGTACTGCATTCGAATCCTCGTCTCCTCGCAGTACGAGCTTTGCAAACGGAAGAAAGTGCCATCGCTAACTTACCCCGCGACCGCGGAAGCTGCGCTGCAAGAGGGCCCGGAACCATTGAGGTGTTGCGCGAAAGCGTCGGCGTGAGTACACGAATAAAGTACCTGAAGCACTGGTAGTCGAGATCGGGACCTGATCTAGCATTTCCGCTGCTGCGAGAACAAAAAATGACTTTTCCCGCCCTTTATATATAATTACAAATGACAATAGTAATAATAATCGTTTATTAACGGAACTAAATTCCACTTATACACGAGAAACGGCATTAAAGCCCTTTTCAAAGATCATTTTAAAATAATTTCGGACAGTGAGTGTACTCTTTTGTAGAAGTTTGTTGAATAACAAAAGCCTTTTGTTTGATAAAAGATGTAGTAATTATTTGAAAGCAATTTATAAGTTTCATACTAAATTCGAGCATGTATTACCTACATTTTTACCCTTTTACAAAAAGTTTGACTTCTTTCTTAATTTCTCTTGATTTTGATTTTCTCTTTCTACCAATCTTGCCGCTTTTGGCAGTTGTTCTGCTTGCGCGCCTCTGGATCGAGCCCTTGTCGGGATCTCTCGCTTATCGAAGTGTACCTATTGAAACATTAAAACTACGAGACATCGAGAAAGAACTTCAACGTTCGAAATCCTTTGTTCGCAGGCACATAATAAACCTGTTCCTCATGGTATATCAGTTGGGGAGTTGCTGCGTGTACACTGTATTCATCAGCACGAATTTGCAGAAGGTAAGCGTCCGCTGGCTGCTTAATTATTCCCTACGATTTGAAACATTAGTTCCTGCGTCGATCAAAAGTCTCTGGAATAATCAGCAGCCTGCCATCGATCGGAATTATCGAAATAACGATTGAATAGAAAGCTCGCGGACATTCCGCGAAGCGAAGATCTCGCGCCACCTTTCGCTCCCTCGATGGTCCTTTTCCCGTCTGTGACATCCTCTCCCCTTTCCAGTGACCCAGAGACTTCTCCTCGGCTAGTCTTATTACCAGGCGCGCGTTAAATCCAGCTTTTTACCGCGGAGAATCTCGCCGGAGCCGGCGGAGAAGTGCGGAGACCGCGTGGGCAGTGGAAAAACGAGCATTCAGGTCAGGGAAACACAGCGCAACGAATGAACGATTAGACAAGCAGCGGGTAGCGAGGGGCCGAGCTCTCGCGAGCACAAGGTGGTAAATGCGCGGTGAGCGGGCAGGTTCGTTGACACTCGACGGAACGGGGGAGGACGAGCGTTTAAAGGGCCTGCTCGCGAGGACAAGCGGCATTTCGGACGTTGTCCTCAGGAAGTCTCCTCTTTCACCAGACATCTCGGCCCGCGATGAATGCTAACAACGGCCGTGAGCCGGCCGGCAGCTACTTCCTCGACATTTGCTCTTGGCTCGAGCGTGGCAGTCCCCTCCAACGGGGGAGCGAGAAAGGAGGCTTCACCTTCGCGAAAACTTAGCGCAGACAGAGTAACTTAGTTGCCAAGGAAAAATACAGGCTCTCTGTGGGCCAAGTGGATTGTATGACGAGGTAGTTGAGGATTCAATACACCGCCCGGGGAAGCCGTACAGAGATCCGCCGATAAGGGAATCGGAAGGACTACGAGCTGTCATAAATCTTTCGGGGGAAAGGTCGCTTCTAGTTCAGCTCGACTCGATCCTGTTTCAATGCAGCGGGTTAGTCACTCGAATGAATTCCCCTCACGTACAGTACCAAGCGAACGTTCTAATCGCTTCGTTTATTAGCAAAAGATTCGCTCGGAGAATATTCGCTGGGAAATTAACTGATTATCCCGCGAAAATTTTGGTGACATTATCATGATCGTGATTCTGGGGCTCCCCTAAATTGAATTAGCGGACCTCCTTAATTCACTTCGCCACTCGTTGCGCAGCGATAATTGTTGCGCAACTGATGGGTGGTCGGCCGGGCAATTATTATGCTCGAGGAAAATTCCTGTTGCTCGCGTACCCGTTTGCAAAACTGGACGAAGAGGACCGTGTTGGTTCGGCCGAGGAGCGGAACGCGTTGCGTACTACGTAATGTAATGGATAGTCAGAGGCGTTACGACACACACGCGCGCACACACACACACCGGGCGATTACGGCAAGTGGCTAGAATGTGGATGCAACGAGGCCCGCGAAAACCTGAATCCCGGGTGCGCGAAGGAGCGTATTAATCTCGCGGAGAAGGCGCGACTTTTACGGGGAAAGGACCGTGACCTATAGGCCGAACAATGTAGCCCGATCTATCGGCAACGCGTCGCGCTTTGGAGCGTTCAGAAGCTGGCGGGCACCTGTTGCGCGGCCGGCCGCGCAACGGGGGGGAAAGTGGACGCGCGTTCGCTTCGCGGGCTTTTATTTAATTCTCTGGAAAGATTAAAGGGTAGGTGGAAAATTGCACGTCCGCCCACGAATCATAACGGAAACTTGTAAAAGAAAGATGTAATTCGAGACTAACACGCCGCAGCGAGCGTTCAAGTCGCACTTTGCCGTAATGTAGCTGTGAGTTGTCCAATTTGATAAATTACACGGCCTCTCGAGCCTCTCGGGCGGGCCGGGTGTCAATTAGGTTTGCGCCTGTGTCATTATCGATGGCAAAATAGATACGCGAAACATCTCTGCTCCGAAAATGTATATTCCCAAGCGGATCGGCGTCGGTACACCGCGATATCCCGAACTGTTGCGCAACGCCGTGCACGCCGAGCGATTAGAATCGGTTCGATCTGGCCGCGACAGGAACCGCGGTACAGTTTCCTGTTCGAGGCAAAAAGTCACTGGTTGTTCAAGAATGCTTCTAACGACGGCGCGCGTTCATTCGTTCGAGGCGCGGACCGGTTTCGCGTTGCTCTGCGATCGAGGAAACTCGGACTCGATTGTTCGTTCGCGTGAGAAGCTTTTGATTGATTAATTAGGCGAAGACTTAGCGAGGATATTAATGTACGCGGTCGCGTTCCCTCGGTGGAGTCTGTCCTTGTAGTCTGATTAAGGTGCTCTGCCCTCTAGATCGTGCATCCTGAGACGGTGCGAGAATTAGAATCGAGAGAACGGTCTGTCGCGGTCGCGGAGCTAGGATAAAAAAGGAGGTAGACCGAAAATGGAACGCCTCAAGGCGGTCGGGAATGGTAGAGCCGGCAATTCGATCCGTCGCATCGGTTTCTTTTTCTGGCTGTCTTCTAGCTACGACGCAGATCCTTGCTGTCGATAGTCTAACAGAGTTTCGCACGGCCAGAAGTATTATTTACGAAGGCGAATCTTCTTCCATTCTCATCTGGTAATTACGATCACATTAATACTGCCTATTACACCGTTTAGTATCTCAATAGCGTGATAATGAATAAAGTAACGACACCAGCGAAACAGCCTCGGGGAAGGAATCAGTCTTATGTGGCTCTGCGCCACAGAAGATTTATCATAATTACCGCGGAATGCGGTACCATGTAATGCGTAGCGTTACGTCAGAATCATCAATATTCTTAAGTAGTAGGTACAACAAACGTATCAGTACGTTTATCGTAATACTACGCTATTCATATTGGTACGACGTAATAGTACGTCGGACGAGTTATTACGTCGGACGAGTTATTACGTCGGACGAGTTTATACGTCGGACGAGTTAATACGTCGGACGAGTTAATACGTCGGACGAGTTAATACGTCGGACGAGTTAATACGTCAGACGAGTTTACACGCGGGACAAGTTAGACTGCGCCTGCTTAGGCGAGAACAAGCGAGCGCGTAGCGCAAGGTTCGATGTAAACGTACTGTTACATGAACACTGCTAATGCGTTCTACGCGATACACCGCTATTCAATCGACCGCGCTTGATCAGCAGAAATTCAATAGAATTGCCCCGAACAAAACGCATTACGTGATCCGCGTTTCATACCCGATTAACGAAACCGTAGCATTACGCACGATAGCGCGGCGGTGTGCGAGCCCATCGACGGGCGCGCGTTTAAATATATCCTCGACGCGAGTCGTTAAGTAGTTTTCCGCGCGCTTTGCGATACACGCCCTTCGCCGCAGGAAAGCGAATCGGATAACGGGCAGGATAATTATTACATAAAGTACGCGTGCTTAGTCGTCGATTTACGCAACTTGCCGGCAACCGTGCGCCCGGCGGCCGTCCCGAAGCCGAACGAACTCTTTCTTCCCCGCGGAACAGAGAGAAATTCGACTCGCACGCCGCGGAGATTGCAGGTGCAGCAAAAATGCCTGCCGCCTCGGTTACGTCACTGTTACGAAACACGAAGGCTAAACGCAACGAACGTAAACGCTACGCGTTAAAACATGTCTCGGCTGATTTCCGGCCGTCCTTGAATTCGGGAACGCGACCGCACCGATATCGATGATCTCGCCACCGACAGAGATCCGCTGACTATTGTTAACGCGCTGGACAACGCGGAATAACAGCAATTACGGTAAACACACAGCGGGATGTCTGATAACGTTAGATCGGCGATAATCGATACTGCGCGGCGCGGAGAATTAGAAAGTGAATTGTTGCGATTGTATCTCGAGATCTTAATTGTCATTCGGCACTGTTCGTGCAACGGAAGGATCCCGTAGAATCGATCCTAAAGATATGCCCGGTATTTTCATTAACACCGCGTGTGAAAAGTATCGTTGATTGATTCCAGGCTCTGGAGTCGTATATCCCGAACATCGATCTCAGGCTGTACATGCTGGCGGTCCTGTTGCCCCTTATCTTCGTCAATTGGATCAGGAACCTGAAATTCTTGACGCCCTGCTCGACGATCGCCAACTGCATCACGTTCGCCAGTTTTGGCATCATACTGTACTATATCTTCAGGGAGCCCTTGACCTTCGAGAACCGCGAGCTTATTGGGAACGTCCAGGACTTCCCGCTGTACTTCGGCACTGTGCTCTTTGCTCTCGAGGCTATTGGCGTGGTAAGCGTCCATTTAATTAGCATCCCAGTCCTTTCTACTAGCTTGTCACCATAGTCACGGTATTCTTGCTTACCTTCTGCTACCTTACACTCCTACACCTTCCGAAATGACTGTCGCGAAATCGGTGCACCTATCGCCAGTTAAGAAATCCCTGATGATTAATGCCAGATCATGCCACTGGAGAACGAAATGAAGAAACCGAAGACGTTCATCAAGTCCTTCGGGGTGCTGAACATAGGAATGGGCACGATTGTCGTTCTCTACACGGCGATAGGATTCTTCGGCTACATCCGTTACGGCAGCGACATCGAGGGCAGCATCACGTTGAGCTTGACCGAGCCGATGGTGCTGGCGAAGACCGTGCAGATACTGCTAGCGGTGGCGATCTTCCTCACCCACCCTATACAATGCTACGTGGCCATCGACATAGCCTGGAACGAGTACATCGCCCCGAATCTGGAGAAGAACTCGCACAAAGTTCTCTGGGAGTACGTCGTGAGGACCTCCCTCGTCCTTCTTACATGTGAGTGAACGCCCCATTGCCCTTCGACGAGTAGGCCTGACGTCAGCGCGTGAAATCCTCGATGTTGATAGCCTTGCGGCTGGTTCGCTCTGACGTCGAACGGCACTAATGTCCGACAGGACTGAAGAAAAGCCTCTCTCGCCGCAAGGTGAAACGCAATCCCTCGATAAACCGCAATTCCTCATTCGCGTGATATCGCCAAGTTTCTTGCAAGGGATGAAACCCGAACAGTACGATCTTTTTTGCAAGTGTACAGGTTTGTGGAGGAGCTCGGTAAAAGTATCGGGCAATTTTTAGTTCGTGTCTTGTTTTCGGCTCTTCGGGCTGAAAACATCCCTTAAAGGTTGATGCGTGATTTCCTATTTTCCAATTTAGGTACCTAGCTTGAAATACTGTAGTAGTAGGGTTTGTCGGTTTTTATTTATAAAATTGTAAAATTCGAACACCGGTTTTAAAATTTTAAAAACCGGTTTTATATACTAGAATTAATATGCAGAAATGAATTAATTATTTAATTAGTAACGTTAATATTTTGTCTTGAAGTCGCCTTGGATACAAGCGTATGTAACAGTTTAGTCATTACTGTAAAACTAATCTTCATGAGTTCATATTTTCTGAAGAAAAATACTAAATGGAATAGAGATTTATAATTTGGTACCACTGTAAAAGATTTATATTTTGTGCGGATTTTAGTTGAGTTTTTTTTTCATTTGGTTTTGTATGCAGTCTATTTGATTGTCTTATATTTTTGTGCATCCATAAATATGAAATGAACTCAAAAATTGTACGGATTTTAGTTAATTTAATTTTTATTTATTTATTTGATTTTGTATAGATAGAGTATATTTTATTTTGTTATATTTTTGCAATTCCATAAATATTAAGGAAACTGAAGATTTTAAAAATAAGTACGAATATTTATTTACTATTTTACTTATATACTTTTTGTGAAAATTCGAAAACCGGTTTAACCGGTTTTCTGGGAATAGTGGAATTCGAAAACCGGTTTTCTCAAAAGTCGGTTTTTGTATAAACCCTATGTAGTAGATATAAAAAAATTATTCCAATTGAAAACTTAATGGTTTGTTACGCTCTGTCAACCTGTGGAATCAAATTCTTTAAAATTTGTAACTTAAACGGGAAAATGTCCTCCACCGCATTTTTTAAACAATTCGATTACACACAGGGGCGTCCGCAGACTTTTTTCCAGGTGGGGGTAACTTTGATTTTTAACCCATTTTAGAGTTTAAATTTAATTGAAAATTTAAAACCGAAATTTTAATATACTCCCTTCTTTAGTATAAACTTAATAAAGATCAGTTTTGAAAAATAAGGGTTTGTTTCAAAAGCCAGGAGGGGCAACTTAGAGCGTAAGAGCCATTCAATTTATATCTACTATAGTTTTCAAGATATACTGGAAAACAGGAAATCACACGTTCACCTTGAAGAATCGAAAATGATCAGAAACGAAAGATTGTCTGATACTTCTACCGAGGTCTTCTGCAACCCTGCACAGTTTAAAAAAGAACCTTGTTAGTTATTCACTGTGAACAGAGCACTGTCAGCTTATTTCTCTCACCTTTCAGTCCTGCTGGCGATAGCGATCCCCAAGTTGGACCTGTTCATCTCGCTGTTCGGCGCTCTGTGCCTGTCCGGCCTGGGGCTGGCGTTCCCCGCGATCATCCAGACCTGCACGCTCTGGAAGGTCTCGAGCCGCACGGAGAAGTTCGTCATAGTGGCTAAGAACATGTCCCTGGTGCTGTTCGGTCTTCTGGGCCTGGTGGTGGGCACGTACACGAGCCTGCGCGACATCATCAACAGCTTCTCCCAAGGGTGATGAGGAGAGGGCGCGAACGAGTGGCATGACAGGAAGCAGAGGAGGAGGACGAAGGACGGAGGGGTGGCGTTGTTCTCGGCGAGAAGCGAGCAGCGGTGTGGCAATGTGATACGTAGCGAAGTTTCGCCGCCAAAAAACCACGAGTACCTAACGATTCAGCGGCGCCTGGATCGAGCCAGCCGAGGAATCCTTCCTCTATCGGAGGTGTATTTTATAAATACGCCTCGCGGTCATGTGATACGAGACACGTTGAACGGTCTCGACGAAACGGGAGAACGGAGATAGGCGACGCGCCAGCGTGACGCGCCCCGGCGCCAGTACAATCAGATGCAGTTCCGGTCGGTATTAATTTCATCCACCGACGTGAAAGCTGTTTTTTATCCGTTTGTCATTAGCCGCGCTTCGCGCCGCCGGCGAAAGTGTTCACATCGACGGTGGCGCCTGCGAGTTTCGCGTATTCTAAGCGGCTAAGAGTCACCGCGAGGTCTGTTTGCGGAGCACGGCAGCGCTTCGGGTCGATCGAGAAGTAGAACCGCGGCTCGAGCGCGCTTCAAATGTTCGTCCGTTATGCTCGTCCAAGTTTCGGACTGTTAGTGAACAGAAAGCAAGCGTTTTACACGAAGACGATACCGAATCATCTCGCTCTTTCTACGAGCCTTTTCATTTGTCCACGGTAAGCGTTCTCTCTTCGCCGTGGATAAACGTCAATACTCGCAATAGCATCGTAAGAAATCCATACCCCCATCATCATTATGTTTATTTTAAAAATAAAACGATCTGTTCAATGTTTTATATACATACAGTGTCTTAATGTTAGTATACTCCGTCATGCCTACCCACCTTTTCCAGAGAAACAAATACGATTTCTCGCAAGGGAAGATCCCGAATTCGGAGATTCAAGAAATTCTGAAACTTTGTAGATATGTAGGGAATTTCCTCCTGATTATAAGGCAATTTTTGTTTGCTGCCCAAATTCAATCTAAGAGGGTGTAATTGCCACCTGAAAGTCCGGTTACTTTCCGATTTCGTGGCGTAACCACTGCAAAATACTTTTCTTTACCAAATGATACTTAGATCTAATTAAAAGAAGTGACTTCTGCTTGGAAACTTTTTTTCTATCTCTTATAGTTCGCGAGTTATAACATAAAATCGGAAGATCGCGATCCCGAATTTTCGAGGCTTAATTTCACCCTCTCCGAATGAATTTAGGCAGCAAAGAAAAATTGCGTTGTAATAAGGAGGACAATCCCCTACATATTCACAAAGTTTCAAATTTTTTTGACCGCGTTTATTCGCTATGAATTTCTACGTTTTATCCCCAAGATCTCTGCCACCTCTCCTTCGCTTCAGGGATCAAGAAATTCGCGGAGCGTGTTGTTGGCTGAGGGGCGAGTGGTGAAAGGCCACCGGAGGGGTAGGTTTTTCCCGGGAACGCCATGAGATGTCGCCGGTTCATGCTACGGGCGTATGGATCGCCGTCGGGGTGGCTGCCCCCTGCACGCCTAGGGGCAACCCCGCCGCCAGTGCAGACAGTCTCGCGTTTGCACGAGTCCACGTCGCACGTGTGCACGCGACCCTATGCCGATCAGAGTCCCGTCCGTGTGTGTGCGTACGGCACACGCGTCCTGGTGCCCTTAGCACTGGCTCTGCCGACCCGTCTTTTCGCCGCCGTCCTACGTTTCCTCTCCATCGAACGTAAGTGAAATCGAGGCTCACCACGCTGTAAATCAGGGTTTAGAGGCCTTGCGAGACTCCAGCGGCGCCTTGCGGAACGCTGGGAGGGTGTTACAATCTCTGTAGAGCTTTACGAGATTGATAGAGTCTTGGGAAATATTGGTAGGATAGTGGAAGACTTCGGTAGAGTCTTCTAAGAGTTCAGTAGGATTTTAGCAGACTCTGAAAGACAGTTTTTACAGAACTTTGACTCGATAGTTGAGTTCTGGATATTGAACGATGGGGGTAGCTTTTGGGAGGGGACTTTCTTTCAGGACTTCGTGGATTTGTGAGTCGATCAAAGTGGCTGTGGTCTATTGTGTGCTGTCTGACTTTTAAACAGGAGGTGGTTTGTTTTACTCGACACTTCTGTGTTCTCCTTTTATGTTGACGTCTCGAGGTGGTTGATTACGTAACAAGGGGGTGTAGAGTTAAGACTAGCTTAAGGGCAAGTGGTTTAGTATGGTCTGCCTCTAAGTGTCGTTGAGGGAGTAGCCGCATTTGCTTTGTGAGTTCCTCGAGATACATAAGTGTGAATGCTTGCTTTCAGACGAGGTAGACTTAGATGCTTTGTACACTGAAGGGAGGAGGGAAATGCTTCCTCCTCGGGACTGGAGGATTAAAGCAGTTCTTGCTTAGGAACAATGCCTCAAATTAATAATAGCTGTGTATCTCCACGAGAATAATTCTTAGCCTATCAATAGACACCTAGATTTTAGTTTCTAATTAATTTCAGAAAAGATATCTCTACTGGTCTAACTGAATAATGACCTCTTCCCAAAATAACCAGTGGATAGTTTAACTCTACGACCACCAAGCGATGTCTACTGCTCTAAAATATCATATAAATAAAATATCGAGTGTGAATGCAATCGCATTAAATACAGATCAAATACAAAATTGTCCAAAAACGTGATCTCTCAGTTCCCTTGTGCGGTGTAAGAATGATTGAAATTAAAGCACAAATAAACACATTTATTCAGAGTGGTTTCAGGGAACGTATCCGAGGCTCATTAAAAATGTGCACGGGGGGGATGATTGCTATTTCAGAGGAAATTATACCACCCATAGTATGTAGCTCTATTACCCCTTATATGTACGCGTCGATCGATATATTCCCTGTTAAACTTCGCTGCTGATCCGCGCACGAGGGTGTGCTCGATTTCTTTTGACGTTCACAACAGCCGCGATGGCAATCTCTTGCGCGTATCCGTTAGCATGGTTATCATTCACAGGGGCATTGACAGAGCACCGTTTCATCGAGATAAGAAAGAGAAATGTGGGCACGCATTTCACCACTTGTCGAGTCCGTTTGATAAATTCGAACGCAATGCACTTTTTACAAATTTAATTTCGAATTAAGATATTATTTGACAATCTTAATTAACAATATCGCCGATTGTCACTGAACAAAGGCGATATTCCGCGTATTAAATCTGCTGTTCGCTTGGTTGCGATTTCCTTTGTGGGTCAATCGATAGGTTCCTTTCCAAACTCGAGGCTAATGTGTATTTATGTAATTTCTATGGCCAAATCGGTGCGCCCGTTCCTATAATGGCCAACCTTGAACAGGTTTGCTTCTCATATCGATGCCAGACACAAAATCGACCATCAGTGACAACCATGAAGCCATTTTTCCTTGATATAGAATCGAAACAATAAATTGAAAAAAATCCTTCCGCGGTTCAGTAGACTTTTATATAAAAAATAAGCCCGCGAAATTTCAGAAGAGATATTTTGCTCGCTGTTTTTAAAAAGGCTCCTCGGATGTCGTATTTTGATTATAAACTTAAATATTTCTCTACGAAAAAACGTTCCAAATGTTCTTTAAAAGTTGCTCTTTCAAGTGCGAAGGTTCTGTAAAAATATTAAAGAAAAAATTCACGAACATTCGCCTCTTTTCGGCCTCCTGACTAGGTGTAACCCCTTGAAGAATAAAATTCAGGTTTCTTTTCTTTTCACAAAGCCCTTTCTTCCGGGGGTGCCGGGGCCCCTCGCCCCCTCTCCGCCCTCTGATTGCGCCACTGATTATATCTACTCTCGATCCTCTTTCGCAAGAAATTGGAGCTTTATCGCGGGGTAGTTTACTGCGTTGCGGAGTTACTAACAGACCGGAGCCTCCGTCTGTCCCCTGTCTCTGAATCTCCTGATGGCTGCAACCGGTGGCGTAGTTCCTAGCCCGCGTCACGTGACGCGTAGCCCGCGACCCGCATGTTCCCGTTGGAAATTGAAACGTTCCGTGGTACAGCGCTGCCCAGTCGCTAGACATCCTCTGTCGCGGGCGCATTAGCGTTAGGAAGTATCCTCTTAAAGATCGCGTCACGTCTGTCCGGGTCGTGGCGAATTTCGGTTTACCTCGGTTGCGGATGTGTTTAATCTGGTAAGTCTAGACACGATCCTCGGCGCTCTCGGTCATTCCCTCGTCCCTTCCGTCGCGGTTTCTCAAACTCTCGCCTCGAGGTCCCGTCTGCCGAGCGTGTCGACCTCGCACTGAAACAAAACAGTTTCGTTCGCGGTGATATGAAAAGTACTTTGGGAATTCGCTTGATCGAGCTGGAGGAACTTGTGCGCCAAGAAAGCTTCAGAAAATTCTAGGGAACATCCTTTGCGGGGTCCCTGAGGTTCACCACTGTTGGACTTGGGTTCGTGGATGCTCGGTAACTTCTTCTTGGATAAAGTTGCTACTTAGTATTAGGAATTCGTACGGTTTCATTTAACAAATGTTCAGTGTCAACTTGCACTCTGTGTCACTGTTTCATCTGTACTCTGCATCGTGTTTTCAGTCGAGGACCTTGAAGTTTTTGAGTTATGACGTGTGATGTATGTAAAAAAATTCTACATCGTTTGGTGCACGTTTTATAAAAATCTGATAACAAACGAGCCATTTATTGCAAATAAATAAAAATTGAACTACTAATATTAGTAAATAGAAATATTAGTTTAATAAATAGAAATATTAGTATTAATAAATAGAAATATTAATATTAATAAACAGAAATATTAATATTAATAAATAGAAATATTAGTATTAATAAATAGAAATATTAATATTAATAAATAGAAATATTAATATTAATAAATAGAAATATTAATATCAATAAATAGAAATATTAATATTAATACTTTTTATTACTGAATATTTTTTGCCAAAAATACAAATCAAAATCTTATCAACTCAATAATTACTACTTACCATGCGAAAGTATATACATTTCAATTAGTGTTCCCTTTTTACTGTTAAGTCAAAGCAATAATTTTATAAACAATTTTTCCCAATTCACTTGAAATTGGTAAATATAGATGCTGCCCCCCTTTAGCTGCAAGGTCCTCAATGGTCAGCGAATTACCTCGCCAATTACTCTACCGTAAACTCACAATTTTGATACGTTCAGCATGGTTAAACCACCGTTCTCGCTCGGTCGAATCAAAACGCGGCAATTCCGTTTCAATTCATTCATGGCTGTCGCATTAAATAGGCGAGATAGACGAGGCGCGGGCGATGGGAACATGAAACCGAGAGGCGACTGTTGGAAGAAGGATAACAGGTCGCCGATACGATGTCACGCCAATTGGAATTGGCAAGCTGTTCAACTATTACATAACGATTCCCTTGACTAGCTTAATAACTGTTACTCCGCTGCATACGTGCATAACATTCGAAAGCTGCAGTCCCTTAATCTCGAACCCGACTCACTTCCTCGGGACGGAGAGGAACAACGAGCATTGTGAAATCCTTGATTCGTCTAATTAAGTAATCACCTGTCGGGTTTAGCTTCGACGATTATGTTCGCCGTCGGGTGACCGAATTCTTTCCCGATCTAAAATGGAACGAATCGCGTTCAGATATATCCCATGACTGACATTGTTTCTGGGGGGGGGGGGGGGGACAGCGTGTGCGATAAACCGTGTCGACGTGTCCCCCTGATGCTCCCTGAGGAAGTAAGAATTAGAAGATCGATTACTATACTTAAGCCACGTCGAATACAGCTCGGCGAGAGCGCATGGTGCAAGCTGGCGGAATTCACGTTTCGCGTGAATTTCTGTAGAGCCAAGCGTTCCATACACTCGCGTATTCGCTGAATGCTTGATTCGCGCAATCTTTGGAGCTTAATCAGCAACAAGATCGCATCAGCGAACAATCTACCGATTCCTCGCAGCGATGCATCAGTTCGCAGCGTATCAATTAGTATTTATTAACGAGCCAGCTAGATCCTTTCCAATAAAGTCATTTAAGCAGGTCGACCTCTAATTACTTCGAGCTCTGTAGAAATTTGGAGTGCTTCGATTAGAATACTTCTCTGCTATTTCATTTTAGTAAGATGAGAATAAGATACTGTATCAGGAGGTGGAATTGAATCTTTGAATCTAATGCAGATTGGATGAAAAGTGTTTCCTTTCTTTTCTAAATAATTCTTTTACGATCACTCTGTGTTTCGCAGGGAAGGGCAGCGACTTCCGAGGAAACTCAATAAGCGTGCCCCTGAGTGTCGTTTTTAAACAAGAAACCAGCCTATTTTTACTGTAACAGGTGAGTACGATTGTTTGTTGAAGGTTGCGAAGCTTAAGCACGATATTCTCGTAATATTAGTATCGAAATTAGCTTGAGGGAGTTTGAAAGTTTCGAAGGGACGCGTGGCTGAGCGGGGAAACGAGGCGGGAAGAGTGGCGTTCGTTTGAAAAGAAGTGCGACCTGTTACTATAACAGCTGACAGAATTTTATAAAAGAAATCGATTCGAGGCTTGGATAAGAAATCGAGGATAGAAGCTCGCGATAAGCTTGAACTTGCCGGAGATTATTCCATGAACGCAATGGTCGTCAGATTTCCGATTGCGTAACTTAATCGCCGGAGGATTTTAACCTAATTGCTCCTTCGTGATTCCACTTTTGGATCGCGTTACGGTTTCCATCGAGGAAGATTGCACTGAGGAAGCATTAAATAGATGAACGTGGAATTATTATTACTATGATATACGATATGAAATCTAGGAATATGCGTACAAATTCAGTTATTTAACTGCTAGCGATACTACAATTTTTAAACGAACAACAACCTTTTCCACGCTTTAAGGTCAACAAATTTTTCTCGAAGCCCCAGCAAGCACGCGTAGGTATTAATAGCAACCGCGTGCAATGTCAACGACCAAACGAAATTGTTAAGCAGCGTCGAAGTGGTTGTTGCGCCGAGTTAAATGCTGCTTTGTGCACAATAATAACCGCCATTCAAATGCACGAACCCACCAGATTTGAGTTGTCGCGATGGTCAATGATTCGGTTATCAATGTGAAGGACTAAAGAAAGAGACTTCTTAAGTAATTGAGGAGCCTTGGGATCGACCTTCTCTCCAATCGAGGTCTCCCTCGATACTATCCACAGTATCCAAACATTTATCAATTATTTTTCGCAGAATAATTGAAGAGCCCTTGTTTAAAGCACCGCAAGTGCCGAAACTCAAATACTATATTACGTAGAGAAAAATCTTTCTCTTTAATTTTGGCACTTACAGCGTTTCCTGCAAAGTCTCCTCAATTATATAACTTCAAAAGCAATACACTCGATCGAAACAGCCTCTCCTTCAATCCGCATCAGCACGCAGGCACATCGCCCGTGTTCGTTTTACCCAGCACGATCGTGTCTCCATAGATGATCATTATTCAATCAGAATCGAAGTCGCGCGTCAGCCCCGTGCACCGTAGCCTCCATTCCCCGGGATTCCCGCTCCAACTGCATAATTATTTCCTTATTCCTGAACGTTTTCGCGCCGCGGGCGAAGTTTAAACCGTAGCTCTCCCACAACGAAGAAACGAGAATCTATATTCCGATATACCCAACTCGACCGTTACTCTCCCCAGAATAGCGCGCTTGAGAAATGTATAACGTCACTCCGCAACAACCCCTTCAGCTTCGAGGTGCTACCCTTCGCGAAGTGAATGAAAGAATCGGGCGCGTCTAATGCTCGCGGTGTTAGGGCACGAAAGCTGCTTCTCCCGATCTCACAAATTCCCTGGCCGAAGCGGTTTCCGCGCGATCGATGTGCCGACCGGCGGCCTGAACGATTCGCGAATCAGGCGATGCCGAAGCGGCGAGTGCGCGCACGCGACAGACAGAGACCTTCCAGGACCAAGCGTGGATCAATTGGCAGCGCGGAGCCGGAGAAGTGAGAATACAGACTGCATATAACCTTCAGTAAAGTTAACTACATTTGACCTCAATGCAATAATTAAGAGCAATCAGTTCGCCAAAGAATGTGCTAAAGCTACACGCGCGCCGGATCGCGACGTCCTAGCCGAAGAGGCTCGCAATGATGAATTGCCGTTTTTATCTGCGCGGCGTCGCCCCATATCCGTCCAATTGATTAGGGGATCTCGATGCACGGTGCCTGGATCGCGGATCTAGGTCGAGTCTTCGATCCTTGCGGGACACGCGCCACAAACGGACGGAAGACGGCTCGATCTTTCGCCTCGGGGCGATCTCGAGCGGTTCCGTTCCTCCGTTTCGCTTCACTGAGCCGGGGATGCGTTAGGTAGCGATTAAGTGGAGGAAAGGGAAGGTGGAGGGATCGATGAAATTGTTTTATAGATGCTTGAACCTTCTCGGGATGAATGCTTGGCTACAGAGAGAGTACCAATTTTTTGGATAAGAATTAGCTTCTTGTTTCTGGATGTACTCCCTTCTAAATTTATCTACGTCCCTTTTGATGTAGAAAAATTGGTGGTAAAGATTTATTTTACACGTGGCGGAGGAAGTTTGATTGATTGGTGTTGAAGATTGAGAGTGATGGATGTATCGTGTTGTTTGCGAGGACGAGGAATTGCTCCTGCGAGGGGAATGTTGAATGAGGATTTTCTATAAGCGACGAGTTTCGGTAAGAATTGATCCTGACGAGTCCCTTTTGTTTGTTAACGGTACAGAAGTGGCACGAACGATCGTGTGACGAATAGAAATGGAGAACGCGAAGGAGGAGACGATCAACATGCAGCTAATCGGCTCGGAGAGTCCGTACAAGTACGTCTTATTCTACTCGCTAGCTTATTTTTTCGAAGATCTCTTGCTTTTATTTAAATAGACGTAACCGCGGGTGAATTTTTAATGTACCCAGCGCAATCATTGTTAATCTTCAAGTTACCTTGCCGCTAATCTCCTCGTAATTGTCAGTGATAATTGAATTGCTTTTATCACTGGGGAAGCTTGCCTCTTTATCGGGCACGCTAAGCGGCGGGTGTTTCGAATGTCGAGAAAGCAGAACTCGGAAGCACCGATTACATTTGCAAATTGATACGATTGCAGAGTTAACAGCGAAATCGCCGGAAGCGGTCTAAATGCATCGGAAGCGCCAATATCGCCGACTGCAAACGTCGAAGACTACGATCCCCACAAACATCGAAACAGGCCGAATCCAACTTCGTGAGTATTAGCTACAGTTTTACAGCTGTCTGCGAAATTTCTTAATTTGTCTTTGCGTCTGAGAATTCTAATTTGAGGTACTAGTAGTAGTAGTAGTATAACGGTAGTGATAGTGATAACAGCGATGGCAATGCTACTGATAACAATATTACCGATTTCGATATTAGTGAAAGCAATAGTTGCGATGGTAATATTAGTGATAACAGCGTTAGCGATAAATATATTAGCGATATTAATATTAGCGATAGTAATATTAGCGATATCAATATTAGCGATGCCAATATTAGCGATGTTAATATTAGAGATATTAACATTAGCGATATTAATATTAGCGATATTAATATTAGCGGCTGCAATAACAGAGATAACAACATTACCAATTTCAATAGTAGAGATAGCAACAACAACGATAATAACGCTAATAGAAATCAGAGTATCACCAATGCTAGTGGTAACAATCACAAGTAGCAATGGTAATAGGAGAATGTTAATATTAATATTGCTACTTATTCGCTTTCAGAAACACAGAAACTCTGATTCACTTACTGAAAGGAAGCCTCGGCACAGGGATCCTCGCGATGCCGAACGCATTTTGCAACAGTGGACTTGTGACGGGTGTAATAGCAACAGTGATCATAGGAGTGCTGTGCACTTATTGCTTGCACGTACTAGTGAGGGCTCAGTACAGACTGTGTAAACGGTTAAGAGTTCCTATATTGAGTTATCCCATGAGCATGAAGTACGCTCTCGAGGGAGGACCTGCATGCGTCCGATGGTTCGCACCTTACGCACCGTGAGTACAGTTACACTTTACACACGTGTGCACATACAGGCATAACGTTCGTTCACTTTTTCCAACTTTCTTCTCCATTGCAATCACTTTGTAGTGATCTTGATCACGATCGATATCAGATACTTTCCTACGCGTAATATCTGCTTCGTTCCACAATTCATTGATTTCACGTACCTAGATGACGCTGTTCTTTGTGTTCGCATGATTTTTGGTTTCGAACGAATAAGAAGTCGATTCTTTTAGATAGATTAAAGTTACGCTCGGAATTGGAGACTGATGTCTTCGGGTAGATTTTTTTTTGTAATGATGCATGTGTATTTATTTGTAGAATTTTAAGTTTTCTCAAGTATACACTGTCTGACCATTTCTGGTTGATTCTACTTAACAGTAGTTGAAACGTGGAAAATTCTAATCAGGGCTATCTGCGAATGAACTGTGTTCAATTAATTTATGCTGTGAAACAGGAGGAGTGTATTCTATATTTCTAAGTAATTTTTTAACAATAACCAAGAGCAAATAAATAAGAGGCTACGACGGGGAATGTAGAAAGTAACGAATACCTGTCCACCTGCCTTTTTTAAACGAATTGGTATAAAAAAAAATGAATGCCTCACGGAAAAAGAATTCTATCACTAACCCTCTCTCTCAATCACGCACAAAGTTCTAACGATCCACGCATATACATGCATCTACGCACTCACGATCATCTCACACATAGAGATTCAAGCTAAATCTTCAATTATAACATGAAAGCTGATATTATTTGCAGAGGACTCGTAGACGGGTTCATGATAGCGTATCAATTGGGAATATGCTGCGTTTATATCGTATTTGTAGCGTCGAATATAAAGCAGGTAAATAACAGGCGCAAAGTTCGATCTCCCCCTATCACTTTATCGCCACGAGCAGGCGAGCCGAGAGAAATCTATGAATCTCTCTGAAGCCGTTAAAATGAACGAAAAAGAGAAACGAAAAAATAGAGAAAAGGAAGTAAACCAAAAAAAAAAAAAAAAGAAAGTAAAAGAAAATCACCAAGTGTATCCATCGATCGATCACGAATTTATATTCCCTTCTCTTTTCTGTTGATCAATGCAGGTAGCAGACCAATACTGGGAACCTTTGGATGTTAAAACCCACATGCTCATTTTATTGCTACCGCTGATTTTGATCAATTACGTTAGGAATCTAAAACTACTGGCCCCGTTCTCTACTCTGGCGAACGCCATCACTTTCGTGGGCCTGGCGATGATCCTGGTTTACATGTTCGACGATCTACCGTCGCCAAGTGAGAGGGAAATGTTCGGAACGCTGCGAAATTTCTCCCTTTACTTTGGAACGACGTTGTTCGCGTTGGAAGCTGTCGGCGTGGTAAGCCTAAGTGTCTACTTTCTTAGAATTATTTTCTCTTACCTCTATTTTCCGTTCTCTTTCCTTTGCCACGCGGTCTTTCCACCATCCTACCGAGTGCGAAGAAAATTTTGCTTGGATAGAGACGGGATGTGGTTCCTCGTTAAAAAATACGTCGAAATTGTGGTATACAGTTTTCTCACAGGAGGCGTTCATTATCGAGGAAATTGAGTTTAAAAGAGTTGCAGCTACGCGCGACGGAGGCGCCTCAGTGGTTCTCAACGCAGGCTACTATTACTTGCTGCAGTTTTGCGACGGACTTGAAGCTCCATTTCTCGAAAACTATAGCTCCGGTGGAAAAATTCTACTCCACAGGATCGACTTATTTTTTCACGAAGAATCAATTTCGCTAGGAACCCGAAGTTATTTGCGATCTCATTTACCGCGAGTTCCCTGTTTCCAAGATTTAAAATTTGGGCACTTTAGTTTCGTTGAAACGAATGATTACTAGGTGCAAGGTTTAACAAACAACGCATCGTTTAAATATAAAGCCCTGAAGCTATATGCGCAGATATAAATATACGAGCGCGTATAAAAAGAAGACTACCGAGTCAATTGAGTTGCAGACCTCGCGGAGAGCGGAATATTTCTGGCTCGACGGTGATGCACAATTTAGAACGATATCCGTTACGGATCGCGACACCGATTGGTTTTCCAATTTTCCCCGTACCCCCCCTTGATCTATCGATCCGTCGCTTGGCCTCGTCGATCATTCGCCGTGGCTGTTGGGCGAAACGGAGCTGTCCTTTAGAATAGATCAACAGGCGCCGCTGCATCGTTAATAAACAAATAAATGGCCACTTACGAACAAGTTTGAGATTGCCGTGATCAGATCGCCAGTGCGTCAATGCAATCTCTGCTATTATTTCCCAGAAGTTCTCAGCCCGGCGAGTGGTCGCAGCGGTTCTCAACCGCTGTCCGATCGCTCCGCACCCACGATGAAACAGAAATGTAATCGTAACTGGCGAATTGAGTTGTTGAAATAAATGTTAGAAATTACTGCAGGGTGGCTGGTGCTTCTGTTACAGATTATAGCGCTAGAAAACAACATGAAGACCCCGCAGTATTTCGGCGGATACTGCGGAGTCCTGAACATTGGGATGACGGTGATAGTGGCGCTCTACATTGTCATGGGCTTCTTTGGTTACCTAAAATACGGCACGAAGGCTGGGGGTAGCGTAACCTTCAACCTACCGCCCGATCAGATGTAAGTAAACATACCCTGTCCAACAACACGAAACCACTTCAGCATCCACGAACTCGTTTTACAGAATGGCCCAAAGTATCAAGATAATGTTCGCCATCGCTATTTTCATAACTCACGCCCTCCAAGGATACGTCCCCGTCGAGATCATATGGCACACGTACCTGGACCAAAAGATACACAGGCGAAAGATCTTCTGGGAGTACGTCTGTCGAACGATCATCACCCTAGCGACCTGTAAGAGCAGCTTTTCTAAAAAAAAACAAACAAATACACGAGACTGGGTCCCTTTCTATAGATACACTAAATATCCCCTCGTATACCTCGCATTCTGCCACCACTAAGAATCCCGAAACAACCCCTTCTTATACCTTCCCCAAATACTCTATCAACCAGGGGCGGATTTTGAGATTTGGCGCCTCTAGGGTAAAAAGTGTCCGTCGTCCTATCCGCGAAATATCATCAAATATTTCAATTAAAAAAAGTCGAGACATTTTCCAAGTGAATTCCATATGGCAACTCACGTGTGATTTATTGCTAATCCACTACACGAAAAAGAAGCAAATTACTTTTAGTTACCTCAAGCCTCTGTGTTTAAACCTTCCCCAATTTCTATCGCTCGAAAATTTGTCGCTTCCCCGAATTTTCCACCCTACGCACAAATCCGCCCCTGCTATCAATCCTGACGAACACGCGGATCTTTCAACTTCCACCGCAAAGGGCCCAGAAAGACGCTTCTACCAGGCGAATATATATTAACAATACCTCCACTATTTTTGCCCCTCAGTCACCCTAGCCGTCGCAGTCCCAAGGCTAGGACTGTTCATCTCCCTGTTCGGTGCCCTCTGCCTGTCAGCCCTCGGTATCGCCTTCCCAGCGATCATCGAGATCTGCGTGCTCTGGCCAGAGAGGGACTTCGGCCCCTGCATGTTCATGCTGCTGAAGAACGTCTGCCTGATCGTGTTCGGCCTGCTGGGCCTGGTGGTAGGCACCTACGTCAGCATCGTCGACATAATCAACTCGTTCAAGTGAAGCCGGCGGTGGAGCGACGGGAACCGACCAGCAAACAGAGAGGGAGAACGGAGAGGCAGATCGGGGGACGTTCGCTCGTTCGCGTTAGGCGCCGCAGCTTCTCACAGTTTATAGCTTAAACAGCGGCGTTTCTTAGGTAGGCAGCGGCAGAGAGTAAAATTCGTAGGTGAACGCGAGCAGAGAGCAGCCCGGGACAGGCTTCCTCCCGAGCCACCGCCATTCTTAGCGCACTTCTTAGACCGAGGTTTAGAGGCTCGAGGCGTAGGGGGAGTGGTGCAGTGTTGGGCAGAACGATACTTCAGATCGAGCATGCTTTGGCGGTAGTAGACAAGGGACGTCTTGGAAAAGAAAAAACGAGTGGATTAGTGGCTCGAATTCTGCCGGGACCGTTTCCGATGGCTCCTGAAACGTTTGGCTGAGCTTTGCTAGACTGTTCCACTGATTTCAGGGATAGAGTATCGCGAATGGGGCTTCGCGGGGGCTTATAAACTTTTGGAAGTTCTAAAGGCTACTCGGACGTTTTATTAAGTCAGTTTTACTGGTATCCGGACGTGGGTTTTAAAATGGTGACTACGCGCGCGAGTCACTTTGGTATTAGCACTGCCTGGAATGGTTCAATAAGTATTATTAAGTGTCGCGTGTGACTTAGTCCCCGTGGAATCGGGTTCTCTAGGTGCTAAGCTTCTATGCCTTAATCTGAAAGTATCTAGGTAACTTATTCTGCCTTGAATATAGTGCCATAGACGGTTATTAGATAATATGGAATGTCCCGCGAAGTTTTAGTAAGTCACTCTGAATATTTTTAAGCAATATACAACTCACAAGATTTAGGATTTAAAAGCGAAGGTTCGTGCAGACTTTGCGAAGCCTCGCCCAAACATTTCAGGAATTATCTGCGCACAGAAGTGGCTCCTCTCTTCCGTCGATGATTAGTAAGACCTGAGCATTAAATTTTAATTGATTTCGCTGTGTTGATACTTTGAGTATCGAATGTCAAGTGGCCGGATAATTTACAACGCCCTCGGGCGAGTTATTTCGCACAATTGCCCAGCACTGGGCTCGAAGCACTCTTCGGTAACAGTAAGATGGGAAGGAGAAAAGAATCCTCGATATAATTTCGCGACAAACGAAACCTGTGATCGAAGATTTTATACAGGGGCGAGAACGACTCCATTTCTACCGAATTGTTCGACGAGTTTCAGATGTACATCGGATGTTAATCGCTCAACTCCCGCCAGGTTGTTCAACGGGCATTCCCTTCGTGTTGGTGATACGAGTACTTACATACGTTTGAAACGTGGTTTGCCTGTACATCTGTGCACTGCGTGTCCGATTCAAGCGTTGGCACGGGTGCCCGACACTTTTAGGGAAAGAAACAAATCTCCTTAAATCTAAATGAAGAATTTACAATGACTTTTCTCAGAGAAAACTGAAAAATTTAAGTCACTATAGAAAAATTGAACTAAAACACAGATTCTTTCAATCAGCTTTGGAGAAGAGTTCTTCAGTTTCCAGAGACTAGGAAAGTTTTCCTCCCAACGCTTGCACCTGACACGCGGCGATCGTATACCAATGATGGAGAGAAGTAATAGCGCAGGAGATAGAAGACGAAGGTCTAAGCGTGGACAAATGTCACACGGCGATACGCTGGTAGTACTGCACTGTTATGCCTTATTTTTTATCGAGAAGCTTGGTAACATAGTGATTCGCTGCCGCAAGCAGGGTAAACAGAGCAAAAGTTGAAACGGCAAGCGCCGTGAGAAACGAGACATCGATACTTTGTGCCGTCACTGCCGGTAGCTCGCTCGGATCATCGCGCAAAATGGGAGAAGAAAATCGCGATCTCGCATCGATCGACGGCATCGACACCTTCGTTCACCTTCACATACAATCCAAATCGGCGATAATCCACCTACTTTCGCGTTTCTCGATCAAGCTACGATCATTCCCGCGATTCTCGCCGATAATTTTCGTTCATTTCCGGGACGCCCACCAAGTCTTGCTTCGATCGAACGTTGTAATAATTTCTCTTCGATTTTCGCCACCCTGTTAATGAAGAAGATTGTATAATCGAAATGTTTGAAAAGATACCGATGAATTTGGATATTGTAGCTATCGTATAACGTACGAATACCCTTTTGCAATTTTAAAAAAAAAATTATTGCGAGGATAGAAATTGGTGGAAGAATATAGGAAATTGGAGAAGCGATGTTTGCTGAATAATTGGTAATGATTCTGGCTTTGTATGGACTACAAGGTTTCGAAAATCGAAGATAGTACTTACGATTATGATTAATAAGAGAAATTGGTGAAAACGGGGTTCGCGTCCGCGCACATTCCCAATCTCCGACTGTGTCGATTTCTATTCCGAGGCAAATCGTCAAGTTTTGTACGTTTCTAAAAGTTTCTTTCCTTGTACGATCTGCATTTTGTGTGTACGTTTTAAATCTGAGTTGTTTTTGTTTGTTTGTTTGTGTGCCATTATATTTCTAATACAAATAAACTCTCTATTCTTACCTGCGCCGTCTGATTTATTTGGAGCTACTCCACTGCCATCGTATTCGACATTGTGGAATCACTTAATGTTAATATCGATATGATGCAATTTCGCAGCCACTATTCACGCTAGAAATTTGAATACATAAACTTTGAAAAGCTTTTTCAGATTTGTTCCACGAAGTGTTACAGATTCAAAACCTGGTATACTTGAGTTATCACAAAATTTAATAAGAAATATAAAATACTGCAAGGTTGTTTCATTTGATAATAATTTCCACGTGGCTTCAAGATGACTTCAGTTTTTAGAAAGACTGTAGGGTGAAGCAAAGATTTCCACGATGCTCGCTTTTTTATATAATGTATTGTAATTTTCACTAGCTCCTAGTAAATGCATCGTCATTCATCTATCTATACCTATTATTTGCGAGTCAACCCTTTCTGAACGAATTTCTACAAAGCGCGAGTGACTTTTATTTAGCATTCATTTGCATCCCAGTTCTCCCTTTCCTCTGCTTCAGAGAGGGTCGACGAGGTCGCCTTTTAAACATCGCGAAGACGAGGCAGATCCTCGATCAGCATCCTTCTTCTATCAACAACGACATTTCGGGACAGAAATAAGGTACGAACGTGCGTCGGTGTTTAAATATATGTTCTTTTTATACGTGTAAACCGAAGGATACATCGTTTAATATTAAATCGAACAGCGACACTCTTTTGCGCTCCATTTATCCTCGCCGTATCGGTACATCGAGAACCACGGTGAATTAAATAATAATTGCATAGCGACACTGACGGAAACCACTCGCACAGCATTCAACCTTAAGTGTCAAAACGAATCACAGAATAGATGGGAACGCCGATCATCGAGCGACGATAAGAACGCAACAGAAATGATACTCAACCCAGAGGTTCCGAAAATTTCCGCGCGAATCGAGATAAAGGTACTCGAGTATCGTTGACTATTGACCGATTTCAAAACTTTCAACACTCACTCCGCGCCTCGATCATTCTCAGACTTATGCTACGATGCTCCGATAATTCTATCAAATTAACGATACTAAATTAAAGCTTTATCCTACGATTCTATAAAATATCCCCCCGAAAACTACCCCGGGCTCCGTGTGAAACAAAATAAATAGAAGGAATCGTAACTGCACCACAGAATACCACACCCAGAGGAGCCATCCCGGAAACAAAGATACCATCCTCTCCCCACCAATGAAACGATAAAGCAACGAAACGATAGACTGAAATCATAGGACTGAAAGTATTGACCACCCCGAAGAGGGAAAGAGGAAAACAGGCAAGTGAAGGGTAAAAGAGAAGAGGGAAATTAAATCGGGGGGTACCTTCATCGGCAAAACGCACCGCCTTTCCGCGCAGACAGAATCGAGTGGCGCAGCCGGGATGCGAGATACTCGGCGTTCTCCGAGTGGCCAGAGGGAATGCCGGAGGATGACGGTGGATGGTGACGACGGTTTTGACGCAGGGACCAGCTACGCCGGCGGGGCTGGATGAACCATTAGCAATAACACCAAGGAGGGCCGATCGGTTTCGGATTACGCGTGATCACCACTGAAGTAACTACTCTGCATCATGAACAGTTTGTCGATGGGGTTGTGAATCGCCGCGTGCAAACTCTGCGACAAGGAGGGCGCCTCGTGGGACGCCGGCCCGTGGTGGGAATGGGAGCCACCCTGGTGGCCACCCTCTTGGCCGCCGCCGCCCTCGTTCTCGCCAATGTCGAAGCCCGCCTCTGTGCCGTCCAACGACAGATCGCTGCTGCAGAAGCTCTCGCCCGAGTGGCCCGGGTACGCGTCTGAAATATCGGACAGAACGGTGAAGGTGGTGAGGGCTGGCGACTTCTTTGGAGTGGAAACTAAGTAGTCCGAGGGTCTCCAAAATCAATTGAGTATTTTATTTTTGGAGCAGGGTTTTGGATAAATAAAATAGAGTCGAGTAGCGCAGAGTAAAGAGATACGAGACTGATGGAATAAGCAAAAAGAGGAGCGTGGAAGGAAAAATGGTTAATAAAAAACGGTCAGCACGATATCTCCTTTAAACATCGATGGATCTGAAGAATAAAATGATATTCTTGTAAAGTAATGTTGCCATTATGGGCTGGTAGGCCAAATATTTTAATGTATAAAAGAAAGAAGAAACAATCGCACTTTAAAGTTAATTGAAATTTTCCCAGGCAGAATTTTAAAAAAATTTCAAATATAAAAGAATTATTTTACAAGAACAATCTCCATTTATTTTTCAGATCCATCGATGTGTGAAGGAGATATCGTGTTGTCCGTATTTTCTGCATCGGTATAAAGACCCCAAAAATTACGAATAGTTTAATACAAAACTTATTGCATATATATAAATATTCCCCTGCAAATTATGGACTAATAAAGCACGTGTAATAAGTATTTTGTTTTATTTGATTCAATAAAACCCCTAAAAAATCCTAGAATCATTCATTTTCGCCGCGACTGAACGTACATAAATTGCAACAAGTGATTCGTCCAGAGCGGAACTCCGACCGTTCCGGAGCAAGAACCTCCCAAACAGAATCGCGACCATTGAGTTCCTTTACATTCTACGGTGAGAAAAGACTTACCGTCGGGCGAGTACGGGTTATTGGGGTTGAGCGGTTGGGTGGCCGAGGGGAAGCTAGAAGATTCCCCGTCGCGCATGTTCATGGCGTTCAAGTAATGACCTGCGAACGAGATCAGACGATTTGGCATCGGCAACCAACTGACGAATTTACCAACGCCCCATTAACCAGTCTTCGCGGGAGTTAGCAACGGTTCGAAGCGGCAGTGGGCCGCAGAGAAAGCAAGGGTGGAGGGCGACTT
The DNA here is from genome assembly GCA_963932335.1 of Andrena marginata. Lineage (NCBI taxonomy): Eukaryota > Metazoa > Arthropoda > Insecta > Hymenoptera > Andrenidae > Andrena > Andrena marginata. The sequence continues at coordinate 3,583,798 of OZ010660.1, forward strand.
ACTGTGATCGCTGTGAGGGCTCTCGGCTCGCCTCTCCTCCTTCGGCTCCTTGTCCGAGCCGGGCTCTGTCTTGGCCTTCCTCTGCAGCTTCTTCATCTTCGCCCGTTGATTCTGGAACCAGACCTGCACCACGCGCACGCTGAGGCCGGTGTCCTTGGCCAGGGCCTCCCGAACCTTCCGGCAGGGCTTCGGCGACACCTCGAAGGAGGCCTTGAACTGCCGCCTCTGGGCGGACGTGAGGATGGTCCGCGGCCGTTTCGGGCCCCGGCGACCGTCGCGGGGACGATTCTCGTCCAGCAGATCATCGTCTGTGGAGCATACCCTTCGTCAGGCTTCGTGGGCGATTGACGGATATCGAGTGGGGTACCTGGGGCTCGCACGACTCTCATTCGTGCTCTTAACGTAACGCTATTGCACCCGGGACTTTCAAGCGTAAGCTGTGCTCTTCTTTTAAAATAAACTGGCTCAGGATCGACTTAGGTTCGCGTAGCATTGCACGGAGCTTTGGGAGGGTGCGTAGATTTAGATCGAGACACATCGCGGCGCGAGGCACGGCTTTCGGACAATAGTTGATCAGGAGGGAGCTGCATGCAATGCCGACGAGGGACTTGGGGTGTTTTCTAAAAGAACACAGCTTTCGCTTGGAAACCTCGGACGGTATTTAGATCGGTGGTGGCTAGCGACACGGTCCACCCGTCGACCCGACAGATTTTGCTTGACTGAGACTTTCTGGAGAACGGAAGTGTTATTTAAACAGTTTCTCTCCGGGGGGTCGTGACTAACAAACTGCTCTTCCATCATTTCGCGATTGATTCTGGTCGAAGGAAAGGAGAAAGTATTCTATCGAGAACGAGCTCTCCTTTTACCGAGCCAGAGTGAGTTCGCGAAGGTGAGACGCGAGTGCAATCCTGTTTGTAATCGTTTCGTTCTCTTCGAGCGTAAAGATTGGCGTATCTTTTCTTTTTTATCCCCAGGAGGAGCGCTCCTCGCGGGAAGAATCTCGAAATTTCAACGATCGTTTCTTTTTTGCTTTTTTTTGTTTTTTTTTTTTCTAATTACGCTTGGTTTAAGTGTAGTTACCTTGAAAAGAGACAGCCTTGATTCGAAATTCCTGTAGGTTTTTACTTTGGATGTCTTTAGATTGTAGCAGTACAACCTGCGAACAATGCAACAAGGTATGTACAATACGTTCTCGCAGGTGTGTCGATTATTTTTCGTCGCTCGTCGATCGTTTCTCCTCTGTTTTCTGATTCAGCCAATCGGGGGAACGCGACGCCTAGAGGATCGCACGCGAACGAAACGCTCCGGCGATAATTGCGCCGTGAACTGTGAGTGATTCTAAACAGATCGCCAATCTCGGTATAGCTTTCGGTGACAATCAACGGTAAAGAGACATTTCGATAGTCGAGCAGTTTGCTATCAAAGCTTTCGGTTGACTCTATGCCTGTGGAACGCATCGGTTTCACCTAGAACTTCGCGAATCGTCTCGTTACGCGCGTTGCGTTGATAGAGAAAAAAAAGAAACAAAGAACCTCGATCAGAGTATGGTCGGTAAATTTTCTGCGAGGCAATGTCCAAGGCAACGTCACGCAGAGTGGACGAAGAAGGGGTGAGACAGAAGCATGCAAGTGTACTGGAATAGCGAACGTGGGCCTAAACAGGCCTGCTTCTAAGACGCTACGATAAATAAACAGCTACAGCACATTCATTCTAAGCCAGAGTTGGGCAGATTTTATATCGAATAAAGAACAACGATTCTTTATCAACGAAAAATTATTCCCGAACAACGAATAAATTTGTAGCGTTGCTCCAGCTAGATTTGTTAATGTATTCAATATTTTATTCGAATAACGCCCAACTCTGATGCCAACCAGTCCCAAACATTTTTCCCCGAACGATATAATACAAAAGCTCACGTCTCCGCTACCCTGACCCCCACTCCTCGAAGCCTACGCTACTTGGTACACCTTCCAAAGCTACAGAAGATCCTACACCCCCTTGCAACCAGTGCTACACCAACCACGAAACTGCGAAGAAGCTAGCTGGCACTGATTCGCCGAAGAAAGCTTCAGATACCTAAGCTCGTGAACGGATATCCAGGCTACAAGTCCCTCCTACCTACGACAAACTCAACCCACCCAAGAGAAGCGAAGAAAGGTCTACTTTGACAGAGAAGCCAGGCAAGAGGAGGAATGGTCGCGAGCTTTGCTGAAGAGAGACTGAAAATACGGAAAGGGATGAGGCGCGATCCACCGACCTTGGGGGCTGTTCAGGTACAGCTCGTGCTCGTAGTCCTGCTTGCAGATCGGCTGCCCCTGCCGCAGGATATACCTGGCGCCGGGCGGGAGTAGCTGGCCGCACATGCAGCAGGCGAAGCAGCCCACGTGAAACACCAGGCCCGGTGCACGGAGCACGAAGTCCGAGCAGCTGATCTTCTCCATGCATCGCGCGCACTTCACCCCGAAGATCCTCTCGTAGTCGGTCCTGCAGTAGAACTTCAGCTCGCGTATGAAGCAGGAATGGGTGAGCGGTGCGGCGCAGGCGGCGCACGAGAGGCATTCCTCGTGGTAGTTCCTCCCGGCCACCTGCATTACGTACTTGTCGGCTATGGTGCGGCCGCAGCCGGCGCAGATCGTCTCCAGGAGACCGGACTCCGTCTTCACCGAGACCGACGGCTCTGAAATCAGCGAGCACTGGGTTGGTCTGCCGCTCAGAACAAGCCTCGCCACCCTCCAATACAGTTCCTCCGTGGGTATTCGACTTTCTATATTTCTGTGGCTTCTCGCTCGGGAAGAAGATTCTCGAGGAACTGACTGGCGGGTTCGCTTGTTGGCTCTCTGATTTATTTACTGCTAAGTGGGCCTCCGGGGTGTTCGATTCGGAAATGGTGGAAGTTGGTAGGGCTGATCGTTCGCGGAGGCGATTTCAATGATTCTGGCAAGTGATTGAATTCTATTGCTGTCTGTTTATAGAGCTCTGCGGAGGGTGGTTCTGTGAAATTTCTTTATTGGACGTTCTGCTACCGGGGGGGGACAAATGCGCGCGGAGTTATTCGGAGTGATATGGCTGTCAGACTGAGAAATGTGATAGCGTTCTGTAGCAAAGCAATATCACGAGGCTCGTGCAATTTATTCCGTCGCTTATCGATTGTCGATGGTGATAAAGTTGCGTGCGATGACAGAACGCGGTGCGATAACTCCCCTATTTGCATATCTCTTATGCGATGGTTTTTAAAGAAAATAATTTCTATTTCAATTGTAACGAGACACCTAACATCCAATTGTATTAAATCGTCAATTCACAATAACTTATACCCTTCGTCATCCCTGCTACTTTGGGATCCCCGTGGAAGATTTCTTATGGAAATTCTGCATCCCCCCAGAGAATATCTAAGCTTCTGCCAATAGTTACCCCCCCCCCCCCCGATAAAACGTCACGTTACGTAAATATTTCAAAATCATAATAGAACCGAACCTAAATACAATCTACAAACAACTGTGAAAGACTAAGGAAACTAGCTCCCTAAGAATTCTCCTCAAGAATCAACCCCTCGGAAGTGGGGTGCCTAACTCTCCAAACGAAAGCTTGCTAACCAAAGCAACCAGACTCCCTTCGACTGACCTGCATTATTGTTATCGTTCGCGGGGCGAAACGGCATCGGAGGCGCCGCGGAGCCCATGGTCGGCGGCCCCGAATCACCCTGTCTGGTCAGGGTGCCCGGTAGCGGAGGGTAGAATTCCAACATGGTTCCTGGTATCCTCGGCAATCGAACACGCGACTCCCCCAGGTCCTTGCACCACCACAATTCACGCACTGTTAAAGAGACTTTTAAAAATCCCAAGTCCACGCTCGAACTACACCCTTCTCCGGCCCGAAGTCACTCCGCGTAGCACAGTTCTTGCTGCGCCCTCGAGGCGGTCGACGTTCAAAGAACAGATCTATCCGAGCCGCGTACGCGTTAGCCACGCGCGATAAGCACCGAGCAGCGTCCGGTGGCACGATCCAGCCCTCGACCTGGCTGGTTCACTGTTTCCCTTCGCACTGGCGTTTGATAAAAGGGGGTTGTCTAGCCCTGGCCGGTCCTCGTATGCCGCGACAGGTCTCAAGAGACGATCCGGGGACAGCTTCGAGGCGTCCTGACGGACGTCCAAGCCTGCCGTGCCGTCGACGTGCCACCGTTTCGCATCCTGAGCCCGTTCACCGTTTCTTCTGCGCGGCCGGGGGGTTGTGATGGCTGGGTGGACGTCGGGGGAGGGATGGCTGTTGGTCGCGCGCTACGTGACAGCCCCTGTACGCGTGTCAGCCAGGCCCGGACTCGAAAGCTTTTTTGACGCCAGCCACCGCATCGACAGCGAAAACCAGCCACCACCCCCCCCACCCCACACGCGAGCCTCCCTCCAGCCCTCCTCACCCCACTCCGCCGGCAGAGCGACGCGAGACGGACGCGCGCGATCGACGAGGGGTGAACGGCGGGGCGGGCTCCTTCAACCCTCGCCGAGGGAAACTCGGCCGCGCCGGCGGATTGGCGGCCGGGGGACCCGCCCTTGGAAACAGCCGAGCGAAAGGGGGATGGAAAGCCGCGCGGCGGTGCTCAACCGGCGGTCGCGCGACAGGTACGCCGAGATCAATATCTAGCGACCATCGTTCTGGCGCCAGTGACGTATGCCAAGCTACGGGCCTCGCTGTCTTCGAATTCAATTTCTCCCGAGCTCCTCGCGCGGTCTGGCAGGGGGTAGTGCCCTTGGGGGTAGTTTCTCAGGGATTCTTGCAAGCTTTTCGGACGCTTGAAGGGGAAGGGAGGGGTGGTCGGCTGGTCGATGGAGGGGGGGGGGGGGAGCAGGGGATGTATTCGGGGGATGCGTTTTTGAGTTTTAGTTTGCTGGAATTTCTTGGCTTCGGGGCTGTAATTTGGGGCAGGTTTGCGTGGGTTCTTGGAGGGTTTGTAGGTATTGCAGGAGATATGTGTGGTAAATCGAGGATAATGGCTGACGCTAGCTTCTTGGCAGGGTATGGAGGTTCAAGGGGATGGTTCTGGGAGGAGTCGAGAAGAATGTGGGCTTCTGGAAGAATAGAATTGTTTCTTGGCTTTCGATGCTGGGTACAGTTTTTGGGGGACTATCAGAATTTTGACGATAAACGAGCACTGACTTCACTTGCTCGATATTATACAGTGGAATTTGTTTAGGGTACATCCTAATTTGCCAATCGGCAAAGAGGCACATTTGCATGATTTTTTTTTCAACAACTAATGCATGGATTTTAATGGTTTTTGGGGGTGAATGTTTGTCATTCCTTGCGGTATAGAATCGTATTTTTCACGCTTCCAAAATATAATTACAAACGTGTTGATTTAAATCGCAATGCTTATACCTCGGTGAGAAAGAGATTCTACAATGATACAAAGTAGAGTTACTATGGCCTATAGGGGTTTCCCCATAAAGTGTACTAGAATCATCCAGGTATCAAAAATAGCTTTTATTCCATTCACAAAAGACATCGAAAAATAGCCAAAAAATCCGGGACTTTTTCTTTACAACGCCGTTATTTTATAACCACTGTTGATAAGTTAATAATTCTAGTCCACTTTATGCGTACACCCCTGTTGAACGTAATCATTCTATTTTTATAATTTTAGAACCATTTTGATGCCGAGGAGGATTTCCGCAGTGTTCTCGCCGAGGCGAAAACATTGGCATCTAAATCCACATCCATATTTGTAATTATATTTTGGAACTATGGAAAATACAATTCTACGCAGCAAGGAATAATAAATATTTAACAAAGCAGCACATTAAAGTCCGTACAACACCTGCCAAAAATAAGTTTTTGGAGAAACTCATTTATCGTTTTCACGCTGAACTTTGCAAAGTAATTATTGCTAAGAGGCCGATTCCTCTCCGACGATTTAAGAGATATCCACGCTCAGTCCATTCTCTATTAATTCCAATGGCAGGCCCGTCCGAGCCGCGATCCTCCTTTCACTCTCGATTTAATCGGCATGTGGTCGCTCGTACGAGGCCAATCAAGCCCTTAGCTGGAAGACAGACGGATCTGGAAAAATTGACATATCGAGTGCATCGATGTTTGCCCGTTCATTGTCCGCATAGAAATCATATTTGCCAAATAGAGGCCCCCGTGCTCCTTTGTCTCTGTCCTACGATCGGCGCAATCCCCCCGCGTCAAGTGCCCCCCAACTCGACATGAAGCCATGCATCCCATAGAAAAACTTGTTTCCCACAATCTCAACCCGCATTCGCAGGAACGAAATACACCAGCGTATTCGGGAGACGAGCAGTTTCAAACTTTCTAATGCACACCCACCCCTCCAACAAATCCAATCCACAAAGAAGGCCCTCAAGCCCAAGCGAAGTTCCGCTGAAACCGAGAGCTCGCAACGAAGCAACAGAACTCTTCTTCCTAAAAGAAGAACGGTATCAAAGAGGGACCAAAATGAAGCACCGTCTGAAAAAGGAACGAGAGAACTACTCCCTCCAAAGAAAAGGGCACCTATATCCCACTGGAAAAAGGGACGTTCTCGCGAGGGGAGGAGAATTTTCTTGGGCGAAAAGGAAGGCATCTTGCCAGGCGGAACTTTTCTCGAAGCAATATCGCAGGGCTCCCGGTTGGCCGAGGGGGTGGTGGATGCCCCGTGTATTTTGTCGCGAGAGTCGTAGGCGACGGGGACTGGGTATTTGGCCGTTTGTAGGTCCGCGTAAATACGCTACAATGCCGTCCTTTGTGCGGCTCGTCTATCAGCGATGTTTGCCAAATAAAGGCCTGCATGGAGGGGGAGGCCCCTCTTTGTCTCTGTTCGCCTCGCGGTGATGCCGGGACGCCAGCTACCCCCTTCCACCCCAATGATACGCCTAGTTGCCTATGGAACTCCGCGTATGCCCCTTCGGCGCTCGTACAAAGGGGCATCAAGTTGGCGGTAACGGTGATGCAAAGTATTCTCGGGGTGGAACACGTGCGGGATGGACCGAGGGGGAGCCGGTGCCCTCGGACGCGTTAAATCGGGGCCGACAGCGAGCATACGCTCGGAGAGGGGAGGGGGAATTAGTGGGACGGATTCGTAGGAAACATTAGCTGCCTCCTTGGGAGCTATTGAAAGGAGCAGCTTAAAGGAGGCCACATGACGGGTTAAGCGCTGAGTCGTACTACTGGACTTGAGAGTTACCTTGGAAAGTCTCTGGGCTATGCGAATGATTTGTGACAGATATTGATCATTGATTAGATCTTGGGCGTTCGGAATAAGTAATATCGAATACCACGCGGGAGGGGGGGGGGGGAGCGTGACTTTGTTATAGAAAATTCAAGACTTACGAACGACAGATCTGAGCTCTTTGTATTTTCCAAGTGACCCATTTTAAAGGAACTGGAGCAAGTGGAACAGGAGAATGTCGGGAAGAATAGTCAGCACCTGGAGCAAAGGGAGGAACTCGAGCGTCCCTCGAGTGGTTGATAGCTAACACGGCCTTATCTCGGCGCATAATAGAAATTAGGGAAAGCCGAGGACCCCCGCCATTTCACGGCGCATAAAGGCAGAAAAGTCGCCGGAACGGATGAAATATGGTTGCTTGCAGGTGCATCCACCCCATCCGTGTCCCCGCCGTCCTAGCGCATTGTTCGGGATATGTGACGCCGACGCCATCCGTGTAATTATGCCGATACGGTGCCAGCGTTGTTTCGTGACACGGGGAAGGGGGGACGAAAGAGAGCATCCCCTGCGCGGACCTCTAAACACCCTTTGGTCACGCATCGAGGGGGCGTCTCTGCATCCTAATGCGCGACGCCAGATTTTTCTCCCGAGGGTATCCCATAAATAGTGGAATTTATTAATCGTCAACCATGGTGGAGGTTAACCCCGGCGGATTAATTCTGATCGATGATGGGGCGAGATCGGCGAAACCGCGTCGATTGCTAAGCATCTTCCGTGTTCCCGATAAAGTTTTCAAGACTTCAAACGTTTCGGGTTGATTCCACGCTGAAGATGTAGGTGGGACGAGAATTTCGAAGGAAAGTTTGGAAGTTTATATGTTAACGGGAAGCTTGGTCCCCTTTTCTTAGGGGAAGAAGAGGTTTTTACAAGTTTTTTTCTGCACGTGGCTCGGAGAGCACCCTTTGGTCACGCATAAAGGGGTGTCTCCGCGATATAATACGCGCGGAGGATTCCGGGGCCCAGTTGCGGCATGGAGGTTCACGGAAGGGTGGTCTGCATTTGAAATTACCGTCATTGATTATAAATTATGCGACGCGAGCTGTACAACTTGATCAGGGGTACGTGATCGAAGGGGGGTTGGATATTCTCGCGTGTGTTTCTAGAGTGGAATGGGGCCTGGGGTACCGGTTGAAATGATTTTTCAATTGTTTGGTACGATTGTAGTTCTGGTTTAAGGACTCCTAGAACCCTGTAACTCAGTTCCCATCGTACCTAGAGCTCGGAGACTTAGTTCTGCTCACTCCGATAGTCCCAAAACTTCCCTCCACCGACTCCCAGATGCCCGAAACTAAGCTCCACCGATTCGAAGAGCCTCGCGACCCACCCTCAACTATTTTCGACTTCCGGAACACTAATGTAACTACCCTCGAGTCTCAAGGCCGCTGCCAGCCATCCTCCGAGGCGAAGTAACCCGCCCTTCGAAGTTTAACTGCAAAGTATTCGGAGGAGTTGTATCAATCGACTCGGTCCAAATTGCTCAAAGCGACCTATCCCATCGGCACGTGTCCTCCGGGCTTGCTTTTCACCCTTCCCCACAGCCTTGCCGGCATTCTTGACGTCGGCCCTGGATAAAATGTAATAACGCGTCCTCTTCAGGGCGGCGCGCACGAATCCATCTTTCGTTAACGAGGGTGGAGGCTCACGATTGCGTCCCAGGAATGCGTGATGACTACTTTGTCAGGAATGCACCGTGGCACCCGTACGCGAAACGAGAGCGCCTGGACGCCTCGCAACCCTCCGGGCGCCCTGGTGTGTGCAGCTGCGACGCTACTGGGAACAATCGAGCCAGCAACACCGGCGGTCCACTTTCCTTTCGAAAAAAGAAGGACCCTCCTTAAAACGATCACGTGTAATTTAACATTATTCTGTAATCAAGTAGGCGCCTAATTATTCCACGTGCAATTCCATCGTTTCAGTCCCCTTTGAAATGATACTTTAATTTTTTTGAATAGGGGCGATACGTATTTGCACCCTTCAATGTTGCAAGGCTCACAATGATCTTTTTTATGGCGTCTCGCAATTTTTACGCGTAGAGATAGACGTTTGACTTCCAGCGTGCACCGCCCTCTTGGCTTCCCGCCGTGCCTCTCGATACCCTGCCCTCTCTGCAGCTCGATAAAGGGCACGCCGTGGAAACGAGGCGAGGAAGCAACAGCCGACGATTCCGATTCACTCGATACTTTCTTTCTGCGCGGGCTTCGTGTTTCGCGGGGGAATTCTTTGAAGAACGCGACGGGGGTAGCGTTACTCATGCAGAAACTCGAGCGTATTCGGAATACTTGCTGGCGGCCCGCGGGGCGGAATCAAACGATAGCCGCGGACAGTGAAACAAATACGAGGGAGGTTAGACAACTGTTCGATGAATCCTTTATGTGAAAAGAGGGGCGGAAACACAAATTCGAGGAAACTGTGTTGGGATATTTTAAATTCTACTCTGCGAATTTAAAGAGCTCGCCTTTCGAACATTGAACATTTACAGGAAATCAGGTTTCAACACTTCGAATTCGAGTGATTCAGAATTCAGAGCTGGAAACCTGACTCTGAATATCCGCAGATTATAAAGTTGATGCAGAGTGTAAGCGGGAAGCAAAGAGAGTCCACTGAATAATTTAAAAAAAAAAACTAGTATTTAAGCATTCATATTTCCTATGAATATATATTCATCTCTCTTTGGTATTCAAATCGCACCGGCCGCGAAATCTTTTCCACGTTCCTTCGTTCTTTCTCCTTCAGAGGCTCGAAGCGAGCCTCCCCTCAACTCCCTGCAATATTTCAACACCTCTAAACGTCACAATATCTCGACACCTCTGTCAATTATCGGCTACGCGTTTCTCATCGTCGACTAGCCTCTTCATCCCCGGCTTACCACCCCCAGCCTCGCGTTATTCCCAGACGAAGCTCGCGAGTATGTAGGAAAGGGGGAAAGGGTGAACAGAAAAAGAGGATCGAGGGACATCGCGTCGAGTCGACGTTTCGATAGCAGCTGGACTTACGATATAGCCACTCGGCAAACAACCCACTCCCTCCCAACCCTCTCTGACCCTCCACCCACCCCTATGAAAAGCCCGAGTAACCGGCGCTCTAACATTTCTACGCTCTGCCTTCCCTTTATGCACCACCCGTCCGCGAGGAGATTTTGATTCGCGCGCGATTGGAATTCACCCCCCTCCCCCCCCCTGGACGCTCGACTTCCGGCGAAAAAAAGCTGGATCCCTGTGATGCGAGGCGAAGGTGAGCGTTAGATCGCGATTAACAGGGAATTCAGGGACTTCAAAGGGCGATCTTCCGCGCGCTTGCCCACACGTGCCGGCGCGTGGCCCTCGTGCGACCTTACACGATTGCCAGCTACCGGTCGCAGGAACAACTTGTCGGCGTCACGGGACACCATCGATCCCTTCCAGGATTTTTCGGATCGCTGATCTGCGATCGACAAGGGCTGGTTAATCGCTCGCGATCGCCCGGCGTCAGCTCGTTCGATCGTACTGTTTTTAAATCTTTTAAGCGCGCGGATGAGAGAATTGTTCGGTTCAGGTTTCGCTTGGTTTTTGTGAATAATATTCGTTTGGCTGATTTTTTGGGATACCTCCGTTGGAAGTCCTAAGAATATTTTCTACTGTAATTAGCGGGGGTTAGGGAAAGTTGAAAGGAGACTTACAGTGTGGTATCTAAAATTTTAAATCCACGATGAGATTTTCCACGAGACTTTTCCATCGCGAGGCAAAAATCTAAGCGACAATTAAATGTAAATGAAAGAAATAGTGGCGAGAGATTATTGAAAAAATATCACGAAATTCAGTCGAATTTCATGAAACTAAGGGGAAGATAATAAAGGAATAATAAAGTAATTAAATAATTGCTTTATGAGATTAAAGTCCCATGTGAGAAGACTTTTGGCACCCCGTTGTTTTTAACCTAGGGAATATCACTTGAAATGGAAGCACAGTAGAATTTTGGCTAATAGCGTGGCCATATGGTAACGAATCGAGCTTGATGCGGTCCTACGTCTTTTCTGGAGGAATGGTTCCCAGGTTTGGGCGAATTCTGACCCCTGTTTTTGGGAGGGCGACGCGCAAGCAATTTCGGAAAGCCGGTCACTTTGCAAATAGTTGCTCTCGTTTGCCAAGGCCATGAAGATTTCATGGCGATCGTTCTTCCTATTCAATGAACAGGGGGGTCCTGGATGTATCGTATTGACAGAGGTCACGTGTCGCGAGTGCATCACGTGTCGCTCCTACGCGCATGGGAAACTGAAGCCGACGAGATCGGGCCAGCAGAAGTCAAACTTGCCAGCAACTTTCCATTGCAAATCTCCCCATTCTCTCTGGTTTAATATCTTCAATACAGATTGAGAGAAACAGTCTACCTATCACATGAAATAAAATTTCACGGAGAAGCCCAGACGATTTCCTCGAAAAGTTTTCAAGTTCGATCTTTGGAAATTTAATTTATGGCGAAGGAAAAATTTAATTCCTTCAAGTTTCTCAATATCCATCAGTTATCTCAAATAAGTAATTAGAGGAGATTATCTTGCAAGTAAGAGTGTGGAAGACATTTCTAGACCAATTTTTAGTGGAAGAGACCTTGTTGAGAACACTGTATGTGCCAAAAATCAAATTTTTCAGGAGAGAGAACACTTGCCTGATTTTAAATTATATACAAAATTTGATTTCTTTTGATTGCTAAGTATTCTTAAGTATAAGTACAATAACCCAAATGCGTCACAAATTTTTTACTAAACGCGTACAACATTTTCCAATGAAAAAAATTTAATTTCGGCACTTACAGTGTTTTCTACAAGGACTCTTCAGTTGCGAAATGGTGATTCGTGAATGTATTAAGTAGTGGCAGGGAAGGGCACGTGATACATTTCGTTGTCACCGGAATTTTCATTGCAACGAATCAAAAGCTGTTTATTCTTCGGAAAAGGTGCCGAGCAAAGAATAATGGCCGGAAGGGCGTGGAATCGAAGCGACTATTATGCGTTCAGCGAATAAAACCGTGCGCGCCGATCGTCGACATTTTCAAAGGCAACGCCGGTGCACGGGGCAGCGACGAATAAATATTGTTCTTTGCCAAAACCACGTGGGCACACGGCCGATTCATATCCGGGGATGACGGGGTGCGATACAAACAACTGCTGTATACGGTGTGCCCCTGTTCCGATTGTTTTCCGCCCCGACCGTGTAACCTTTTCCACGATCCGCGAAATCGCAAGCAAAATCATTCTCGAAAATGAAAAACTGATTTCCAGTGGTGCCCGCGTCGCGTTGAGCTAACGAGTTACGACACTTCCAATAGATTCTCAATTCATTAACGAACACGCTCCTTTCTTTTAAATTCATCCCCTACTATTGCTAGCAAATATTTTCTATTCTAATTACCTACCAGTGTTCCATATACTAATTTTACAAAGAGATAGCCCAAACGCTTAACTCTGAATTTTAAAAACTCAACTCCTAAACCTCAGCTGCGGAATTAGAAATATTTCGGAAGATGTTGTCGCAGCAATTCGAAGAGCTGAGAAATATTGAACGTAACTATTTTACAATCTTCCAACCAACCCTTAAGACCACTCAGCAATCCGCAGCCAATCCCTAAAGAACCTCCACTGTTTTTATCAGCGTGCCAAGATGGACCTTCGACGCCCCCACCCCTCGACTCAGCCCCCTTCTACCACAGAGCTTAGCAACTTCTGCGGAAAAATCCTCCGGCGAGACGATGTACAGGGTGGCGTGCGAGCTCGAAGCGAGAGAAGCTCCTCGACGGACCGTCGATCCTCATGTGTGAAAATCAAATATCGACGGGGCCGTTCGGCAGGCGAACTTTATTCATAAATCGCGACCGGTGAATGGTGCGGCGGTGTTTGCCGTGGCGGATATTAACTGTATCTATGCAGTGCCCAGCGGGCCTCTGGATATTATGACCGTTCCGGGGGCATAATTAGTAATCCCTGGCACGTGACGCACACGTGACTGCGGCTCGCGGCGCGTACACCTTCGACCAGAAGGGTGGTTTCGCTTGCTCGCCGGCCCGGTGGGACGGGGGATGATAGTCGAATAGGAGACTGCGGGGTCGCGTGCGTGCTTAAACGGTCCCACTTCATAAATATATCGGGGATTCCGTTCGATCGAGCCTGTCGTTGGCCCGTAGAAAAGTCTCACCCCTCCACCCGGGGCTCGTTACTTTTAAGGAATTTTTTTTCGGTCGCCTGCGACCATCGAGGCATTTCAATTTGTGCAGGGGTGAGCTTCGAGGGATTTAAAGAATCGTAATTAACCAGTTACCCCTTGAAATTGGGCAATTATTACGTTACGCTTATTGTCAATTTGTTGAATAAAAAATGGTATCTCTTGCTTATGCTTTTGTGGTTATAGTTGTAACATCCCTTATCAATATTCGCATATTATAGAGTTATTAAAAGAAGTGCGCAAGGGGTTGTTAAGAATATCACGCTGAATCTCTTAATCTTAAGCCGAAGTTCTAGCCACCTCGGAGGTAAAGCAGTGTTCCCTCAGAAAAGGCAATCTTGATGAACAAGGATGAAAGGGAATGATTTAAAAATTTGATTAGACGAACTTGTATTCGGAGAAATGAGATTCCAGAGGAGAGCGCCCTCGATCGAAAAATTATCCAAGCACCGATGTCCAAGGAAGGGATAAATCGACTACACCTCCCCCAAAAAAAAGAGCGACAATTGTGTAGGATCAACAGGCTTCGCCAAAGGACCTCCAACAAATTGCAAACGATTCGCGTAGTTTATCCGGTTCCGTGGAGGATAGAGCGTGGACCGAGGCGGGCGAATTTTTACGAGCGGTTTCCTGCCACGAATTCTCTTCCCGCAGAAATATTCCCACCGCAAACCCCCGCGGGAGGGTGGCAAACGGTCATTAATTATTTATGTGCGGCAAGACGTAACGATCGCGACGCGTGTCGAGGCTTTTAGCTTCGTTCTGCGGATGCCCGCCACCTTTGCACCTTCCGAGCATTCACGATGACTTCATTATAGCCACGCCATTTTCACGCCTCCCTCACGCCCCTCATGGCCATCAATTTAATTAAGTTCTCATCGTGGAAACAGAATTTTCCATTATACCTTTCTTGCTTTTCTGTTCCCTGCTATGACATACCACTTTTCCATGGAAGAATGTCAAATTATGTAGAATTCGAGTCGTGGAAAGTCAGTTCCATATTAGTGAATGTGGGAGATGAGATGGAATAGTAAAATATGGTGTTGGATGAAGAAAGTAAAGAGATGAATAATTTTTTCATGTTGAAGGGAATGGTAGCTTAAGGGTGATAGTAGAACTACAAAGAATTAAGTAATGACAATGTTTCACCCGAATAGCCCTCGATTTTGTGTCCACAGTCAACGGAATACTGTTCCACGGGGTGTCCGATTTAATTAACAACGACCGCGGTGTGATATCACGGATTTACAGGCACCGCGAATGATAACGATGTGTGGACAGCTTTCTGTTCTCAGGAGATGAAAAAAACGCCCACGATTATTCGTTATCGGTTTGAAAACATTAACATATGCCCACTGGGCCATGGGATTAATGAGATATTAATAGAATCGTCCAGGGAAACCACCACCGTTCATTTTCAAATTGTATTATTCTCGACTTCCGATCTCTGAAATTCTATTTACAACGTAAAATATCCGACACCTTAAACCCCTAAAAAAATACAAGCTGCAAAACAAAATTCACACCCCCTACTAGTCATTAAAGTTTAATGATTAAACCAAAAATTTTAAGTGGAGCAAGTCGATGCTTTATCAGACACTCTTCAACAAAACAGAACTCGCGTTGTTCGTGAAAGTGAAATTAGTCGATGCTAGTAAATTTCGATACACAATGGATGGCATTTGCCAAAAACTTCAAAGCCTCAGCGTTCAAAGATGGCGTCGCGCGAAAAGCAACCCTCGTCTTTTCGCATCGAGCGGTTCTACCCTGGTACAAGGGATCAACATGAGCTTAACGGCAGGCGCCAATATACCTAGCCACCCCCTCAGCCCCCGCATACCGACCAAGCCGTCAAGCTGTGGTATTAAACGGGGCATGCGTGAGGTCCACGATGGTTGGTCACGTGTACGTTTCCAACAACCCCTCGCGCCCCCAGCCACCCAGCAGCAGGGGGATGTGCGTACATTCTTACGATTTCCAAGGAAGTGTTGCCTCCGCCAGCAACGCCTGGGACAATTAAATCGAGCAAGAGCGTGGAAATATCGGGAATCAAAGAGGGGTGGTAGCGCCCTTGCGAGGCTTTTAAATTTTTTCGCACGGAAAATTATTCCGTGGAGATACTAGAGGGATCATTATCCTCAACTTTGAAGAGGCAATTTTTTCTGTCCGGGGATAAGAAGAGTATGTATTTGTAGAAGCTTGATACTTGGGGGTGAGTTTTTAAATCAGGTGGCTTTTTCTTCACGAAAGTTGGTGGAAGATGTGAGACTTTGGGCTTCTCTGTTTCCCTCGAGGAAATTCACGGCTTGCTCGAATGATTTCCTTTAAGAAGTCGCGATACCGTGGAAAACATCGGGACGAATGGAATCCTTTTACTGCTCGCAGTTTCTTTCAAAGAGGAGGACCCGGGCAAGCGCGATTCCTCGGCGGAGACTCCGTTCCGATCGAGTCATGAATATTCTAAAGCGAATTCGCAGCAATATTGAAATCGGGAATAATAAAAAATTCCACTTCCGTTACGCGGCGATCTATTTGCAATCCTTTCAAAAAACGGATCAATCCAGCCAAGGATATTTCAGAATAATCCGCTCGTTCCCTGGATTAATCCATCGTGCGCGAGAAACCGTTCAGCTTTCCTCCCCCGTCGTTCCACCAGGGATTCTCGCTTTTCGTTGCGTTCTTTCGCAATTAATATTTCGTATTTAATATCCCCAGCATTTCCATTATCCGCTTCGATGGTATCGCGAATTCGCGGTGCTGCTCCTTTTGCAGCGCGAGGATTCATACGCGCTTGCTACTCGCGAGAACGAAACTTTACGGTTTCGTACTCCCGCCGAACGAACCTGTCCCCCCTTTTTAATCTTCCGATATCGCTAGAGAAACGCTAAACGCCTGGAACAAGCTGGCGAGACACGTCTTGTTAGTTATTTAGAACAGGACGACGACCGACGCTTAAAGTCTGCCGGGGGTGGGAGAGGCTCTTTCATCCCTTCGAGTGTTCTGTAAGATTTAATTAAAAATCGTGGGGGGAAAATGGCGCACAAAGGGCACGCAGCGCTCCTCCTACGCGTTATATAAAATTCCTAGTATATTACATTACTGCCATATTTAACAGTAATTTATACTAAATTACTCGTATGCTCCTGGTTCTATGGTTAAGAAAAGATCGAAAAATTCAATAACCTAAGTTATAATCTTTTCAATTAAATCTAATATTCCGTAGACACCATAGATCCTTCAAATTAGAATAATTGAAGAAATGGGAAAAATTGGAAAAATGAAAAAAAAACTGAAACAATTGAAAAAATTGATAAAATTGAAAAAGTAGTATTTTTCAAAGTCACAATTAGCATATCAAGATCCATGGATGTTAGATTCTACCCCTTCGCCGTTCACTTCCATTATCATCCGAAATATCTCGAAACAGGTACCGGTGCTCCTCGGTGAATGGCGAAATATTTTCGCGGGGAATATTCCCTTTCGATCCCTGGGCTCTAGCCCGTGCTCTGTAGCATTGTATAAAGCGCAAGCCTCGTCCTGTAGTAGGAGCCTCCCTGCTCCTCCTCACCGCACTATTGACGGGAGTTTTAATAAAAGTACCCCCACCAGGAAAGCTAAACGTCGCAGTGGAAGGACCCGGCGAACGTGGAGCCAAGAAGATATTGGGTAAAGCAAAGATCGTAAGGACACTTACAGACATCAGGGCTGGGGCGAAATTTCGGGGAGGAGATTCGGACCACCGACGTCGCGCAAAGTAATCGTAATTCTCGCCGTGAGGGTAACAAAGGCAAAATGGTGATTGCCATGTGCACGACGAATCAAAACTTCTATGAAAAGTTTCAAACACTTCTTTAACATCTGTATGATATTCTAAACACTTACAGATACCCTGTACATGTTTTGAAGATCACACGGGCCTAAAAAATGGGCCCAAGTGGCCAACGTTCTGGGACACCTAGATTAATCTCAAATAAATCTACGTGCGTGTGGTATAAAAATGATGGAAAGCAATAAAGACATAGTGTTTGGATAAAATCATAATTTTTTTGGAAGACGGACCCTTCTGGGCAGGGGCCACTGTACATGAAGAAGCTTCTAGAATTATTAAGTAATTAATTTACAATCTACAACACTTTCCTTTCGTTCCAAATCGTTCTCTCTGCTTTCGTGTAGAAGATAAATCCTTACAAGCCTCGATTTTTTAGGTTTCAGCTATACTAATTTAGTACAAACGACCGATTCCTCGAGACCCACGCGTCCCGCCACGATCAAGTGGCCCCGTGCCACTGGATCACGATCGAGCGCCCATCAAGCAACCATTTCGAAGCGCAAATAGGAGTAACAGAGGGATTAAAACAGTTTGTGGTCAAACACAGAAGGTTGCCGCACGGTGAATGGTAGAAACGATGGCTCAACTCGTGCGAGGAAGTGCACCGTGCGCATTGTACGGGATCCACGGGAACCGGGGCTCGTCTTTCTATGGGACCGGCGATGCGTCATAATGGTCGGAGTGTATTCAAAGGGTGATTCGCCACCTTATATTCCGCGGCACCAGAGCGTGATCTAGGGAGGATTCGAGGATCAGAGGCGTCACGGGAATTAATTTTTCAAGATCTCGGTAGCGGTCGGTTCCGAACTCTGGATGGATCGACTGTCCACCAGCGGATGCGCTGTTTAGTGTTCGCGACTGCGAGGAACCTTCCTCTTTCATCCATTAATTTTGGAAATTAAATAATATTTGTGGAAGAGAAAAAGAGAAATTTGCTATGGTTATGTTTTTCAAAATAGCAGCTATTCAGACTTGATATCTCTCTTTGCTGAATTGTACTGTTCCCTCAGGCCCTTTTTCCATTAAACACGTACTCGATTCCTCTGAATTTCATTGCCGTATCTTTAAAATTGACAGAGCTAGGGTGAATTTTGTGAATCGATGTTATAACACGATCTATGACTATTTTTGTGACTATATTTCTCCAATATTCTATATTTTTTCCAAATATTAAATACGCAAAGGGAATAATGGAAAACAAACGACTTTTCTCTACATTTCTCCATTTTATGCAAGGGCCTGAGAGTGATTAATTTCTCTGATTAATTTATCACGTAATTCCGATGCTAATAATACAACTACAAAATGGATATTAAATTTTTTAAATGTTATAGACAGTTGTACAACTTCGCTATGTATAAAAAAGTATCTGACTTCGTAATGTTTACAGCTACTTTTCTCGAAACTGACTTTGAGGCCCTTCTTGCTTCCAACGGTGCAATTATAAATTCAACGACTACGAGAGTCCGTAAATGTTATGGGTGTTCCGTGTCTTTTAGAAGGACCCGCGTCGATTTGATCCGCGGTGGCGAAACAGTGGGTGTCGGAAGATCGTCCGACGGTATCTGCGAGTCAATAAATCAAGCTCTTTCATGGCCTTTAAAAGCCCCAGCCTGAAAAGTATCGTTGTGGACACAGCTGACAGGCCTCACCGATTACCCTCGCTGGATTTGACACGCTATTACATACGCCAAGTTCACGTGTTTGCTTAACTATCGATTAAGCCTGCCCGTTCCTCCGACCCCGGCAAACTAATCACAGGTGTTTCGGTTTGCTTTTTGGCCGGAGCAGGTTGATCGAGCCGTTTGGTGTAACGACACAGGCTCTGTTTAACTACACCGGCCAGACATTTTCCACTTGTTCCTCCAAATAACACGTGCACCCAACTCCCATCCCTCCTACAAACATCTCCAAACCGAAGCCCAGGCTTTCGCGAACTTCTCGACTTTCCGCCCCCTTCGACCCTCGGCCCACTTCGCTCTACCCCCGATGCGAACTCGAGAATTAACTTCTCACACCAAAGAAGCATTGACCATATTCAGCTTTCCACCTAAGGAAACCTATTCCTAAACACTCGAACCGTTTCTTCGAAGTCCCCCCGAAGCTTCCCGAGGCCCCCGATCGGCCGCAAGCCCGAGCTCCAAATCGGCGATTAGTCCGCGACTAGCTTGGGGGGGGGGGGGGGGGAAATCGGTCGTTCAATAATTCCGGCTTGCCGTGGGCAAAGGTCGCGGGAGGAAAGTTGACGGGCGGTTTGAGAACCTCCGCGGAATATTTTCAAGGCGCATGCCTGCTCCTCGGGGGATGGAATACGAGGAGAGCCGAGGGCGGAGCTGGCGGGCACCCGCATGGCTTCGCCCTCGTATACCCTCTCCCGTAGCCTCCTCGAACAATAACCTTTAACCTTATCTTACTTAGGCGTTAACTTCGGCCGAACTTCCAGATACAGGTAAAGTTCATTCGACTTTAATGTTTCGCCGCGGATTAACAACCCTCCCCTCTCCGCCCCTCGCCGCGGTATTTATTCATCGCCGCCGCGTGTAGCCTGTGCTGGGATACGGGGCGTACCTCTGTTCCATCTTGTCGAACGGAAATTCAACGGTGCTGGTTGCGTTAAATCATGGGACCGGCTATCGGTAGCGACGTCACGTTACGCGGATCGAGTTTCTTGAGACTTTTGAAACATAGTTTCTGAAGCTGGGGATGTGCAGGGTGTAGTCGCGAGCAACTACGAAGTGGCTACGTTTCTAGTGAGGGGTACTGCTTCCAGTTTCCTAGGTACACATGTGAATTTCTAATATATGTTCTGTCGAGATTCGATTGGTGGTTGTAAGTACTCTTGTAGGATTCTATATTCTATGTAGGTTGATCGTGGGTGTATTGTACTTGCTTCTATCGCTACGTATCGGCTTGGATTGAAGCATGAAGTCGATGGTAGAGGGTGGGTAGAGATATAATATCGGGGCTCCGCGTAATCTTCTTTCCTAATCGGCACAGCCTCTTTAAATAAAAGTACGAGGTCGAGTATCCTGCTCACGCTTTCCGCGGAGGTCTGAGAAATAGGTAATTCTTTATGAATTTTTTGTACGAAAACGTTTGGGTAAATTAATTTCAGGTTTGCCAGGCTGTTTTATTGTATCTTCGACTATTGTTCTAAATTTTTGTGCGACAGTGATAAATAATTGGAAGACCCTGGCGTTGACGAAAAGTACTGTAAGGGTTATTGGAAACGCCAGAGGGAAAAGAGATTCTTAAACTATACGAATGTGGCTATGGGTGGTTGTAGATTTATCCCCGTACCTGTTATTGTTCCTTTTTTATTTAAAGAAGCTTTCCCGATGTTCAGGCAAAAGCTTTCTCAGACTCAAATCAGGGCGCTTCATCGTCTTCGAAAGGCTGTCATTTTAAAATTATTTTACTTTTCTTAATGCATCTACTACCACCCGTAACCACATTCATATAATTTAAGAATCTCTTTTCCTTTTGAAAGTCCCCTTTAAGAGTGTCCACCGCCTTGTAGGCCTAAAAGGATAGGTTTTAAATTTTGTTTTCTCAGGAAGTTTTTCAGTGAGATATCAGGATCTTCTTAGATGTTAGGCAACATTTTAACTTTATTTTCATATATTGTATGTTACTTAAAGTTTTCTAATGGTGGAGCTGTACAACACTGTGTGCCGGCATGTCTTGTCAGCTGAAGAAAAAAAATTCTCATTTCTACTTGAAGAAAAATAGATTTCCTTCAACGTAGCGCACGATTTTTATTATATTATATTTTGTTGAAGTATTATAGGTCTCCAAAGTTCTTCTTTTTCGATGAAAAAAAGTTCTTCGCAAAGCCGCGATTTCCTTACTTTTTATAATTACTTAGTCCATCAGAAGACAATCTATTTTTCTTCAAATTGACATAAGAATTGTCCATTTTTCACGTTCCTGTCGCTTTTGGTGCTGAATACCAGCCGACAAGACTCGGCGGTAGATAACGTTTTATAACACCGCCACATCAAAACCTCAAGTAATAAATAATACATAAAAATAAAATTAACATGTTGCTTAAAATCTCCCAAAACGGTCCCTTTGTTTCACTGAAAAATTACCTGAGGAAACAAATTTTAAATATGCCCATATTCTTGGAGGCTTACAAGGTGGTGTACCCCCTTAAAACTTCTCCCTCCTCTTTTAAATATTCTCAGCTTGAATTCGCAGCTTCCCAAGTAGCCAATCCACCAGTGTCTCCCATAATTATCAACCCAAAGTCTACATAAAACAAATTCCTCCCATTCCAACTGACCAACTCGAACCAGGAACAAGTGTGAATGGAGACGAAGCTTCCCTCTGGCTAATTCAAAGACGAAACGAATACAGCTTGATGGTTCCGACGCGGACCGATCCAACGACCCAGTAAACCGATCAGTCTGCTTAATGTGATTTAAACGTCACCCTAACGAGATCAAGCGCCCTCCCCCAGCGCCGGCCGTCGCAAGCCCGATACGCTATAGAGGGTGCAAACGATTAATCCGTGACTTTTCGTTCCTGGATGGAAGGTCCCCTGGATCCTTGGCCACGGTTAGAAACGAGACGAGGGTCCCAGCTGTCGACGGGGCAGCGGCTGCACGTACAATATCGCCGTCGTGGCTTTTGGGGGATCCAAGATGACGGCCCTTCCGCTCCGCGTTATGCCTCGGGGTTACCTCCTGGCGTCAGCTTGCAAGGGAACGGAGACCTCGCAAAAACTGTCCCTTCGATTATTGGCGTAGCCGCGGCTCGTTGTTGCTCCATTGCAATCCAAGGGGAAGATTGCACCGACGAGCTGATACAGGGTTGCAGTTCGGGTAGCTTCGTGGCGTTTCTTGGCAAGGGTTGAAAATCGTTTGGGCAAAATTTCGGTTCAATTTCTCTTCTGATAGTCTTCGAGCTCGGAATCATCGATTCGCTGAAAGAGTATGCTAGTTTCTCGGTGATTAACAATTTACTTAAGGTTTAACGCAGTGGCTAGCGTGGGGGGTCGTCCTTAAATTACGTAACGCCTTTTAGGGGTCGCGAATTTCTTACGTTTTCTTACAAGGGGAGGAGAGGGAGTGAGGGACTATTTTAACTTAATATTCAATATGAAACCTTTAAAAACAAATTAATAACAGAAAGAATGCGATATAAAAGATATTATTTAAAGGGGTAGAGAGAGTTGGAATATAAAATATCACGATTTCTTATACTCGAGGCTGCAGGGGGTAAGAAATCTTAAAAATTACACTTACGTAATTTAAGAACCGCCCCCAGATTAATCTTGTTTATTTAGCAATCGCTGCTTTTCTGGAGACGATTTTGATTTAGTAATTCCAGAGTGTGATGATTATTAATGCTAAAGATGATAAATTGTGAGATTCAATTGGGACATCTGACCTCTCCTATATCCTCGAGTCTCACGAGTTGGAAGTTCGTCGCTGTTGCAGGATCCTCTTAATAAATCCACCTCCTCAACACAGCCACGTTGGATCACATTCTTTTATTTTTAGCTTACGAACCTTACCTCTAGATTTACATAAAATATAATTAATCGATACAACTGCGTACAGTATACTCGTGATGCCGAGAAAAATATATTGCACGTATGCTAAATCTTTTTCACGCTTTGCCGTTCGAGGGGAGGCGAGTGTGCCTGTCGCCGCGGAGTCCACATTGTCCGCGAAATGTCCCTTAAAGACGGTGTGGGGGGGGGGGATGCATTTCCGCCGTGCTAAGCTCTCCCCCTGTCCCCGCGGAGGGCAAGTGCCCCTTAAAAGAGAAACGTCCCCGGAACGAAAGACGGTTCTCCTCCATGAAAGACAATCTCGAGCGTTGCGGATTTCTCTGAATCTCCAGAACGCCAGTATCCTCTTCGCCGTTTATATCGAATTAAAAATACACAGGGTGCCCTGGAAGTGACCGCACTTCGGGAGCTCGTTCTACAAACACCGAGAGCGAAGAGAGGCCCTAAGGCCCTACTCTCAAAAAAACGCTTCTATTCTTCAGCTACGAGCGCTTCTTCCTGGGCGGCAGAGATTTCTGGAACACCCCCGTACGTTCTTCCAGTAAAGCCTACCTTCAACGGCGCTCGCGGTTCCATTTAAAATCAAGCTACTGGCTACGCAATTTCATTTGTAACAAATATATATTTATATATATGTATATCTTCCGTTGAATAAAACAATTTCATTCGCAAATTGCAAAACGTCACATCTTCGTCAAAGGCGACCATCGCTATTACCAGACTCCAAGTCAGCGATTAACCCTCTGCCCATAGAAAACTGTACACTCCCCCGTTTCCTCGACGAGTAGAAAACGGCCGGCCCCGCTAGGGGGTGGCCACCCAACTTGCTTCGATAAATGCAGAAAATACCACACGGAAACGAACGACAGAAGATCGTCGGTGATCGCTTACGATATGAAAAAGATGCGGGCTCGGATCCTTTCTGGATCACTCCCCCCCTGAATATCAATTGTACAGCCTCCATCGAACTGCGAGAGTCCCGCCACGGGCACTCGCCCCACGAAAATATATACAGCTATCCACGTTATCTACACGCGTACGAATAAATTAATTGCGCCACGGAAAGTACTGAACGGCGTCTACGCGGGAGCGGTATCATCGAGGATGGGCTCGCGAAATTCTGCGCTCCCGGATGCTCGCGGTTCCTTATCTGCCGTTGATCGATACACGGTTAATACAATTGCAAGTACGTCTATCCGTAAAATCCTGGTGTTTCGGCAGGGGAACGTATTAGCAGGTAGGAAGTCACGCGTTTCGCCTTTAAGTCAGTAAGGGAAAACGATAAGCTGATCGTCGGACAATTACGTACTCGCCTGTGGAATAAAAAGAAGTACAAGAACCGGGGCTGATCCTCTGGCAAAACTAGGCAAGCACCGGTAGCCACGAGAAGCAGGATCCCTTTAATAAGACTCCACCGTGGCTCCGTTTCAATTCTGAGAAGTGAAAGCCCACCCGTCGGTCTCGTCGTGTTAATATTCTCGAGTATCCTCAAATGTACACTAGGCAGCCTTCTTGCCTATCGAGGATGTGTCTCTTCAAACGCGCGTTATTTACTCGTTGGGGAATTCTTACGCGGAGCCGTAACGAGGCCTGTGGGCATCGTAAAAAGGGGGAGGACTCTTTTAATTAAGGAACGCGGAGAAATATTTCGATACGTAAGGCGGTGCGAAAGTGATCGTTCCTTTTTAAGGTGGAGAGTTAGATGCGCGCGTGGTCTAGGATTAAAGCGGATGCTTTAGCTTGAATTGGGTACAAAGGAGGCTTGGGGTATGTGTAAATTAAATGCGGAGACAATTTAGGTGGGGTTTGAGTTAGATTTATGAGGCTGGGATAGGTCTGGGTTCAACTTGCACCACAGTATCCGTCGAGAAATTCTA
This sequence comes from Andrena marginata, assembly GCA_963932335.1. Lineage (NCBI taxonomy): Eukaryota > Metazoa > Arthropoda > Insecta > Hymenoptera > Andrenidae > Andrena > Andrena marginata. The sequence goes on from OZ010660.1 coordinate 3,608,435, forward strand.
GAATTCAGAATTCATTCCCTATACTTATACCCAAAGATTATCGAGCACTTCGTCTAACAAGATTACAGCTACGCTGTCTAAATGAAAAGGGAAGGGAGAAAGAATTAAACCTAGTTACGGCTGCGCGCATCAAACCACCAATTTCGAATCCGTCGCTTCGCTAATATCCTTAGGAACTTCGTTATCTAATCAATTCTTCGTCGCCACAATATCATCTGGTAAGGCAAACGAGCCTCCTCCTAGCGTCTCGCGAATTTCCTATCCCCTCGATCGAAAGTGATCGACCGTCCACCGAGCACAATTAACGATCAAGCCTACCAACGAAAGAAGAAAGCTCGTACGATCCGCGATCATCAGCAGGGAGCTACGAAAACCACAGCGGTGGACTGCGCCTACCTCGTCCGCGGACTCGCATAGAAAGCTCGCGAACCGCCGCGTTTCGACCTATGAGAACGGTAGAAGAAACCGTGAACAGAGGTTTAGACGGAGCTAGTTTTCGGCAAGGGCTTGGCCTTCAGCTCCCGGCGTTGCTCGTGGAACTCCTGGAAGCAGGGCACGATGCAGAGGTTGATCTGGCACTCTGGACAGTGGTACTTCGTCTTCCTCCGCAGTATCCTGCCGTAGGCGTCTATGGTGTTCCAACAGTGATTGCAGCCGAGGGCGGGGCCCGCCCTCAGCACCGGACAGTGGCCAAGGCGTTGATCACCGCCGGTGTCTCGAGCCTCTCTGCTAGTCGTCTGCGACAAAGCGGGGCCGAAGTGGTTAACAGAAGCTTGAGTCATTAATAAGGAAAGATCCCCAAGCCGGTAATTCCAAAAGCTATAGAACCTTGGGGATATGTAGAGGATATATAGGTATATATTACTCGATTCTTTTGCTGAAATCGGTCCTTCATAATTTTTATACGTTCCGACTTGCGGATCTTCCCTTGTAAGTTGCTTCCCCTAGGTGTCCAGATTCTTACTTGTGGCGACGACGAGCTACGTCTGAGCTCTGTGGTCTTTATCCTCAGTCCAGAGGTGGAACCAGCGGCCTCGGCGGCAGCCGTAACGGGCTCGTCGCAGATCTCCACTTCGGTTTTAATAACAGGCGCTGGCTCCACGACGATCGAGGGGCTGGTGGTCCTTCCAGGCAACTCGGGGTTGGAGTGCTGCCTGTGGATCCAGTAGTTCCCGCTGGTCGACTGCTGCTGACTAGACAGTAGGGGGTGGGAGTGCTGCTTTATCAGGTATGATGGCTGGGGCACGGTTAACAGGTTCGAGGTGGTCACTGTCAACAGACTCGGCTGTGGCGGCGACGACGAAGACATCCGAGACTCGTCGAAGCTTCTAGACGTCTGCGGCAGCTTGAGCGTTGGCGTCGTCACGTGGATCGGCGACGGGACGATATGCGGAGAGGAGGTTTCGCTGTCCGGGGACAAGTGGTTCGGCTCCTTCTTCACGCGGGGCTGGCGCATCAGGAGGCGGCACCTCTTCGCGGCTATCGGCTTGCAGACCACTGAAAGGGAAGAGTGTAAGTCAGTAGGAGAGCCAAGTGGGTGTCTCCGCAGAATTGGGCTTCCCTTTGGAGACTGAAACGGGGATGAGTGAATGCTTGGTGTAGGAATGCTTCGGTCTTCTCAGGGGAATATTTCGGCGAAGTTATTATAAGCACAGCTGAGGTGAATTTACAATTTTTGTGCGCGGTTAATATGCTGGCACGGATTAGGATGCGTTTTCTCAGATTCTTTTTACGTGACACTTCGTGGTCGTTTACAAAAATGAAGATTCTACGAGGACGACTGTTTCGTGTTAATATTACGTCCAGCTACGGGCAAGATTTAATCAATTCTTTCTTCACGTTATTTATTAAAGACGTTATACATAACACTGACACATTAAACTCGATCCTCTGCATATAAAATTCGTATCGATTAAACTAGTTTCCTCTTGTTTCAACCCTGCCACGACACGTCTGCTCGAGGGTGAAATATTACGCTCAAGAGTGTATACATTACGATCAACATTTCTTCATTTAACATCCTATATTCATCTATCGTTTTGTACAATGTAAAAAAAAAGAGAAACAATGGAATGCACTCGACGTATGAATAATCGCTCTCGTTGAAGTAATTATTGGATAATCGTAACCGATAACACGAATCGAGTGCCTCTTAGTAAATAAGATCTATTCAGTATCGTTTACCATAGTTTCCGTGAATAGAGTTCAGAAAGCTCGTGTGCCTTGATCTGCTGGCGAAATTTTACAATTCGTTTGTGAATATTCGCGACGTCGATGGATCGAAATAATGGCAGGAAGACGTAATAAATTAGAAGTTGATAGTTTCGCCGGCATACTCGGCTGTTAAGTACGAATTATAAATTACGGAGCTCGACGAGTCTCCCCTTCAATGCAGCTATACGAAACTCTAAAGTAATTAAAGAATGATTAATTGCATGAATAGAAAGTTAAGATCGAAAAGGGGTGTTCGAAATGATCGTTAGTATTTACAACGTTATTAAAATTCATTGCGCCTACTCGAACGCTAAACAAGACACGCCCCTTTCAATTAATCCTAGAATTATAATTATTTATCAATCTCCGCGGTTCCACGCTTCGACGGAACGCTTTTAAATCGCTATATTTCTCCTCTACCAAAATGATAAGATAAAATCGCTGATAAGCACGCCCGCGGGCGAACTGAACTGGAAACTTTCTGTCCACCGCGATAAAATAGTTTCGAGAAAGGATTGATTAGAAGAAATTTAAAAAAATAGCTCCACGATAATCGATAGTTGCTTCTCAATACATGCATTACTGTCTTACTTTTTATATCGCAGTGATGTAGACATACATGTAACAAAGATCGACGTGTAAATATTGGGAGAAAAAAAATTGTTCCCGCGTACTGCACTGCGTTAGTGCATAAATATAAAAGAATTACCTTTGTACAAATTATATCCTGCTGCTTACATGCTACATCTTTAACCGATTCAAAGAACCGTAGAAATAACGCGGTTGAATCGGCGACGAAGGGGTCGAAATATATGAAAAAGGAACGAAAAGATTCAAAGAGAATACAAGTAAGACAATTCGCGTGAAGGTCAAAATAATTTCCAATCAAACAGAAAAACAGAATTCCACGATTTCCACTGACGTGAATTTTGCGCGCTACTTGTACCCTGTAACCTGTTCCATACCCAAAAAACGTGGGCCTACGTTCAAAACCGTATTCGGCACGTCGAAATAATAAAATTCATATTTATATATGAATATATATAATACGTTTATACGTGTATAAAGAAAAATAATCGAAGGATTCGAACGTCCTGCTCTAATCAAAAGAACGGTCTAAAATGACCGAGAGTACGTTATAAGTGTCTATATATAGTCAACGAAATGCAGACTGTAAAAATGCAAATGCAATCTGTTTCGCGTGTTAAATTCGCCTGATGCCACGCGTTTACGGTACACCGTTGCGTAATAGAATTTTCTACGTGGAATCGAATACTTGCAAAGGATATTAAACCAAACCGATGCCCGCAAACAATATTCTACGCAGCTTGCGTGTTCATTGAACGATCAATGGTAATACATGTATTGGCGAAATGTCCCTTTCCCTTCCTTCTTCGCAGATAAATCGTTAGTTTTCGTAGGATGCGTTTAACTGTGTGCAAATACACGTGATATATTCTCTAACTAATAATTTCGTATCAGCTACTTTGTATTCGCTATGTACAAAAGTTTATACGAGCCGTAGTTATAGGCTGAAACTCGGGCGAAGCAAAATAGTCTCACTATTCCGCGTGGGCCCATCGCGAGGGGCCCGTTTACATATTGCACCAACACTAGGGTACGTCGAAGTACTCGTGAATAATCGTTCGCGCGTCGACAGGGCGATAGAATGGTTCGCTTAAAAAGAACAATGGTCGATACAGCTTCGCCTATAAATATCTGAAATCACAAACAAGCGAGTTTATACGCGCGTCTCATACGATCGCCGCTGTACTATCGCATCGCGACGATTCAGATTTCGTACGACACGTTTAAACTAAAGGAACCTGTTTCAGAACTTGCTCTACCTTCCGCCGGACACCTTCGGCGGTGGACGATGGGCGGCCAACACGAACGTGTGGTCGTGCCGTGGCAACCGAGACTCGTTCACTTACAATTTCATGGAGACCGAAGTTTCTGATTAAAACGAAGGATTATCCTTTAAAATAACCCGGGTGGATACCTCGTATCTTTGTCCGATAAAAGACGAATGGAAACTGGAGAAAGTTAAGCTTCAGAGGGCTGAGATTTCTTCGCTGAAATTGTAAATTTGATTTACTTAAAATTTATGCAGATATACCACCAAAATGACCGGCAAACTGGGGCGTCCGGAGACTTTTATCCGGGGAGGGGCAACTTTGGGATGATGGCAGAGAAAAATATATCCCTCTTGCTTTTTTAACCCATTTTACAGTGCCAATTTAATTAAAAATCTAACACCGAAATTTAAAAATATCCCCTTTTTTTAGTATAAACTTAATAAAAATCAGTTTTGAAAAATAAGCGATTTTTCTCAAAAGCCACGGGGGTACCTGCCCCTTTTGTCCCCCCTCCTGCAGACGCCCATGCCAGGAAAGCATCCAAATACTTAGGTGGCCACGATTGTGGCCGCCCGGCCCTCTAAAGGTTAAAGAGTTCCAACATAGACGCAACGTGTTCCGTTACATAGTGTACCGTAATATAAAAAATCGCTGCAATGTACAAAGTGTGTGTACCGATCTTCCCTCTCTCGCTCTAAATCCCCCCGTTACTCCAAGCTTCCCGTACGCGCGTACCAGCTAGGCAGAAAAAAGAAGGATATCTAAAACCGGGTCTCTCTGTTTTACATTTAAACGACGGATCCCTAATCCCTCCCCCGTGTGTGTGTTGATATTAATCTGTGTCGCTGGTGAATTCGGTTTCACGGTGCACGTAGACGTCTAATACTTTTCAAGCTCGTCTATACAAGTGGCCATGGTGGCCACGTCGTGGCTGGCTCACATTGCGTTGTAATTAACGCCGTGCAGATTGATTGGCATCGTGGTGCTGGGCAACGCGTAGTCCGTGTGCCTGCTGTCGATATAACCGCTGAGCATCGTGTGAGGGCTGTGGGTGGTCAGCATGGTATGCGTGCTGTGGGTATTGTGTGTACTGTGGGGTATGGTAGGGGGTCCCATTGGCGTAGGGCTCTGCGAGTTGACCGGCTGGGCGGCCGGGGCTGGCGGCGGCGAGGAATTCACTTCCTGCTTCACCCTCGACTTCAAGCTCGGCCGGTTGACCGGGTAACCCCGTTTCCTGTACTCCAGCCACAGCGTTCGATTGTTCACGCCGAACATCTTCGCCGCCCTGCAGAACCCGACGCCGCCGAACCGCACCGCGTCCAGCGCTCTGATAAAGTTCTCGTCCGACTGGGGATTGGTGGATCGTTTCCTCCTGATCGCCGTCTGGGGGCTGGCGCACGGGGTCTGGCAGTTGCTCGGGCACTGTGCCGACGGCGTGGGCCCGCTAGACGAGGAGTGCTGCAACGTCCCGTGCGAGGAGTTCTGGTAACTGGTCAGGGCGCAACTGGAACCAGTCGTGCTGGTACCAGTGTACTGATCGCTGATGGTCGAGGAGGCTGTTATTTCGGGCGTGGTAAAAGCTGATGACGCTTGGATCGACAGATTCGTTTGACACGAGGACAGAGCGAAACGTGGATATGTGTGCTCCATAATAGTCCATTGCAATCCTGCGGAACAGACCGGTTCATCTTTGGTCAGAGCACGGGAATTACTTTTCGACCGGCTATATAATATATACCTTTGTAAATGCTAATTAAGTGTATCGAGCGAGCAACGTGTGACTTCGATAGAGGGGGAGCAATTCTTAAACTGGACCAGAGTAATATGAAAGACATATTAAAAGAGGCTCGTGTAGTATAACTGAGACTGTGATCGTAAAGATATTGTGTACGTATAGTTGGGCGTATTAGCAAGAATGTGGCTCCGTTGTGATCGATATATGGAATGGCTGTTCCGCGGTAATTGGCTCGCTTGTGAAACCGAATCGTAGAAGTCAAGAAGGTAAATTGTCCGATTGGAATGAAACGTGACGCTTCGTAAGCTAGTTGTGTGTGGAGAAAGAAAACATTGCTAAGCTGTAAGCAGAAAAGTATGGAGAAATATTCTGTGTATGTCTGCTGGAGTAATAGTATACGTATGGGAATATTAAATAGTAGAATTGTGGCATGGCACAGATACATTTTAAAGCACATTATTCATTTGAGATACAGAAAGAGTGTAAGGCTTTATCGAATTAAAGGACAGATCAAGGCACACATACACGCTCAACAATGTTAAAGGCCCGATATTACTGTCCTCTAAAGAACATTATACATTGTGTGCTATGTATCTGTGTACCATGGTGAATTTCATGAATGAAGAATAGCCGTAAAAATTTGCACAACTAAATTTTCGTTATCTCTCCCGATCTTTCGCTCTATTTTCATGTCAAACGTCTGTTGATTTTCCTTGTGCAGTACATTTAAACGCATCTGTGCCAGCATATTATGTGTGTAAGTATTGTTTGTCTACATGCAGTTTTTCGATACCCACCACACTTGGTATAATTCGCACTTAACTATCGATCTACCAAGGTACTCGTGTGAAAGACAGATATCATGCATGTTTAAAATCGAATTACTGCCATCTCTGTGCGATAGCAAATAAGATTTCCAAGTCTGCTTGATACATATTAAAATATACAATGTTATAATCCTCATCTTTAAAACGTATCTTACACGATAAAATCTGTTACAATTCCCGATTAACAATTACATTATGCTTATCACAACTATTTCTACCATACGTATAATCATTGATAACGTAAGAAACTTTACCTATGCTTCAGTAGCGCGTGTACTGTTCATGCAGCGATAAAAAGAAAGAAGCAGCAACTTTGCTACGATTACATCGATCCCTCTTATATACAGCGGAAACTTGATCAAAAGGTATGAATCTTTTCTTAAAGTTATTTTACAACACGCATTGTAAATACCCTATCACTCTTCAATTTTAATTTATTCTAGCGACTTACATCGAGCTCTTCAAGATAATCTCGAGGTAAGGTAAAGACTTAAAAGAAAGTTACTTACCTTGATGCGCAGGTGGTTGCGAAGAAACTGAACTCTGCGCAACGTTCCCTCCCGATTGCTGGCTCACATCCTGTATCGAACCGTCACTCTGCGACGCCGTCGCGGAACTATTCTCCATGTTACTCATCTGAAATAGATTGTATTATTCCAGTACCTCGATAAAATAAAGAGTCCGATCGAATTAAGAGCCTCTTTTATACGTAGCCGGCGTTATATTTACAATTGATATTTGTTCCTCGTCGATACTGCCCTGAGATTCTGTACTGGTGTTCACAGGTCTCCTTAAGTTCTCCACCCCTTCTTGCGAAACTATCAATGGTTCTGGTTTTACAATATTGGTAGCGACTAAAGTAATTTCATTAATTTCTTCTGGTTTATCACCGGATCCAGATGTTGAGCCCGTAGACGATTTCCTTAACCTCTTCCCACGGATGGTCGGCGATAACGGGGACGGACTCGGCGAGCAAGAATCGCCGCGATCCCCTCCTCCAGGCTCGCTACTACCACTGGGCCACTTGGTCAAAGAAGCGGTATGCATTTCGGCCAGTCCCTTTATCTTTAAACTCTCTGCGGTCTGCGCGGCGAAATAGAGGAACAATCCAGGTTAATACGATATCATCGAATAAACGAATACTAGCGAATTCTTCTAGCGAGCCTTTGCACACCTTTATGATCGACGGCAACTGATCCTGCGATATGTTCACTTCGCCGTAATACATAAAATCGACCATGATTTTCAGATCGGAGAACTTCACGTCCTTCAGTATAACGATCGGATGCTGGCACGGATTCACGGTGAACAGCGACTGGAAGTACGTGCTGCACGCGGACAGCACGACTTTGTGCGCTTGGAGGTGCCTGCCCTCCGCTGCCAATGTCACGTCCACCAGAGTCTCATTGTTCAGTAGATTCGAGAACACCGAAATGAAGTTTGGCTGATGATTGTTCCACCGCAAACAGAACTGCTGCATCGACATTTCAAACGCGAATTACTGTCGGAGCCTCCAACTATACCTGCGAACACCAACGAACACATTAACCACCCGAGAAACATTCGCTGCGCTCGGCTTTATCCACTCCTACATACAGACGCAGCCACACGCATCGACCACATTCCCAGAGCATGCACATACTGACGTCAGACGGGGAAGGTTAAAGGTCTGATTATATCCACAATTAATCCACACAGATAGTTCATCTTCCACTTATACATTGCTCCTCTATTTATCCCTCAAATATCCGCGCTCCGGAGTGCATCGAAATACTACGTACTGTTCGTAGATACAGGAACGCGAATCCCGTAAACAGAGATAGAAATGAAGCACCACGCGACTGTTGCTCGCTGTTGTCGCGGCTTCGACGTGATTCTCGTCGAGCTCTAAGGTCGAATTTACGAGTCACCCCGCGATCAGGCCAGATGTCATTCGCGAGAAAACACCTGGCTCCAGCATCGGGTGGCCGAAATGTTTTTGCGCAGCGTCCGAGGGACGGATGTTAAGAGGAAACAGCCCTCGGCGACGTGGTTACGACAGTGCGACGCGCGAGAAATACAGACTTTCGTCGCGGGGATGATCGTGGAAAAATCATAGGCAAGCGGGTTCGCTCACTTTGCTCGGCTAAGGTGTCCTACTGTTTTCGGCGGCGGTTGAATTCTGGTGGGGCCACGGTGCACAACGGTGAAACCAAGCGCGTCGATGCGGCGTTTCTTTTAGCTTTTATTAGAAAAAACAGAGCTGACTGGCCGCTGCCATTGATCCGACGAAATTTTCCACAACAGACTGAGCGGTGACGCTTGTGTAATTCACAAGTGACGTCATAGGCGAGAAATTACGAGGGCTACGATGGCGGGCGATGAGCGTTCGCCGAAAATTCTTGGGGAGGAGGGGGGAGGAGGCGCGTGTTTCCATGCACAGCGGCGAATTTCCGCGTGTAATCGGGCAAAATACTCGAGATCTTATCTCAACGTGCGTCCTTAGAAAATCTAACTTGATCAATATAGCGACGGACCGACGGCGACATCTGGCGAGGATCTGCGAGGCTCTACGGGCGAGCTAACGGCGAATATCCTTCGAAGCACGCTTCGATCCTCGGGTTATTCGTGGATTTGGAGAATTATTGGTTCACGCGACTCGCCGAGGGATCTACAGATTAATGTGTAATTGACAGAATCCGTGGTTTATTGAAATTATACGGAAGTAATTTACTTCGTCACAAAGATTGCATTGCGTCGTTACACTATGTGGACACATTCGGTAATACAGTTGGAGAAATTTTCCGATTCGTACAGCGCCACGCAGAATTGCTATTACACGATATAAATAAAATAAACAAGTAGAAAACTGCCAGATCGTTTCGCGTCGCAAGTAACGACAGAGTGAAGACGCATCTCGCTAACTATTGTCTACCAGTTGTACCGTGTATGCTACGAGCTGTGTACATCAGATCGAGTCGGAATTTACGTATTGCTACACAAAAACCATTTTTTGGCGCCCTCCCTAATTTTTTAATAAAAATAACCATCTATATTACTTTATATAGTTTTATTATAATACATAATAAATACATATTCAGATGAAGATTTGTCGTCAGTATTTACATTTTTAGATTGATTATCGTCACGTTCTTCCTCTTTCTCTTCAAAAGTAATCGTATCGATTTCAAGATATTGTTCCCCTTCGGTGTTTTTACGCTCTTCATTTTGCATAATTGGCTGAATAGACTTGCAGACAATTCATTTCCTTTTGATTGATTTAGTTTTCTCTTTCTATTCTGCGCTTCTCAGAGTATTTTTTCAGACATTCTATGGATAAAAAAAGTAAAAAGATTTTTATGTTTTACTCGAATTCAAATATTTCCTAGGAATTTACTGACATGTATATATTATCTAGTAAAAATTCACACGTAACCTTTATTAAAAAGCACTGCAAGTTATTAGAACTGACAATGATCCTTCGATTTAATTTGTAATTGATATACTTACCTTATTACTTGCAGACTATAACTAAATGTGTTTCACTCTACACTCGGTAAATAAATAGTATCACTAAATAATTGCAAATAAATATTATCAACTACGAAACAAAACTTATAACTAAATTGCAATAGACACATTCAGAAATTAAAAACTGCGAATACGTATAAATACATGTAAGGATAAAATACTTCTCAGAGTCCACGAGTAACTTTCTCCGTATCTGTACGCTCTATTCTCGGGAATACGACACGCCGAAGTGTCCTATATTATACAAAAGCGTGTTTTTTAAAAAACAAAGGACGACAAATGAGTCCGTCTCATCGACGCGGCCCTCGCAACATTGTAGCGGGATTCATTTCTTTTTCGTGACGGCGAATGATAAACATACAACGAACTAAAGTCGGGAATCCATCAGGAATCTAAGCTATGCTATGCCACGTTTTAAAAAAATTAGCTTCAATACATTCGTATGGAACCGTTTCCACCGAAAGCTAAGCTGAAACGTAGCATAGCTTAGCTTCCCGGTGGATTCCCGGCTTTAATGTAGCTAATATTCTTTAAAAAAACGACGTATAATATAAGTTGCTACGGCGGCTTTCGTACTTCATCGTTTTTTATTTGTATAATAACAGAAACACTAAAAAAAACAACACAGGAAAATAACTAAATTGAACAACGATTTTTTTTATTCGCCGGCGCTGTATTACTATTTGTATGCGACGGTGGAGCGTGGTTCGATCGCTGTACGTACAAAATCCTCCCCACGCGTGCTCGCTATTGCAGAGGGATTCGTGAGATTCGTTTGCGGATCGTATTCGTTGTATCCCAGGCTTACCCAAAAGATTAGTAAACGATTACTAAAACAAAAAAAAAAAGAAACGAAAGGGAAGTGGGTGTATAAATACTTAATTACGATGTACGTGTACTGAGGTATTGCATTGACAATAAATCTGGGAATCGTAGAAACGAAGTGCGCTTAGATCCATGCTCGCCTCGTATACCGAGCGTACCAAGGAGCTCGAAATATCGAATTCTTTCATCGAGATCGCACGAGGAACGGTTCGAGAGTTCCCGTTACCCTTCCTAACTGCGAATGGACCCTTGATTTGAGGGGGGGCGGGGGGATTGGAGAGATGTACCGCGCGCGGCTGAGAAGATGGCAAGCGCTGAAGGACGGCGAGTCTGATTCTTGTCGCGAATAGTATCGCTCTTGCCCTCTCACCGTCCCGCTGGACACCTTTTCAGCCGCGCGCAGTGCTTATTGCTGCGTAACAAATGTTAATTTGACCCGTCGAGATTCTCATATAACAATCTACTATCATAAATTTCGATATAGCGTTATATTTATAAATATCTCTCCTGTACCCGCCTCCTTTCCACGTTAATCTCCATGCCGATTTACTTTCATCGCGTGGCGCTCGATTCACAGAATAAACCTTCCCCTACGGAGGCGTTAATAATCGCGAGCACTACATGCATTGTTAGAACAATCCGAGTCTCTAAAATTAACTTAAAATTAAACACATAAGTCGCACGGTTGCAGGGGATCACAAATATAGACAAAATATATATGTATATATGTACAAAAATCGTGTCAACGGAAATGCGCTCCATATCGGATCGCGGAACCTTTCAGGACAATTAAGAAACGAAAAGAGGGGCATCCGATTCGACGTGGAGTATCCAACTTATGACGTAATAGAACACTGAGACATTGTGTGCAGAGAATTGAGCCCTCACGACGAAATTAATATATATTACAAACGATGAGAATTCTGCAGAGGGATAAGAGAGAGAGAGAGAGAGAGAGAGAGAGAGAGAGAGAGAGAGAGAGAGAGAGAGAGAGAGAGAGAGAGAGAGAGAGAGAGAGTTGAGAATGATTAGACATCCGAGTCCACGGTCGGAGAGAAACGAGTCGTGGTCAGTTCAATAGGCTTTCGCTGCTAGGCCGTGGTTTAGTGACCAGACTCTGTAAGGCTCTGATTTCATTCTCGGAGAGATTCGGCGGACCGAAGAGAAACTCCCTTCGAGAACCGGGATTGGACAGCAGGTCCTGCATGTTCTCGTTGGTTAGCACCAGGTAATGCAGAGAGGTTTGCGTTAAATTTACTTTCCTAGCTAGAGTCCCGGTCACGTGGACATCGTCGATCCAGAAGTACGGCTCCCTCTGAGCCTCCCGATACAAAAGGAACACGCTGTCGGGGGAGTACAGTATGGCCCATCCAGCACAGTAAACTGGATAATGTCTTCCAGGGTATTCCTGGGGCGAGACCCTCCACTTCGAGCGCCACGATCTCTTCACGTTGCCCACGGAGAGAAGGTCGCAGAGTATTAACCGCCTGGCGCCCCACGGCGACAGGTCGCGAGTCAAGAAATCCAGCATCGCGGGTATATGAACAAAAACGTCGTCGTCTAACTTTAGTATATATTTGGCACCTGCAACGGTAAAGAGGGGAGGATTATTCTATGGTTACGAGTAGCCAGGAAGCCGCTGTTCCTCGTCGAGTTCGAGCGATCTCAAATCTTAATATATAAAGCAGAAAGTGTTCGCGTGTTTGTCTGTCGCCTAAAAACTTTCCAACGGTAAACTTCCGGCTGAATATGCGTGGCTAATCCAGAGAAATGTGACAATTTTCGCAAAAATATAGATAAAACATTTTTATTATAAAATCCGAATGTAACTTTCAGGCGAAGGCGAGCAGTAAACAGGGCCACCTTTACCAATAGGCTATAGCCCAGAGGCGCCCGTGGCTCAAGGGCGCTTAAGAATCAAATATGTTGAAATGCTTTTTTCTCTCTTCAATTTTGGAGACAAAAATTTCCTTCGCGGGCATTATTTTGGTTCGTATTTGCCTTGGCGGAGACCCGCTGTTGCGATGTACTGCTTTCCACAGATTGCGAAGATATTGCACCCATGGGGGCTAAGGGCGCCAAAATTTTTTTAGCCCAGGGCGCTCAAATTTGTTAAGACGGCCCTGGTAGAGAAGCTAGTTAAATATATGCATGATCGATTCCCCCTTACTTGGACAATGATACGTAGCCCATTTCAACGCCATCACATGCTTGTAAGTCATGTTCCTGTAGGCATCGAGAAAGTTGCCTTGTATCAGGTCATTGTATTTCCTACTCTCCTCCTCCAGCCGGGCCTGGTGCTCCGCGGACGAGCCGACGAGGAAGAGGAGCGCCACGTCCGGCGACCGTTGGCCCCAGGTCTCCCTGACCACGTTCCTCTTGGGGAAGTTCTCGGGCGCGGAGTGGACCAGCATCAGCAGCAACAGTTGCGTACGGTTGCACGGGTCATGGTTGATCGTGAAGCGAAAGTCCTTGATGTCGATCAGGGTGGATTTGTCACCGAACGGGAGCTCGTTCAGCGTGTACGGCTGCGGGGGTGGCGTCGCGTTCCCGGGGAGTATGAGCAGGTATCCGGGGCCCGTGACGCCGTTGCTGTACGGCGCCAGGGAGCTTGAGCCGTCGATGTGCAGCCAGAACGAGAGGCATCCAGTCAGCGCCAAGGCGACCACAAAAATCAGGGTGCATGGCGAACCGGAGGCATGAAGCCGTCGCTTATCCAGCATACTAACGAGCCCCTTTCATCATACGCGTTTCAGCCTGGCTGGAAGGAAAGTACAGGCGCGTTAGACAAATACGGGGCAAGCAGGGCAACTGCCCAGGGCGGCAGAATTTGTGAAAAGAGAAAATTAGAAACAATAGAAACCAATAAAAAAAAGTGAGACTATTTTATAAAGCGGTAAAAAGGTAGGTGATACGTGCTTGAATTTAGTATCGATTGTTTTCAAATTATCCATAATAATTACTATTATGCTAGGGATAGGTGCGTATCTATATCAAAGATCTTTAGAAAAGGCTTTTGTTATTCAATAGAAAAAAAATTATCTCACTGTCAAAAGCTATAGTTTAATATAATTATGTAAATTAAATATAAAGGGCGGGAAAAATCTATTTTTGTCCTGAGCGGCGGGAGAGCTAGAAAGGCTCCTGGACAAATAGCATTTTTCCTAGCGATGCGGTTGCCTATGGGGTTCCCCACTATCCTCTTACTAGAAACTACTGTAACTACTACGCAGCCTGCCCCACTCTTTGGCCAGATCCTTCGCGATCCTTTCAAGGTTCGGGCAGCTTAACGTTGTTACGTGGAGGTAAGTCGTACAGAAATGATTTAACCTTTCGCTCTTGATACTCGGCGAACAAAAATATATCTCTGATTGGGAATCACTGCCAGAAGGGAAGGCCTTCGAGTCCTTCTGATAAATGTGTCTAACGCTGTTTTTGGCAACGCCCGGCTGGCATTTACCGTTCCAAGATAAACTCTACGTTCGACAAAATCGCTGTTCCTTATTTCCCTACGCAACAACGTAGTCGTCTACCTGCCACGTGGAACCGTGACCGTCGGCCACCCTCCGAGCAAATAGATATCTTTTCGACTAACTTCGTTTTAATCTTGTAAGTGGAAACGGGGATGCACGAGACCCGGTGCCTGCCGAGAGAGGATCCGTTCCTACACTTTTTCAAGACCACCGACGATCCCGATACGACTGAAACTCGACCTCGAGCATTTACGTTCCATTCTCTAATTATTCAGAATTCCAGTAGGCGGTAGATAGTAGAAATGCCAGACAAGTAGGCGGCGAATCGGACGGTGTATTCGATTCGAAGGAAGCGAATATATTCGTCAGCGACTCGAATAGCTCGCTTCGAGTCGTCTGGCGCGTCGAGGAACGCTGATTACCCCGATGCAGAAATAATCCGATTAGTCTTCTCACCGGTTGCAATTGTAACGTGCTCCTCGATGAGCTACTGTATCACACCGGGTGAAAGTACGTTCCAGGCAGATTGCCGATTATCTAGCTGCCTTCAGCCAATGCTGCACCACCATAACGCGTATTAATGACGGCAAAACGCTTAACGAACCGCCTAATTTCCTCAGGGAAACAGGATCGTGACTAATCGAACGTGAAAGCGCGCAGAGTGTATTAAACGCGATATAGATCTAACGCGATCATGTGCAGGTCCCTATCCAGTTGTAACAGTTCGTCGGCGATTCTACATTTCAGAAGCACAACGGAATGTTTGATGAGGGACCCTTTACTATTTCGAGAACAAACCTATCGACAGATACGATCTGTACGGTCCTCTTCGAATAAGCAAGCTCGATCGTCTCGAGGTCTTAATAAAAAAGGGATCGTTGGTTCGAAACGGTAGAACCCTGTACGCCACGTGCGATCACGGTATCGTGCTTTTTCCAAGGTCACTGCGGCCGATAATCGATGACAATTAACTTGATGAAAAATGCCAACTTAATAGTAGCTTGTGCAGCTTTCTGGCGAGGTGCGGTAAGTTCCAGAAACGTTGCAAGGTGACCTTAAAAAGGGAAAGACAGGAATTTTCGTTTAGGCACAAGTGTGCCTCGTTTGTTCTACAAGATCGTTTTAAGGCCACGTTGGCTCTTTCCTGGCATAGTTACAGTACGAAAGTTTCACTAGATTCGACGAACTCGCATATTCGTAAATAAAGAATCGAGCAATGAACACTTTCGTTCTCGTTTCTCTAAATTATTTCTGACTTCCTTTGGTCGTCCACGGTTGCCGAGCTTGGACTAATTCTGCTGACCTTGTACTATTCTAAGGTCGTCGACTAAAAAGGCGTGTGGTCACCTTGAAATGGCTTCGATGAATTGTAGGAAATTCGTTTTACTAGTACCCATTGGTAAATCACTTATTTTACGAATATCTAATCTCGTTTCCGCGTGTGTATTATCATATAGTAAAATATTGCGGGTCAGGTTTATCTCAGAAAATGTGATATACGTATACAGATGTACGATACAGATACACTGCAAAATCACCGGACCCAGAAAAAGATAGAATTCAGAATCGTCGAATGTTACGATCTCGTTCTCTTATTTTTCAACTTTTAAATTTTCAGTTTGAAGAGTTTTTATAATATCTGCTGTTCAATCATCCTTCTCCCTTGCTGTTATCAAATATCTTATCGCAACGGTCAGCGGAGGAGGGGCCGAGAAACGGGTCCCTTATCGAGTCCAGCTTATCGAAAATCACACACGATTTTATTAGCAGCGCAATTGGATATCGCTAGTCGAGACAGTGCGGTCAGTTTTTACGGTCGCGCAAACGTATAAAGACGTACATTCGTTCACGCCCTTTTCCTTCTGCTTGCTAATGGACATAACGATTTTCTTAACGTCTACCGTTCGATGTGAGAAGAAAACGTTTTGCAAGTGCACTTTGGAACTGTTAGAAAAACAGTGAAGAATAAGTAGTGGTTACAGATTACGAAAGGTGTACGTGTATAGTTTGTGCGGTGCGTGGCATATGGAACGCCTCCGTTCCTTTGAATCACAATCACGTTACACAGAATTCAGACTTTCTGCTAGTGCATTACAAATGTTTTCGTTAAGTCGAATTAACGAGCGTCGCAATAATTTAAGCGTGGCAGAGGGAACACAGTAATCTTTTCGCGTTTAAAAAGTTCAATGACACGATACGTTTTCTGCGAGCATTAAATGCCTGATAATGTTAATTACTTGATATGACTTTCCGTCATTCGATTTCTTAGTAGGAGATATTTTACTATACGATATGTTACAATAAAGATTTTTATCGTAGTTTTAACAATTCTAGTAACAGAGTTACATAAGATTCTTTTTATAATCGGAAATTAATCACACCTAACCACACAGCATCAGAAATTTATATAATAAAACTTTCACTTTCGGCAATTTCAAAGTAATTTAAAGTCATTCATTTCCACACTAGTTCCACTAAAAGGCCACCGTGACGTTACTCTCAACAATGTTCTCTTACTCCGCTTATAAGGAAGGAAACGTTCTGGAATCGACTGTGAGCCTTACATTTTTTACAATGAAGTTCCAAAGCACCTTGCTAAACGCACGCAGTTCTAAAGCCGCTGCTAAATAATTAAGTAAACAGTGTATAACTCCCAAGGTTCAGAAAGTACCTCGGTCACAGTCCGTCAGTGCTGTACACTTGAAACTTATTCCCCTGACGAATGGAAATACTCGTTTACAATTAAACAGAAGAATCGTCGTGATAATCAGAAGGATTCAATCGCACATTGTTAACTAAATATTTCGAGAAACATATGTTACCGAAGGTTCGCGTTTCTTCCTCTGCGTTAGTATAAACAAGAATACGGAGACAATGGAGCGAAACAGAAGCTAAACCTCGTAAGAAATGCGAGAGGAAAAGGAAGAGAGCAGAGTGTTGCAGTGGGCGGTCGTTCGTTGACAATCGACGGTGTTCGAAAGAGAAACATAAGAGAGACGAAGGAAATAAAGGAGAAAGGCGATACTCACAACTTACGTGCGGCGAAAAGTTCCGCACGCTTCTAAGCATCCGCGTAGGTGGTGGATATCCCTTCTGGCACATTCGGTACAGCTGACATTTAAAGCCACGACGCCGCCGAAACGTACTACGGTCGCACGCGGATTAGAGGTTATGTCGGACCAGCGGTATGTTGACGGACGCCCGCATATCACGGGACCGGCTGGTAGAAAGTTACAAATCCAGCGTGGGCGAGGAGGCGCCGCGGAAATTCGACGACGGGTAGTGTTCAACGAGGTGTTTCAGCAGCTTTCTTTCTTCTTTTTCCTGACACCCCTCATCTTCTCCTATTTATTTGTTTGTGTTCAATCCAATCGTGCGCCCTCGCGCGATCGGGACGCCACAGATGCGCCGCGGGACGCCTCGAACCATGTCTAGAAAAAATCGCTAGGAGGCGAAGCCGCAGGGAAACGCGGTGGCCGCCTTGGGCGAAGTCCGATTCAGTCTTGAATTAAGTGGAGTCGTGGTGTGCCTATCCATCATCCCCCATGGCAACCAAGTAACGCCCAATTGATCGCCCTCTTCAGTCGCCTACCCCATATTGCGAGCTGGGCGGAATTTTCGAACGCACGCTCCAGTGCGTTGAGATCTACCGCTATCGCTTGCTTATCAATTAACACGAAGTGTAAACTGCGAAATGGTACAAAAATTCCTTCATATATTCATCTTTTAATCCTCATCCTAATTAATTCTGATTTAACGGACTGGTAGCTCAGTATTCCTTGTACATATATTACAAATATATCTCTTCGATTTGTATACTTTGTGTATTTATTTCTGCAACCTTATTTGTTCGTATATTTCCATTTATCGCGTATCACGAGCTTCGAATTTAAAAACGTCACGCATTTCGTATCGCGCATTTTCGTGATATGCAAAATATTGATAAAATATAATTTCGAGACTTGAATGTTCAAAGAGAGGATAATGATACACGGTCACGTGTCCTTCAGAATCGACGTATACGAGTTGCGTTGAAATTCGAAACTTTGCATGGGAGGGGGATCGATAAAAAGGTGAAAGCGTGGCGAACGAGAGCGCGCGCTTTCCGACTGTTCGGGAGTGTTCGCGAAGAATGGAGGGGCAGGATTTCGAATGTGCCGCGGAGGAGGTTCGTAGTCGCGAATGGAAGCTGCTCGCGGCGCTGTTTGACCGCGGCATGAATTGAATGGACGCGAGAGACTCGTGCGCCCGCGACGCTGCAACCGTCGTGCTGCCGAGTGGGGCAGCGCAGCGCGCACGCGCCGCACGTTTATTATCTTCTTTCTGTTCACAAGTGCCATGTTCCATTGCATGGCAGTGCGGTCTGTAAAACAGAGAATGCGTTCTCGGTGGATCTCGAGTTTCCTATCACTTATCGTCATTCGTAGCGTATAAACATAACACGGCACGCGCGGTCATTAACTTACAAATTGTTTACGTGCGGTCGGGACGGCACATGGGGCGCCCCGCTTAATATCGTCCCGGAGATGGTAGTTTCTGCGCTGTAACGTGCGAAAACGGGGGGAAAAAGGAGAGGAGAGAGAGAGAAAAAAAAAAGAAGGGAAAGGAAGGAATCGGAGCGACTGTCGCGAGCTGTTTTCGGGGTGCGAACTTCCGAGCGGTCTAGCGCCCCAGCAAAATGTCATGCAGCTACGCGGACGGGCTGTCGCACTACGAAAACAAAGGAGTGCTGGGTCTGGAGGAGGTAACGAGAAGAGACAAAAAAATTAAGTGCATTAGTTCCCGATCGCCCGTTTGGCGGGAGTCTGCTCGCGACTCTTTAACATTGACCCCTTATGCTTTTCATCCGTGTTCTCTTTTTTTTTTTGTTTTAATCGTTCTTGCCCCTTTGTTTTTAGAGATACGACAGCGTCGAGGCGCTACGGCTCAAGTGCGGCCTTCTAGCCGAATGGATCCAGGCGGCACGGCACGTAGTCGTTCACACTGGTGCCGGCATCAGCACTGCTGCTGGCATTCCGGATTTTCGGTGATTATCGTTTGTAATTTTTCGCTCGAATCCCCACCCTACTTCTATTCACTACCCCTTCCCACCTCCCTCCCCTCATCCCCCCTACCCCTGCATCACCAGGCAACCGCGACGATCTGTCCGTACGCTTTGAAAGCGCCACCGGTCAATTCTTTTAAATTAATCAAGCGGGAACAGGGAGCCGCGAAGGAGAAACGAGGGAAATCCCTTTGTGCAACGCGTCCACCATTGTTGCGCGGGCGACAATGGCGATAACGATGCCCTGCTGAAATGTTGATCAACTGATGTCAGATATCGAGCGCTTGCTTCTCTAATTAGTCTAAATAAACAGATTCGAATGGAAACGACGATATTATCCGATATAATATTGTCAACTATTCGGGAGCCTTCCTTATCCAAACATACTAAAGGAGTATAACTGTTTCGATAAGGGAGTGCTGCAGGCTTCTGCTTACTCAATCACGGATTCTGTCCACACTTAATTACAGCGGATAATTTTCTTTCGTTCGATGTACATTTTCGCGTATATAATAAAAAATGATAAATAACTGTTGAATAACAGAGATTCTACTGTTATCGGGAGTTAGAAATATATAACGAGAATTGCATGGATTAATTAAAATAGTTAATTGAAAAATTTCGGATGCCAGACACTGTTATCGCTGCCCATGGTTTTCTCTTGCCCTCCCATTTTTCAAATTAAAAGCATTCATGATTTGCACAATCTATATTTCGCTTTGCCAGAGGCAGAAATGGAGTGTGGACATTGGAGCAGAAAGGCTTGAAGCCTACAATGAATATTTCCTTTGACGAAGCTGTGCCCACAAAGACACACATGGCATTGAAGAAATTGGTAGATGCTAGTGAGTATAATTCTGCCACTGTAAAGCGACTAGGTATCGTGAGCAATGTAACTGTATGCTAATTCTTTCCTTGTAGAAAGAATTAAGTTTATAATAAGTCAGAACATCGATGGGTTACACCTTCGCTCGGGCTTGCAGAGACAGCACCTCGCGGAGTTGCACGGAAACATGTTCACGGAGCAGTGCGATAAATGCGGCAGGTTGGTATCAGTTGTCCTTGGAATTTCAAGGGAACGGGCGTGCAACGAAATAATTTCTTCCAGGCAATTCATTCGGAACTTCGCAACTAAGAGCGTGGGCAAGAAGTCGCTCGACACTGTCTGTAGATCCGAACAGATCGGTGGTCGCCCATGCCGCGGACGCATGCACGACACCATCCTCGATTGGGAGCACAACTTGCCAGACAGTGATCTGACACTGTCCGACCTGCACTCGAGGTAATCCCGAGATCCCTGGCGCGATCATAAAAATCTTAACTCGTTCGTGAAGCTGATTTTCTTCTATAATGTGGCGCACAAAAGATGGAAATCTTCAGGGCCACCTTTACCAATGGGCTAAATGGGCTATAGCCCAGGGGCGCCCGTGATCCAAGGGCGCTTAAGAATCAAATATGTTGAAATGCTTTTTTCTCTTCAATTTTGGAGAGAAAATTTTTTATTGCTTCTGTTCCCGTTTGTCTTGGTGGAGACCCGGGATTGTGATGTACTGTCTTGCACCGATTGCGAAGAAATTGCACCCTTGGGCTCTAGGGCGCCAAGATTTCTTAGCCCGGGGCGCTCAAAGTTGTTAAGACGGCCCTGGAAATCTTAAGGCACTGTAACGAGTCTCGCATCTATCGGGAGACTGATAGAAATGTATTTTAACGGCAGGAGTGATTTACGTGTTTAATTCTAACTACGCGGTTTCGCGCGCAACATCTTGCTGACTAAAAACTTGGTATTTTTTGCGAACAGATGAAAGGAAGAGTGCCTAACGTGCGTTTCATGGTTGTTCAAGTACATGTTAGATGTTTAAAAATTTCGATGCTCTGTATCCGCGCAAGTATGCGAAAGCATTTTGGGAAACTGTTCGAATATTTCTCAGGTTTCAGTTGACAAATTTATTTCATTTACATTTCCCTGTAAAATGTCGATCGTGAAACTGTATGCATCAATACGTTCGCAGTGTCGCCGATTTAAGCATATGCCTTGGGACAACGCTACAGATTATTCCCAGCGGTAATTTGCCCCTGTACACCAAGAAGTACGGCGGTCGGCTGGTCATATGTAATCTACAGCCCACGAAACATGTAAGGCAACGCTTCTGTCCCATAATTCGATTAACGGAAACCGTAACGCAATCGTCGATCCACCGCCCGATGCATTTAAATAAAAACTCTTTGACCCTAGGACAAAAAGGCGGACCTGATAATCCACGGTAGCGTGGACGCAATAATGAGCAGCGTGATGAAGAAGCTTGGCTTGGAGATCCCGGAGTACGAGAGTACGATGGACCCGACCCGCAACTCAGACACAACATCCAAGGAGATGGACTGGACTATACCGACCAGTCGGGTGAAAGAGATGAACGTGCTGTACAAGAAGGTATGTAAACCGATGAAAAGGAAACGGAAAACGTTCATGTACGAGAGGGAGAGGACGGACACCAAGCGGGAGACGAAGCCGAAGAAGCAGGCGTTCATGATGAAGGGGGAGATAAAAACCGAGGACGCGCTGGAGGACCCGTCGAACGCTGTCCGCGACAGCGCGGTGCCGGGCGACGTGAGCAGTAACCCGGTGAAAATCGAGGAGGACACGAAGGGCATGGAGACGTTCGAGTTCTCCGCGGGCGACGTGACTCAACAGGACACCGGTTTACCAGTGAACGACATACTGTAGCATGATTTCACCGCATGGTGATCCCAGCGACCTAATGCTCCTATTAATCCCACTCTACGTTAAATCTACTCACGAGTGCATATAGGATGGGTGTTATCTGTATGTGAGGAATGCCTAAAAGAAAGTTCTATAGCGATCTGTTTGAGAGAGAGAGAGAGAGTGAGAGCGAGAGAAAAAAACAGAGGAGTTGAGGACCGTAGAATAAGTTTATCAACGGCAGGCTGCTTTTATCGTCAAGGAAACGCTGCAATACGTGTACATATGTGTAGTAGTGATTTTCGCGAACGCTTCCGTGTTCTGTCCCGCTTCCTCATTACTCCAGCGCGGTTCTTAACGTACGTAGTTTTTCAGCGAATAACTTGTATCATACTTCCGATCTACGCATGTACGATGCATGGCACCATGTTTCTCCTCCGCCATCGTAACCCACTAACGTTAAGTACTTAAGATGATTTGCGAATTGATATTTGTTCCATCGATATATCACGTACAACGTTCGTGTCCCCTCGAACGCGACCAAAAATCTTCTGGTACATTGTTTGGTAGCCCGCGCGGCGATTAACCCTTTCGGTGTTAAGACTCCCAGCGCGACGCTCCCTCCCCCCTCTCTCCTCCTCTTCTCTCCCGTGCGGAAATCGTTGACTATAGACTGTTGACCGTATCGACCAACCGCACATGGGCGTTTACCGCACGCGCTACATAACGCCACCGAAAGGGTTAAGGAAGCATGCACAATGATGTTTTAACACTATAACGTTGCTACTTCGAACGTTTAATATTAAAATCTTTTAATAGAGAGCTCCGTAACGAGCGTCGATGTTGTTTGGTCCATTTGATAGTTAAGTGTCTCTCGTTAAACGCACACGTTTGTATAATCATGAGAACGTTTTCCGCCAGGTTTTACCCCTTGACAATATATATATATATATACACACACACACACACGCGTGTATATGTCTCGAGATTGGAAAGCTGAGGTGCAAAGATTTTAAACGATAGAGGGTAAAGGAAGGAACGCAAGCGAGTCTTTCTTGTATCGGCATTCGACGTAATTCCGTCGGCAGCGTTTTATCAGTAGAGCGCAGATTAGTGAGATGTGTAATATTTATATGTACATAGCGGATACGCGCTTGGCTGCTCCTCGATAATTTATTACTTTAATTGACACATTATTTACTGGACGTTACTATTAGTGAAGTATTATAATATTCGACGGGAAATAAAATTGTGGAAAGGGTCCCCTCCCCCGTTAGATTTCATTGCCACCTCCTCGTCCTCCCCTCCTTTTCCATCACTTGTTTCCCATCCGAATAATATCGATTAATTCTTAGAGAGAGTAAGTCACTAATAGTTATCATCTTGGTAATCGTATATTCTTATTCATAGTCAATGTTTAAACAAGGATACAACATAATCATGTACACGTGCGCTACAATAATTACTCCGCTAGCTTGAATTCTCTTAAGTCAAGAAAAGAAAAACGTCACTCCAAAGATTCAAACGTATCTCGCCTCTTTAATAAATAAGATCTTCATCGTTTACATACGTTTATACTCTCGCTTTCGCGCGGGCATCGTCGACGCGCTGCGGCCCGTCGACGTGTATCTTTTTTTTTTTTTTTTTTTAAAACGGTCTGAAACAGTGTTTCCGGTCTCTCACACCGAAAGCTCTTCCTTCCGATGATTCGTCAATATGTTTTTAGTTACAAATGATAATCGTTACAAAAATTCGCCGCAATCCGCCGAAGTAAGCGGCGCATAATTTTCCCCAGCAAAAAGAATGTCCGAAATCGCAAAATATGCTAACATAGAGAGATCAAAAGTAACCCCCCTCACTTTAAACGAACACGTGAATGACAATGATCTCGCTACATTTCGAAAACATTCCCCACTCGAGTGAAGGGACGCTAATTTACAGGAAAATTTCTGACGGCATCTCCCGCGGAACTTACCAAGGACAAAGCTAATTTACGTTTTGATTTTCGTAACGTTCATTTCGTTCTAAAAATGCTTCCGACGGTATAGTGACGGAGCGTCGAACGGGGAAAAAAATGTACAAATCCTCGTATGCCTCTCGTGGATAACCTTAAAGTTCGAGCACACGACTTACGGTTTCGGTAAACCTATATTTACACGAGTGTGAAGGTTTAACACGGTCAAGTTTCACTACTGGACGCATTCCTGCTTCGATCCAGACCCTTGTATCAGAGTATCAGAACCTTGAGCGCGCTTAACCTTAAAATTACAGGTGGTTCAGCCGCCCACGACCTATTTAGCCGGCAATTGAACACGCTTTGTCAAGCAACGCAACGAGCGACGAATTCCCCGTCGAATCCACCGTGCATTCCTAACAATAAACCCTTCATCGAGAAGAAGGAACCTAAAATACTTTTCGAGGTTACGCCGACGGTACTTAAAGCGAAACGGAAAGCACCCCGAGTGAATTTAAAGAAAAAAAAAGGGGGGGAGTAGAAGCTGAACTCTCGACGAGCGCGCGACGATTCATACGCATTACGCAGTCGCTACAAAAGAATAGATACAGTGAGTTTAGAAAGGGAAAAGTGAATAGAGAGAGAACGGGGATAAGACGCATCCACGCTTGCGCATGGTGTTTGTACGTGTGATGCAATTAGGAACTGGGTGCAATAGTTAAGCCTCGAAACAGAGAGATGAAGAAAAGAAAGGCAGTAAAGTATGAGAATTAGGAGAATAGAAATCGTTATCGGTCGATTCGATTCCCGTTTCAAGCGTCCCGAGATGTCATCCGAACCAGGGCCCGACTATTTGGTATAATTGCATTTAAATATCGCGCGTCTCTCCGCGACGAACTCGTTCGCATAGGTTAGGCACGATATGCGACGGCGCGATACATACACCTACAAACAGTGTTAATTAGGCTATCTATGTACAAGTATATCTTTCATACGCGACGGAATAGAAATCGATTATTACAATATGTATAGATATTTATATATTTATATCAAGATAGACTTTCCTATATTGCTCTACTCGCGTCTCATCGATCGTTTTAATCGGCCTGCACAACGGGGCGTGCACGCCGAATGGACCGAACGCGACCATTGCACCGGCGGGATCGATCGATCGACACTCGTGCCCGATCATCGACCCGCCGCTGGTTCGATTTCTCCCGGTGGTTGTATCGAGATCTCCTCTCCCGTTCGAAAAATCGGCGGGAACTGTGTGTGTCCTTTTTTTTAAGTACGTGACAAAGAATAAATAGAAGTACGTATAACTGTATATGTATAAATATATGGCTATTTCGTTGTGTAAAACGTATATCTTTTGGTTTCAGCGTGGTCCTGTCGACGAGCCAGTCGGATTTATGCGCCTCGCGACGCTCTCCTCCCTTTACGTCGACGGTCACACTTTTTCTACCCCCTTTTCTCCTTTTTCTTTTTGTTTATGTATAATTCATCTTCGTGTGTTGGCAAGGCTATCGTGTGTCGCTTTG
Organism: Andrena marginata; assembly: GCA_963932335.1. NCBI lineage: Eukaryota > Metazoa > Arthropoda > Insecta > Hymenoptera > Andrenidae > Andrena > Andrena marginata. The sequence goes on from OZ010660.1 coordinate 3,634,115, forward strand.
GCGTACGACGCCAATCAATCCCTTATGACTTTACTAGAAACGTGTGTGATTGACACCGCGAGTGTGATATATACATAGAACAGAGAGATACACGCTAGTACGCACTGTCGCGCTTCGAAACACGCGGGCGGTTTGAAAGATACGTTAGGTAGGCACGTTAACGATTGAGAGAGAACATGCACACACGGTGGTCCTACGATCACTGCCTCTATAGAAGTGAAGCTATGAAAGGAAATGTGGGCGCTATGCCTTCGAAATCGATTATCATATCGTTCCTCCCAGCTCATTCGCGCGTTCACGCGGAAATTTGATGGGATCTTCTCGAAATTGTCGAGACGCGACGAGTTCGTGTAAAAGGGAGACTGACTTTTTGAAAAGACCCTGCCGGAACACATTTCTCATGGCTAGAAACGCTACCACTCTTGCCTTTGCTTAAAAGTACCATCAGAAGCTTTCTCTGCTGAGAGAAAAGAGACGAGGTGCACCAAGTGGTACCGAGTCAGAGGATTGCCTTGTACTATGGTACGTCGGTGAAATTAAAGGGGATTAATGTGAATAGACGCGCGAGACTTTTCTCTCAGAATTGAAGAGTTTGTCAATGAGATGATACTTTTACCCTGGTACAGGTCAGGCCAGCGCGCGACAGCGATAAAAAATGTGTCCCTCAACCCCTCAAGATTTGGACATTTCTGTCTACCTTCAAGTATCCTCGAATCCTTCGCGTTGTCTCGACAAATTCTGCAAAGAATCTTCTGAGAATCATTAGAAACACTTGACTGCCCGAGACTTGGCCCCTTTGCTACACTCAAGCTACACCATAGAAGATACTGGGTGTATTTACTCGTACACTCTGCAGAAAGCTACTGTAATAACTTTTCCCACATAGAAAATGCTGAATTATACCAGAATGTCTCTTCCTACTCAGTAATCCTTGGACAATCACTGTAGTTCCCTGTACAAGCTTCGGTCACCAAGTTATTAAAGTGCCAATCCACGGAGTACAGACTTTCAGTAGCGAAAGGGTCAAGAAGATCCATCCAGCTTTTCCTCCCGATACCAAAGAGCTTCTCGTTGACGAATATCCATCCAGTCGCCCAGTCAGCTCGGCGCTGCGCGAAGAGGGGAGGAACCTAAGGCACGATCGTGAAATGTCCAGGGGCAACAGGCGACGCAGCTTCACTCGTGGCTGCGTTTCACCCCCAACAGCTTGGCAGCGTCGTCAGCCGATGCTTGGAGGACCCTGTCGATGAAGCTCTTGTCCCGTATCCCCAGAAGATTGGAGATCAAGTCGTTGTCCGCGCTCTCGGTAGCCTCTGGGTTCACGTTCTGGGGGATGCTGGCCAGCTTTCCAGTCAACGTGGCCAGCTTCTCGTAGGGGTTGAATCTCATGAGCCCGCTGGGCGCGGCGTCCCCGGTGGCAACCGGGGCGACAATCGGCAACGAGATTCTGTCCTGGACCCTGGGATTGCCAGTGTTGGCCGCCACTAAAACGGGTGGTTGCTGTTGGCTCCGGGGCGCGATGGTGGGCGGCTGCGTGGGCGAGTTCTCCTCGTCCCCGCTGGTGCCCACGTACATGGTCGAGTCGATGGACTCGTGCTTCTTCCTGTGGCGCAGCATGCTGTGCTTCAAGGTGAATCTCCTGCCGCATATGTCGCAGGAGAACGGCCTCTCCCCCGTGTGCGTCCTCATGTGGCGGCGCAGGTCCTCGGCGGACCAGAATCGCCTCATGCAGAACGCGCAGACCACCTGCAAATGTCGAGGAGGCTGTTTTATTTGCTGCTGGGGATTCTTCGCTAATCACGGATCTATTACAGAACAAGTAATCCCACTTGAAGCGAACTAACGACGCGGCTAACAGAGGAGTAGTCACCACCTGAACGAGCTTGAGCGGAATTGGGCTTAGAATGTAAATAACAGGGAATGGATATTAAACACTTGTCCGAAGGTTAAGCAAATACTATTTCAATTAGCGATTATTCCACTCGGCGCTATCAACCAAGCAAGTGCTCGAAGAAACAGTTCCCCTCGTCAGCGGTAGAGAGACGTCTTCCGAGTTGATACTTATTAGCACCTCTCAAAGCCCAATTCAGTCCGAAGAAACGCTCTTCCAGGTCGTCACTGCTCCTCGTACAAACATATTATTTGAAAGTATGCTATAATCTTTACCTTTCTGTTACTGTAGTCAGGGAAACGCCCTCTCTTCTCTTCTCCATCGCTGGTATGCTGCGTCGCAGCAGCCTGTTGCTGGTCCTCCGCTGTCTCGAAGTCCATGTCCAGCGCACCCTTGGCTACCAGCATCTCGTACGACCTCTTGTGGTTCACCTTGATGTGATCGAGACAGTCCTGTCGGTCGGCGAAACCGCAGTCGCACAGGTGGCACTTGAAGGGCACGTCGCTGGGTCCTGGCGACGATCTTGGGGAGGGTCTTCTGGACCTAGGGGTATCGTTGGTGGACGTCGAGGTGTTGGAGTTCGATTTAGGGATCCCAGTGACCGAGGAGGTGTCCATGCCCTCCGATACGCTCGACGACTGGCTATCGTAGTCGCTCTGCTCTTGCTTCGGGCACTCCCGGGGGCTGTTCTGAGGCTCGCTGGACGGAGTGCCGGACCTGGACTTCATCTTGCGCGCGTGCTTCGTCGAGCGATGCTTCTTCAGGTTGCCCAGGGTGGAGAAGGTCGAGCTCGGGCACTGGTTGCACTTGTACGGTCTCTCAGGCACGTTCCTCATAGAGAAGGAGGAGTTATTGTTGCTGATCACTGCTTGGGAGTCGGGAGAGGAGGAGTTCCTGACCCTGCGTATCTTGTTGGGGTTCGCTTTGTGCTTTCTCAGCAGGTGACGGTCGCAGTTGGACTTGGTGGTGAAGAGAAGCGAGCAATGAACGCACTGGTAGGGCTTCTGTCCAGTGTGAGTTAAGATGTGTCTCCTCAGGGACGAGGTCCAGGGGAACGGCCGCTCGCAGTACGGGCAGATCACCCGGTTAGGCGCCATGGAGTAGGCAGATTTCTTCTTCTTCTTCTTCTTCTTTTTCTTCTTCTTCTTAGACGACGCGTTGACGGAGTTCAACGAATTCACGGAGTCGGATTTCTCGTCGCTGCCGGAGTTGTTGCAGTCGCTATGGGACGCGACTAAACCTTCCTCGTCGCTCAGATACTGCGGCTGGAATTGCTGATACTGTTGAGAAGCATTGTCCAGCAATTCTGAGACGCTCGCCAGATCCGTCGCGCCATCCTCCATCTTCTCAGACTTGTCGTCGTCCAGCTCTGCCTTGAACTCTGTATCCTCTCCATTCTCGCTGCTGTCGTCTGCCTCCGCGGGCCTCTCAGTGTCCGAGCTCTTCATCTCTTCAGCAGCGTCCTCGTCCTTCGTCGACTCGGCGTGAATCGATTCCGTCGCATCCTTCGTGGATTCCTCAGCCTCGTCCTTCGCGACAGGCTCCTTGGCAGATTCCGAGCCCTCCAACTGCTCCCTCAGCAAACTGGAGCTTTCTTTCTTCTGCTCCTGAGATTCCTGTGCATCTTTCTCTCCTGGATCCTCGTCGATCACCAGCTCCTCCTCCGAGTCATTCTCTTCCACCTTGTTGGCTTTCAACTGCTGCGCCAGAATCGCGTACTTCACTTGGTCCGAGATGGGGTGCTTCGTGTGCTCGGAGCTCGCCGACTGGTCCGCCTTAGGCAGGATACTTTGGTAGGATTGCGCCACCTGCGACGCAGGCTGGCCAAGATTCTGCAACAACGTCGGATGGCTGGACGGTGGCCTGCCTCTGGTGGAATGCCCCCCTCTGGGTCTCTGGCTCCAGTGCTGAGGATGCTGCTGCTTGATGTGTCTCTCCATGTTGCTTCTCAGGGTGAATCTCGCCGAGCAATGCTCGCACGTGAACGGTCTCTCGGTCCTGTACCTCCGTTGCTTCTGTTTGGGCATCAGCACGCCGTTCTTGATCACCATCTTCACGGAGTTCGACGACGGTATATGATTCTCCGGCTTCTCGCGGTTCGACAGAGCCTTGCTGGCGATCTTCGACGAGATCAGCTTCGCGTACTCGCTCTGCTCGTTGCTAGACTGGCTGTTCATGTCCCTAGCTTGCGCAAACGCAGCGAATCCCGGTCCACCGATAGTGGGCTCCACCAAGGTACCACCGCTAGTCAACTGCAGGCCCCTCACCAGCTCCTTCTGCAGTCTATCCTTCATCGTAAAGTCCTGCCCGAAGACATGAGGGTTGAACATATAAGGTGGTAGAATACCCGCCCCAACGCCAGCCGAGAACGTCCCGAAGTTCCGATAGATCAAGTGGGCGTTCGCGTAGAGGGCCTCCAGGGAGGTCGGCTGGGAGCTCCCCTGTCCAGCCTTCAGCAGAGCCTCTGTCAATAGCAATTGGCTAGTAGCGTTGTAGAGATCCTTCTGGCTCTTGCCGAACTGGTCCTGCGAGGTGGCGAAGTCAGCGTCCTCCTTGTCCTTGGACTTCTTGCTGAGGTCAAGCACGTCCATCGACAGATCCAGCGGGCCGTCCTCGCCGGCGTTCTCGGACACGCTGCGGCCCTTCTTCAGGTTCATCGGACTAGCTTGTATTCTTTGGTGCGAATCTGATTTGGTATCACTGACTAGAGACACGCTGCCCTCCGACGACCTTGACTCGAGATCCTCCTCCAGCTTGGCGTCCTTCCCGTCGTCCAGGCTCCGTTGCGTCAGCTCGATCGGCTGTACCGGCCTGGAGAACGCCTCGCCCTTCTCGTAATGGTTGTGCATCGACATCGCGGTGTTGTGCAGCTTCGCCTCCTCGATTATCCTGATCTCTCCGCGGCCCTCAATTGGCACCTGGGGATAGTGCAGCTGCGTCTGTAGCTGGAGCTCGTCGCGCTCGATTGGGTAGACCAGGCTCTTCCTCACGTCGTCCTTCATCACCCTGGGCGAGGTCCTCTCCACGCTCTCGTTCGTCGAGTCCTCGTTCGGATGGTAGATCAGCACGCTCTTGATGTCCTCCCTGGTCAGCTTGCCGTGGCGATTGCGCACGTGGCGCTCACAGTTCGCTTTTGTGGTGAAGGCGTAGTTACAGAGGGAGCACTCGTAGGGCCTGTCGCCGTTGTGGGACCTGAGGTGCCTCACCAGGGTGGCTTTGTCCGTGCTTGTGTAAGGGCACATGTTGCACGGGTAGGGCATCCCGGGGCCGACGCCCATGTGCGCCCTGTTGTGGCCCTTGAGCGCTCTGAGATTCGGGAATATCGCTGTGCAGAGCCTGCAGGGGAACTCGCCCTTCAGCTTCATCTTCCTGAACTCGGCCGCGAACGCGTCCTGCGTCTCCTCCTCGTGGTACTCGGAGGAGAGCGTGCCGGAGGAGCCGGACGAGCTGACGCTGGGATTGAACTTGACGTTGTTCTCGGGCGTGCTAGCGTCTGACCGGGGGAAGTTCTGCAGTATCGGGCCTGACGTGACGGATATGATGCTCTGTATGTCGGCCAAGTCCTTGCCCTCTTTGGCCTCCGTGAGCGCGGCCTTGTTCTGCAGGTCCAGGCCCGCGAAGAAGTCGTCTCTCCTCGACTGGTTGTCGTCGTTCATTCTAGCCTGAGTATTCGCGGTGCCGCAGTCCACCTCGTGGGCGTCCAACGCGGACCTGCACGGGAACGCTCGCAGGCACTTGGAGCACTGGAACTTGGCTACCTCCCCGGAGGCGGGCCGGTGCAAGGACTGCTCGCAGACGGCTCTGGCGATCGCCGGGAACTTGTCCGACGAGAAGTCCACGAAGGTGAGATCGTTGAAGCCCACCACCGAGTTCCTCAGGTTCCTCGCGGTGTTCCCGATTGAATGCTCCGCGAAATGGATCATGAAACGGTGCAGGTTCAGCACCCGGTGGTTCTTGAAGGACAGATTGCAGGCGTCGCATTTCGCGGGGAATTCCGGATGGCTGCGCTCGAGGTGCGCTTCCAGCAGGGCGCTGGTGGCGAAGTCTTGCCGGCCGCATACCGGGCAGTTGTACACGTTCTGGCTGTCGTCCGGCCGGGACTTCATCTCCGTCCTGGAGCTGTTCAGCAGGATCTTGTGCCTCTTCTGGCCCTCGTTGTCGCTGAGGAAGTCCGAGCACTTCCGTTTACCCGCCAGGCTCGGGGACTTCGACTGTCTGTCGATCAATTCCGGCGAGTTCCTCTTGGCTATCTCGTTGTTGTTGTACTCGTCGATGTGCCGCCTCTTCGTCGGCGGCTTCTCGGAGTCGCTGCTACCTTCCGAGTCGGTGCAGCTGTGCGGCGAGGCGGAACGATGCGCGGTCCTCAGGTGCCTGTTCATGTTGCCGTTCGTGGTGAACGCCATCTCGCAGTACTTGCACTTGAACGGTCGCTCGCCGGAGTGCACCAGCACGTGCCTGTCGAGGGAGCTCGCCGAGCTCAGCACCTTGTTGCATATCCCGCAGCAATAGTCGTCCTCGCCGCTGCAGTCTGTCCCGCTGCGGGGCGAGTTGTGGCCACGCAGGTGGTTCGTCAGCTCCCTAGAGCTGGGCAGCACTGTCGGACAGGCGGGGCAGGGGTGCGCGCTTTCTGGCAGCTCGACCTGGAACGTGCAGGAGAACGTGACGTCAGGTCAGTGACTTCGACGTGGAATAAATGTGGGCTCCCTCCACTTTCGGCTTCATAGAGTGCCTCTAGAATGCCTGAAGGAACTTGGAGGGTTACTTTGAACTTTCGTGCAACAGTTTCATCGATCCCACGGGTTCTTAAAGACATCATACGCAAGCAGAATGTTAGATATCTCTATGATCATCTCCGATCAAGAAGATCGGTGTAACCGCGACTGAAGTGATTCAAGAGACTTTGTAAAAACTACAGAAAACTAGATTGTTTTTCTTTAAATCAATTTTTACAATCACCTAACGAACTTTACTAAATTTCCATTGAAAATATTTTTATCCGTTCAACTCGGCTCCCCTCAAGATTAAATTCTGAGCGCGATACCGATCGTTTGTAAGTATTGTTACCGAGGTTATCGAAGTTCAAAAACTATAAGCACACTATAACGCAATCGTTATTGAAATTGTATAACTTACACTCGACGGTGGCGATGCAGCATCCGCTTGTGCTTCGTTGTCGTGTCCCTGATCGGGACTACCCTTGACAGTAACTGAAACACGAGGAGAGAATAGTGTTACAGAACGGAGTTCTTTTAAATTCGCGTGAATTTGAAAGCTTTAATACCGACAATACGATTATTGCGAGGTTTTATATCGGAGGGTTCGATCTGAAAATTGTTCCATTGGAAAAGAAAGTAGCTCGGGGGACCGTTGAAACCTTAGTCACTTAGAAGATTTCCCATCGAAAGCGAGCGCGTCCCGCTATCGACCGATAAACAGCTTATTGTTTGTAAATTTTTTTAATTGGACGCTCAAGTGGCCACGCTCACTCGATACGATCGCGCTTGTCACAGAAATCCAGCGTATTCCGGAAGCTGATAGACGACCGCAAAGAACAGCGCTGGAGCAGGGACAATGACATTTATCAGAGACCTCGCGCGACGTTCTGACCGCAGTCGTCCTTATTTACGCGCCTCTGCAAGCGGCTCCAAGGACCTGGAGGCAAGGCTGGAGCAGGCACTTCCGAGATTGATACCGAGGATGATAAAAGTGACTCGCGAGAAGAGAACGCGGCACTGCGATCTTACCATCCTGCTCAATACACATTTCCATCCACCGACAAACTGAACGAACGAAATCCCTCGACGAATACACGATATTAACTCTGACGAAGACTTTTAAAATACTAAATCCCGGACGGTGTTGTTCTCATTTCCCCCAAACTAACCACAAGCAAAACCTCCGTTTAAACCACAGAAAATTTACTTCTTGAGAATCAGAGTGACGTAAAGTTCCCGTAGGATCGTAGCTTAACGCGAGAAGGAAATTAAGAGACCCTGCTAACCGTTTAATCGACTAGAAACGAGTAGAACGCCGCGACGATTCAGTTGACAAGACAGAGAATTACTGAAAAGAGGAGAAAGTCGTGGCAGATCAAACATACGTGATCTCGTGGCTGTGATCTTATCTCGAGGGACGTTCCTCTCGCCGAGGAATTAGATTACACATTATTGACAGTCGAGAAGTCGATTCGTATTATCGACTCGAGCAGGAAGCAGACAAAACATCTCGCTCCGTTATCAAACGCTACGGTTGGCTGACCTTAAAATCATTGTCACGATCGTTGCCGCGAGTAACGTCCCCAAACTCTCCTGCAATCATTAAAATTCTCAACTTTCAAGCAACGCCGACTGTACTGGTTCAAAGTGACAATGTTTCTTTTTAATGGCAAGTTCGTTGAAACTACTATTGTGGAACAGGTGCGAAACGAACGAGCTCGAGTAAACCTGCTCTCCCTCTCTCTCTCTCTCTCTCACTCTGTCTCTCCTGCGTAGCTGCCCGTGTGACAAACGTACCTGTGCAAAGGCAGGTGACATTATTCATGCGCGTAAATCACGCGGACGAAACGGGTTTTCGCCCGCTTAACCCGAACTTAGCTTGCGGTTTGCGTTCGCGTTTAGCGCGAGCATTTGCGCTTAAGTGTGGGAATAACGTTCGATACGAGTGAGTTACGGGCCGGGGAATGACCTGGCCGAGACGCTTTTTTTGGCTGATGCTCCTGACACACTCAAACAGGCGAGTCTATTGGACACTTGAGTGTTTAATCGAAGCAGAATGAGATTGAATGATTGGTCTTCGTGTGCCTATTTATTTTTAAATTTAGAAAATGGAATCTATTTTTTAAAATGATTGAGTATGTAAGGGAGACGTGACAATCGGGTTATTATCAAGATTTAATGTTCTAGATTGTGCCCAAGAAAATTAGAATATAATACCTAGGGTTGGAATTTGTTGAAAGTGCCTACATTGGAATATTCTGAAGGTTTAATTACGATTTGGAGAATATCGGTCGCCCATGAAATCGAGGATACGAGAGGCAGACAAATGGCCGGTGAAATTCGGCACAGATGCTTCTGTCTTGACAAGTGGAAATCCAGGTGCTTTCCATTTCTAACGATCACCGATCGTTACGCGGAGACCAATCGTTACGGGGCTCTGTGAACCACGAAAACCGATTTCTCCAGTTTTTTCTCCCGACCGGCGTCGCTCGACTTTAACGTATCGATACCAGCCGCCGCGGCAAATCGTGCAAAAACTTTCCACTGCGCGATGAACCGAGAAGATCAAGCAAAGTAAAAGAATCTTCCAGCCTGCTTTCCTTGGAAAAGAAATATCCACAAAATCGTTGCTACCTCTTCCACTAGCTTCTCATCACTCGTGAAATTATTAGAAAAATAAAATAAATACCCTCAACGGCGCGGTACTGCATTCAACGATAAAAATAAATCACTTTCGCGCCACTTATTTAAAATTTAAATAACTCCTCACCCCCGCAGACCACAAAGTTGAGAGCTGTCTAACTATATAGCCTCGAAGTAATAGCTCTTTAATTAAAAAATTCGTCTAGATTCCGTCCTCCGATCACGAAGCCTCCCTCATTTTCCAACAGCGAGACCACCGCGAGCCCCCAAGGGGGCTGAAGCTCGAAGGGCCAAAAACGCCACGCCCTATATCTGCAATGCACCCCCACAGAGTTCGCGTGGCCGTAGAGGGCAGTGGAAAAGGGAGCAGTGTCAGTCCATCGAGGGCGTACATGCGCACTTCCGCCAACCCGGGACTCCTACGAATCATAGGATGCTGGGCTCGATCACTGGTGGGGGAGATGCCCGCCATTGGCCGCCTCTCATCTGTCCGAGCTTTTATCTCGTTTCCCTCTCCTCAGCTCGGCCAACTTCCCCTCCACTCGCGCTCCGCCGCTGCCTCCTCCCCGCCGCGCGCTATCTCTGTCCCCGGGCTCCCTTTATCAAGCTGTCCTCCTCTTCGCCGCTTTCCCCCTCCCGCCGTTGCTTCTGCTACACTTCTCTACCGTATTCTGCTATTATATCCCGGATCTACTGTACCTAGTTGCGATAGGCCGATATAGCTTTGGCGATCTAAAGAGGAAATCTAATCAAAGTTTCGAAACGAATTGGTCTAATTGCAAGACTCATCCCTCCTTAAATTTAAGAGGGACGAAGAGGGTTACTTCAGTCATACGCAACGAAACGCGAGTTTCTTTCGAAGATGATACAACTTTTCTGAATTTAGTTTCATCTAACTACGCTTCGTTCGGTTTCCTCTTTTATATCAATGTTTTCGTTGCCTCGCGTGTCTGTTCAGAATCCTCGCTCCTCGCCACATTTCCACCTGCTTCTCGTTTTCCCTTTTTCCCCTAACCTCCTCCCACCACCCCACCGTCATCGGTCGTTTACAGTCCCCCTTTTTCTCCATTGTTCCCTAGCCATCTCCTCCGGTTCGACCGCCAACCGTCCGGTCTCTCTTCTCCCCCATCTCTCCTCTCGTTCGTCCCGACCGTATTCTCTCTCTCTCTCCCATCCCTCCCGTCCCTCCCGCACGCCCACCCCACCCCCCCTTTTCATCCCCGCTCTCTCCACGCTCGGATACACCCACGCAGCACGCAGGAGAGAAGCAAAGATGGCGGTCGGTTAGTGTGTTTCGAGAGTCGTAGCCCTGACAACCTTGGGCTTACCCACCCGTGACACCCTTGTTTAGCTGCCAGACACCCTCTCGCACACGCTGGTGACACACACGCTCCTGCTTCTTCCCCCCCCCCCTCTCGTCTCTTTCCGCCGTGGGAGAGAGATAGGCGCGAGGGGTGGAGGGGGATAGATAAACGGCAGATAAAACGGAAGAAAAAGTTTAGACCGCGAGATGTGCATCGCGGTAGATCGGAGATTCGATAATGGGGCATTCAATACGCTGTAATTAGTAACGTGTTAGTGGATCTTGTAATTAATCCTCTGCACTTCGACTTATTTGCCAGGCGATCAACCGGGGATATTATTACCGGCCCCCAATCACGGCTGTTATTAAGGCATTCGATCCCTGAAGCTGGAAATTATGTGGTAGAGTAATTTAGAAAATAATTCATGGGAATGTTGATGGGAGATTAAGCTCGGCGGCGGCGGGTATCTGGAGGATCTAAACTTCGCCTTAATACTGTTACAATTACCCTACCTACCACTGGAATATCGAAATTCATATCTGAATCCCGACACTTTCTCGACGCCCAAGACCAATAGCACGTGAAATTATTATTATATCCCTACACTCGGCTTTGATTGCGGATTACTTTAATGCGATCCCCAGCCTCCCCGAGCCCGGGTATTTACCAGAAGTGGAGTATGTATAAGTTGCAGAGGAATTCCCCCTGGCCGTATTATTACACGACTCCTACGAGGACGGGACAAAGGCAGCACGGCAACGTCGGGTCGAAATGATTTCGAAACACGGTGCTATCTCGCACGGGAGACACGATCGACGGGGGACTTCTCCGAAAACTCTGATCTGGCCCGCGTGTAAACACAAGAAATGACCTTATACATCGGGGGCAAACAGCCTGAGCACACGCCGGATCGACGGCTTTCGAGGAAATTGAAAAAAGACCGCTCACAGCGCGTCCTCGTAAACCGGCCCGGCGTTCCAACATATTTACGTGACCGCCTCGATTCCATTCCAATACACGCCTCTTCGTTTACGCGTAAAGAATGCATTCGACTGACGCCGAATATTGCCGCGAGCGGCCGGCTACCAGTAAACATCGCGCGGCTCGCGTTTACGCGCTGCAAGCAAGCTTGGCTTTCTCACGTTTTCAGAATTTTCTTGGGAACCAGCTGATTGGCGCGCAATAAACGTATGGAAAACGAAAGGCGGGGATCGAAGCGAGGAAAACTCTTTCTCAGGCTCCGCGGGGAAACCAGAACGAATCTGTAATTGCCATATTCCGATTTCCCCCTCTGGCTTCTGCGGTTTTAACAGCCGGGGAACGAGGAAGAATTTTCTGCTGACCTGTGAGAGAAGAAAGCTGTTTCGTAATGTGGATGTTATTCAGATCGAAGCACAGGCCTCTGGTTCGATTTTATCAATAGCTGAAATTGCCCGGGGAAGCTTACTCTAGAGACTCATATTAAATTCATTAAGTATTCAGGGAGCTAAGGAGCGTTTTCAAGGTTACCGATATAAAGAGCACCTGAGCTCATACTTAAGCATTAGCTACCTAAAGTAACTACATACAGAATAAAATACTATACCCACTAGCTAGCAGTAAATAAAATTACAGCTCCTCGAACTAAGTACTACGAACGGGATAGAGCACGTGAAAATTGAGTAATTCTACTTCTAAAAGTAATCAAGACGAAGGGATGAAGACCCAAGAACCCCAGCAGCCAAGCCGGCTCATCAGGAAATAGGTAAGAAATACTTTTGCACGGTGAATCGACAAGAGAACGTTTACACGCTTCGGCTATACCCACCCATCGACAATCTAGAGGCCCCCGAGGAATCACCTTTATAAATTTAACAGATTCGCGGATCATCGATCCAAGGAACTACGTGTCGACAGTTCGGAGCATCGGGTTTCTCTCGGGGCTACGATTGGCCACGGGTATCTGTGTGTGTATAGCCCTGCGAGGCAAAGGATGTCACGGAAAAGAATCTTCGTATACGTGGCCCAACCGAGTGTTTCCGCATGTGTCTAGACGCGGTTGTCATACCTACACCCTGCATGTAGATCGTCACCAACAGACCACGTGTAAATTGTATCAACGATAATTCTGCACCTTGCGGGGACGACGATGGCTGTGGATTGGTGACTAAATGGTGGGCTCAGCGAAGTATCGTTAAGGGGTTGTAATCTTCTAAGTCGAAGCGTGTCGAAAATATCTTTGGACCTCTCCGCGCCTCGGTTTTGGAATTTTAATAGATGGCCTACGGAATTTTTCAGGTGCGCAGATGTCACGTTCGTGCGAAGTAATTGTTTATTATTCGAATCGCCTTGAAATTACAATTTATAGGGTTTTTTTTTTGATTCGCGATTTGAGGGGGTGGTTGGCGGGAGAGTTCGATGCCGGAAGAGCAACCGAAACCCGCTCATCCGGGCCGTTAACGAGGCGAACGTTAATTGGAATGTTTCGTCCAGAGGGAGAGCTAGGGCCGAGGGGTGAGAAAAGGGAGCGGTTGACTTTGCACGCCACGCCCTGATTCGGCTTTCACGGGTCCGTAAACCCCAGGGCTACTTCCCCATGGAAACGTAATTTTCCCGGTTATTACTTGTCAGACGAATCCGCGCTTGTCCTCCCAACCGCGGCCCGCAAAGCCAGCGGCCACTTTGCTAAATTAAACCTCGAGGTAGATTCCTCCGAACCCCCCCTCCAATTCCCACGAAATTCACAATCGTTCCGATACTCTACAAACAAACCCTGATCCCCGAATCAGCTAATTCCAAATCTCGAACTTAGCGCGACCAACAAGAAAATAAAGGAAAATATCGAATCCTCTACAATTCATCCCGATCGATCGATCCTCGAGCGCGAGCTCCCGCGAAGATTTTCGGCGCGTCGCGGAGTTGCGAGAGGGAATATTCCAGGAAGATTACGAAGTTCGATATCTAGAGATTGCCGGGTCCCTTCACGGGAACTTCGCCAAGCATCGCAAACGGCGGAGATAAGGAGAAGCACGGAAGGTCCTTATCTACGTGGACTTGGACTACCAGTCCGGTTTTCTCTCGCCCGAGAGTCGATAGATTAGAGGCCTCTTAGACACGTAAGCGTCCGTCAAACATGGTCGTCGCCGAGATCTCGACGCGTCCTCTTTCGTCTCTTCTTCTTCTCTTTTACCCCCCCTCTGACAAACTCTGCCCTCCGTTGGGTTAGGCGGAGTCGGCGAATCACGGCTATCGAGCGGCGAGCCGAAAAAATCGATACCGAGCTTCCTGGAATCTGGCTGTGGGTAGGATACACTCGATTGCGTCACCGGCGATCCGCGTAATCTCGTTATCTCGTAAGCTTTCGTTTCTGCGGCGTCTCGATCCGCGGACGCGATACACAAGCCTTTACTCTCGGGCCGCCGAGGCCACCATTTTCGATCGCGGGCCATTACAGGGGGATCCGACGCCAGGGGGGTGGATGGGGAACGGGCTCGTTGCAGGGCGGGGACTGTGCAGGGGTCGGGGGCTAGAGAGATAATCGAAGGAAGTCCCGATTCTGTGGCCAGCGGAATAATTTAGCCGCATCGAGTACACGCTGCGCGGTTTAATTGGGATATCAATCATGGCTGATGGCTGATTACGAGAGTAGATAGAACGTTTCACCGACCCGAGAGAGACTTTACGCTGGAGCTCTCCGGAATCGCGATCTTCGGATTTTCTAACGGAGGGAACGGTAGGGGTGGGTGGACTGTTCGGGGTTCGTAGCCGCGTGGAAACACCAGAGATTCGAGAAGGGGTGCACGCAAAGTTCGATCGCTGCCGGGGCGAGAATCCCATCGCGAAATTAATATTAATGGAACCACCGATACCCATCGACGTTCAGCGCGCGTTAATCGAGAGACGCGGTAGATAAGAGGCACGGGCACGATAACATCTCTTTCTTTTGTGTATCCGACTCATTAGCTACCAAATTTCGATCGTTTGCAAGGAATAGTCTGTTGAATATTCCCAGGCCTCCGATAAATCAACGTTAACGTCGCGGTCTTAGGTCGATCCAAAAACAATAGGCGCCTCGTTAGAGCGGGAATAAACGGGAGGAGAGGAGAAAGAGCTGCTTTTTCTCGCTCGAATCCCAGCGGCGCGTTCTCCATCGACCGTCGAAAATAGAAAGAACGAAAAAAAAACACTACGGTAAACGAGAGGCCAAGCGAGCTGTCCACCCATCGACGAATACACTGATATTCGACGGGAGATACTTTGTATCGTTTAGCACACCGCGAAATAAGATAGGCGAATCGCGGAATACGGAGAAACAAAGATCCAAACGGAACGTTTTAAGTTTCAATGCCCATCGGGCCCGCCGTCGCCGCGTCTCTATCACTGAACATCCTCCCTACGAACCGAGCCATCGCAGGCAGACAGACGTACCTTTCGTCGAGTAATCCATGCTTCTCTGTCGTCAGCGTCGCGGTCGACTCATGGAGCACCAAGGTCGGTCCCCAGGCACTTAACATCCAAACAAACGGCGTACGTTGCACTTAACACGATCCTCCATGGGGCACACGAGTCGACTGTCGGCGGCAACCTCCTCCGTTGGCACCGCTCGCCTCCGGACGGAGAGAGCGCGTACGAGGAAAGAGCGACAGCCGAAATGGCCAAAACTGATGAGAAACGTCACTGGGGCGGACAGGTGGGCGCAGTGGGCACCGTTTCGGCGCCCGGTACTGCTAAAGTCTATTGCGAAGCAGGGGGTGGCGCACGGTCACCGATCCACGATCACTTCTGCTGAACTATCGTAGTGTCTTTAACCGAATCGCCAGCCTCCGCTGACTCTCGTATCTCCCGGTTTACTGTTTCCTTGCTCATTCGACGCACACCACTCGAGCACCGAGTCCTATCACACACACTCACTCTCTCTCTCTCTTCCCCTTGCTCTCTGTGCGTCACCATCCACGGACGAGGCGTCGTTGCACGGCGAAGGACGAGGGACAAGTAAAGGGACCCGCCGTCGGCTGCTCGAACGGGGCCCGTGCACCGCTCGTACGATAGAGTAGAGTGCACAACGACGACTGACCGTGTAGCCCGACACCCGCGGCCGCACCGAGAGAGACTGATCGGTAGCTGGGACGGGCGGAGGGGGAGGGTTCGGTGGTGGTGGCTAAGGGGACCGCAAGGTCCACGGTATAGAGTATAGCGTAGAGAGAAACAGAGACAGGTCACGACGGGCCGACTCACGACTGGGAAGTGACACGCTGCGTCTGACAATTTCTCTCAGCTCTGCGCCGACGAGCCTCATCATCCCCCCACCGCTACCTGTGCGCTCCACTCTCACGCGCCGCTCGGCCGTCCGGCCGCGCTCCCCCCACCCTTCCGTCCGTCGCGCTCCTCCGTGGCTCCGTTCCCCGCCAGAGTGCCCTACTGTCTCCACCCCCACCGAGCGCTGCCCGCGAGAGGGCCCCTCTCCCTTCTTCGCCATCCGATTCACCGACTCCTATAGTCCTTCCTCGTTGCGCGTCTCACTCTTGCGGTCATCCCCACCACCCCCCCCGGGCTTCTCCCACGCATCAGCATCGCTTCCCTACGTGTTTTCCACGGCGAAGAAGCGCATACCCTCTCGTCCTTCTCCGTTCCTCCGTCGACCCTCTATTTTCTACCCCCTACTCGCTCCTTCGATCTGGAGTTCACCGTCGTCTCCCCCTCTCTCTCTCTCTCTCTCTCTCGCTTTTCGCCCGCAACCATCCTCCGCGGTGTCTCACCTGCGCGCCGGACTCACTTCGCCCCGTCTCTCTCTCTCTATCTCTCTCTCTCTCTCTCCGGCCGAGCTGCCTCCTCGTCCCTCTCATCGCTCTCTCTGGCTCCTGTCTGTCGCCCCCTCCCCCCCTCCCGCGCTCTTTCTCTTCAACGACGCCACTATCTGTACCCCCACCGACCGCAGGCTATCTGTACCTATGCCAACCGCCGCTGTGTATCGCCGACTAGCCGCGCTACGCGGTGTTGGCGCGCCCGTCGGGCGGATAACCCTCGCTGTGTGAGTGGCTTTTGCCACCCACGTACGGAGGCCAGCTCTCCGCAAGCGCGCTTCTTCTCCCGACCCGATACGCTTCCCCCTTCCGATCGGTCGAGCGGATCCGCGCGACGGGAAACGCCGCGCACCGCTCGTTTCTTCCCGCTGCAACGGGAATTACGTAAAAGCCACGGGGGTGGGCGTCGCTGGGCTCTCGCGTCTCCGGGTCCGAACAGGGGTGGGAGATTTTCTTTCTTACGATCCGGAGCCAGAGGCGAGCATCGGTGGGATGTGTTCGACCTTGAAATCGGAGGAGATTCTGTTTAGAGAATGTTAATGGAACGTCAGAATTTTCAGATCCACCGTGCGCTCGGCACAATCTGATCGGCCACTGATAGTGTACGTCGGTATCGATTACCTGGATCGATACTTTCCGATATTAAAGCACGCACGGTAGTGGTTGCTCTCCGAATAGCGGTCGGATGATCGATTTACACTTTTCGGCTTTATCCGCCACATTTTCTACGGTCGAAGGCATCCTGCGCAATGTTGCGGATACATTTATTCTTGTAATGTTGTAGATACAGGTCGATAGTGCAGTCCAAAGAAGACACGTGGATCTTTAAAACATTTCGTTCTGCATATGTAACATGTCGAGGCGTCACGGTTTTCTGAAATTCATACTTCACCTTCGACGACCGTTTACTTCCACTATCTGCCCGTCAATTAAACTCCCAATTACGCCAGAGTACACCAATTTATTCCGCTAGATAAAACAGGAACACGGTGTAGTAAGCACCGAAGAGTAATCGAAATAATTCCGATCGCCCGTTTCCACGCGGAATTCGCGAGTTAGAGTAAACGGCCTCTGCGCGGATGAACGGCAGAGATCGGGTGGAAATAGGAACTTGCCGCTTCTCGATAAAAGAATGAAGCTTCGTGGAAGCGGCTCGAAAGAGTCTGCAATTGACGGTGCCGTTCGAAGTGGGTGAAAATTGTCGGCGATACGTTTCCGTCGATAAGCGGCAAGGTCGGCGTCATTGGATGGATGACCGAGCATTAAAGCATTTCGGTTAGATAATGACATGCCCGATACCTGCGTCAATCCACGGCTAGAACAGGGAACAACCGAGATAGGACGTCTCCTTGACGCGCGCCATTTGCAGCGGCGATAAAACCTGTCGCGAAACCTCGTGACTTCATCGTCTGTGGAGGATTCGGAAGAAAATTGCAATCTTTCTCAGCGATATGCCGATCGATGACTAAGTAGGCGAGATTAGTAATTCGGGGTTATCAAGCCAGGTTTCAGCCGAAGGAAAAGTATGGCTAGTGGTAGTTAAGCAGACGAGCTGAGTAGATTTTTTTTTAATTTTGACTGCAATCAGGCAGTTTTCAGGCCCCCAAAGAAGGGGCTTTGTGAGAAGAGAAGAAGACTGGATTTTATTCTTTAAATAAATTTTTATAATCATCTAATGAATTCTATTGAATTTGCATTAGATAGGGTGACTACCTAATGTTGCCCAAGTTCCTCCACCAAGTAAAATCAAGAATGGATAAAAAGAAACATTTATAGAGCAAGGAATAATAAAAGCACATGTGAAAATTACTTTAAAAACTCTTATACAAATGAATTAATCAATATTTCTTGAGTAGGCGACATTAGGTACACTTTCTTCGGGACTCGATTTTTGCATGTCTTACGTTTTCGTAATTCCTAATTAAAAATTTGTATGTTCAACGATTCTAACTAATGCTACATGAAGGATGAATAATTTCTCTTTACGCTGAAGCGAATTGCATGTACAAATGTCAATTATTATTCAATTGACAGCGGTTTAACTTTTACTAGGCGATATTAAGTACGATCATCCTGTATTGTTATCCGTTCAACTCTGCTACCCCCAAGATTAAATCCCGAGTGCTCCACTGGTTCTAATCATAGCTGAGAAATTCAGAGAAATGGTAATACCTCAATTGTGGACCTTGCAGCAAGAAGGGTGCAGCTCCGTCTTTACCAACTTCGAGTAAATTAAAGAGAAACTGTTTATAAAATTATTGCTTCGACTTTGAAAAGAGAATACCAATTGAAAAATATATATTTTCACACAATAAGTAGCAGTTACTGAGTTGAGAAGTTTGTATTACTACCCTAGTAGCACAAAATATTGAATGCACATACATACAATATTAAAAAGAGGTTCAATCTCTTTGTGATATTTAAACAATATGTATCCTAGATTAAGAAGAAAATATATTTTCCAAGTATGCTGGAAATATTCATTTTATATTATGAAAAAAATATTCTTTTTTTCAAATATAAAGTAAATATTCATTTACTGTTTGAAACAAAACATTTTTTCCGAATGTTCGGGAAATATTCATTTTATATTATGAAAAAAACATTCTTTTTCAAATATAAAGTAAATATTTATTGAATGGTAGAAAGAAAACATTTTTTTCCGAATGTTTCATATTTTCTAAACCTTTATTTCACATTTTCAGTATGTGTATATAATATTTGGAATCAACATTTTTTCCATATTAAAAAGTGTCGCGAAAAAAATATTTTTTTAATATTTGGAAAAAATATTTAACCAATATATTTGGTGCTACTAGGGTATATTTTGCGAACTTTTCAAATGTGAAACTGTCCGAAACGAAAATATTTCACAAAACAGTGATCGGTGCAGGTTGAAAATTTGCAATAAATCCCTCATTTTTCATCGGATTTGCATCAAATATTCACCAAACAATGTAGAAATACAATGGAGTTGCGCCCCTCTTGCTGCAGGGCCCAATTCAGTGAAATTCGAAGTGCCTCTGCCAAATAATTCTGTGGAAATTTCAACTTATCATTTCCCTGTAATTTATTCCACAGACACGGCAATAACCGCATACCGATACTTTGTAATGCTACCTCCGTTTAATAAGCACAATGATTTCGAGTATTGGTAACACGCTAATGCCACGGTGCCGCGGATCCACGGATCACCCGACATTCTGGGTGGAGTAATAATTGTTGAGCGAATATTTATGGCCCATCAGATGTATATAGTCCTCGGCCAGTCGAGGGTACCGCGTAAACAACCGGGGGACATCATTACCGAAATTACCAACTGATCCCTTTCTATTCACCGCGCAACGGTTACCCTCTATTCGCTGAAACCCTTTACGATCGCGAAACGATCCCTTCCTCGGAAAGCCGTGTACCTGAAGAGCCTGGAACAATGCCCAGAATCGCCACTATACGATTGTCCAGTGTTGCCACGAAAATGTGGGGTCCCTCAATAATTTATCGTGCAATATACACGTCGACTTTGGTAGCCGCTACTACCGATCGCAGAACTGTCGAGGGCAATTGTTTTGTTTCGCCTCAACTAAGCAGGTTACATTTCTATCGCTTTGGGACGAAAAATGGGAAAATTCGAGGCGAGAATGTGGGAGAAGAAAATTAAATACCCTAAACTGGGGTGACTTTGCCCGCCGGGGTGACATTGCCCACTTTTTTACTCTGACTGAAAAATTACCATATGATTGAATTCGCTAATTTTTTTTTATCGTTAGACCTCGGAGAAATTATTGCTATCGATTATAAAACACGATATGCTCTAATTACTTTACAATAAAATAAAATAAAGTCTTTCCGAAAAGTGGGCAATGTCACCCCGGACGGGCAAATTCACCCCAGATTACGGTATACTTGTTCCCATATTTGTTTTTTTTTTATATTAGTAGAAACATCTTTATATATATAATCGACTGTAATTTTGCAGGGATTTAATGAAAATGAAGGGTTGTACGCGCGATCTCGTTGTACCGTCAAGGGAAGATTTACCGCAAACGTGTCCAGGAGAGTTGCGAAAGAATCTGCATACATAAAACGCGAAGGTTCGTTGCGCGTTCGTTCGAGGTAAGCGTTAGGACTCGACCACCCCCTTTGGAGCAGCCCCTTGCGACCGTAAAGGGAGAAGATCGCGCTTACCTGCGGCCAAACAAAAAGCGCATTATCTGGCGAAGTCTGTTGGTCAAACAGCCGCAACTTTGGACCCAATAAAATAATACAGGACAACAGTTGACTCCTCAGGTACGATGCCCAGAGACACTGGGATCGTCCTCTGGAAAAGGGAAGACAATCGCCCGGTCTAACGTTTTCCAGGGGGTGTCCGTATGCTAATACCGGATACCTGAGATGCGAGGAGACGTTTTCGTTCGATTAAACCCTTTGTCGGTGATTCTGCAGCGAGCCGAAGCATTTTACTGACCCGTGCTTTCCAACGTCTCGCGTCATCCTCATTGGCGAGGAATTTTTTAAAGCGATAGAAGCTTGGATGCTCGAGGACTGTGATATTTATTGTTTAATTTTGAATCGTGCGTAGATCCAAGTGGCTGCAAATTTTTCGGGAGAGCGTATTGAATTCTTCCTTTAATTACAGGTATAGAAGACTGGAGGTAGGGTGAACCAGTAGATCGCAACATTTGAGAACGCGAGACTTCGGGGCGCTTAATCACCTTTCTAATTACTTTACCCAATTACACTTTCATAACAGCTCTGTTGTTATTCATCGATAACGTAATAGATTCTGTAACCTCAAAACTTCAGCGCCACTTGAAAAAACGAACTACATAGTACACTATGTGCTGCTCCTACGATCTTAAAGAATTTTGCATCTTTCAGCATAGAAAAGCTTCTACGTCTTTGGTCCCCCGGGGGACGTTCATTGGCTTTGCCCCATTCGCCGCGGAGAAGGAAAATAAAGAACAAGGAGGAATAAAAATTGGAAAGGGTTGGAGATCGACAGCGATGTCCAGATGGTCCATGGTGCCTCGGAGCTGGTGAAAGGGGTGTGAAGGGATGCTACCCTCGCGCCTGGACCTGCCGGAAGTCAAATTAGATGCCGAAAAAAATACAGGGAGCACAGTTGACTTTTAACCGTTTCCTCTTCTTCTTCTACCTGCCGGTAGCAGGGCTCCTACCGTCAGCGAATTAAAGAACGGACATTACCCCTCGACGCAGAGCGCCCAGGGACGAAGGGGTACGAGGACTGGAGAGCGTTTCGAGATTTATTCAAGGATTTCCCAGTTCCAACACCGGGATAGTTACGCGAATCGCAGGACAACAATGCAACGCTAGCTGAGGCTAAACGTCAGCTATACCTGCCCTCGGATACCTGGGCGGAATCCTGGTACAATGCCGCCAATTGCACCATAAGTGTAATCTACCGCCGACTAGGCAGGATTCCCCAACGCTCGGGGCAGAATTTACCTCACCGGGAGCGGGCAGTAAAAAGTAACCTTTCTCCTTGGACGCCGACGACCCTCGAGGGAGGCCTAATTATCGCGTGTCTCGACGAGCGGAAATTTTAGTATACTCGATACGACGGTGTAGGTATAGTTTGACAATTACATTCTTTCTCCAAAATGAAATGCAGTAATTCAAGAATTCCGTACTATTAACAATACTGCTCCATCATTTTAATCTTCCCAATTTTAACTTTCTACCGAGTCGTCCTCCGAACAACGAACTAGAAAAATCTACCCCGACACCGCCCACTTCTCACCCCCTCAAACTTCTCCCCATAATTCCCGTAAACTCGACAATCTTTATCCCCAGGAAATTAGGGGGTGAGTCTGGAGAAGCTAGCCTGCCGATCCGCGGAGACAAAGGCCTGCCCGATCGCAGGCAGACGCAATTGTCCTACAGTTCTACCTACGTGACAAAAGGTGGAAAGGCGCGCCGTGACGTCGCGACTCGGGGGAACGGAGGCGTCGGCGTCGCCCCGGAGGCGACATTAGCCGTTGGGAGAATCGGCCGTGGGGCCCCCGCGGCAGCTACCCTCGCCGGGGACCGTCGTTTATGGCGTCCTAATAACGCTGTTGCGGATTAAACAAGCCTTTTCACTGACTTATTCAAGCCGGGCTCGTTGGCCAGAGACTTGTTAATCCCTTTTATTGCGGTAGCCGTTTTACCATACCGCTGGAACGCGTAGCCGGTCCGCCCCTCTGATACCACTGTCTCCCGGCTGATCGCCGCCAACAAGGCCCGTAATGAATTTTCCAGGAAATCTGCGCGGCCTCGCTGCGGGCTGTAGCGTTCGGGTTCTGAACGCCGAACCACAATGGCGTGGAACGGCAATCGTGACTTCTATGTAGGGCGACTTCTGTGGAGCAAAATTTCGTGCCAGGTTTATATTTCCTTGCCGATCCGCCCCCCGATATACAGCACCTCCGAAATCGCGGTGTAGCAGGTCAGAGTTGTTACAAATCGAAGTCGCTCTTTGTCACTCCGCAGATCGTGTAGCGAAATCTGGGACGGTATTGTGACTAATTGCCGAGGACGTTAGGAAATCTCCGAGATTAACGGACGAAAGCCGTAGTTTACTGCTCTAGGGACACGATCGCGTTCGAGATACGGTTAATGGTTGTCCGCGAGCATCCCATTCGTGGGGGGTTGCTTCTCTAAATTCTCCTTGAATACAGAATCGGGCCATTGGAAAGCTATTAAGGGATTAGATGCGTTCTAGACGCCTAATAATTCAGCACTTCTGGGATTTGATTGTATCTTGCTCGCGGGACCTTTATTCGTATAGGAAAATTTATTCCACACACTTTTGTCGTTAATTGCCGCTCGGTTGTAGAAACCTCTGCGCCAAGCCCACCCGATAAGGTGATAAGCATCATAGCTTCGCCAATTTACAACATTTTTCCACAAACTTTGCGTTAATCTATGCGGAATGACATTCTCAAAGGGCCATCGGGCCACTTTTCTAAATGTCCCATTTGTAATATTTTTCTTACCATTTCAAGATCGAAATCGCAGACGAAAAATGGACCGCTTTCTTCAAAGTGGCATAATTTTCTTGTTTTCTAAAAATTCCAAAATTCGGCCAGATGGCTGTCAGAGAATGTAATTCTGCATAGACAAACGGAAAGTTCATTAAAAAAAGGTTGAACATTATGAAACGAGGCCCCCTGCTTGGGGCAGAGGTTGACGGAACCGTCGAAAACGAACGGAAATATATGACAAAAGTGTGAAAATAAATTTTTCTATACGTATAAAGTTGCCAAGAACAAGATACAATTATAAAATTTTCGATTTATTTCACACCTCTCGAGGGAGAAAATCCCCAAAGTGATCGATATATTATTAGCTACTGAGAACGTATGTAATCCCTTAATAGAAACGATTCCCGGTCCACTAATTCCCGCTTACGCAGAAGCTTCCCAATTAACAACCACCCCCCGTACTACCCATAGCACACCCACCCTGTGCACCGCGCGCAAAACACTCTCCGAACTATTTTTCCCCGGCAGCTTAATGTCATTACTAGCCGAGGCATCGATCGATGCCTGTGTATTCCACATTTCGAGTGGATATTGCGGCTGGGACCGAGAGGAAGGCTGCCCATCGACCACCACTTCCGGGACGGAAACCTGTAGACGTGACCACCATCTCTCGATCTCCCCTCCGGCCAACCGCTCCCGCCCGTGTAATCGGCTCCCTCGTTGATAAGCCGTTCCCACAGGGAAGTCCTGGAAATCGGTGATGCTGCAACGTCAGTCGACGAGTCCTCTCGTCGCCTCCGGCGTTTCAAGCCTCGCTACGCTGATAAAGCGACGACGAGCGATTAGATCGCTCTTGTTTGCTTCTCCTCGCCCATGTTTGAACGGTGATGTCACCGTTGGTCCATCCGGCCCGGGATTAGGTCAAAGTCTCTCGGGTTTGGTGATAAAAATCGAACGTTACCTACCGACGTTCTCTCATCCGACCGAAAACTGTATCGACGAGCCGTGGTACAGTTCCCGCACGGCCTTCCTCCTTTA
Organism: Andrena marginata; assembly: GCA_963932335.1. Lineage (NCBI taxonomy): Eukaryota > Metazoa > Arthropoda > Insecta > Hymenoptera > Andrenidae > Andrena > Andrena marginata. The sequence goes on from OZ010660.1 coordinate 3,658,472, forward strand.
TCGCGACTCAAGCGCGCCGCGGCTAACCGGTTCACGCCCAATATTCGTTCGAGCGAGCCTCTTCGACGAATCGTCCTCGCGATAAGCGAGGCTTGGTCGATCCGCGACAACTTCGTCTCTGCCGGTGTTCTAATTAAAGGGGCAACGTTTGTTTTAATAGAAACTTGGGAAGATTCTGTTGGTCCTTGAATGTTTTAGGACATTTGAAGAGAATTTAGGCATATTGATCTACATATGAGACAGGGAGAGCAAAAACCGACTAACTCACATTGAGAAATTTTTTTTTTTAGTTTAGATGATTAGTAGGGCTAATTGGAATACCTGCATTATTACTACTAACTCAATTTCGATAAAAATGTGGCTTTTTCCGTTTTTCCTCTCGCTGCCTCGTATATATTTTTGTGTAAAGGGAAGAGATGGTTCTATTTGAAGTGAGCCTCGTTCAGAAGCAAGGTCTTCAGACCAAAAGTCTTATATACCGTTTCGCAATGGAAATTTTCACCGCGAGGCTCGCCGAAAGCGTCCAAACTGCTGATCGAAAGATGAACCAGCTAAAACGCCGGAATTTTTAGCTGGCTAATACATTAATTCCCTGCTCTATAAATTCTCCGCCTTATCGATGTTGATTAATGCCAATACTCGGCAATGTCGAAGCAGAAGGTCGAAATTGTCTGAGATTCGATTCAGTTTAGCCAATTGCGAAGCTAGGAATTCATCTTATCGCTCTGAACTTCGATTGAAAACTTCGACGCTATACGAACGCACCCTTATAACCGTCGTAATTACGTAGCTTCTGAAATGACGCACGCTTTAATCGGAACCATCAGCGTTTATCGCCAGATTCTATTTCTCCGTTAAGAGGCATCCCCCTCCCACAGCATCGCGATTGCAAAACATAAATTGCCGTGTGCCCGATCGTTCGTCATCCTCTTATCCATCGGGGATTCAGCAAAAAAAACCGGTGTCACCGATATCGACTGGTGTCGTAGCCGCGACTTCGCTCGTTTATCGTCCGCGAGGATCAAGAATAGAATCTTCGAGGCCTCGAACGAGAGAGCGGAACATTTTCGTATCTCGTCCTCCCCGCAGATAATGCTCTGTATCTCGCTATCTGCGTATCGGTCGAAGAAATAGTCGTGTCCTTCGTATCGTGCCCGTCCAATCGGTTCGCGATCGAGCAGCGACGCTCGCGAGCCTAGGCTCTTTCCCGCGCGAAAGGGGAAAGCCCATTTCTCCGTTTCTGCTCGCAGCCACTAACCGGCGGATTAAACTTTTAATTTCGAATACTAGTACTAAAGATCTGGACTCGGGCGAAATTGTTGATATTCCAGTGATAAGAGATTAGGCTTTAGTTTGAAAGATTGATGTAGGACGGGATGGGCGAAGTTCGATGTTACTATGATCAAGTAGCATTACCTACCTACTTGTTATCGAAATTATGTAATCGATCGATCCAGAAGATAGAGGCGCATTTGTTTGTCACTACACGATTGTCGAGTAGCTCGGAATAATAGAGTGGAACAGCGTTAATTAACCTGATTAAAGAACTTCTATTTATAAAATACTGTACCACTGTAATCCTCGCCTTCCGCTGGATCGCGTGGATCGAAAATTTGAGGCAAGAAGGCAGCGAGTCACCAGCAACTCTTTCATCCGGACAATGGGCCAGACGCGTCGAACTTTGGTCAACAACGCCAAGAGAAAACGATCCAGAGCCCCGATAAAACGCCTCTGTATAATATTTTCGCGTCACACTCGACCACTGCTCTACGAGCTCTCGGTTCTCGAAAGCGGACTGGAGAGTTTATCTGAGCCGAGCGATCCATTAATCCCAGCACGTCAAAAATTACCAGATTGCCAACACTCGAAAGGCAGCATAAACCTTCGACACTTTACTGAAATCTCTCGATTGGAACGGAGAGTTCATAACTTCGTAATATTCATGGAACGATTCAAGAACGGATTTCAGTACCTACGCCCTGCGCCGTCGGTGCCAGAATTTGGCGCAAGTAACGAACGCAGAGGGGCCCGTTGTTAAGGTTCTAAGATTTTAGAGTTATTAAGGCTACCGCTGTTAATTTTTCCGGAAACGCGAGCGTTCCTGAATAGAGCTTCTTGTCCCCTGTTAATCCCCGGGGGATTAAGGGGAAGAGGTCCAGGTCGAGGCCGTTCCAGGTGCCCTTTAGCGGGAGCCGCGCTTCTGCTGCGACGGCTCACCTCGGGTCACGTCGCGCACCTCCAATTGCTGGTCATATTCTAACGGATAACCTACATTCGAGGCGGACTGATACACGCTGCTCATGACCCGCTCCACGTGGATTAGCTGGGTCCCTTTCGTATGCAACTTTCGTCGCCTCTTTTCCTCCGTACACCTTTTTATCCGCGTATCTATGTGGAGGCGCGTGTCGCGCTCACGGACGCGGCCTGTAAGTGGGCCTCGTACCGTTGGGTCTCGAGGCGAGTCAAAGGAACGGGCGAGGAACGATCGATTTTGCCAATTGTCCCGGGGGAACCTCGATTCCCTTCGATGCCCTTCGATATCGAATCTAGAAATCAGAGGGGCGCATCTTCTGCGTAGGTACTTCACTTTTCCAATAGAAACGAATAATTTGAAACGTGAATTTTTAGCAGCCACCTCTGTTACCATCTCTTCTAGGGGGTGTTTATTATATTTTAAAATCTATTCGTGGGGGTCATTCAAAATTAAACCTGATTAAAAATGTGTACTGAAGAATTTTTTAAGAATCCTTGGGGTTTGTGTAGACTTCTGTATTAGATATTCTCGCAGCCAGCAAACACACCGAGTCTGCAGCAGATTTGAAACGCTCGTGGCGGCAACCCCCCTTTGCGACTTCGCGGAGGATGGCTTTTATTTCTGCGCGTGCGTTGTTTTCCGTGTGGAGAGTAGTACCTGTACACGAAGCAGATGCCTGGGCTGGTTCGGGTAAATATAAGTACCTGTCTAGCCTCGCCCTGGCAGGCCACCCCTTCTTCACCCTCCCCGCGCTATTATATGCTCATCAACCACCTTCCATGGGGCTCGCGACTTTCTAGCATGTGTGCCGTTAATGTACACCCCGCACGCGAGGCACCCTTTTGCTTGCCTCTCGGACTCGTTAGACGCCGAATTTTTTCGCCCTCCTTCGCACCCCCCGTGTCAACGCCAGCGGGACAACGTCGTTCGACGCGACGGCGTCGATGGACTGTCCACGATTACGGGGAAACGAATTCGCCAGAGGATCCTGAGGTGTTCCTGTTTATCTATAACGAGCCTTCCGAGAACAACAGCCTGCAACTTTCTAAGTTTTCAATTCTAATATTCCGAAGGTAAATCTAGATCAATGAAACTTCACCTTCGATTTCCACCAAACTTCGCTTCCCCCAGACTGCACTTCAAATTTCACAATTTCCTAGAAAGAGGACGATTCGAGATCCGAACACACTCGTTCCACGAGTCGATCGTTATCACGTCGCCAAGAACGTCCAAGTTCTCCATAGAACGCGGAGGATGGAGAACGGAAGTGCCTATTGTACACTCAGAATTCCAGATTTCATGAACGAATGTTACGAGCACTTTCGTTTTTCTTTTCAGAGCGTTCAGGGATTCCAGCGCGAATGACGTCGAAGCTTTGAAAGATGACGCCACCCACGGTTTCCGGCGCGGAAGTGTCCGGGATCTCGAGCACAGTCGAGGAAGTGGTGGGACCAGAGGATACGCTCGTCCCTGGGGTCACTCGAAGATGACTAAGGACACCGGTATGCTAAATGAGAATAGTTTACTATGGAATATACCGGGGCCAGTGAACTGTGCCCGCGCGTGTGCACGTCTCTGGGAAGATATTGCCCCGATATCGGGACTTTCGATAATTTCCGATCGACTTAAGGGGTCATTCTGGTAAAAGACTCGAAAGAATCGATTTTTTTATAACATTTTTCGAGAGTAGATATCCTCAAGAATGTACCGTTAAATTTTCATGAAAAAATTCCAATCATTTTAGCTTCTGCATAGGTATTTTGTAGGGAGCGCAGAGCCCCGACCACCACAGATAAAAACTTTGAACGCGTTTTTCTAGGAACTTCATTTTTTCACCTGGTGCAGGTAAAATCTCAAAGTCTATCGAACCGACTGCTTTATAAATTGAACTGCTTATTCGCTACAGCCAAGTATTTCTGTTGATTCTAACCTACTTTTAAACTCGAAAATAGCACAGTAAACACAGCCAAAATACATTGATGCTTGTATTTTGCCCGCCATTTTGTTAATTTGCCATAGCGACAGTCACGCTGATCAAGAATCGAGGCATGAATTTTTAAACGTTTCATCGAAATCGCCGTCAAAACCATTTTAAAAGCAATAATTTTATAACGTTTATATTTCTTATTTACTGTAGAAATGTAGTTTAAACAATGGAAACAAGTTTTATTCCATTACCATAATTCCTGTCTTCGCAAATAAATTCCCGAGAATCGCTGAATTTATCGGCGCTATACCGGAATGACCCCTTAAGTTTCGAGGCTATCTGTCGATTAAGAAAAATCCGCTTCCTCAGAAGGGACTTTTTAGCCCGTTCCATTTCGCGACGAATAAATATGGGTACCCATCCAGGAGCAAGATGTCTAATGTATTCTATTGTTCGAGCGTTTCTGTTACTTCTCGGATGTGTTCCTGGAGGCTCTGAATGACCCAGCTCTCCCAATAAAACGTGAAAACCTTGAGAGCCTTGGAACCTCGAGATCTTCCACGTACCGGAAGTTGTGCCATTGTTCGAACGAGCTGCAGCACAGCCACGTAATCACTATAACTCCGATATAACCCTGTGGCAGCGGCGACTCCCCTAGGAAACTTCTAATCCTTCAACAATGTACATTTAGATGCGAAAAGAACGAGGGGAATCTCTCGCGGGGCAGCAGAGCCTCTCCGAGATCTTCAGCCAGTTCTTCGTCGTTGTTGCTCCCGTCGAAAGTTCATCGACGTGCCCGTGCCGCGTCTAGTTTAGAATAATTCCGCTATTCGTAATAGAATCTGTCGGAGAAAGCTCCCCGAAGGAAGGGAATCGAACGTGGATCGAGACTGGCGGGCTTTTTATGCTTCCCGTGTTTCCGAAGTCTCATTCATCTGTGAACGGGACGCGGGCGGAATTGCGAATGAGAGGAGCCGGCCATTGGTCCGGGGCTTCGCTTCTCTTCTCGCGTCGCGCGTTCCCAGCGGCGAGAGGATTCCTTGCAGCGACTGCCTTTCTACTTTATTTTTTAGCTCTTCATCCTCTGGAATCTCTTATCTACCCCACAGCACTCTGCGTTGCATACGGGTGTCGGTGATTTCAAGTTCCCCCAAGTCTCTTTATCTTTTAGAAATAGTAGCGCGATATATAATTGTGCGGAAGCTTCGATTTGAATTTTGGAGCACTTAGAGCAGAGATTTTTAGCTCAAGCCATTTCTAAGGATTCTCTTTTATTTCGAACGTTACTTCCGCTCGCAACAACTTTATCCTGTATCGTGGATTTAGTATTTTGGGAACACTCGTTCTTTTCTTAATCGCATCGCGAATAATGGACCACCATGTGTGTTTTTAAGGCCACGCAAGTGACCGGAGCCTGAAAGGGTGAAGTGACGAGGAGATGCTTCTTGTAGAGCCTGTGGAGTGCCGTGACAGAAGCATTTCGGACAGATGGTATCCACTGCTTTCTCCCTGTATGGTTTCCCGTGCATCCACTCGCACGAATGGCCACCTTGTCATGCCATGCAGAGGTTTCCTCGAGATCCTTCTCTTTCGTCGAATTTCCTTAATTCCATTATACGCGGTAGGTGCGGGGGAACTCGGAAAGTTACCTCGATGGTACTCGAGGTCGCGGATCGATCGACCATTATCCTCGCACGCGACGTATCTTATTTTTGGTCGAACCACTCCGCGGATTTTCCCCGTTCATTCCGTTAAATCTGCTGTCTCTTATTACCGTTCAAGCTCCCCGGCTCTGCATTACCGTCTGCATAAAGTATCAAAAGGGAATCTCTCCTACCCCTCGCGAGAAACTTAACAGTAATAAGAAGACACCCTCCGCGGGGAACTTCCTACTTCCCACGCAAGATCCCCAGAAACAAAGACATTTACTAGGCACCATTGAATCCCCGTGGATTTCCCGATTCATAAAATCATTAGCCGCTAAGCACCCTGAACTATAAACTTAATTCCCTGCTGTTGAAGAAGGACACCCCTCGGCTGCGAACCACCGCGTTACTCATATTTAATTAGAGAGGCAGGCTTCCTTGCCAAGCATCGCGTACTAAAGGCTTATACCGGGTGTCTCGATCAAACGATAATATCGCCTCGAGTAGTTAGCTGGTCCTCTGACGCGTTGGGGCTTTAATTCTCGATAGAATGTTAGAAGAATGCTCGACACGGTGACACCAAGCGGCTTGTCCACGGCTTTTGTCAGCCTGTCGAACTCGCGCAGCTGTGTGTGCGCGCGCGCGCGAGACTTCAGGCCGCGTTGCGTTACGTTGGGAGGCTGGCTGCATCACACACGTGGGAGACAGGTAGCTCACTTCCGGCCGACGGGGACCATTATACGGGATGCACGAAACGCAGAGACCTACCGCATGATACCTCGAGATCCTATGTATGCGCGTGTGCACCGCACTTGCGACCGCGCCTTCGGGGGGATGGGTGTAATTTGCAGCTTCCTTCCGAGGCAACCACGCGGAATTCTTCGGTGTCTCGAGGTCTCCTGCCTGACCCGTTTCTGTTTTTTTTTTGTTTGAGCCTTGGGTCGATCTGTCTTGCGGTGGTTGGGTGGAGTGAATCGATTGGGAATTGTTTTGGGAGCGAGATCGAAGGTGTGTATAAAGGGGGAGGTGGAATTCGAGGCTCCAGGTTTCGAGGTGGTGGAATTTTGACGTTGGAGGTTTTGAGGAGGTGGAATTCGGGGTTCGAGGTTTGAGAAGGGAGAATCGGAGATGGTGGAATTCGAGTTTCGAGGTTTCGAAGAGGTGGGATTCGAGATCGAAGGTTTTGAGGAGGTGGAATTTGAGATCGAAGGATTCGAGAAGGTAGAATTGGAGATAGATGGAATTCGAGTTCTAAGGTTATGGGAAGGTAGAACTCGAGATGGTGGAATTCGAGTTTCAAGTTTTCAAGAAGGTAGAATTCTAGATTGAAGGTTTCGAGGAGGTGGAATTTGAGATTGAAGGATTCGAGAAGGTAGAATTGAAGATGGTGGAATTCGAGTTTCACGGTTTCGAGGAGGTGGAATTCTAGATCGAAGGTTTTGAGGAGGTGGGATTTGGTATCGAAGGATTCGAGAAGGTAGAATTCGAGTTTTAAAGTTTCGAGAAGGTAGAACTCGAGATGGTGGAATGCGAGTTTCAAGTTTCCAAGAAGGTGGAATTCTAGATTGAACTTTTTGAGGAGGTGGAATTTGAGATTTCACTATCCGAGAAGGTGGAAGTCGAGTTTGAAAGTTCCGTGAAGCCAGAATTCAGATACAAAGGCTTCGAAGAATGCTCATTTCAGCCCCAACGTTTCAACAAATTAGTACCCATATTTAAAAGCTTAATAAGACCAAAAGCCGAGTTCTGATAGCTCTCGCGACCCGAAACTGTGACCTAAGACGCTACTAAATACCTTTAAACCCGAGAACTGCCTCGATTCCCCTCGAAATGTCGGAACCTCGATCCCCGAGTATCCCACATCCACGCCGCCGCGGCCACTCGGTGTTTTCCATGCTACAACTGCGCGCAGCTTTCACGTTGCGCCGAGCCCCGGAGGACCGTTCTCCCACGGGGGGAATAATGGTCGAGAAACAATAAAATCCATTCGATGAATACAAACTAATCTCTCTCTCCGGAGCGTGCGCAACGCGCCGCGATGCGCTGGGAGGCTGCATCGGCGCAGACGTGGGAGACAGGTAGCTGGCTTCCGGTCGGCCGAGACCATTGTACGGGGCGCTCGACGCGCGGGGAGTCAACGCGTTACGGAGACGAGATGCTACGTGCCAGCGTTTCCCAAACCCTGCCCCTGTATCGCTCAATGACGACAAGTCATCCAGGTTCCCATGGGGGACGTTTTTCACCGGGCAAAGAAAAAGAAAAAAAAAGCAGTACGCCATCTCTATGAAATCCTGTGGGAAGAACAAAGCCACTCTTGATCGATCGGTTGCACGACCCAGTCGTCACATATCACGAGAAGTATCTTCCCTTTTCAAGGCGATAGAGAGCTAAAAGACTGTGACTTCGAGGAACCCCTTCTCTTCCACAGAGGGTGGCTCTCGATCTAAAGAAACTCTCCCCCGAAATAACACACAATCGTGTAGGTACCTCGGGAACTAATAACATTTTCCAACCATTGCAAAAGATGGACCAGAAAGATAAGAGGAAGCCTAATCACACGAAGGCCTGCACAGTTTGTGAAACCTGCTGTTTCACGGCACAGGGTTCCCCTCCTCCTTCGCGCTGCCCCTCCTAACCCCCCCCCCCCCCCATTATATCTGCGTACAATGTGCGTATGCTCGATACACGGCCTCTCCACTTTTCTTCGCCTTCTGCTCTCCTCTCTTCCATCCGCGAATATGTAAAACGCCTCGGAAGTTTATTTCTATAGGCGCCAACGTCTTTCAGAGAACGTTTCCTGTTCAGACAGCGGCTTGATAATGGTCTCTACGCGCCGGTTACGAGCAAGATTTCTTAGGCCGATATAGAAGGATAAGGGGACTCGTTGATTGTTCGAACCGCTTATTAGATCTCCCGAACGCATCTGGGTAATTAATGATACCGCGATTGATCATTCCTCTTTTTTTATTGTTCCCGTTGCGTATTGTAAAAGCCTCGTTGATCCCACGTTAATGCCGCGGCGTAACAATAAAAGCGCGGGCAAAGCCCGGGGGAATCGGCCGATGCAAATGGCCCCTCGGGTTTCCATTGGCTTTCACCGTTGACCCTAAGTTTTCCATTTTCCGCCCCGCTGTTTTTCCATTCCCCTACCTTCGCGCCAGCGCCTCCGAATCGACCTCCTCTTTCTGGAGCGATCGCGACTGGGTGCTCCGTACTTTTCTGATACTTCGCTAAGGCAGCAAAGCAACGGCGAAGTGCCGTTTTCCACGATTAAAGCCGATATGCAGCGAGAGGTCGTTTTAAATTCGTTTCGATTCCCGATCGGTTAATCTCAGCGCTCGCGCCTTTCCAAGCTGCGTAGAATTCACGGAGACGAAAAAAAATTCCACCCATCCTCTGGATCAGGTTATCAGGGGCAATCGTATCGATATTTGATCGATCGAAATCGCCCAACGTTTCGTCCAACGGATGATGGAACCTCCTACCACCGCGGGAGATGCTCTCGAATTCGAGTCGGCTCGATAAAATTAAGTCGATGTCGCGGAGGAGAGCCGAGGCTCGCGATAATGCTGCGAGAGGGACAGGAAGAGATGGTAATTCGCGAGCAAATCGTGGCAACGACGATAAGTCGACCGGCGGTTCACAGATGTGCAAACAGAGATCTCGCGGAGAGATCTAGTAGATCGAAACGAGGGCACGATTCCCGAGAAAGATAATCCTATAAACTTCAAATTCGTCGGAACAATTATCGTTCGCCGAATTTTCCTAAATGCCGTTGCGAAGTTACAGGCAGCTGGGTACAACGTTTCTGAAGATCGGCTGAGAAAATTCGAGCACCGATTCTGGAGTGCCTTAATGGAGGAATCAGATCGTAATTAAGAAGCTATTCGATCACGTACGCGCACGTAAATCGATTGCGTTCGTGCTGCGTGGATTTTATCAGCGCTCTCAAAACAATGCCCCGATAAAATAACTTGCGAGCCGTGGAACTCGTCACGAGGCGACTCGTGGAGATATAATCGTCACTCTCGATCGAAACGGACTCGCGATTCATCTTCCGCCAGTGTGATCGAGTCCGCCCCACTCGCTGACGAATTGTCTGGATGCTGGAGGGACATTTTTAGATTTTAGCTGCGAGGGGGCATTTTGTACGAGAAGAAACGAAAAATGGCCACCATAGTTCCTGGAATGTTTGTCCCCAGGTCTGAGAATGTTAATTTAACTCAGATATCTTAGAAGCAACTCTTATTCTCAAAAAGTAGTTCTCCTCTAAACAATAAGGTTATAGAATTTTTTGTTTTCTATTTAGAATATGAATTTTGGATCATTTAAAGTTGTGCGAGCTTCTGTCAGTTTTGTTCCCCAGGACCATTTAATTAGGAAGGCTAATTAAACTCTGAGGTATTCTAAAAGCAACGGTTACCTAAAAAAAACTGATCTATTTTATAATATAGAATTATTTATTTTTTATGCAAGTTATTAGAATATGAATTTCGGATAATTTCACAGTTTTGTGAGTTTCTGCTATAAAATAAGGGGCAGGCGATCCACAGAATAGGTGCAAAGTTTCGAAGAAGGGAATGTAAGGGAATGCTTTTCGATTTTCTGCAGGGCGAAATGGAAGGAAGAGAGGCATCTTGCGCGTAGCAGGGAAGATACGTCGAAGATATACCGGGCTTACGAGTTTGTCGAGCGGATGACAAAGGCGTGTTCTTTCGCGGGAGAAGATAATGTACGTTCGTGTACACAGGTGCCAAGAAAAGGCCACGCAGATGCTGCGTCTAATCGTAACAGGCCGCGTAACTGGACGAGCGTATACATATACGTGGAAACTTACCTATACACGTCGGACAGCAGACGATTATTTTCTTCACGGGTCTTGCGACATAGCCACTATTTAGTCTGCTTGGTTACTTAGAAGCAACACTATTCGAAGTTTGTTGTCGACTGTTCTTTGCGTCAGAGTTCCATTGTGTAATTACATTTCTAAGCGTGTCGAGGAGCTCCCTATCTTCGAAATTTCGTTGAATTTATTCGGAATAAGTGACCCACTGTGGGGCCATTTCGTGGTGAGTTTAGCGAACCTAACAGATTCCGTATATACAGACTACACTTCTACTTTGAGATTTCAGCGCTAGCGAGATGGATTGCAGAGAACTCCACTTATATTCTAAATTCTGTCGATTTTATTACAATTCCTTTATCCATTTCCAGATCTCGCAATCTGTTTAGAGGGGCCGAAATTAAACTTTTATCCCAACCACTCCAGAATATCCCTTTAATGAAATTGCATATTCCATGGACAAAGGAGGCTAGCGGAGCCATTAGAGTCGGCTAGGATATCTTTCCTGGCGAATAACGAGCGTGTACGCTGGAATTGTCTCATTCACGTGGCCGACGAAGGAAATCTCGAATAATTTCGTCATATGGGGCCGTTTCCTGTTATGCTCATCGTCGTCGTCGATTCTTCTTCCGTCCCCCTCGCGCCTCCCCCCCCCCCCTGCTGCAGAGGCCACTTTCGGCCGTGGCATGACTAAACGCCACGGAGAGGCTCGGGCAGCAGACCGCGAAGATGTAATAATTCTTTGTGCTCATGCGAGCTGACTCCTTCTCTCCTCTCGGCGCGAGCGCGCTCCTCTTCTCGAGATGCGTTTCACGGTACACCGATTACCGCTGGATTCTGCCCATGCCCTTCCGCTTCCTCTTTCACTCGTTAGACGCGCCCAGTCGCCCGCGACTCTGGGCTAATTGCGTAACGCTCTCAGCGGCCCAAGCTATTGAAAAATACTTCTCCGAGCAAAAGCTCCGGCAATACTTTTGTGGCTACCCCGAAGGTATTGACGCGATAGCACGAGAAGGCCGCGCCCAGGATGCAAATTCGCCAATGCGATGGATAGTAGATTTGGCGGGCTGTTGATTACTGGCCCAGATTTCTATGAGATTTCCATGTGTTTGCAAGTTGTAGATGGAGTGAAAGTGAGCGGTGTATCTAAGTTTGAATTAAACTGGAGCGAGTGATTATTCAGTAAACGGTGGGAGACTTCGTTTCTTCAGAAAACTGTGCTGAACTTTTCGAGACCGATCTTTGCGAAGATGAAAGCTTGTTGGAAAGAAGGTTCTTAAAGCGCAAGAACGCGGGAAGACCAGGAAGCTGTTCCCCCATTAGCGAATTTCAATGCAACTGAGCGGCAAGGAGTTATGGCACACGAAAAATGCGAGGAATCCCAGCACGAAATTAGTCCACGTTATTTGTATTTCGAAGCTAGATTGGCTCGTTAGCTTCGCGATCGCGCGGCCAGATAACCGTAGCCTAATACTTTTCTTCGTTGGAAGGAGGCACGCGAGCTCGCGAGAAACATCCGCAAATTTTATCTGGGGGCCCATTACCGTGACGATGCCTGGACGGCTATCGTCGATCCTCCGGAAACTGATCTCGCACGCTGCTTCCACGATCCTCTCGCGTGCGCGCGTTGCTCTTGCAACGATTACCTAGCCGCCTTACGGTTCTGTCATTGTTTTTCAATTCGTCGAAAAAGTAGAGGAGACGACGGAAATTCGGCTGGAAAAATTCTATTAATTTCGAAGGTGGATTTGGTGGAAAGTTAATGTCCATTTTCAGGATAATTCGTGTAAGGGAAGGGGAGGCTTGCGGAAGTGATGATCCAGTATTGTTTAACGATGCAAGTGGAAGGCACTATCTGATTTATCGAAGGCTAGCTCTACCACTCGGAAATTCAGCTGGAAAAAATGATCTATTAATTATCAATGCAATCGATAAAGGCTACTTTGTTGTCCCCATATATTTTTCTATCTCCTCTGCAGAAAATTCTCCTCTCTCATCGGGCGATTTCCAGTAAGAATTCGATAGCGAGGGGAACACGGAGCACAAGTTCCCTGGTTTAACTTAAAGGGACCATGTTGATTTTATGGAGGGAGGTTGGTGAAACGAATTCTAAAAGCCCACCTCCGATTTGAATCTCCCTGTACCTACACTCTATTTCGTCCGCTCTATATGCACCAAACGTACGAAGGGAGGAGGGGCGGGGAAGGGGATCGAAAATTCGGAGTTCTTTATGGCCGTTTGGGATGCAAGTCAGTGGCCACTTGCAACCGGGGTCACTGAACGCGTACCATTTCCTGGACGAACTTTCGTTCCACTGTATTTCCGTAAGGCCCTTCCTCTCTCCTCAACGTTCCTTCTCCCAAACTCCTCTTCCCCCATTACCTTCACTTACAGTGTAACCACGATACCTAATACCAAAAGTCAGTGACAAAAATATCTATTTCACCCGCCAGACTCTAAGAGATTTTAGCTTTATTTGGTATTTTAAATGAGAAACAGTGAAGAGTATTCAATCTCTACCAAATATCACATTTTCTGCAAATGTAGCATATACAACGACAGTGTATATCGGTACAGTAGTGGTTAAAAGAAAGTCTAAACGGTAGATGATAACGGGAATAAGAGAGTTTCATGAAAAAGAATTACTTCTTAGGATTTACACATATCTCTAATACTGAGGGGTCGCTCAGGATGAATATTAATCTAATATCAACGTTGTCTAATATTACATGCAGACTGTTATTTTATGTCATTTACTGTATTTATCCGTTATACTTTGTATTCTAAAGGGTTCTCCCGTTTGAATAATAATAATATTAAATCCAATAAAAGATCCGTCAGTCTGCGAAAGGCTGACCAGTTCAATATAAAAGCCGAAGCTCCGCACAAGGCTATCGAGCAGAATGAATTGCGCGGATCTGGATCCCCGATCGAGCGAAACGGGTGGACGAGGATCGTTTTATGAACGCTCGTGTTCGCCGATTGATTTCGCGCAGTCTGCGGAATAAGAGAAACCGCGGCGCGGGCCGCGCGAAATCCGCCTGGTACAGGCTTTCGTCCGCTTCCTCCCGCTAAACGTGTATCGCGATCTCATCGATTTTTTTTCTTTCCACGCGCGGTGTCACATAAGCGAATTCCATCGAAGGCTCCCGTTCGGAGCGCTTCCGATTCGTCCGCGGGGCCGGAGCCAGAACAGAGGCATCTTGAAAGACGAGGCAGAGACGAAGGGGGCGGGCGAGGAACGCCAGATCGACGTCATTTGATCCGCGGAAATCGCGAGATCTGTACCCTGTGCAATCACGTAATCGTTCGTCCTCTTTTTTTTTGTCTCTCCCTTCCTCTCATCTCTTATATTTCGCCAGACTCCCCCACGCCGCGGGCCGCGACCTCGTCTGCGCGGACGGGCTCGCCGAAGGTCGATCTCTGAGGATCAGATTTTCTTGCGCACGTCGCTGGGAGACGGTGGCCGTGCTTTAATTATTCCCCAGAGGAGATCGAGCCGAATCCTCTGGGACTGTGCACGGAGCGTTTCGTTCGGGAGCATTACGGTAGGGCAAGCGTGGAAGTAAGTGGAGAACACTCATGGGCGTTTGGGGAGTATGGTACGTAAGTGGGGCCGAAGGATTTCCGGGTGTGATGCGCAATGAGTGTTTGAATCCCATTGCCAGTACTGAAATGATGTTGGGAACAGTTTCAGAGGTGGATTTGGTAGAAAGTTAATGGCCATTTTTGGGATAATTGGTGTAAGGGAAGGGGAGGCTTGCAGAGGGGATGATCCAGTATTATTTAACGATGCAAGTGGAAAATTTAGATTCTGATTTCATGAAAAGAATTTTCTTTTTATTTCTTTTTTATGAAAATAGCCACGTTCATTTGGATTAGCTAGGCAAAACGAGCTGGGACACATTTCGTGACCCCAGAGTTTACAGTCTGAAAGTGTTTAGCCGACATACAAACGCACAAACAATTTTTGCTTTATATGTTAATAATCAGGGACGTGAAATTGAAATTGTAAATATAGTTAGCGATTAAAAAGGGGAGATGCTGTAGCTCTACTATTTCTTAAGTCCCTTGTATATATTTTTTTTACAGAAGAAGATTGCCACTCGACCTGTGTTACTTCGTTAACCGAAGTGAAATACTGAAGGAAATGACGAGTAGACTATGAGCGTCGATTTCGTTGAACCCAGGAACATTTTGCCAGAAGATTCGAGGGAATCCTTGGACGATTGGATCCCGTCGATGTGCCAATAGCAGGAGTCCCGTTTCTCCGGCTGTCACGCGAGACGCCGATTGCGCAATGTCGAAATACCATTCCTTGGCAACGGTGCACGATAAGGTCGTGTGTCTCTGCCCGCGTGCGTAGACGCGTGCACTTTTGCAGAAAATGTAGCTCGCGGATGAAGAAAGCGAATCCGCGGTGGCTTCGTCCATTTTTGGTACTCACTTCCTTCTATCCCCAGCGGCTCCAACAAAAGAGAACTCTCTGGCCGTGGAAGATCCATTAGGAAACGTAGAAAGTGATCCCCTGATAACACGAATTCCTCGCGCGCGAAATCTTCCAGCCTTTCGACGAGAAACAAGAAACATCCAACTGCTCCAATTTCAATTTTCTTCCAAGAGCGCGTGGCTTAGAAAGGGGAATGTGAGCGGCGTTTTTTTCGGGGGAAGTGCTTGCAGAAGTGACGCGCGCGAAACCTTTTTCTTTCCAGGTGTGCACACCCGCACGAATATCTGTCGCGTAATGCGTGTCACACGTCGCTCGTGGAAAGCAACGGTGCCCGTAGGCCTGACGTATCGTCATATTGTTATGCGAGGGGCGTCATTTCCTTCTTCCATCGTGAGCCTCCGCGAGAAGCGACGGGGAAGAAGGAACACCGTCAATCGGGAGCAAGATTTGTAAGCACAGTTTCCGACTCGACGAGGCCCGCGTCCTGAAAGCTTAATGCGCGTCCCTTCGCCTCGAGGAAGCTTCTAAAATTTCGTTATTCTTTTTTTAACGCGTAGCATCGACGTACCGTTGATAAATCAGCATTGTCAACTCGGGGAGAGAATTATTTCACTCTCTCGTATTTTGAACGATGTTTCAAAGCATCGGGCGGAGCTTGGAAGGGAATTTGAGAAGTTCAATGGAGCTTTGAATGATAGAGGAATTTAAGTTAGATCGATATCGACGGAACTGGCGGAGTAGATGCGAGTGAAATGGTGGTTCATAGGATATTCAGTGACGGAAAGGATACAACGGCTTAACGTGCTCGACCATTACGTAATACGTTACGCGTTACACGTTAAGTCGAGGAAAAGAGCTGCTTTGGACACGGGGCACCGTCGGTTTGTTATGCGAGGGGCATCATTTCCTTCTCGTGGGGCTCCGTGAGAAGAGGAGAAATGACGGAGAACGAGGACTCGGGACTGCGGAACAGCTGCAATCGACGACGCACGCCACGAGATCGTCGAATGCGAGGGGAAACTTTGATATCTTGCGGCGATACTTTCCGGGGAACAACTCGAGAACTTCGGGTTCTCAAGAACTGGCAATCCGTGGATCTGAGAGGCTAGGAGACGTATAGCTTGCAACTTTAATTACATATTCCGAAATCTAATAATCCATCAAAACTGGGAACTTAGGAATTAAAAATTCCTAAAACTCGCGAGCGAACGATGTTCGACTAAAATATTCGCAAGCTCAAAGTCCTGCACTCCTAATTATCGAGGGTAATAGGTGTCGCGCTGCTCCTAATTTCTAAATCTCCTCTCGATTCCTCGATTTCCACCCTTTGGAACGAAGCACCGCGCGTTGCGATGCGCGATACGTCGTTTCCTTCGTCGGACGCTCCTCTCGTCGTACGAAGAGGGCACGCGAAGGAGACCAGAGGAGAAATACATGGGAGAAAGGGGGAGAGAGAGAAAGAGAGAGAGAGAGAGAGAGAGAGAAAAGGAGAAACGAGTCAGCAGGAAACGGTACGAAATACGAAGTGGTCAAACGGCACGTGTTGAACGCGTCGCCGGTGCCATTGGCCGGAACCTGCTCCGTTCTGGAGAACAGACGGCGTGTCCGAAACCGGGACAGAGGAGGCTCGGTCGAAAGATGAGAGGTCAAGTGCAACGGCGATGAAAAGGGCGCGACGTTTATCGCGTGCCCGTGCCCGGACACGAGCGCTTTTCTAGCCGGGTCGCTTCCGTGTTCACGAGTCTTCTTAAATGTCGTTCGACGGGGTCCTTGGGGAGCCAGCGTCCGCGACCTCCTCTTGGGAGAAACGAGCCCGCTTTGTTCGGGACGCTTTGTACGGGCTTCGGGGATTAAAGGCGCCAATGTAGGTTGGAATTGGAATAGAGGGAAGCTCGAAGTTGGGGCAGAGGGAAGTTCGAAGTTGTGGCAGAGGGAAGCTTTAACTGGGATGAGAGGGAAGCTTTAACTTGGAGGAGAGGGAAGATCGAAATTGGGGCAGAGGAAGCTTTAACTTGGATGAGAGGGAAGCTCGAAGTTGAGGCAGATGGAAGCTTTAACTTAGAGGAGAGGGAAGCTCAAAATTTGGGCAGAGGGAAGCTTTAACTTAGAGGAGAGGGAAGCTCGAAATTTGGGCAGAGGAAGCTTTAACTTGGATGAGAGGGAAGCTCGAAGTTGGGGCACAGGGAAGCTTTAACTTGGAGAAGAGGGAAGCTCGAAGTTTGGGCAGAGGGAAGCTTTAACTTGGATAACAGGAAAGCTCGAAGTTTAGGCAGAGGGAAGCTTTAACTTGGATGAGAGGGAAGCTCGAAGTTGGGGCAGAGGGAAGCTTTAACTTGGATGAGAGGGAAGCTCGAAGTTTGGGCAGAGGGAAGCTTTAACTTGGATGACAGGAAAGCTCGAAGTTTAGGCAGAGGGAAGCTTTAACTTGGATGAGAGGGAAGCTCGAAGTTGAGGGCAGAGGGAATCTCAAAGATGTAGCACAGAGAAGTACATACCACTTTGGAACAGAGGAAAGCTCGAAATCTGAGCAGAGAGTATCTCCATTAAATCCCTCTGAGAATAACTTACCTTCTCCTTCAAAATCCCAATAAATTATTCTGCCCATTCCCACAAGACTCCGAATTTCTCGTTATCCTGCGAGCTTAATAAAATAACGAAACACCCATCCATCCCACTTGATCGATACAACACTTGTGTATAATTAGGCACGATCCCACAACACATTAAACCTCCTCGCGTATTACAATCTCCCAAAGGCGATCATACAGTCACGCAAACCCGAGGTGTTCAGATAACACTGTAATCTTATTTGAAGAGATTAACACGATCACCTTTCTCAGTAATCAGTCTCGCTGGTCCATATCACAAAGCTGCGCTCGTTTCGCAGAACATAAACGCGTTCTCTCATCTACGCGGCCCACGTGAATATTTAAAAGGCTCGATAGAAAATTCAGGAAAACAGAAAGGTGAAAAACCCTTTCGATCCTACTCCAACCTTCGATATAATAATTCTCCTTGCCTCTCCTAGCGCTCAGCCACTTAAGCCTCGGCGATTTGTAAGCGTCCAGCGAAACGGACCACTTGAAAATGGCCTTTTAAGCGTCCGGTGTCCCACGCCACGAGGATTTGACACCGGACCCCGCGAAACGGGTAACTTACGTGATCACACTAGCTCAGCAGCGAGCGGTACCGCGCTCCTCTACAATAGGACGTGCTACGTGCATTTACCGTTTCCCCTTTTCTTTCGTTTACGCCGGCAAATTAGCCGGTGCCCGTTTGTTCACTCTCGAAAAAAAGGTCGCCAGCAGGCTGCGAGGCTTGCCATCCGACCGACCAGACACGGGTATCCAGGCGGAAGCGGTCCCCGAACGAGAGCCGCGGCTCTTTTTAATTAAACCAGATTAATCCGGGCAAACGGACACCGCGAAATCCTCGAGAGAGAGAGAGCAGGCTTTGGGAACGATCCGGCGATAAGCGAGCATGCCCGTCGCGGCGAGTTATGCTAGATATTACGCGTGTGGATCAACGGGATGAAACGTACGGGCACGCGTGTGTGTAACGAAAGTGATCGTATTTAAAGCGTTCTGCTTTCAGCAAGAAATTTGGAATTTTATGAAATAGGCACATCTAGATTGATATTAGGGTGGTCCATTTTTTCACGCGTAAAATGAAGGCTTTCCACGAGGCTGCTTTTGTCCCAAACAGAAGGGCAACGTTGGACAATATTTACAGTTCGTACTGTTTAATCGTTCTTAACAGAGATGGGCAGAAAGTTATTTGAAATAAAAATTTCGCACACAAATTTTTCTGTGAAAATTATTTGAAAGAAAAATTTGTGTGCGAAATTTTTATTTCAAATAACTTTCTGCCCGTCTCTGGTTTTTAAGGGCATGGGGCAGAGTTTCTGCCCGTTTTCCAATTAAACACGCTTCAGCTGACGTTCTTGTAGATTGGAGGGTACTAGTGAAAGCTATTTTTATACTTTACAAAAACACAAAACTGTTTTTACGCTATTAAGGAACGATATAACTATACCTAATTGTTTTAAATAATATTGCAAATCGTAGCGATCTGTAATTATGGCTCATAAGGGCTAGTTTTTGGTATAAGTCCAAATTTCTTTTGATTCAAGGAATAAAGAATACAAAGACTAAATTCCCACGAGGCCGTGGACCAGCCTAATATACATATATATATATATTTTACTCGAGCTTCACTTGAGTAATCTGAAAAAATTTCATTTCCAAAAGACATAGGGTAATTCCGGGTGAGATGGTTCAGTCACGTTTATTTTTGTGCTTTAAACAATCACTAAATTTACGGTGTGACTTACGTAATTTATGGTTTTAAAAAAAAAAAGCGACCCATCTCTCCCCGACTTACCCTAGCGATGGGTCATAGAAAATCTAACGATTAAATTCCCCTTTGACAATTCATTTCCTACTAAACACAGCGGAATAAATGAAACTCAAAGTGCCGTAATAAATTGAACGGTAACAGCGGCGACCATCTCCCATTTCCCCGTTTCTGGTCGCCGGCAGGAAAGTTTCTGCCCCGCGAAATGTCCCTTGTAAAAATTCCTCCGCGCGGGGGAATTAATTGCACGGGCGGGCAATAAAGTATTCTGCCGGACATTGAGCCCGACATGTGTACAGGCGCGTAGATAGGCGGGGAATCGAGTCGAGGCGTTGCCTTTCAATGCGTTTAATTACGGGCAGCGGCTAGGATCGATGCCAGCCGCGTTACAGAGGCGAGAGAGTGAAATGAGCAATCTAGAGATAAATCAAAAAGCGGCGCGAGCCGGCCTTTCCTTTTCCGCACCGGAAGGGACGTCGTAATCCCGAAAACCGTCTGGGAGGGACGGGGGGGGGGGGCGGAGAGGGCAACGTCTCTGCGCGCTCGATAGATTTATTTGTGCCGTGGACGAGGCAACGGAGCCGAACGGCATCGCGAAATCCGTCTCGAAAGTTTCCGCGGGAAAACGGCCCCCGTGGCTGTTGCGCTGGCGAGCAGAGTTTTCCAAGGGGAACCGCCATTTTGGTAAACCTTCTCCAATTGCTATTCTGAGAGTTTCGCCATTGACGTTTCGGTCTTCTTTTTCTCGGGCAGTCTGCGTTGCGAAAGGGTTCAGGGAAAATTCAGGGGGCGACGTTAGAATAGAATGTGGAATAGATTTTGAGGGGGGGGGGATGTGGAACGAGGCCGTTTCGTTTTTGGGGAAATTGCTCTTGAAGGAGAGGGGAATGTGAAAGAGTAAAGTTTGGTTGCAGCTTGCGAGAGAATTCGCGGAGTTTTATTTCTATGAACTTTTGAATTAGCTTCTGTGACAGTAGAATTTCTGGTTTTTGTAAAAGAGCAGCTAAGTGTTCTTCCTTCTGTATATACTTTTCCAGGAATATTCAGGAGACGCAAGGCGGAACTGAATTTCCACGGAGTCCCGCCTCGTCTCTTTTTCGGAGTTCATCATTTTTTCTGTTATCGCGCGATCGACGGCGTAACATCGCGCCTTCACCACCGGGCGAGTTCGAATTATAAACAACACGCGGCTCGGCTTCCTCGTCCCTCGAGACTTTCCTGGTTCCTCTCCGATGAGCCACCCTGCGTGCCTCTCTTACGTATTCCTCAGCTAGAAACCCGTCTATCTCTGTGTTTTGCGCAGAGGCGCGCTCGTTACGTGGCGTTCTGCAGACGATCTCTCGCTTGAATCTTCACCTGGCGACTTCGAACATTCGGAAATACTTTGTTGGAGAGATTAGCAGGGAGATTCCACGCTCCTAATCGTGCAGAAGCACGCTTTGCATAGCTAATCATAGATAGAAAGCATGAAACAGCTTCCTCTATACTCGCGTTTAATCATTAGGGATGTGGATCAATGTATTACCGTTAAAATTGAGATTCTTCTTACCTTCCATTCTCATATTCTAGTTGCACCTAACGAAGTCTTCAACTCGAGTACACTAACTAATAAAAGAAAAAAAAAAAGAAATAAAGAAACGATTCCCAACCCTTGAAATCTGCTCCCCTACCTCAATATCTATCTACACGTCTCATTTTCATAAAATACCCAACCCCCAAAGCTCGAGATATCGAATTGCCGCGGGGCACTTTCCCAGAGAAAAGTCGTGGAAAATTGGGAAGCGTCGCGACGCGAGCGGATTCGCGACGAAACGCCTTCAGATTAGCCAGGCTTGAGGCATCGTATCCGCCTTAGCGTCCTTAACGGGCGCAGCACACATAAAAGGCGCGCGCTCGTGTAACTGGCTATCTCGGCTGGCTGGTCGCCGGTTTCTCCCGCGCTAATTAGCAAAAGTTTTGCCGTGCAATAAACGCGTCTAGCTTTACGTAACCCCTCTGCGCGGCTGGACAACCGCGGATTCGTGGCTGGTCGCGAGCCGACTTGCCGCGGAAATAAACGCGATCCGAGCATTACCGCGCTAGCAGCCGAGCAGATTGCGTACTTCTCTGCCACTCCGCACGAAAGTTCAATATGGCATTATGGATTCGGGGATTCGATTTAGGAAGCATTTAGGAAATGTGTCGTCAGTGGAGGATGGAGTGTCGAAGTCTCTCAGAATGGGAGCTTGAGAGGAAAAGAGGGAAATAAAAATTGCTACGTAAAGACGTAGGTATTGTACAAGAGGAATTGAGAAAAGCAAACTTGAAATAAAGGGTTAATAAAGCTTCTCAACTTGGAGTCCCTCGAAACAGAACTTAGGGGAGACCAGAACTAAGTAGCTGATTCGTTTATTCTGTTTTCAATGTTTTTTTAAATTTTTATTTGAATTAATTACTTATTAACAAATATGCCAGAATATACTCTGGTCCTTCCTCTTTAATGTATAGTAAGCGAAAACTTGAGAAAATACATAGGAAATGAATGAAAAAATATTATTTGGTCGAAGGCAAAACGTATAAATTTACTCCACTGCGGGGCTACTTGATACGTTATTCTGTTTTCATTTTTTTTTATTTTAAATTTTATTTGACTTAATTACTCAATAACAAATATGCCAAAATATACTTTGGTCCCTCCTCTTTAATATATAATAAGCAAAGACTTGAGAAAATCCCTACAAAGTGAAAGAAAAAATGTAATTTAGACGATCGATTTGGATGTATCAAAACTATTTACTTTTCCTCTATACAAACGAAAACAGTTAAAAACGAGAAAAACGATTGTTAACATTGGGAAATACTTATTAAAACGATTGTTAACGTCAAGGTACACAGGCGTGCGCTGAATCGTATTAAAGAATTGAAACAACAAACTTCACATATCTCGCTGAAATGGAGTTACATATATACGGAGTCGAGATAATTCAACCGTATCATTTAGCTCCAGTCTCCTTTACGGAAGAAAGAATCGAGAGGCGATGAATTATCAGCGGAAATATTCAATCACGGGCCGCGATATCAACCTGAAAATCGACCGGAACCCCTGAAACTAGACCCCGTAGAGAATCCCAGTTTAAAGCATCGAGGAAGACAGCGAGGAGCGTGATCGCAGCCAAGTGAGACTAGAATGTGTAACAGCCTGCCGCGATGATTTTCGCCGAGCAGATCCAAGGCGTTACGTCCAGCTGGAAATGCTGGAAATCGGTTGGATGGTATCCGCGAGGCGTCGAGAGCGCGCAGCCTCTCACTTCCTGAAACGACGAGGCGTTTTTTCTTACAGACCGCGTTGCCGCGGGCTCTCGATTTCCGGAGAGCCTTCGCCTTCCGTTCACTCACCATTTCTGCTCGACTAAGCCCGCTGGCAAACGCGCCTCGATCCTCGGATCAACGGGAACGCTCCGAAAACGCAGCTCGATCTCCCGGGCGGATCGGTCGGTTTCGAAAAAGATCTCACTTTCGAATCATACCCTCGCCGCGATTCGACGGTGCACCGCCTCCCCCCCCCCTCCCCGGCACCCCTGCTCCACCGCCCTCGAAACAATTTTCTGCATTTTCCGTGCAGAACCAATTAAGTAACAGGCCACGCACAACATTATGCGCCGGCGGTTGGTAAAGAATCGCGTGGAGAGCTGCTGGTCGATCTATCTTGGATCGAACGGGTGGAAATTGAATTTCGAAACGGCCGGTGGAAAGCGTGAGATCAGTCCGTTGCTGTTTTTTTTTCATTTTTTTTTTAGAATTTAATCTACCATATTCTTAGTTTCGTTTATAAATTAGATCAGAATGCTTCATTCGCAATGCTTCCCCCTGATCTGAATTTCTAACGGCCGCCGCAAAATCAATTACTGCCGCCTTCCTAAGAAATAGGAACTACCGCGGCTTTTGTAATTTCAATTAACACCACGAATTACACTCTGCCACGCCGGCTGAGTGACAGACTCCCCTCCCGCTCGCTGATTGAGAGATCAGCGCCGGGAGCAGCTTCGGCGAACGAGATGTTCGCGGGTGAATCGTTAACCGGCGCCCCGCGGTACGAAATGCTGATTAAAACAAATTAAGAAGCGTGAAATGAATTTCGCAACGCCGTTGCGGAAAGAAAGATGGTTACGTGGCCGGATCGAGTAGCATCTGCTGTACGACTGGTTGCCCGCGCGTTTCGGGGAGATACCCGCGCCTTATCAGAGCCACCGAGGGGGGCCAGACAAATAAATAATCCAGCCGGGCGATTAATAATTCATGCAAGCCTCGTTAATGGCAAACGCCTTCACGGTGGGATCGTTCGGGGAAAAAGGAGCAGATGCTCGTGGATTTTCTGGACTAGCCGGCTCTCTCGGCTGCTCGTTCGCGCTTCAATAAATCCGACGGATTTTCCTTTCGACGCGTAGAAAGAAAACGTACGAATTCCAGGTTTCTTCCGTATCGAATTCGGCGATCTCCACTTCCCTCTTCTTCTTTTTCCTGGTGCAACACTTTCACCCGATTTCATCTTGGCGAGCTTTAATTCATCGTTGGACGCCGATCGCTGATAACGGTGCCGAGCAAACTTCGCGGAGGGAAGCGTAATTCATTTCACGTTGCAATTAGAACGCGAAGCGAGCCTTGGAGGCCGTTTGATTATTCTAATCAACTCAGATCAAGTAGAAAAAGGTCAATAGTGGGATTCACCCTGTCGATATAGCTACATTACCTTCTGATCCAACAGAGATACTATTAAAATTGAAAACCTGACTAACTTTCACGATAGTTTTCCTAATTGTAAGTAAGTAGTGAACCCTCGCTTCCTCGAGGAGCACAGAGATCACTTCGACTTACTTCAACGTTCATTTAAAAGAACAACAGCTGAGAACTAAGTACGGTACGTAACGCCAGGGACGAAAAGAGGGAATGTTTCCGGAATATTTTCGTCCGAGATGAGGAGGAGAGGTTGCGCGAGCGTTGACGGGCAGAAAGGTTGGCTTCTTTCGAAAGAGTGCGGCAACCGGGGTTAAGCGTACGCTCATCTTGGCCGAGGAACTAGGGCTATTAAACGGGTCTTGCTACACCCCGCTGCCATAAATCCCATAAAGCTTCGGACAGGCTATGAGCGCCAGGACGTGCACCACTTCTTTTCCCTAGGGCTGAAACTTCCAGTTCCTCTTGGCCAGAGTAAGGAAAAGGCAGTTCGACTGTTAAGAAACTTCACGAGATCTCGCGCCGATGACACCGCCGGTTAATGCCTGATCTCTGGCCAGATACCAGTGGATCAGCGTTCACGCGACTCCTTTCGGGGAAATAAAAAGAGCCCCGCGCTTTGAACAAGCTTCCACGCGCCCCTCGAGTTTCGAGTGCAATTTCTAAGGAATCTTGGGAATGATTTCTATTAATGACATGGGAGTGGTCGCGAATGGGATTGGAGATAGCTTTCGGAGAGAGCGTGGCGTTAATAAAGAAGTTAGAGGATACTAGAAGAAATCTTATCGAAGCGAAGGCTCGATTCGCGTCGCATTATCGCTCGCTTCTGAAGCAGATGTTTCGCAAACATCCTCCGTCCCAGAGACTTCTTACGAATGTAATAACATACAGGATGTAACACGGATAATACAGAAGTATACTGTTACAGAGATTACACGTGCCATACGATTGACGAGTCTCCTTTGCATCCTATGCCACCCTTCCCCCCCCCCCATCCAAGATACCGTTTTATTTCACCAAATCTATATCCTCGAATGCCACCCTAGTCTGTTCGATATCGAATTAAAGCTGTCACGAAAATTAGCAGAGCCTCTCGCATTAAGCATTAACTGAATAACTACAAAAATAGCTGAATAAATAAAGAAAATGGAAAGTGTAACGAAGAATTGAAACTAGACTTCCGACACTTGCGAGTCTCTGCGGCGAGAGATCTGATTATACTTGATATTAATCGACCGTGATACTGGTAACGCGTCGCATAGCAGATTCTACGATGGGCGTTTTCGCGAACGCCGCTTTTATTCTCTTCCTACAACAATCTCGTGTTCGAGCCGTGGCTGTTAGATCAGCATTCTCGAAGATATCCTATACAGAGGCAGAGATCGCGCGATAACGCGAACAATCGCGAGATGGGACACCTATTTAGTATCCTTGTCGGTTTTAGCGGTGCGGCGCGCACGCACGCACACTCCTCCGCCTCTGCGGATGTGTTATCGCTTAATACGGGGGTTACGCGTGTAACGTACACGTCATCTCCGATTGGCAAGAGCCGCCATAGTGTCCCGTTGCCACGTGCTGAAACGAACCCCCTGTTGAGTCTGCACACGCGTATCTGGTTCCTGTTGCATTTCGCTTCTATCTTCTCTTTTTACGATTCCGTTCGATGCTGGTGTCCATTACCCACCTCTCGTCGACACGCTTCCTACGTGGCCCGGCTATGTCCCTCGAGTACCGTCCAATCCCCAAGTTAGCATTCCCGGATGCTTTTGAACGCTACCGATGCTTCCGTATTACCATCTACGACCGTTCGAACGCCACCGACGCGGGCGCGTGCGTTGAACGCACATAGGCGTTCGTTTGCAACGGTTAACGATCGGGATTCGTGGGGTCCCGCACGCGGCGTACGGTCAGCGTTCGAGTTTCAACGTCGAGGACGTTTCGAGCGGCGTAGATACCGAGGATAGGGATTATCGATGTGTTCTCGTGGTAGAGGCACGATGCCTAACGGCTAACGGAATGCTACACGCACAATGGCCCCGGCGAACTGGGGGGGCGGGAAACGGGCAAAGAACGAAGAGGAGAGGCAGAGAGAGGTAAAGCCGATTCAGGAATCACGAAGCGCGGTGGTTAATGCAGATTGGCCGATTGTGGGCCCGATGAATCACGCGCTTCCCGGAGTGCGTGTCCTCGCGCATATCGAGGCATGCCAAAGCGGCAGCCCCCCTGTGACTCATGGGCCCCGTGATCATTAGTCCTCTTACTCCGCGAGGCACAATTCGTCGGACAGCAGCCAAAAAAAAGAAAACTCTGGACGGTTGGTGCAAAGGCTGTTAGCCCGGGGACGGTCGTGGGAAGGTAATGGTCGAGGATCTTAACGGGGGAGGGAAGTTTCGGGGGTTGTTTTCGAAGGTTCGTGGGGAAATCTGTAGGGGGATATCGTTGCTTCGATGGAAGAACTGTGGTGGTAGACTTCTAAGTTACTTTTTTGGTAAATGGTAGGGGCTGAAAGTGAATTGTGCTAATTTATTGGCAGTTATGTTTTTAGCTAAGATAGAAATGGTACTTGAAGTGTTTGGGATATGATTGCGGAGAAGTCTCTGAATTTATTAGAAATAACGAAGCTTCCTTTCAAAGATCTAAGGGAAGGTAAACAACTGATCGAAAAGAAGTAATATATTTCGGTTATTATAGCTTTTATTCACAAAGTGCCGCCATATTATTTTACGATTAATTGACCGTTCGGTACACATTGAAACGAGTCGGAAGGTTCGATTTCTCAGCTGAGAAATTTCTTTTAGGGCCTCAAAAGAGCACGGTCACGACCCATCGGTGACCCAGATAACGTGTCAAGGAGCGCAGCAGGATTCGCGGTAGCGTTTCGTCGAGGGACGGAATTATTTCTGTAGGTATCAGGGTACCGCGAGTCGATCGATCGCTCGGGGGAAGCTCCACTGGCCGTAGGAAGATTGTCGATTTATACGACGCGCAACCACGGTTATCAGCGGCATCCACGTCTTCGCGGGCGATAAACAGAAGTGGATAAAAGGCGCGAACCCGCGAGGCGCCGCAGAGAAGCTTTTTATTTCTCGCTCGGCTACGACAGTTTCGTGTAAATAGCGAAGATAAAGCGTAACTGGCGAGCGGCGATGCACCGACACGTGACTTTCAAGCCAGGCGACACGTGCCCGCGCGTCTGTTTTCAGAAAGAAATCGCAATAGACCTGCATTGGGATGAGTAATCAATCGATCGCTAGTTGACGCGAGTAGCTATGTGGAAATTCTCTGGAAGACGCAGTACTTTATCGAATCAAGGAACACGGATTCTCGAAAGCTGACGAGTAGATGCTGAAGTAATTTCCGTATGTCTATTTATTGAAAGAAATAGTATGGAATATAATTAAATGAAAATAAAAGTGGTGGGAGATACTTTTCACATTTTGTTTCTGTAGTTTATTTAAGAGGACTAGGCAGTCGAAACATCGATTTTTTATTGCATTCTCCGAAAGTACTATCTTCTCCGAATAAAATGCAGCTTGGTTTATATTAAAATTCGCAAAAATGTTGATTTGGCAGCTAAAATGTTCAATCCAGAAACGCAAATCCAATCAAGAAACTTTAAACGCGTTTCTCTCGAATCTTTTTTTATCTTGGGTTTCGGCTAGTTGTGAATGAATGCAAGTTCAGATCGACTTGAAAAAAATTACAGGATATATAAAACCTGTGTCATTTCCCGCAAAACCTCTAATATGGCCAATAAAAAGTCGAGATTTTCATAAAAAAGAAAAATTAAAAAGTCGCGGATTTTTATTAGAATCACAACTTTAAATTGGATTACGTCACTTTTTACGACCAATATTACCTGAAAACTACAGAAGGACGTTAAAATGTTTATCAGTCAGCACCGCAATTTTTAAAGCATATGTATATTTCACACCAACTTTAGTTTTTAATCTCCACGATAATAATAAAAACTGGGTAAAAGGATGCATCCAAATTTCCTTTAATTTTTTCTTACAAATGTATTAGAAAAAGTGTTTCTTGCACGGAAAACGACGGCCTAAGTAGCCCCCCTCATCGACCTTGATTTAAATACCTCATAGATGATTAAATTACAGAGAATGAATCCGAAACCTCGCGGCTCGAGAATTCGCTTCAAAGTCCGAGGCAACGAAGTGCAAACTAACCTTACCTTTGACCCCTGAGTTCCACCAACCAGAATAACCAAATACCTTGATACCCTTAACAACAAACCCTGTCTCCCACAGCTTAAACAATCCTCCACACACTAAAGCTAGCACATACGAAAAAGAGCCCCTCGCCCACGATCTAACTTCCCCTCAATCAAACGCGAACCCCCTTCGCGATAACATCTTAACCTCTCGCAGCATCGAAACCATCTTAACATTAAACAACACGAATCGGAGGCCTGAAGGCGTCCGGTATCCACCCCAGACGACCTAACCCCCGTTAGCAGGAGGAACCGAGGCTCCCCCAGCGTCGCCGCCCTCGCAAACCACCACCTCGTGTCAAACGCAGATATAAATAAACCAAGTGTCAAAAGTCACTCACCCATCTCGTCCTCCTCGCGTTTCTCACCGAGGACCAAGTAACCTCTGCCGCGGAGCTGGGTCTCGGCACGTGGACGCCCGGTGCGGCGATCGTCCTCTTCCTATCGATCACTCTGCCGCCCACCGGTCGATCGATCAATTCCGCGGCGGTCGCATGCTCGATTCGCGTCTGCAATCAAACGTCTCCCCTTGTCTACGCGCTCGCAATCAAACGACCTACGCCGTCACACGTATCCGTAGCTGGCGGAGAGGGGGGCGAGGAGGAGGAGGGGGAGGCGGCGGTCGGAAGGACTCACCCACGATAGCTGGCTGTCGAGCGTATTTCACCGTTATGTCAGCGAGAGAGCGACGAACATTCCTGGACCGTGTCCAGAAGCGATCTGAATTCGCCGTGGAACGGAATTCCAACGACATCGGCCAGCCTATAATCGGCAGAGATCCAAGGTGAACACCGCGGCAATAATCGAGCTTGAATAGCGGCCACCGTGGGCCCCCTCCCGTCTCTCTCCTGGACATCGACGGGAGGAACCACCCTTCCGGTCCCGCTCCAGTTAACGGCCAACAGAAGGGTGCTTCTCCTCTTCCCTACCCTCTCCTAGCTTCTGTTCCAGGGACCCAGCAACTGCGATCGTTACGAGACCTTCAGTCGAATTCGCTGTTCTCGTTCTTGGAGAGGGGAGTGACTGAGATTGGGTGGAAATTCGAGGTTGTTGCGGATGATTTTCCTGGTTAAAGTCGGGCAAAGAGAACCGACGGAGAGAGAGAGAGAGAGAGAGCGTAGTAAAATACTTCCAAGTGGAGCAGAAGCTTGTGGATTCTTCGTGTTGGGTTATCTGTGATCGATACTACTGTGTCATTAATATTTATGTCTGTATTATTAATAGCACCGTGCCAGGGTGCCCTGGAAGTTGATATCCTCGCATTTCTTTAAAAATAGGAAACACTGCTGGGTGATAAAAGTGCGAGTCGTTTTAACAGGGCCTGTAAATGATTCCCTAATAAATTAGATCGATCTGATCGGGGGGCAATGAGGTCCCCGAGAAGATTTGAGCTCGCGTAACCAGCGGGAACGAGGAGGCAACGAAACGAAAATCCAATATTACTTTCTCCCTGCATTCCGTTCTGGTTCGAGCGCGGTTTATTTACACGCAGCGATAGTATTTCTAAGAATAGTGCAACGCAGGCTAGTAGGTAGCAAACAGCCAAAGGCATTATCGCCCGAGTACCAAGGCGATCCTGCTTTTTCATGTAATTACGACGAGCGGAAAATCGAGCAGGAGGACGAGAGGAGGCAATTGCTCGCGGATAAGCCCGATGATTCGCGTTTCCTTATCGTCTCGCCGTCTCCGCGACAATTGGAATTGGAAATGACGGTTATGTTACTGGGAAAATGCAATACAATTCGATAGAGGACTTCTATTTTTCAAGTAGCGCGAGATGGAGCTGCGCGGAAGCGGAGAATTGAAATTTCATCGATCCTAGGCTCCGATTCACCTCGCGCCACTTCGTTCGCTTTGTCGAATTTAATTACCACCCCGGCTATTGTGATTATGCGCGGAGGCGATCGATAGCGAAAGAAATATTCAAAATCCATCTGGAATACGTAACTCGAGACGACGTTCCAGCCGAACCGAATAAGCATACAATATCCTTGCCTTTTCTTGATCGTATAGTTTCCCACGGAAAAGTCAACATTGCCTGTTGTATAGAAAACTCCGTTGCACTCGGTGCACATACATAAATACTAACAAGCTGCCCATGAATATTTCATTTTCTCTGCTCCGAAGTGATACTTTCGAACTGACTTCTCGCCGCGACTCAATAAACTATTCCTTCCTGCGTTCTCTAGTACATCTGCTCCTCTATTCCTCCACAGCAACGATCGTCGTGTGCAAACATTCTTTCTTTCACTCTCGGTGCTGATAACCATAAAACTGAACGTAACATACTCTCGCAAACACACAATGCGTCAGCGACAATTTTATATCCGCCTAAAAGCGTCGACGAAAGCCGCGCGACAATAATTCTCCCAGCGGAAAGATCGAGCGAAGTGAAAGAGATGACACGCTGGATGCTTCAATATTGATTATTACGTTTCTTGTTTCAGTGAGACTTACGCGCGAAACTACTCTCTTAATGGTAATAATTTTTCCAGCAGCGTAGAGTCCTCGAGTTTGCCCCCATTGAGGCGTTTCAATCGCCAAGACGCAGCTCTCTTTTCCGCGGAACAAAGAAAAAGAGCGGTCCGCGCGTCAGATGAGGGCCTTGGAAGTGGTTTACGATAACGAAAGTAGACCGGCTGACTTTCGGCGATTGCCGATCGGGTCGCGCTCGGGGAAAAGTAAGAAGCGCGCGGAGCAACGGGCTACGGGCGTTCCCTTTCCCGGTGATTTGAACGCCGACGGTGGAACAGTTTTTCCTGGTTGGGAATGGAGCGTCGCGGATCGCATATCGTCGACTGGCCGTCGTCAACCGGCTGGCTTTATCGTCGCCACGATAAGTCCGCGCGCCCATTACTTGCGCAACGATTATGCAGCAGAAAGCCACCAGCGACGCGGTTGCTCCGTATGCAAAACGCGTGCCCGTTTCGGAGCAACTATTCGCGGATTCCTCGATCGAGTGTCTATTGAAAAGCTTCGCCTCATTGGCTGACCTCGATTCCGTTCGCCGGTACAGGCGAGAGATTTTCATTCAAGTCGACGAAGGCTTGAGTTAAACGGGCGATTCAACAGCGGGGATCTTAAATTTCAAATGTGATCGGAGGCGGTTTGCGTAATCGGCTGGTCGATGTTCCGATGATTCTTTTAAGGTCTCTGTAGGTGGAAAGGAGAATATGGGATCGAGAGAAGGAGTTGATAAGAGCGATTCTGACAAGAGGCTGGACCACTCGAACAGTGGGGAGACCCGCATCTCGATTGGTTATGGTCCAGAGGCCAATGGCAGGCGAGGTGATCACGCTTGCGCAGCATCCAGCGATCTCTCCTCTCTGCAGTTCCTCTCAGCGTTGTGCAAGCGGGCATCGCGAAATTGTAGGTAATGTTTAAACCCTCGTTGACATTCTGGGTGTGAGCCACCCATAAGCTGATTTTTATTCATTTTCAGGTTTTCTGTATCTCTGTTTGTCCAATTACCGAAGTAGCCTACCTTCTATGTGCAAAATAAATTACATTATTCCAATGTCGACTTACAAGCTATTTTCTCTCTCAAAATATTATATCTAATTAACAACTCTGTTGATTTTTAGCTTCTAATATTGAAGTTTGTAAGAGTTACAATTTTTTCAAGAATTTTTCGTTTCTTTCTTACATATGGTAATCTGGAATTTTTTTACAAAAACTGTGGTAAAATTTCAATGGAAAAACTATTGGAATACATTCTAGAGACCTTGAAATTGACACATGATTTTTTTCATAAC
Source organism: Andrena marginata (assembly GCA_963932335.1). Classification (NCBI taxonomy): domain Eukaryota; kingdom Metazoa; phylum Arthropoda; class Insecta; order Hymenoptera; family Andrenidae; genus Andrena; species Andrena marginata. Next base: position 3,690,641 of record OZ010660.1, read on the forward strand.
GATTGGATTCTTTAGGTTAGAATGGGAGTCGTTCAAAAATTACTCCGGGTGTGAGCCACCCAGTATTTCAAAGTTGATCGAAAAACGAGGTGTGTCAACGAAGGGTTAACGGAGCGGAGGAAAATAGAGAGTCGCAAAAGAAACTTCCATCTAGGAAGATCTTAAATATAAGAAAATAGTAGTGTTGCATAAAAGAGAGTACAAAATATATCCTCTCACAATAGAAGAAGCCAAACTTCTACCAGAAAATATTCCTCATCAGAATGAACATAAGGGAGACCGGGGTGAGGTGAGCCTAAAAAAGTTTGAAGTCGAATAAAATTTCTCCCCTTCAATAAAAATGTGTTTTATTGTTTAAAAATATTTTCTCCAATGCGTGTACACGTATGTTTATAAGCTTGTTTTAAACACGCAGAAAATATTTGGAGTTAAAATAGCAAATTGATGACTCATTTATTCGAAAAGCTAAATTGAAAAGAAAAACAAACGGAAAAATTGTCTCTAAAAAATAGTTTCTAAGTTTTTAAATGAATTTACATTTTTCGATATCTGAATGTGCATAATTATCATTGTTATATTACGTACATTTATTACGTCGCCACAATTTGTAAATGTATTATATCGTTAAAGAACAAATGAAGGAAGCTCATTTTACCCCGTGGTTCACTTTACCCCGGTCTCCCCTACGCCCATCACACCCCCTCCGTCAACAACCCCAAAAACAATCCCAAAGTATCTCAAAATAGGTGCCTCCTCGCGGACGGTCAGCTAAAAGTCCGCAATCTTAATCGGACAATAAGATTCTATGCAGCCTCTCGAGCGAAGAATCGAACAACAAAAAGGAGCTTCCGCCAGGACACAACCGGAACTAAAAGAAAGACTTTGATCGGGACAGGGTGGAGCAGAGGATCGCCCCTGAGGTCATAGGTTCATATACCTGCGCGTCCACTACCTGTTCGATCCAGGAGCGTGCGTGTGTAAAACCTGATTCCCGAGGGATCGACTGGATTCGGGGGTCCGGCAGGAGGGGAGCCGTCAGGTTCGCAGGTCAGAACGGGCCCAGGGGTCGCGCAGGTACATAACCCCTTTAGGGGCCCATTTAAATGCCCTTATTTCGCGCGAACCCTTCCTCCACTCGGTGTCGGTGAGCCTGGCTGATAAACCACGGCCCCTTGGTACGGATGCGCCGATTTGGGGCCTCGAGGGGGGAATACGAAGGGCCCCGTGTTGGTGCGGCTGGACGCGCGAAACCGTTTTCGAGGAAAGAAGAAGATGGACGACGGTCGAAAGAACCGTTGGACGTGCGCACCGAAGGAAGCCGCGTATGATCTATTGGATCAGGGGAATTCCTTCCGGTCGACAGAGGGTTGATCGAGGTCTACTGGTTCTTGGTGGACGCAATTTCTCGGGGACTAATTTGGGCGGAGGGGTGGAACGGATATTATCGACGAATTAGGGGACGGAAGGGAATCGGGGCAGCGAACTTGAGGATCTATGGAGGAATTAATAATACTAATAACAGTAACAATTCAACTTTATTTACCACAAAATTACACAATTAATATAGAACATTGAGTACAATTCCGTTAGACTATAATAAATTCTTCCCATCGATAGAAAGTGACCGATGCCATCCCGGGACATATTATCCGCAGAGGCGGCTCTTACGATATAATTGAAAGACCAAGTGTCCCCGGCGGTGGCGCACGATGCATCCGACGAAATAAATAACGCCGAGGGATCGAGCGTATGCAAAGCGGGACGGTTACCACGCTGATAGCCAGTCGGCGGGGCAGCAAACACCGGACGTTCCGTCTGTAAATTTATGTTAATCGCGATGTATCAGTAGTTCTGGAAGCTCAAACCGAGCGTCGCCGTTATACTTTACAACGGAGAGGCGATACCACGACCCGTTAACGAGGTCTGGAAACTTCTCCCTCGGAGAGTTCCCTTTCCAACTATTAAGAACGATTTCACAGGAAGTTTCCTAAGTGTGACGATAGTGGAAGCAGCCTAACTACGGCTCTACCACGTCCACTAATCTACCGTATGTAATAATCCGCTGCGAAACAATTCTGAGAAGCAAAAATAATCTCCCAGAGCCACTGGCACGAGTAGCTATGAAAATATCCGAAAAGCTACCCTTATCAGAATCCAAGGGGCGCTGGCCAATGATACTTTCTCACACTCCGTGACCGCGATAAGACCCTCCTCCTCGGTTCCCATGGAACCCCCTGGACCACGGATCACGGGACATCGCCCGGCCTCGAAAATCTCCGCGGCGCATCCTCGACGAGGATGAATGGAACGGGCAGAAGGGATGCAAAGAGGAGGAAGGAGTCCGCCAGGAAAAGGTTCGAGGGACGGATATCCCAGTGATCCGAGGGAGGCAGGGTGCTCCCGATATTCTAATTCCGTCATCGACTGACCTATGCGAATGGTCAGTCGGCCTAGATTCCCATGGACGCCGGCTACCTGGGAGAAGGCGATTTCTGCCTCTCCTCGAGGAAAGCGCGCGGGTCAGCCTAGGATCTTACCTGGACACCCTGCCGGGACGGTATCCGTGAGCGCGACGCGAACGACGGCCTATTTAAATCAGGTCGAAAAAATCCGTTAGGCACAGGTGACCGTGCCCGGGTGTCCAGCGCCGCCCGGCATCCTCGCGGCGATGGGAAAGACAGCGGAATCGCTAATACCGAAGACCGTTAAGGGATGCGGGGTGTCCCGGCACCTGGACACGAACGGAACCGCCCGATACTTAACGTGGTCTCTCGGTTTCGTAATTTTTTTCATTCTGCACCGAGGCCGGGCCATTTCGTTAACTGGAGCAACGGGCGCGCTGTCCCCACTTCTAGGATGGACGCACGGGTGGCCTGATAGTTGGGTGACCGTTGGAGGTTAGTTCCAGGGAGGCTCGGGTGGTGGAAGCCTCCATTTTCATGCGGGCTAACCGTCGCTGCCTCGATTTGGCGCGAAAATTCTTCCCGGGGTGGACCGGCCGTGACTTTCGGTTGGGAATTATGGCTTTTGAATTTCTGCGGCAGTGCCCTCAGGGGTGGAATGGAATTGTCTGAGAGATTTCGAGGATTTTTCGGAGATTCTTCGAGGTGTCGGATGTTCCGGGGGTCTCGGGAAGAATAGTTTATGGGAGGGTTGCTTCGCAAACGAGCTAAAGAGCGGAGTTTAGAGAGTTGCAATTCGAATTGTTCTCCGTTGAATTGCTCCAGAGTTAGTGATTAGACGATTAGAGAATTTCTCGGTATCTCGAGATACTCCTTGTTTTCTATATTCGTGTCAAGGATATCGATGTCTCGACGACAGGCGCGGAGCAATTTTCTCCACGTGTCCCGCGGTATAACCCCCGGAGCCTTGAAATTTAATCAGACACGTCGGTAAAAGTTTATCGCCTCTTATCGGGAGCACCGTGTCGTCGTATTCTGTACATTATTCAATGCACATGCTCGGAAGGAACGTTCGCGGGCTGGAAATCGAATCCGAGATCTTCCAGGTTAGTAGCTGCTCCGCTAAGCGGATTTCAATCGCGCCAAATAGAGCATCCGGTCGTTCGCGTCGCCACGAATTCGATCTGCCAACGGTTTCGCGTGGCCCCGGCCGGTTGCCGCGCGAAATCTCTCGGCGCGGTAGACGCCGGTCGCATTTACATTGAATGAAAGGCGACGGGAAGCAGAAAAGCGGCGGGACGCTGTCCACAGTTCGACAAAGATGTCGTTTGAGCTCGGCATAAACAGCGATCCGGTGACGTACGGGGACAGCCATAATCAGGCAGAAAGTTAGAGCATCCTCCTGACCCCGAGGATCAATGAGCGTGATCGGCATCGGCCTGGTCGATCCATATTCATGGCGGATCGAGAAGCCCCTCGGGTCGCGTCTCTGCTCTTTAGCCACGGCCAGCCGGCTTATTTGCGTGAGTGTAACGATGATGTTGCGACGACGCGTACCGAACGCGGGTCAAAGGTCGCTGCAAACAATCCCGCGTGTGGGAAACAAGCGGCCCTGCCTGAAATGACAGCGTTCGCGACAATGGTCGCCGCCGCGACGAGGATAAAGCCTGGAAGAGGCAGAGAGGCGATCGGAGGTGGAAGATGACGACGATGACTCGGTGTATTCGGCGTGGCAGCTTGGATCTTGCTAGGCGGTGAGGGATCGGCTGGGAATTAGTGGAACTTGGGCTTCGGCGAGGATAAAACTTCGGGAGGATTTCAGTTGAATCGATGCAGAGGCTATAGAGGGTTTCCTCGGTTTTCTGGGTTTCATTGGCGAGTAACGAGACGTCGTTTCGCCTAAAGAGTTTTGAGGAGATATTGGAAGGATAGCGGGACTATTGGTCGGTCAATTATCTAAAGTAATCCACGGCCGAGGCCTCCCACTTCTCCGCCAGGTTAACAGTCGAGCAATTAACGACGATAAGCTGAGCGCTCGACGTCTTCCCTCCCCCGCGTTCGACGCAGATATTTCCCGAGGCAAGAAAAACAAGAAACGAGCAGCGCCGTGGCTGCGATACGCTCGACTAATGCTGGTCGTCGGTTATATTTGGCATATCTAGTTCTGGAAACGCTTTGTGAGTCATCCTCGCGTATCTGCCACGAGCCGGCGGCAAGGAAATTTGCGTGCTCTTGCGGAAAGTTTGCGGGAAAACTACCGTTCTCGTTCTCCGACCGAACCCGGCTAATCGACGCTACTTACCACTTACGAAACAGCCAAAAGAAACTTCCAAAGCAAACCGAGGAACCAACCCGGACGTTCCTTCAGCCTGCAACTCAGTCGCTCGGCCAATCAACGCCGAAGCAGATCCACCGACCACCCCTAAAACTGCCAAAAACCAAAGAGCAAAGGCAACAAAGGGACTCCTCCGGCGCCGAAGTTCGCGAGGTAATTCGAGAGGGCCGATAGAGCCGTCTCTCCTCACCCTATTTCCATTTTCCTCCGTGTGTGTGCGTGCTTTTTTTTCAGCGGGGTAATCGTTAAAGCAGGTGTCCCCGACGAGCGTGGGAGAGTGGAGCGCCACCCAACCCATTACTATAACGAACGCCGAAGCGTCGCCATGGCGACCCTTGGAGAAACACACGTGGGGTGTGCGGTGGAGAACTCGCTCCCGTTCTTTTTTTTCTCTCTCTCTCTCCTCTCACCCTCCTCTGCGCCTCCTCTGCGCCTCCCGCCGGCCACCCTCCCGGCGCGACACCTCTTTCCTCTCCCTAGGGCGCGTTCCCAGCGTCGGCTCCCTTCGACCTCGTCCACGTAGGCCCGGCCGAGTATGCTCCAGGCGGAGCGGCCAGTCTCTACGTTTGTGAATTGAAGCCGGAATGAGCCGGTGGCGTCGCCATGGCCACCGTTGCCATCGCGATACACCGTCCACAACACCAAATCGCCGCTCCCGACCATCGGTTTCGGGCCATTGATGCCACCGCCAGAATCAATTCCGTCCTCCCGTCGCTCACTGTCCCCCGCCGATGAATTATCACCTGTACACCTCGTTTCCCGGGCGCGGTGCCCGTCCAGCGCGCCCGGTCTCCCTCCCCCTCCCCCCCTCCCTCGATCAGCCCTTGCCGCTCCCCCCGATCCCTCGCGCTTCCTCCCATGGAAATGACTTTCTTCGGCGACTCACGCCGCCACCCTGGCCGATGTAATTCGCGCTAATGGGCCCCGGCGGTGACGAGGCCGACGGACGTTCGCCACGTCTATTGTAGGTAGTCGCGGTTGGTAGGTCGCTCCAGGTTCGAGTGCCATTTGCCTCGAGGGGGGAAGGGACATTGTCGCGGTCGGGGTAATCCTTGTTTGGTATCCTTTGATGCCTCTCCGAGGCTTTTGTCCGCGAGCTTGCCGTTTGTAATCCGCCTGGTACCGATGTTGGCCCTTTATTTAAGGCTTCTTAGTCACTCTGGTGGACGCTTCGAGTATTGTTTCAACATTTCGGATGGACGGTCCCTTTTATTTTCCTGTGTGTTGTACTCGAAGGCTGGCAGTAACTCTTCGCGATCCCATTTCTTCGACGTGTTCTGTCGCCTTCTTGTCTCGATACGAGCTCGTTTTGCTGTTATTCTGTTAACGGGGTGCGAGTCTCTTTGATGTGTTGAAGTAGAATGGAATTTGCTACACGCGGGGCTTTTGAAATTAGATGCCTACAGCTTCTGAAAATCAGGGCTGGCGGAACACATTATGCAAGTTAGGGGTTTGGGGCGCTAAAAATTATATCGCGTGCTTAATAATAAAGGAATCCAACTGCCGCATAAACGAAGTGTAAATGTAATTCTTTGTATTTTGTACTCGATAAAGGCGAGAGATATTAAATAGGGAACAGGGGCAAAAGTTTGCGGCGCTAATTTGCTTGAAAAACAAAACCATTCTCGCGCCGATTCTGCTGAAAATAAATTAATATCCTTGTCACTGCACAATCTAGGAGTTACATATATAACTATGCAGCCCCAGGACTTTCATACGGTATTCCAAATTAGATAAATGGTACTCCCTCGGTGGGGTGCAATTTAGTAAGTCAGGGCACGAAAGATGACTGATTTTTTACAACGATTTTCACTCTGATCAGTGTAGCTACGATGAGTATACATAGAATTTTTTAAATCCTTCTTGTTACGCGCGTGCAAACGTTGCTTCAGGGGAAAGTCCCGCGACCTCACCCCTCAGCATTGACACTTTCAATTTTTTCCCTCCCCAGGCCAATGTACAGCGTGGGGCCGTTCGTGCAAGGGACGCATAACCACTGCGTCATACGAGTATTTAGGTATTTAGGCGCTCCAACGTGCACATTTAGGTATAACGATCTCAAGTTCAAGCGCACACGCCACGGCCACTATGTATTTACTCGGTAAAGTCGAAAACTCCTCGCGAACTTTCTTTCGCCGCGTTTCCATCCCGCTGGGTTGTAATCGCGGGGAGAATTGAATTCCATTGAAACACGAGCGATTCGACTGCTCGTAGCTCTTTAAACCTAGCCCGCGAAAAGACGCTTCGCCGGAAGGGAAATTGCGTGAAACGATTTTTATATAAAATAGATGAAAGACCGTAGAAGAAGATTGGTCACGAAACGTCACGACGAGCTCCGTCACTTTTTCACAAATTTTTAGAGGCCAGCGAGTCCGAGTTAAAAAGCTCTCGCTCGTATAGGATACGTATCAGATTACCAGTTCAGATATCAGCGGAACGATTGCAGCGAGGTGGACCTTCGGAATTATCAATCCCACTGTCAGAGAGGGTTCACGGCTGGAAAATTGCAGTGGACGGCGCTGGAAGGGAAAGAAAACTCGGTGAAAAACGGCCGTTTTCCGTCCGTGTGCGCGCGCGTAAACGGGCGGTCGCATTTACATAACAATCGTGGATCACGTAACAGGGTGTTCGCGCGACGTGTTCCTCCTGGCCGTTTCGCTAGTGTGCGCTCGTCTTTATCAGCGTCGCGTACGTCGACGATCTATGTGTGTGCGGTGCATACCGCGACGTGGAAAGTCGTGAATGCCTCCCGCGCGAACACTCGCCTCTGTGGAGTGATCGAAAGCCTCGCATGGATCGAGATTTTCGCGGGACCTTCCAACTTCCGATTTACCCACATTATCATCGAGCGTGGTATTCCTCTTTACTAACGCTTCCAGTGGCACAGGATTTTGAAGGATGATAATTCGAGGTGGTCACGATTTGGAAGCATTGTGCAGAATAATCTAAATTTATTGTAGAACTCTCAGAAATTTTACCTTATTTGGGACTCTCACAAATTTTACTTTAGGTATTTGCAACTCTCACCAATTTTACTTTAGGTGTTTGGAACTCTCGCAAATTTTACTTTAGGTATTTGCAACTCTCACAAATTTTACTTTAGGTATTTGGAATTCTCTCAAATTTTACTTTAGGTATTTGGAACTCTCACAAATTTTACTTTACGTATTTGTAACTCTCACCAATTTTACTTTAGGCATTTGGAACTCTCACAAATTTTACTTTAGGTATTTGGAACTCACAAATTTTACTTTAGGTATTTGTAAATCTCACAAATTTTACTTTAGGTATTTGGAACTCTCACAAATCTTACTTTATTTGGAACTCCCACAAATTTTGATTTATTTAGAACTCCCACAAATTTTACTTTATTCGGAACTCCCAGAAATTTTACTTTATTCGGAATTCCCACAAATTTTACTTTATTCGGAACTCCCACAAATTTTACTTTATTCGGAATTCCCACAAATTTTACTTTATTTGGAACTCCCACAAAGTTCACTTTATTTGGAACTCCCACAAAGTTTACTGTATTTTCGATTCTCACAAATTTGACTTTATTTGGAACTCCCACATATTTTACTTGATTTCGAACTTTCACTTACTTCATTTGGAATTCCCACAAATTTTACTTTATTTGGAACTCTCGCAAACTTTACATTATTTGGTATTTTAAATTGAATTCAGAAAACAAACCAAATTTCACATTTAGTGCAAATATAGTATCGACGAAAACACGCCGCACAAAGACGCCGACGCCAGTCAAAGTCCCAATTTACAGATCTCGCCCTGTATTTACTATAAAATGGCGTATGAATATGGGGTTTATCTTTGCGTAATTTGTTTCCTTGCCGGAGCATGGCCGTAATCGTAGCGACCAGGGTAAAACAGTAAGAAGCGTTCGTCGTGTCGATGGCTGGAGGATCAGTTCGTGACGGGTTCACCGCGTTCCCTTACGCGGTGAAAAAGAAAACAGAGATCACGTGGCGCGTGAGTGAAAGTGGAAGAACAGAGCGGCTAGATGCGCGTTAGTTAACGATTGGCGTGGCCAATAAGATGCAGGGGCGCTCATCGGCCATTATTTATTGCGTATGATTGCGAAAATCCGCAGTGCATCGGTGCGCCAGTTCCCCCGTGTCTATCGGCCGTTTCGATTTCGAATTACGCAGCTGGATAATCTATTCGGATCGATTAAACGGTCCGTGTGCAGTTCGGGCAAGAAACCGGCACCGTGGCCAGCTCGTACAGAGATTCCGTCGGCTGATTGGAGGAATATTTTGTAAATTCCTAAGTAGCAGTTATTGTGCAGTGTAATTTTAAAATAACAGGAATAATAAAGCTCGAAACTTTATCCACGAGCGTCTCCTTTTCAACTTCTCTGGCTCCCCTACTTCACTTCTATCCTACAACTGCCATTTCCCATATATTTACATGGAAAAGTAATTCCTAAAATCGCAGATGCCTCTAGAATTCTACTTTCAACTCCGCAATAACGAAACGAAATAAAACTCCGCGGCTACTCCACTCCAAACTCCTTCCATCCACATCATCCACGATCTCCATTATCCCTTGCGCTAAAATATCCCTCGCCAGATCCCCCGCGAAATGGCGATCGTCCGGCTGGAAATGCTGGCAGGCGCGAGCGATCGCGGCGTGAAAAACGAGGAGCTCGTCGATACGAGCTGATACATTGGCTCGCATTCTCGTTTGACGGCTTCGCGCCTGCGGACGAGGATGGTCGGCGGCGGAGGAGCGGCGGAGAAAAGACGCGCTCCCGATAACGATAAACGTCGCATCGGCCCGGCGAACGCGCGCGCCCTCCCCCTCCCGCCCCTCTTTTTTCCTTTCGCCCCTTGTTACGGACAGCTCTCCATTGTCGTTGGATCGCATAATGCGACGGCCTTCCACCTATCCACCAGCGCGCCTTGATCCCCGGGAACGGAAAGTTTTCCTGGTAAACCGGCCCAACGCGGTTCCCCGAAACGATTTCCGCCGCCTCGCTTCGCGACTCGCGCGCAAATCGCGTGATTTGACCATGCTGCTCCGATGCCTCGCTCCCCCGAACGAAACGAAAACGGAGCCGATTGCGAGCACCGACCGGCAGTGATTGAATTTAATTTTCGGCAGCGTTCCGCTGGTAGATGGCTACCTGCCTTGCGAGCGAAAGGGGCGGGTGGTTTGATTTAATATCGTGGTTCCTTGCGAGGCTAGGCGAGAATGTGAAATAGATGCGCATTGTAACCTACGCGAGGGGGTAGAAATTTTTCACGTGGGAACTTGAAAACGTGTGGCAGGTGGGTGAGAGTTGTTTCACAGTGGATTTAAAAAGTTGGCACAATACCACCTTGGGTGTATGAAATATGGCATGTAATATGTGGTATTAGGATTATGTAGCGTCCACCCCATAGGAAGTTTTCTTTCTAATATGTACGGATCCTAAATCCATATGTAGGTACTAGAATCGGTAGGCCCTGTATAGGGAATATGATCCCGCGATCCCGGCTGTTTTTTGGATTCCAAAAATCCCGGGATTTCATACAAATAATCCCGAGCGTTTCGGGATTTTTTAAAAATATAAATTGCTTTATGAACACGTGAGAAATAATGAAATACACATAGTCATTTCGTAATAATAAGGAGAATAATAGTGATAATGATTTATTTAAATAATAATATTAAATCTCATGTAACTAACTAAACTATATTTATTTTTACAATGATATTCTCGCTTTCCGCTATTTCTAAATCGCGACTTGCCTGAACACTTAAACTCGAAACATTCTAGATATTTCGGTAGTTTAGGTGTTTTGCTGTTTCTTCGTTCGGATTTCCAAAAAATCTTCACAACGATTTACTGGTATTGCCTACTTATTCCGACTTTAATATTCTTCATTGTTCCACCGTTTTCGAAAAGTGTATATTACCAGAAGTGTTCCCCGACGGTTCCCCGCTTAATTGTGACAGAGATTTTTAAATGGTAATATGCGCGTAACGAAGCGCACAGTGAAATTGGAGTCGGGATTACGTTCTACCTACCACGGACGTCGATGGATCGTCCTCGAACCCGTGGAACCTCGCGTGGAAATGGATCTATCTATTGATTCTCTAATCCATGCAAATTCTATGCCGACCGAACGCAAACGTATTTGTCGTCGCATCGCTGATAATGCGCGTCTGCTCGACGAGCGTACTCGAACGCAGAAACGTTGACGATCTGCAAGGAAAAATCTGTTCCCCGTGCGGCTTTGCCCGTCGACGTACAACTGTTTAATTTTCAATTAATTAAATCGCCAGCGTTCCCGGCGAAATACATACACCGATAAGGATCGCGCGAAATTTATACTTCCCCACTGATTACGTCGATTCATTTAAAATCGAGAAACGTGGAGCTGCTTTTACCGAGGAAATGCTTTCCAACGTTTCAAACTAACGACCAATCACGCGCTTCGTCCAATTTATACGCCCCTTGGATGTACCCTTAAACTCCAGCGCGTATCCTTCTCGTCGAGCTCTTCAAAGGGTCTGTCTTTTCACAGTCACCCTCGTCCCCCATGGCGCCACATTGGATGGAACTGAATTCTCCGCGGCCAATGAACCATTTCACTGGGATCTCTTCGAGGACGAAGTAACAGGTGACTGAATGGCGGACGAGGGAAGTGATTTCGATCCCTAAGCCTTTCATTCTTATTTTCAACTGTTTTCCTAATTTCCATGCAACTGGATTCGCAGTTTATACTCTCGTCTAACAGCCCCAAAAGTAACTGGTACTTAAGAAATTGTTTTGAAAAAACTGTTGGTCGTATTAGATTGAACTTTTCTGGGGTATAAGGAGGCACCTTTAAACTTTGCAGAAAATATTTTTTTACGTCGATCCTTCTTATTATTTGTTAATTATTGTGCTGTTGGCGGGGTGTGTGGCAACTGTCGCAGTCATCCGCTTGCAAAAATAATAGAAGTCTCTTAAAGTTAGATAGTTTACGCTGGTATTAGTCGACTTTAAAGAAAAAGAATGAAAAGTTGAAAGAGTTATAGCGTTTGAAAGAAAAAGTAAGTTTTTCTCCGGTAGACGAATTTTTCATATTATTCGCTATATCGATGAAAAAAGTATTATAAATAGAAATTATAATTAAAATTTTAGGTCCAGTCGCAGCGTGAATTATTTAACTTTAAGAAAACTTTCTTCTTTTTGCAGTCAGATGACTGTGGCAGGTGCTACACCTGACGCCAACATCGTCGAAGAGATTCCGCAATAATTAATAAATAATAAGAAGGATCGAGATAAAAAAAATATTTTCTGCAAGTTTAAAGATGCCTTTTTATATCCCAAAAGAATTTATTGCAATATTAACAATATATTTTTAAAATAAAATTCCTTAAATATCAGGGACTGTTACACGAAAATCCCCCCTCAAGTCCAATTACATAAGTCTATTTTGGTTTCGTTTAAAATAATCTAAACGGTTAAGTTAGCTCTGGGAAAAAATCGAGTTCGCTAACTCGAGACCCAACTACATAATACCGAGTAAATAGAGACTTCGTCGATTCCCGAATCTTCGATTCGTGGTAAAAGACGCAAGATTCGCTGAAATAGAAAATCGTGGGCGAAGCGTGCGGTTGAGATCAGAAGCGTGGATTCTCGAAGTTTCCGACGGACGTAGGAGCACAGTAGCGATAGAGTGACCTTCCCCGACTCCATCAAGCGGCAAAGTGGCAATAAATCGCCGAAGAAGTGATAGCCGTGAACGGGCGCGAAAACAGCTTTATTTGTACACGACTCTATTCGCTTCCTGCAATAATGTCATCCAGCTCTAGAAGCCTCTCTCCCTTCCCGTTTAAAGTGAACCGATGGTACTCGGGGCTCCCGTGCCGAGTGCTCGGCAGCTTTTCCACGCAGCGACACATTTACTTCATCACCTCTGGGCCCCCAGCAAATTTGCATTTCTCGCGTAGATCATTTTTTTCCACGGACGCGTGCAAGTGCGACGTCAATTTCCACTGATCGATAATTCATCAGAGCTCAGGCTATTAGCCCGTTCAGGAATAATTTTCCTGCTCCACCGATCACGCTATATTCTCACCCCTGCACACTTTCCATTGATTACCCAAGTGTCTCTCCGCAATTTCTTGCCAATTGTTGCCCGACGCGCAACCTTTTGCCGCGTTATTAATCAACCTATCCGCGGCCAATTGTACCGTGGCCATCGCTCTTCGGATTTATCGCATTGAATAAGGATCTGGCGATACAGTATTCAAGGTTGACTACTGTGCTGCTGGTGCATCAACGAATGTAGGAGAAGAGAAAACTCTTCCGAGAAAGAGAGAGTCGTTTAATTAATAGAAGAATTCTATAAGAGGCGCCTGGACCATCTTTGCAGCAACCTTCGATATCAGGAATAAGAATTCTATGTCGCCCCAGACTGGACTAATTTATTAAACAAAAAATAGTCACGAAGAAATTGCAAACCCTCTCGCCACAGCTCGGGCAAATACTCCCACCATTAATACCCCCTCAAGCTCAGAATTGCACACGTCTCCATCGCAAGAAGAACGCGGGTCGTTTCACCCGACACCAGCCTCGACCCCACTACAACCTACGAACCCTCCCATTCCAACGATTAGCAAACACTGTTGGACGGACCAGAGATCCGTAATACCGATGCATCTCTCCAGCAATTAGCTCTCCGTCCCTCCTACGCCAGGCAGCCCCGTAATGCCGTCCTCGCCGAAAAGGGGGAAGAAAGGAGCGAGGCGCGAAGTGACGTGTTTACGGCGGTCCCGACGGTAAAAGCCTCGGCGCACTTTCGCTGTTAAAGAAAATTACCTGGCAATTAACAGCGTTGGCCGTAGCAAGTGCGACGTTGATAGGGACAGTGTGTCAGGCGGCCGGCGTCGGCCCGTCTTTCCCGGGGACATTTTCATCTGCGCCGCGGGATCGTTGACCGTTACAGAGAGGAGATACCGATTAAAACCGAGAACGGGGAGAAAGGTGTGTGTACAACGCAACGTAATGTAAATGCGGACGCGGTTGGCGCGTGCGCCTGCAGTAGGGCAGGGCAAGACGACAGCTGTTTCAGTCCTCAGGCAACATCAGTGGTTGCACCTGCCTACTTGCTTGCCTGCCTGCCTGCTCGCCTGCCTGCCTGTCTGCCCGCTTGCCTGCCTGCTCGCTTTTGCCCGCTTGCCTGCTTGTCTGCTCGCTAACCTATAACCGCCCATCCACCTACCGGCTAGCTTCGCGGACTTTGCCCTTATTAGGTGACTGATCTCTCGATTCACGGGCGACCGAGAAGCTGTCGATGCCACTTTACTGAGAGCACGCGGGCTTCGGTACCTCCGGAGTCTGACTAGCTTTCTACGCATGCTTCTGGGGAGGCCTGATGGATTTTGGTAATCGGGTAAAACTTGACTTTGAATTTCTAGAGTTGCCTCCTGCGACAAGGTTCGATGGCTATCGAGGTCTATTCTGATAATCGAGAAGCTGGGAATAGTGAATCATGTTGCTAGCTACCTGCTACTGTCCTTGTTTGCTAGCTGCAGCTCTCTTTGACCACGGCAACCATTTATCGTGGGCGTAGGTATTGGTCCCTCTGGATGATCGATGACTAAACTCCCACTGGCAATTTGGGGAAGTTGGATTATGGTGACGACATGGTTAACCAGATTTCTGGACGGTGACAGCGATCGGAAGGCTATCGACGAGTCTCCAGAGTTTCAGAGCTAACTCTTACTTAGGAGTTACTCGTCGCTGAGGGCTCCTATCGACCAAATATTATCTCCCCTTTCTTCACCTATCTCCATCAAATACTACCTCCGCTATTTCCCTAGAAGACGATGGTTTCCCGAAATCGCTCCTCTCCCATTCACGGGCGTATAAATTAGCCTCGGTCACCCCGCATGGCGATTTGTAAGACAGCCACGTAAGCACGTGTTAAGAACGTTGACAGTTTATTTTCGGCGACGCCTAATGTATAGGACGGGTCGAGCGCAGACCGGCGCCCGCATAAGCAACCGTGGCACGCGTCACGACGCCTGCTCGCCGATCGACAAGGCGCTGGAAACGAAGGCTAACGGGATTTAAAGACCGATCTGTCTTCGACCTCCTCGCTGCCTCTCGGCACTCCATTCTTCCTATCGGGCAAATTTTCCTCGCCACCAACCAACGCCTTTCGTTCCTTTCATCCTCTTACCACCTATTCCACTCTCGACTCGGCTGCTAAATACCGGGCCACTTCTCAATGGGATTCCCAGGAAGCGGTTCGCCGTAATTTCAATGATTATAAAGCCGCCTCGGAACACAGGGAACCAAACCCTGCGTGTGCTCTCTTCCAAGGATATAGGCGATCGATAAATTCGAGGCTCGTATTAGATGGAAATAAAACGTTCGGAGATGCCAGAAGGAAGAACGGCGACTTAGAAGGCGAGCGCGCTGTCACTGCAGGCCTACTTCATGTCGCTAACGGAAGTCTCTTGGCCAATCGATCCATCGATTCTTGGTCAACGGGTCAGTGGGATCAAATGGGAGAGAAAATTAATGTAGCTCGACGTCGTGGAATGCAGCGACGTTACGCTACTCGCGACGAGACACTATTTAAGTGGAGTAAAAACCTCTTTAATCTATTTCAACCACGTACGGATCGCGTACACTTACGAGTGAAATTAGTTACTCTGGCGATTCCTGCCTGGCGATCCTTCGGAAACCAAGTGTAACCCCGTGTTTTATCCGTCAATTGGGATTCTTTAATCGAGCATCGAGGGTAGCCGGCTGGATTTCTCGAGTGGAAGACTGAAGGCCCGAAAAAGCAACGCTGAAGAAATTCGCCCGTCGAGTGTTCGTTGCGTTCAATTCGCCGATTGCGGCAGGTCTATTAAATCGCGATCTAATCACAGAAGTTACGCCAATAAATTGCCGTGACGCAAGGTATCCGGGCGAGCGGGAGGTTTTCAGGCTGCCCAGCCATCGGGCATTCGTTTCTATTACGGGGAATCTAAAAGTAACGAGGTATTTTCTCATATTATATAGCGTGCTCGGATCACGCATTATCCTCGGCCTGAACGAGACCCGTTGTTTAGAGCTAACTGTAACGTCTCTTTCCCTTTGCAATTGACTAACCGCGGGGCTTCTTCGTATCATTTCGCGAGGCTCCTCCGAGCTGTTCCCCTTTCTTCTCGCCGAGCGCTTTCCTTTCTCGAGGTACCGTCGGAGCTTGTGTTCTGTAAAAAAGAAATCCCTCTGAAACTAACGACCCCTTGGCGCGTCAGCGTGCGGCGAAGAACGAAGAGAGGGATAAATGTGTGGGATCAGCTGGGCAGAGGGTTGCGCGGGGCGAAGCTGGGCCCGCTGTAGAGCGATGACAGATGTTGCAGCCACATTAGATAATTAATCCGCCCGCGCGGAGGGATCCGGAATGACGGGCGTGGACGGGGATGATTATCGAGCGCGTTTAGTTTTATTAGCTCGTCCCGAGATAGAACCTGGGGAGGGGGGGGGGGGGGGGGTTGACCCCTGACTTCGTGCCCTTTCGATCCCACCCCACCGAGATTTCGGCGTGGCCCTGCCGAGCAACGGATATCTAAATCGACCCGCGAAGAATCCTGTGAAAAGTAAACTCTGCCGCCACACAAAGAACAGTGGGAAAAGTGTGACGGTAGAAATCGATAGAGGTAAGGTTCCCTCCGCCGTTCCTGCGAGGCTGCCGTTGAAGGAGACAGTGGCGCGGAAACGTTTAAGTCGCTCGTCACCCCTCTCGTTTCGTAATTTAAACACACGAGTCAGGTATCGTAGCCCCGTGTTTTATAATATTTACGTTAACCCTCCGCTAATGTTTATTCTGACGAACGCCGCGACTCTCCCCGTCGACGTCCTCCAAGCTCCACTTACGCGAGAGAACAGAGTATCCATCCCGCAGCCTACCAGCTCGCTGGAGAGTCCGGAGGAGATCGATTCTGGGGAAGCCAATTAAAGCGAAAAAAGTCGTTGATCGATCGGGGCCAGGGGGAGGGGGGGGGGGAAGGAAGAGGGGCCATCCACCTACGACGCAGGGGGAAGAAGGATAAACACCGGCGATCCTTCCCCCCTCGACTAAAAAGTCCCTCCCGACCAGTTTCTCCCTCGTTCGGCCGTCTCCGTCCCACTCGCTCGCGCCGGGGCCCTCTGTCCCAAGAGTCGAAGGCCCTTTTGGTAGCGTGGTGCCACGGCACCCTGACATTATCTGCCGGTTTATTATATAGGTACCTGGTGGCACGCGCCGGCCCCGGCAACAGCTGCTCTTGCTTCAGCCGAACACCGGAGGTGGATGAATAAAGTGAGAGGCACACCTTGCTGCAGACGCGTGCCGGCAGCCTTCAAGATGCGAATACCGAGATCCTCTGGTGCGTCTGGCCGTTGCCCTCCCGCCTCTATCTCCCGCAATCGGACCTGGTGAAATTTCCGACCGGACGCCGGAGACTGGGCTTGCGGCCGATATTCGTGGTACCGGGGGTGTGAGCATCTCGACATCGGGCACAGGGAGGGTTCTATTCGCTACGATAAAACACTCGATGGAATGGAAGACGCGACTAGAAGTCAGAGTTGGGCGTTATCTGAACGAAGAATTAGTCAACTAAGCCTGAAAATTAATCTGAAGGATAAAGGATCTTCTCACGACGAAAGTATTTTCATACGTCGCCAATTAGAACTCGAATGGTTAATTTAGTTCTTTTACTATCTGGTCCTAAACAAAAATGTCCCTTTCGTCCCGCCTCTCCCCTACTTGCATCTTTATCCGTCGTCGAATAAAATTCTTATCTTCTAAATAAATTCTTCCCCATCTATGCTCGAAGGATACCAAAAGTGGGCGAGACGAGGTGTTCCAGAGTAGAGTTTAAGGGGAGGCTGAGCGAAGTAAACCGGGTCAGAATTTATCTTCCAAGTTCCTTCTTATTATTCATACTCTGCTGCAGCTTCGAGCACCGCGAATCACCGGATCCTGTTTTCCCCAGAAAAGCCACCGCGCCGACGCCGCTCGGAGACATTTAAACGCAAGCTTCGTCCCCTCCGGGGCGAGCCGGCGCGAAAGTAAAAGTGCAAAAATTGGCCGAAAATATCTGCGGACGTATCTGGGTTAAGGGGACAGGAGTCGAGGAGGCGGTTGAGCGCGAGTGGTTGCCAGCTACTCCGTCGTCGGCTGATAAAAAGTTATACATGCGCGGATCTTCATCCGAGTCGGGCATTGTTCGGCCCCAGGTAGCAGGTGCTACCCTTCATGCCACGGGATGAATGCCGGGACGTACGAACGGGAGCTGACTCTTACGCACGCGCAAACACCGTTCTCCCGCATCTGCAAGATGGTCGCGGTGTAACGCGCACTCGCAGATGCAACCCGATCTCCCATTGTCGTCCTTCCGCTGCCGAAAATCATGTCGCGGCGCCTCGTGTTGTTTCGGGTTCGACTGGTATCTCGGTGCACGATCGACGGAGAGGCGATAAAGAATCGTTTATTTCCTTCGAGGCACCTGAGATGTTCTAATAATAAGCGGATCCTGAGCTACGAGTTGCTTTCGTGCAACGTGGCGGGCTGTTCGAATTTTCGATTTTATGACGGAAAAGTTCAGGTTTTAACGGGACAGAGGGGTAGATATTGATTTGAGAAGCGTTTCTGAGGGGATGCGCATCGCGAGCAGCCTGAAAGTTTTATGGGGGTTTGCTTCGGTTGGAGGTGAGTCATTTGTATTTTTATAGTAACTGCTCTAGTAACTGATAGCTTACTATCGTGCGATCCTTTTTTTATGATACTTTTAATAGCGATATGGATCGAGCTCGTTATACCGAAGAAAGAGCGTGGCTCGACCTTCCGAACCGCATTTCCATACGGCAGGCCGAGAGATCCGCCGCGAAATACAGATAAGATCGCATCTCTCATCTGCTCCTCTCCATCATTGCTACCTGCATCGTGGCTCGTGCCAGCGAACGTTTAAATTCGTGGATGTCACCTGCTGCTTCGAGAACACTCGAGGTGGCTTTTAGCCGAACCGCGCTCGATACAGCGGAGATGCATATCGATCCTCGACGACAGGGCTTGCTTGCTTTTCAAACACCGCCTCAAGTTTCCCGCCGAACCGTTCATCATCGCCCTGAGCCACCATTATCGCATATTACTGGGTCGTGATAATCGCTTCCACGAGCCTAGCCTAATTAAACTCGGAGCTTTTGAAACGGGCGACGGGAAGGGGTTCGTAAATTACAACTGGGGGAAAAGAAAAATCCTGTATAGTAGTAAGTACGTTTATTTTTTGCCTTTCGGCCTCAAAATGGGGTTACATGTGTAATGTGTGTAAGTGTTTCTGGGACTGTTAATTCAAGGCTGTGCTTTCGTCTTGACTTCTTCCTTCAGCTTGTTCTTCTTTTCTTCTCCTTTTTTATCAGAACCATAGGCATCCACTCCGCTCCTTCTTCTTCTTTCTTTAGTATCCATCTGATCGTTGAGTCTTCTCTTTTCAGCTTCTTACAGTCTTCTAGCATGTGAGCCAGCGTCTCTCTAAACCTCGTTACGTAGTCTGCATACTGTCTCTTTCTCTCATTCTAGTTACTTGCTTCCCCGCTCTTCGTTCCCACATCTGAACCTTGCAATCATGCTCCGGTCTCTGCTTCTGTAGTTTCCGTTTAGGTAATTTGCTCTCTGGTTATCCCTGATTTCTGTCTAATTTACGTTGTATCTGCCTGCTAGTATTCTGTCGAAAGATGTTATATATTTGTTATAATATTTTTTTATAAGAAAAATTCTATAGATACATTATAATTTTTTACAAGAAAACTCCTAAAAATCCTATTCACTTTCGAAAGATCTTATATATTTGTTATAATATTTTTTTATAAAAAAATTCTATAGATACATTATAATCTTTGACAAGAAAACTCCTAAAAATCCTATTCACTTTCGAAAGGCCACTTTGAAAGGATTTGGAAGATGAATCGGGGGGTCCAAAATCTTCTCGATACTAACTTTTATAATTTTGAAGTTATAGAATAGATTTTCATAGAGATCTCTCTTTATTTTCCACAATGGATATCCGACAGGCTTACCTAATTACTGATCGAGAAGATATGGAACAACGACTCCTGCTGCCACGAAACTCGCAGCATCGTTGCGTAACCCGTAGCTGACCATACGCGGCCGTCGGTCGGTGGCTTTTTTTTTCTTACTTGTTCCCCATATGCGTTCGCATCTTCGAGCAGCGGATGGAACTGACAATAACTTACTGATCGAAGGCAGCTGGACCTTCCTCGAGTCATCTGCCCGTGTAGCTCGCGATGCGATAACTATTCTCTCGCCCCTTTACCGCCGACCGCATTAATGGATATTTATTATCGTCATCGAAGGTGGGTACCCAGAAGACAGCTGACTCGGAGGAGAGTGCCGATCAACTCTCTGTACGATGCGAAACCCATAGCGCTCCCATGCTGGTCCTCTCGCGCGCGAATACTTAAATAAATACGATGAGAAGCTAAATACGATTTTGAGGTAACAGGAGAATGGAATAAAACGTGAGATCTGCGAGAATCCTGAAATTAAATAAGTGAAATAGAAATACCAAAGTATCGAGCAGAAGCTCGAAGATAATTTCCCGAATAAAAGCGTGGATCGGTGTCCCTCGCGGAGACTCGTCCACTAATCGAGTGTCAGGCCTCCGGCGAAATGATTATCGCTAACGAGAGGCTAATATACTACTTCCTGCCTCCGTGTCGCAAATATTTGACGCGAGGATGTAGCCGGAGTGGAATTCTACACGAGCGGGGCCGTGTTCCGTGTCGCGCGCGGCGGTTTCGGCACGCGCCTCGCCGCCGAAAAGCCGACTGTGGGAAGAGCATACACGCGAGCGTGCACGGCAAAAGGGGACGCTCGGGAGATGACGAGGTGGTATTATGCGATACGTGAAGGCGGGAAATGTCCACCGGCGGCAACATCCACCGGTGATCAGAGGGAATTGTGCGGGGTGGATGTTTAACGACGAGGGGGGAAGAAAGAGGAGAGTCGAAATGCCACGCGACTCTTGAAATGTCAGGGCAGCATCCCTCTAATAGGCTGGTACCGCGCTGGCGCCGACCTATCCCCGGGAACACCAGGATGTATAGACTTCATCAAGTCACTTTGTCACGGTTCCAAGTCACCCATTCCGGCGATTAGACTTGGGGATGAATGT
Organism: Andrena marginata; assembly: GCA_963932335.1. Taxonomy (NCBI): domain Eukaryota; kingdom Metazoa; phylum Arthropoda; class Insecta; order Hymenoptera; family Andrenidae; genus Andrena; species Andrena marginata. The sequence continues at coordinate 3,711,554 of OZ010660.1, forward strand.
ATATCGAGGGGGAGAGAAGCGCGAGATGCTGGAACTAATTTCAACGATTAAAAAGCTGTCGCTATTTTATTCCGCGGTACTTGAACGTGTGGAAAGGTAGGCAGTATAGTTATTATAAATTTTTATTGTAAGTTTCCAGTGTATCGGGTACCAAAAGTTCAAGTGAAGGAAGATACTAGGGTAAACGCACCAATAAACGAACACTTAAGGCCAACGAATGAACAATATTATAAAATTATTTTTACAGCGCGATTGATTCCACGTGCTGCGAAAAATGTTTAGATATGGAGCAAGACATTAAAAGAAGTGTCTAATTAATTAGTTGCTTATTTTACACATTTTAGTAAAAAATGTCCATTCACTGGTACATTCACCCTAAGTACCGTAAACTGGGTTGACTTCGCCCGCCCGGGCTGACATTGCCCACTTTTCGGAAAGGCTTCATTTTATTTTATTGTGAAGTAATTAGCGCATTTAGTGTTTTGTAGTTGATAGCAATAATTTCTCCAAGGTCAAACGAGAAAAAATAGCGAATTCAATCATATGGTAATTTTTCAGTTAGAGTAAAGAAAGTGGGCAATGTCACTCCAGTTTACGGTACTTAATATTCGTCTTTTAAATTTTCAAATCTCTACTTCACCGTTCAGAATTTGAGATGAAGCATAAATGAAACCTCCTATTCACTACCAAGTTCGAGAAGTACACTCGCAAGTGCCTGTGACCCCTATAGCTACAGTTTCCAGGCCCAACTTTGAATTACCCTTTCCGAATAAGAAGACGATCCACTTGCGTGATCCGTTCGTTCGCGTCGCATACTACTTCCGCGTGCGTGTGGCCACCCACACGGCGGTGGGCGCGTATCGAAAGCAGAGTGCGCCTATCAGCGTGCAAACGTGTCCGCGAGTGGTCGATAACGGGCAGAGAGACGTCGCGGGCTGTAGGATGTTCATCGGACACCGTATATCCTGTTATTCGGCCTACTACAGAACCATGGCGAACGGTGTCGCTAAAACGAAGACGGGCACGAGGGAAAAAGAAGACTACAGTAGTTGACAAGCTATTCGAGGAGCATCGAACGGAGATCGTGTTACACCGGTCACAGAGGGCTAAAGGCTTCGCTTTCGAAGATGATCTCCCTGGGTGTCTCCGATTAAACAGAGATACACAATCTTATCTGGCGCAAGGTAACTCGCGGCGGCGATTGTTTAGCGTCTCGTATGATCGCGTGGATTGTATGAATAATGGGCAGCACGCGTCGACGTCGACTTTAGAGCAGATTAGGATATATTTCCTTTTGTACGATTAGGAGGTGATTAGCGTGGAACAATGTATGCGAAGTGTGGGTTAGAGTTTTACCTTGCGAGCTCTAATTTCTCGTGGAAATCGATTTCGAGAATGAGTCACATAAGATCTGGCTTGCGCTGTCACGTAGAACTTGAAGAGAATTGTCAGAGTACTTGGTGAGACGATTTCCGAAGGCATTTAAGTGGACTCTCGATCGCCTATCGACTCCGTGAGATCGAAATCACAATGCGAGCTTCTTGCCTTCAGGTATGCAGAGTTGTATGGGCCCAAGGCATCGACGATGAGTCAGACAACAACGTGGAATGTCGCTAATGAGTCGCGGCGGTGATGAGTCGAAACAAGAGAGACTCCGCATCGGTCGATTTTCTCCATTTCCCAGGGAAACCTATCTTCTCGGATAATTTCCGTGAATCTTCGCTCGCTTGACGTCAAATTAAAGACTGTACACACCTAGATCTTCAATTTCCATGTGAGGCTTCCAAAGATACACCCTCCATACAAACAATCCTAAATGCCACCTTCTGCGATTCCCATTAATAAATCCTGACGAAGCTACATTGATATTTCCAAAATGTTTAATCCCCAATATTTTCCATCTCACAGCTATTCCCTTTGAAGGCTCCAAGGTGGCTGCCAAGTCCCCGGAAGACGTTCCCAGCGAGGATTCCGCGCGTAGCGGCACAGCGACGCTGGAATGATTGGCACGAAAGCGATCGTGATGTCGGCCCGTTCCGAAGTGTCCGCTCGGAATTAGGTAAGAAACGTAGTCGCCTGCGAGGACTTCGTTACGCGTCTCGGATCCACGGATGAGCGTCATGCAAGATGCCAGTAATCGCGCGCCGGCGGGCGCACACGCACGTGCACGGCACACTGGCACCTTGAATTCGCGTGTTCGCGGATCGTGGGAACTGGTGTACTATCTTTCAAGAGCGTGGGTTAGCAGTGTTAGTGTTTATTCAGCGGGCAGAACAATGCGGAGGACTGTCGGTGGCCGTTCCGCATCGCTGAGCCCAAGATCATCAGCAGCCGCTTGCTACTGTTCTAAGTGTAGCTTTGTCACTTGCAGATGACTAAGGTATCTCCCCCTCTCCTCTCCTCCACCCCCGGACCACTTAATGATATCACGAGCGGCTGTATCTCGACAACAGATTACGTGAATCCCTGAAGACGAAGATTCGCGGCTGAGCTCCGCGATCGTCGAGGCTTGTCTTTTAATTCGTGCTCTGACATTTGTTGCAAGTTACGACTCATAACGCTGGTTTGAATAGAAATTCCTGGCGGTCAATTATTAAACTGAAATTCGCTATACGTTGGATACATTCCCTTTATTGGTAACGTGGGGAGTTCCGACTGCCAACGTGCTATCCGCAGAAACGAATCTTCACCACTCGCGTGGCAAACACGCCGAATGCCCGTGCCAACCTCGCAAGCTCCATGAGAAAGTGGTATTCTTCCCAGAACCGCACAGCCAAACGAGAGATTCTCAAAGCAAACGTAACGCGCTACCACTCGAAAGACCATCCACGTGCAGGGCGGTTGCGCAACGCGCAGCGGCGCCGTTTTCCCCGTCGATATAAGGTAGGAGCGCAGAATCTGGCGGTCCCTGTTGCGCAAAATGTCGATTGCACGCCCTCCCCGCCGCCAGGTATCCCCCCTGTTCCTGGGTAACCTCGATTCCCGTCCGCGTCATCTCCCGTTCGCGGCGGAACAATGGCGGCGTTACGACGTCGAACGGTCGCCAGAGTTGGAGGATTTCTCAGGTGAGCCCCCCGAGCGTTAACGCAATTTCCACGAAAGGTGTGTGCTCGGTGGAAGACAGCTCGCGGAGCCGGCCGAGGTCCCCGGTTATTGATCGCAGCTCGAGCTGGCTGGCTGGCTGGCTTGGCTGGTTGATTTTACTCCCGACACGACTGGAGGACCATACTGGATGTGTGGTATGGATAATGGTCGCCTATACCTACGCGCTACACCCACACCTGCCAGCGTAGGCTACACGTAACGGCGTGGCTGCAGGGGAAGGGGGGGGGGCGGGGGGAGGAACGACGCAGATACCGATTAAACTCTACGTCTGCGGTTCGCCCGATGAATATTCCCCTTTTTACCGCTCAGAACTCGACACCCATCCTTCGGTTCCACGGTGACCTTTCTCCTCTTGAGACCCCCTGGAGATTGGATCCTGGGGTCTTGTAGGGTTTCCAGTGGCTTGGAACCGTTGGAAAACAGCTCTGACAGAACGGAGAGCAACGAGAGGAGACATCCCACGCGGCGAAGTATAAAAATGATCATCAAGATTCTGATGTGAATAGTAAGTTCTGGTAGCTTGATAGGGAAGGTGCCTGTGCCCTGGGAGCTGATTAGCAACTTAGTCGAGGCTGAAACGATGAGGCTCAGGCACGGAAGATCGACGAAAGAGGATTTTTATGGAGAATTAGGTCTCGCGACGAAACGTTTCTTGAAATTCTACCGTCGGCAACGACGCGGACAAGCTCCAAGCTCGCCTAGCGCAGAGCCGAGGATCCTGGGTAGGTGGTTTCGTATCCTGGCGACCTGGGCTGGTTCCACCGTTAACCACACCCTCGATTGACCAATTTATTACTCATCTAACAACCGTGGGCTACTGTGCGGCTCGCTGTGCGATTCTGACGAGGTGCACCCGTCGATCGCGCCACCCTGAACGTTGCGGGGTTCTCGCTTGGATAACCTAGATTTCGATACTCTCGCTCTCTCTCTCTCTCTCTATTTCAATTACCGGTGTGTGATGGTCCCTTGACCGGTCCGATCGATAGTACTCGCGGTCGAACATCCTCTGTTCGCTATCCGAGGCATCGTTTCCGATGTAAGCCAAGATTAGAGGTCCTCTTACCGGAAGAGGATCTGCGGAGCACGTTTACTACAGCCGCCTATTAATCGGAAATAGGTGACAGCGGACGAGCTCTGTACCTTCCGTACACCTCGACAGCGAGAAGCTCGTTCCAGGAACTGAAGCTCACCATCCCCAGGGCGCCCTGGCTCCACACCCCAAACCAGGGATAGGTTGCAGTAGGATGCCCATGCCCGGCGAGATAGCGCGAAATTCAGCCTCGTGACACGGCAATTTTTCCCTCCCACCACCCCTCCCAGATTTCCTAGCGAGGTAATAACCATCCGAACCCTCCCCCTCTCGTTGCTGCACCCCCCTTTCAGCTCGCAGTAGCCTATTCGTGGCGTGGGCGGTGGGTACGAATGCGAGAAGTTGCGAGGAAGCCTTAATGATCGAGCGCTTCTTCCACGAACCCGGGGGAATCTGATTCAAGGGGGTGGAAGAGGCGGCCCGGCCGTTGTGTGGGTGGACGGGCGGCTAAAGTCAGATCTCCAAGGTTTCATAGGTGTGTTGGCTACAAACGGTTGCTAGGCTACGCGGCTGGGGAGGCAACCGGTCAATACCTCGCCTCTGCTGCTGGCTTACCTCCGCATGAGCTAAAACGTCACCGGTGGAGAGTTGCTCTCCACCTGTCCCACCCTTCCCGCCGACCCTCCCCAGCGCCAGCAGCCACCGTGCCACGCAGCGGCCGTTACTCCACCTCGCCCGCCCGACGCCACCATCCGCCAGCGCGAACCGATCCTCCTTTTTTTTTCTCTTTCTTTTCCTTCTTTCCATCAGCAACGACCACGACCAGCGGGGCCGCTAACCCCCTCATCCGTATCTCTGGACGGTTCCATTGGCGGTTCTCACGCGCGCAACGTGCCTATCTGCCTGTCTGTCTTTTAAGAGGAACAGGGCTGTAGCCTGGGAGGGGAGGTAGGGGTGGCCACCGAGCCTTCGCAGGAAACGAGGACGAGGACACGTCCCGGGTGGAATTCAATTCGATGATGCCAGCGAGTTTCATGTAGGTTGCAGGCTGCACCTGTGGCCAAGTCGTAGGTGGAGCTTGTACGATCTTCGGGGTGTGTTTGATTGAGGCACGGACGAGTTTTCAGGGTTTACGTGGAAGTTTTAAAGGAATGCTCGATGTTTGCGGGGTGTAGTAGTGGGTAGGGGATGGTTAAGTTTTCTTTTCGGTGCACTTTGGAGGGACGGAGTTGGAGGTAGGCGACGAGTGTCTTGAATTTACCCGTATCTAGCGTTGGGAAATGGGTCTGCTGCGCGGGTTTCAATTCTGAATGGAGGACTTGGCACGAATACTTTCGGTTCGAAGTGGGAAGCACGAACCGAATGAAGCGAGACGCGACCAGGTTCGACATAAACGTCCGCGGTGATGCGAAGACTACTGATCGGACTGTACCATGCGAATTTCACCCTCGGCACACAATGGATTAAGTGAAATGCAACGTACGAAATAAAATAGAGCGTTTAAGATCAATGTTCCAGATAACATCGCCCGTAGCATTATGCAATTTTGTACCAATTATTACACACTTCTATCGAGCACGGTATCTCGCCGCATTTTAAACGCACGAACCTGCCGTGGTATATTCGTGTCTATGCCTCCAACGATACCATGCACCCGCGTCGATCTTTCTACCGGGCTTCTGGGAACCGCGAGCTACCTGCGCAGTCTCTTAATTTTCTGTCGTTACAGCAACTAATCTAGGATTCCACACTTCGCTACTCAGCAGGATATCTAGCATCCCAACAGATCGCCAAATCTACATCTGACCCTATTCCCTATTTAGTCACAGACACGCCTCGTTAGAGTAAAAGTCAAATCTTCCAAAAATTCAAGTACCTTCCCGCAATACGCAGAAAGCAAAAGACGAAGAAAAAGAAGATTTCACTGAACACACGCTCAAGCCAGTAAAATGGAATTAGTAAAAAACCAATTACCTGTATAGAATTATAGCGTAAAACATATAAAGAAGATTTCCAAATCAAAAAACCTGGTGCTTTAAGGGGTCATTCTGGTTAGCGCGCCGATAAATTCAGCGATTTTCAGGGATTTATTGCGAAGACAGGAATTATAGTAATGGAATAAAACTTTTCTTCTATCGATTAAACTACATTTCTACGGTAAATAAAAAATATAAAAGTTATAAAATTATTGCTTCTAAAATGGTTTTGATGGCGATTTTGATGACATGTTTAAAAATTCATGCCTCGCTCGTGCAGGTGATTTCAGCAGTTGAACTTATTTAAAACCAGAAATACAAACAGATTCTTGATCAGTATGACAGTCGCTATGGCCCGTACTAGAATAAATAATTTATCCTTAAAATTAACAAAATGGTGGGCAAAATACAAGAATCAATGTATTTTGGCTGTGTTTACTGTGCTATTTTCGATTTTAAAAGTAGGTTAGACTCAACAGAAATACTTGGTTGTAGTACCGACCAGAGGTATAGGTGTGCAGAATAATCAGTTCAATTTATAAAGCGATCGGTTCGATAGATTTTGAGATTTTACCTGCACCATGTGAAAAAATGCCGTTCCTAGAAAAACGCGTTCAAAGTTTTTAAGTATGGTGGTCGAGGCTCTGCGCTCCCTACAAAATACCTACGTAGAAGCGAAAATAATTAGAATATTTCAATGAAAATTTAATAGTACATTCTTGAAGATATCTACTTTCGAAAAATGTTATAAAAAAAAAATCGATTTTCTCAAATCGTCTAACCAGAATGACCCCTTAATCAAATCATATCCTTCCGCAGCGACTGAACAACAACAGCCCCAGCAGTTCGATTTAGAGTCCAGATATAATCCAACAAAAAACAGAGACACAGCCCCTGGTCGATCGCAGAGCTCTCCCCCTCCCTGTCTCCCCAGTAAAATTACCTACGAAACGCCCGACATCTCCCTTCGCGGGTACCCGTGTTCACGCGTGTTCCTTTCGTGGCGACCGAGCCAGCCACCCATTTCCGGGAACCGCAGCCACGGGAAGCCCCCAGGGACGAGCGAAAGGGGTGCTGCCCCCCTGCTCCTCTGGCTCTGCGCCACCCGCAGACACGCAACGCTCTGGTGATGCATCCCCTGCGTCTAGGGGAGGGCGACGTCGCCGTCACTGCTTCCTTCCCGTCGCTTTTTCACTTCGGTCGCCTCGCTGCTCTCGCCGAGGGCTTCCTTTCCGCGATATTACGGGGCCCACACTCGGTTGGCGTAATTTGCCGCATTCGGGTTCCAAGATGGCCGTTTGAGTCCTGGATGGTGAATAGTTGAAGAGGTGTTTGGACGCGGGGTCGATTTTGAATTACAATTTTATTCGCAGGCTCGGAATAAAATTTACAGAAGATTCTGATCCCGTCGTGGGATGAAGTTCAGTTACCTCGAGAAGTAATACTGATAACGAGGAGTACGTAGTGGGATTTTTAACCTGCACTCGTCAGTCGAGGGTCTCGGATTCGGATTAGCGATGATGTATGGTTTCGAGGTGGTTCAGGTAAATTGTCGAGTAATTTTTTACAGAAGCGACGAACGTCCGTGAACGTTGATATAGTGGAGGTGGAAGCGGATGTACGATTAATAAGAAGTTGGAGTGGTTTAATATATATCCCGTCAGGATCTGACTCGAAATTTCCCTCTTCCAAGGGAATATAAATCAGAACGATGGAAGACGCTAGTACCTATAAAGCAGCTCTGCGCTCGTACGTCTCGACGGTTTTCCCGATAAAATCAGCTCGTTAGAATGAATAATCGAGCTTCCCAGCCGAAACGTCACGGCGCCACGAGTTAAAGAGCCCCTAATGATCTCGGTGAAAGCAATAATACTTAGACTGCCAACGAGCCATTAGCAGATACTCCTAATATCGTAACAGTTACGATTCCTGAAATCAGCGAATCCCAATTACGTTTCCCTAAAAACCACGCCACCCGATACTTTCGAGTCGAGAGAAACCTAAGTACCTATGTAGTTACACGTATAATTAGCCTAAATGCACGGTCTTACTCCCTGCTAAGCCTGAAGAAGCCACTGCCGCCTAGAATTCTATTGAAATCAAGAAACGAAGGTGCAATGTTTCATCCGGTAACAGTTTCTCGAAGGAGCCAGGGTCGCGAGCATCCCGCACGAGGCTCCCTCGTCCAGCAGCAATAACAGTCGAGCGATCTAGCCGCTGGCGAGCCGATTCCTCCGTTTCAGCCGCGTGCACATCCTCGTCGCTCACCTGCGTTCACCTGTCTTCCGCTCGCTTTCCTTAACCCTACGCGACGCCACGAAGCAGGATCCACATTGCGGCGACCATTTAAACATCGCCGTTTCACAACCGAGAAAACCAGCTCCCACATCCCAGCGATTAAGCAGAGACGCGGCTTCGAGCTGGATTACGACACCGCGGAATCCACCGCGTGCCTCTCCCACACGAGCATCTTTCTACGCGTGCACTTTGTGGTGCGAGAACGTAACGTCGAGGAAGGGCCAGTTGCTGAGATGATTCAGAGGAATCCAGTTCAACGAGTCGATGTCAGTTTGATGGCCGTTTGCCGAGCTTCTTGGGGGCGGGTAATGGTTGAAGGGGGTAGATTCTATTTCTCGGGGGGATTGGTTTGGAGATCGAGAAGAGGGTGGCACTTGCTGGGTGGTTTACGTGATCGCGTACAAAGAAGAAATATAAATGCACTGTGGTTTTAAATTTGAGGAACTGATTTCTATTTCACATACGCCACTGTTTTATTCCTTGTGTTACGCAATGGAAGAGTATCTGCGATATATACTCTGCAATATATCCGCGATATTTTGTATCGGTAGTAGAGGTATGACGGAGGCAGGTATCGCGTGGACATCGTAACCGCGGCAAAGCATGAAAATGGAGGCAGGAGGAGATAGGGCAGATCGTGAATTATGAACTATACCGAGTTCGTTTGGCCGCACAAGTTCAGAGAGAGAGAGAGAGAGAATGCACGAGGTGTATCGCGTGATAGCGTTCCGCATCCAAGAACATTGAACTCGAAATGCCGCTGACAAAAGACAAGTTTCCAAGCGTTTGCTTCGCAGAATCGGCCTGCTATAGTTCCCAGCTAGCAGCGGCCCGATGCTTCGTCCCTCTTTCTCTCTCCTGGATACTTTCTATATTCTCGATTTCTTCCGAAACACGTCGATACATTCTCATTAATTAACATTCAATGCAACTAAAGCGCGCCTGCCTCGGCTCGGGCCTTGAACGGATCCCAAGCGTTCCGCTACCAGCCCCTCCACTAAAGACTTTTTAATCAATTCGTATGTAAAATCGAGGATATCGCTATCCTCCTCCACTGTTCTCCAAGCTTCTACTGTTTTAACGGTGAATTTCGGTGACAATCTTAGCCAGAAGTTAATCAATTTCCAAGATATACTAATCAATTCTCCGGAATTCTTATGGCGATTCAGTTCGCTGCTCGATGTTTCTGTAGACAAAGTTTCAAAAACTTTGGCCTATTATTTCAGACTTAATTTTGTAGATATATTTCTGAATATTGCGTTTCCCCATAAGAATGCACGTTGAATTAAAGGTTAAATAATTGAAAAACTATCGAATCAATTTTTCTAAAATTTTCCGGAGAGTTTCACTAACGTAGAAAAATTCAATCCCACCAATTTCAAAGATTTTCGCTTATTTTTAATGTTAACGAAGTTCATCCTTAAATCTCCCCGAAAAACAGTGAGATATAATCCGAGGAATTGGACGTTTCCGAATCCCACGTTGGTTCTTTTAGAGGCTTCAAAATATAAGTTACCTCCATTTGAATTTTTCACTATCCTCTAATCTTACTAATATCACCTTTAGTGAAAACCTAGTCCTCTGATCCCCGCAATACTATTATAAAGAAAACCTTGTATATTCCTCCAAAGGGCCGCATCCATAGACCACAAGCCTCCATTAGAAATGTTATCAATTTCCCCAGGGAAGACCTCCCTTTTGGAATTCAATTAAAGCTGAATTTCCCCATCTCCAGTGAGTTTTCATCGTTATCTAGCCGCGGGGATCGATCAAGATTGCCACATCCGGAAGGGTTTCTTATAAAGTTTCCCTCCTTTCCATCGTCCACGTAGCCCATGATCCAGGGCTGCACGCACGCGTATTTTTCTCTCATCTTTCATCGCCTACCATCGCGAAACGATGCACCTGCGGACGCGTGTGTATGTCCGCGGGTACAACAACCGAGACGCGATTATAAGCGAGCTGCTCTAGTACCACGGGCCTGTGTTTCTTCTCTTCGCCCGCATTCCCTTCCCTTTGTTCGGTTTTTTCCCTTCTTAAGTCTGCTAAGTGAAGAAAAACCAACGAACAGAGGAACTGTGTTGGCCAGTTCGGAGAAACTATGAGGGATCGTGCTCGAGGAGCTTGACGAGGGGGTCCAGCGAGTGGAGGGGCACTGGTGCCTCGCGATATTTATAAAAGTCCGAGATTTTCTTACCGATATTTTAAGATTTCGGTAGAGTAAAGAAACTGCGAAGAATTTTTCAAGTAGAGCCCGTGTGGGTGTCCAGTATTCCATGAAATTTATCGAAAACAGAAGCTTGCTTTGCTACAGTAAATACTAAAACGAGTAATCTTTCGCAGAGTAAGAAGACGATCTCGATTTCAAATAATAACAGGGCCTATAATTTCCATCAGCATCAGATGCACACAATTTTCCTCCGGCACTCGTAAAGACCTCGAGGCATTAATACCCGACGTTAACTCTGCACAGTGGATATCCTCCGTGGCCAAGTTATGCTTCTCGTTTATCAACTGCCTTTTGTGATACGCGATCTGGTATATTCGCGACGGTGTCATCGAAGCGAGTCGCCGTTGCCTGCTATAATACGAGACCTCTTCCGAGAAAACGGATGCGGCGTTAATATTTCCCAGCCACGCGTGACCTGTCCACGCGATCGTTCTAAAAATCGCCAACAACGCGAACCTGTCCCTACCACCGTTCCACTAATAAGAAAAACAAAACAGACCCTCCGTTCCCCCCTCCCCCCTACGGGATCAAAGCAATCGAGAAGTTGTCGATTCCCCCCGTCCGAGTAATCGTTGCACCTTTAGGGACGAAAGCAATTAAAAGGTAGCAATAAATGTTGCGAATAATAAATGGTGGCCGAGGCGTAATTGCTGCTCGAACTGTTCATAAATTCACCGGCGCGTGACAGCACGCGAGCTTTCGCGCGTAACCCCGCCGTATTGTGCATGAAAAGCTGTCCGCAATTCGGCGAGATGTTTCAGAGAACAGTGAAATATCGGCGAAAGCGGGCCGAGTATAAATGCGATCGGTAGATGTCGCGGGTCGCATCTGTCCGAGGCATGTAATTTTTAACATCAACTTTCTATGTAATTTACCGCCCCGTCGTCTAGACGTACCCCCGGCCTCGATCACGAATTACGTACTCCCAGCCCCGTTCGGCCGTTTCTCAGCTAAGCAAAAGCACGAATGTGCAAGGAGCGGCAGGGATTTCTCTCCGCGAAACGAACGGCTCCGTCTGATGAAAATTCATCGTGGAGGCTCAGCATCGATCTCCGTATTCCTGCAGTCCCGAGAAGCCCCTTATCTTACCGCGAAAATCCGCCGCGAACTCGCTACTATCGCGATCTTCCTGTGCGTTCCATCGTCCGCGGTTGTCAAGCACGCGAAACGAGCGGCGCAAAAAATTGCGGAGCATCCGAAATAGAGGTGTATACCGCTCCTTTAATGCGCTGTGATTTAACATCGGGGGTGGATGGGTAATTAAATGGGAGAAATAAGAGGCCGTTGTTTATTAGACACCTTGTACTTGATCGGAGCTTTATTTTTTTTTATGAATTTTCGTTAGCGGCGAATGAGAATCACTGTGTAATATTTTGTTACATCGATGAGACGTGGTTGTTATTAGCGGGATAACGCAAGGAGTGTGTGGTTTATATTTCCAGCGGCGCTGTGGAATTAAAATGCACGCGTATTCGGGCGTCGTGGCTCGAGCTGATACGGTCTCGAGATCGAATAAATATGCAGCCTCATTATGCGCCGTTCGACCCTTGATTACTGACCTCTTCACCCATACTGGCCATTGGTGAATTATTCATCGTCCTCGCGCGCATCCTAAAAACTCATCAGAGGGACCGCGGACGTCTTCTCGGGGCGTCGCGAGCGCAGCGGTTAACGAATACGAGCGTCTGGGATAAAAGAAACGTGTTTGCCTTTGGGGACTTCGCGTGGGACACTCGCGCGTCACGTTCTGTTGCGGGAGGCTTGTTAGAGGCGAGTCAGAAATTGAGATCTTTCGAGAAGCGGATGAAAGTAGAGGGTTTAGGTGGGAATTGTAGAAAATTTTACGCGATACGCTTACGGGCTTTATTTTTTGTTTCGTAGGGTCAGATATGAACGATTCCAGTGGCGACATAATCCTAAGGGATTTAAGATTCCAGGGAATATCGAGGAGCGTGAAGGTTAGATAATAAAAGATCGATTCCAACTAAGAACTCTCCACCTCTAAAGTACAACAAACACAAGTGTGAAGCAGATGTAGAAGTATATGAATCCACGAGTCTTATGGGCTTCTCATATTCTGAAATTTCGCTCTCAGTTTCGCAACGATGAAAATACTTGCGGAGCCTTCTTGAAAGAAAACGAAATTTTTTCCACGAAATTCGACATTTCAACTTGAAACGGCCGCCTTTTTCTACCGAAATGCAATATTAAAATTCAGAGAACGTCAGGTACTTCCGAAGGTTATTTATTTTTCAAATCTATCTGAATTTTTGCTTTCAGATGAATCGTTTAGCCTGGGGACTGTCCACCAAGTTTAAAAAAAACACGACTCATATCCAAGCGGATATCTCCTTTAGTTAATAATAATATCCCACGAAAAATTTAGAATAATATAGTTAAAAGATGTATCTTTTAGTAGATAAACATCGCGTATGATTTTCACTTATACTTTTGCCCTAAAAAAAATTCTCCAGGTGGATGTGACCCCTTAATAAAATCACTCCACCTACCCTCGCGACAAATAGAGAATCCAAGAACGTCCACAAATTCCCACCTCCCCTCTTTGTCCCTCCAAATTAATCCCCCCGGGACCTATCGACGCCTAATCAAGGCTAACCCCGCCGAAATCGGCTAAAGCAGCTCGATTGCTCCATCTCGAGTGGCCCCCGCGTTCCCGGGGATTCGCCCCGGTCGTGGCCGAGGGAACGCGGCGATTCGCAGATGCGTTCCTCGTCCAGATGCGTATCCACGGCCGCGTGGAGAGATACGCGCGCATTTGCCCGCACACGGGCACACGTAAACACCGGTGTGTGGGTCCACCTGAGCGAGCAGACGAGCGAGCGAGCACCGGAGGAGAAGGTGTCTCACATGGGTGCCTCTGTTCCCTGCAACACGAGTCCCACAGATGGGGGAGACATCCGGGCAGCTGACGTTCAAATGAAACTGACTGACTGACTTCGGCTTAACCGACTCCACATCCTCCTTCGATTAAGGAGAACTACGTCCGGAGAAGTTGGAGAACGGAGGATGGGGACTTTATATATTCCATCAAATTGTTTTCCCTCCCCCTTTCCTGGGTGGCCAGTTTCCCCCCTTTCCCGTGTACGCCGTCATCGGCCCCGCACAACTCGCCTCCTCTCCTTTGTCTCCTCCCTTCCACGCCGTTCGAGAATAATCGCGAGGTATAGCTTCGGGGAACAATGAGGAATTAAATCCTAGAGTTCCGAGGATCCTTCCTCGAACGTAGGAAACGCGTCTCCTCTTACCCTCTCGAGGGAGATTTTAGATACATATTCATGCGTTCTCGAGGATAGCTGGTACCCTTCGGGCGCCTGCAATTGGGATCAGGAAAATACGGGCTCTTAAATGGGATCTTTGCCTTTTTTTTGGGGGGACCCGTTGCTGCGCGAGGAATTCAAAGATGGCTGTGCGTGAGAAGAGCGTAGAAAGTGAAATGGTGGGAAGCTGGCGCGACGGTTGCCTAGTATTTTGTTGAACCTTCGAATGATTTTCCTGCTCGCTTACTGTTGGATTTTCCCCGCTCCCTTCGCCGCGCTCGCCTTCGATCCAGAGGGAGAGATATCAGTGTTCCACGAAGTCCAAGCAGGATACGTTGGGGTAACGAAGGCTCGTTCCTTTATCCTGTACTCGGCAGAGTCGAGCGCGAAGGACTTAGAGCCGGATGGTTTGTCAAAGATGAGGCTGCCATCGATCCTCCCGTGGCAAGTTCGCCAAAATTCCGCTGGTATCAGCCTCGCTCGATAAGATTGCGTGACATACGCAGAGGCATGCGAACCTGCCACGCAATCCCTTGCTCCGTTCGTGGAGGAGTGGTGAAAGACGATGAAACGTCGCTGCTCGTAGATCGTCCAATAACGCGTGAATTTAAATACACTCCAATTAGGTAAGCAATATATACACAACTGCACGACGCAGATATGCGTTCCAGCGTCTGTCCGTCGAGTGCGTTAACGCTTAACCCAGTCCACTGCTTCTAAACCCTCCATTCTAACTTTCCACTTGAATCCTCCCCGCCGCAATCCGCCTAACACCTCCACCAAACGATGCCCTAATAAAACCATCAGCCACCAAAGCAACCACACCCCAAATATCCCCCGACCATCCTCCCCCTGCGATCCCGACTGCTCCGAGTCGAGAATTTCCTGCATCGCCGAAAAGAAGCCCCGCAAAACCCTCCCGCCCCCTTTCCTCTCGCGATCCTCGCCTTCCGCCAGCGTTCCTAGCCGCTCCGCGCGCAGAAAACCGAGCGCACAGCCGGTGCGCCCCCTTCGATCCTACGTTGCCAGATAATCCCCGTCGTTCACGGTGACCAATTCCAACGTACCGTGGTCGAAACGCGGCCAGGATGCCGAGTGGAACGAGATAGAGCGCGGCATTTGCGCGGACAGAGAGCGAGAGAGAGAGAGAGAGGGGGGGGGGGCGGCAGCGACGGAGGAAGGTGGAAAAGGAAGGAAAGAAAGAAAAGAGACAGCGTGCCCCGGGGGACTGGGGAGTAGCCCCGTGAAACGGCGAAGAGGGCCCCGGGCAGCAGGGGCTTCGATAAAACGACCAGGGAGAAGGTGGAGGAGCAGGAGGGGGGGCAGCGCGGGAGAGACAACTGGAGAACACGAGGGAGAGAAGGGGAGGGAGCGGATAAGAGGAAGCGTGGGCACTCAGGTGTGACTCTCCCGCGGGTTCTCCTGCCTCTCCTTGCCAGCAGCAACAGATACGCGGACCTTGGTCTCCCCGTGCACCTCCGGAAGTGCTCTTTATCTCTGTCGGTCTGTCCCCTCGCCCGTACCAGCGTGCGTGCGTGCGTGCGTGCGTGCATGCGTGCGTGCGTCTGCCTCGCCGACTGCACGGCCGGGTCGGGCAACGGCCATGCCCGTACCGACTCGATTAACCGAAATTTCGATCTACGACCGAATACCATTATCGACCAAACGCTGGATCCCCATAGGTCATCTCCTGTCCTCGCTCTTCTCTTTGCAGGGGGCTCGAGTGGATGCACGTGGGAAGGGCTGATCAAGTAGGGTCGTCGATGACGAGTAACGCTGGCATTAACGACGAAGGTGAGGAGGGAACGGTCTTCTTTCGCTTCGCGCTGCTTTATGACGGCTACTGCGGGCATTCAGCTGTCGCTTGGATTTTCATTTTTCTTCTTTTATTGTTTACCGTCCTTCGGTTTAGCTGGTGGTTGGAGGTTTATGGTGCTGATAAGCGGGGATTTGGAGGACCGAGGGAATTGTAATTTCGGTAGCTCGGGGGGTGATGTTGGCGTTCGCCGGGAGCGAGGAATTGTACTTTTGGAGAAAAGAGAGCGGTGCATCGGTGGCGCGCGAGACATGAAACGTGCGCACCACCTGCTACGCACACCGGCCTCTAACCGTTCGATCCTCCTGCACGGCACCAAGTAATTTCGTATCGCGGTACTGAAAAAAATGGGAATCTTAATTTTTCATCGATCATCAGAGCGAGACGGTGCACAGGCACGAGGAAATTCCCGTCGATCCTGGTAACAGCTCAATTACCCGGCAGATCCGAACGGAGATTGGCTGCGAGTTGCAATTTTTATTTCATTAATCTCTGCCCCAACTATCCCTGCAACGTCCACGGCGCAGACTAAAATCGAGCAGGACACTCCGTGACTTCTTGTGCAATTATTAAAATAAAGACAGTCGGCGAGGATCTGGGTAAGAAATTCGAGACTTTGCGTTATTGAGAGAAACTTGCTCGATATTAATAAGTGTTGCGATCGACAGATGAAACGCGATGCACCTTTTAAATCCCTTAGAAATTCATGGATCCTACTTTAAGATTGTGGTTTTTAGGATGGAATCGTGCCATTCTCGTTGACACCCTTTGCTGGTCGTCACGCGTCGCGATCTCGACAACGGAATCGGCACAAAGGAGACACGGAACACGGTGAAATTCGCGTTACGCGTTACATAGCGATGAACCGACGTCTTCGAAAGGTAACGACCAGTGTGCAACGAGAATGATCGACTGCTGCTCGATTAGGCGCATTTCTCGCATATATTTCCACGCGAGACTAACTAACGGCCCAGCTGAGCGCTCGAAAGGTGTGTTTTCATCGATTTCGTAACGTGCTCCCTCGTAAATTACATCGACGAGTTCGCATAACGAATAAATTAGGCGCCTCTCAAGAGAATCAAATTTCTAAAAAAAAAAGAAAAGAAAGAAACAGAATAAGGAAACAGCTCGCGATCTCTGTACATACAATAATAATGAAGCACCGCAAATGGTAATCTGATCGATCCCCTGATTTTCTCTAGATTCCTGCAAAAACGATCCGTCGAAGTCGAAAGTGGAGAATGTTGAAGGGAGCTGGTCGAGAGGGAACGGTGGAAATGGACGCAGAGTTGGAGAAACAAAAGAGTCGCGGAGATGGACTGGCACGACGGAACGGTGGTGCTGGTGGGGCTTAATCGGATGAAGAGATCGACAAACTGGACGTCCTCTTCAGCTTTAGAAGCTTCGACTAATGCGGCAGAAAAGCGTCCAGGCCGGCTAATTCCGTTATTTCAATTATGCCGGGTTGGAAATGATATTTCTGGAACGGAGACGGAAGTTCTCGATAAACGACAGCTTCCCTCGGTTTCCAAATAAGGTGAAATCGACAGAAAAGCATTGAAACTTTCAGATTTCCTTGCAGATATCATGGAATTAAAAAACAGGTATGTATCAAAACAGGCCTCAATTGATATAAATTAAAACAAGAGCTTTCCACGTTAAATTACTGGAAGAAACCACGGAGGGCGAGAAAAAGCTCCCTATCAAGACATTAAAAAATTGAAACCTCCGAAGCTTCCTCCTTCCAATAAACAACTGACCAAGAAAAGATCGCAAGACGGGATATGAGACACAGAGGATGAAGGAAGAAAGTAATTACGAAGAATAAAAAACAGAGAAGGGTTAACCGAAAGTTCTAGATACCATTTAGCTGTTGGAGGATGCGTGGGCAATTAAAAGCTTCGATGCTTCCAGGGCCTGTGGAGGAGTGACGGAGAGGAACAAAGGCCCTGCGGCGCAAACAGGCAGGAAGGAAGGAACGGAACGAAATAATCGCGGGAAGCGGGGTGTTTTCCAGAGGGAAACGCGTTTCTTCCATTCACCGAGGGCTGGCCGGGGGAAGAGGGGCCGAAAGACGACGGGGGAACGGAGAAGAGAGACGAGAAGAGATGCCCGAGAGGCAATGCTAATTCCTGGCTCGGAGCTGGGAGACTCAGAGAGGTTTCCCACCTTCTACGGTTTCCCTCTTCTAGACAGCGCGACGGCCACTCGTCTGTCATCCGTTGGGGATGATAATCATTTCGTTTCCAATACCCTCCTAGGCGCGGTCAATTAACGAACGTCAGTAATCTGTCGACGCGCTGTGCACAGGCCTGTGCGCTTCGTTTAGGAGCTGATCGATTATGATTCGAGGAAGCTCGTCGCGGCGCGTGGCATATTCGAGTAGCTGGATAATTGCGAGAGGAATCTTGGCGATAATTTCTGCCTCATTTCGGCGCTCTACTCTCGAATCAGCTCGAAGGAATTTATCTGCGTAACTGTGTTTAAAAGGCTGCTGATTAATTAATTTAGTGGAAGGTGGGTGAACGGCTTTGCTATATTAATTTTGCCTCTGCGCGTATTAATGTGAAGCTTTATTGCGATTCTTAGTTTGTTAAAAAGATGATTCTAGATCTGGGGGCAGCTTTTTAAATCGAATTTTATGCAAATTCTTGATAACGCGAGTAACGCGAAGCTTCCCGACGTTATCAGTCCCGTAACGCTAGGACGTAATACCAAACGAAATCGATGACGAGATAATGGGCGCAGACGACATGGCGTCCGGCGCTGAATATTAATCGTCCCCGAGTCAGGCCATCGCGGCGATTTTTCTTTTTGCGCGTAAACGTGCCGTCGGAGAGATTTCTGAATAAATTCGGGGATTCCTTGAAAGCGCGCGACATCTGTCGGCGGTCAGGTAAAATGACGAAAAGCTTGGCTGATAAGTGCGTTGCCGCGGCTTCTTTTTACCGTTGAACGTAGAAGAATATTAAGTAACGAGTGTGCTAGAAATCGAGTTTTAAGGATAATAATGATTTATCGTTTTTATGAAACAAATTGTAGGATTCCGTCGGATTCGAGGGCCACTTTGGATTTGGAAATTCGTGATGCTCCGAAGCACGGAATTATTCCTTCGACTTCTCCTCTCGATCATTGCGAAATCGGGATACGCTCCGTTACCAGCGATGCAATTCATGATTCTCCCCGTGCTTCTTTCTCGACGACGGAATATATAATTTTACGTACTCTGATTAACGTGTCGCGTTATTGAGAGCTTACGCATTGCCATCTTGGCTCGTTCCTCCGGGATAACACAGTGGTTCTCTGTTTTTATACGTCCTCGAGTCTTACATTCTTTCATGGATTTTCTTAAATCTTCTTCGAGGATGAAACGAAAGAAGGAATGGAACAAACGAATGTTTATAAGTACCTTAAGTAGTCATCCTACTTTTAATTTCATTCCTCGAAACCAACAAAGGCAAAAATAACTAACCATTCAATCCATCCACGCGTTGAAGTTTCCAAAAGTTCCCCCCCGTAATTCATTCGCTTGCTTCAGGGTGCAATCACGAAGAGTCGCAACCACAGAGCATCTGAATAATTTGTTACTTATTTCTCGGCGATAATTTGCAACCCCACAAAAAGGATATAAAATAAACGTGGCTTTTACGATGTTCATCTTTACTGCTCCATTGGAAATTATTTAAACAAAATTGTCAACTGTAGAAGATCGTAAGATCTTAAGTAACTTATTATATTTTTCAATCCCCGGAGGCTTCACTGAGACTCCTCAGCTTTTAATTCACAGTTACGTTACAGCGCTGTCAGTAGACAGAAGCCAGCGTGCCTCGAGCATCGAGGAAGAAACGAACGCTGGCATCAGGAACGCTAGAAAGTCGAAATCCCTCGATCACGACGGTCGAGAACCTCTATCTGTTGTTTAGCAGTTGTCATTTCGCGGATGGTAGTCGCGAGTTACGACGGCGATACGGGAAATGCTACACTCATCCACCCTGGCCAGGCAGAACGACCGTTACATCGCGGTCTCTCGACTGCTGTTCTCTCTTCTGCGTCAATGGTCGATCGCAGGGGGAAAAATAGAAACTCCGCTCTAGATGCCCGTAATTCTGACAAATTAACCAGCCCATCAAACTCATTCCTATCCATCCAAGGGGACGACAATGAGTTTCACTTTCCCAAAATCCTATCCTTAAAACGCTCAGCTCTCTGCGCTACGCTAATTCTCTAACGGAGCCCTGCAACACCTTCGAGTCTCGAAATTGTCCATTCTTACTCGAAGTTTGAACGCACGTAATTTTCTTAAATTCTGGCTTGCGTGGTTAATTCTGACACCCGCGATAACGATACTCATAAATCACTAAAAATCACTTTGGTCTTTCTGTTTCAGAAGAGTCTGTCAGCTGAAATCACTGCCGCCAATGAGGCATCTCTTTTCAAAGACGCAATTATCAACTCCAGATAACGTTCAAAGAAACACCATTAAAAGTGTATTGAAAAAATTGCTCCGTATACATTATAAGTAGCTTAATAAATGAAAAAATGTTTGACATTGTTATTCGTTGTATTCGCCGAGAGAAAAAGAACGCCAATGTTGCCGAAGTTTGCGGCGTGATTACAGAAATGGCCCCTCAAAGAAACCTACCACTACCAAACAAATAATAAAGTACCATGAAGCTTCTTTCGCTGGGACCATAAGAGCCATTTTCCCAAGTCTCTAGACACCAAAGTCCCAACTCCTCGAGCTCCCCTGCCCCCCTCTCATATCAGCGACCTGAAAAGCCGCGTTATCTTGACTAGCGCGTCGTGGATACGTATTCGGTTCAGGAGATGGCCGGATGGGTTTAAAGGTTCGCGCGGCACGTGATGACCGGACGCTGTCGATACCGTAATGTTCGGGTGCCAGCCAACCGGAAGCAGGCTCCACGTGTATCGTGTGCTACAGAGGGGCGCGGGGGAGGGACGGGTACGGAGACTGGCTCGTGGACGGTGACTTTCTTAACGAACCGACTCAACAAATCAATCACGTAAAAGAAACTTACGCGCAATGGTTTGCCGTTAACGTATGATGAGTTATTAAAGGACCCCGCTAGGATGTCGATTAAGTTTCACGCAGGGCGAGCCTGCTTCGAGAGCCCCGAGTATCTTGCTCGGACTGGGGTTCAAATGAACGAAATGGTCCCGCCGCCTCTTGGAGAGGAAAATCGATAAATCTTCATCCGGGGACGTTTCAGATCAGAGAGGAAGTTGGAAAATTGCAGATGTCGCCACGAACCTCGCGGTGGAAAGTGAAACGAGGATATCGATGAATGATATTCCATCCTTCGTCCAAGAAGGTGAAACTTTTCAAGAGATTACTATCGCGTTAATGTCGACAGGGTGGGAAATGGATTTTCCAAGGCTCGCGGTGATCCCCGTTCGCCCGATGAGAAAGCCCAATAAAATAGGCCCCCGGCGAGTCGAGCACGATCTCACCGCATCTAAAATCACCCGGCGGTCCTCGTGATTGTATTAATCCACCTGACAGAATACGGAATACGGGACGCAGGGTGTATACAGATGCGGGATCGGGGCCCGCGTGTGGATGTGGATGTATTGTCTTCTCGGCTCCTTTCTCGCATTAGCATAAGAATTCAGCGTGTACCTGACGCGCGTATCAATGGCCGGCCCGGTGAATCAAGACTTAAATCTTGCACCATGATCACCGTTGACGGTCGAATGTTGAAATATCGTCGTGATCGAACCGATTGGTGAACGGCGGGGAACGGGGGCCGCGTTCGACGTAGCTGGGAATCCTAACGGCGAGCGAGCGTTTCTGGGAAGACGGCGCCCCGTGTGGCAAAACGGGCACCGACACTCTGATACTTAGCTAGAGTAAGTCGCTCTGCTTTGGAAAATAGGTCGAGCTCTTTGACGCGAGCTGCGCTCGAGTTGCTCGTTTCTTATAGTCGCTGCAACATCGAAAGTGGCGAGGCTACTTGGGCCTTGAACTTGGTGATTGCTTTCCACTCGTCGCGTCGATTAGAGACACGTCAGATTTTAGTTACTCTCGTTTGAAAAGCGCAGAGGTATGCCCGGTTTTTGGACACAGTGAAAACTGTCGAACTATATCATCCTCTTTTGTGGTCCACGTCGAGCCGCCAGTACGCGCGGTTGCGCGGATAAATTTGCAATGTCGCTCTGAGGGGGGACTGAAGCTCGACGTTCATCATCCTAACGGGAACCACGTAGTATCGCCATAAATTAAAACCACCGGTGGAGTTATTCGAGAGGATGATGTACAAGCTGAACTTCCTTATGCAATAAATCTCTGCAGGGCGGTGTAACAGAAGGCACTCAAAGGAACCTTGTTAAATCGATCTCTTTCCATAGAAACACCTCTCCGAGATCCGTCCAACCTAGACTCTCTTCCTAGGAAGTGGAGCAAGTGACAAGGATGCCTAGGCTCGAGGGGGCGACTGTTAGAAGGATCGAAGAATCACCAAGGCCCAGCGCGGATGTGCACCATAGCCGCCTGGAAGGATCGACGATCCATCCAGTGGCTCCAGTCCCAAGAACAGAAATTGTTACGTGCCCGCTCCGTTCGTCGTGATTCGAATGCTCATGCGTATCGACCGCGGTCATCCAGAGACAAGAGGAGAGAACCAGGAGGAGAGTTCCGTGGCGTGGCTCGGAGAGCTTTCTTCGAGGCGTACATACACGCGGCCGCCACGCACACGTAGCTCCAATCGAGAGACGCATGGAGGGACGCGTACAGTTGGTGGAACAGGTGACAACGATAGTGGGATTCGCTATCAGTCACCAGATCCTTAGAGTATCGGTGAATGAAGCTCCTGGGTCTACAGACCTCTGTGCCAGGTTGCGCAACATAGATTTGCTCATCGATACCACTTAATGGGTCCCGAGCATAAGCTTCTGGGTCCAATACGCTCGCGAAGTAAGCCCCAGGTCCTGGGAATGGCTCGCGAGAAGCGTGACGATGAGAAAGAAGCAGAAACCTCGATACTATCTTAGGTTAAGTTGAAAGACAGTACCCTGACTGAACTTCTCCTTTGCTTACTTTCTTTTCGCTGTTATCTGCTGTGTTTTGCAATAAAGACGTTTAATAATAATAATACTACTAATACACCTGTCACCTGTCGAAACCTCCGAACTAGTTCATCGCTATCCCCAACCGTTGCCCACTGCGCGACGCGCATGCGCGTCGGGGAGCCCCCTCCCGATTGCCCGGTACACCTATGTCGCCCCTATATCCGTTCCACCAGCTGTACACGCGCGCACGGTGTGACCAAAGAAATCTGCAGGCGAGTAGAGAGGCCGTGCACGCGAACGAGCGCTCGTCAAAGGCGATTGTCCCGTCCACGCGGAAGCGGAGAGCCACCGAACACGAGCATCTATCCCCTCGATCGGCTCTCACTCGCAGAACACGTACACCTCGTGTCCCCGTACACGTTCCTCCGGCTCTCTTCTACCGGCCGGTATTTTGGTAGCGGTGTGTGCGACTGTATGTGCCAGTTACTTCGTTCTCCTTGCTCGCGACTAAGCGACGAGCAAATTATTGGGCCCCCTCGCGGAGGAGACGATCGATGCTTTCGCGACGCAAATACCAGGCGTCGGTGGGTCGGCTCGAAGCGACTTCCAGGTGAAAAGTAGCCTCTGCGGTGGACGCTTCGACGGGACTTCGAGAGGCCGTCGACTCTGTTGCGGGGGACCTTAGCAATATAATATTTGCGGCACGGGTTCTGTGCTACACGAAGGTTCCAGGTGGAAAGGCTAGCTCTCAGGGCGGCTACTCTATAATTTATCACGGACAATAACAGTATCGAAGGAGTTGGTACGAGCTACAGGCTCGGGAGAAAATGCCCAGGGACCAAGGATTTAGTTTCCTTTCGAGACTGTTTCGGGAGCACGCGATATGCCCAGCAAATATTCTGGCGGGAATAATCGGCGAAGAATCTCGAATCGGAGCAAGGTCGATCGCAGAAGCAGGATCCCTTCCTCCACGCCTTGGTGCCCGCTAATTACGCTTCCAACGGGTATCGTTGGGGATCTATTTAAAGCGCGCGTATCTCGGGTAACGTTACAGCCTGGATAAGGCTGTTGAATACCGACGACGAGGATTCCGATTTTCCGTATCGCGCGCGCGCGCGCGCGCCTGCGTTCGTTTGCCGCTCGATGCCGATCGATCGAGCCAACAGACACGGGCTCGTACGCTCGCGAACGCGACTGGCATTGTGCGCGGGCGGGAGCGCCGAATATGGAGGCCGATTCGAAGATGAACGCTGACTGATCGGGCTCGCTTAGCGAATAAGGACGTGACGTAGTTACATGGTCGCGTATAAGGAGAACGGATCTGCTGTTAATAGTCAATATGCATTAGAGAGGAACAATGAGCGGATCTTAATGCCGCACACGACGGCGGCGGGAGGATGTCGGTCGCGATCCGCCTTCTGCGCGGACACCCTTCTCGAAATTTTTAACGATCGTCGACTCATCGATTTATAAATGGAATCCCCCTTCGGATCACTCTACTCCCACTTCCTTAGTGCGCGGGGAATCGAAATGGTGATCGAATGAACGTAGGTGTTCCTGCGCGAAGAAAGATACTTCGCCGGAAAGGCTGTGCGTTTTGAGCTCTGTAGATTTTTAATAAGTCGAAGGTACCTATCGGGTAAAAGATTACCTGTCAGGAATGGAAACAGAAAATAAGGTTCCACTCAAAATGGGCGTAGGTATCGATGGAAGGAACTCAGTGATAGGCAGATAGCGAGGTGGAAGTGGAGAAAAGTATCGGTCGACGGGGCGATGGGGGGTGGGGGGGAGAGAAGGAGGAAGAGCGGAGAAAATCAAGCAGAGAACGGTGACGAGATGGATTTGAATGCTTCGCACGACTCGCTACGAAATCTCGGATTCTATTAACGGAGAAATTATAACGGATTGACGGACGCAGGAGTGGATGCACAGACGGATGGACGGAGCCGCCTCCTGTCTCCCGGGGAAGATTTCTCTTGAATCGTAAATACCGATCGGGCACGGACGCACGATATCCACTCGGTTAGGGCACACGTTGCATGTTAAACTACTTCCCGGTGCACTCGCAAATTGCACCTGGAGGACGGTGGCGCGGTTTTATGCAACCCGGAGGGCCGTGGCGCGGTTTTATGCAACCTGGCCGACGGTGTGCGCCCGCGATCGACGTTTCGATTTTCAGGAACGCAACCGCGCTGCGACCAGCTGTACGATCGAGCGGGACGTTCCTATCGATGCGTGGAAACGCAGGAAAATCGAGTTGATTGGGTACAGAATTGTTGTTCCAGACGATAGTCGAGGGGAATGTGATGATGGGTAGATAACGTGATAGAGGGAAGAAGAATGCCTGAGATTCTTTCTGGGATATACGGCTAGTAGTTGAGTGTCGTAATGTTTGTTTTAATTATTGCAGAATGTTGTCTTTAGAGAGCGAATTCCGTTTGCGCTCAAATCGCCCGTGATTTTCATTAACGTAGGTATTCCTACACGCGACTGGACGCATCGTTAAGAATTTCAAAGTCGATTTTGTCGAAAATCAAGCGCAATATCAAAAAATTTTATTCCTTCTTCTCGACTTATTTACTTGTTATAATAAGAAAAGAAAGAGTGATTCTTTTTGCTACCGCGCTTAATTTTCGAGAAAATCGACTTTGAAATACTGTTACTGTATGTACTCTAATAAAATTGCAATATTAATCTGAAATTAATCATCAAGCGAAAATTGATAATTCCCTTGCAACGAATATTCTACGTACTATTTTGAGAAACAATTCGATTCCCTACTTGCAGCGTAGCTCGATGATACCGTACCTCCTTCCCGACTCTCCTTTGCAAAATCCTCGATTTTCATTAAAATTTTCGCGCGCGCATTTCTCCTCGTTGCGCCGAATTTCTTTAAAAACGTACAACATATTACGCAATAAAAGAACACTCCAAAGGAAATTCGGTTCATTTAATCGTTGAAATAGAGTGCCCTATTTAATTATCGATTGTTCATTTCCGTCGCCCATTAAACCGAATGAAATCGAGTGGTTTCCATGAAAGAAAAATCTGAAAGTCGCCAGGGCTTGACAAACACCTCGTATCGATGTATCAAATATGAAATAGACAATTTGGCGTGCTAAATCACAGTGAGTCTACAGAACAGATTTCACTCTGTTTTAAAATGAAAACGTTTCGGGGTAAGTGCAATTAAGCAACCCTTTAAATCAAACAATTATCCGTCAGCCTCATTCTCTCGCGCCCTTCATATTTCCCCATTGCATTAACCTTCCAAACCTCCCTCCCCGCGTTTTCCCTCCGGCGCGCAACTTCTTATCCCCATTTGCAACATCCGCCAGCGATCCAAGTGGTTTTTAATCCCACAGTGCTCTAGGCCCGCAAAATCATGCGTTTGGTCAACTACAATTTTGGAAACAGCCACGTCCCGTGGCACTAACGAAGCCAGGCAAGCCCCCGAAACTAACGAAACCTCCGATCCGATCGCGCGACTAATCCCTGCAAAGTGTCTCGGTGGTAGATTGAACAGAGCCCTCGGATTCCTGGCGCAAGATATGACCGAGCTACGTTTAAATATCAGAAACCAGCCGCAGGAAAAGTTCGACAACAGCCTCCTCTGGATTTACAATTGGCTTTTCCTGTATTGAGATCGAAGGATGGTCGATGATCACTTTCCTCGGCAAAAGATTTATAAAAAATAACCGTTCCTTCTGCAGCAAAGTGCTTCGTCGCCGATTCGCGATGTACGAGCCGAAGAATCACAGACCCCCCGGAAGCGGTCGAACTATTTACCGCGACAGAGTCTCCGACGTGGAAGGTACATTTGCTAAAAATATACAGTAGCTCCAATTAATCCATACGTAATCCCTAATTGCGCGATTACTCGTGCAAGCTCCATGTGTCTGTTAGGAATCACGACGGTCTACAAGCATCCCGACGTTACCTACGTCTGCGAGTACATAAAGGGGAGATTCTACTTCGCGACGTTGAGCAACGGCCGAAAGGAGGCGAGAAATACCCCGAGCATTCATTTCTTCACCATCGACGATCAACTGATTTACGAGAATTTTTACAACGACTTCGGCCCGTTAAACATAGCTTGCCTGTACAAGTAAGCTATATTAACGTCCACTTAGATTGAACTTCGCAATTTTCGTTTCATTCCCTCGTTCCTGTCCCATCGCTTGGATTCGCCGCCCCTTCGGAGAGAAATTAAAAGCGAGTGCCTACAGATATTGTTGCAAGGTGAAGAAGAAGCTGAACAGTGCGGCGAACAAGCACAGGCAAATTGTCCATTACACTTCGCAACGGGAGCAGAAGAGAGCGAACGCTGCGTATTTGGTAGCGTCTTACGCGGTTCTATGCTTGAACCGGAGCCCCAGAGAAGCCTACGACGCTCTTTTCATGGGTGGCGATGTGCCTCTGAAGAAATTCCAAGATGCCTCTATGGGATCCTCTGTTTACAACATTCGTGTATTGGGTAAGGGAACATGCTCCGTTGGAGAGTGATTTTTTGTAATTCACGCTGCAGCTGTTGGTTCGCCCCGGGGAGCAGATTGTTTGAACGGGCTGCAGAAGGCAGCCTCGTTTGGCTTCTTCAACCTCGATGACTTCGATCTGGCTGAATACGAGAAATTAGAAGATATACGAAACGGCAATATCAACTGGATGGTGCCGCAGAAATTCCTGGCGTTTCTTGGCCCCAGCACCGAACCAGGCACCCCCTACCACCCGCCAGAGTGTTACGTGGATTCGTTTTTGAAGAATGGAGTAGTGGCTGTCGTTAGATTGAGCAAAAAGACGTACGACGCCGCGAGGTACGTGGCTTTGAAAGAAAGAAAGAAAAAGTACGATGGGAGAGGAATGGTAACGCCTTTCGAGGATCGAAACTTGTTTTCAGCGAATAATTATAATATTATACTGAAGTTTTGTAGTGTCTGCGAAATTCTGTATTCGAATGCTTCCCTTCTCGAGGAGATATAATTAATTTAACATTTAACAAGCAGATTCGTCGACCCGGGCATCACGCATTACGATATGTTTATGCCAGACGGCACAGTCCCGCCGAGAAGAATTTTGAATCAATTCCTGCAACTCGGTGAAAATACTAGTGGACCCATAGCAGTGCATTGCAAAGTGAGTCGAGGCGCTTGAAAGTTTCCATGAGAAATAGCTACACTTCCAGCGGAAGTTTTATGCGCAAGTATTCCGGTTTGTCTTATTTCTCGTTTATCAATGTCTCAGGCTGGTTTGGGAAGAACAGGTACGCTAATTGCAGCGTATTTGATAAAACATTACAAAATGACGGCCAGGGAAGCTATTGCATGGATAAGGATTTGCAGACCCGGTTCTGTTATCGGGCACCAACAAGCGTGGTTGGAGAATATGGAGAAGAATTTGTTGAACGCGGGACACCAGTACAAGTAACTAAATGAACTGCATAAACAACGCAATTTTTAGGGTAAAATAAATCATTTTTAACAAAGGAAGGCTACTCAAAGGGTGATGCCACTCTAGATTTCGAGAATTTCTTATGCGAGTATAGCGAATGGAATATAAAATCTGTTTCGGGCGTTTATTGTACGTACCTTCAAGTATGATCGCAATTTTTTTTAATTTCGTATTAAAAAGATTAAAAAAAATCGCGATCATACTTCAAGGTGCATAAAAAATTCTGAAAATCAGGCTGCCTTTCCGCGCTCTAAAGTGGCATTACCCCTTCGTTTCGTGCATATTTAAATAGTACTGCTGGTAACAATTGTGACAAATAGTTTATTCTTTAAAAAAGAACCCCTTGGTTTCGGTGTCGATTTTTAAAGAATTTTATTCTAACCAGTCGCCTTGCTGGCTCACTGCCGATGGTGTGTTTGCGTTGCAGGCTGAAGTACTATGATGATGGTGATGTGGTGCTGCACCATAAACGCGGGATATACTCCATAGCAGAGAAAATGGAAAGGAATATACTCTGTCCCTCCGACATTGGATGCGCAGGTGACAGTTTCTATATTCACCTAAGACAGATTAAAATGCAGTAAAAACTAATAAATTACTCTTTTCTTGTACTAGAATTTCGATGGTGTTGTCTCGCTTCAAATGAAATCGTGGGAATATTTCATGACAGAATATAATTAAATTTAATACAACACCACGATTTTATTTATGGTGAGAAAACACCATCGAAATTATAGTAAAAGAAAATAATTATTTTTTAGTGTATTTTTAGTAAAATCTTTTAACATAATTTTCTATAGATTTTTTATTTTCTAGTTTTTAAGTTCTTGTATTTTTTTATATATATTTTTTCTAGGTTTTAGTGCTTGTGGATTTTTTATACGTATCTTTTTATATTTTTTTTATTTTTGACTCTTTTTAAAAAAAAATATTGCAATTCAACCTATGCACGCGTGCAAAGTTGCAGAACAATTGAATTGGTGGAAGTGAGTAAAAATTGAGTTGCCAGATTTCAACGAAACATATACCAAACATCGAAGTTAAGTAAAATCATTTAATAAAATATAAATTAGGAACACAGGACAGAAGAATCTGGGGAAAATAAGATCAATTGTTTAAAAAGAGAAAATAAGTGATTCTACCTTCTGTGACACCAAAGTCTGGCTTCCATTTCGTCCATGGCGAAAATGTTGAATGTTCTTTGGACGAAAAATTGGAGAACTTGATAAAAGAAAGCCTGAGAGACGGAATAAAATACGATACATTTAAATCGTGTATTTTTTTTATTAACGACTGATTAGAGTAAAATAAATTATCAGCAAGCTAGATTACGCCTTTCTGTATGCAAATAGAGGGATCTTTAAAGATACTTTTGTATTGTTTTAGAACTCAACAAATGCGAAAATCTCCCGCTGGAGAAGACGAACAAAATGAAACTGACACGGATTTTTGGTACGCATTCGACTCGAATATATTGAATAACCTCTCTTTTACTCGAAATGAATCAGATTCATAGAAATTTTTCAGTTTCATGAGGAATATAAATGAAGAATTTATTTGGTTTTAATAAATAATTGCAATTTGATCGTTAATCTCCAACTATATTTCATAATAAAGTGCCTATCCTTAGATTAAAAGTCCCGAAGATAATTTTGCCTAAATATACCAAGATTTCCGGAAATTATTACCAACAGATTATAGCTACATCGGCATCGGTTTGCCAGCATACAATATTTCCTCCTTATCGTGCTAAAAACTTATTAACAGCTATTAATATGAATGCATACGCACCATTACGCGAACGGGGATTGAAATTTTCATAGTGACAAGGTCTTGGTGTTCATTATTTAACAGAAAATCGACGAAAGAATAGCAACAAACAGAGATCCATTTTCTCGTGCCCACTTCAACCAGGAAATGCACTATTGCGCGCCTAAGCAAGCTCTCCAGCCTGCGCGCGCATTCAAACATGATTCGAACCTCGTCTATTTCAAAATACGAGTTTAATTCTAAATACTTTTAGGGAAGCTTCATACTAAAGAAAGAATGGTAGTTAAACGTTATAATAGATAATTTATTTACAACTTTCCTCTACAAATTAAGGTATCTTTGTTTGTTAAACATCAAACGCATTTAACTTCGCGCCGACTGGTGGCCGGTTAGCCAACTACCAAGAGCTGCGCGCGCAGCCTGTGTCGCTCAACGTTAACGGAATAAATTACAGTCTCCTCTGAACAAAGTTATTTATAACAGTTAGTGAAACGAAAATTTAAGGGACAAAATTAATAATGTTTCTACGAAATAATTTCACATTTAATAATTCCCTGGCTATAAATTAATTTGAAAGTAGCTGCGTGCGCGATAAATCGACTCCCCGGTGGCCACACTGCTGCGCGCGCATCCTAATTACAACGAGACTATTTAGTTTACCGCTCGAATAAAATCGTGGTTGAATTCGCGACTGTGCCTCCGTGTTTTCTGTGACTTTTCGACTTGATATCTTACTTAATTGGACACGAAATGCAGTGTAAATAAGGTGAGACACTGCAGAGAAAGGATTTTACTTTGTATTTAGTAAAATAAAGATAGAAATTCGAGTATATAAAGGAATAACGTTTAATCTCGTCAAAGGGATTCTCAACTATTGCTATCTGCATCGTTGAATGAGCTCCTTCGCTTCTTGCACAATCGTACGTACACTTTTAGCGAAGTTTGCTATCGCCTTTTCTCGCAGGAAAATTGCGACTCAGAGGAACGCAGGATTCGGAAAGGGAATCTCGGAAATTCGAGAGCAACGAGGCGCCCGCAATGACGCAAGGGGACAAACTGAACGAGATTAAAATGAACAGGCACAAACAGCTGCGGAGCATAGAACCACGGAACAGCTGCATCGTTCATGGCTTGGACCGTTTGAAAAGCCCGCGCAAAGTGAAATGGTGAGTGGATAAAGTAGAGCTCTCGCTTTTATTGCGCTTAAATACTAGGCGTTCGAAATGAATAATCGTTGCTCCCGAACGAGACGCACGAGCATCAATCGAAGCGGCGGTTATGAAAGGAGAAATGATTCGTAGAAAATTGTTTTACACGATTTTATAATCCATTCGATACAAAATGATTTCTTTTTGTCGTATAAACTAAATAGAGAGATTTCTCGGGGAGAATTATCAGAAACAATTATACAGAGAATATAATTTCCGAACGCTTGACTGATTCTTCTCTTAATACGCGTGTTACCGTTGATGATTGGGTGCCTCTGCGACGGGCTGCAGTGAAGCCTGTTCAAAAAATTCTATGCTCTATATAAATATTACCTCGAGAGCAATTTCCACGCAAAATAGTTCGACGACATTGTAGACAAAACAGGAAATATGTTCCGCAGAAACACGATTCCGGTGAAACAAGGACAGTGCGATGTTTCTTTATTGCCTAGGCGCCGTCTGCGTCCCTCGCCAAATATTTTCGCAACTACGCGCCGATTAACACTTTCTTTGATTGCCCGTGTGTATTCCCTTTGTTTCGACGCGATGAGATCACTTGGCATTCGGATTTCGAACATTGAAACGAAGCAGCCGCTGTGCCCTCGTGAAAGGAGCAGCGTTTAGAAGTTTGTAAGGGTTCGTCGAACATCCGAGTACACGAATTTTTCCCTAAACGAATGGAACAGGAAGTAAAGCTTGTCGCGAGTCCTGTGCGGTTAAAAGTGTTAATTAAACTATTCGGCTCGTAACTCGACGCTCCGTTGAATAATCTTCGTTATTATATTTTACGATTATTATTCGTTACAGATCTTATAATCACTTGTAGATTATCAACTATCAAAGTTTATACGATACATAAAACATACTCCGTTGTTTATACCCTATGCAATTAATGGAGAACAGTTTGGAAATAGGGTATACACGATTGTGCAATTTAACATCCAAGTGAATTGAAATTCATAAGGAAACGAAAGAACTTTCCGTGATTAGCATCTGCGGCGGATTTATGGAGGATCTCTGTGTTACATTAAATACTAAAGGATTAATCGCTAACCGGGCTCCTGTGAATACATTTATACCGCGTTATCGTCTAGCGGCACAGAAAGAGAGATATAAGAAAATAATTAACTAAATATCGTATCCAGTTTCTTTTTTTTTTGTGTGTGTTAATGCAAACGAGTAGTCGATATAATTATTGGGCCTTAAAGTCCGGCGTATCACAATGGTCAGAGTTTAAAAGACAGGAGTGTAAAAAAACAGGCCATCCGTTTAATTCCTCTCGCGCAGACGAACGGTATCGTTTGCTTCGTTCCAGTTGCCCTTTCTTTCTCTTCAAGAAGCAATTCGTTACTGTATTGTTGGGAAATCAACGTCAAAGTGTAGTTAGATTACTGTAATTCACGCTTCAATCTGCACAGATCGAATGGGTAATGGCCATTTCATTTTTCTCCTCGCTCGTTACACGAAACACGCGTTACAAAAATTTTACTTGCACTAAGCACATTATATTTCACGACCTTGTTAATCGTTACTGTCGTTATAATCACTGTAGGTTTATCCTCGCTATCAAAATTCTTATTATCCTCTGGAACTACTTCCCTTTTTTTCTGCTTTTTTTTATCGAGCTCAGATATCATAATATTGATCGCTCACACAAGACCTCGTTTTTTTTTTAGCTATATTTAAAACTTACAACCAAAAGATAAAAACGGTATATTAAATATGATATTATCGAATATTGCAAACACTTGTACCCCTTAGTTGATCATCTTTTTGCTATTTTTTTCCAAAGCTTTTTGTCCCTTTTTTTTGTCTTTGATTCCCTTGATAGACGTTACAAGGAAGAAATATGTAAAACGTTACAAGCAACGATACGTGATATTCAAAATGATATCGTTTTGGTTTCTGAGCCTTTCCCACCACATCGTACGGTCTCCGGGTAGTCGCGCGTTATTTTGCCCGACGTTCTAGCGTTTTAATGTTACGTTACTGTTAGAGAAAACTGTGTCGGTGTTTTACCACTCTCCGCGCCTCCCGTTTTTCATCGGACAGTCTCTCCCAGGTTGACGTCATCGTGCTGTTTACATTAAAACTCGTCTATCCGTTATTTTTTTTTGTTTTGTTTTCCTTGGCGCCCGCAATGCCGTTCCTTTCGCTCTTCAACGAGCGCTCTATAATGCACAATTGTCGTGTAAATTATCAAGGTCACGCCGCCCTGTACAATGTTACACTCGCGATGTGCTGGTTCGCCATCACTTCGACGATCGCGTCGCGGATGCCGTAACAAAACGTGCAGCCAAATGGATTCGTGGTGTTCGTAGAGGAGGCGCGATTCAGCACCACAGGTCGCGCGCTCGCCTTCAATTGCTCGCTCACTCTGTCCCATTTCGTATAGGCAGTGATCTAGACAACAAACAGCAGGTGTTAACACTGCACAGAGCTCCGCGAGGGGTGCTCTTAGCCGGCAAATTCGACGGCGCATCTTGAGCGACACGGGCGAGAGGCGATTAACAGTTAGAATCAACATATATAATCCTACTTTATATTTATAAAATAGATATTTATATCATACCGTGACTGGAGAAGGGGAAACGTCTATGAGCTTTCCCGATTCGGTGGAATTATTTTCCGGCGGTAAAGTTAAAGAGAATTCGCAACGATGGTACATATTAAAATTATAATGCCCTGGGTAATTCGTGTGCAACACAAACTTCTTAACACATTGGGTTTTGGCATCGAACAAGACATCCTACGCACAATAACACCAATTTCAGGACGTGCAGTTTCTGCTTCCAAAGCGTAAAGTACTCCCCGGCCGGGGAGGGGAACTTACCAGTCCTAGAGTGAAATAGTTGTAGATGAAATCCGATCGCCTAATTTTATCACGTTTGTGCGCGTGGGGACTGTGAATGCGCATCTTGTCCTCGGCTTTGAAAAACACTCGGGACGGCGCACCCAAGGCGCTCAGCACATCCTCGCACGTGTCGCCGAATAACACCTGGAATCGCACAGTATTATTGTCGCGCGGGAATAACAATTTAAAAGCAATCCCGGGTTCGACGGATCTTGGGATCTAAAAGTCGCCCGCTACACGCGATACACCGCTATTCGAGATTGGATTTATAAAGTGCAACCTCTTTGGTCAAGCAGCGTTTCTTCGGCTCCAGCAACACCCTCGTTACAGAGCTACCCTCCGTGAAAAGGTGCAGTCTGAGACCTCGAGTACGCGTTTTATCTCGCATAACGTCCGCCTTCCCTAAATATAAATTGTTATGATAGCAGACCTACGGAAACACGAATGCACAGTGTCAATATCGTTCACGCTCGCCTTAAATTACAACACAAATGAAACATAATTACGAGCGGCAGGGGCGGCGGGGGGGTCTTTAAGATGTGCTCGTCGCTACCACTGCCAGCAGCCATGTTACCGACGTAGATAGCTGTCTTCGCTACGAGGGGCGATGTACCGTTAGGGAACTGCAACGATCCTAGTCCGTGCGCGTAACCAGGCTGGAACTTCGAGTCGATGGGGAAGTAAAATGATAGTCCTCG
Organism: Andrena marginata; assembly: GCA_963932335.1. Taxonomy (NCBI): domain Eukaryota; kingdom Metazoa; phylum Arthropoda; class Insecta; order Hymenoptera; family Andrenidae; genus Andrena; species Andrena marginata. The sequence goes on from OZ010660.1 coordinate 3,746,294, forward strand.
AAAGTTCAAAACAAACACCTGCAAGTAGGATAAGACTTTATGGATCAGTTTCGGGTACCTCGTACTCCTGCCTCGAAACTAAATGAAGATACCTGTTTGTCGCTGTCGTAAACACCAGGATGCGTCGCCCCGAACGAATGTTCGATCTGTTCGATGGAAGGTAGAACCTCCGGCGAATTGAACGGCAAGCCGCAGTATTTAAGTTTGACTAACTTCATATTATAAATTTCAATAATCTTGAGCCTTTGCACCACTGGGTCGAATATAAGTCGAACTCCGTCGTGAGGTAAATTTATTACTAAATCTACGTCTAAAGGATTCTGCAAAAGGACATTTTCATCGAGTAATAATCATGCCGGCAGGGAAGCAGAGAGCGAGCAAAATATCCCTGTTAAGTTTTCGCCGGCTTATACTCACGCTATCGCTATAAAGTACTTGTACTCCCCTTATAATGCCCACTTGCGATTGTATTATCGACACAGATTGGGAAAAATGCATACCTAGAATAACAACAGCGTCAGAAACCCTATTCCAGAATCTACGTTAAATTCTCCGTGCGCTCTAAATACATAGACCGATAGAAAACTGCTAATTGCCAGCCCGGAATGATTCGACGCCCCTGTCGGTGTGGCCTGACACGGTTGGGACAGTTGTCAACAATTACATAATAGCAACAAAATATTCATAGCAAGCACCATTTTCTTTGTTTACGCGGGATTGTCGAAGGAGGTGTTTACAAATAGAACGAATTAGCCGAGTGGCGAACGGTGGCATGACAGCTACGTCTAATAAGACGTACTAGACGCTGGCAATCGAAGGGATCGAGGGATCGACGGGGCAATTCCCCCTGCGCTCGACTGTTCCGCGATCGATGGTTGGAAAAATTATGCGTAATACGGAGTTAGTTCGTGATACATTACGGAGCGTTTCGTCACTTGCCTAAAATAAATTCCCACTGCTCGCAGCCGAGGGATCTCTCGGGCATCACCTCGAGTTCCAACATTATTCCGCCCGATCCACCTTGGGCCGTTCCTTATTTAAATAAATTAGAGCGGAACGCACAGCGCGCGTCTCCAATTAACATGAGAACTGCGCTGCCCCTTTGTCCACGTATCGCGCTCCAACTAATCACCAGATAGCCATATTGCCTTCCCCAAACAATAAACCTCGGCCACTCTCGCTACTACGGGCTGGCAAACTGTCACCCGAACAGCTGATACCGTGCCGTCGACTACGTAGAATTAAACGATAGCCAGGCTATCGGCCGCGCCTCGAGCCACCACTTTCCGCGAGCAACTTCCCGCCGCGTCCGAGAGATGTCGCGCCGCGACGGGCGCGCCTAACAGCGGGAACATTCGATTCGAAGCGCTGGAATCCATCCAACTGGTTGCACAATAAAGGGAACTTAAACTGAATTAGCGGTGGTTCCTTTGGGAAAGTGGATCGAAAGAAGTTCAGGAGGAAAGTGTCGTAGGAATATCAGTTGTTCTTTGTTTGTGTGGCGCGGAGCCAGTAACTCGGTAGTAGGAAATGATTTTTATTGCGAAACAGGTGTTTCGGAATCGAGGGTACGAGCTTAAGTGATTAGGAGATATGATAAGGGATGCTAGTGATTCAGAATCGCTGGTGACTCGTTGACTTTGTTGGCACTGGGCGTTATGCCATTTTCGTTAATTACAAGAGAATTAGTTGGTGCCAAGAACAATTCGAAGCGTCCTTGTACAAGCATACGTTCGCGTTAGTACCGCGATAGTACGCGCGTGTATAAATGTACTACGTTCAATTGCGAGACCGAGGATTTTATAAATATTTATTGCGGAATGTGATTTTCAGTCGCTGCCGCGAATACGTAACCTGACACGCGGCTAACTCGAGCAGGAGGCATTATCTTTCTCGTAAAAATCCCCGGCGGAGTTACGTAAATGTCGCGGGGTTCGTTGCAATAAAAAAGGGTACTCGGATGTCGCGGAAACAGAGCCGAGAGGACGCGCGCGGAAGAAGGATCGGGTAACGGAACGGGCCGTTGAAAAATATCAAGATAATCAGCTCCTGGACTCTGCTCTTTTTCTACTCTTCACCACGCCCCGGAAAACAATTCCACAGCCAATATCAACGAGAACATTGTTTCTTAACGGGCAGCTGCGATGCGTGAAACAGAACTGTCGATAGAGCTGCTCTTTATTAGAAGCTGCTAGGGTTAAAGACCAGAGATAATCGATTCTTGCATTATTTGGCAACGCGTCGCGGGGGTTCTCCGTTCGTAAACATGTGAAGCAACGTTCGCCGCGAGGAGATTAAAAAATCATTCGGGGATCATCTCTTCTTTCTCCCACTGGCGATATCCGTTACTTACGTCAGATTCCCAACGAGACACATAAAAAAAAAAAAAATCACAACACGAAAGTTCAGAGAACGTTCAATGGAAATTTGTACAATTTACGCAACCAGCTGGGTCAAAGCACAAAGTAATCACCCCCTCGGTTAAACATGGCGCGTGTCGTTTAACCAAAATCACCTGATCGATAGCACACCCTCCCATCGTCTGATAACAATGCTCCACGCTGACAAAAGACCCATCTGACCCTCATCGAACTCTGCCACCTCTGCTGAACGCAACGACGTGGTAGCTTTACGTGAAGCTAATTAAAATGCAGGGCGATTTAAACCGAAATAGAGTTGAATATTCAGAATACCATTTGTGCATCGTCGAACGAGCCTAGAGCAAACGAAACGCCATTGTCAGTAACGCGAATTCGCTTTGCCTTAGGAAATCGTTGTCGACGCACGCACACATTGACACGGTCGTGCCTACCCGTTATGCAATCAATAACGATAACGGGTATCGTAGGCCACACAGAGCCGAGCCTCCAGATACGTCAAGCCCCGCGCGAGACCTTCTCCTCGGCGTGTGCGCGTCCAACCGCGCACAGACATTTCTGCACAATATATTGGCGACACCGGGTCGACGCTATCAGCGATTAAAAAATTTAGAAAGAGAAACGAGAGACAAGGGAATGTCACGTCGACGGTTTAATGCGTCCGCCAGTGGTTTCGAGCAACCAGTTCCAACTGGAGTCTGATCACTCTTTCCAACAGCGTTCAAGCGCATCCTCAATGATACGTTTCCCATCAGCTGCGTCTGCTGAATTTTGCAACGTTTACTTTGGGACGTTGCGTCACTAGTTGCTTTATTGGACGCTCCTGTTAGATTGCACTTTGCGAAAGCGAGCCCGGAGGCTCTTGGAGGTAGAACGATTGCTCCATCGGAGAAAAGCTGAGGATGTATCGAGTTTCTCTAAAACTCTAAAGCTACTTTTCTTCTATATTCGCAATGCTAATGGAGCTTGAAAATTTAAGCTTTAGAAGCTTGAGAAGAATCTTCAGAAATAGGACAGTGATACCTTCAGGAATCTTTTTCTTGGGAGACCCGAGATTTCTGAAATCTCTGCGCCAGCTTTCCCTAGTGCCAAACTCGAAGAGTGCAGACCCAGATGGAGTTGCTCGGGGAATCGAATTCCCTCGAGTCTTTCGATTAGAAAATACCTCCGAGATACTCGTGCCCGCTCCCACGCAGTTCTGCGTTTCCGTTCTCCGGATAATTCTGGAGGATCGTGGCCGAGCGGTGCCGAGAAGTGGAGAGATTAGTCGGGATCTGTTGACTCGATCGCTCGACGCGACAGGGTCCATCGAGCTTCAACCTCTCACGGAGGATCGAAAGGGTCAGGTAGATACTAGCCGGCAACGTTGTCGCTTGACGTTGCACAGTCCAAATTTTCGATCGTTACTTAAGCGTCGCTTCTGAGAAACTCCAGATACCGTGGGTAACGTTTGACACAGGATCTCCTCCGGCCAAAACACAAGGTTCCTCAAAGAAATCTAAGCGAGATCGTTGGGTCATTGGCAGAATAGGTACGCTGTCGTTGGGACTTCTAGTCGCGAATATTTATTGTCTCCTAGCAGCGTCCAAACACTGCCTGATGAGAGTTGATGCTTCGCAGATAGTCGCTGCGAAATCGCTGGAGCATCTATTTTTGCCTGTTTTGGGAAGCATTGTTCGAAAGCTATGAGGTATTATCATACGTGTCCTCTGATAAATCTGATTTAACGAGTTGGAAGAGATTCTCCTGTAGCGTTTTATTTCATTCGCTCACTAGGCAGGATGCGAAAGAAAAATAATTTTTGTAATACCGAACATAATGTACACGTATCGCGAGCTGTTGAACACAGAAAAGCGTTATCTTTTTAGCTGAAAAATTCGGCGGTCATGATCCTTTTATCATTCCCAGCGGTCTGGCGAGACGCCTGTACATTGCATACCGTCGCCTACGTTGCACATTGTGTAGTCTGGTGAAATAATGATTAATTAACTGCGGGGTGAAGAAAAACGTGATACTGATGAACTCGTGGCGGATCGTCACCTTCCAACGACACACGAATAAAACGAACCATCCATTCTTCGTTCTCAATCGAGAAGCTTAATTTAATTTAATCCGATTTTACCTTAAAATATCCTTAAGCCTATTCCAAAAATTCATATCGCGTTATTCAAGTTTCCGCCGAGACTTTGTCCCAGGAAATTAAAAAATAGATTAAAAAAAAAAGCCGAACCCGTTGTCGGAACAAAGTTCGAAGTTGTTGAAGAAATCTCGATAAACAATAAAATTGCATGAATTACGCACCCGTCCGGCTTAGATCAAAGTACAACGAGCGAACAGAACTCCTTTCTCTGAGCAATCTCGACGTTGACTTTTTTCTTTCACTGGCGAATTCACCGCGCACGCAGTCCACTGCACTCAAACTTCTGTTGCTGCTAAGCATTAATATTTAGAACAGTTGCGCGCGATCCATTTCGCAATGAAAGAGATTCGAAGCCAAGCGTTAGAGATACCGTGGTATTTGGAAATATTTGAATTCTAATTCCGTACTGATAGCCGGCATCTTATGAAACGTTAGCTGAAAGAACGAGTGCTATGGATTTGCAGATTAGAGAGGTGTTGGTACGAGTGTGAAATGAAAATTTTGTTGCTCCTTTAATAATGACGATCACTGATGGATTCATTAGCCTGAAACGTTTTAATTTCTATTTCGCTAATCAATCTCGTTGCCCTGAAATGTGGGTGCATCTGGCTGATAGAATCCGCTACTGGCTTGGTCCGTAGTTCACTGTCTGGCTGCGATAATTTACGAATCCCACATTACTCGCGATAACGTGGCACACCGACGGATCTATTCCACTGGATTTGCAAAAAAGAATGCTAGTACGTATCTTTTCCTCAATAAATTTACCTCTCTAGCCTGCTCTATCTATTTCCTCTGTCGTTCCCCGTCATTTCCATTTTACCTTATCTTTGGCAATTGCATTACCAATTAACAAATACTTAATTGTGTCGTGGATAACCAGAAGAAGACCTCGATACCAAAAAACACAATTCTCAAGTTGACTGTTCGATGTAAGGATGTAATCGTTTTGCAAATACTTGGTGCAACGATATTTGAAGAGCAAAGCTTTCAATTACCAAGAACCAGGGAATTCTTTCGTTCCCGCTATCTCGACAATGTTGATTCAGTTTTCGTGATAATTCTGGCAAATGCCCGGCTACTTATACTTTGAACTAATGCCTCATCGATTAGATACAAAAGGAACGCCTCGATCTTTGCATCGATCGGTATAATTTCTCGCGCAAATACATTAATAATAGCCATTCACTGTGAGCACATTCGTGTTTTACTCCAATATGAAATTATGGCTCGAAATCGTTCCGCGTCTTGCCGTCCCGCCGAAGCAAGATTTAGGAAACAGTTTGCGTAATAAGAGACACAGCCGGCTATTTTTATTTCGCTCGCTTTCGATAATGATAGATATAGGTTTTATCGAGTAACGACGAACTACAGGCACGTGGCCGTGTCACAAGATAAATTGTGCAAAATCAGTTGGCAATAGGACGGAAGTAATTTATTTCGGGAGTTACTCTGCCGATGTTTGCTGAGATTCTCGTGTCAGTAAGCTCTCCCATTTACGATGTAACGAAATAAACATCTCCGCGCACCTTTCTAATCATTCCCAATTATCAGACTGGTATTCTGGACCAAGTAGACAAGTCGCGAGTAAAACCAGCAGCGTTCAACTTGGTTACCAGGCGGGATAGTTGAGCAACGTCTGAAGTTTACCTGAAATATTCATGTTCCTCCGAGGCTGCCTCCAGACTATTTAGGAAAGGGGAATAATTAAATGGAAATAGATAATAAAACACTATTCATAAGACGTGGAAGGTCGATTGGTCCACGAGCACTTAATTCTCTATTCATACAATAACATTTCAATCCTCATAAATTAGAAAGTACCAGCGCTGGAGTTACAAAAGCACAGCCTACTCACAGTCTGCAGAAACTGATCGACTTCTTGCACCAGCAAACTGGTCCTTTCCCTAAGCTTTCGCTACTAATTCTCGCTTCTCCGCTTCTAAAAGTCCGACGAACCCCATAGCGAGGCTCTGTACAGCCTCAACTTCGCTCTCTCCAATCCGTGCTCCAACATCAAACACACCCCTCTCAGCCCCCACGCAGAATGCCCCCAAAACCGTTCGAACCCCGTCGAATTCAACTTCCTTCCCAAACAAAATAGATCTCCTCCGCGATAATCATCGCGACAGTTACTCGTGCATCTGTGAGCGGTGTTGAACCCGGTCGAAATCCCCGGTGGCCGCTTAGGTAATCGCCGATCAACCGCGTGCGCGCTAATTCGCGTGTTTGTGCGCCAGATAGCGGGCAAGGGAAAGTGTCTCGCGGAGAAATAGAGGAGCAAGCGGCGGCGGCGGTGCGAGCGCGCGTTCCGCGCAAAAACCCTGGGCGGCCCCGTGCAGCCGATTTCGTTTGAACGCGACCGTGGGCTGATTAATCGTAGCGGTGATTGCTTTTACTCGCCGGTGTAACCGGCCGCTCGCCGCGCAGTCCGCCCGCAGCCGTGCAATCAGACGGCCGTGTGCCCAGCGTGCTACCGGTTCGCGCGTCGCAAACGAGGCCTCCGCAGCTGATCGCCACCACTCAGCGGGACCGATTGCCCCCGAGGATCTTTAATCATCGCCGCAGAGGCTCGGATCGCCGCCATCCACTTTCCACCGTCTGCCGGACGTCTGTCTACCGCCGTTCTAATCCAATCCACCGGGGATCCACGGTGAACCTCTGCTTTTCCTCCTTTCCACGCGCCGCTGTTACCCCAACAGTTCTCCTCGCGGGAACACCAGCTCGCCGTTTATCTCCGTTCGGCCGGTCCTCTCGCCGCCTGCAACTGACGCATAGCTTTGCATCGTCCCCCCTAGTGGAAAGGTGCTGCAGATCTGTCCGCGCAAGGACGGCGAACGCGTCACCCGCGATCGCGGATCCACTGATCTCCACAGCCCTCCGGCCGATTTCCACGTTCCGATCCTCTCCCTCCCCCACTTGTACACCGGAAGTGCAACCGGACCAATCCGCGGGACGACCTCCTAGGGCTCGACGTGCACTTTTGCCGATCGTATAAAAGCTGGTGAGCTCCAGCATGGCGAGGATCGATCTTACTCGCTGGTCAGGCCTGGCCAGCGCCGGTTTCCGGGCCACCACCAGCCGATTCTCTGTTTCCCTTGGGAGCAACAGAGGATTCTACGGCGGGTTCGCGGCGCTGCGGTGTCCTGGAGGACTCGGTTCCGCGAATGCCTTCGGGGCTGGTCAGATGTCGGGGTTCGCCAGCCTGAGCCATCGAAGGATTCTCGGCAGCGGAAGAATCGGCGAGATGCCTCGCGCGGTAGATGCTTATTACCCGCAGTAAGTATCGAGCCTGGGCAACCTTTGGGGTTTCGAGGGGTTGTTGAGATTTCGAGGTGTTTTGGATCGGTGATGTTGGGGGTATTTTTAGTTTAACTTTAGGTGGAAGTTGCGATTGGGGGCTCCTTGATCCTGGCAACGTTCTTGGGACTTTAGTGAGCCATTTGTGTGCATCTTTCTGTCTCCATTCTGTTGCCAATCTCTGCTTCTGCAGTTTCTTAATTCGTCGATGAACTTTGTATGTTCTTACGCCATTTTTTTTTTTAATGCAGAGTTCACTAGGGTTTTTTTGTTTAAAATAAAATACACACGCTTGAAAGAGTATACAATTTCATTGATTAAGTAAATCCTCTTTTTTTCTTGGTTTTCGTAGAAATTTCAGGGTTCCTTGAGTTAAGAATTCTTCTGCGAGGAGAGTTCTCAGATATTGCAAAGAAAGTGCGACGATTTTGTTATGTATTCCTAAATCCTCTTGAATAATTTTCGGGGGAGACATAATGGAACGTTAACAGGCATGGAACGTTAACCCCGTGTATAATCTTATCGCGAAATCAATATTTCGCTGGATGATATTACAAAGAAGCTAGAGAGCCCAGCGATTCCGTTGGAAATTAATCTAGAACTACAATTTTAATGAATTCCGTCGTTCGTGAAGCGTGAACGATATTCAATATCTTGCGCAATATTTTGAAATCGTTCCTTTCGATTAATATTGTCCAGCAATGTGAGGAATAATTTTCTAAGAAACACGCGGATAGAACAGATTATTTAGGAGAAAATTTCCCCGTGAAAGGTTTAGAAACAAACGGGAAATTAAAAGTCAGGAAGTGGAGGTATCGCAGAATAATATCACTGGGATGGCAAAAAGTTTTTTGCGTATCAGAACAGCGCTAAGTTCAGTCAGAAAAAATGCCGATAGCACTTGCAAAGGAAGATCGAAGTACGATGGGAATATTAACCAAAAATTGTCTTATCTTCCTTCTGCAATCTCCTTGGCAGCCGGTGTTCATTAACTTCCGACAAAGCGATCTCTATCTTAACTCCAGACAATTCGTCCCATGCGGATCGGAATCGAAAGGGAAATCATTAATTTCACTTCCAGAGTGTCTAGATTACTAGCGACTCGCGCGGCAAAGATCCCATCCATCAGCAACAACTACGAGTACCTAGGAAAAACACCTTTACTAAACGCCCCTCCAGAGCCATTGGCCCCAAACGTTCGATCCTACATCGAGGAATGCGTGTCTCTGTGCTGTCCCAAAGACGTCTACATCTGCGACGGAAGTGAGGCGGAATACGAGCAGTTGCTGAAGCTCCTCGAGAAAAGTGGCACTGTCTTGCCTTTGCGAAAGTATGAGAACTGGTGAGTGCGTCTGTTAATTAAACATGTCCCCCATAGATGAAGCTAAGAAAATTAGCCGTTAGTGACGGTAACAAGAAGAGACCTAAGCACCTTCGTTCCGGTTCAATTGGTTTAAACGTCCGATTGAATTAACTCCAACGACTGTGCCTTTTAAACGTTTAGTTGGCTGGCCAGAACCAATCCAGCAGACGTGGCGCGCGTTGAGACGCGCACCTTCATCAGCACAGAGAGGAAACGGGACACGATTCCAAGCCCACGCGAGGGTGTCGCTGGAGAGCTGGGTAACTGGATTTCCCCGGCCGACATGGACAAAGCTATTTTAGAGCGTTTCCCGGGCTGCATGAAAGGTCAGAGACTAGTTCTACGCGGCCCAGCGTTCGAAGATCTCTGGAAGAGTCTTCGGGTGACGAACGGTCTTGAGAGTCGTATGATTTAGGTCGCACGATGTACGTTATCCCGTTCAGCATGGGTCCAGTGGGTTCTCCTCTGTCGAAGATCGGTATAGAGATCACGGACTCCGCGTACGTGGCTTGCTCCATGAGAATAATGACCCGAATGGGAAGGAAGGTCCTCGACACTCTGGGGGGCGACGACTTCGTCAAGTGCCTGCACTCCGTCGGCGTTCCGAAGTTCGACGCGAAGGTGCAGGTGAACCATTCCTGGCCCTGCGATCCGGACAGAACGATCATCCTCCACAAACCAGCTAAGAACGAGATCGTCTCTTACGGAAGTGGCTACGGTGGAAATTCTTTGCTGGGTAAAAAATGCTTCGCCCTGAGGATCGGCTCGACGATTGCTAGAGACGGGGGTTGGCTCGCGGAGCACATGCTGGTAGGTAACGCATTGGAGTTTAAAACAGAGAGATCCTTAAGTTTTGTTAGTCACCAGGTTCTTCGGAATTACTGACTGACGATTAAGTATTAAAGAACCCGTTCGTTCTTCTGTTTTTGGCTTGGATTTTTAATGCTCCCTTGTGCCTAAGCATTCGCCTGAGAGATTCTGTATCCAGCCACTTTTCCCAGATACTGGGAATCACGAATCCGAAAGGTAAGAAGCGTTACATCGCCGCTGCGTTCCCAAGTGCCTGCGGGAAGACGAACCTGGCCATGATGCAGCCGACGTTGCCCGGCTACAAAATTGAATGCGTCGGCGATGACATAGCCTGGATGAGGTTCGACCAGGAAGGGAAGCTCCGCGCTATAAACCCAGAGAACGGCTTCTTTGGCGTAGCGCCGGGAACCAGCTTCGCTACCAACCCTAACGCCATGAAGACTATTTTCCGGAACACGATATTCACGAACGTAGCGACTACTAGCGATGGCGGGGTCTTCTGGGAGGGATTGGAGAAGGAAATTAAAGAGGACGTCCAGGTGAGGATCTATTTCTAACGAAGTTCTAACGAATTCCTAGGGCGTCTTATTATTTCGACTCGACTTCGGGTTGTTCCAATTCAACGTGTCTCATCTTCAGGGATCTTGGTCCCGGATCGATAACAGAGTAATTTCTCCGCGGATAGCTTCGGAGGATAGTAAGAGTTACAGTATTTAGAGACTGGCGTGGTATCTGTACAGATCACTGATTGGCGAGGCAACAAATGGACCAGGGGATCGAAGACACCTGCTGCGCATCCGAACTCGAGATTCTGCTCCCCTGCCAAACAGTGTCCCATCATAGATCCTGCTTGGGAAGATCCAGCTGGTGTCCCAGTGGACGCTATCCTCTTCGGTGGACGAAGACCAGAAGGCGTTCCATTGATCTACCAGGCGCGAAACTGGCAGCATGCCGTGTTCATTGGGGCTTCGATGAGATCCGAGGCGACTGCTGCTGCGGAGCACAAGGTATGCAATCGTTCGTACTACTGCAGAACTGTTTGCTCTACGAACTACCGATATCCTTTAACTGCTTTGGGACCAGCACCGAAAGATTTCTTCGTAGCGATAATTTGTTGAGGTACCAATATCCTCGTACATGACTTCCAATTCCTCGACACCTTTTCTTCGGAGGAAAAGTCCTCTTCTTTCAAGTATATTCCCTCTTTCCCCCCTCTTAACTGTGAAGAGACCTTCGTTCCTTCGTTGAGAGAACTGTTCCTACCAAACGTCCTCGCGTTCAAAGGCGATCGTTCCTTTCTTGAAAGACTAAAGCAATGCCTTCGACCACAGGGCAAAGTGATCATGCACGATCCGTTCGCCATGAGACCCTTCTTCGGCTACAACTTCGGCCACTACCTCGATCACTGGCTGAGCATGTCCAAAGTGGAGAACGCCAAGCTGCCGGCGGTATTCCATGTGAATTGGTTCAGAAAAGGCGCGGACGGTAAATTCCTCTGGCCAGGCTTCGGCGAGAACTCTCGCGTCCTCGATTGGGTCATCCGAAGAATCGACGGCGAGGACATCGCCGTGGAATCAGCGATCGGCCTTCTGCCGAAACTGAGCTCCTTCAACTTGGACGACATGAAGGACGCTGTGAGCATGGAGGAGCTGTTCAGACTGCCGAGAAGCTTCTGGCAGAAAGAAGTGGAGGACCTTAGGAACTACTTCGACGCCCAAGTAGGCGACGATTTGCCTCAAGCCGTTCGTTTCGAGCTGGCTCGTCTTGCTCGCAACGTCCAGACGCTTTGACGGAACCTCTTCGATCCTTATTAATCAATTGAAATCGAAGGGAATGCCGTGTATCGATTGGGAAGCACCTTTTAATCGAAGTTGTGTCCGAATGGGTTCTAGGATTAATGCTTGAAGTTCAATCGAAACAGTTGGAGTCTATTTAACTTTTCTCCTCGATGCTTCTGAAGTATCGAAATTCCCGATTATTGTGATATAATTAAACCGCGAATGTGATATTACAACGCTTTCCACTTAAGCATCAAACGCACCAGCATCCTTCGCCAGGCTATTAATTCGTCGGCGCCGATGTTGTTTTTACAAAATTACGATTCTCTGCGAGATTTACTTCTTCATCGATTACATTATCATGGCAAATATTCGACAGCAGTTTCATGTACCTAGTAACATATCTTAACGACTGTTTGAGACAGTTCTTTTGTGAGAAACGATGCGCGAGAGTAAGAGTGTGCGGATGAGTGCTGAACGAAATAATTCACTGACTGTGACAGAGAGAGATATATATGTTTTGGATAATATTTTCTGAATAAAATATTTGTAAAAAATGAAGCGACAGAGTTGAAGTTTTTCTTACCTATCTCTGACCCAGTAACGAAATCGAGGCTTATACGTAATTGATCTTAAATATATTTTATTCTAAGAATAAGTAAGACGGTGGTGAGTGGTCTGCTAATCACGTTTATTGCTTCAATATGTATTTTGAAAGGCCTTCTTTAGCCTACAATTTCCCAGCGATCGGTGCAACGTCTGGGATTTAATAAAGCGGTAGAACCCTTTTTTAACCAATTTCAAAAAGAAGAAGAAATTTAAAAAAATTAAAATCGATTTCAAAAAAATAAAAATGCACTAAAAAGTAAAAAATAATTTGTTCCCTTGTTTAATCTTTATTCTTTTTTCTTGAGCATAAAGCTTGCACTTCGAGCCCGAGACGAGCCCCAGACGAGACCAAGAAGAGGGGACTCGTCCGTGCCCAGTTTCTGGTAATATTTATATTTTTCCTGCACAATTAGAATTCTAATTATGATTTCAATTATGTGTTTATTTCTGTTTATGTATATGTAGAACGGCGGAAGACTAACATCGTACGTCAACCAGCTGCAGCGGTTTTCGCTAATGCGAATTTCATCATTAACAAAAAAATTAAACTTCAAAAATGCTTTGCAGCCGTATACAGTGTTGTTAAGTTGTTACGCTATCGCGTACACGTGGCTTCGGTTTAGTACAATCTGTATTCAAATAGTGATATCGATATGTAAATTCAGAGCTAAATATGAAAGTGGACATTCGTATAAGCGATTGAGAATGGTACACATATACGCCACGTACTTTAAACTACAATAATACAATTTAAGAACAATAGCTAGGAAAGGAAGGATTTAAAATATTGCGCTTCCTCGAATGGTTGTTCCGTTTAAAATTTTCAAAAGGAAAAATAGATACACAGTAATAATAAATTTAAGATACATCGTGTCTAGTAAGTCAATAAAATATTCGGCAGTAGTAATTTTTAAAGGAGACTATTACGATCTAAATGAAGGTGAATACGATGTCGCTTAGATTTCTGTAATTTAGAATGCTATTGCAAGTTGAATTCTAAGATACTGCAAATAAAACACGTAAATTCAATATCGAAGACTCTACAAGCATTTTACGTATACTGCTCTTTGACGTAGACTTTCCTATCTTCTTCTTCTACTACCTTGTTACAAAGGCAATGAACAACTCTACCTCCAGTTTAAATTACTACGCGGGTTTGCCACTTTTGTGGATCGCAGTTTCATTGATCCTTTGACTGGCAATGGCTAAGGTTTTGGTAAGATGGAAATTGTCTTCTACCTTCATTTAGTTGGTAACAATCGTATAGTTTCAATGACAACAGTTACATATACTTTATGTTGTACAATCTAACTCCGCCGCTTGTGTCAATTAACTTCTAAAATCGTGGTGCTGAATCGCTGAAATCATGACAAAGAAGTCATAATACACAAACGCACTACGCAAAGTTTATCTAGGCTTCTATATGCAAATTCACTTCTATTCTACTACCGTGTCGATACATCAATCTTTCGATTAAAATTAGATGTAAGTCCACGAAGAATCACAATAGTATGTATTTATAATTAGTGAGACAGTTCGCTCCGACCTTCAATGAAATCAATTAATGTACAATTCTGGCATATACTTTGAAGACTAGATCAATATATTTCTCATCAGTCGTTAGTACTTTGCACCAATCCTTCGTAATTGCAGTAACTACAATCATCCCGTAATTTCACATCCTCTAATTTACACCGCTAATACAATAACTACTGTACAATTGCACATCTCGTTTTTTATAGTAATCAGTGTGTTCCGATTAACAAATACACTCATAAAACTCCACACACGGGTAACATATTCTTTATAGCCGTTTTCACGTTTACGACCCGCTTCCTTCGCCTCGCGTTTACGTCGACAGTTGCTTTAAACGGTCGTGTAACTAATGGTTTTACAATAAGCAATCTAATCGCTGGAAACAATCAAAATTTTCAAACTATCGGAGCTTGCAGCGCAAAATTGCGAAGCGATCTCTCGTAACAAATACTCGGTCGACCATGTAAATTACAAATCTCACTTATGTTATGGTATTATTAAAGATAATTGACAATAAAGTTTAAAGTGGATAAAAATTTCGTATTAAACACATATATACTCCAAGTCATTTTAGAAGGAACTTGCCGACCGACGAGTTTAGATCGGTTCTGCGCATGTTGGCGCTCATTGGTGCCGAAACAAGTTACTATTGGCTATACCCCAAACAAACGCTTCCTCGGAGCCAATGAGCTCATTCTACATGCGCGAATAAGTTCCTTCTAAAATGACTTGGAGTATATTTCGCTTCGGTTCGCTTTGTTCACAGGTGGCGTTAAATTTATGATCTGTACACAGGCCCAAATTAAAGGGGGGGGCTAGGGGGGCTGCAGCCCCGGGCCCCACGTTCAGGGGAGGGCCCCATTCTAAGCGATTAGCTCACTACCCCCCCCCCCGCTGTTTAACCAGGGGGGCCTCGAAGGTTTGATAGCCCTGGGCCCCAAAAATCAACCACGGGGGGGCCTCGAAGGTTTGATAGCCCCGGGCCCCAAAAATCTTAATCCGGGCCTGTCTGTACACCGCTGAATCGATGACCCCGGATAAAAACTGCTTGAAAAAGAAGCATAAGAAGAACTAATCTATTCCTCGTTATTTCCCAGCTGTTATCGTTGTGTCGGATTCGTGAACGTTAATTATTCTTGAAATATAGTACTCACTGCCTCTAAATTCGCTACATTTTTACGTACTAATTAAAAGTGATATATTTCTCATAAGAAGTTTTCCCATTTTCGGGATATTCAGGAATTTAAAATCGAAATGCCAATGGTTGCTTGTCTTCGTGAATTATAAAACTTTAAGGAAATTTTCACTAAATTTTAAAGATCTTTCCACTAAAGAAAAAATACTCCAGACTGTAGACAGCAACGTTTTATAAGAATCGATGAACACACGCAGTCCGTCTTCACAGAGAATATGTTCAATTTCAATGTGCGTAACAATAATACTTCTGATATTTAATGAGACATAAGTCTTAAGTAATAAAAAAAGATTATACTACAGTTCTTTACACTTTGCCTACGAAGAACCATTTGAGAATATGGATAGTTTAAAAAATATTGTTTACGAGATATAGAGAGCTATAAATCTTCCACGATTCTTTATAATGTTTTGTCGAGTACAACGTCTAAATTGCAATGGCAAGTATTTCGTAAATTTAAATTAATCTACACTTTAATGCTAACTAGCTAAATTTCAATAATCTTACCGTTTTAGTCCTTTACAATTAATTTAAGAGTTCATTTCACATATATATATATATACCAGTTATATATCTACATACGTATATATAACTTGAGTCCTTTAAAATGGTATATCAATTTTCTTTAAATAAAATCTCAGGTACATGCTTCTCACCCATTATTCTTCTTCACCAACGTCCCCAGTGCTCGCGGTACGCACGATGGGCACACTATCTCTGGTTTAGACGTATTCGATAACATTTTCTCTAAGTACTGAGCTGTACATGGAAGAACCAACGAGTCCGATGACAGTAACTCAGTTTCCATTGTCGGGATCACCTCCGTCTTATACATGGTCAGCGGAAATTGATGGCCGCACGTAAATACCATCGCATCTTCTTCATTCGCAAGGAATCGATACACTGCGTCTGGATCCTGATTTGAAAAGTGTATTTTATTACTGTCCTCGAGTACCATTAAACATTCCTTTGCTTTAGAACCTGCGAAGCCACTCACCTTAATATGTACAAATGATCTCGAGTCGTGAGTTTCAAACGACACGGTACTAATCACACCTTCTATCATTTGCTTCAGCGTATTATTTCCACTCGAGCCTGGGTATCCCGTAAGCGGTGGCCCGTAATGGTCCGCTGTTAAAGAAGACAGCAGTTGGACGAACTCAGGTGTGGGCTCGCCTGCGACGTAGAAATATTGGGCAATGAGAGCAGGTTGAAATATTGCAGAGCGTGGAAATCCAGAACATTTACCTTGGTCGATGTGATCCAGCAGCATGGAACAGACTTGAAGGCAAAATGTAACCGAAAACAAGTTGACTACGGTCACGCTTTTCGTCTCCGCGTCATTCTTATTTGTATCCAAGTACTTCTGCATTAGCTCCTGACTGAAAGCATTGTAATTACGATACTTACGTATTGAATCGTAGAGAGAATCGCGCGATACATGTACAATCACTTACCAGAATAATAATAATCCAAGGGGGTAGAAAATTGACTGAATGTGCTCGAGGAATACATTCTCTATGCTCTGTATCGGCAAATCGTGCTCGATCCAGAATTCAACAGCGTCCTGTAATATGGTATACTTGACCGTGTCGGTTTCATTCACCATCTCGTTTAAGAAGAACTTGATCACTTTTATCGCCTCGTTGGTTACATTATCCCGCCTAGAATGTGAGACTTTATTTTCGTTAAAGGCTGCATCGTTCCTGGACGGTGGATCTTGATCTGCAACTTCCTTCGTTGGAGTCGACGCCACCGAATTCGCTCTAGCCGATCCAATCGCTCTTCCCCGTTTCTGTAGCCGATTACCATTCACAACGACATTCTCCAGCCATCCCTCCGAATCGGAGCTGACGTCGGAATCAAAGGAGTCTTCGAAGACGCCCATAGGCGCGTTGTCGCATTTCATGTCTTTGCACAGCTCTTCTGAGCCACCTTGGCAATCGAACGTGTACAGCTCTTGTTGCAGCAGTTGCAGGCTGTTCAGTGATTTGCTAGCAGGAATTTTCATCTTGTTCTTAGCGGCGCAGTCTTCCACGGAATCGATGAGATTCCTTTCCACTTGCTTGTTGAAGAGCTCGGTGTTCTTCTTCACTTGGCGATTCGATAAGGACTTTCTTCTCGACTCAGTCTCCTCCAGAGACTTTCTGCGCGCCTTCTCGCACAGGCTTTCAGAAGACTTTCCTTTTGAGCAAGACAGAAGGCTTAGTGCGTGTAATATCTTTAATTGATATGAAAACGCATCGGAGACATTGTGCTGTAGCATAGCTATCTTTGAGCAAGCTTGATAGTTCCCCAATTGGATGCTCTGAAAATGTATAAATTATACTCATTAGCGTCCGATAGGTTTGCGAATTGTGTAGGATAACTTGTGCCCACCTTCTCCATGATTCTCGAGGAATCGTACAAGCCGGAGAAATACTGGAGCGCGTAATGGAGCGTCAATTCTCCAGGCGATCGCTCAATAACGCTCAAAGGGCGAACAAGTCCTGCCAGAGAGGGTATATCGTAACTCTGATAAGAAATGATGGGCGCCGGAATAGTAGGAACTTGACTAGGCATGTCCGAAGCCACGTGTGCGGTATTAGGGACTCTTACAACTCTCTTTTTAATTAACACGAACTTATCATCATTGTCGCGTGTATCCTTTGGAGGAAGACGGCCCAACTGCGCTCTTCTGTTATTGCCCCAAGCTAAAACTGTGCCACCTAAAGGATCGTACAGTAACGAAGAATAAGTACGCCATCCGAGAAACAAGAAACCTTATTAAACTGTACTCGCAATGAATCTGAACATCACCTGGTTGAATGGCCACTGTGTAATCATAGCCACAGCAAACTCCGACCACTTTAATCACAGGATTCACCTTTTCCTTGGGCTCGTTACTGTCGGTGTGGAAAAATTTCGCTTCACCGTTCACGTTCCCATTTTTCTCGTTCATCGCGGAGTTCTTCGGCCTGTCTAACTCGTGATCCTCTTCCCCTCGGTCGTAGGCATTGTGCCTTGGAGGTACTTGTGCGAAAATAGAAGCAGGATTGTAGCACAACGGCGTGGGACTCGGCACCTCCCGCTTGTCCCCATTCCCTAGCTGTCCGTCCAAATTTCGACCCCACGTATAAAGCGATCCGTCCCTCGTTATAAGAGCATTGTGGTGGCATCCAGTCGATATCTGTGGCAGAATGCAAGAGGCGTATCGTTAAACCGAACGACTCGCAGAGCTTGAAAGAAACGAAAGCCCCTATAAAATACTAAGTTTATTTATCAAGGAATGTTTCTGACCTGTATTATGTCTCCTGCTACAGAGCTGGTATCTACTATCGTTGGTTTCAAGTGCGTTTGATTCTCCTCGAGCGACACGACCTCAGCATTCTTTAAGCCGGAATTGTCTAACTGTTTCCTACGCGAGTCTGTCGTGGATCCCGTTGGCTTTATTTGTGCATGTCTGTTTTGTGCATTGACTTCCAGTGCCTGTTCGCCCGCCTCGTTCGTGTTCGCCTGCTCCCCAGCCTTCTCGAACTCATCGATATTTTCAAACTGCCTCACGATAACGTCCCGCTGCTCCAATATTCGAGACCTCTTCAGCGTTTGTGCTTGCAGCCGGAGTACCTGCGGGCTGGCTCCCCACACGTACAATCTATTCGCGTGGCTAACGGCCAGCTAAGGGAAACGGTACATATTAATAAACAACGCGACTTGGCAGTGAAGAATTTCGAGGCGTGCAGTTCTTACATTGTGAAAGTATCCGGTCGCGATCAGAGATATTTTCTCCGGCAACGAGACTTTTATTGGCACCGAACTCTTAACGTTAGTTCCCGAGCCTAATTGCCCGAAAATATTACAACCAAACGCATAGACGATACCCTCCGCGGAGAGAACCAATGTGTGCGCGTGGCCGGCGCTAATTGAGCGTATAACTACGCCGAGCAACGACGTGACTAATGCGGGGGTTGTTTTCTCATCGGTGTTACCATGGCCCAGCTGGCCATGAACGCCCCAACCCCATGTAAAGACTCTGCCATCGGCGGTCAACGCGACAGAATGGTATTGCCCAGCTACTGCGTCTACGATCACTTCTTGCGCCACCGATGTAATCAATTCCGGGGTAGAACATTGCAGAACCTTGCCAAGGCCCAATTGCCCAAACTGGCTCGACCCCCATGCGTAAATCCCGTTATTCGTCACTGCTAACGTGTGACAGTGGCCGCACGATACGCTGAGAACTTCCAGCTCCATGGTTCGAAAGAAGGATATGGGCTGAGGCGTGCCGTATCTCAACGGAGACGGACCTGTTCCTGGTTAGAATTGAAAGCGAGATGCATAATGAATACACCAGGAATATAAAGGATTAGTGTATGTAGATATGTACCTAAGCATCCTTGCACAGAGCTTCCCCATGTATAGACATTTCCATTTCTAATAAGAACAACGTGATAGAATCCAGAACATAATGGCCTCCTTTTGAAATCCACGGCAGAATTACTGCTGTTATAATCCTATTTCAATGAATGCATAAGAATATAATTCTGTGTTAATGCAACAGATAGAGTATGTTCTTTGGAAATTACCTTCTTAGTTGATAATAGTTCGATATTACAGGTAACGGGTGGTTCTTGATGTAAAACGGACTTTTTGTAAATCAAAGTCAGTAAAATTAGTAAAAACGTCTCTATAACTTCCTCTACCAATGTGTCAGCCTCCTCCTACAGGAATGAATGGAGAGTTGAATGTATGCTTGCTTATCGCAACGAGAATTTCAACGATTCATCTGTTGCAGATTATACTTACATTTTCCACGAGATCTATGGAATCACATTGACTAGATTGAGAACTGTGCGAAGTGGTTCTGTGGCGCAATCTGCATCGCAGTACCCTGGGTCTTATCACTGGATTCGTTGGATCGTATAGTGTCACTAATCTCTGGGGAATACGTAACCAGCGATGGAAGCGTTAAATTATTTGTGCTATGTTGCGAAAGTATTGTAATTGGAACAGTGGATCGAATAAAAGTCTCACCTGAAGTACAAAAATTTGAGAATCTTGAAGATCGTCAAGGACGAACGACATATGGCTTCTAGCTAACTCAGGGTTTATTAACATCGCTTGCATCAGGCTTGGCTCGCTTATGCATATTAACAAGCCGTCTGAAACGAAAGAAATATGTACTTAATGCGTAAAGCGTGCAACTTTTAAGATCGATCGTATGGAAATGTTATTACACGACGTTGGATGGAAATTGCTCGCGCTAAATGTCTGTATTGTCTTCGTGAGCACATCCAGCATTTGTCCATAAAGACATTTCTGGGTCGCCAAGTGATGCAGCACCTCCCACAGACACGTTTGCCCAGCAATATTAATCGCTAGCAGCTCGTCGTAGAAAGAATTTGTGGATAAGAAGTACCTGGAATTTAAATCGTCTCGATTAGGAAAAATCTACGTGTCGACGAACGCGAGGAATCCTTTAATGCTTACAAAAACTCTTTATAAATAGCCCTAGACTTTTCGGATGGAACTCTAAGCGTCATTTCAATGAAAGCGAGGACACATAAATTTGAAAGATGAAGCCTTGTCGTGACAGGCAGCTTGTTAATCGTCGGGGAAGCTAAACAGTGTGTCAGGCAACTTAACAAATCCCGTGTATATCCAGCAGATGCACACTTCAATACACTCTTTAACAGTATGCACTAAAAAAGATAAATGTACGTAAGCGTAAGAATGTGGACTAAGGCGATCGATTCTTCTCTCCCTTAATATCGCGTATACTTACTTTAGCTAATTTATAGCAAGCGACAGCGCGTGGAAATTGTTTATTCGACAGAAGTATGTCGCCAGCCTGCTCTAACAACTGTTGCGCGTTGATACCGAATACTATGGCCAATTTCGCCGCCTTTTCAGGCTCGTTATCTTTCAATACTAATTCCATGAAGATTGACAACATCGATTTTCTGCAAGAATTACTTAAATTGTTACCTCTTATCAAAATGGCAGAGTGCGCTTAAAAAGAGTGTACAATACTGACCTCAGGACTACTTTATACACAGAGTGGTTGGTTACAATTATACAAGTGTCGATAGGTGGTAATTCAACTTGGATATCTTTTATTCCCTTTGGCAATGTGTATTTAGCTTTGATATCTTGAGAAACTATTGTTGGTGCATTGTTTGTGAAATCGATAGCTCTGTACACAGCGCGTATCACTTCTTTACTATTCACTAAAGAAAAGTGACCAACAATGCACTCTGGATTAAATTTACAATTATCATTTGTACGAGTTTCAGATAATCTGTCTGATATTACATACATTACGCGCTGACTGGCGTCAGTGATAAAGAAAAAGCGTTGCGTTAGCAAAGCATTTCTACAAGATTCGAATACTTTATGCACTGATAAAGCTATGGTAGAGAAATCCGGACCGTGCACCTGTAATCACACAGCCGTTTAAATGTCATACACCCTGCGAATGAATTTAATGTAAGAATAAAGAACTCTTCTTACTGTTATGTGCTTTGTAATAGAATGGTAACACATGTACAACTGTTGGCCGTCCCTGTCGGACTGGGACATGAGAAAGGTTTCTTTCGATATCGGCTCGGGGGTCATTTGATTCTGATTCACTTCTGTCGACGAGTCAAAGTTCACTGCTGCGTTGTGAGTATTCTGATTACTTGTTATATCTGCGAAGCCAATAGGAAGGTTTAGTTAATAGCTTGCACGAAACATTAGTCTAAAACATTGCTTTGCATTACGGGTGTACAAACCATGATATTGCATGTTTTCCCCCAAAGTCTGACTCTTGGTTTCGATCAACTTTTGTCTGAGTATAGCGAGCTTCTCCACGGACAACTGCTTGAGCCCTTGCAATCTGGATCTAGTAGAAGCGAACGCTCTTGTGTTATCATAGATGTTATCGTTTGTATGCAACACGTTATAGGGATCTCCGTTCTCCAAATGCTGTAAACAGCTGTAAGTGTGCTGCTCCAAGAGCAATCGCCATTGTTGCTTCGATTGGCTGGTTATTAAGAGAGACACGCTGTCGTTACTCTGATCACGGCAGATGTGCAGGCTGGCGATGGTACCATTAACATGCGCGACATTCGTTTGATGACCGTTCTTCAAATTTACAAATATGATCTCCCCGTATTCGGTTCCAATAATACCAATTTCAGCAGGTGTTACTGTATCTTGCCACCATACTATCGCAGTGGGCCTGAAACATTTCCAATCGACACAGTATTAAAGAAATTCAACGCGTTCCATTAATGGGGTAGATTACCCGACAAATTTTCGAGAATTGATTTTTAGGATGTTCGCGTATTCCACTAGCTACATCTTTTCTACGTATTTTAAGCGCAACGGGGCCCCGAAATTCCAAAAATTGAAGGAATTGCAGTAAAAAATGTACGAGCCTGCACATGAGATCGGATAACGGTGTCCAACTTTAAACACGATTTCCCAGAAACTACGTTTTCCAAAATGGTGAAAATGAAATCTCGAAAACCGCTCCAACGATTTGAATAGAAATTTACAGGGAGCTGCAGGAAACTATTCCCCTCCATGTATTGGGAGCACATTTTCAGTATAAATTCTTTAAAAGAAGATAAAAAATATTTTTCCTACAAAAAAGGATAAAATCAGAAACATCAACATAAAAAGTGTATTAATTTGTTTATCAAAGTTTTGTTTCCTGCACAAGATGGAGACTGTCTTACAGATTCTAAAAATGCCTTTACTTTGTGTTTTAGGTGTCTACGTGCTCTTACATTTATATTCATAACGTTTTTTCCTATAAATACATTTAAAATTTTCTTTTTGCGCATTAAAGTCAACGAAATGAGGCTTAAAAATTAAAAAAAAAATTATCTCTATATTCATTTATTACTTCAGAATATGCGTTTGAAGAAGGGCCTGATTTTGGGCTGTTCAGGTTAACCTACCCCCTTAAATATTCCACAAAGGTATACATACTTTGAATGAGAGGACTGCGAACTGATCGAAGGGAAAGAAGTTATATCGTCGCTGGTCCATCTTCTGTCTACTTCGCAATTATCGTCGACCAAGCACAGAGCAGGAATTATATACACAGATCCGTCGACGCTCGCAGAGAGCAACCACGATCCCACGGGATGGAAGCATAAAGCTGAGATTTGCTTGTGGGATCCTTGGAACCAAGGGATCCTTTTACTTATCGGACCGCAGGCAGAGTCTTTCTTGTAATACAACAGAATCTCCGAATTCCCGGTTGCGAATGCCAAGAACAATTTCCTTCCATATTCGCACTGCGCGCTGTGCTGTATTTCGGTCGCTTTGATCAAACATTGCAGCTTAAACAGATTCTGCTCCGTAAAACTCGTCATTGGCTGATAGCCCTCGGTACCTATTTCTGCAATCATTATATTCGAGGATATATTCGTCGCTGGTCCTAATACTACCTGGAACATAAAAACGATAAACATGCCACATTTCGCCTTTACAGATATCGTCAGACTCGCTATATAATTTATTGCGTCGATCGAGAATTACTTATAAGACGACTCTACGGGTCAGACTCTCGTATAGAAGTTTGAGCACAAGTACTTGTATCGGTGAAGTTATCAGTGCTCTGATTAAGTTTAAGTAATTGCTCGTCGTACACTGTGGAAGAGAACGCGAGACTGTACGTATAGTTTACGCTACCTGCTCAGACGGTCGCGTATCATAGCGATTAAAATATTTAGCAGGATATTGCGTGCTGTTGCACCTGTATTTATGTACTTATAAAATAATATAGCCGTTGAGGGGAGGAGAGCTTGGTCACTTTTGAAGCTCTTGCTGTGCTAAAAATAAATGATTGCAAAAGAAAGCTAGAACGAATGCTGCATCGCACATTCCGCCCGAACTTGATATTCTTTCGTGCAGAATAAACGAGGACAATCAATTATTCACTGTGCATTACATTTTTACAATAACACCGCCGTCGAATTTCTAAACGTCAGAATATCAAGGTTAGATTGCACATAATCATCGGCGCGGCCACAATAAAACGGAGAAACTCTCTAGCCTGGGAGAGATTTCACAACCATGTGCAATTAACATTCGAAATCTCCCCGCCAATCGTATTTGAAATTATATTGTTAACTAGTACAATAATTATATTGTTAAACATATTATCTATATTTGTAGAGTTTCGTTCATTAAATTTCCATTCTGAAGATTTAGATCTCCTACGAGGGAATTGTACATTTCCTCGACGAATTATAACTATTCCAGGGCGAATTTCACTTACGCCGAAATCGCCCGTGATGTTCATTAAGTTAGGTTTTCCCGTACACGACTGGACGCATCGTCAGGAATTTCAAAGTCGATTTTCTCGAAAAGGAAGCGCAATAACGAAAAATCTTATTCCTTTTTCTCGTCTTATTTACTTATTATAAATCGAAAAGAAAGAGTAACTTTTTTTCATATTGCGCTTCATTTTCGAGAAAATCGACTTTGAAACTCTTGACGCTGCGTTTAATCGCATACAGGAAAACCTAGCTTAATGAAAATCACGGGTGATTTGGGCTTAAGTGGCATTCGCCCCCAGAAAACCGTGGACAGCTACTTAATTATCTAGATTTTCGTTATAATAAATACCATACAGAGAGGTACTGAAGAATCTATATTATATTATCCAATTACAAATGTAGATAAATCAATTGTAGAAATCCTATAACACTACGAGATAACAGTGAGATAATCTGCTCCTCTTTGAAAAGGTTCAATGCCCCAAAACATCTTCATCCGACGAATAACAAAGAAAGGCTTCTCACCTGTCATTTATTATTGAAATTCCTGATTAACGTAAAACTCTAGCTTACTCGCGTGAGATGCATTTGCAACAAAGAAATTATAAATGATTCTAGTGACAAAGATAATTCTCACGATAGGTAGATCACAGCTGATCGTAAGAACGCAACTTTGTATTTGTCCAGCATCCGCTGTCATATAAACGTAGATATCGTAGCAATGCGCTTTTGCATTTCTTTCTTTATAATCCGATCCGCGTAACGCGACTCCGATGGATTTTTATTAATGTTACATTTGTTTAAACTAAATAGGGATTGCCACTGTAGCCGCCAATTATCTAGCGCAGAGGCAGCCTTGACGATAATTCATCGCGCTGCGTCTCTAGACAGAGCGCCGAATTTATCAATATTTAAGCGGCCGGGAAGTTTTTGCGCCCGGATCGAGGATCGTCCTCGAATTAATGAGACTTATCGCCGACAGCCGAGAATGTCTCATCCTTACGGAGGATTTTCAGGCCAAGGCACGCAATCCAGGCGAAACAAACACGGTACAAACATTCGATAGTCAATTTTCATTAATGCATCCGAATTTTTGTGATTGTGTGATTTTTGGAAGTATATCGTTCACGTGCTCCATCATTGTGTTTTGTAGCCATGAAATTTGATAACAGAAAATGTCTGCGTACATTCGTGTATGCAGTCGCAGTCCTTAGATCACAGGAGACTATCGACGTTCGATTATATCGCTTAGTTTGATACCGATAACTTCCTTTTACAACTCTGGAGCTATATCTTTCATTACGATTCGTGTTTAGGAGATAGAGTAGAAGCTTCTCAGTCCGAGAGCCCACGCTTCGAGCAGCATGGTCGTTCGCGAGGTGGTCCCGGGAAGCCTACTTGGCTGCGGGGCAAAGAAATCGGCCTCTACTACAGAGACAAAGCGAAGGCGAAAGCTGCGCAGGAAGAATCTCGGGTCATTCAATTACCGCAGCACGTCCAACAGAAGATTCAACGCGTTCTAGCTAACTCCAAGGGGTTCTATGAGAAATTATGCAACAACGAGACCCAAAGAGAAGATTCTAGTAGCAGATTAGAAAACAAATATACGCATATTAATGACTCACAGTTCAAGAGGAAGTTCTTAAACATAGTGTCTGGTAACATACAAGAAAACCTTGCCAAAGCTTTGCTCGTCGCACCGGGGATAGAGGCAAATAGCAAACTAGATCAATCGTTGCTGGAAGACTACAAGTCGAAAGTAACTTTGCCAGATTATGCAAATATGATCAAATTTCGATTAAAGTTACCATCGTACCAAAAGAGATCGGAGATATTGCAATTGATCAGAGAGAATCAAGTTGTCGTAATAAGCGGAGAAACCGGTGAGCTTGTAATTCGAATTAAATGTATTTAGCAATTTGCTGACGCATATATTCCGTACAGCTATTATACAGATGTATTTTAGGTTGCGGAAAAACTACACAAATTGCCCAGTTCATACTCGACGATGAAATAGAACGTGGTAACGGTAGCACCGTTCGTATTGCCTGCACTCAACCGAGGAGAATATCAGCTATATCTGTTGCCGAAAGAGTCGCCGCTGAGAGAGCAGAAAGACTCGGTAGATCTGTTGGTTTTCAAATAAGACTCGAGAAGTACGTTGCTATTTTTCTGCGATTCCCTTATGCCGTGATATATTATATTTATTTCTTTCGTAGAGTGCTACCTAGAGACAGAGGAAGTATACTCTACTGCACTACCGGCGTGCTACTACAATTCATGCAAACCGATCCAGCTCTGAAAGAGTTCTCCCATATCATAATAGACGAAATCCACGAACGTTCAACGCAAAGTGATTTTATCCTTGCTCTGCTGAAACTAATTATTCCTAAAGTATGTTGAACAGAATTAGAATAATAAATACGTAAGTTCAATGAAACCAGCGTTTGCATAATCTCTGGGAAACAATTAATTTCGCAGAGACCGGATTTGAAAATTCTTCTCATGAGTGCAACTCTTAATTCGGAAGCATTCTCGAGATATTACGATGATTGCCCAATGATTCATATTCCGGGTTTTACTTATCCGGTGGAAGAGTTTTATTTAGAAGACATTTTATCATTTACGGAGTAAGTTATTCTCCTATTGCAGTCTGCGTTTAAAGCTGTTTAAACAGAAGAATCGTAGAATAAATCTACTTACAGATTTACGTTTCCACCGCCACCTCGGCCACCCCAAAATTACATGAGGCATACGAAAAAGTACAAGGACATTCAACACAAGAGGGATGAGTTCTCCGACGTTATAGAGCCGTATGTACGACAACTTGTATCCGATGTGAGTATCAGCCTTCAACTTTTTCATTTCCATTTCTTCATTGCAAATTAAACAGTTCTCGTTTCGCTACAGAGGAAATATCCGAGACACGTGACTGATCAGTTGAGGAATCCCGCAAGTGAGGATCTGTCTCTCGACCTGATAGAAGAGGTGATTAGATACATCTGTAGAACCAAAGGTCCTGGGGCTATTTTAGTGTTTCTGCCTGGTATGATGGACATAGTGAAGCTAAATAAAATAATGATAGGAAATAAACACTACCCGCAAAGTGAGTACATTTAACGTAGCTCGGTAAGTGCAAGGGTTGATATGCTAATTGATTGAAAACTACTCTGCTTGTAGACAAGTACGTCATTTATCCTCTACATTCTCGTATGCCAACGGTGGACCAAAAGCTTATATTTAACGAGCCATCCGCAGGAGTTCGGAAAATAATCATCTCGACATCCATCGCGGAAACCTCGATAACTATCGAAGACGTAGTGTACGTCGTTAATTGCGGAAAAACTAAGCTCCTTAGGTTCGACGTGAATAAGAACATTCAGACTTTACTACCCGAGTGGGTGGCACTAGCAAATTCCAAGCAAAGAAGGGGTAGAGCGGGCAGGTAAGACTAAATCTATTGTTATTCTAAAAACTGAACTCAGTGTTCGCTATAATCGCCGTGTGTTATTGCTGCTAGAGTGAGACCTGGCTACTGCTACCATTTATATTCGAAAGGCAGAGAAATGACCCTCGACCAGTATCCATTGCCGGAGATGCTTAGAACTCGCTTGGAGGAAGTAATATTACAGATTAAAATTCTGCAACTAGGGAAAGCTAAGTCTTTCTTAGAAAGTGTTATGGACCCGCCAAATTTGAAAGCTATAGACTTATCGCTGGATCTGCTTAGAGTTCTTAATGCCCTGGACGATGACGAACACTTGACTCCTTTGGGATATCATCTGGCACAATTGCCCCTTGATCCGCGAACGGGTAATGCCTCTGCTTTTAAATACAACACGTCTACTAACGATTCCTTAACTTTACTCTGACTTTTATCAGGAAAGATGCTGATATGGGCGGCATTGTTTTCCTGCGTGGAACCGGTCTTCGCGATCGCGGCTAGTCTTACGTTTAAGGACGCGTTCTACAGCCCTCTCGGGAAAGAGGAGCAGGCAAAGAAGAAGAAGCTCGAACTCAATATGAATCAATACAGCGATCACATTGCATTGGCCGAGGCATTAAAGCGATTCGAGACCTCGTACAAGGGGGGATACGCCGGCTATTTCTGTAGAGACTATTTCCTTTCTTTCAACACCCTCAAGCTTCTGTCCGAAATGAAAACACAGTTTGCTCAGCATCTCTGTCGGATGAAGTTTTTGGAGACTGGCAATCCGAGCGACAGGAACGCTAACAGGAACTCTAATAATACAACTTTGGTGAAAGCGATAGTATGCGCTGGACTGTATCCAAACATTGCTGTTATTAGGTGCGTGGAGCTTTCGATGACTTGTAGTCTTTGATAGTTACAAAGCATTTGCATTGTTCGATGGATTCCAGGAGAGTTACAAAGGCTGGGAGTATCGCGTGGACTCCAGAAGATGGTAAAGTTTGCATACATCCGTCGAGTGTAAACGATAAAGTCAACAACTTTCCCAGCCCGTACGTTACGTATTTTACGAAGCAGCAATCAACGTTGGTATATTTGCACGACACCACGTGCGTTACAGCTCCAGTTTTAGTATTCGCTGCTCCGAATATGTCTATAAGTACGAAAGATTCATGTGTCTTATTTCCACGATTTTCTGTTGACTCGGACACGCGTAATAATATTGTTAATTTTTTTAGAGAAAGAGAAGGGGAATTATTTTATTACTTTAACGACTTCGCAAAACTTCCCTTGCGAGTTACGAACAGCACAACTCATTCAGGTACATACGGCGAAGCTTTTGTGGATGCGGATTTGTATTTAAATTACATTCGCGTGCTTGCTTGATTTCAGAAATTGCAAGAAGAATTCAATAATATGTTAGAGTACAAAATAACACATCCAGGAATTGTGGCATGGGATAGTCGCGAAGGTGACATGCTAGAGTAAGCTGTCCCTGCTGTTTACAGGATTCTTCATTCTCCACTTTTATGTTCAACGAGATATTTATATTTTCCTTGATTTCAGAGCAATTATGGATTTGGTCTGCCAAAAGGACGAGAAAATGGGATTCCCTAATGCTAGAGAGAGTAGAGATAACTTCGGCGATCACACTTAAATCCAATTTACTAATTTATTTTATAAATAATGTACCTATCTTAGCCACTGCTTTGAAAGAACATAGAAATAGTTTCGTTGAATTGGACTTTCACATCTCCTGAATTATTATAATGAAATAAATCGTCGAATATATATAAATGACGCGATTAAATGACTATATAGTTCTTCTTACATTATAATCGTAATAGGTCAAAATGCAGATAAAAGTATTGCGAAATTTGTAACACAATTAGAGAATAAAACTTTGAAGAAAAAGGAACTTTCTATTGTTTATAACGATCAAGTGGAAAACCAACTAACTACCGAGTAATAACAATTAAACCTTGTATCCCGTGTTGCATAGCGTACTGCATTCAGCATATTACAGCTGACACTGAGCACGAAAAATCTGCCGAATATTTATAGAAGATTGCTCATATTATGACATAACTTAGTGACGGTACACCGACGCTTCGTGATATTAATATGTAAATTCTGGATTATCAAAGGTCAACGGCCGACAGAGGAAACGCTATATATCCTCCAGGCATTCTGTATCTCTTTTTGGTAAAAAAAAAAGAACCACTACGAATATAATAAATTTGTGTTGTGATAATTTCCAACTCTTAATCAAACTAGAATATATGTACATACAACGTAGGTGGACTTTAATATCGACCATGTAAATCAGCGTTTCCCAATTGGCGTTACGCGATACGAAGTTTAGGATTTCTCGAAAAGTTATCTTATACTAAAGTTCCTAATTTTTTGTTTTATTTATAAATGGTTTATTTCGACGTTGCAACCTTTCGTAATACAAAAAGAAAACTGTCGAGGTTGGAGGTTCCGCCAAATTTTACTGAGTTTGCGAGCTCCGTGGCGAAATTTACTTGGAAAACGCTGATCTAGATATTACTTCATATTCAAACTTTCGAGTTATGCCTTCCCCCGTTAAGTGAAATTCCTTGAAATGCATAGCTGCTTTAAGATCGCGCGCAATCGAGTGGCGCGAAAATGGAACGACGAATTGTTCGATGAAAAATGAGCCCGATTCGAGGTGTATAGTTTACAACCGAGGAGGCGTTTGAACAGACTCAACACCCTTCGAGATTCAAACCAGCTACCAGCATTTCCTTTTACAGCACGAAGCGCTGCTTCACTTACCTTCGCCGACAACCATCGACTCGAAGCAATAATCTAAGCGATCCCATTTCTAGTCGCGATCTCTGGGCAGACCGGTCGAAGGCGGATCGTTGCATGCGGCATCGATCGGAGGAGCACGCTCCGGCAAAGTCGATCCACGCTGAATTTCGAGAGCGAGCCTATTGCTCCCCACCCTGGCCGCGCGTTCGCACGCCGTCAGTAAAAATGAGCCCGGGGTCTGGCACGAGCTGATAGCCGCCGCGGATAGAAGTAAATAGGGGGAAGGGAAAGAGAACGAACGGGAAAAGAGGGAGGTCGGGTGGTGGACAGGAGGGACGTTCCGGCAATACACAAGCGAGGCACGTAGTGTCCGATTCAGTCTGCATCCGACCGCCGCGAGTGTCGCGTCGCGCAGCTGTGGTCGAAACACCTACGGGGGGAAACAACGAGAGGCCCCGGTCTCCGGTGCAAGTCAGTCGTGCCAGCGAGAGTGCGCGTGATACGGTACCGCACACACCACCGAGATTCCTCTTGTCGCGTGTACGCTCTCCCGTCCACCCCCTTCAAATTCTTCCATAACTCTCTCTTTTCGCCGGAGCCGCGGGGCACCGAGGGGCAGAGGGAAGGAAAGCCGGTGAAAAATCGGCAGCCGGGTTGCATCGGTGTTGGAGAGGCAGCGGGTCACTGAACGACCGTAGGAAGGTAGGAAGAGAAAGAGGGAGATAAAGAGAAGAGAGAGAGAGAGAGAGATAGATAGAGAGAGAAATTAAAAGAGTGACAGAGAGGGGTTCTCGTCGCGCGTATACATACGTATATACACGTGCGAAGGCAGAGGAGAGACGTGAAACACGCGCGTGCGCACCCGCGTATCGCACACACGTATATACACATATACACGTATATATATAATATATACATATATATATATATATATATATATATATATATATGCGGAGGGAGAGATAGAGAAGGAGAAAGGGGAAGAGAGACAGCCAGAGTGCGAGAGGGAAACGACGACACGGCGCAGGAAGAGGCAAGAGAGCCAGTGACACCGGGAGGGTCGGGTGTTCCTCGTGCAAAACCGCCACCGGAATATATGTCGTGAGTGTGCGGCCGAAGATCCGCGGATAGAGGCCGACCGATAGTGCGTGCGGGGCTTTAAGGAGGGAAGGAAAGGGGAGAAAAAAAGACGCCAAGACTCTGGGTGAAAAGCAATGCGGGTTCATTGACTGCGCGCCGCGCAATGGCCGCATGCTCGTGGCCGGTGCACAGTGCATGTGTGACAGGAGCTACGGGGAGGACGACGCCGAGGACGACGAGGCCGAAGATACCGAAGATACCGGCTACGGCCAGCATCGAGCCCGAGACCTACTGAAGCTCGTCGCCGAGTCCAAGCGCGATCGCGGAGAGCAGCCTCGATCCGAGCCGCGATAACAACGAGAGAGTACCCTCTTCGATCTCTTTCGCTACTTCGGTGAGTAAAGCCTATCCACTTTTCCAACCGAGCTTTCTCCCTTTCCTGCCCCCCCCCCCCTCCCACCGCTCACTTCGTTCCTCCACTTTGAAATTCATAAACTCGGGCCATTAACCTTTCACCGGCGCCTCGAATCTCAGGTGGATCGATTCGAATTATTCTAGACCCGGTATTTCGAGTTTCGGCGCGCGTTAGATTTATTCGCGATGACAGGGCGCTATCAGACCGACCTAATTTTTTTTCTCCCTCTCACACGGTGCTTAATAATTCGCTCCACTTTCGGCGCCGCTGCAAGCGTTCGCCTTAAATTTGAGTTTCAAATGGGGACGAGCGTGGTTGGTGGGTATCAAGGGCGTAGGGTCGTTCACAGCGAACAGCGTTTCCCCGTTCGAAGGTTGTGTGCACGTCGACGTCTGATTCTAGAAAAATATCTCGAGAACCGTGTATCGCGATCCCGGATGGGCGATATTTTTAAGTTCCCCTTTCCCGAGTTTACCGAAGAGGTGCGGATTCTCCGGACATTTTTATCGGCAGCGAGAGAAATCGCGAGTGTGTAGTGCTCTACTTTGTCCCCGATGGTCCGGTAATCCGCTCGTAAGTGTATTGCCATTTCCAAGAAACTCCGCCGGCCGATGGTGCCCAGAAGCCAAGTTCAGTATGTAAACAAACCTTTCTACGCGTTTCCAGAGGCGTTCACCGGGGAAAGGCCGTTGTTGTTGCAACCCGAGCGCGTTATTGAGGGACTTTGCCGCGAGCCCCGGCGACATTATCGAGGCTCAGATGTTTTCTCGTTTTAAAATTAATTCCTTTACGCTCGAGGACGAACGGTCGAAGGACGCGCACGCCATTCTTGTTGCGACCTTATCACCAATATGCTGACCTTACCTACCGCGGGTATTATAAACATCGTATTTTCTTAATAATACTTAATCGGCCGGTGGCCGCAGTGCAGCCAATCCTCTGCTACCAAAAACCATCTACCGCACCACGGGTAGTCGCGAAAGAGAGTGTACAATCGATTGCAGTCGATCGTTGGAAGCAGATAGCGACCCATTGAGCCTGGTTTCGCGGCAAGGCCAATCGTCCACGATAGCGCTGAAGGGTGCAAGCTCTCGATGCCACCGTTTCGGAAGAAAGATACATTTTCTTGCCTCGCCTCGCTCAAGTTTCTAATTTCATATCTAATCAATGAATAGTAGACTTTGCCACGAACCGACAGCACCTTATCAGTCCGCTCTCTCTATTGCCATGGTTCGCTTCTCGAAATTCGGATAAACTACTTAAAATAGGGACAGATTGATAGTCAGAAATTCGGATAAGGATTGTGTAAACATGACGTCACAGGCTCTTTATAATCTTCACTTTCGTTAGCAGGGCTGTACTCGTGGGGTGTAAAAGATTGCTATCGAGACTGATGGGAGCTGAATTATTCGCGATCACCATTTTCTACGAGCACTTTCGTGCGGGGAGTGGGTGGGTTGGGGGGGGGGGATCCTTATTCCCTACGTTCGCTGTGTAGAGATATTCGTTCGCAGAGCTCTACTGTACTGAATGTAGTCGCGACAAAAGATGGAGATTTACGCGGGGATCGGCATACATATCTGATGCTCATAGGAGTCAGCCCAGAATGATCGCGACACGCATATACGTTCGGTCCTCGGGTTATTTCAATTAAGTGTGTAGTTGATTTCTGAAGCACGAAAACACCGATCAGGTCGGAACGATTGTAACGCTGAAAGGAACAGCTCTGCGCCTTGGAACAAATCCAACCGCCTGACTTGTGTATTCTAATCGAGTAAATCAGGATAAGTACGTGTTTTTGCCGCGCTCACGCGCCCGATTGCGAGGTAATTAGCCGGCGTGGAAGCAGAAAAATTAAGTCACACCACCGCCTGTAGTTACACTGTCAAACGGCCGTTTGCATTGTTTATGTAACGTTTCCTTTGCCCGTGCCAAATTAGTTTCTCTCCCGGTGCATTGTTATCCGCTTGCTCCCCCTTTCTCCCTTTCCCCCCCTCTCTCTCCTTCGCTCTCTCCATGCACTTAATTACACGACAATTAGTCTATTCGAGGGAACAGCGGCGATATCGCCTAAAGAATAACATTCTTTTAATCACCTACTTAGTAGCTACTTTATAGTTGAACAAAATTAATATAGTCATTACATTAACGTAGAATATCGGCGTTAAGTGCCGCCAATTATTTCTGGACAACTAGAGAGAAGAAAGATTTTATTTAAAAAAAAAAAGGGGGCGAGTCCACTTTCACCCGAAATCATCGATGAAATTTAAAAACGTTAGAATCGTTGAGGAACGGTTTCGTTTAAACGAGGTGTCGGCAGATTCCTCGAAGCGTATTTATAAATACCAGATGCAACCGCGGCGATGATTGAAATTCGAAGTCGTAATCTCGTTTGTGGTTATCGAGCGCCCTCGCCTCCATTGATCTTACGGTTTAGTGGTCGAGATCGTTGCACTCGCGATGAGGTAATTGTTCTTAACTATCGCGCGTCGCCGTTCGCGGTACTCTTATTAAGCCAATTTAAAAAATCCCGCCGTTACTCCCGTTCCCTAACCCAACTATCGATACCTGTCCCGCCCGGACGAATCAATCGATCCTAAAATCGATGCGCCCACCTATTACCAACCGTCGCTCCACCCGTCCTCGTTCGCGTCGCGTAAATGTCACTCTCACGGAACAACCGCCTGAAGAACATAAAGCCGAGTCAATCTGGCTCCCGAAATCGTTCCGCGTCCGTTTCTCCGCGTCACGCCGTCGATCGGTGGCGGTGCGCCGAAATTAACGGTACTGTTTACGCGCCCGACCGCCATAACCTTCCTCAACGTTCTCGATTTCTCTCTCCGCTCCGGCGGGAGCCGATTCGAGTCGGCATCGGGGCGACCCTAGCCACGTTACCGCTAATTTCACGTTCGAAGGTTGACACGCTTGACGAGACCGTGTCGGTACGGATGGGAAGAGCCTAGATGGCGGGACGGGGGGACGGCGGAACGTGAGTGGATGTTCGCTGGGCTTCGCGCGTGTAATTAAAATCTTACTCGCCGATCAGTGTCCAGTGCGCCGAATTAACTAATTAGGAACGTTCAGTGCGCGTTATATCGCGGCCGGGAGATGCCCGGCGTATCGTGTACGCGCGGGCCGCTCGTCCGTGACTAATGCTTAGCAGTTGGCGGGTGAAAATTGGCGCGATGTAAATATGGGACGAGTTCTCATGAGCGCCGCCGTATATCCGCTCGATTTACTTCGTCAGCTTCAAACGCGAACGTACGATCGTTGCACCCGAGAGGGCCCTCGGTGGCCGCCCGTCGTATTCGTTCTCGGTGACCGATGCACGGGCGGCAGCGTCCATTAAACGGGGTAACAAATCTGGCCGATAAATAACCGGCAATCTAACGCGTAATGGCGGTGATTCCGCTGGCGCGGAGAATTCGGAAGCTGATCAACGGCGGCGTGCGGCGGACACCGATGTAAGCGTGATCGATTTAAATAGGTGACCCATATATGTATTTCCGTGCCGCGTAATCGAACCGATCCCCACGCGGTAAAAGTCCGGGGAATGTTATTCGTTCGCGCACCCACGAGGGAGCGGGGTAAAATATTTCGTGGCAGCGGGGAATGTTTCTTGGGTAGAATTTTCTACGGGTTTGGCGTTCGTGAATAAGAGCGACGGTTAGGGTTATGTTCGCGAGGAGCGGGGGAAGCTCGTTGAATGTATTTCACGCCGTTGTCGATGCTCGCCAATATGGCGGCCGCGGAAAAGCGCGGGAACTCATTACGCGTGATCTCGTATGTTTCGGATAAAATTTTTTCGCCACGCTTTTTGTGGTAGTAACGTAATACTTTGAAAGTGTCGCCATGCTACTTTTTGTCAAACCACTCGTTTTAATTAATTAAAATTCTACTCCGGGGAAATTCGAATATTGTAAATTTGCTCGTGTCTAGATTTTTCGAATCTAACTCCGCGATTTGACTTCGAAATTTGACGAGTCCCAGTCGCGCGACAAGCGGAAGGCAAGTGTTATTTTTACACGGCGGGGGGGTTTTTTTTCGTTCGCGCGCCGTTGTTACTTGCTTCGTCGCGGGAGAGCCGCTATTTTCACGAGTAGAGAGGTTCGCTCTGTTTTTACTGGCCTCGTCAGTGGTAACGGATTACCTCCGCCAGACACGATTACCTTCGGCCAGTGGTAATAGACGATCGTGAATGAACGCGATGCTGCAGCTAGACGCGCGCGGACCACGTATCCCGTGCATTCTCCTACCAACCGGAATGCATTCTACGCGAATATCAGATATGCTCGTAATTCTAAACTTACAACCCGCTGGTCATCCATTAAAATTGTCCCCGTTTCCTCCGGCGAGCGTGTACCGTGGATCTGGTCTACCGTAAGCCTGCGTCACGCTTGAAAATAGAGGCACTTGACATTGCCTTTCGCAACGCTGCATCCCGATTCTTTTCCTCCGCGGAACTTTGATCCTCGGCTGATAAGGGGGGAGATATCTGGTTAACAGTAGACGGCGGGACCGGGGTCAATTTCGCGTAGATAAAATCAGATAAGGTGTAGGGTAGATGCGCCAGTAAATGAACACGTACCAGAGAATGAATATTTTTTAATAAAATGGGTAAAATCTTAATATATGAAGTAAGAAAGCGTTCGTGTGTTTGTCTGTCGCCTAAAAGCTTTCGAACGATAAACACAGACATCACGACAAGTGCCTCAGCTCATTACGTCTGACTAATCCAGATGAACGTGACCATTTTCACAAAGAAGAAACTAAAAAATTTTTTTTTATAAAATCAGAATCTAAATGTCGGGCGGAACCGAGTAGTAAAGCTAGTAGGTTATTAAAATAAGCAACTAATTAATTAGAGATTTCTTTCAATTTCTTGCTTCAAACATAATTTCATAATAGCGTTCACTTATTAACCTTTAGTGTTCGTTCATTGGGTGCGTTCACCGTACCTTCGTTGCAAGCGGCTGCCCTTAAATTACGTAAGGGTAATTTTGGCGATTTCTTACCCCCTCCCTCCCCCACTATAAGAATTCGTAAGATTTGATATTGCAACCCCCTTCGTACGTAATACTTTTTACATTGAATTTTTTCAGTTATTAAAATTCTTTTAAACGTTTATATAATTCATTTAACTCGCTCGCGGGAAATTTAAACTAAAAAACGTTTCTGGAACATTAAAGATAGTATCTGTATTTATCGAAAATTAGGTTAAAAATATTACGCAAGACGCTACCCTCTCTCCCTTGTAAGAAAACGTAAGAAATTCGCGATCTCCCCTCCCCAAAACACCTTACGTAATTTAAGGACGACCCCCCAACCTGAGTCTGAGAGAGAAAACTCTCTAGAGTTTTGATCTTTTAAATTTGAAGGCGTTATACGTCCGAACTCCCCTCGACAAGCCATTCCCAAATGCCCCGGCCATCTTGATCACACGAATCCTTAAAAGCCCCCTATTTATTTTCATTAAAACCACCGAACTCACGAAATCACCCACACATTCTGTTCCAGGCAAGCGCCAGAGAAGCTTCCGCGCCGAAGCGAGGAGCACCACTTCCGCGTCGCGAAATGTTCCCCGTCTAACGCAATCCCGCGTGCACTTTACCGAGGTGCTTCGCTCGCGAGACGAGCCTGCCCACCGAAGACGAGCCGAGGGACTGTAAACATCGCGTGGCCGAATAATAAAGCGAGGCTGCTCCGACGAACTGCCGCTTTCGCGAACTCGAAAGGAATCCTGTGGCCGCGGCGATTTCTCGTACGGGCTTAATGCTCGCGAACAGGCACGGGTATCTTGGCAAATCATCGCGGTCCGGTCGCGGGAACAGCTGGCTAAGATGTTCATACGCTGCTGACGAGCGGCAGCAGAGAGTGGATCGCCGCGACGGTGCGTCGTGGTCGTCGCCGTCGACGAGCTGGTCGATCGCGTCCGGCGTGATTAGACGGTGGGGCCGTGGTGAGGATATTCGCTCGCGTTTCGCGTGGTCGTGCGTTGTTCAGCCAGTGGTTAGGCAGTGAGAAAAAGAGAGAGAGAGAGAGAGAGAGAGAGAGAGAGAAATAAGAGGGAGAGGCGGGCAGCTATAACCGGCAACCACACGGTGGACATGATTATTTCAAAGGATCTGTTCCTCTTTGGCGACCAAGATTACCTGCGCCTTCCCAGCAACGAGAAGCGCCAGCAACGGGCAATGGGCCGTGCGATCATCAATGCTCCCAGGTGAGTAACACTCTGCCGTCATCTTTATACATTGAATTATTGATTACGCCGCGTGCCTCGGCTCGCCTTCGTTACGGGCAATAGTATTTAATGTAATTAATAAACCGCCTCTGTGGGCCTCTTAGCGCGAGGGAGCTAAGTTGCGCAGCTGAGGATCATTTGGGAGTTCGTGGTGGTTGGGATACACGAGCAGTTTATCATTGGGCAATTAAACTTTGCAGTTTACTTTTTCCCTGGACAAGCTTCGTACCGAAAAGAAATTAGATTAAGGTAGAAACTTCAATAATTTGTTAGCTAATCACGAGGAAGGATATCGCGCGGAATTTTTCAATTTCTTGCGACTAAATAAGAGTCTTAATCGCTCCGCTTAAATATGGTGAAATGAAAGAGCTGAGATTGTAGAGAAATTTATTTTTGAAGAGAAATGTTTAAACATTGAACGAGGCGTCGTGAGCTCGTTTTAAAGAAACCTATATTAGAGATCACCGTTCTCTATTGAATTTCTTAAATGCTATTAAATTATATATAACGTAAAAAATATTAATAACCCTACCCGAAGTCGGCCTAGATATTTATAAATAAAAATTGTGGAGAAATGCCGAAGAATCTGACCCCCGAGGGTCCCTCCTCTCCGACCATCGATCTCGATTGGTTTCTCCAGCAGCAGTGTTCGGAACAAAGGGAGCAACAAGAAATCACGACGACAATTAACGTCGCCTGTGCGCGCACTGCCGTTAAATCCGTTATCGCGACCGATAGTCGCTCCGTTTCGAAAGAAAACCCGAGGCGAGACAAGCCGCTGGGCCCCTTATCGTTCGCCTCGTAAAAAAGAAAATATCACCGGCCGGCCAACGGGAGCCGCGGCTCGCAGGAATTAGCGACGATCGTCCGCGTTGCAATAACACTCGCGACCTTCCTTCCCCGTGTCACGAGATTCAATTATTTCGCGTGTCGTACGCCTCGATCCGCCGACCTTCCTCGCGCCTCGAAATCGCCGATACCCTCTCGTTGGTCGTTGCACCGTGTCTCTCCGCCTCTCTTTATCGACCGCCACCGTTCAACAACGTTATTTGTGCCCGCGACTGTTTATTCGCGGCGAGAATCCAACGAACGCCGCGTACAGTTATTTGCGCGCGTGTTTGTTTGATCGTGTCTCGTCTTTGTTCTGCCTCTTCATCGGCGGGTCAACAACGACGAACATGTTCATTAAGCCGTCGCCTTTTCCCCCCTTTTGTTGGCCGCATTGTCGTTGACAAATATACCGGCGCGTCTCCGATTTACGTTCGGATACGCGATTACGATCGTTACGCCTCGTAACGGGCTTTTAATAGTTCGATGGTGTTACAGTAGCGAAAGCAGGAGTTCACGGTGCATTCCATAGCGACAGTAACGCCGTGACTTATGTGTATCATTCCCAATCAGGGCCGGCGGAACCGATTATTATTATTATTATTTACGGGAAAACCCTTTAGAATACAACGAATGAACAGATATGCGCAGTAATTACTATAAAATAATATAGAATAAAATACAATAAAGTAAAATGTCAAACAGAAGAACACTAGACTAAACAGTCAGCGAGCGCCAACGAGAATTCGCAGCTTCAACGGACATAAATAGTGACAACTTACGATTATGCAAGTAACGCGTTGCACAAGGCCGCCAGCCGAAAGGGGGGCGCTAAAAGCTATATCGCAGACTTAATAATCAAGGGATCCAACTGCCGTATAAACAAAATGTAAATGTAATTCTTTTGCCATTGTACCTCGTAAAGGCGAAACATATTAAATAGAAAAGAAGCGCAAATATCTGGGGGCGCCAAAAATATTCTTGCATAAGGGCGCCAACCATCCTCGCGCCGGCCCTCCTCCCAATACCACTCGCGAATAGGTGACTCCTAAACCCGAAGCTACAGAACTCTCGCAGAATTCCGCAGCTCTCCGTACGAAGCATTCTCGACTAACGAGACCCTTGCTTTTCATCCTCGTAGCCAGCACCTTTCCCGTTGGCGTTGGAAACGAAAGCGGAACTCGTCGCGGGATATCGCCGAGGTTCGCGGAAATGATAAATCGCGTTCCAGCCCCCCCTCCTCGAGGCTGTCCCTATTGGGATCTTCGTTTCGAAAGCGTTTCGAGGTATCGATTACCTTTCCACGGGTTTCGAAACCTGGCTGGCTTCGCGGGGCCCGAAAATGGCTACGTGGCAGCGAGAGAACCGCGGCGCGGTCACGTGCTCCCCGCGCGATCGATTCCTGGGACATGAAAAATTGCCAACGCCAAGATCTCGGAGTCTGTGATTGTCGATGGCTCGTTTATCGGCGCGAAAGCACCGGGCAATAATCCTGCTATCGTCGGGCGTCTTAGGAAATCGTAAACAAAACCACGAAAGCTCCGCGAGCCTCGCCGATGCGGGCCCTACTGAAGCTCGATTCTTCGAGAATCTCGCCCGTAAATCAAGCTCGCGCGCGCGCTTTTGTTTTACGTACAAACCCCGGGGCTGATAACTTTCCCTTTATCTGCTGCGCGTTATCAGCGCCGGCTACCAGCCAATCAATATCGAAACTGGCGCGGAGCTGGCTCTTTGGGCTGTCGTCGGAGCTAGGGATTCGTGGGTATTTGCGACGGCCGATTGGAATTCTAATCATACCGCGTCTCGGTCTTCTATTTCCCGATTCCGTGGCGAAATCCTTTGCCACGAATCTTGCAAATGTAATTTCCCCGAGGACAGAGGGGTGGAGGAAGTTTGAATGTCTGGGTGATAGGTCAATGTCAAGCAATAATTAAAACGAAATTATTCTCTGTACCGTAAACTGGGGTGACTTTGCCCGCCCGGGGTGACATTGCCCACTTTTCGGAAAGACTTTATTTTATTTTATTGCGAAGTAATTAGAACATATGGTGCTTTGTAATCGATAGCAATAATTTCTCCAAGGGCAACCGCAAAAAAAAAATAGCGAATTCAATCATATGGTAATTTTTCAGTCAGAGTAAAAAAGTGGGCAATGTCACCCCGGTGGGTAAAGTCACCCCAGTTTACGGTACCTCCGATCTACCGTGCTACGAATATTCTCCGATGGATAATCCCAGATCTCACCTCCAGTTTCCCTTCCAACCGAGTCCTCCTCGTAACAAGGACACTGTCCTTCTTTCCCACGACCAAATCACCGGGCCGCGACTAGGAGAGGACGCGCGGCTACGCAACGAGAAGCCGCAGAATCATGTGCCTGGCGATTTCTAATGATCCGCGCGGATGGTATCTATTCCGATTGCCATTACGCGCCAGTATCGCTGGTAAATATAGGCGTAGGTTACACCTCTGGCCTAGAAACGCGGCGATCGAAAGAAAAATCGGTGGTTTCACCTCGGCGGAAAAATCGAGTCTTCCGGCTGCAGATGAAACTGTTCCAGTCTCCCCCTCCCCCGGGTGGCTGACCCAGTAGAAGGGACTCGCCAGCGCGTTCTCCCGTTCTCCTTAGCCGGGCGTGCACCCGAGAAGGAAGAGAAGCCCACGGTGCCGTGGACTTCTTGCTCCTGCCCAGCATTTTCTAACCTCGATGATAGCGTATACTCGCCCGTCGCTGGACTTTCAACGGTTTCTTGCCCGACGACATG
Organism: Andrena marginata; assembly: GCA_963932335.1. Taxonomy (NCBI): domain Eukaryota; kingdom Metazoa; phylum Arthropoda; class Insecta; order Hymenoptera; family Andrenidae; genus Andrena; species Andrena marginata. The sequence continues at coordinate 3,788,200 of OZ010660.1, forward strand.
ATTTCCTCGCGTCGCACCGGCCGTCTCAACGCTACCCGTCCGCCAGCCGCGACGCATCTTTCAATATTAGGGGCCTTTACACGATCGTTCCCGGCGCGCGTTCCCGGCGTGCGTTCCAGCGCGCGGCAGGCCAAAAGTACTTGAACGCCGGAGCGACGCTCCTTCGTGCGCGCCAGAAGATTATACTCGCCACTACTTAGAGACAACAGGTTCGGCCTCACATTTCTACGTGGACTCCATCCAATTTTTCGATCTACGAAACGATCAATGACATATCTTGATATACCTGGCTTATAGGGGATATCATAAATGCTATTACTGTAGGGTACACTGAAACATCTGTTTTTACGAAGCTACATTTGGTTGACCTGAAGATGCTATAAATTATGGAAATGGTTTAAGACTCAGTTATAACGACTGTAAAATTTTACAAGGGTACATTAAAATATCCAAATGTTTCCCCGGCAATGCGATGGCAAATGAAAGTGCAGGTAACACATTCACTGTTCTGACGATCATAATTATTACTATTGACGGCAATAATTAGCATGGCATTGCTTGTTTTAATATAAAAACTAATATTGATAAACAATAAATACACATAGGTATGCAAGTGATGTTATATGTAAGATAAATGATGAAGAGGTGTAATGTGCAAGATGTTTTGAAGAAAGGGGGTAGTCTTCTGATGGCGCGTGATGCAGGTCAAATTTTTCAGCCACGCTCTAGCGTGGCGCGCAAGAAAGCACCACACTCCTGCCCGCGCGCCAGAAAGCACCACGCTCCTAGCCGCGCTCCAACCTTCGCTCCAGAAGAGTTTACATAAGAGACAGAAAAAGTAGTTAGAAAAGGAAAACGGCAAGGGTTCGGCGTGGCGCGTGGATTTCCGACAGTTTTGAAATCCTGGAGCGCACGCCGAGCCTGGCAGCCAAGACTCCAGAAACAACGCCGTCGATAAGCCGTGCCTCGATGGGTTTCGAGTACTTCGACCCTCGAGACCAGGGGGGGCCGTGCAATGTTGCCCCCTAAGACGTGACGAATCGAAAATTCTACATTTCTCACCGGATCTTGGCGAAAGTGACGTGAATCGTTTCCTTATGTTTTCCCGATGAAAATGGTCCAAAAACGACACAAATCGGATTGTAATTAAGGAATCTTCATAATAAATTGATTTCCATAACTTCGTTAAAAATAGTCCGATTTACATGAAATTTGGTATAATTTTCATTTGAAAAACATGAGAAATCCATCGGTATCACTTCCATATCGATACGATAAAGAATAAAGTATACAGTTTTTCTGAAACAGGTATGAATCCTCGGCCGACCGCAGCGAATCGAGGTCGGCGACCCACAGTCGAGGGTGAAATATTCATTACAGCGTATTAAGAATTTCTTTATTCTTCATCGTATCGATATGAAAGTAACACTAATGGATTCCTGGCGTTCTCTCAATTAAAATTATCACAAATTTCATGCAAATCGGACTACTTTTACACAAACAATAAACTTGCTAATGGACTAATTTCTGTACCTATTTAAAAATTATATGAAAAAACTATATTTACTTAGTGTTCCGTGTTGCGGACAAAAGCGGGCTTATAGTGAAGCGAAAATTCATTTATTCGTTTACAACTAGGCAATTGCTTCTTTCTGAAGGTTTCGTCGGGAAGCATTTGTCTGCCAGATGTCGAAAAGGGGCAATCGACATCGTGCCGTTTTTCAGGTTTTTCGAATTTGTTCCCTCTGAGTTAAATGAGTATATTGACCCATCGGCGGGTTCCACCGCTGACCCACGGGCAATGGTTATAAACCGCGACCATATCGAGACTGGCCGATCCATTTGGCTAGTTTTGGTAAGCAGATGTCTAATTTTCACCCTCTACGTTGCGAAGAGGGAGAGGTGGTTCCTCCTACACCGTCGAACTCACAGAGAGAAGGTTCCTCCTCTCCAAGGTATATTTGGCCAATCAGCAAGGTTCTTTGCTCGTTCTGGCCATCGTTCGGACCACGGAAACCGAGCAGCCTTCATAAAACAAAGTTTTCACAATTATTTTGATCACCGTACGGATCACAGAGTCTACATCGATCAATCATGTTTTTGGATAAGTTACACTCTCGTCGGACTCCAGGGTGAGCCAGGAATCCATTTGTCACGTACATATCGATACGATAAGAGAGTGGGTTTAAGAAATGCCTACTCCTTTTATAATTTGTAGTGTTTGTGTAAAAGTAGTCCGATTTGCATGAAATTTGTGATAATTTTAATTGAGAGAACGCCAGGAATCCATTAGTGTTACTTTCATATCGATACGATGAAGAATAAAGAAATTCTTAATACGCTGTAATGAATATTTCACCCTCGACTGTGGGTCGCCGACCTCGATTCGCTGCGGTCGGCCGAGGATTCATACCTGTTTCAGAAAAACTGTATACTTTATTCTTTATCGTATCGATATGGAAGTGATACCGATGGATTTCTCATGTTTTTCAAATGAAAATTATACCAAATTTCATGTAAATCGGACTATTTTTAACGAAGTTATGGAAATCAATTTATTATGAAGATTCCTTAATTACAATCCGATTTGTGTCGTTTTTGGACCATTTTCATCGGGAAAACATAAGGAAACGATTCACGTCACTTTCGCCAAGATCCGGTGAGAAATGTAGAATTTTCGATTCGTCACGTCTTAGGGGGCAACATTGCACGGCCCCCCCTGGTCTCGAGGGTCGAAGTACTCGAAACCCATCGAGGCACGGCTTATCGACGGCGTTGTTTCTGGAGTCTTGGCTGCCAGGCTCGGCGTGCGCTCCAGGATTTCAAAACTGTCGGAAATCCACGCGCCACGCCGAACCCTTGCCGTTTTCCTTTTCTAACTACTTTTTCTGTCTCTTATGTAAACTCTTCTGGAGCGAAGGTTGGAGCGCGGCTAGGAGCGTGGTGCTTTCTGGCGCGCGGGCAGGAGTGTGGTGCTTTCTTGCGCGCCACGCTAGAGCGTGGCTGAAAAATTTGACCTGCATCACGCGCCATCAGAAGACTACCCCCTTTCTTCAAAACATCTTGCACATTACACCTCTTCATCATTTATCTTACATATAACATCACTTGCATACCTATGTGTATTTATTGTTTATCAATATTAGTTTTTATATTAAAACAAGCAATGCCATGCTAATTATTGCCGTCAATAGTAATAATTATGATCGTCAGAACAGTGAATGTGTTACCTGCACTTTCATTTGCCATCGCATTGCCGGGGAAACATTTGGATATTTTAATGTACCCTTGTAAAATTTTACAGTCGTTATAACTGAGTCTTAAACCATTTCCATAATTTATAGCATCTTCAGGTCAACCAAATGTAGCTTCGTAAAAACAGATGTTTCAGTGTACCCTACAGTAATAGCATTTATGATATCCCCTATAAGCCAGGTATATCAAGATATGTCATTGATCGTTTCGTAGATCGAAAAATTGGATGGAGTCCACGTAGAAATGTGAGGCCGAACCTGTTGTCTCTAAGTAGTGGCGAGTATAATCTTCTGGCGCGCACGAAGGAGCGTCGCTCCGGCGTTCAAGTACTTTTGGCCTGCCGCGCGCTGGAACGCACGCCGGGAACGCGCGCCGGGAACGATCGTGTAAAGGCCCCTAATCCCCGGCGGCGCTCACCGGCTCGCGAGGCTTTGCATTTAAAATCCACTTTCCATCCTCTTCCGCCAGTATTCTGAATATCGCCGACCGTTTAGTATGATCGGAGCGACCTCTCTCTCTCTCTCTCTCTCTCTCTCTCTCTCTCTCTCCCCTCCCCGCTTCTGTCTCGCCGCGAAGAAGTTTTATCGCTCCGGCTCTTCGCGCCGCGCCGCCAAGCAGAGGGATCCACGTAGTTGGAAAGACGCCTAGCGCCTCTCCGTAAAAGTCCCTCGATAACTGGGTTTCCCCTACCTGCCGCCGCGTCGCATTCAAAACACGATCCGTTTTCCGATCTCTTCGCGCATTCTTATACCCGAGATCGAAATTACCGAATAAGTTTCCACCTCTTCGTCTCCCTCTGAACTTTAGAAGCTTCCGTCCGCGGGACAGAGGCTCGCGGATCGTTGTCTCTTGCCATCCATTTCGAAACATACCCCGCGAATAATTGCCTTACACCACTTTCGGTGCCCCGTTCCGGGAGCGACGCGCATCCAGGAGACCACGCGGCGGAAGAGGCGTTAAACGTCGAAGGAAAGAAGTTTTTATTCTCGAGGGGGGCCGGGAGGGGAAGCCGCGCGAAGGCACAAGGAGAGCGTTTGTGCTTAGGCGCGAAAGTGGAACGAAAAAAAGGCCGCCGAGGCCCGGTGTGTGTTCCAGCGGCGGTGAGATGAAATCGAGGACGGCGCACGCAGGCAGCCGTGCCATTAAGTAGATTGAATATTACCCTATATTCGGTAGACGCAATCAATAGACTAGAAAAATTGCGCTATTCTCCTTGGCAGCCAGCTCGTCCTTGACTGGCCTATCAGCTCCGCGTCTAATTCACCGTGGAATGACGAGCGGCGTGCGCGATCCTCGCATTCCCCTCAGCCACGATCGTTTCGAGATACCTTCGATCGCCGTCCCACTGTATCATCTTCTTCCACGAAGAAAACAACGATTTCCTAGACACTTGGAACGTTTCGACGCAGCAGAGCTGGGCAAATCACAGCCACCTCGGGCATTTCGGGGCCATTTCGAGAGTCCAGCTTCGCAGTCCACGAGTCGACGTGTAAATACGGTTTCGTTATGCAGAATCTTGGAATACCCTTGGTTGCCTCGAATGGAAATCGGTGGGACGGAGTTTAGCCGGCTTCTGAGTACGTATGTAGCCGATCGGGAATGCAAGCAGCCGCCGTTAGTCGGGTTCGAGCGGCGATCAGGAAAATAATGGAATGATTTATGAATAATAAGTCCCCGACAGCCTGTAATTTCTCCGTTATGAATATTCCCGAGCGATCGGGCTGCCGATGGCCGCAGTCAATGGAGCTCTCGAAGACTCAATGACTCAAGGCAGCTCGCTGTGCTCCACTTGCGTGAAAGATGCAATTGTTTGATTTATAACCGCCCTCGGTAGCGCTGCTCCACAGCCGACCTGCAGCGATGCGCGTGGATTTCAGCAGCGGTTTGGCCACGGTTGCAGCCGGGACGGTTCGGTTGCCGGGCAGAGTTTGTCCGGGAAGTCGACAGGACGGTCGTAAGGCCAGAGGCCCGCCATCGGTCGATCAACCATTTCCGAGTTGTCAGTCACGGAACCTCCAGTGGCGGCGGGGGCCGCTCGGCCCGAGAGTTCGGCGAGAATGCCCGCTAAACGGTCGCCTCTGCCTCCCATCGAAAATCGATTCTCGCGTTCCCGATACACGCATTGTCTCGCGCCGCTCGTTCACGGAACTCCGCAGACGCATTGTTGGCGTCCCGGCGCGGAGGGAAACGGCGGACGGGTTTAGTAGCTGTCTTCTTTCGAGCTTACGGCCGAGCGGCTCGAGTGGCGCGAGGCTCTGAAAAAATTATCGCTCTCGACGGAAATCGTTGGGGGTGATTCGCCAATTTTTTGGGGGACACTTTTTCATGCAACACTTCGGATTTTGCCGAGGCTTGGATTCGTTGTAGTTCTTTAGTGATACGTAATCGCGTCTAGAAGGATTTTACAAAATTTTAAAAATTGCTTAGCTCAGCTTTTTCAATTAGGTATAAGCGTTCATCTCTTTTCAATAAATTATAACTGTTGAACTAAGAAATTGGTAAAAATAACCTTCGGGCTGCTTATAGTGGAGAAATAAGAGCATGTAACAAAAATTATTACACTTAAAAAGAAAGAAATTTTTGATCATTCATTTTGCGTTTCTTCTAAAGAAGTGTAATTTTATCATATCACAGCACTATTTAAAAGTTTGAAAAACCTAGACACGATTATCTATCAGTAAAGACTACAATATAGAGTTTTTGCAAAATCGGAAATGTTACTGCAAAAAGTGTCCGGTTTCCCGTGGAATGACCCGTGGGCGACGCGGACTTTGACCTCCGTTTGGTTTCGAAGTTCGGGACAGGACCAAAGTTGATCAGCGTGATATGGGAAGGTATTGGGTTCGATGGAACTGAAATTATTCGAGGTGGTTGACACGTGATTATCGAGGTATTCTAGGATCGGACCCTCCTCTCCGTTTAGCGAATAGAATTTCTGAGGATCGAGCGTAACGAGGGCAAACCATTATTGGCCTATCTCAAGTTTTATCTAAGTGGTATGATGAAGCGGGCGGTCAGGGGCTTCTGTTTCTTTCGGCTAATGAATGGAATTTCCTGGGATTCAGGATCACCTGTCCCACTTTTTAGCTAATCGGGGTGCATTTTCAATCGTGAATAATGCAGAGAAAACATTTTCTTCAATATTTTCAGATCCTTCTACGAAATTTCGCGATGCATACAGTGAGTAACGAAAATATTCGGACGCTTTTTAATAATCGCGTAACTTTTTTAAAATTTATCCAAACGACTTGAGTTTTTTTTTAGAAGCTGGAAGGATTAGTTTGCTGACTGACGTGTTTCATCGTTTTACAAACAAATGCACTTGGTCGGAATAGCAAAAAAAAGATTCTTAAACATTTTTGTGTTAAAAAATATTTTTAAAAGTTTTTAAAACTTTTTTGCGAGTTTATAATGAAAATTTAAAAATCCCATTTGTAGATTGAAGTAAGTTGTATACCTATTGTAAAAACGGGATTTTTAAATTGTCATTACAGGCTCAGATGAAAAAGTTGGAAACACCGCCTTTACTATTTTTTTCGCTATTCCGACAATTGCATTTCTTTCAAAACGACGGATCGCGTCATTTAGCAAACTAATCCTTCCAACTCCTAAAAAAACTCAAGTCATTTGGATGAATTTAAGAAAGGTTATGCAATTTCAAAAACTGTCAGAATATTTTCGTTACTCACCGTAAGTATAAGTATACTTCGAGTTGTAGAGGTCGACTTGCTTCGACTTGTAGAAGTTTTATTTCGAGTTGTAGAGGTGTTCACACCAGAGCGGAAGGGAATGAAGAAAATTTTCGACTTACACAGGTTTCCGAGTTATCGAGACTGGACTATAATAAGTTCAGGTGTTATTCTTTCTTTAACATTTAATTCTAGAATTGCTGTTTAAAACAGACGATGAACCTCGGACAATGCTTCTACCATAATTGATGGTATCTCCTACCAAACGACCCCTCCTCCTTTTAATCATTCAACTCCTCGTCAAACTTGGCTCTCACAGAGCCAAAACTATCAAAAGTCCTATCCCACTAGCACCCATCCACAGTTACTCAGAAGCTCCCCTAGCACGCCAAGCACGTGATCACTTACGATCTTCCTTTCCCTCGAATCGTTCCTTTCGTTGCCACTTTGCCCCCGAGCCTCTCCGTTTTTTCCATCTAAACTACTGGAATCGATTCTCCCATGCCAAGTATGCACGTTCGCCAGCCGAGCGTGCACGCTTTGTTTACACCGTCTGTTCCATTCATGGCTGCCGCGTTAATGCATATAAATTCGATAGAATCAGGGCCGTTCTTGAACCTGCGTCCACCGAGTCCGTTTCTATTTACTCGCCGCGCGTACAATCCAGCCTTGTAATCAGAAGTCCGGCCGCGTCCGTACAATGTAACCCGAGCGAGAGAGAGAGAGAGAGAGAGAGAGAGAGAGAGAGAGAGAGAGAGAGAGAGAGAGAGAGAGAGAGAGCGCGCACGTTGGCGTTTACTTCCAAGGACCCTGGCCCTCGCCTCGCCTTGCCGCGCTCGCGCCGCTATTATATCGAGCAGATCCAGTTTTGATCAAGATAATACCCCGATACTTCTCGGAGCACGCGGCGCCCGCGACGAAACTCCGCTACGATATATTCCCTCCCTCCCGTTTCGTTTATTCGTTTCTCCGCTCCTTCGCTTCATCGCACCATCGCGGTACCCGCTCGGACCGCTGGCGCGCTTTGTCAGTACCGTGAAAGAGGCGCGTCTGGCCCCGATTGCAGATGCATCGCGGAGTTATCGTGGTTAAGGGGATGATATATACGCGCCGGTGCTGCTACGGCCGCGATTATTTATGGCCACCTGCAGGTGTCCGAAGCGACGCGGGGTATTGCAATTTTCGATCGCTTCATTCCGCAGCAATATTGAGACAGAGGCACGGAAAACATTAATCACTACGTATTCAGCAGTGCAAACGATCGTTTGGATTTCTTTCCAGGGCTTCCTAGTGAATGTCGATCGTCCAAACTGTACCTGGAAATAGGTTTGCCGGAGGTTAGAAATTATTCCATTTTACTGGAGAATGTAGCGAAAGGAACCTTCTTGGTGTAGTAATGTGTTGGTTGATTTTCGAAACTAGGATTTCGCTTCTGAAACAAGGAATCGTAGGGGTAGGCGGTACCTATAGGAGTTAACGAAACGTGTCCAAACCTTGGTTCTTCCCTTTTTCTTTTTTTAAATATAACCGACGCTGTCGCGATGGAATCTGATACTATTTTGTAGGGGCAGAATTTGCATTTGATTATGGATGCGGGAAATGGAGACAGAGAGCCAGACACGGACTTTCGTCGTTGAATCGAGACGCGAAATAACGAGGACGGGTTAACTGACCGAGCTGCATAAAACAGCTCATTCAATGCCACATCCTGCGAAGCACTTTTCTGTTCTCCAAAACGGGCATCCCAGTTTCTACAGTTTCATTAGAGCCCAATCGCTGGGCGTTAAATTTCACAGACCCCGGGATTTATATGTTTAACTGCAAGGGAAATTGCAGGTCGATCGCGTGGAAAAGTTCGTTCGGGTGGCCGTGGGAAGAGGAAGGCTGCACCTTGGATTCGTTTCTCCGATGGCCAGCGCAGATGACACTCGGTGATTACTCGGAATTTTAATAGTTTCGCGAAGCCTGACATCGAGTGAAGGGTACGTGGAGCGATCTCTCCCGCGAGAGTGACACTGACCCGCTTCGGAGCGATGCCTTCCGTAAGTGGATGATTTTCTCCGTAATAAAGAAAACACCTTGCGCCCCCTCAGCCTGCTAACTCCGCGGAACCGCCATTAGAATCCTCATCCGCGAATCGTACTTCCACTTTTCGAACCGCCACCGCCCAACCTCGGTACCGTAAACTGGGGTGACTTTGCCCGCCCGGGCTGACATTGCCCACTTTTCGGAAAGGCTTTATTTTATTTTATTGCGAAGTAATCGGAACATTTACTGTTTCGTAATTGATAGCAATAATTTCTCCAAGGTCAAACGAAAAAAAAAAAATTAGCGAATTCAATCATATGGTAGTTTTTCAGTCGGAGTAAAAAAGTGGGCAATGTCACCCCGGCGGGCAAAGTCACCCCAGTTTACGGTAATACTCTAGCGCACGATGCGCCCCGATCGACAACCAGCCGACTAGCAGAGCACCGAAACGGACGCTCGCTAAAGCTCACGGCCACCGAGAGTCCACGGAGTCCTCGAATCGTCCGGCTAATAGGGCCCAGGTCCCCCCCCTCGCCGCCTCCTCCACTTTGGGCAATTGGAAAATTGCGCTCTCTCCCCAGGAACGAAAGGGCCAAAGTGGACGGTGAGTAAAAGTAGCGCGACACAATTCGCAGACGGCGGAGGGCAGCGGTGCTACCCGCGGGGCATGCAAATGCCTCGATCAAGCCCATTCTGAAAATGAATCATTCCCCCGGTGGCCGAGGACGCCTGACCTGCCTCACGCGGCCTCTCTCTACTGTCTCGGGGACTCGTTTCCACGGCGGGAGGGGCGGCAGTCAGGTCCCCGGGTGGCTGGTGCCGGAACGACGGCAGGGGGGGGGGGGCGGGCGTATATTCCGTTCTTAAATCGGACGACGAAGAGAGCACGTCCCGGCGAGGGGAGGAATGCAAATGCCTCGTTTAAGACGGAATCACGTCACGACGAGTGGCAGGGAGCGTGGGGCGGGGGGGGGGGGGAGGAGGAGGAGGGACTCCCCTGAAAATCACAAGGTGCAGCCGACGAACAATGCCGACCAGTTGCCTTTTGTTCGAGGCGCTTCTTATTCAGGGGACGAGAGATGCGCCACGCAGCCGTGGAACAAATTTATGGTTAATAACTCGTCCGAGACGGGACACGCGCTTCTGCGCCGACCGACCGTGGAACAGTGTCCGGGAGGCACTACGAGGAAAAAATTCTTCTGGGCATTGTGGGTTTGGTAGACTCGGCTCGCATAAAGTATAGGGAGAAAGGAACTTTATAGTCCCTTTGATCTTCCAATTCGGCTCCTTTTCCTATTTCGTACCTGCTGCTGTGATAATTGAGGCTAGGGGCTCTCATTGCGATCCTTTCGAGTGCTCGAGGTATCGCCTCGAATTTCGATCCAATAGGAGTGTCCAAAGACTCGATACGCGTGAAGTGGCAGGGCAGCGGTGGCCCCGAAAGAGTCTCGAATTTGACACGGCATTCGGGAAAGAAATAGGAGTGTGCCAGGGATTCCTGCGGCGCGCGGGACGCTGACCTACCTCACGCGAGCCACTCCACTCTTCGCGGCGGGTTTATTATAGTTATCTATCGCCGGTTGTTACACGAGCGGCGTGCCGCCGAGCCGCGCGTGTGCGCGCCTTCCGTTCCGAGGCCCGCGAGGATCAAGCGGAGCCAAGGACGCCGGGCCAGCCGAGGAACGGAAGTCACGTTCCGCGGCTGCCAAATTCGAAAGTGTAACTCCGCCCGAATTCGGCGGGCTATATGGCCGCATGGCACTGGATGTCGATTGGTATATGGGCAGTGTTATGATGGAGAGGGGAGTGGCCCTTTTGGTACATTTGAAATCGGTAGATAGGGTTTCTTGAGGAATTTTGAAAAAGCCACAGGCGATTTATGGGGGATTCTTAAGGAGGCAGGTTACCCTTAACAGCCCAAAATCAGGCCCTTCTTTAAACGCATATTCTGAAGCAATAAATGAATATACTAGAGGTAATTTTTATTTTAATTTTTAAGCCTCGTTTCGTTGACTTTAATGCGCAAAAAGAAAGTTTGAAATACTATATTCGAAACGTGTTTGATGGTGAACACGATTCCGAACAGGTGAATTACCTAAAACACAAAGTAAAGGCATTTTTATAATCCGTGACACAGTCTCCATCTCGTGCAGGAAGCAACGTTTGGATAAACAAATTAATACAATATTTATGTTGATGCTTCTGATTTTCTCCTTCTTTGTAGGAGAAATATGTTTTATCTTCTTTTAAAGAATCTATATTGAAAATGTGCTCCCAATACACGAAGGGAAAAATGCAGCTCCCTGTAAATTTCTATTCAAATCGTTGGAGCGGTTTCCGAGGCTTTATGTTCGCCGTTTTGGAAAATGTAGTTTCTGGGAAATCGCGTTTAGAGTTGGACATCTTTATCTGATTTCCTGTGCAGGCTCGTACATATTTTTATTGTAATTTTGGAATTTCGGGGCCCGACTGCGCTTAAAATACGTAGAAAAGGTGTAGCTATCCCAATATGCAAACATCCTAAAAACAAATTTTCCTAAAATTTGGTAACTTACCCCCTAATGAATTCGAAAATTGTATCCTCGGAAACGGTGCTATATAGTAGGACTAAATTGACGGGACGGGATGTTTCGAAGATGCCTGCGCTCTGTGTGAATTTTTATTGTGGGTTTGCCGGCAAAGCACACCGAATCGATACCTGTAATCATGGAATCCTGTAAAGACACGAGTTACGCCCACGATATATTCATCGAATCTACCGTCAGCTTTCTCGATATTACGATTAGGCTCCCCGTGACTCTCCCCGTTATCCACCACTAATAGCGGAATGGAAATGAAATTATGACGGCAGCCTCGCGCTGCTTCCCTGACGATTTACGATATCATCATATGGCGCCGTTAAATTCGGTGTCGCGTCTAAAATTGTCGCGCCGCGTCCCACACGATCCGCTCATTTACACGCCGCGCCTCCGAAGTTCGCGCTCCAGCCAGGGTGGTACGCGGACCGCGCAGCCAATCGGATCGATAAAAATCTTCTGAAAACCCCGACCACCCTCGCAAACATCTACGACATCCATCATTCACCTCCTTCACCCCCAATTCCACCGAATCCCCCGGGAACCATCGATCTCTCGACCCTGCGCCGACACCCAGCTTCGCCGGCCACCCAAGGAAATTTCAATATTCTCCGCCAACGTGTCGACGGACGCTGGAATATCAACCCTCAAGTTTCACCCTCGAATTTAAAAGAGGCCCAAAAATGTCAGATACTCCCCAAAAGTATATAGCACACTGTCGTGCTGGGGTTAACGAACCCACCCCATCGAGAAACCATCCACTGCGATAAGGGAAGCTAGCGATGAGAAACCGAGTAAACAATGAAATAAAAAGAGAGAAAGAGAGAGAGAGAGAGAGAGAGAGAAAGAGAGAGAACACTGACAATGATGGCAGAGGGGGAGGAAAAGAACTCCGCGGGGGTGTACGCGACAGGAAGAATAATGCCCCGGAGGGGGGAGGGGGGGGGGGGTTCCCTTGACTGATTACGATTACGCGTAGCGCGACCAGCGCAGGGGACATTTCTGCTGCGCTCGGTATTGGTCAGTTGGGACGCGGCACGGTGGCTGTTTCTCTTTTATTCCGCGTGCGTGTGTCGTATGAACGGGCCAACGACAGAGAGCGAATACCAGACGTCGTCGGGGCCTCCGCGGTGCGAACGTAGAGACATCCGATGACCGTATGCAAATCGCATCCTTGACTCGGCGAATGCAAGTACATAACACGGACGTGTACACTCCGTTAGGCGTTGGTGTATATACCTGCGTCAACGGGCCAATGACCGGCGCCGCTCTCCACACTCTCTCTCTCTCTCTCTCTCTCTCTCTCTCTCTCTCTCTCTCTCTCTCTCATCTCCTCTCCTCTCTCGCTCATTCTGTGTCCTCTATCCGCCAGTTCGCCTCGCGATAATACTGTCCTTCTCGGCCTCTCTTTTTCTGCCTCTTTCCCTCCGTGGGTTTGTTCTCGCGTGTGTGCGATCGTCGAGGGGCTCGAAACGAGGAATGGAAACTTTCTCCCTCGTTCGTGATATATACCGCGTGGCCGTGCAGTTCCTCTCCTAAAACCTCGAGAGGTTCTTTGGTCGAACGGCCGAGATACGGCCGCCACTGGTTCCCACGAGGGATACTTCTCGCGGCTTTTATGCGCGGTAAACCCTGGGCGACGGATTAGCAGTCGAGGATTCGGGATCCCCGCGTTTCCTGCATGGGATTTCCTTCATCGTTCTCTGGAGGGATAACCGGGATCTTGGTAGGCTTGTGGGGGGGAGGGGATAGAGCGTGTCTCTTGTTGGTGGGACCTGTTGAGGTGTATTCTGATCATCTGCCTAGGTACGTACCTGTTTGCGATGATTGATATTCGTAGCTTTGCTCCTAAGTGGCGTCAGATCTCAAAGGGCGAGGATACAGATGTGTTTCCGGAGTGTTTGAACTATTGATTTAAGTGTCACGGAGAGTGTAGTTCCTTTAGCGTGGATTTGAATGTGGAAGATCGAGCGGGGCACTGGCAAGTAGAAATACCACTGGCGCAGTATCGACGCGGCGAGGTAGTAAATTCTGCGGAGGAGCAATAACTCGGGGAGTTTCACATCTTTGTGACACATTCGGCATAGTCGATCCGCCAATCGTCGTAGCCAATTACGCCAGAGTCGGTGGAACCTATACGGGTGTAGTTCGTCTGTTATACCTGGCACGTCGTAAAGAAACGTGCGTGGCCATATAATATGTGCGTGTACATATATTTTATATATGTACAAAATATGGTTGCACGCGAGTGTTGCAGTGGCTTCTTTGTTATCGCTGTTGTTGCCGTCCCAGTTTCCTCGGTCCGATACACGCAGCGTGCGTTTCAATACGGCGCACAACGCTGTCGCTTCGAAACAATGACACGATTTGTTCGCCGATACCCCGTCGCCATTAAACCCGATTAGTTGGAGCTTTTCTTTTTGCCAGCTGGGTTTCATAACTGCCTTTGCAACGATATGCTTTCTGTTTCTGCTATCGAGGCACGACGGGCAGGCGGGAAGAGAGGCCACGTCCATTGCGATCTCTGCTGGTCGACTGGTGGACCTTTTCGTTATTATCGGTGTGAATTTTAGGTTGCTTCAGCTCTCCACGGTGGCTGGATTCTTTGGGGTTTGTAGATCCTTTGGGTTCCCCTCGTTTGCGAAGGTTCTCAACGTTACCTGTATCGCTCGGGGTTCTGTGGACCCGTTGGATGTCCCTCCTTCAAGTTTTCTTAAGTTCACAAGTTGCCTATATACTTTGAGGGTTTGTACATCTTCTAGGTACATTACTTCTTCAAGTGTTCTGAGCTCCCCAAGTTGCCTATGTTCCTTGAGGTTCTGTGGACCCTCTGGATATCCGTTCTTCAACTTTTCTGAGCTCCCCAAGTTGCCTATATCCTTCGAGGTTCCTTGGATCCCTTGGATGTTACTCCTTTAAGTGATCTGAAGTCTCCAAGTTGACCGTAGTCCTCTAGGTTCTCTAGACTCTCTGGATATCTCTCCTTCAACTTTTCTGAGCTCCCCAAGTTGCCTATATCCTTCGAGGTTCCTTGGATCCCTTGGATGTTACTCCTTTAAGTGATCTGAAGTCTCCAAGTTGACCGTAGTCCTCTAGGTTCTCTAGACTCTCTGGATATCTCTCCTTCAACTTTTCTGAGCTCCCCAAGTTGCCTATATCCTTCGAGGTTACATGGATCCCTTGGATGTTACTCCTTTAAGTGATCTGAACTCTCCAAGTTGCCAATAGTCCTCTAGGTTCTCTAGACCCTCTGGATATCTCTCCTTCAAGTTTTCTGAGCTCCCCAAGTTGCCTATATCCTTCGAGGTTCCTTGGATCCTTTGGATGTTACTCCTTCGAGTGTTCTGAGCTCCCCAAGTTGCCCGTATTCCCCCAGGCTCCCTGGATCCTCTGGATTTCCCTGGGTCTCCAAGTTTCCCAAGTTCCCTAGACCCTCCCGGTTCCTCAGGTTCTCCAGGCCCCTCTTATCCCGTTGAAATCCCCCTCCTCGCCATTCTCGATCCCCAAAATCTTCAGCGCCCGCGCGAAGCTGGTGCACAGGGATGCAGGATCGCGGGAGACGCAAGCGTGGCCTCTCGAGCAGGCGATACACCGCATAACACGTCTCCGACATCGGGCTCTGAGGCTATTTCTGTACGGGCGCGAGGCGGTCTCCGGCATGTAAGAGCCTCTACATAGATATATAGACAGCCTAGCGGCAGCCAAGTGTCTCGTTTGCCCGAAAGAACTGCAGATTCGTCCGCGTACCCGACTGAGAAAACCGGGAAAAACTACCATCGACACGAGTCCGTTGCTTCGATCGACCCTTCCTCGCGCACCAGTCCCGCTTCTCACTGGACAAATGGCCCAGATCCTCCTTCCACCATCCTCCGACAAAGTGTCCCTCCTCGCGCAGATATATACGCAGCTTCTGACCCCTCTTGTCCATTCCCAACACGGTGCCCCCAGGAATGACACAGCCTCTCCTACGATACCTGAGGATTCCTCCAAGAAGAAGCTATTCCGTGTAACAGATCTCGCAGATGCCACTTTCCCCTACGCCAAATCCTGCGATAACCTCGCCCCAATGTCGAGTCTCTCCGAGCAACAAGAACCGTTCCGTCTCAAGCTCTGCCTCAACCGTCCAACTAAAGTTTCTCGCTAAATAACAGCACACTTCAAACAGGTTCGCCCAATTCCACCCTGCGTCCACACGAGTGTCGAGGGACCCGCCGCGCTCTGTGCCTCTCTCTCTCTCTGGGCCCCCACCGCAGTGCCCGCAAAAATCCCAGCCTTCCCGCGGCAGAGATCACAGCCGCTCCACAAATCGCTACCCGAGTTGCGCAAAGTCCTCTCCGCTCCGCCGTCGCTGTATTCTTCTCCGGAAAGTGGGTCCACGGGCTCCCCGAAAACCGTCGGTCCACAAATCCTGGCCGCTCACCGTGGCCGTTACGAGCCTCGAGCGCTAATAGCTGCCGCGAGCCGCCTTGCGTCACCGTGGAAAAGGCGTTCAGGCTGCTGGAAGAAGCACCAGGGAACAGCACGCACCCTGATCGTTTTCGTGTCGCGACGGACATCTGCGCGGCTGCCCAAAAGCGACTGGCCAGCTGGAGGCGATAAACGTCCCCGCTGACACGATTATCGCAACGACGGGCAACTGGTGAAACTTCGCTTGGACGGCGTGCCACGGGGCTTTGGGCCCTGCCGCGGGGGAATCGTAAAACGTTTGTTTACGAGGTCGAAGACGGAATGCAGGCTCGTCAGGCCCGGCGGGGCTCTGACAGTGGCTAGAGCCGAAAGATTCATTCCCGTCGGGCGTGACGCGACAAGTAATCGATCCGGGGAGGGGGCGAGCAATAAAGCCGATAATTCCACGGCGAGCCCCGCCCGGGGGCGAGCTCGGTTCTTATTCGCGCCGCGGAAATTCGTTTTCGAGACGCCTAATCCGGCTTCAGGTGGAGGACCGCCGGAGAGGATCATTGTTCCGTCGCGGAGAGGGTTTCCATTGCTGGGAGTCTTTGCTTCCCGGGTAGATTGCGCTCGGTGCACTTAATATCTGATGAGTAACGGCGGCGGGGGTGAGACGGAGCAAGTAACTCTACTCGGTTGTAATTAGGAAAGGTTCTGTCTGATGGTGTATGAAATGTCTCGAGGGGTATCGGTATCGCGGTATTTAAATATTGCATTCAAATTTCAGCTTTATTAGAATACTCGGATCAGAGATGGGGGGAAATTTTGATTTAAATACAATTTCGAATAGCGAATAAAAGGTAAACAGAAGGTCTTCGTCATTCGTTCTTTAACCCGGGCTAGCTTGATTCCACGCATAACGAATGATTTTTCAACTTTTATTCAAATAAAAATTTCCCCATCTCTGCCTCGAATACTTCGAAGCTGTAAATCACGAAGATCACAAAATATAAAATTAAGTGATGAACGGGTGTGGATATTCTTCCCCAGCTGGAAGAACATTTTCCTTTGACCACAACTAGGCAAGAGTCGATTAAAATGGCGACTTCTATCAACGGGCGAATAATTATTTAGTACAATACTTTGATAAATTAAGCTCGGAGTGATCCATGGATCTCAAACCAAAGACCCCTAGATTTTTATGCTTCTAAATTGTTCTCGATCAAAGTAATCCATTACAGTTGATTAACGAGGCATTTAAGAAGCAACAGATTTTTCGCGGATCTTCTTGGACGAGGGTGATCGACGTGGCTCGGAACGAAGGCGCGGTGCGCTCCGAGAGGGACTTTTCATTGGAGTTATCGCGCGCGCCCGCTCGACTTATCGCCGGTTAAAATTCTGCACACAAGGCCACGCCTTGCCGCGATGTGGGACGAAAAACGTGCGCGAAAAATCGACATAACTTGGGAGCCGTGTTGCAATTTTATCGGGCTGCAACGCGCTAAATGTCCCGCTCCATCAGATAGGCCTGTAACGTTGCTGCGTATAGATAAAGGGTGCCGTTTGGACCTTTGCAGTTAAGTGCAACGATCCAGCTTTCGACAGTTGAAAGAGTGACTTTTGTCGCGAATGTCATAGGATCGTGTAGACGGAGAATAGAAGGGGGGATTAGAAAATGCTGGTGGCGTTGATGGTAGCTACGCAGAATAATTTATTCCGAAGTATATCGAATTTCGCGAGTCTTCTTATGGTAATACTCTCGTGGAACGCAAGACGCTGGTAAAGTTCGGAACTTCCTGCCATTTTTATTTCCACTGGAACGTCGAACGTTTCCTACGTTACAGCCCAATATTTCAAGTTCCTAACTCAGGCCTGCGGGGGCGTCCGTAGGAAGGAAGTTTGCCGCGCATCGCTGATTTGCATTTATTCAGCGCTCGGTTTGAATTCGTTGCTGCCTACTTTCGGCTCAATCGTTGGCTACTATTTTTAGGATTCCCAGTTCCCACATAGTGATTTTCCTCGGGAGCGGCGAATTTCGAATAATTCTGTTTGCTAGTGCACAAAGATGTCTCTCGAAGTATCGAAAACTTCCCTAATAGGAGACAGGCGAAAGGGCCATTATTAACAAAAATTATTTCCCATCATCCATTCCTTGTTCCTCGAAGATCGAACGCTCGTCACTGGTAAGCGTTCCTTTTCCTCGTGTCTGGAGTTTTAGCGAGGCTGAGTTTCGCGAACGCGCTCGCCCGATCTCCTCGGCATGGCCGACGTCGACGACGAACTCCGCTGGCAGAACGATCTCCGCGCAGTCGACGAAGGGGCGAAAGACCCCGGCCGAAGGGGGAAAGTGATAGGATTTAATGCCCACGGCGCGGCCGTTTGATAAGATGGGCAATATATGTACAATCACGGTGGTTATCGAGTCGTTACCACCGAGTCGCACTGACCTTTAAGCGCGGGGGTCAATTCTGGCTGTTCCTCTCGGGGCCGTGTCACGTACGAACATCGTTATTTTCTCATAAACGCGGGGCAATTGTCGCGCCTGCCTCAATTCCGCCACACTTTCGCCCCGTCCGCGATTCCCATTCGACCGCGCCGCCGCAACACTTCCAAACGAGTACCTACCTTCGCTTTTAGTATCCTCAGTGCTGGGACATTTTTTTTTTACGATTTCTCGCATGGAGAAATTCCGCTGATTCGCTTGGAATTAAGAGAGTAGGTGCGAAAAGGCCGCCAGAGCTTGAGACAAGTTCGCTCCTAATAATTAATGGCTGATATTAAAATTCATCGGAGCTTCCTGGTTTCATCGACTAATCCATTGCGTCAGCTGCTAGACTTATAATATCGAAATTCGATGGAACTGTTCGATTTCATTAGCAGATCTAAGCTCTCCTCCGGTGTCTTTCTAATTTTCCGTTCACCCGAGACGAGTATAAACGGTGAGATATTACTTTCTTCTCGGACCAACAGTGTTGAAATGCAAGGAAACGCGGCCACGATTTCGCCGAGCGCGACGAAGGCTCTCCTGTATTTTCGAGCGAGATAAGGGCCAACCGCGAGAGAGACTTATCTGTCGAAACGTCCTCATTCCATTTCACCAGCCACGTTCGATAGACGCCGTACAAGCTAATCATCTGGGCGTGTGTAATAAAATACGTTATTCGAGGGCGACGGAGGAGCCTCCGGGGCCCGTTAATGTGACGGAATGCACGCCGTAAACGCGTACACTGATCCGCGCGCGCGCGCGCGTGTGGTCGCACGAGTACCGTCGAAAGTGAGAGTTCCACGAGATACGCTTGCACACGACGAAAGAAAAGCCGGCGTATCGGCCTGCACCTATTAGACACACGTTTGCACGTGTCTCTGTGCCGTGGCTACGCACGTAAGACGACGGTGCACGGGACATGTGGGTAGCGATGGCTTCGAGACACTTGCATTCGCTTCAAAGTCGTGCCAGCAACTTGAAATTATTCGAGGTACCCACTGCAATGGACTAGAAGTACTCGAATATGTTGGACAATGCTGGGGAATTTTCTAACTCTTCATCCCCGCCAGGCCCGGGTTAAAGGGGGGGCTAGGGGGGCCCCACCTTCAGGGGAGGGCCCCGTTCTAAGCGATTAGCTCACAACCACCCCCCACCCGCTGTTCAATTACGGGGGACCTCGAAGGTTTGATAGCCCTGGGCCCCAAAAATCAACCACGGGGAGGCCTCGAAAGTTTGATAGCCCCGGGCCCCAAAAATCTTAATCCGCGCCTGATCCCCTCCATTGACTCGGGTTAGGTACCTTCTGTTTTACGTGGAACGATAAATAGATTGGGAATCGGGGCTGAGTTTTCCAAGGTGCTCGAAGAAAGTGATACGAGTTGGAGGCTTAAGATCTTTCCGGATTTTGCTCGGGCGTCGAGTGGCCGGAGAGACTCCAGCGCCCATCGCTAGATGTGGGTGCACCGTCCGAGGCAGCGTCCGCGAGGATGCCGTCGGCGGAGTCCCGTCGGCCGGAATGCCCGGCGCAACTTTGTCGCAGCTGATCGCGTATCAGATCCGATCCGACGTGGGAGTTAGCGGTATGCTAGAGGCTGTTACCGCTGTCCCAGTAACGCCCAGACCTGTCGCTTGTCACTTTTCGTCGCGCTGGTTGCGTTCGGGGAACGTTGGCAGTTTCGTTCTCGCGCGGTCGCCTGGGCTCGTCTATGGGAAATGATCTAAAAGAATCGAGAACTCTTAAAGGCAGATAGAGAAGTTGAAGGAAAATCACGCAGGCATTCCAGTCGTCGTTGTCCTCGTTTCGCAGAGAATTCGAGAAGCGGTCTTCTGTTTTAGAGGAACAAGCTCCGATAGAATAATCTCTTCTCCATTCGGATGGAGAAACTTTCGCGCGGAGAGAGCCACTCGGTGCATTTAAGTCGCAAAAGACGAGGGCGATTCGGTAGGTCAGCGTCCCCCTGGTCGACAGAGTTCGAGAAAACGCGCTCCGAGGTCCGCGAAAAGGATCCATTATCGGTCCTCGATATATCCGATTCCGCGTCGCGGCGAACGCTTGTGGCGCGCCCGGGGAAGGGTGGTGGCCCGGGGAGGGGGTTTGAGGGGTCTCTCGCCCGTGCTCAGACGTTGCACCGCGCCGAATGCACTGCCGTTCGGCTGCAGCGAGCGTTGCGCTCGCGTGAAAGATGGTGAAAGAAGAAGGAAAGGAACGAGAGTAGCCGCGTTCAGAGGCGAACGGAACCCAGGCGGGAAGGGGGAGGGGGCGCAGCCGAGGCGGCAGGGGGAAGGAGGCCAAAAGGAAAGGACGAGGGACAGGAAGAGACGGAACCAGAGATACCGCGGGGACATGGAATAAGAGGAAACGCGGTGCGCGCATTAGAAGGAGAGACGAATCTCCGAAAGAAGGGGGAAGAAGGGAAGGGGTTAAAAGGATATAGACAGGCGCACAGAGTGATCCTGAACCTTATCGACACCACTGTCCCCTCCGCAACTCGCAGCGCTCTTCACTTTCATTTCTCGAGTTACTTAATTCAATTAAACCTGTCGATACATTTCCACTAAATTCAATACGCCGCGATCCCTCCCTCTATCCCACCGTTCCCGATTCTCCGGGCATCTGCTCCCCCCCCCCCCCCGCCGCCGCAACGGTCCTCCGAGTATCCCGATACTGTTTGGCCAGACGATTCAAGAACACCCTGTATGTTGGAGCGCGAGAGCTGGCGAGGAGGAGAGAGAAGGAAGAGGCACGAAAAGTTTAGCGAGAGACGGGCTAGAGCGGCGAGGGAGGGGAGGATCGTGGGAGGGGATCGGGCGGGCAGGTGGAGTGGGGGGGAGGAGGGGGACGAGTCGAGGGATCGTTGAACTCGGCAGTGATCGCGGTCTGTGCTGAATGCGCGGCTGCGTGAATGTGTGCCTCGCGTGAAAGTGCATCGGTGTGCGCGCGGGCGCGCGCGCGCGCTCTCGCCGGCAACCGGCCTGGCTGTGTGCACGCGTTGAACCGCTCCGCGGCTCGTTCACCGCCGCGCGGCCGGGGGGTGGGAGAGAGACGGGGAAACGGAGGGAGAGAGTGAGCGGGAGCGAGAGGGCAGGATAAGGCCAGGCCAGTCAGTAACGATGTCATTAGTTTAGTCAGTCAGCGAGTCAACAGCTACGCCGTTTCGCGGCCGTTTCGTGCGGGCCCCTGGCGGTCCCCCGGGCTTTTCTCGCTTAACCCCCCACCTCCACCCTGCCCGACTGGCCCCCCCCCCCCCACGCTCGCCGCGCCGCCCGTTCCACCGAGCCCGTGGACCGCGGTTCCCTCGAAAAATCGTGACGGGCATTGTCACCGCGGCGGGTTTCACTCGCAGTCCCCCTCGCTCTGCGGAAAAAAAAGAAACCCTCTCCTCTGCCGCGTACCGTTGCGACGAGCCACTGCACCGGCGCGCGCGCGCGCCATTTCGCGCTGCGGGGAGGCTGAAAATTGCTCGCCGGACCGGGAGCCGAGGGGGGCGCAAGGCTTTCGGATGTTTCGCGGCAGCTCTCGACGCGACTGATATCTTCGGGGCCTAGGGTTGCTGGAGAATAGTTGCTTCGGGGTCGTTGGTTCTCTGGGATCTAGTTGGACATTCGTCTCGCGCGGGGAACGTGTCGTAGAGATATCGGGGCCCGCAGGAGAGCGAAGAATGATGTCTGCAGAGAGTCCGCGTAGCCACGGGAGGTTCTCGCGCGCGATAGAGATCGAAATAATGGAGTTACGAGCGAGACAGAGGCGTTACGTTCGTCACCAATTAAAGCTGAGTCGCCGCGGTTAACCCCGCGGCGCAATTCCTTAATCGGCCACGTTTTCGCAAATGGGACACAACGGTGCTTTCGCGGCCTGCAGTTCATACGTTGGCGTCGTGCTCGATCCCCCCGGCGAGGGACCGGCGCAACCCCGCCCATGCTCCTGGCTTCGAGCAACCCTCGCCTGACACCAGCGAACTACCGCACCGTGAAATACTTGGTCGAATCACTGGGTCAAGCTACCCTATCACTCGGTAAACCATTCGAACCTACCTGCCCCGTAACTACCATTACTCGATCCAACGCACGGGCACGCAGCACCCCCTCAAAACCCACCATCCCCCGATCATCTCTACCAACAAGATTCCACAGACATCGAAGCACCAGCGAGATACCAGGCGTTCATAATCCTCTTCTCCTCGGTCTCCGTTCGGTTCGAGCGACACGTTAAAAATAATTGTTCCGCCGCGCGGGAACGCTGGCCAAGCCGGGCCGAGTGTTGCCCGACGAGAGCCGGGCCGATGAAACAATTCGATTCGAAGGTTAATATATCGATCGTGGCCCGCGAAGCTGGAAAGAGAAGAGCGGCGGGGGAAAGGGGGGGGGGAGGCAGCGAGAAAGGGGCATGAGAAAGAAGTATAGGCGCACGACCTGTCCCCGTGTCTCGAACTTCATCCTCGCGGCCGGTCACGAGTTTCCCAACCCTGCTTTTCGCGGCCCTCCCTCCCTCTCTCTCTCTCGTCTCCCCTCTCCCTCTCTGTTCCTCCGTAATAATAATAACCGGGCGAGGAACACAATCCCCGCGAACACACGATCCCGCGTTGTGCAATGCTGCAACTGCGGCTCGCGCTGCACCGCCACCGCCGCCCGAACGGACGGACGGACGGCGTTGCACTCGTGTGTAGGTGCGAACCGCCGCGCCAGTGTGAGTGTTTTATACGCGGGTCAATGACTCGGCGAGCGCATAGTTTGCGCATGCGCCCCGGTGTACGTGTGTCTGCGCGCGGGCGCGCGTGTGCGTGCACGCGAGCGAGGGAGCGCGCGCACGCCACCGGCCGCCACTTGCACGCGCGCCACTGTGTGCGAGCACCGGGCTCCTCGCATTAAATATGTTAATGTATGGTGGCTCTGACTCAATAGTACGGCCAATATTCCATTGGCGTATCGACCAGGCCGATATGCCCGCGTATTTTTGCCACTGGGGACCGCCGACCGCCGACTCCCACCCTACCCTTCCCCGCCCACAAGGTGCATCTGCAAAAATCACGGACCCGGAGCTGCAGGCAGCCGGTGGTGCACCTGGGCAATGGGAAATCGAGGTCTCTCGGCGCTCACCCACCGTGGCTGTTGGGTTTATTCGGGGGTCAAGGGGCAAGGACGCGGGACTTCGGCAGACTTTCAAGGGGGTTGCAAAAGTTCGGGGATTAGGTGCGGGGGTTGAGGCGAGATTGGGCTTGGTGGTGTTTAGGAGTCGAGGGATTTCAAGCTGGAAAAGTGGGGGAAAATTGTGCTTCAGCGTTGATTAGAGCGATGCGTGGGAGTTGAAGCTTTAAGGTGTTGATATCGTCAGCCGGTGTTGGAATTTGAGATCGATGATGTGGCGATGGTAGCGTTTAGGATTAGAGGGCTTTCAAGCTTGAAAAGTGGGGGAAAATTGTGCTTCAGCGTTGATTAGAGCGATGCGTGGTAGTTGAAGCTTTAAGGTGTTGATATCGTCAGCCGGTGTTGGAATTTGAGATCGATGAGGTGGCGATGGTAGAGTTTAGGACTCGAGGGCTTTCAAGCTTGAAAAGTGGGGGAAAATTTTGCTTCAGCGTTGATTAGAGCGATGCGTGGGAGTTGAAGCTTTAAGGTGTTGATATCGTCAGCCGGTGTTAGAATTTGAGATCGATGAGGTGGCGATGGTAGCGTTTAGAATCCGAGGGATTTCAATCTTGAAAACTGGACGAACTCTGTTTCATCGCCGATTAAACTGGTGCGCGGGTGTTGGAGGTTTAAGGTGTTGATATTATCGAATGCTGTTACCATTAGACTTGAGATGAAGAAGCCTCAATTTAACAGACACGCCCGATCTAACGAGAGATTTTCTCGCAATTAGCGCGCCACTCGTCCGGCGAGCGATACCGTTAGACGGAGAAGCCGCGGCGGTCGTAGCCGTATGGAAAATCGATGGCGTTTCTTTCCAAGAGTCTTTCCTCCCATCCGTTTTCCCCGGCCGCATTAACGATAGAAGGTGGAAGGCGTCAGCCCCCCGAGGCCCTCGATGCATATCGGAGCATCCGACTGCCTTGCGTACGCTCGCCTCTTATATCGCGGCTCATTAACGTGGTTAATTAGTTTACTAGCGCAACGGTAACGCGGCTGTACAACTCGATTCACGTCGCGGCACGTTCCATTGGCAATTCACAGGCGGACGCTTGTGAATAAAGTTCCGCGGCGAGGCTCGCCGAATTCCTCTCGGCACCGGCGGCTCTTCTTCTCGCAACCGGAGCTCCCGCGATATCATTTCCCGTGGCGCGTAAAAATATCCTACTACAATCCTCGCCTCCAGAGGATTCTACTAGCCCGGATTCTGAAATCCCCGAGCCCGCAGTGCCGACTCCGAGAAAGAGAAAACGCGTTCCCCGGCGTCTCGCGGCGTCGACATTTTACACGAGGACTGACGCGCCTCGTTCGTCTTACACCCCCCCCCCCCCTAGCGCGGCGTTGCGTAACGCGTACAATGTTCGGTGAAATTTGACGAAGTAACAGTAACGCCCGTCGTGACTGTTAGACCTAAGAACGTGTCGCGAGCCGACTGTTATGGAGGTCGATCACCTTTCTTGGAATATTCGAGCTCGAGGTATCATTAGACGTGGCGGCTGCCGGGCGAGGCGCGATAATCTCCAAAGGCAACAACTATAAACAGCGATCTTCGCCGTCGCCCCCAGCAATTTCGCTGAAAGTAGGCTCGAACCGTGGCGACCGCTAGATCGGCGTCGATAACCTCGCAGCTGATCTCACCTAGACCCAATTCAAATCTAATCCAGGCCTAGCTTAGACCGAATCGGAACCTAATCCAGAGATAAGAGAGAACCTAACACCTGCTTAACCCAGTGTGGAGCTCGACACTCAGAAATCCCTTTTCAACTGGATTCGACGCTTCCCGGAACACGTAGCCAACGGGCCGCGAATCCCTCGGCGCGAAAGCACGCCCGCGCCAGCCGATGCGTTAATCGGTACCCAATCTGCAGATAACTGGTTACTTAACCCCAGTCAAATCTATATCAAACTTCGAAACAGGGGAACGGAGTTGAATGGATGGTAAAGCCTCGATGAGCACCGTAGATCGCTTCTCGAAGATTGAGTAACCAGCTATGTAATCCTCCCCCCCCCCTCCCCTTCCCCCGAATCCTCTCGAAATATCGTCACATCGGTGCGTTACCATCGACAGTGGTAAAAACCGTGGACGGCTGGGAAGCGGTGTAAATCGGATCGAAAGTAAACGGTCGATCGCGATCGATTCGCCTTGCCCCGGTGTTCTGTGCCTCTGGGCAAAAATCAAGATCGAAAGAACGCGTCGACCGCTATGCTGTCTGTCAGAGAGGGAGAGCAGGGCCGGGAGAAAGAGAACAGAAGCTTAACGTAATCCCTGTCCGACTGGTATATGTGTGCGTGTGTGTGTATGCCTAACGATACGAAGCGCTCCTAACAAAACCTGCTGGGGAAGGTCAGTGACCCCTTCGAACACTTCAAGGCACCGTCTAATGACTGGAATCACCGCGATGGGATCAATTACGCGGCTCGAGCGCAATTAAATCACGAACGGGGAGCCGGTGAAACGATTCTGCCCACTCTGTCCGCTGCTCGTAATGTTCGGTGGAAAAGAGGATCCGGATACCACCGATGAAGAAGTTCGCAGATTAATACTTGCAATTAATACTTGCTGGCGTCGTTGGAATTACGTAAGGATTTTTTGGGGCGGACGGGGTCGCGAATTTCTCACGTTTTCTTTCTTACAAAGGGGGAGAGGGAGTCAGGTAGCGTCTTGCGTAATATTTTTTTAACCCAAGTTTCAGTATGAGTAGAGTAAAAAACTTCGAAACGTTAAATGAATTATATAAACCTTTAAAAGGATTTTATTAACTGCAACAATTCAGCGCAAAAAATATTACGCGAGGAAGGAGGGAGGTAAGAGATCGTTAAAATTACCCTGACGTAATTTAAGGACGGCCCCTAAGATCCCTAAAATACTTCGGAAAACTCCAAAGTCTTCTGAATACACTACGGTAGTAGTTGAAAGAAAGTTTGAACTATGGACGATCCATTAGGAAGAATCATATATTAAAATTTGTATTTCATTTTTCGAGGGCTTGTAAAATAGACGAGTTTGAAAGCTTTCTTTTTAACCAGCACCTCTGCTGTAACAATTCCTCGGGTCACTTTTCACCCGAGCGACGCAGAATTGTTTGCATGGATTGGCGAGCCGCGTCCCCCCGGTTTTCGCGGTGCAGCGCGAAGAGCTTTCTTCGCAGAAAGTGCGCAGGCTGCACAATGTCTCGAGAGTGAGAGCGCGCGGCTTTGCCGCCGTCTCGTTCGAGTGTTAATACTAATTTCACTAAGTATCCGGCGCCTAATGAAATGAACGTTGCGGCTCCAACTTCGCCGCGGCGGGTCACTGACCCACCCGTTAGAGTTTAGAGCGTAACCAGCGGTGTCGTTGTGCCCGGCTGCTTCAATGGTCGTTGCTGTGCTGGGCAAGCAGCCGCGACACTTGCATTGTTCCGCGGCCGGGCTCTGTCCAGTTGAATTTCAGAATTAAGCGAAACGGTTAACGGACTTCTTTCGAGGGGATGGCTGGAGGCCGAGGAAGTCTCGATTTCTTTATCAAGCGACACCTTCCGAGAAGAGGCTTCATAATTTTCTAAGTATTCACTTTTCAGTAACTCTGATACATGATAATTCTCCTGTTTCGGTACAGAAAACCCCGAGCCTCGTTGTCTACTATCAATCTCGAGCCACCTTGGATGTAAAGAAATTCGGTGCGTCGCTCGCCCGCTGGCATAAGGTATGAGGGTATGTTGACACGAGTTCTCATCGATTGCGCGGCTTATTTATAGACCGTTGATAATGGCTATCAGAGACAGAAGGAATAGGACTCGATAGGATCAGCCGAGTTCACGAAACGAGCGTGTTTAATGTACGAACTTATGCGGCAGGTCAGCGACCGCGACGGCCCCTCAGAAGCCCGTTTCTCCTGTCTAATGGTCACGCTACGAATGTTAGTCATACGAACGGCTTCCATTTAATTTCTTCCCCGCGGTTATTGCGCGCGAACGTGCCTCGCGCAGCCGTTTTCTTCGGACCGGTACCCGAACAGCCGTGAACGTGGTCGCACTTGCAACAAACTTCGTGGGTAGCGAACGAAGAATTCGGCGGTCGGGACCTTCCTCCCTTAATCACCTGCTCGCTTCACTGTAATATCTCCAGCAAATTTAATCTCCTCGTATGTCAAACCAACATTTCTATTTAAAAAGAAAAAAAGAAAGAATAGTACCAAAGTTTCCATTAACAATCTCTAACCTAAATTCCACAAATCACTCTGATCTATCGATAATAACCGCGCGTTGAAATAAAGTCCAGTTCCTCGGAGGTACCAAACTACCCCTATTCAAATCCTTCCAGAATTCTACCCCTTACAGTCACAGCGAAAGATCTCCAACCCCTAATCTTATACCCTTCGCTGTCCAGCGAGCGAGCCGTTGTAAGGGAGGTTCGGGGCCGGTTTAAAGGGCGGAAAGTCGCGAGGCGGATCGCGTGCACGTGTGAAAGCTTGTCGCGCAGGCTGGCGCGAGGCACACGCTAACCGGCACAGGCGCGACGCCCGCCAGCACGCCTCTGTGTACGTACGTCGGAGCGACATCGATCGGAGAACTACTTTCACCAAGGGTGAATGCCTTTCGACTTTATTCTCGCCTTTATCCGCCTTCGCGGGCCTTCAAAGACCAGAGAAAGATACACGGGGGAGAGAGGGAGGGTGGGAGGGTGAGGGGGGGATTTGTGTAGAGAGTAGGTACACGTCACACCGCGGCTCTCTTGATTCCCCGTGTCTTAGAGAGCAAGCAGCGAAACCTGTTGCTCTTTAATGGCTCGAACTCGGTCGTTGAACGTGCGCTGATTTTTCCACGCCGCCGGAGATATTGGATTAGCGGGCTGACAAAAGTCCCCGCTCTCGGCCTGATTACGATTTTCTGGCTTGCCAGCGAAATGGGGCAACGAGTTATTGCAGCTGGCTCGATCTATTTATTACCGATACGGAATACGGGCCGGCTGGCTCGCGGGTAATTAGCTCTCCGCCTGGTGTCCGCCACCCTGGGAGATTCTCATTCGAACGGGGCGAACCTTTGACCACGAAATTCAATTCTCTTAAAGGAGCTCCTCCAGCATGCGTTGCCCGACGAGTATTATTCTCGGAGGAACTGCATCTTGAAGTAGGCAATTAAAGCTGTCCAAGGCACTTTGCCCGAGAATAATAGAGCGTAAGTGCAGAGGTTGCTTGTTTGCATTTCTTTTTATTTTCGCGCGACGAATTTCTGTTCCATTTCGGTGACTTGCTTTGAGAAGTTCCTTTCATCGGCGAGTGGGGTGACCGCCAGGGAAATTGAGAACAGTGCTCGGAATCGGTTTGATTTGAACGTCCCAGGAATATCGCGGAGCTTTGAATATTCTAGTTGAATGTTGATTGATAGATAGTCCTGTCGCATTGGAGGTCGGAAGAGGAGTACGCGAGTAGTGGCTTGCCAGGCTAACGGGTCCTCGATGGTTCTTGCGTCGACCTTCGGTGTCATAGTCGGAAGCAGCGGTATAGTTGTCAGAAAGAGAATAGCCGTATCCCGTTTCGCCTGGGGGCCTGGTTTCCCTCCAACCTTCGCCTAGGTCGCTCGTATTCAAACGCACTCTGGGTCTATGGCCAACGATACTCCATTAGACTAAAAATTAAACAGGCTGTCAGATAAGAAAATCGCACCTCATACACCCTAAATCCTAAAACGGGCCTCAATTCCTCCTGAAAGAAATCGATGCTTCTTAGACCAGCATAAATGAAATTCCACTAAGAGACAAGGCCCACCTGGAAATTCCGCGGAAGCGTGAAAGCGGGGGCCTTACGCCCATCCGATTCTCCCAAAAGCTCTCCTCGAAAGGCAACCCGATCGCAGACAGGCCCCGTGGCAATGCAGAACGCTCGTCGGCGATCGTCTCGCCGGCCGCGGGGCCCGTGTTTTTTCCCCCCCTCTCCCGTTACGTAAACCGATGGAAGAAAACGGTCTTCCGCGTGGTCGACTTTTTCGCCGCGAAACCCCGTTGCATCCGGAGTTTCACCCGCGCTGGGGGCAAAAAAAGGCGACGATCAGGTTCGATCGATCGTGCCCCGGCGGAGGGACGGTGGCGCGGCGGAGCGCGGGCCCCGTTTGGCGGGCAACGGCTACGACGACGATGATCTACGAGCGTTTCGCTGGATGGGCCAGCGGCAACGGGCCCCGGAACGCTGGGGGGGGGAGAGGAGGAGTGGTGGGGTGCAGGCGAGAGGCACGTGGCGAAAAGAGAGGCGCCTACGACCGTTCGGATTAGTTCGAGAGAGTCCTTGACTTTCGGAATGCGGACCACTGGGGTCCAGGTACATCCAGGTAGTCCCCTGTGCCCGTGGGTCCCTTCTGTTCACGCGTGCACGTGCACCCACTGGCGGCGGAGTGTGCGTGGACCCACACACCTCCCCGTTATTCTCGGGCCGACAAACCGAGATAAAAGGACCTCGTGCTCCTTCGCCGTGTAACTCCGCTGCCACTGCACCTGCTCGCATCTCTTCGGGCTTAATTATTGCTGTACCAAGAGCGGGAGGACAGCGAGGGGGCGCGCGCGTCGGGGGTGGGGCCCCGCTGGATTCGATCGCGGTGGCCAAGGTGGCGTCAGGTGGACGGGCGTTCGGGGAAGCTGGCTCGAAGGGATGATCGACGAGGCTTCTCGACGCCATTTCTTCCGAATGACCAGTTACCCCCGTGGCGGGAAGGAATTGTGGGAAATGGCTGGGGATAGAACGGTGCACCGTACCCGTCGCTGGAATTTGCAGTGGGAAAGTGTGGGTGGTGAGTTGAGATTGAATTCTGGGATGGATGTGCTTGGGGTGGGTAGTTGTTCTTTTCAGTGGAGTCGTTACTTAGTAAGTCTACTGTTCGCTATCAGTGGTTGGTAGATTTACTACCTGCTTCCAAGAGATTTGCCTACTCCTGAAGTTGACGCAACTGTCCCAAGTAGCGACAGTCTCTAAGCAACATTTCTGGCTGGGATTTCTTAGCCACGAGATTCTCTTAAGCAGCGACGAGACCTGTTCAAGCGGCGTAACGTAAAGATAAATCGTTGGACGATGTTCTAACGAGATGCGCGATTAATTGCGCGCGTAGGCGAGATCGATAGTGGTCGAATAGTTGAGCAATTGGTTTTGATACGGCGCATGACGTACCCGCGTTTTGTAATCGTCGTTAAGAAAAGACATTACGAAACCGAATGGATGACGGTAGTTTTCGAGCCGAAACAGTCAGGAGCATCGCGTCCTTGTACAGTTTTACATAACCAGCGTAAGAATAGGCGACTACGTTTGCTTAGCTTGCAAGAGCCAAGTAAACGAGGCTTACGCTGGATTTTTGCACGCTCCTTTCTTCTAAGCTCTTGGACAATCACGGTGTCATTTCAATTCCGCGATTCTCTTTATGTTTCAGGTAAGAGGCCACGCCGAATTTCCACGAACGTCTTCGTCTATAACGAGTAAGTCTAACGAACCTCGGAAGCAACGCTAGTGGAATAAAAAGAGTAGCTCTCGAGAGGATAACCTGAGTGACATTCACGGTTGGAGAAACTCCGTTGCACAGGCTTGCGATTTTTGATGCCTTAAAGGTGTCCTTTTATCGCTTCCGCGCTAATCGTTTACCGAAGCATTTACCAGCGCCTAGAAATCCTGCAGAATCGATTCGTGGCGTCTGCGCCAGCCTCTCTCCGGTAGTGCCTGACTCTGCTGAATTGCGAGGATGTACCTCTTACTTTGAATTTCATCTAGTTGATCCAGGAATATAAATCAAAATCTAAATGCAAGAGAATACAACTCGGTTCTTCTAACATCCTCACACTTGCTCTTGATCTAATAGCTATAGCCGAAGCAAAAGTAGTCGGCTGCGGGAGGACTCCCAGGGTCACTTCCCCCGCCAAAACCTTCACCACCCCCACCGCTACATTTCATATACTTACCGAATGAAGAGCGAATTATTTTGAAGGCGATTGGCAGGGTGTCGGTAGCTTCGAGCGATCCCCTCGTCTTGTCCCGACTATAGCAAGCCGAGGAACGCTCCACCGGCGTAGCCTCGACACGCTGGATATGGGGAATAGCTCTGAGGACTGATCGATTAAGGTCAAAAACCAGTTTGTTGAACGGTGGCCATCCCATGGAAAAGACTGCATAGCAACTTCGTAGTGGGAGTTCGCTTCCAGGAAAAAGGATAATTATTTACCTGACCGGGTCAGCGGCATGGGTTGCCCAGAGCCTGTAACCAGCCGACGAGGATGAAGCCTCGAGACGGAAAGGTTGCTCGAGTGTCTCCTACCGAGAAGTCAATCCTTGGAGCTAGCCCACTCGATCGTAACAGCGGCGAATTCGCCGAGAGACGGGTCAGACGTAGGAATCTTGTTAGCCTTCTCGTAATCGAATCGTCCGAGTCACCTGCCGATAACGTACCTCGCCGAATTCCCTTGCTTTTCCACCGAGCTCCGCGAATTTTAACCAGCCGCTTGGAAATCAGAGCGACATCTCGTGTCGGCGATGACTCGCCGAGCGGTTGGGTCGCTCGGGCCTCGCTCCCAGCCAGAGGAACGGCGGATGAATGAAAAGCCCGTGGCTTATAATGAATCGGCTATTCGTGGATCTAGTATGCAGAACAGGTCAATAAATACCGTTCAAGGTCGAGCATTTGCAGCCCACGGTCTCGGGACGCAAGGTGCTCGGGGCTCCTCGTTCTGCCTGAACTTAAGAGACGTCTGCTGGGAGTCTGTCTCTTTGCGCCCCTCACTCTCCGGCCTGCGCCTTCTGCGCGGCGTTCCTCGAAAAATGAACCCCTCGATCCTGGCCGCAGTTCTCATAAAAAGGCTCGCCTTCTGCGCTCTATTCGAAGCCGCGAGATAAATTCTCATTTACGACGGTGTATTTCCAGACCAGCCGCGGCCACGTCGAATCGACGGGAAAAATGGATTCTCTCCCTTCGCGCTCTGACGACGCGTCTAAGTAAAGAGAATCGCGAGTGGCTGGACAGCCGGTCGGGGGATTAATGGTTTAAACAGAATGCTCGGGAGCCGCGGTTCGGTCGCTTTGAAGTCTTGCTGCGGGGGAAAAAATAGTCCCGTAGTGGTTTCCGTCGCGTTCTCTGGTCGAAGTGGATTTTTGTGGGCGAAGGGAAGAATTTGGGGCCTGGCGTGTCGATAGCGGACTTTTGAAGAGATCGACGACCCCCTTTGAATTATTTGTTTCGAGATCCGAGGGGTCGAACAATGTCTAGGACTGTGGGCTGCCTTCTAGATTATTCGTAGAGACTTGGAAGACTCTTGATCGAGGTAATTGTAGTTCTGCAGAGGGATATGATGTCACGTTCTAGAAGTCGCTAGGATCCCCGAGTTAATCACTTCGACCTTTCAGTTCATAGGCGTCCGGCGGGGGTGCAAAACGGGCAGTTGCCCCCACTCCCTGGCTTTTGAGAAAGAATCGCTTATTTTTAAACAATGATCTTTATTAAGCTTTATACTAAAAAAGGGAATATTTCTAAATTTCGGTCTTAAATTTTTAATTAAATTGGCACTATAAAGTGGGTTAAAAGAAAGCAAGATGGGTATACTTTTCTTTATCAATCATCCCAAAGTTGCCCCCACCGCCCGTCTGGAAAAAAGTCTGCGGACGCCCCTGTTTCAGTTACTAGGTGTTCCCCAATCCTGAGCAATTCCTCGATTTCTAGTAAGGACCTCTTCCACTTCCCCTAACCAGTTACCTCGCTAACCCCAGCCAGCTCTGCCTTCGACTGTCTGAATCGCAAATTCTGCACCGGTGCCAATCGACTGCGCTCGCCGGGCACCTTGGGAAGGAAGAAGAGCGAGGCCAGGATTCGCGAAATCCGGGCAAGCGCGACGGTGGGCCATGCTGATGGGGCCCCAAGGTCCAGTTTCGCCGTTTCCCCGACGAGCCTGGCGGGGGCCACGGGGCACACACACGAGAGAGAGAGGGATCTCCATCGAAGCGCTCAGGATTTTTACAGAGCCACCGTTTCGGACCACGTCATTGCTTGGTTACATGCACGAGGGGGGCCCCGAGGTGGTTGAAGATGCTCACCTGTGTGCGTGCAACGAGGCCCCGTCTGCGCGCACCCACACGCCGGAGCGGGCAGCGTGCACACGTTGACGTGCACGGTGGAGGAGACACGCGCGGCCGACCTTGCATTTGCTTTGCATATATACGACACGGCTTTGGGCATGGTCACACGGAACACAACCTTGGCGAGAGCATAAACGCGAGGAAGAGAGAGAGAGAGAGAGAGAGAGAAGTGGAGAGGCACGGGGGGCCTGGCGAGGGGAACGACGGGCCCACGTCACGCCACTTTCGGTTTTATCGCCGTATATCCGGCCGTGGTGCGATTTCCTCGCCTCCAGATCTTCGGATGGGCCCGGTTCGTTGGGTACTCGTGCACCTAGCTGCCAGCCGCTGCACGGAGTTAATCTTATGCTAGAACGCGGGGGTTGCGGCGCCCCTTCTACCGGGGAGGCTCTGCCGAGCTGTTCGAGGAAGTTGCAGGTTGATTCGGACGGTTCTTGTGGGTTACTGGGGGGTTGTAGAAGGTGGTGTCACTGCTAGGTTCTTCACTGTTGACTCTGTGGGTGGATGGGATATGTATGAGGGGCTTGTAGAATCTTCAATGCGCGAGGATCGTTAGATGAATAGTCAGAGAAGTTTGGATACCAATTGGGGGATTTATAGAAGATTGATGTTATCGCTAGATTCTCTACTATTAGCGCTAGGGATCGATGGGACATGGGTGAAGGTTTCTCAAATCCTCAAGGTGGTGTCTTTCGATGAATACTCAGGGAAGTTTGGAGACTAATTCGGGGGGGCCTTGTACGTAGTTGCTTGCAGGAGGGACCTAGGAGATTGATATAACCATTGAAGGAACCCCTATTGTTAGCCTCGAGGGGAGCTTCCTGAATCCTCGTCGCAAGGATTTGCCCCCCCAGCTTAATGTCTGCTGGAGGATCGAGAATATTGACGTCGCCACTCGAAATCCTCGTGACCCAATTACCCCCAGAAATTGATCGACTCGAGTCTCTTTTATTCAACATATAGACGCCTGGAAGCTAGGCAGTCATGATTAAAGCAGAAACCTCGACGTCTGCGCGGAGGTTCTGGTTGCTGGCTGCGGGATTCGTCTACCAGACGGTTTATTTTCGACCGTGGGCGCAAAGTTCGCGTCGATAACATCTCCGGGCCGTAACTTCACTGCCAGTGTCTGATTGACCTATCCCAAACCGGCCGTTTATCGCCTAGGTTCGAGCCTTTCCACTGACTAGTTGGGTAAACGGCGCTGTGCCGTCACCAATCCGCCAAAATACACACAACGTCTTCGACGAATTAATACCACGCTGTCCGGCGGATGCGCGATTCTGCTGTTTGTTTTATCGCCGTTATCGCCCTTGGACCCGCGGCAAGGACACCTCGCCGAAAGATTCGATATATCTAAACCCAACAACAACTAAACTAGATCTAAAACAATCTTCCTTTCATCGGAATCCATTCAAAATTTCAACGAATGTCCCACATATTCCTACTCACAGAAGACAGTAGCCCTACTAAAACGAAGTCTCCGAAAATCAGTGGAACACCCCCTTCGTTAGTCAGGCACCCTACCTACTGTGTAAAGAATCCTCTGATCTTTTATAACTTAAGTCCCATAGTTGCGCCTATATTATTTACCAGATTCTGAACCTACAACCGCAAGGTTCCTCAAAATTCGACCAAAGTCTGCATAGAAATAAGTGAAACACCTCTTAGTGCATCCAGAACCTGAGAATCTCTGCATCAAACCGTCGTTGCACTTCTATTCGCCACGCATCGCGAGGAAAAGCTTGGGGAAAAAGCTGAAGAGGGCGTGGGAAGACGTAGCGGTCCTGCCGGATCGCGCGGTCCGCCGTCGAATTCGGTGAATCAGTGGCCGGAATTTGGCCGAGTAGGACGGGGCCGACCTCAACGAGGCCGAAAGTGAGAATTTTAGCGCCTACCAAGGTTGGCCGAAACTCCGTTGCTCGGATAAACACGGGCCGACTGGCTCGTCATTGACATTCGAGCGGGCGCGATCCGTGCACGGTGGAAAAGGAGCGGGAGGACGCTCGGAGGCTCGCGGAGGAAGGAACAAAGGGAAAGGAGAAAAGGAATGGGGGAGCCGGAGGAGTGAAGCAAAGGTCGTCGACGGTGCTGGCTGGACGAGAAGCAGAGACATCGGGACTGAGAGAGGAAGACACCGGGACGCAAGAGAAAGGGAGAGGGGGGCCGATGGACGATTCGCGACCTTGAAGGGAAAAAATGGAGGGGCTGAGGATTCTTGGACGGGGATTACTTGCGATTTTTCTCGCGGAGCCTCCTCTCGGATAAGACAAAGAGAGGCGGGATAGGTGGACGTGTTTTTCGGGTACGCGGCAAGGTGCGCGGCGCTGGCGAATAAGCATCGTAAAGATCGAAATTGCTTCTGGGAACGTTCCCGCCCGCCAGATGAATCTCTTAAAATATACCCGAAATTCCACGTCCGTGCAATATTTGCGCGGGCCAGCCGGCTGGGATACATGTATGTATACCCGTGCGGGAGATGCACCGCGCTAGCTGGAAGCTCGCGGGTCCGGCCACCCTGGGCCATGTGCAGTTGCCTTCTATTGTTGGCGGGAGGAGCTTCTCTCGTTCGCCGAGCCGCGGAAAGAATCTGTCCACGGTGACCGTTCGAAGGTTCCGACTTGGTTCAGTCTGCAGACTTTTGGTGGAATTTCCTTTCGGGGAACGGTGGATCTGGGTTTTGATAATAGAGTGGAGGGTGGGAGAAGCTGTATTCGATTTTTGAGTGATACATTAGGTGTGACATAGAATCCACCTCGATGCAAAGGCTTCTATTGTACCTGTTTCTAATTAACGAGACTGGAGTGGAACTTCAGAGACACGAGTATGAGTAAATTAGATTACACTGGATTTCTATTTTCATCCACCACTGCAAAGTTTCTATTTCGAATTGAAGTATTAATATTCATCCCGTGAAATTGGAGTGGGATCCCAGAAGATCGAGCCGGGGTAAATTAGATTTCCTCCGCGACTGTCGAGCTAATCACGAAATTCAGTAGATTTCGTAACGACCCGCGGCGGTTTGCGCATGCAGACCTGGTCTATCGGGCGGGCAATAAACGTCTTTTCGTGGCAAACAGCCGCCGGTGGACGGCGCTGCAATTGGACGCGTACGGATAATTAGTGGGCAGCCGGTAACTGCTTCAACAAACGTGTCAAAGGAGCGGTCAACTTTATATCAGGACAAAGACGAATGAACTGTTATTGATGGCACTTAACGTGTCGCTCCGGCAAACCCCGATGTCCGCTGCCCTCGCGGTTTACATCCTATCACTCCGCCCCAGTAAAATTATCTATGCATCGTTGATACCTTGGAGACTCCTGTGCGATTCTTTTCGTCCACGTTTATCGCCGTTTCTCTCTGATTCCCCGTGAAAATCAATTCTATAAAATTCAGTTCGAAGGTCCCGCCCCTTGGAATTCTTTTAGTAGAAGTAGCTAGATTCTATGATGCTTATAAAGTTATAAGCCAGAAGGATAGAATTTTTACACACTCGAGCACTTTAGATCGAGGGAGGAGCGAAACGAAGGAGTCTCCTCGCGTTAAACTCGAGTTTCGGGGAACTTCTTAGGGAGCTATAGGTCTGTTTAGTTTTGCAACGCATAGTACACAGAACTTCCTTGAAATGTTCAGAGAAGCCTGGGTACTCCTTCGGCAAAAATGTGAAGAATAAAGCAGCACAGTTCAGTCTGCAATGGCGATGCTCTGATCAAAGTATTCTTGGAACAACTTCGCTCTGTTTTCACCAGTTGACCGGGTAGATTCTAACCAGGAAGGAAGTGCCTTAAAGAACCAGAACCCTTGAAGAGAGGAAGAGAAACTCCTGGTAGGCTGTTCGCGTCGTCGAAGACGATTGCCCGCTAATGTTTCATGCTTGCCAGGGTTATTTCTAAGTTCGCGGAGAACGGTCAGCCTTGGCAGCGCGAATTCATCGTCGGAACGACGCTGTCTCGTTCGTGGAATCCGGAGCTTTCAGGTCGCGATCGTAATCGACGGGGTTTTACAACGTTCGGTGAATGTTAAATATGCGCGGCGCCTTATCGACTCCCATCAAAATGCAATCTCGATGCATAAAGTGGCGAGTTCTTTCGGGGACGGGGTTTTTCTCTCTCTCCCGCGTCACGTTTCGCCTGTAAAACGGCCCCTGTTGATATCTCTACTTGAATGGCATTTCAGAGATCGAGCCCGTCGGCCCGTTCGACGTGTCGTAAAACGACGAAATTTACGAGCCGGAATGTCAATACCGCCTCTGTAACTAGATTTAACTTGCTAATTATCGAAACAGGTACATTAACGCGCTAGCTTGACCGATAGCTTTGGAATCTTTCCACGGTGTCGCGGAGCTGGAGCGCGCAATGCTCTCTCGGAGCAGTTTGCTAGGGTGTTTGAGATGCTACCCTCGGACCTCGAGCAAATCATCAGATAGTTCGTCAGATAGCTCCCTCTCTGTTCATTCAATCTGGGATTCGATGCACGACCCAGATGAGGCCTGCATCTAACCTAGATCTAGTGGTCGGATAGGCCTAACCCAGACCTAGTGGTTCAATCGAAGGTTCTTCTCTATCGCCTGAGCGTGGCTCCCAGGAATTCGCATCGAACGCGACACTGCCATTAATTCCCTTCGCCAAGTCCTTCAATTTCGCCCGAAGTATCATCATCCCCGTTACCCTCGGGTAACAGAATTCACCAGCCACGTTGGAAGTTTCCAAGCAAGCTTCGCGTGGCAATTTAAAAATTCCTTTCTCGACGCCCGGACCCTCCTCTTCCCCAAAATATAACAATTTCAGCGGGTATTTGGCACGGCGAGCCGCCCCGAAGGGAGGCGTGCCACGTTCGCCAACTGTGCCGTGGCTCGCGGATGCGGCCCCTGAATGAACCGGAAGGAGCGTTCGCCGCACGGGCGGATGTAAGACGGCGGGAAGGCGGGTAAATAATAGAAGAGGAGCGTTCAGGCCTCGCGCCGTCAGCGGAACGACTTGGCACGGGCGCAGCGTTTCCTCGTCCTCGCCGACCTACTTCCGGCCAAGGAATTCCTAATCCGCGCGGCGCGCCGGCCACGTTACGTCGCCCCTGTAGCTCCGAGCAGCACGAAACGAAGCGTACGCGGCCCACGTGAGGGACCCAATTACGGGAGCAATCGTGGACAAGCGCGACCCCCGCCGCCTTTCCGCGAACGGCCACACCGCTCTGGATGGAAACGCGACGCACGCCACCCAGCGCGCGCCGGCTTTTTACCCGAGCGAGATTGCTCCGGCGATCTCTGCGTGGCACGATGGGAATATCGCCGGCCCACGTTCCGCGGCCGAGCTGACCCCGATCCAACCTGTCATTAATATTCCAGTGGAGAACAGGGTGGACCGAGAGAAACGTTAGCTCGGGTCTTTCCACTCGTGGGGTTGATGCGTCGGATCGAGTAGACATCCTGGCAGTTATTTACAGAAACTGAGAGCTCGATCCTTGACGAAGAAAATGGAGAACACAATTTCGAGGATTGTAGGAACCAATCCCACGAATAATGGGTCTGGGTGTTACCCACTTCTTCTACTTCGATCGAGATGAATTTGAATAAGCATCGTGTTCGAAGAAATTTCTGACTATCCTTGCCTCAGAACTCGACGCTACCAGTATCCATCGATCTGGTTCCGAAAACCAGGACCTGGGAACCCTCTGTTTCTGGTCCCCTCCTAGCTCGATATCCCGCGAGATCGGTAGCCTGCCAACGCGACTCGCCTGGCAAAGGCATCGCTTGTGCATCGCTGCACCCGGTGCACCCACACGAGAGAAGGCGGCGCGCGTGCAGATACGGGAGGCACGTTCCTGGCGAACAAAGAGGATCGGGCCTCGTTGCGCCCGTGAGAAGCGCCAAGGACTCTGGCGCAATTAATTCTTCGTCACTGGCTATCTCGCGGATAGGTGAACGAGCGACGCGGACGCCGCGGAGAAGGAGAGACGAGCGGAACATCCGGACCCACGGAGACGGATGGACGTGCATGCACACGTCGAACAAACTGGTCGAGCATAATTGAGTGCTTGGCCGGGCCTGTTTGTGTGCGTCGGCCGCGCGTACGTCGGCCACGTCCGTGGACCGCGGTCAGACTCGAGGGAGACCCGAGAGCGTCGTTGACTCGGCGGCGTAATCACCACCTCCCATGTAAACGTCCTGGCAATGGTAATAGCTCGTTTAGAGCACTTGCATGCAGTTAATTCCGCCCTCCGGTTGGGCCCCCGTCGGGGACCAACGAGGCTGAGGCGTTTCCCCTCTTCGCGGTCGCGGGGCAGCCCGCTCCTCGTGTTCCTCGGGTTCCTAGGAGGGCTGGAAGGAACGAGGCAGGGAGGAGGCAAGGATGAGGCAAAGAGGAACGCCGCGCCTCGTCCTGCCGACGTTCCATTTCGGTGGTGGCGCGTGACGCCGCTCGCGGAATCGCGCCTCGTCGATCATTCGTTCGCAGCGTTTCGCAATTGCTTCGGTGTACTCGCGCTGGGCCAACGAAAGGCGGGGTCACTACTTCGGGAAAAGAAGGGTACATAATTACACTTTGGGAGAAGACACTTGAGTAGATTAATCTTCTTGTCAGTTTCCAGGTACTTTCTGTAGATTCTAAGTTCTCATCAAACTTCCACTCCCCGGCCGGTCGTACTAACTTGCAATATACTTCTCGACCGCGTGCAGGAGTTAATCGTTTTCCCGGCCACAATGGTCAAAAAGCACCCGCAACCCCTCGACCCACCAGAAGGTTTCCCCGGTGGGACGATTTATGCCCCGCAGTGAAAGCGATTCGCCGCGGTTGCTCCATTACGAGGCCGAAAATCCTGACGAGAGCGAGCAGGCCGCGCATCATCAAAGCTCCCCCGGCCGCTGGTGTTGCGGTGCGCGCACCGTGGGCCCAGGATCATCCTTGGAGCGGCAGAAAGGTGGGATCGGGGCGCGATCCGTTCCCCAGGCACCATTATGCCCGAACAATGTAACAAATAACCTCATCAGACTATCTCAGACGGCATTGTGGCCCGTCGTTCAACGCTCGCTGGGGAATGCATCTCAGCCGATCGTTTCTTCTCCCCTGCTCCTTAATTTCGTTTTAGACGAGGGAACCGCGGCTAGAGGAGGCTGCAAAAAAGGGCAGGCCCCGGTACGGTCAGAGAGAGAGAGAGAGAGAGGGCGGGCTCGAACTTTTATATAATTCGTTAGCGTCGGCAGATTTGTCAAGTGTCCTTGCGCCAGCGGAGTCAAAGGGAAAGGGAGAGAGGCCTCTCTTCCGGCCAGACAGGATTTTCCTTCCACCGAGATTAATCTGAAGGGCGGTCATTAGGCTCGCGACAGCGCCCGCTACCCTGAAAAGTCTTGGAAATTGCCCTGTCGCTGGATTTCCGCCGCACTCGCCGGCTCCCTTTCGCCAGCCCCTCGAGGGCTGCTGAAATTCAACCTGGTCCTTGCTTCCTTCCATCCGTTTCTTTTCAGTTGGGTACAACGCGACTCGTAACGTTGCCGGCCTTTGTTGTTTCGCGTGGGTATTTTCTTCTTCCCTGGCTATTGAACTCTGGGAGACACTATAGTTCAGCTCTGTATCTTAATCGGGGTGCGCTGACGCTTTGGAAGCATTATAGCCGAGAAAGACTTGAGCTAGGATAGGCCTGACTGAGACGAAGTGGAATATTCTCTAAACCTTGCGGTATTAGAGGTTTTAAGATCGTTTTATGAAGGGACCGTTTTCATGAGCCCTGCTGCGCACATTTCTACGCCCTGTGTGGCCAATGGCGTCCACCTTGTTGACGCCGGCATTGTTTAGGTCCCCCCCCCCCCCCCCCCAGCCACTTGGAAGGCGACGTTCGGCCAGGAACAAGAGCTCTAACCAGCTCGATTCCACAAACGCCCACGCGAGCCCCTCGCTCGTGTCCGCTGTTATCTGAGTTACAGTTCGTTTTTCTACCGGGCCAGCCAGCTGGACTTTTACACAGCCTCTAAAACTCTAAACCCGTGCCCCTAAGTCCTTCAAATCTCGAGTTTATCGGGAGATCGTAGGCGCGAGATCACCCGCGGGGTGCTTTCCCCGCTGGAATCTCGGATACATTTCCCTTTCTCCTCGCCTGTTTTTTTTTTACGACGCTCATTATAGCGTTTCTGGATCCCAGCCGATCGACTAACAGCGTTTTACAGCCCGGGGCGTCCCCTTTTTATACTACTTAATCTCGAAGGCTATCGACGCATAAAAACGTCCAAGCTCGCGGACCAAATCTCTTTCTCTTCGTTTCCCTCGGTTGCCCTTGCCTCCCCTTTTCGTTAAAATCAGATTACTGCACTTTATAGCCATTAATCCCTCTCTCCAGAAACGAAGGACGACCCTCCCCCAGGTTCCTCTATTTCCTCTCAAATTTCTTTCGCATCAACTTCGAGGAGCTCCGAATCCCCTCGAATTCGACTTCGATCGATTATCGAAGTCTC
Organism: Andrena marginata; assembly: GCA_963932335.1. Classification (NCBI taxonomy): domain Eukaryota; kingdom Metazoa; phylum Arthropoda; class Insecta; order Hymenoptera; family Andrenidae; genus Andrena; species Andrena marginata. Next base: position 3,830,250 of record OZ010660.1, read on the forward strand.
AGTTCCCGTTGAAACGGTCTTCCGTCCGTCGATCAAGCCCTACAGCCGTGCCCAGAACCGCGAAAGCCCGCCGCTATCCGTAAATTACGAGGCGGTGCGTTTATGCAAATCACGCGTGGATGTTTACGATAGCGCGAGCGCAGATTGTTTCCCCCCTCGCGTTCCTCGTTACGTGAAAGGAATAAATTGCCGCGCGGTCGATTCGATCCTCGGCGGAGCCTCTAAAATTAGCCGGCCGCCCGGACATCGGCGATTTTTGGCTTAGTTGCCGAGGCGTGACGAGATTTTCGGAAGCGTCGGCGCGAAACAAGCTCTTCCTCCCCCCCGTGTTGCACCGACGGAACCGCGAGGCTCGTTCGAACAATCGTCATTGTTCCTCGAATAAAAATACCTGCGGTGGCCCCCCGGCGGCAACCTCGACACGGTTCCCGCCTGGTTCCTTCGCTTTCACCCTCGGGTAGTCTCCCTCGGCGATCGTCTTTAATCGGCGCCGGCCGCGATGGTGCGCAGATCGGTGGCCGATTACGTGCGCCGCCTTTTCAATTGTCGTCCAGAGCGACGAGGAAAACGGCTGGGTCAAAAGCCCGGGGCCGGCGGCCACCATAAATATCGGCTGGACGTGTTGCCGTTTTCTCGCGACCGTCGCCGCCGCCCAATCGCGGTTATCCTTCCTCCAGTCGATGCTTCCTCGATAGCCGGCCCCTTCCCCACCCCCGGCCGGGCCCGAATGGAAATTAAACGAGTCGCGAGGGGTACGGGCGCGCGGGGGCCCTTGCTCCGAAGCGTTGACACCGTGACTGGCATTGTCCCGCGCACCGTTCCAGCACAGACGACGTTAAAAGACAATTAATCTGAATAACTCAGCCTAGACCCGAGTGTCCCAGATTTCGCGCGATGCAAAAGCTAGCGCGTCTCCGCGTTCACGCCTCCGCTCCGCCCCGCGTCCGATCCGCTAGGATCGCCGCGAGCCACGAATAACTGGCCGCTCGCGACCATGAGCGTTTCACCGTGCCACGTCTTTTCGATGGTTGCCATCTGGTCCGCCCTTGGTTCCCAGTTCTTTTTCTGAGCCGCGAATCGAGGTGGGTGGTGATAGGGCACTTAGGAGCGGTGGGTCAATCTTCACTTACGAATGGGTAAATTGGCAGAGGCGGATTTAAGGGAAAGGATCAGGTGGCAAACTTGCCGGGACAGCTTGTACACGTAGCAGAATTTGAAATGAATTTACGCACGTGTAGCTTGATAATTGTGGGGAAGAAAGAGAGGTATAGTGTTTGGATAAAATCGTAATTCTTTTTGGGAGATCGGACCTTGTCGTCAAGTCGCCCGTTAGATCCGCCGCTGCTAGTTGGGATCCACTTGTGGAAATCAAGCGATTGGACGAGGATTCTATTCTCTTTCCTCGCGAGAGATCGTATTATTTAAAGGATCAAGCACCTTGTAGAAGCGATTTGCAAGCCTCCCAGGCTCCAATAAGAATAACAACCGTGAGCAGTGCTGCCTAGAACTCGCTAACAAGGGGATCAATGAAGATGGATTCTCCTCTCCGCGGAAGTGTTTCTTTCCATCCCGCCTCTGTACCCCGTTAGCAGAAGCTGATGATGCTGGTGCAACTGTCGTCATCGATGGAAATACGGTCTGTCTGCTCCAATGCACTGGGCCGGGCGGAGGGGAAAGATGGTTGTCGTTGGTTTTCCTGTTCGTCATTGTTTCGCGCCGATTCGATGAGATAAGTGTTAATGGCTTGAACTGGGATCGGTTTTAATGCCGTCGTTGCGAAAGAGTCTGCCGGCTGGCAGGAGACGCGAGGATCTCGCTGGGGGATTCGTGAGCTGATAGATCGTTTCGCGAGAGATCGAGTAGGCCTCGAGAGTTTATTGAAGGGCTGTTGAATTTTTGAAAATTAGAGGATTCAATGGATAAAGAGCCACCGAAAAATTGCAACTACGTTGATGGAGGAGAAGTAGGTCTGAACGTTTAAAACGGAAGCAGATATCGAGAAACTTGATTCCAGTGACGCAGACGTGTAGTAAGACTGCTGATCTGCCGAATACGTGGGAATATCGGTAAACCGCTGTCGTAAGCTCCATTTTACCGCGGCAATTAGTCGATCGTTGAAAAAATGCGGAAGTCTCGCAATGTTGCACAACGATTTCCGAATCGTACCGGCCCGAGAGACGGGCAGCGTGTAATTTAATGAATCAAAGAGGAGTAACGGTTGCGCCCGAATTGCAAATGCTGATTTTTGACATTCCTGCGCGGTGGACACGCCTGACCCACTTTTTCGCCGCGTGTGCCGCGGTTTCTGACTGCCCGGCTCGTTCCAGCCGAAATTTATTACCGTGTCAGCCGGTAATATTTAGATACGAGGCGTGTAAACGCGTGTAACATCGGCCGGATTTAATGACACGCTTAGCTGGCGATTTCTGCACGGACGGTCGGATAGCTCATAGAGTTTTGAAAAATATGGGGGACTATTGTGTTCGAGGGTGGATGGGTTGAGGATTCCGAGGTCCATTGGCTTGAAGAAATCTTCTTTCCACGAGTGAAAGCCCTTCAGCATTCGTAATTTTGATAATTCGTAATTAGAGCTGGTATAGTAGTGACGTTGTGCTACAATTCTGATAGACACAAAGTTGCTCCAGTTTAACTAGAAAGTTCCAAGGATCCTCCAGCGATAAGAAATCAAAGGAGACCAGAGATCCCTCCGAAGAAGGATTACTCACACAATTTCTTGGTTCCTTGGCTACCCCAAATTCCATTGCTTCGCATCCTCTCACAATCCTCCTCAGAAGGACCTTCGAAGGCCTCCTAACTACAAGAAGCTAAATACCTCGAACTGCAAAGCAAGGATTACCCAAAACCACCTCACCTCGAATACCCCAGACTACCCAAGTCCCCAGCTTAGAAGTCCCTTAAAATGCAGCAGCCTTCTCAGGAACGTCTATCCACCCCGGAACCTTCGAGACTTGCCAGAGGAATACACGTAGGTGGGCGATCGAAGTCTGCCAGGGAGCTCCGTCGTCCTTCCAGGTCGCCGTGGCGTCATAACGCCCGGGAAGGACTAGGAAGAGGAGGCTGCCCTGATATATTGCGGGCACACCAGCCACCGCTGGTGTGGCGGCGGTAGCAGTTATAAAGATTTGTAGGGACAGGTTCCCGACTACCTACGAGCAGCTGTTGCTCTCCGTTGGACCTAGGAGAAGATCGCAGTAGATCTTCCTGGCGTTGGTCCTCTTCCTCGTCGTCTCGGCCGGCTACACCTACACCCGCGGCACGCACAGCCCCGCACGACTACCCACCAACCTACCTACGTGATCCTGCCCGGCTAACACACTGCCACACTAACAACCGCCATTCTGCCTCGTAACGGTACATCAGTCTGCTCCTATGCGCGGTCCTTTCGGCCGTGTCGCTGTTCTCTGCCCGTGGAGAACGGCCACGGAGGCTGAGGACTCAGTGCCTGGAAGAACGGACGCTGAGGATTACCTTTGGAACGATTACGTCGAGGTGGTTGAGAAATTTGGGGAGGCATTGGGGGCATTTGTCGAATCCTAGGTGGTAATGGCTGTTGGGAAACTGTGATCCAGGGGGGTAGGTTTCGGGGGGTGGTTGTTGGGCGCTTGAGTCTGGTGTGGAAGGTTGCCGAGGCTTGTCTATGGGGGTTGGGGTTGTTTCACTTTGGAGTAGGTGGGACAGTGGGGATCAGGTTTGCTGGGGACTTGGTCTTTGCTGAAGGGAGAGTTGGTATTGTTTGGAAGCAGAGTGAGCGTGGATTGCGATGCTTGATGGGTATAGGGATTTGAAGTTTTTGAGATTATGGAGCAGCTGGTGGTTTTCAGGTATAGGTGGAGTCTTCAGGTATGTTTGAAACACCAGAGGGTGTACGCAGGGGTTGGAAGGTAGATGCGGAGGAAAGGTATCTTGGGAACGGGGCATGGTTGAGGTTCCACGTATATTTCCTTCTCGTTTTTACATTTTCCTCCTGTCTAGGCACGTGTTGGTGTGACGTTATCATACAGCACACGACACAACTGCCCACACTTGGCGGCCGTTGCTCCCTGTCGCCTCGGTGTTGCGTGCCTCCCTGCACGCGCGAGCACGGGTGCAGCGGCGGATTTAGAGAGGAAGGAAAGAAGTGGAAGAAAGTAAGAGAGTAGACTAGCGAGGAGAAACGAAAGTGAGAGGGTTGCCTGGAAGGAAGATAGAGGATAGCAATGAGTAGAGAGTAGAATGGGCGGGTTGGTGGGGCTGGAGAAAAGCGAACCAAGAAGGGGAGAGATAGAAGATTTAGCAGACAGGGAGAAGTAGTAAAAAGCTTTGGATGCTTCGAGAAACTTCAGTGGTTTGAATTGTGAGCGTGGATTACATCGAATTATTTCTTAGGATTGGGACTATTTCGGACTATTCATTTAGTCGTTCGGGTGCCTTTCGTACCTGGAGGAATGTGAATGACGAGTACGGAATCCGTGTTGGAGCAGCAGTTCGCGAAGCTGTGCAATGTCTCCGTCGTCTCCAGTTGCAGCTCTTGAATTTCAGGAATCGATCGTTAACCCAACGCAGCCGCCGTCACAACACCAACCGCGAATCTCGTCTCGACGTCACCCTGCGCCCATCGCGAAAACAATTCGCGAAATCCCATAACCGCGGTTCCTGGTAGAACGATCGATCATCACGGTCCCATCTCGATAACGTCATCGACAGTTCAAAAATATTCGGAAGCCAGACTTTTCTCCGTGAATCGTCGTCCTGAGCTGAGAAATTCTGAACTCAGGAATTCTAAGTTGCGAAATTCCGAGCTAACAAATTCTGAACTGAAGAATTCTGAGCTGAGGAATTTTAAGTTGAGAAATTCTTAGCTGAGAAATTCTAAGCTGAGGAATTCTAGACTGTGAAATTCTGAGCTGAGGACTTCTGAGGTGAGGAGTTCTGAGCTGAGGAGTTCTGAGCTGAAGAGTTTTGAGCTGAGGAGTTCTGAGCTGAGGAGTTCTGAGCTGAAGAGTTCCGAGCTGCGAAGTTCCGAGCTGTTAAATTCTGTGCTGCGAAGTTCCGAGCTGTTAAATTCTGTGCTGCGAAGTTCCGAGCTGTTAAATTCTGTGCTTAGGACTTCCGAACTTAGGAGTTATGAGCTTAAGACTTTCAAGCCGAGGACTTCTGAACTTGGAAGTTCTGAGCATAGGAATTCGGAACTTAGCAGTCACGAGCTGAGGACTTCTGAACCTAGGCCCTCTGAACTTGGAACCTCTGAGCTTAGGAGTTCCGAGCTCGGAAGTTCCATGCTGACGAATTCTGAGCATAGGTCTCCAGACGCGTCGACGACAATATTCCACAGACACACACGCTCCTAGAATCAGAGGAGAGAGAAAGATAGATGGAGCCTGGCAAAAAGAGGGAAAGAAGGAGAGAGGAAAGGAGAGGACTTGAGAGATAGAAGCTCTGTCTGTGCACGCGTGTTATAGCGAGCCGATGCACACGAGGCTCTCTGCGTGTCTCGTGTGTGCGTGCCGCGAGTACTTTCACACGGAGGTGAACAACACGCCGCGGTATCCAGGCCAGGGGTGGCCAACCACTCCTGTTCCACCGAAGATACCAACACTCTCTCGCTCTCCTCTCGCGAGACCGCGATACGCCTCTCATGAAGATCGCGCCTTCCTTGGCTCTCCTCTTCCAGTTGTCTCTTTCCATTGGATTTCCTCCTTGGAAAGAAAACATACTCCACGTATACGCTTTTATAATAGCTTCTAAGTATTATCTTTCTGATACCTGCAAACTATATTTCTCCAAGTCTCCTCGCACGAAGATGAATCTGCTATCCCTGACACGGGCATGCGTCCTTCCCCTCCTGCTTCCTTCAGACATAATCTCAGGTTCTCACTACTCAACGTACGTCTAAAAAATTCCACTCTCTAAACTCCACTCCTCGAGCTCAGCTACCGACCCAACTATCCTCGGAGTGCGTTCGCACCTCCGAGTAAACCCGCGCAGGAAAAACAATTCAGACCGCCTACCAGTTCTCTACTCCCCTTTCGAACCACCTTAACGCGTCAGCATCCACTTGCCTGGACGTAAAATCCAAGAACCCATGCCCGATTCGACGACGTTCACGCAACACTCGCGATTCGCCAAGCGAGAATTCCTCGCGAGCCTTTTTCCCCAGCCGCGTCGATGCGTCTGCCTCGACCTTTCACAATGATAAAGAACGCAGTACCATATCTCTCGCTATCCACTTGGATAGTCCCTCCTCTCCCTCTAGCGGTGTTTTCACCTGGACGTGCCTCGAGCCGGCCCGTTATCGCGTAACTGGAGATACGCACGTTCGTAGATTAAAATGGGTACGCGGTTGTACGTGCGCGAGGTCCCCGATTGTCGGTGTTAACGCGCCGAGAGATCCTTGGGATCCAGCACGATAACCTTCCTTCCTTGGCAGCTGCTGCTCCTCTGGACGTTCCTCGTATGGAACGTCATGTCGAGATCTGGCTCGCCCGTTCAGATCGAGCAGCTACCTCGACTCGGGGGACCAAGGATCGATCGTGGAGTCAGAATTGCGGTGATCGCTGCGACCACTCCTCCATCACGCGCCCATGCGGCGCGCACAGTTTACCCAGTTTGCCGTCTCTACTAAACCAGAGTTAGTCGAAAAGTGTAGCCGAAATAGACGAGTACTCTCTTCCTGAAGATAACTCTCAGACAACAGTTGAACATGGCTCTGAAACTCCGAAGTGACTTTATCACTCCGACTGTGATCTCTGAAACGAGAAACAGGGACTTTCTTCAGGGCACCGCGCTGCTCAAAGTGTCAACACCTCCGTACAACGATTTCTTTTATACGAAATTATAAACCGCGGGGTTCGAAGGGTTAACCAAGCTGACGGTTCCCTTCAGCCTCGGCTCGTCGGAGCGAGAGCGTGCTTCAGAACGCTCGAGCGGCGCAACAGACGTTTCTAACGTACCGAATTTTTCCGCGATCGTGGCAAAAGCCGTGAACCGAGACGTTTTATCGAGGAATACAATGAGCGGCTTATTCCCTCGGCGATCGGTGCCTGGACTTTCCCTCGGCTCCGCGCTGCAAATATTGAAGCACTCTCAGATAAGACTTTTGCAGACCGCCGGCATGCGAAGGCAAACGGTGAGCCAGCAAGAGTGCGACGGATTTTTTTCGCAGCCCGGCTATCTTGATCTCGTTCGAGCTGGCCGACACGGTGTTCGTTGAACCATCACGCTGGATACAGTTCGGGGAACCAAAGGGATAAGCATCTAATCGAGAAACGGGGGAATCCGCTGGAACGTTTCGCTGGTTGAATTATTTTTAACCGCGTCGAGCCGCTCTGGACTCCAATGCCTAGGAATCCCTTCGAATACTAATTTCCTCGGGAGCTTCCGAGAAGATTCACCAGAGAAATCACTCGTCTCCTCCCACCTAGTAGCCTGTAACTCTGTGTACCTTTGTAATTCTGCGTTGCATTGAAGCTTCCTCTGCAATGGGGTAAGTAGAATCTCCGTTCCTCCGTGAAACTTTATTAGAATTCGAATCCTCTGCTGGCGGGGCCTGGGTTTCATTAGAGGAGCAACAACCTTCCCGGAATCCGCAGCCTCGATCACCTGACCCCAATCCCTTTCAGTTTTTCAGGAATATTAATATCCGGTTATCGATCAGCCAAGTTCCGCCCGCGCTGCCCCCGAAACGGCGGGGCAGCCTCTTGGCAGCCGTTTCAACCCCCCCAAGACCGCTGTAAAAGTCCCCCCCCCCCCCCCCCACCCCTGCCGCTGGTAACGAGTCGGTTTAGTCGTCCAGGACGCAACCTGTCCCACTGTCGCGGATCTTGTTCCCAATTACGTGGCTGTCTGCCGGCGATTTCGCCGAGGAGCACGTTTCAGCGTGCACGGTAGAGAATTATACCAAACAGCTGCCCCTTTCTGCCCGGTGACCGGTGCCGGTGGTTTCGTGTAGCGCAGGTCGTTGACGAATGCAGCCAATCACTCGGACCCGGCGCGGGGGAGTCATTTAAGATCGACGAAATTAGCTAAGGAAGCGAACTGTAAGCTTTCAATTGCTATCACTCTGGAATTAGATGGATTCCAGATTGATTTTTCGGTTGGTTAAATTGATCGATGATTCTGCCCAGAGAGAGAGAGAGAGAGAGAGAGAGTAAAAGTTAAAATCACTAACAGTGTTTACGTTGTTCTTTCATCGATTTTATAAAATATTTGATGAATTGTCTTTTTCAGATTTAATAAATAGGTAGATACCTCCTACCTGTATACTTTGATTTTATCTTCTTTACTGCTTCTTTACGAATATTAATTTTTTTTATAAAAAACAAAAGGCTTTGAAACTCTGAAAGGAGATTCCTACGCAAAATTTCAATCTCTGTCAAAAATTAGAATCTAAAATAATCACTTATAATTAAACATAAAGGGACAAATATCATTCTTACCCGGAGCGGTGGAAGACCTAGATCGAGCCCTCGTATCCCCCTAAAAAATTCCATCCAAGTCTCTCAAGATACGTTTACAAAGCATTCACCATCAACCCCCCAGCAAACCGATTCTCCCCACAGCGTTCGCCAACGGCGCTGCCGCGCAGCGAGCACCGGTTCCCGTTCGGTGGCCGAAGTTAAGCTGCGTTGGGCACGGTCAGTGCTTCGGGTGAGCGATTATCTGAGCTCCACCGCGCGCTGTTCGCGTATACGTACCCCGTGATTCACCTGGTACTAGCTCCTCTTTCTACATCGGTGATCCCTAGTAAACACCAAGGGAGTCCCGCGCCGAAAATCCCGGCGTTCCACTTTCCGTTGAAGCGGTCGGCGCAGCGTCGAAGGTTGAAGGGGCGCGGGGGACTGTGGGAAAAGATTCGTGCGGTTGGGCACGATCGCCAGGCCTGCGGATCGACGCAGGTGCGGACGTCAATTTAGCGACGCCGCGTACGGCGTCGGCATACCGACGAAGAAGACCAAGGGAGCCTTAAGGAGCTCGAGCTAAGTGATGCAAGTCTCTGTCTCCCTCCGCCTCTTTCTCTTTCTCCTCGTTGGCCGTGCATGCACGGTGCATTGCCCCCTCGGCACTTAGATAGAATCGTCTACACCCACACCGCCGTCGCTCGTTCGCGCCCCTTTATGCCACTCTCGCTCTTTTGTGCGATAACGCCCGCGGAATCGGCTTTCCAGCGGACTTAGAGGCGGCCCCATATCCCGTAGACACCGCTGGCAAGGAAAAGTGGACGAGGAAAAGGGAGTCGCGGTAAATCCCGACTGCAGGCAATACCGCAGCGCACCGCACCCGGTTCGGCTAAATATCTTCCTCGAGGACACTCGCGATACGCCCGGGAAACGATGTGTACTCCGCGTCACCTGCCTCGCCCCGAGAATCCATTAACCTTGGGGTGGGTCATCAGCCTTCTTCTCACTCTAAAATCTCGCGGAGATTTCTCCCGCTACTGTGGAACTCGTAGTCGAAGGTCTCGGGGAACTTATCGACCTTATCTTCGCCAGCTTCTGATCATTCGAAATAGAGAGCACGTACCAGCAGAGGAAAGAATTGATACTCGGCTCAGAGTGAGCTGGGGGAATCACCTGCGTTTCTCTCCGTCAGTGTTCGGCCGCTGAAATCGCGGCTGCGTGGTCGCCAGTCGGCAATACGGTGACGTACGGTTATTGAAAGACGCAAATGTGCAGTCTTCTGCGGCCGTTCGCCGGCCGGCGCGCGGCGTCCTACTTTTCTTCGCGGTCGGAATTTTATTCGCGGCCTTTTGCGCGACAGAGGTGAGGCAGAGGCCGTGTCGCGGAGACGGTATGTCGCGCGTCCCCTTGATACGCCGAGCCGTGCGAACTTTGCCGGCACTGTTTGCGGTGAAACGCGAGACTCGACGCCCTGTCCAGCTTGCCGAAGACGCCCGACGTCGCTGCTCCGATCGAGCGGCCTCCGCGATCGCTATCTAAGGATTGTTTAATTAACTCGCCAGTGCGATGCGGATTCTTCTTAACCCAAGCTTGAAAAGAAATCCGCTCGTTGCCGATCGGGGCTTTGGAATACCGGAGTAATCGGAGCTCTCCAGTCTAAAGGCTTTTAAGCACGTCGCTCGCGAACACCGAGCCACGTGAGACTGTGGGTTTTAATCGAACGTAGATGTTGGCTGGAATATCATTCCGCTCGATGATTTAGTAACTTCTCTCTTTAATATTAAAATTGCCTGGCATTACGTGGTTGAATAATTCCTGCGCTCGTTGGCGCGCCGAGAGCATAAGGCTCTCCAGCAATCGATTGGAACGGCGCGGCGATATAATTTAATTAGGTTTCTTAATGGGACCGACGCTGCGGCCAGATACTCGCCCCTTTAGACGACGATTCCCAAGCCGATCCCTCCCACCCCCTCTGGACATCGATGATTTGCCGCGTATGCTTACGTCGACACGCGTGTTGCACTTTGAATCTGACAGTATAATGAGACGTCGCGACCACTATGGGCACCGCTGGATTATTGATTCACCAGGGGCGTTGGCGTTCTTAATTATGCCCCTCGATTAGCGCACGATGATACTTTGCTTTTTAATAGCCTCGCGCGTTTGGCATTGTGTTCCTGTGTATACTGAAATATCGATGGTATCAGCTTGCCTCCTATTTACATTCCATTAATATTCTTTCCACAGACGGTTTAAATGCTGTCGATACGTTCCTCTCAAAGAGATAAAATAGAAATTAAATCCCCTGCGTTGCGGCGAACGGTTCGTACGGGACTGGGGGGAGAGTTTTCTGAGTTCTCGATTGTGCGTTTAAAATTATGCTAATCGAATATGCCATCCGCTTATTAATAAACCATTTGAGACTCGGTAGATATCTCTAGGAAAAGGGTACCGACGAATGGTGGTCTTGCCACATGCCATCGAGTATTCATATTGCAATTTTTATTACCCGTAATTGCTCAGCGATTGATCAAGTATGTTCTCCGCTCTGTTAGGATTATAAAAATGTTCCTGGTATTGCTATCGAACAGTCGAGTCCTCGTCCGCGTGATGGGATAGCATCGAACCGAGCTTGACATTTATTTCGTCGATTAGGATCGTCTAGCACGTGTCACGAATCGAATTCGCCGCGAATTCCCAGACTTTCCAAAGCGGGAAATGTCAGGAGGCTGTGGAACCCCCCCAGCCAGCCGGCAACCTTTGTCGCGGATATGCCAGTGACAGAGATAATTGGTGGGTCGATCCTGGGGTCGTTGGCTTTCATCGTTTCGCGTCTCTGCGACTTCGATCCATCGTCCGAAGTCCCCGCAGACGGAGTTAATTTAATAATCCGCTCCTCCGCGAGTATATTTCGCTGTTACCTCGTTACTAATCAGAAAACGCCGTTCCTTCTTTTCTGAATAACAATATCAGTCTTGCGGAGCTTAAGAGAAACTTGTAAAAGTAGAAGAAAAACGGCCATAGGTGAAATTATAAAAGCCGAACGAAATTGCAGCTCCTTTTGTCAATTGTAAATATCAGATAAAACGGAAAGCTGTTCTCTCTTTCTTTCGGCCCACCGGCGTAGACATTTTAGGACCAAAGAGTAGATGAATATATGAGGGGGGGGGGGGGGGAAGGGGAAGAAGAGGATCAGTTGGGTGGCATTCCATTTCGATTACCTTGGCACAGATCATTCCTTCGGAATCGTTGGACAGGACCGTGGTCCCGCATTAAAATTTGCCTCGTGCACGAACTCGGTTATGCATAAATAAATGGCGCGATGCATTCCTCGGGGTCAGTAACTCGTTGATCCCTCCTAACGCACCCGACGTCCGCGACGAATTTATTTCCTGCTTCGCTTCGAATCAACGTTCCACGTCACCTTTCGCGTTCACCATTTTAAAAAGAATAATAACAAACGGCTCGCGTGTAAAAGGTCGCGATTCCTCGGTTTCAAATTGCACGCCGATCCCGCTGAAAATGAAGCAGACAGCCATCGAAGGAATCGACCCATTTCTTTTTTCCCCCCCGACAAACGAGATTTTTATGAAAGGCAAGGTTCTTTAAAGAGAGGACATCGTATCCTGGATATTCGAGCCGCGTCATAAATATCCCAGCTGGCCCGTCGCTATTGGCTGCAGCCCCTTTCCTCCAAGTATAAATATTGCCTGGTAATCTCGCCTCGTTGCGTCGTAACTCAGGAGACACGCTTTTAATGGACGCAACATTTTGTCCCAAATTGTTGTCGGCTGATTAACGAGCCCCCCCCCCCCCCCCCACCCCCAACGTCGCTTTTTACGGACCATCGCGATTTTATTATACGAAGACGGGAGATCAGCCGCTGCGCAGAATCGAACATCCCTCGAGACATTCAAACATACCGATTTCTATTCAAGCTCGAATTCCTTCATTTAAACTCCACCATCGAAATTAACAACCCCCCGCTGTTCTCTTCTTAACCTTTAGAGGGCCGGGATTTTTTCATTGAAATTGTAAATTTTATTTACTTAAAATTTATGCATATATACCACCAAAATGGCCGGCAAAGTGTCCAAATTCTTAGGTGGCCATTATAGTGACCAGCTCGGCCGCGAACGGTATGGCATATACCTACTGGAATTTTTAAAATTTGAACTTTAATGTTTCCAAGGGTTTTTGATATCTCTAATCACGATTCTAATGTCAGAGTATCGAAATTTTACGTAGAAACAGTGTTGCCAACCGAAACAAGCCTAAACGAATAACAGAAATTACATTCATGTATTATTATTTTCTTTGGCTTGTTTAGGTTGGCAACACTGTTTCTGCGTAAAATTTCGATACCCCGACCATAGAATCGTGATTAGCGATATCAAAAACCCTTAGAAACAACTTCACATTGTAAAATTTTCAGTGGCCAGCCCGGCTCTCTAAAGGTGAATCTCCTCAACTAGACACGCCGCAGCTCAAAATCGTATGAGAATCCTAAATCAAAGCCAACGAAAACTATTCCGAACCGACACCCTGGGAGAACTAATAACGCACATCCACTATCGCAAACTATGCGCCTACTTGAGATAGCAGGTTGCCGCAATCCGCGACTAAGTGAATCTCATTTAACTTCGAACAGCTGTCTGGCGCACTTCCGATAACAGCACAGCTAGAAGCTTGAAGTCGAAAACGAAAAAGAGAGTACTTCGGTATTATACAAGAAAAAGCGACGCGCCTATCAACGCAACGCCAACCGTGAAAATCATAGCTGCCCAGAAAGAATGCCCCCACGAAATCGTGCACACAGATGGGAGGAGCGCCAGCCTGATGTTGGTGACGCGGGGTGGATGAACGAGCCCGGTGGGGGCGACGATAATTGCAAAATGCATAGCAGAAGTCGGAGGGCGAGGGAAGGACGCGGCGGCGCGCGCGGGCGCTCTAGATCCAAATTTCTGGCTGGACGGGGTCGTTGCACCCGACGGTCGGGGCGACGAGCGAATTCGAGAGATCGAGGGGGGTTTCCTCTCCTGGCGTCCGCCGAGGTTGCGGAGAAGGGTGATGGGTGGGTAGGCAGAGGTTGATGCCCGGGTTTACTTCCTAGTCTGGTTGCCTGTATCGACCGGATAGCGTCCCGGCGTCTATAGCGCTCGCTGTCCGACTCTGCCCTCCCCGCTGTTCTAGCGCTCTCCTACACGGATGCTGAGGGGATCAGCGGCGTCTTCCCCGCGGGTCACCGTCCCGGGGACACTTGGGAAAATTCTGCGGGCCTACGACGAGACTCTGTGTGCTTTCAGCCTCGCTTTCAGCCGGGCTTCCAAGTAGGCATATGTCTGAGGAGCTTGGATCCTCTTGGACGAACAGGGGGAACGGTATTAGGAATACTTGTAACGTAGGACAGGTGGCGCGAGGTCTCCTTTTGCAAAGTCACGTGGGTGTTCGTTGTCTTGACAGGACAGACCGGGACGAAAGAATTCCTCATAAGCGGCACGCGAATCCGTCTGACTCCGTGTGATTTCGAAACCACTCGAATCCCCTCCGCGAAAGGAGGACCGAGGAGCGTATGCGTTCCCCGCGTAAGTGGAAGCCGCGAGAAGGGTGTCGCTACCGTCAATTATCCACGTAACTCCGGAGAGAAACTTGTCAGAAGACTGACGTTCATCGGTAGCAACTTTCCAAATGATCCACGGTTCACCGGCGGTGGCCCTTTAAAAGGCTCGGATCCGTGGACGGGTCGTCCCGTCTGCGAACGGGTTGAACAATAACCGAGACCGTGGGAGTGGTGGCTGGGAGGGGGTGCGGTTTCACCGTGGCCCGTCAAAGGGCGATTGACTGCAGCCGCCACTCGGGCCAGCGGGCTGTTTCGGACGACTTTTTCTTTCGGCCGGCTAACCACATTGTTGCGGTGATCCAGTAAGGCTGCTTTCGCTAAATCACCGTATTTGCCGGTAATGTTGCACGGTTTCAGCCGTATCATTACAGGGGGCCAGGGACGCCGTGGAGCGCTTTTGGTCCTCGGTTCTCACGCCAACCGGCGGGGATAATCTTCGGCCACCGACGCGGCTGTAACCCTCCGGATACGTATCTCCAGGTGATATCAATTTAGGCAGCGATAATTCTCGCGCGACAGAGCTTCGGCGTCAGGGACACTCTCCAAGCCCTTCTTTACAAATTCCCTTGTTCGCCAGAACGAGACATTTGTATCCAAGACGAGCGTTCTCGTTTAAATTCCACCATCGAAATTAGCAACTCCCTTCGCTACTTTAATTTCCAGTCTCCATCAATGAGCATTTTGTTCGTTAGACAGATAAACGCTCGAGAGTCCAGCCTTGAAAAATCTATCCCGTGCGAGCTTCCCACTTCGTATCGCCGAACCATCGGCATCCACGTGTCCTTTTATTCGCGCGTGCCCGGTCATTTCATAATCCTACGCAGCCGATTCCCGCGAGCGTTCTCGAGCGGCCGATTAAAGTGTCTCGCAACGAGGCGAAGCACGAGATAGTCTCGTGCCGCGGCGAGGGAACGTCGATTTCGCGAAATTCGCGGGCTCATTAGAGGTTAAGCCCGTTACGAAACCGCAGTGTTTCTCACGTTCGCCGCGGCCGCGGTGCAACGGACAAATTACGTAACGCGGACGCGAACCAGAGCCCCGCGACAAGCCCTGTTCTCCTTCGAGGCCTCTCGCACTTACATACATTTACATGCTAATATATAGGGTGCACCATTCAACGCCACCGACTCCAATCGCTCTTTCGGTCATCCGTTGCGTACGTGGAAAAGCGATTCGCGGAAAATGCTGCGCACCTCTTATCCACCTCTTACGGCTTTCCCTATCCGATGTTCGGCCGGGGTATCATGGAGGTCGGGCTCTTTAATGGCCCTAACTGGTCTAGAGGTCGAATAATAATATTTTGTAGCATATTTCGCGTGAACGCGAATTTTGCATAAGCAATTAATACCCGACATGTACTGAGAAATGAAAATTGTTTAAAAGAAAGTGAGTTGGATTTCGTAAATGGAAATTCTGGGTTCGATCCTCCTCAGCGCCACCTTTTTTCCCAGCTAGACCTGATAAAGAAGTTTTCAAGTCGTCGGAGAAAGATATCTTTTGAGATGTCTGAAATAAGGTATCTTAAAGATGTCTGTGAGATATCTGAAAATTCTACAGACGTCTGGAGACGTGTTCAGACTTCTACAGACGACTTAAGACGTCTCGAGACTTCTGCAGACGTCTGTAGGCATTTGGCCGGCAGCCGCCGCGTCCGATCGCGGCTAGGAAATCTCACCTTTAGCCAGCTGCATCTCATGAATGGCGTAATCGGGCGGATGCAACGCTCCTACTTGGGACTAATCGACCTAACGAACTCGTTGCAACAGACCGCTTTCCTTATCATATTTCAAGTCCAGAAGGAGTCGTTTCGGCGTCACCTAGTGGATTCGTGAGACCAGAATCGTTAATCGAGAAGACTCGCTGGTTTAGGCAGAGACTTCTTTCCAGGCGAATCAATAAGAGCGGACTTTGAATCTGTGTTCTGGATTTTATTTTCCAATTTTCTTCTGGCTTTCTCCTTTTCGTTATCGCGAAATTTTCGCACGGCGCCCGTGCACGCTGATTTGTTGCGCAACCGGTGTATCGTATAATTGAATCAAGCTTAATGTAGCCGTAATGAGAATGCATATGCGTTGCGGACAGTATCGCTGGCTGATATCGTGTTTCAATTTACATGCGCTCGATAATATTACCCGCCACGGGTATCGGCGGTCTGTATTTTAATTACCTTTCGGCGTCTGCCCCGCGCTCTCGTCTATTTTCCCCACCTGTTTTTCATTCGGTTCCCGTTGCTCGCGCCGTTTCTTGCGACCCCGAGGCTCGTTCAACGGGCATCGATAACTGTACCGCGGCAATTAGTGCCAATTTCCATTCTTCTGTAAAGAAACTACACGGGGCGCTCGTGCCATTTCGAGGCGTTTCGATCGACAGTGCCCCCGAGGTGTATGGAATCGAAGGAAATACGAGGAACCAGAGAGGAGGAGTTCATTAGCGGTAACGCGCGCAGGCACATTTTGCTATCAGTTCTTCAAAATTCCCCACAGTTTTCCAAAGCGAAGCTCGTAGATAGCTCGAAGACATTCCCCATCAAAGATCATCCTAATTATTCGAAATCTTATACGTAATCAATAATAATCGATGGCTTCGACTCCTATCACTAGAAATCCGCGATTATTAAGGTCTGAAAATTAAAGACCGAGGTCCCTTCTTCTTCCCACTAGCTCTTCAGTGTCCCCAATCCCGCGACCTTTCGCGACCCGCCGTTTGGACCGCGGCACCGCAGAATTCCGCGAGGAGATGGCCGTTCCGAGGCAGAGAGGAACCACCGCCACCGGCAGTAACAATAGGCAGTGGTCGAGGCTTCATAACTGTGTCGCCGCGTTTGGCAAGTGGGTAAGCGCGCGTAAAACTTTATTGCGCCGTAACGACGGCGACGTAAACGACGCGAACTCGGTGAACGAAAGGCACGCCCCGCGGCAATTTCACTTTTACGGATTTTACAAGCACGCGGAGAGCCGGCTATTAGCATCTGAACGCGAGGTGCAGCGCGTTCGAGCGAGCGCTCGCCAACTGCCTCCTAACGAGCGGTGGAACGGCCTCTGCCGGGAATCACCGTAAATCGACTCACCGATCGATCGCTACTTCTCCGTCTCTTCTTGCTGATTGCGCGCGCGATGTACGCCCGTTAAATTCGCACGATGCAAATCCCTCGGCGCGGCAAACGCGCCGACGCCACGAAGGCGGGAACTCGAAAGTCCTCCCGTGCATTCGTTTCGCTAATATCTAGCGGAGCATCGCCCGTGTTCGTGAACTTTCTGACAGCTCGCACAAATTGGCGAAGAATTAGGGTCACGTCTCAGGCGCCCTTTTATTCCCTCCCCGCCCTCTCGCCTGGTACACGGCGATGCACTCTGACAAGCTGCAAAGAAATACAGCAAACTGCGCATCCAGGGCAAGGAAACATTAGCTGTTTGCCCTGCAAAGTTTCACTGGACGTTGGTCGCAGCCTCTCGCGATCCACTTCGAAGCTCGCGTCCCCGATCGATCCACCGGGTCGCGAGATTTCATCGATACGGCACCGTCCACGGCAGTTGTGCCCCTGGGTGATTCCCTTGGAACGATTCTCTGTTACGCCGGCTTGGGAAACCGCGCGGCTTTTCGACAGGCGAGACCTATTCGAGGATTGGAGGCTCTCGATCCTTTCCCCCGCTGGCGGCCTTACGGGGATATCACAACGGCTGGTATTTAATTGTGGATTTCGACACACTGGTTAGATGAACGGTGGATAGATACCTGCTACTCCGATCGGAGTAGGCTGGAATTCTTTCAGTCTAACTTCCCGGGGACGTTTATAGTTTCTTCTTGAGGCCTCTGTAAAAATCGTTACTGCCAAGGATTTTGATTTCACTGTCTATTCTATCTCGAAGTTCACGCTACCCCTCTTTCTTTGATGTCACGGGAATCACTGGGCCCTCTAGAATTCTTCCAACTGCGGCTCGAACCCCCCTTCAGTCTACATTCTACTCAGAGTCGAAGACGCCCTAACGCATCTCCGATCCCGTCCCAATCGAAACGTTGGAGAAACGCGAGTTTCACCGTTGAAGGTGGAATCAACGGCGGCCCCGGGGAGAGGGGGGATCGATGAAGGGTGCCGGGGTTGAGGACATCTGGCAGGGTTGAGAGCTGCTGCTGCGGCCAGGGTGGCGGAGAGTGAAAGAAGAGGGCAGGAGGGAGGGAGGAATCGGCGGCGGGGACCGGATGGAGGGAGGACTGGACGGCGACGAGGGATGGCGAAAGGTTCAGGTGGAGGGGTCGATGGTGGCGGAGAAAGGTCGGTGAACCCGGGGTCGATATCCGCGGCTCTCTGCGAACCGACCAACCTAACATCCACCCCAGACTCCCTGCCCTCCGCCAGCTGATCTACCTGATCTCCCCGATTAAATTGCGCGCAGAGCTGCGGGCTTTTTCTTTCCGGCAACCGCGCGCCGCGTCCTTGTCGCCGCTAAATCCAGCCACGTGTCCCCGGTGACATTCTCCCTCCCCTCGCCGCCCCTTCGCCGCCAGCCACCAACCCTTTTTCTGGTTTCTCGTCCCCCTCCGGCGCTGCGTTTCAACGCGGGCGGGGACCGATGCTTTCCGAACCTAGGTACGTGGCGCCTAGAAGCGGCGCGCGCGCGATCCTTGCACCCGCCAGGGCTGTAATTACACCCCAGTCGGATCTTCCGACAGGTTTTCGGAATCTTCTGTTGCACGGAGTGTTACCTCGGACGGCTTTCGTCGCGGGGGTTCGCCCCGAGCCTGACGCCCCTGATACCAGCGAATTGACTTTGAATACGCGTCACCCTCGCTGCACTTCGCTCGATTGGATTAGCATGCTGGGCTCGCCTTAAGCTCCGGTGTTCCCACCAGCTGATCCTCCGTGATTAAACCTCGGTGCACAGGGGCGCGCGCACCCCAGCGCCCTCCCCCCGGATCACTGTAAATTTACGAGGGCACCGCCGGGGGAACCACTCGAATCTCACCCTCTGCTTTGCCAAATAATTAGAAGAGCTGCGGATCTCCTTTCTGTACTCGTTTCTTCTTGAGTGGGTGTAGGTCGCGCGACCGTCGACGCGCGTGGAATTTAATTCTGTCGACTAGATGCGCGAAGAAAGACGCCCCTCTAAGCAAGTCACGCGAGGCGTAGCTGATAAAGCGGTTTAAATAAAATTTCCATCGCATTCTAAATATACTTGCCAGCCGAGTGTATATCTAACTGGCGATAACGCGATCTCTAGGCGAGTGGAAGCGATAAAGCCTGCCGGGCAAACAGTCTAAGTTTGAGCGAGAGGTGGTTTTATTTCGCGAGAGCCGCGCCACTCGAATCCTTCGCGTCCCCATTCACACAGACCCGTCTATTCTCATTGAAAACAACCGGACATTTCTCAGTCTGCTCGGGGGGGGGGGAGGGACTCGCGCCAGCCAGTAGCCGCTTCACGATATTCCGTTTCGAAAATGCGCAGACTGCGAAGAAATTCGAAACGCGGAAAGCACTGCCCTTTTTATGACACTTGGAAGCTTTCAATAGGCCCAGAATTTTACCGCATTATCCAAGTTCGAAGATATCAGGCACCGGATTGCCAAAGAAAATTCCCCAAATAATGTTTCCCGGAGGGTGTTCGAATAATCCCGCAGAAATTGAATATTCCTGCATCGCGCGATCCAATCGACCGTCCTCCCAACCACTTCCCCAATCCCCAGCTTCGCATTCCGCCGTTTTGGGGGAACAGGGAGGACCCGTGTTCCCTTATCGAGACCCCTGTGCCCCGTCAACCTTGATCCCTGCGTTACGTTTCATTATCGGTAATTGTAAGAATAAATCTTCCCCGACCAGTCCCTCCGCCCCCGTCCGTCCCCATGGCTCGCGCAATTTCCTCCGTGGAGCGCGTTTAAACGCTTCCTCCCCTTCGGTCTCAGCTTGCAATTCAGTCGGGAAGGTCGCTAAAAATATCGATACCACTGCGAGTCGGGCGGGGGCCAGCCCCGAGAGATACGCTCATTTTAATTTCGACGGGGACACGCGGCAGCTTCGTCGCTACGCCGCCTCCCCGTTCGTCTCAAAACTCCTTTCTCTTCTCCCCTCGTCTGAACCTCGATCCCCAGAAGCCTGAGAAACCAACGTACGCAACGCTGTGTCCGCCAAAGAAATTGCCGTGTCGCGGAAACTTTCCCCCGCGATTCCCAAGCTTGCCCCTTCGAATCGCGGCTAGCTGGATCGCGCCGCGGCCCGCGCGCCTCGCAATTACAATGGCCACATTGTCCGCCGATCGGGGCCCGTCGGTCAACCTTATTGGCCGGTGATAGGAGCCGCGCGGGCACCGGGGACGCCGGGCGCCGCTCCGCGTCGTCCGCGTGCCAGCTTATCACTTGGCGAATGTATTATATGTTCAGCGGTGGCGCAAGGAGCCCGACCGAGGGGTCTCTGAACTCCCAGATACAATCTCTCTCCGCGTGCTATCTATCTATCTGGTGGCTGGCGAGAGAGCCAGCCGACCAGGCTGTCCACATACCACCGTCGCGTGCACCGTGTACGTATACGTAAAAACGCGGCCCCCCCCCCCCCAACACTACTCTACACGGCGAAATACACGGTCGTCGGCTGTTCTGGCCTCTATTCACCGGCTTCTAGATGCTGATACGGGGGAGGGGGGCCAGGCTCGTGCCTACCGGTACCTCGCTCTTTTTCGACGGTCCCGCCGATAAATCAACGGCTCTGCCCGCCTGCACCTCCATTTTCCAACGCCCGACCCCTCCCGCGCCGTCGTTTTCCTTTTTCCCCAAGCGCGCTTTCCCTCGGCGGCTTTCGTTCTTGCGGAGAGTCGGAGTTACTATTTGATATTTGAAAAGTCCCGGGTGCTTCTGCAAGGGGTGCGGCTTGGGGATTCTGTTTAAAGAATTGAATTCTTAGAGACGCGAGTGGTACGAATTTCGATTGGAGGCTTGCGAGGGGAGAGTATAGAGTCAGTTCAGTGGGGGCTAGTTTCTGTAGGGAAGGGAGCTGGAGTTAGGAAGACGCTGTTGAATCAACTATAAATCAGAGCGAATCCAGCCGATGGGAATTATTTATGGGCGGCCCGAACGGGGACGCACGCTGGCTCCTTTGAACTGTATTTCTCTTACGGTGCACCATAAATACCGATAGCCGCGAAGAATAGGCGCGGCCGTAAAATTGAAACGGTCTCGCGGGGCCGCGACTCCTTCTCTCGTTACGGCCGTAACACGGTATCTATTAGCGCAGAAAGCTCTCGAAGCGGGTTTTTCAGTCATTGACACCGGACTTTCTCGAGTCTGTATTATTCTCAGGCAATGACTGGGCCCGCGGCTCTAGTTACGTATTCTTCTGCCAAAGTTTCCTTCGTCGCTCGCTCCGCTCCCGCAAATCCCTTCGTCTGGATTTGAAGTTGGAATTTCTCTCTCGATTAAACTCGAATGAAATCGAGCAGCGGCTGCTTGGAATCGCTTGAAATTTCGAAAGGAGGTGATTGGGCTCGATCGATTTCTCGGTCAGTTTCGCGTCCAAGGAGGGCAGGCCATGGAAATCGTTGCCCCTTATTCGAGAGTCGAGGGGTTCACCGGGTCGCGATTGGTTCGCGTGTTCCTTCGAACGGTCTCGTCGAACATCGCCAAGGGGTCGGACGCGCGTTAGGGCACGAATGTGGGGCAGCGATGACTCGCCCTTGCTATTCGTACGGTTCGATTGCAACTCGCCATTCATGGTATTCCATGCGGTTCCGAGTGCAACTTCCATCTCGATCGCAATCGTGCGTCTAACTCCTTCCAACCTTCACCCTCTGATCAACTCTGTTACAACCCCGTGTGCTGTGAAAAATCGAAGCTAACAAACCTCGTCTACCGAAACTCTTGAGACTCTCCTTACTTCAACGTCAGATCTTCGAGCGCAACAAGTTGCACTCAAACTTTCACGGTCACAGCTCGCGGGCTCGAAGTTCTACGAACTTGGATTTGCGAGGTGCACTCAGAATTCTAGCTGGGAGCCCTTCTCAATTTTAAACTGAGAGAAAGAATCCCCCCCTCCCGGACCCATCCCGGTACCATCTGCCTGGAAGAAGGCGCGCCTTCGGAGTCGTAGGTGCTCAGGTCAGGTGGAAAATTACTAACGAGCGGTTTACGCAAGGCGAATCAAGGCGTATCGCCAGCGGCCGCGGCAAAGGGACCGGTGCTCCCTGGTGCACGGCCGGATCGAGGGCCCCTGCTCGTGGCTCGGGACTTACGTGCCGGCGCGTTGGGTGATTTAGTCACGTAGCCGGGCTCGTTTAACCGTGATCGTTAGCAGCCCAGCTACGTGTGTTATACGGGCGTAACGCGATTCCCGTGTCACGTACGGTAAACGCGGCCCTTCGTGCTCGAACGCCCGGTGAAAACGAGAGGGAAACGACTCCGCGGCCCCTCCGAAGGGGGAGGAGGCAACGGCCCCCTGCTTCGTGACGTTTCCCCGTTCCAGGCACGCGAATATTTGGAAAATAAACTGGGGCTCGAACGAAAGCGAAACCGGCGAGCTTCGCCGCGAATTCACCGATACTATCGAGTCCCCGAAGGGCGGCGTTCGAGAATCCTATGGATGGTTGACACTTCGAAGGATACCCCTTCCCTTGGAGAATAATTCCAATGCTTTGAATCTACGCACAGAGTAAATACAAATCTATGAGTGAAGTGAGTAAGAATTGGGAATAAATGAAAATGAAAAGAAAAAGAAAAGAAAAAATAGACATATCCTCTCAAAAGAAATCAGAATCGATCGCACAATAGCAAGAGCTTCCAAATGCATCTGTTCCCCCAAAGAGGAGCTGTTACCCTACCAAAGATGGCGATCGTAAAAAGAAGCAACCCACAAAAACGCATGCACATCGAATCGAAAATATGGGGCACGCGAGAGGGCCCGGCGCAGCCATTGAATGAGCCGCGGCGTTTCCCAAGGAATCGAGGCGAAAGAAACCTCCGTTCTCCGGCTGTTTACCGCGGTGGCGAAAACAACGTGGAAAGAGTTCATCGAACCCCGATGGATGATTGCTGCGAGTGGCAGTTTCGTGATAACCGGCAGTGAGTCAGCCGAGCATGCCTCTCGATAGGCCTGCGCCTGGCCAGCTTAGGCCGCCGCATTGGGAAATCAGGCATTACCGCGTTTCCGTCCGCGATAGAACCGTGGCTGGCGTATCACGTGTACCGCGAACAGGATAATTTGTGTCGAACGCGTGACCGTTCTGGCGTCGATTTATGCGCGGTATAGGCTCGGCCAGATGCTTATCTCGATCGCTGCCCGATCTCTCTCCCTCCCCCGCCCCCCTTATCCCCGGCGGCTAGAAGCTTATCGCGCTCGTAAAGAAGGATTTCCATGGATAGAGGCTTGTCCGAGCGTGCGACCGCGTTTTCGCGAATGAAAGCTGGTCAGCGGGGTCCAGGGGAAGCTTTTTCGGGGGAACCGAGGAACTTGGTTGCTTGAAAAAAAACTGGGATTTCAGCTTGAGGTGTAATGGATGGGGTGTTGGGTCGTCGGGGCGGAAGGTCCAAGTTTGGTGATATAAGGGGGTGCGGGACGATCTTGTGACGTTTTTAGTATCCTCGAAGTTCAGTGTCTTTCTTTGGTGGTTTTGGTGGACAGTGTAGGCTCTGATTAGGACTTTAATAGGGTAACTGTACTCGTAGCTGACAGTGTACCAATAGTTGATTTATTTATTTATTTTCAGTCGCGAATTATAAGCTTTCTATTAAAAAAAGGTTTTTCAGTAAATACGCTGTTTGGAAAAGTATTAGAAATATTTTTTTAATAGAAAGCTTATTATTCGAGACCGAAAGTAAAAGTGTCAACTATTGGTACACTGTCAATTATGAGTACAGTTACCCTAATCCAGAGCTCGTGCTACTTAGGTCGACTTTTCAAGGTATTCATTTTATTTCTGGCCTCGCGATGGGGTGCTAAGAAGCTAAGAGGATTCTGATTGAACCCTTGCGCTTGGGTCTAACATTTACATACGCACGCATCGATCAAGGATCTAATTCTGTGTCTTTTGTGTGCTTCCAGGTAAGGACCGTTTGGACTGCATAGCTTAAGGTAGACAAGTGCTCCACCACATAGGCATCCGGAGGGAGGGAGGGGTGCAAAAAGGGCAGTTCCCCTCCCTGGCTTTTGTGAAAAAATCGTTTCTTTTCGAAAACTGATCTTTAGTAAGTTTATACTAAAAAAAGTGAGTATTTCTAAATTTCGGATTTAAAATTTTAATTAAATTGGCACCACAAAATGGGATTAATAAAGCAAGCTGGCTATTCGTTTTTTCATTGCTATATATTTCTCCATCGTCATCCTAAAATTGCCCCCTCCTGGTAAAAAATTCTACGAAGACCCTTGCTCCACCATTCACTAGTTTGAGGATGCTTGGACGCTGGAGGTAAACGACACAATGACAGACATTTAGGCTGGTACAGTAATTGACAGAGTGGCCCAAGGGGGAGCGGGATAAGACAGGGAAAAGTTTGGATGTATTTGAAAGATTAGTAGACTATAATAGACACGAGTATCGAAACTGAAACTCAGGTCCTCGAGCGCTAAGCTTTTAACCCCTTTGAAACCTAATTTCGTCGGTGGTCCTCCGTGCCCCAGACCTCGGCGAACCCCTCCAGCAAGTTTGCATCTGCCATCAGCCACTTGCCACACATGGTCTAGGCTGGTAGTCAGCGATTAACAGCGTGCCGTACCGAAGAGGTTTCCTCCGCAACGATGTCAAGGCCGTGACCCAATGCGAGGTCGTTGGCCCCCCTCTCTCGCCCCTTTCCACCCCCTTCCAGCTTTTTATCTCTCTTTCTCCGGAGCATAATCGCGAAGTTCGAGGATAGAAACCTCTTCCGCTTTCCGCCGCTGGAATTTTCACTGTGCACACGCTCGAACGCGAGGAATCTGTGCCGGGAATGCTGCTTGTTGTTCCGCGGGACGGTGCTAGGTATTCCTGGGGATAAATGGCCACCCAAAGGGGGCTGGGAACAGTACATCTATCCTGCAAGCTACAAAAGCACGGACGTCTACTTCAAAAATCATCCTCTACCTTTCTGCCCCCTAAAACTCATAGATCTGCGTCTAAAAGCTTTGGCCAAGCTTTTGGGAAGCTCACAATAGCACGAGCGTTACTTTGCAAAAGGAGGAGAAAATTTACGCCGTGAACGTTGCCAGAAATAAGGTCGTCCCGATCTTCTGATAAATTATTCAACTCCCTTAGATAGGTACCTAAGAATATACACCGGGAGCAGTATAAAGTAGTTGAAAGCCTAGATCACAGTTCCAGAGACTTAGACCAAGAATAGACTATTCGTTTATCCATATTTCCATCTGACGATAACTTTCTTTAAAGACCCCACCAACTCCATATTCGATTTCTGAAACGATTTCCAAAATCATTGCCTCTTTCGCCCTCGTTTAAATTTCCAAATTAATTCCCCGTTAATTGCGCCCTCCGTTTTCGCTGGAAGCCGCCGTGGCTCGGTTGCGCGTATGAATGGCCAGGGCTCTATTCACATTAGGGTCTCGTAGAGGCCGATGAATATGCGACGCGCGCGATATCCGTGGATCGTAGGAAGTTCCCGTCGACGATCCGCGACGCATTCTTTCGGCCGTTGTCGCATTCCGCGACGAGCCAGAGGATGGAAGTGGTCGGGAACAGGATCGCGGTGTCGGTGACCCGTCATCGAATCGATCGGCTTGCTAATTAGCCGCATCCGAATCCGACGCCGTATCCGAGCGACGTCTAATCTGCATGATAAAAGGCACGGTGCGTAATTGAACGGCGATAAGCATCGGGCTTGCGCGCACCTCGTTTACACAATCACTTATTCGATTCTTATCGATCGCTAATGGAATTAATAAACATGCCTCGTAGCACATCGATCCCTCACTCTGGTATCGATTCTCCCCCCTCCCCTTCGATCCATCGATGCGTCGCACGCGCCCCTTGGAATCTCTCCGATAAAAAGGCGATCTTTACTCACCATAGATCTTCTTCACGTCGCCAGACGCGAGATCGCGGGATCGATCGGGGCACGTATGCGCGTTCCATCCCGAGAGAAGAGAAGGGAAACGTTCGGCATCGCGAGAGAAGCAGAAGGATCGCGTGCCGGAGATGGAGCAATCGATAATCCTGGATTCTTCCGCTATGATACCTTTCCACGAAGCTGCGCGCCGTGTGTCATTGCACCAGCTCGGCAGAGGTGAGACGGGTTGCATACAGAGTGCGCAGGATGAGGGGGCTAGGCCACCCTCGCGCACGCATGCACAATGCTCGAGGAGGGTGCAACAACCTCCTCCACCTTGGACTAGGAAGAGGAGAACGGGCAGATGGAGAAAAGGACGGTGGCGGCCGACGACTGGCGAGAGGCGAGAGGATAGAGTCTACAGTCGCGTTTACAAGCACCGCTCGCTCCGACTGTGCGCGCTCGCGCGCGCGCGCCGGGAAAACCGTGCACTCTCCTCTTTGTCAACAACTCGCGGAAACAGGGAATACACGTCCGAACTCCATGCGCGGAATATTCCACTAATTTCCCACCTCGTTCCTGACCAGGATGCCCGGCACCCTGGCCTTCGCGAGTATGCCTAGCCCGGCTCTGCCCGAGAGTTTCCTGCTCGTCCAGTTCATCATCCGCGCGGAACAGAAGAGGATCGCAGTAATTTTCTAACGAACCGCCAGCTCGATTCGTTCCTCGACAAACGGGGCTGATTTATAGCGGCTTCCTCCCTCGTGTTTATGGGCGAGCGTCGCGGGGAACGTTGGTGCCGGCCGGCACGACCGACGCGCTTCGCTCTCGATCGAAGCTAGATGGGCGCAAGGACCCCGGGAGTCCTGCGGGCGAGCGGAGCAGCCCGACCGGGCCGAAAGCCTCGCACGACCGTGCTAGCACGCCAGACAGACCCATAAAACGCTTTATATTCCTGCCCGCGGAGTACCAAGCCCGCGCCCAGGCTGTATACGCCAGTTTTCTAAGCTCGAGGCAGCGAGCTGCCGAAAGGGAATAATAAAAGCGTGGCCTGTCTGCGGGTAACGCTCGCCTCGTCGACCCGATCGTTTCGTCCTGGACGAGTCGGCCGCTTGTTTCGCGAGGATTCCCACTCGCCGCCTGGGCAGCTGGGAGCTTAGGATGCTGGAGGATGGGAAGAGGCGGAGGGGTACTCCGGTGGCTTCCGAGGTGCTTCGGAGATAGTCCCGAGGGAGTTTTTGGGGGAGGAAATAATATGGGGTGGCGCGCAAGGGATTTTTGGGGAGCAGTCGACTGTTTGGGGACTCGGGCGTCTGTTAAAGGATTTATTAGTAGGGGCTGGACGAAGGAGGATTCTTGATGGAGATTTTTCACACCCTGAGATTGGCTAGATTTCACGTGATATTTTTTGGAAAATGTCTGAAGTATTGTCTCTAAATTAGCGAATGTTTACTTGGGATAGAGGACTTGACATAGAGGAGCTTCGAGGCGCATTTTCCAGAGTTTGTGTCTCTGAAAGTGTTAGTCTACTGACTTAATCCTTAACCGGTGACGCGCCACTTTGCGATATAAACAGTGACGTGGAGTCTCGCAGAGTCCTCTTTAATGATTTGTCAGTGTGAAGCCTAAATTTATTTTTAATATATACTGGGGTTGTTAGTGACTTTGAGGGTTAGATCACTTCGGCCAGGTCAAGAAATATCGCATCTTCGGGAAGTTATTTCTAAGTGAGAAAAACATTTCTATCGATAAAAATTTTTCAATGAAGATAGACACATCTTTGAATAATATATACAATTTTTTTTCAAACATCAAAACATTCCTAAACTTTGCGTTTTCCTCGAAACCACGTTTTCCGAAAGGGTGTGCGCTGTAATTTGAGTTAAACTCTATGGATTTTTATACAATTCTGCACAGATGTTCTCAAATGTATTCTCTATCGCCCGACCGTCAATTTTTTCGATTGGTTGAAAAATAACAGAATAGCTACACTTCGAAGCAAAAAGCTAAGCTTATTTTCGTGTGTAAGGAAATGGTGAGGTAAAAATTAAAATATCGAAAAATTTGACGGTCGAACGATAGAGAATACACGTAAAGAGCATCTCTTCAAAATTGTATAAAAATCCATAGAGTTTTACTCAAATTACAGCGTACACCGTTTCGGAAAACGTGATTTCGAGAAAAATGCGATTAAATTTTTCGGAATGTTTTGATGTGTGAAAAAAAAATTGTATATAATATTCAAAGATATCTCTATCTTCATTGAATAAAATTTCAACGATAAAAGTGTTTTTGTCACTTAGAAATAAATTTCCAAAGATGCAGTATTTCCTGACCTGGCCCAGAGGTGGCCTAACCCCTTTATTACATGTTTGAAAATTTTGCATGTTTCGTTCAACACCACAGAAAACTATCTTACAGGGAAAATAATTCTCCGCGACACCGGTTAACCGTTAACGCGTACAACACCCCGCCACTGTTTTTATTTGTAATTCGAAGCCCCCACCGAGCACCCTTTCAGAACCAAGAATAGCACACTTTCCACTTATTAAAGTCTCCCCCGCTGGGTGTAGCCAGGAATCTCCGTGAGAAACAGCGGAAAGAATGTGAAATGCGCCGCGGAACGAGGAAAGTCACCGACGACAGCCTGGAATCTGGAGATTTCGTGGGGGTCTAGGCGCGGATTTCTAACGAGCTCGGTTGCAAAACGGATTTGCGCGTGGAGCACCGATGCTCGTTCCCCCGTAGCCCCGGCGCACGCAGCCCGAAGTGAAAGTAACATTCTAGACACGTGATGCGGCATCACGCTGCACGCCGCGGAAAAATGCATCGCGCTGCACCTGTGTGCGGTGCATTCTACACGCACGCCGCTCCACTATCTACCGACTGACACGTGTTTCGTGTCAGGCAACGCTCGAGATCGGTGGGGATACGCGTGCACAGTGTTCTTCCAAAAAAAAAAAATAAATCAGTACTTTTCTCCGTTCCCTGCCCGTTTTCTGAACTGTGTTCCGAGAAACTATGTTCGGTTGAGAAAAAAAAAGAGACAGCGAAGGAAGGGGTTGAAACCCCCGGGAAGCACTTACGGTTGATCTTTCTACTATTCCTGTGGCTTCAAGGAATGATATTTGAGAAATTCAACTCAAATTTTCAGACTCGAATGGTACATAATTTTGAGGAGCGCGCAGAACTCTCTTCGACCGATCTCGGAGGATTTCGCCGCGCTGCGATGAGTTTGCTCGCGACAAATGTCAGCAACCCTTCGGAACGCAAGCGTGCAAGTGTCTTGACCTTTTCCAATTACTCCGAGCAAGATACAACCCTTCCTAAAGGGAGCCCGCCCCTGCGAAGGTTCTTGAAAAGCCCGCGCTCGGTTCACAATAGTTACAGCGGGTTGATAAACATCAGCAGCCCTTTGAATCCGAGAATCCCAAGCACCCCTGACCTTCTCCAACGACACGGAGCTAGGAGGGGACCCTCGGCGAACTCTTTCTCCAGGACTCTCACCCTTCCTTCCAGCTTCCACAATCAATCCCATCAGCAGGACAAATACCCCTTGAAACGCGCGGACCTTGCGCGAATAAATATCCTTGACCCTCGAAAACCCTCGTGCGCGATGTCCTCGGGAGCTTTCTACCAGCTGGAGGATACAGCTGGGTCGCGGGGCATCTGATCGTTGCTTTACATCTCGAATAGCACAGCTCGAACATTTCTAATAACGCGATAGCTACGACTATCTCAAAGAATCCCGTAAGGTTCCATTATGAAGCACAGTGGTAGATAAGAAGAAGCTTGAAAGATACTAGACCAAGAAACGAGAGATCCCACCTTTTACCCTCAGTTTTACACCCAGACTCTCCAGATTCACAGCCCACTTAAGACTCCAAAGCTTCTTCCATCAAGAAACTGTGAACCGAAGAATCTCGGAACATGTCTGGAACAGTAGGATCGTGAATGCGGTGGTGTTCGAAGCCCCTGCGTCCCCTGCAATTCGCAGTCCACCCCCCCGGAGACGGAACTCCTCGAGAGAGGAGTCGCCGGTGTCGATCGCCGGCAGCGTTGCACCCGCCGCACTCGCTGCACTTAATGGGCACAGAAGGAAGGGAAATGGAGGGGGATCGAAAGAGACGGAGAGCGTCGGGGCCTGGCGAAGAAG
This sequence comes from Andrena marginata, assembly GCA_963932335.1. Classification (NCBI taxonomy): domain Eukaryota; kingdom Metazoa; phylum Arthropoda; class Insecta; order Hymenoptera; family Andrenidae; genus Andrena; species Andrena marginata. Next base: position 3,860,371 of record OZ010660.1, read on the forward strand.
GGAGGACTCCAGGGGAGGGCGAAGGAAGGGGAGGCCGGAGGGTAGGGAGGCACGGCTGAGGAGAGGAGATGCAGCCGGAGGAAAGTGGCGGAAGGGCGACGAGGGGGTGACACGGCGGGGTCAATACACCCGTAATCTCGGTGAAATGCACTTGGTCGCAACTACCATTGCCGTTACGCGAGCCCTACCGTGATCCAGAAATAGGGCTCCGCCGGCGCGTAAATATCGGCTCTCGGGCTCAGCGCCGCGAATATGTCGCAGGGTTCTTCTCGAAAACCTTCTCGAAAAATACGGGGCTTGCGAACTATAAACCGAAGCTTGCGAAGCAGAGATGTCTTCCAAAGGCATCCGTTTTTTATTCAACTATTTTCCCGGTGAAACTCGATTCTGTGGGAAGAAAGGAGATCGAGAACGTGCCCGCTAAGAGTCCCCAAAGCGAATCGTCTGAATTGCAAGTCCCGACGAACGCACCACCCCTGAAATTAAATCAGCATCCACCAAAGAGGGCACGATTAGTGGTCCAAACACGTCGTCACGTGAAAACGTGGGAGAGACGGTGTTCCCAGAAGGAGGATCGCTCGGAGACCGCGATATCGCGACGATTCCTCGACGTTTTCCCCGTGAAATTAGAAAGTCGCGAGGCTGCGGCCACGAGGATGCGGGTTCCCGATATTAGAACCGGCAATTACCGTTGATCCGCGATCGGGCCGCGAGATTCACGATCGGTATCTCCTCGGCCGCGCATAAATCCTCCTATCCCGGATAGGGGCCGGTCCTGGTCTCTCGTTTCCACGCTGGCAGGAAAGTAGTCGCGTGCATCCCGACGTTCTCTGTCGTGTTTGCCAGCGCGAGCATGCCTCGGAACAACCTCGCCGACACTCCCACCTGCAACCTAGTTCGCGTCGATATTTATAACGATCCCCGAGGCACGAGACACCCGCGACGGTTTTCGCGTTCTAACAACGGCCGCGCGATCCTCGGAGACCGGTGGGGGAGGGGTGGCTGCGAGGGGTTGCTTGACGAGGGAAGAAACGAATTTTGGGAATGGAAGTTACCGATCGCGGAACGAAGAGCTGTAGGTGTATCCTTAGATTGATCTTGCACAGTGACCGAAGGAGTTTAGAACGAAGAGGCTTCGCGTGACTTTCCACCTTCCAAGAATGTGGTTTGTCGTTTATTATTAGGATGGACGATGATCGGATCGATGATAGCAGGACTATAATTGGTCCTATTAAACGGTAATTCCTTTCTGATTTAACTGATGATGTAGTACCAGGATGGCAGCAACAGCGCGCCGGAATCTTACCACGTAATAACAACGTGTAGGATAACTCTGTTTTTAAAACGGCGACACCGGGCGCCGCAGACGCTCCTGCTCATTTTGCTTATCTCCGCCGTGTTATCTAACCGCGAAACGGCCGAGCGAAAAGCGGAGGGGAACGGTGAAACTCGACTGGCGAGCTGGCCGGATCGAAAAAAAGGAGGATTCAGGATTCAATAAAGCGATCTTACCAGTTGACGATTAATTGCTTCTGATAAATTATTATGGGACGTGTTTCTAAACAGCCACGGAGGAGGATTTTACGAGGGGCGCGCAGACGGGGAGTCTGCACGCGGGCAGCCATGAATTATGGGAACAAAGAGGAGCGCGAAGCGATGCTTTACTGCGGGAACATGTTTCTGGAGCAACCTCGATAAACTATCTTAAGTGGAGGCGAGTTTCTCGTTGGGGATTAACAGTCGCGAATCTGTATCGAAATAGAGCAACGAGCATCCCTCCGCTTCCATCGCGATACCTTCGCGTCAGCGTTCAGAAATCTCGATCGCCTCCATGCCGAATGCGATCTTCGGAAGGACGAACGAACCCTTCGGCGTCTCTTCGCTTCTAAATCTTCACCCCCGACTTTTACACTTTTCTCAAACCCCGAAGGCAACCCCTCCGTTCCCCGAAAGACATCTCATCCCACCACGAACACCCACCTTCGATATTTGTCCACTTGAAAATCCATCTTCTCGCCGATAGGTACCGTTCCAAGGCGCGCCACCGGCGCCCACGCGCGAGCGTACGAATCCGTCGGATCGTGGCCGCCCCCCTCGCGCCGCACCTTCCACCCCCCCTCTCCCTAGGAGCGTTCACCTCCGCGAGCGCGTAGAGTTCGAAGCGATCATCGAGGGGGCTGTTGTCTCGGGCAGCAATGCGGGACGGACGCACGCGCCGGTGCAAGTTGCGCTGCAATGCAACCGCGTTCAAGGCTGCGTCTCGCATTCCGCCGCGGCTTTTACCACTTTCCTGCTCACGTGCGCCGGAACGGGCAACTCGTGGCAATGCGCAAATGTGCAACCGGGCACCCGGGGAACCTGTTTCGTCGCTCCTGCCGCCGGTTTTTTGCCGCCCCTGCCCCAACTCCCCCCCCCTCGCCCCGCCTTCTCCCGGCTAATACGGTCCGCGCGCGATGCAACGACTTATGCAAAACGTTACTTTACCCGCTGTTTCGCCGCGCCCGAGCGGCCGCGCCGGCGCGACTTTCTTGCCGATAATTGTCCGCGATCGATCGACTGCCTCCAGCCCGACGTGTCCGCGGAGGATCTTCCCGCTGGAGAGGGATCCGCTAGGTAGAGCCTGGACCTTGCTAGTTTATCCGGCGGTGGTAGCTTCGAGCCCTCGAGCTTGCTCGGGAAATTTTACCAGCGTGCCAGACGGTAAATGGAAGGTAACTGTCACGTCAAGTCTCGAGTTGATAAGCGGGTGTAATGGGAGACTTTATCGCGTTACAGAATGGAAAATTAAACGATGAATGAGCGTTGCTTTTGTTATGAAAGCTAGTCCTTGTATTGGATCTCGAAGTAGTGTCCGAACGCAGAGGCCAGCCGATCCGGCGGCGCATCCTGCACTGCACTTAACTGGAAATCGTTTCCCCTTTTCCGTTCCGCTTTCGGTGTCATCGTTCTTCCTTGGCTGGCGCGTCCCGTAAAAGCCGGCGGACTAGTTCCCCTCGGAAACCAGCGGACACGGTTCAGTTGTCGAATTAAGGTGAACGCGTTGATATCGCGTGGCCAGCGATATCGGCTGGTGAAAATCGCGTGTCGCCGATCCGACGCGTCCCCAAGTGGAACACGCGGACTTTCAAACAGAAGATGGAAACGGCCCGTTTAAGCGGCTAATCGCTAACGTACCATGATAGCTAGAAAGTGCTCCTTTATCGCGCTGCCTCGCGGATGTCGCCTGTTTCGCTTCGATACGCGTGGCCACCCAGCAGCGATCGGACGCGTGACAATCGCGCCTCGTCTGTTAAAAGGATCCCTGGGAAAATGACCGCAGGGGGTGCGCCTTTAAAATCGCGGTTGGAAGAAAGCTCGCTGGATTAAGCTGTTTCGTAAATTAAGCCTCTCATCACCGTCTCCCTTCGCACCCTTCGCGCCCCGCCGACCGATCACTAAGGGGTGGTTGGAGCTGGCAATTGGAAAACTCTCGATCCGCGAAAGCAAGTAATCATGGGCGAAGTTTGTTGGAATCGGTAAAGAGGATAGAAAATATTGGATCCCCTCTGAGGAAGATTACACTAAATTATTTAAGAGAATATCAAATGCAGACGTGGTACGGCGAAATTACTCGAAAAACGAGCGCTCCTCCTGCTCCTCGCACGCGCGGGTACCGAATAAACCTCTCCCACAGCCATTCACCACAAACTCCGCCGCCGCCACGCGGGCATTGAAATCACGAAACCGAACGGGGACAAAAAAAAATCGCCACGCAGAAGGCGGCCGGGAACCCGGACGCCCCAGCGGGGCAACGTCCCACATCTGGCCGTCGGAAACAATATCCACCTAAATCTGCCTATGAATCTCTAGCGGTCGCGGTATCGTTTGCCCGATATCCATGAAGCCACCTCCTCTCCGCGCCGCTCTGTCCCGTTGCGAGGAGCTTTCTCGCGGGTTACCGGAGAGAGCACCCATCTCTCCTCCCCCTGCCTCTCTCATTCCCTCTTCCCCTCTCTGGCTGTGCGCTGCCGGTGTGCGATTGCACGTGCGCGCCGGGGACGGTGCAGCTGCAGCTGCAACGGCGCTCGAGCTTAGCACGGCTCACGTGCTGCCGTCGCGGCGATCGGCGCCGGCCCGCGAGAAAAGGTGGCCGTGCCTCGTGCTAGCTCTCCCCTGCCGCGGCAGTGCATCGAACGAGGTATCCAGGCTGACACCCACGCCAGAACGTTTTCTGGGCCGAAAAATGGCCGGAGAGCGCCGTTCACTTCCGCGTGGCCTGCTGCAGCCAGCAGGCCAGACCCAGGTTCCGGGTCGGTTTTTCGCCCTGAAAACGTCGCGCGATTGTCGAGGCCCCGGTCCCTCTCTCCCTCTCTCCCCCTTTCTCCGTTCCCGTCCCTCTTTCTTCTATCCCCCCCCCCCCCCCCCCGCCTCTGTTGGCCGGCCTGGGCGAGCCGGGCGTGACCAGTTCCACGATTTTTTCCCTCTTTCTCTAACTCTCTTGCTCCGTCCCCTCAGCCTCTGCTCTCCTACTCCCCATTTCTCTCTCGCGCGCCAGCTCGCCCCGTTGCTAGTGCTGTCCCCTGGCTCCTTCCTGTCCGACCCGAGTGTCCGTCTTTTCGAGACACCTCTCCGCAGACCGATTAAGTATCGAGCTTCGATGGCTCCAGGTGGAGTGGATCGGTCTCCTAGTTGCGGGTACACACTGGGGTCTTTGGGAATTATCGTAGATTTCTTTGGAGTGATTAATAGATCGACAGCGAAGGAATGGTTTCGTAGGTGATTAGGAGGTATTTGCTAGTAGCTGAAGAATGATTTATCGCTCAAGTGGCTCTCCGTTATTCGATCCCTAATCGAACGAGGCATCTCGGCCCGTACTCGAGACGCGAGATACCTGCAGATCCCTAATCGATGTACTCCACTTTGTACTTGAGTTTAGAGATACGCAGAGAGATACCCGGCCGAACGATTCACCTCGTTCTCCACTTCGGCTGCGAGATGCCTGCGGATTTCTAATCGAATAACTCGCCTCACTTTGCTCTCCAGTTTAAAGCCACCTGAAAATACATTCCCGCCTCCGTCTAATTCTCTGGTTAAACCTACAGGAAAAAAAACTCCAACTACGTGCCCCGTCGAAACAAGAGAACGTCACACTTCAGCCTCAAGCTCTTCCCACTCACGTCTCTGTCGCACCGTAAACAATCGCTCCAAACCCACTCCCACCTTGAAAACCCCACCCGCAACAACCCCCGAAAGGATCCCCGTATCCCCCGTAGTGCATTTCTAGCGCGGCCCACTGCCACGCCGTCGCGGCAGCGAGGGGGAGGAAAGGAAGTGTGTCGATCGAGGTGGAGAGCGTTGGGGGCCCGCGATCCGCCGAGGGAAAAAATCGATTTCTCCCTGGAAATGCATAACGCGAGGAATGCACGGCGGTGCATCGATCGGTTGATGGTGGCCGGGCACAGTAGCGTAGCGAGCGATCCCCGTACCTGGCGAACGCCCACTGGCTCTCCTGGTCCGGCGATCGGCGTGGGCAGCTTCCCGGCACCGTCTCCGTCCGCTGTTTACGTCAATTCGGATAAATCGCGCGGCGGTTTCTCGGGCCGCACCGTCGGAGTCGCTCCTGCCAGCCGAGTTGCCGCGAATCCTGCGTCGGCTTCGCCAATCGCGCGCTCTTTAATTGCCGGTGACGAGCAGAGGCCACCAAGAGGGACCGCCACGGGCTGACGGAAGCCATGGTGGCTGGCCACCCGAAGGACGGCTCTTACACGATTCTCTTTTTCGTCGGAAGGTACTATTCCCATAAGCTTTTTAGTTTGCCCCAACAGTGATTGAGCTCGCGGTTCGTGGGATTTAATCGGTGATGGTGGTACTTCGATGGTGACGGAGACTCGTGTACACGCGTTTCACTTCGAATCTGCAACGTTGCTGTGGTTGCTACATGAGCGACGGTTGGGCGAGCGGTTTCGACTCCTCCTTTGAATGTAACTGAATTTTATTATAGTTGAATCGAGCCGCGGTCGAGTTAGGAATTCCTGCCGCGAGGAGTGGCTTTTAAGGCAGCCAGTTAATGAACTCTGTCCGTTGCAGGCTACTTTTCATCGATACCATTAATATTATCTCGTTCACGGTGGAATGAAGTTAGCTTCTGCGTATGGAGACTCTGGCTTGTAGTCTTGTATCTTCGCGCAGTCGATTACCCTAGAAACTTACTGTTCTGCTCGTCCACATTCCGACAGAGTTTACAAATTTCTAAGAGTCTTTGACCGGCTGAGAGCCACCGATAAACTCCTCTTTTCCAATCATTCCTCGGCCTGCCGTTCGGAAGATCGAGGCGTGTTGTGTTGCGCGGATGGAATTGAATATCGAGGCGAGCGGTGGACGTGGAACGGTGTAATCTGGCATCGAACGAGCCGGGAGCAGGCTGCCGTGGCTGGCCGTAGCTTCCGAAACGAGCCTGTTCGTCGCCAGCAGATGCACGATATCTGGAAATGTTTCGCCCTCGCGGCTCGATCGCGCGCCATTAATCATTAGCTTCCCTGGTGTTACACGGGTCCCCGGGAATATTCCTGCGGCGGCCAGGAGGGCGACACCGGGACCTCGCGCTAATATGACGAGCCAGACGGCCGCTCGACACGAGCGATTAAGAAGGCGCGGTTTCCTGCTGTTAGCCGCTCGTCGAGATTAATTGCGTCCCCGGGACGGAACCGCGCGGTTTATAGATGCTGCGGGGAGATGCCAGCCACGCGAAAAAATTAAGCATCGTCGCGACGCCTGGCACTGCGCTCCTATGGCCGAGAAGCCTGTGTCGTCCTTGGAATGGAATAGTTTCCAAGCAGGTGCTGGAGGTTGGAGTAATTTTGCACTGGAGGTGATGGAAAATGCGAATAATCTGCGGCGGAGGTGATGGAGAGGGGAATACTTTGCGGTGGAAATGATGGAGGTTGAAATATTTTATGGTGGAGTTGATGGAGGTTGAAAGACTTTAGAGTGGAAATGATGGAGGTTGAAATACTTTACGGTGGAGGTTATACAGATTTAAATATTTTACAGTGGAAATGATTGAGGTTGAAATACTTTACGATGGAAATGATGGAGGTTGAAATATTTTATGGTGGAGTTGATGGAGGTTGAAATACTTTAGAGTGGAAATGATAGAGGTTGAAATACTTTACGGTGGAGGTTATACAGATTTAAATATTTTGCAGTGGAAATGATGGAGGTTGAAGTACTTTACGATGGAGGTGATGGAGGTTGATATACTTTTCAGTGGAGGTGATGGAAATGGGTATATTTTGCAGTGGAAATGATGGAAATTGGAATACTTTCCAGTAGAAATTGTTGAGGTTGAAATACTTTATGGTGGAGTTGATGGAGATTGAAATAGTTTTCAGTGGAAATGATGGAGGTTGAAATACTTTACGATGGAGGTGATGGAAATTGGAATACTTTGCAGTTGAAATGACGGAAATTGGAATACTTTCCAGTGGAAATGATTGAGGTTGAAATACTTTATGGTGGAGTTGATGGAGATTGAAATAGTTTTCAGTGAAAATGATGGAGATTGAAATAGTTTTCAGTGGAAATGATGGAGGTTGAAATACTTTACGGTGGAGGTGATGGAAATTGGAATACTTTGCAGTGGAAATGATGGAAATTGAAATACTTTCCAGTGGAAATGATTGAAGTTGAAATACTTTATGGCGGAGTTGATGGAGATTGAAATAGTTTTCAGTGGAAATGATGGAGGTTGAAATACTTTACGGTGGAGGTGATGGAAATTGGAATACTTTGCAGTGGAAATGATGGAAATTGAAATACTTTCCAGCGGAAATGATTGAAGTTGAAATACTTTATGGCGGAGTTGATGGAGATTGAAATAGTTTTCAGTGGAAATGATGGAGGTTGAAATACTTTACGGTGGAGGTGATGGAAATTGGAATACTTTGCAGTGGAAATGATGGAAATTGAAATACTTTCCAGTGGAAATGATGAAGGTTGAAATGCTTTACGGCGGAGATGATGAACGTTGGAATACTTTGCAGTGGAAATGATGAAGGTTGGAATATTTTGCAGCGGAGGTGATGGAGATTGAAGTACTCTTGGATTTACATATTAATAAGTATTCTGGATATTTAATACCTACACGATGAGGTACTAAATCTGGGAGCCTCGGAAACTCGCAGGAAGTACCCCTTTGTTCTCAAACAGTAAGTAACTCCTTCGCTGACTTTCCACAACGATTCAGTGTCTCCACACCAAAACCTCCCACTACGAGATCGGTGTCCTCGATCGCACGATCCAGTGAACCCGATCGGAAGCGGTGCCATCACAGCGGTAGGAAGACGCCGAGAAACTCACTTCCCCGTCCACGCGAACGCCCTTCCCCGAGATTTAATCCACCCATGAGGACGTAATAAGCACGTTTATTGCGGCAGTCGCGTGTAACTGTCGCGTGCGATTTTTCACTCCCCCGGACTCAACGTCGCGCCAAATAGAAGTCACCTCTAGCCGTGAAAGTGTGTCAGGAATAGGCGGGCTGAACCGTTGCCGACACTCTGCCGAGAAGAAGTCTGTCCGGTCACGACGAACGGGCAAGTGGGCGATGCAGGGAAGATGGCACCAAGGTGAGAGTTCAAATCCACTTCGAGGCTCTAATCGAACAGCGCGCTTCTCCACAGCGACTGTATACCTAAGCTCCGTGTACCTTATAGCATTTACCCCAAGCATCGACGCCTGCACCTCGAAACCTCGAAACCTCTAAATTTGCGCGCCAGCCGACTTACCGCGCGATCGCGCAGGAGTCGGCCAGCCGAGATCTTCCCAACAAACACCGGGCTTATCTTTTCCTATCTAAATGGAAACACAAAGGCCTCATAAATCAATCAACGTGCAAGGTTCACCACCCTCTGCTAGGCCACGAGACACCGGCTTCTCGCTAGAACACCGTTGGAACAATGCAATCAGACCAAGCGCCGACTTCCCGTCTTACCGATAATTAATTGCATCCTCCGCTCGGCGAACAAAGGAGCAATATTTTCAAACGGCGCTTAGCCGAAGGATCCCCCCCGCGCCCTTCCCCCTCCTAAAGGGCGTGTCCCTTTCCTCCACCTGTCACGCTCTCACGCGAATTCATTTCCCGTCCACCGGCTGAAAATAAACGACGGAAGAGTGCACAAAGGAAGGAAAAGTGGAGCGACAATCCAGAAGCGATCCGCTCCTTTCCCGCGGCACGCATCTCCCGCGCCCTCTCCGACGCCCGTGACGCCTCCTAACGATACGTAAAATCATTTCACGCCGCCACTCGTCGCTCCCTTCACGGCCGATTAAGGGGAATTGGGTCGGTTTTGATCGGTGAAAGATCCCGTCGCTCGGTCTTTCGCCATTCCGATGGATGAGAAAGGCTGCTGGCTAGAATCGGACGGTCGGCGTGGGCTGAGAGGATCCCTGGACTTTGGAGCGTCTATTTTGTTGCTCTGCTCCTTGCGGCACCTGGTCACTTGATATTCCCTTAGAGTCCTTAAAAGGGAGGATTGAAATTTCTGATGTGAAAGCTTGGACGGCTCTGCTACGCTTCGTGACATCAGGGAAATATTCTTTATTCTTGAACAGATACGTTTAATGCCACCCCGAGAAAGCAAGGCAATGTGTTTTCGTATTGAAAGTTTCGCGGACGAGGCAAGGAGTCGATGAAGTCATGTTTGGAATTGACGTAATGCAGATCGTTAGCAGCACCTATAGCACCCATAGCTGGCTGGGAGACTGTCGTTGAACTCGGCCTGCACAGAGTGTACAGTGAACTGACGTGGATTAATTGTTCCTCGACTAGCAGGAGCGGGGTTGTCGCTATTTTTTATCGAACCGACACGAAATGACTTCATCGGACGCGAGCGCGGGGTTCGATTGCGTTTTATTAGCCCCGGCCTCGCTTATCTCGATATAACCTGCAACCTGATGACGCTTCTACGTTGAAGACTTAATTGCGAGCCCGAGGTTTGCGTCGAGAACTTTTAGCCTGGTAAGCCAACCTTTGCTTCTCCCCTTTAAATATTCTATCAGCGTTTTTGGCTTGTTTATTGAACATTTTCGATCCTCGTTTCTGTTTTCACTTGGATTTCCTCAGACCTCGGAAGTCCTTGCTGCAACTTTTTATTTTTCTTTGTGGAATTTGATTTGTATGTTTTCCAACCAGAGAGGGGCAAGGAATTATTTGAAATAAAAATTTCTGTGCGAGATTTTTATTTCAAATCATTTTTCGCCCTTCTCTGTTTCCAAGCCTCTTCATTTTTAAATTCCTCATGATGTTTTGGACATGCCTCGGTCTTTCTTGATTGCCTGCCAGTGAAACATTTTCTTATTTCATTTAATTATGTTATTTCGTAAAAAATGAAGGCTCCGAACCGTCGACGTTTCGAGGGCGACCTCCGGTTTTCTCTAAACTCTCGACTTACATTCAAAAAAGGAATTCACCCATCTATTCGAATTGTGTCGAGCCCGATTATACTTCGTAGAAAGAAAAGAATTCAGGGGGGAGGGTATAACGAAGAAGATAACGTGTCAGAAAGAAGAATTAGAAAAACAAGAAAACTCAATGACATTCGAATCCTTCGGGGACCAAGCCCTGCCACCAGGGACACCTGGTGATATTTGGCAACTAGCAACCGAAATCGTCGTCGGGCAGAGTTCACGATCACAACAAGGAAATGTCTCGAATATAAATAGAGGTATCAAGGATTCGCTCCATCAGTGGCCAGCTCCGCTCTGAGTTGAAATGTTAGCCTGCTTCTGTGCTGCAAGCCTTGCGATAGATCAGCTAAACTAGCAAACAAAGTGCCTGTTTCGTTTTGGAAGTAACAAGATAACCGATCTGTGCTGTGCAAAATATGTTGGAGAAATTCTGGCGGAGTTTCGAGGCTGTGAAAGCGTTGTGGTTTTCATTCGCGCAAAACGAGAGTGCCGATCGTTTTTGGCGTTTCCTGACAACTGGATACTTCGATCGAGTAAGTCGATTTCAGTTACGTCTCCGAATCACGCAGACGCGCGTCCCCGAAATAAACTCCCGTCGCGTACCTTTATTAAATTATTAACAATTCAATTTATAGACTCCACTCGAACGAACTCACGATTCTCGAAATGTCATATGGAAATGGTGAAACGAACGGAGCCCGAGGAGTCGGTTAAATCTACGGATTAAAAATTCGCCAGGAATAACTTAAACCACGAGCTTGCTTAACGCGATTCGATTACCATACAAGTTTCGCGAGAAGGAGTCGTCAAAAGTTCCACGAAAGTGCATCGCCTAATCGATCTAGGACGCTTAGTCTCCTCGAACAATGTTCAAAGCTTAATCCCTTGCATCTTCGAAGCAATCTCTTCAGAGTGACTCTCCAACTTCCACCTCCACTAAAACAGCACGCGTTTCAGTCCCCGTGTTTCGATTAATCTTTCGCTCCCTCGGGCGTTCACCTAAAATCATGCACGCAAGGTTGCATCAACAGGTGCAGTAGAATCGCTAGCCGAATTGTACGAGCGATCGATGGAGGCGCCTGCCGCGGCGATGCACGCCAAGTGCAAGTTGCACCGCGGCGCGCGTGCATCTCCGGGTGCCTTGGCTGAGAGCGAGAGAAATCGGTAGAAATTGGGCCAGTCGGTCAATTGGAAGTAACGAACCCTCCGCCAACGTATTATTTTCAAAATGATTCGTGAATGGTAGGCAGGCACCGGCAGCCCCCCCCCCCCCTCTCTCTCTCTCTCTCTCTCTCTCTCTCCCCCCGATAATTAAGAGTAACCACGAGACAGATCCCCTCTGTTACTTTCGTGACGTGTAATTTCGCTGGAATCGCCCATCCAAGACGCTTCGTTTATTGTTTAACCGAGCCTGTACGCCCTCGTCGATCCTTTAAATTATGTAACCGCCTGGCAACTGAACAGTGACGCGGCTCTTTGGTTCCTTGGACGAGGGGAGGTTGATTAAAACAGAGGGACGAGGGAACTTGAGAAATTTCAGGGTTTGGAAGATCTGACTATCGAATACAGGAAGTTATAGAATATTGGAATGGCTAGGTAAGCGAAGTTTGGAGAAATCGCTCGGTGCCCGAGGGATTTTAGTTTCCAATTCGATCTATCGGTGATTGCTGGCTTGAGAAATAGATAGAGGAGATTCTAAAATATTTCTTCTTTCATTTCGATTCATTTATCAATCTTCCATTCAAGAAGATCCATTTTTTCTTTTTGACTTTCTTCGGTCGCCGATCCTCCCCCAAGTCGACCACCCTTTCTACCTCTCGTCTTTCCACTTGCTAATTCCCGTGCGTCAAGAGTATCGAGTGGATCGGGTTAAATCCAACGACGTTGAGTAATAGTTGGACAATATTTGCGCGGAAGGAAGGGTCGTTCCACGGACCCTCCCCCGTTTGTTTTCTCCCCCCTCGGCTCGTAAACTCGAAACGCGTGCACAGTGTCGCGACGCAATTAAATCGCCAGCAGGGAACGGAGATATCGTTATCGAACGAACAGAACCGTGCACCGACCGTCTCGATTGCTTTTGCAATTTCAGAATTCCATTTTAACGACCGTGGCCTGTCTGCCGGGAGACGTTCTGCCCGCCAACCAGAGGCTGCAACGTCGTTTTCTCTCTTCTTTGAAGGTATCCAGCGTTTCGATGAAATTCCGCGGATCAGGCTTCGCCCCTGGATCGAGAGGCCTGGAAAATTAGTATTTCATCACCGGGAAAGGTTAAGAAAAGGCCACCGGGGCCCTGTTTTCCAGCTGCCTCCGCGCTTATGCCGTCTAAAAGGAAAACGATAGAAAGCGCTGCGTCGCGCTGGCTTGAAAACTGCATCTCAACGAGGATCCGCGATTAGAAACAAACTTTCACGCGTACGAATATTTTCTCCGCAATTTATGACTCCCCTGGTCGTCGATCTATCGGCGACACCGGGTCTTCCATCGTTTGGTCCCGCGCGAAATCTGTTTCTTTCCCAATGGAATTCTCGTAGAACTCTTCGGTGCTTTCCGAGTAGCTTAAATGCGATGGATTTTGATTGAATCCGGGTGTACTTGAAGGTAATCGTTTGGTAGGTTTATTTAGCGGGGAATGTGTTGAAACGATTGTGGGTAGATTGTTTAGATCGTAGATATTTTGTTGGCACCCGAAGTGATACGTTTGAGCTAACTGGTTTCTGTAAAGGTTACTCAGTTTCCTCCCCCCTGTCCCCCTGCGTTTTCTCGTTAATTGTCCCCGAGCTTTTTCCTCGATTTTCCTCGTTTCGCCATCAGCCACGAAGCAGATTTTAACATTCATCGAGCCACGCCGAGGGGAACCGGTTCCAGAATTAAAAGCGACGGGGGTAATTGATTTCCACCGTTCAGTCCCCCACAAAAAAAACATTATTTTCTCCTAATTTATGCGCTCGCAGGAGCGTCGGTACGTGAACAAATTCGCAATAATAATCGCCGTTTAGACGAAATGATGGGATTTTAAAAATCAAAGGAGAAATCCTTGTTTCCTAAAAATCAAGGAACATTCGAGGAATAGGTATTCCGGAAATCAAAATAAAATAGTGAACTCGACGTAGATCCTCAAATAAAGGAACGTAAGATGAGTCCTAAACCTCTAACAACCTCTTCGACGAACTTGGCACGCTGAAAGAACCAGAAAACCGTGGATTCGACAAGTGTCTATAAATGAGGAAAACGGAGGAGGCATTCCAGAAGGAATCACCGAGGAATCTCCTTTTCGAATTGGAACGACAAGGCGTCGAAGAATGCCGTTTCAAAAATCAACCGCCAGAGCGTAGCTGCACGAGTTGTAAAGGATTTCTTCGCGACCCCGACACCGCGCTACGTCGAATTCGACGGGCTTATCAGCGGGTTACTTAATTGAGTAGCTGTTTATCAGCCGGTGGACGCTGGCGCTACGACTGCGCGGCACTCCGATAAGCCGGCGTCCTTAATTTCCAATTATCCTGGTTATTAAGGCCGGGGAGAAACTTCGCGGATGCTTCCTTTCACATTGTAGACCTCGCGGACTTGTTTGTCGTCGCGGTGCGGTTTAATTGAACCGCCTGCTCGCGGGAGGCACACTTATGCACGGATACGTGGCGGGCGGCGATTTGAAGTGCTCGCTCCAGATTCAATTTTCTTCCCAGCAGCCCGGGAAGGCTTCCGTTTAATCGAACAGCGCGGTGCTGCTCCGTTCCACTGCCCGTTCTCTGTCACGTGTCTCGGCCTATCCGGGCCCCTCGAATCCGTATTTCACTTGCCGGCGACGTCTTCCAAGTAGTACAAGCCCGAATTACTCGTACAACGGCCCATCCAATAACCGCCGCACCTCCGGCAAAGAAAGCCTCCCCCCTCGAAAGCCACGGGATCAAGGCGGGCACTCCGCGCCGGTAAATCAACACTCGGGATTAGCGACGACGAATATCGCGGAACATCTAAATCGACTGGAACACGATCGTGGCGGGCTTATCGCGCGATCCACCACTGCCCTCGATCGTATCTCCTACCCGATACGCCGGCGGCGCTGGATTTTCCGCGATCGAGGAAGTGGCCCCACGGTTGTTTATATGCACACCGACTGTTTGCGCGCCGATTGCACGCGTGCATATGCACCGTATGCACGGGCGGCGTGTGCACGCAGACACGTGAACGGATGCACGCGCGACGCGAGGTCAACGGCACGTTGGAAAACAAGCGACGGTGCGCGCACACGCGCGAACTGTTGCACTCTCTATGCGAACGCGCGCGCGCGCGCGCGCGCGCGTGTCGTGTCAGGCGGTCGTCCAACATTATCGGGGCAATTTCGATTGCTTCCTTTTTTTAACCCCTTGGCGCGTGTCCTTTGTTCGCCGCGACCAGGGAAATGCATCTAGGAGAGGGGGGAGGGGGGCGGGCGACAGTCGAGAGGAGCAGAGGCGGGGAGATTGTTGCTGCGAGTGGCAAGTCCGTTTTTATTTACGACGCTGTTTGCTTCGAGTGCCTCTTTACTGGAGCGTTTATCGGGCCGCGCTTGTTTCTCGCTTGGGTTATTTCTCTCTGCGAATTTTGGAAATTCGACGCATCCGGTAGCCTTTGTTCGATGGAATTGGGGAATTCTAAGAAACGATAAGGAAAATGGGGAATTTTCTTGTTGGGAGCCAGTTGGGAGAGAAGAAGGAAACTCTTCAAAATTGTCGGTTCACTTTCTTATTGGGAAGACTGAGGAAACTTTGAGTCAGCATCCTTCGCGACTCACGGTCGTTAAATTTGCTCCAGGATCTCGGTATCCTGTTCGCAAATTATTATAATTCCTCGGTCCGAAGAGAGGAAAGTTTTGCGAAGGACTAGTTGCGCAGAAGAAAGGAATGAGCTTCCACATCGGGCAACGTTCTATACTCGATTTTCCTCCGGCAATTTTTACCACATTCAGCCAGATATATATGTGCGCGCGCGCGCAGTTTCACGTTCGTTCCTCTTCCTACGCTTATTTACATTCTTCCCGGCGAGATCTCTCGTACGTACAACCGCAAAAAGACCATTAAACGAGGCGGGAGTAGGCGGAACGCCGGCTGATGAAAGGGGAAATTGGAGGGGGGGAGGAGAGATTTCCACGGGGGGGAAAGAGAGAGGAAGAGAATTTTTCCTGGACGGTGAAACCGTCCTCCGATCGACTTTCCGTGCGACGACCCAGTCGCCGATAGAATCGAGCGTGCCTCCAATGGTATCGCCGATGCTATCTTATCGCGAATCGATTCTCTAGCCGGAGGAGCAGCTCTCTGGATGCAACTTACATTGCACGCTCCTCGAATCCACCGCGCATCGACACTTCCGTCCCTCGATTCCCCTCTTCCGCTTGCGACGGACAAAATGGGCTTCAGAAGCTGATATAAAACAGTCGTTTCGCTAAGATCACTTATGCAAAACATCAGCTGCGAAAGACCCGACCCGAGGGAAATCTAAAAAACTCGAAGACGCCGCTCTCCGCGCACTTTGAACGCGAGGCGTTTCAAGGTCTAGGACCTAGTGGTAGTAGAAAGTCCTACGTCGAAAATCCCTCGCAAGTATCCCAGGGGATAAGTGACAAAGCACGCGCCATATCCTTCCGTGCTTTCCACACTTTCCCCGTTATTCGACAGCTTCCATACTCGCCAGAGCCTGCTCCAGCTAGAAACTCCTCCCAGGCGATCGCCTTGGAAAGCTGCCGATATTTTCAATTTTCGTGCTGCATCGAATTCGCGAGTAAGGGATTTCGAGATGGGCTTTGAAAATTCTTAAGCTGCCAGGTTGTCCTCGAAGAATCTGCGCGGCTTGCTAACGTTGATTCGCAGCTCGCGATTATATGGAAGGGAAATCGAAGTCCAAGATGAACCGGAGAGGCGGAGGATAATCAAGGGGTAGCCTCGTCGAATTCGTCCAATTCGTTAGATAAATGGGTGAAGTAGGATCCTTCGGAGACCAGGCGAGTGGTAGGAGCGGAGGGACACGAGAGAGCGATGAGGTTCGACGAGATAGTAACGAGTATCGAGCATTTTTCGTCCGAGATCGTAACGATGCTCGAAAGCCAGTAGAATAAAACTACGAAAAACCCGACGGCAATCAGAGGCGGCAGCCTTCCAGGCACACCTACAGCGCGTTCCAAAAGCACGCGTAGAAGCTTCGGAAAGCCTTCTTCCAACTTCTCTGATCCCCGTTCCTCTCGAGTGGCATTTCTCTTTAATTTTTTCATTCCGACAATTCGCCTTCGAGCTCCTTGGAACAGCCTCTTCTGCACTCGCTTTGTAGAAAGCTTCTTCAGAATAGTTGATATCGAGGATTAGGAAGTGAAAGGGCCGAGAGTGGCAGATTTGAATGAAAAAGTTGCAATTTTATGGTAGCTTTAATTGATTTATTTATTATTACTATCTTTCAAACGTTTTGTTTCGTAGCGGAGACAATTTTTACCGGTCTTTTTTTGCGTGATGCACGGGTTCCAACAATTTTTCCAACGCTGGAACAGCCTGTAAATGATAGGCCAGTTTTCGCCGTGGACACGATGATTCTTCGCCGCGATCTATCACGATGACGATGATGAAGCTACGCGAACGCGTTGCGATTTTAATGGCCGCTCGTCGTCGGGGATAACTAATGCCTTTCATTCGAGTTTTTCCGTGTTATTTCGTGTTATGAATCTTCGTCGATCAATGTTAATCATCCACTGTTTCTCGCTTTCCTTCGTTGCGCTCCATTTCTGTGCCTCGAGTCCCAACGAACCGTGACAGGGAAATTGCTGCACGCGGCATTTCTATCAATTATTTAGTCGCGAAGAAATTGTGCTCGCGATGTATTGGAAATTGCAAGCACACAGCTGCACAGGCTGGTTCAAAGAATCACCGTCAAGTCGACAAAAAGAAAAGAAACTTTTATGGTTGGTGTTTACGCTATTCTTGGCTTTTACCGTCGCAATTATTATTCGCAATTTGCAGCATTCCGCGCGTCGAATCTCGGCCCATTCTTTGCTCGGCGAGAAGCTTACTTCGCTATTAATTTTCCACGAACCGTCTGATTAAAACTAAACAAGCCTCCCTAATTTCGTGCTCCCGTTTCTGTGATTGCAGGTAAGAACGGTGGACACGGCGAGACAGCGAAATCCATTTCACGGTTCGCCCACGTCGGTTTCGTTATCCCTCACGGCTGCCCCGAGGTACGACTTTACTCGTAAAAACCTGGCCAACGGCGAGGAGACCTCGTAAACTCGCTTCGAGCAGCGCCGAAGAAATTGGGGCCGTTACATTTAACCCCTTAACTTTCGTGCTTTTCCCCGTTGGATAAAAGTCAATTCCCATTACAGGGACCAGGGAACCGTATTTCGCGCCCGAACTGCGGTACACGCGAAAGCTGTTCTTTGGCTCGAACTTCTCCCAATTCCGTTCGTATTCTCTCGCCGCCAAGTTTCCGCGATTCGATCTCCATTCCCAAGCATTCCGTTTAAGCCAGCTGGCAAAGAGTTTCGCAGCGCTGCCCCATTATTCGACGAAACTTCTCGTCGCGAAACTTCGGAACACCTAATTGCCTTCTGCGCTTTAAGAATCTTTAGCTACTAACTATGTATGATTACGTCGTCATCTATCATCGCTTTATCGGCACGTCAAGCAACAAAGTAGAGGAGCTTCCTTCAAGAACACACTAATCCTCCACGACCACCGTGACTCACCCTGGGTGCACGTCAGACGCAAAAAAAAAAAAAGAAGGGGGGACGTAAAACGATGGAAAGAAGGGTAATGGGTTACCAGATACGTCAGAACGTGTCAGACGATCCGTCCGCGCGGCAATTACGCGAAAATATTTCACGGCGCAATTACGATTACGACGGGAATCATTGGTCCACTGGCTATCAAGCCGAATTGCTTTCTCCCGCCGTAGAGCCCCACTTCTCGGCGTTCGACGGACGAGCGACGACCTTCGGGCCGAAGTCGCACACCGTCCGGGCAAATATTCTCCCGCCGGCGACGCAGACGGTTTTATCGCCGCGTTGTTGCGTCTCGGCCCACCCCATCGACGGGCGAACGAGTCTCGGGATTCCACCCCCGGACTTTGCTGCGAGACCCTTGCCCTCCGCCCGGGCGAGCGAAACGTTGTAGACGGCAGAGGGTAGTTTCCCGAGATTCGCCTGAGAGCGGCGAGAGAAAAATTTGATGAGATTCGCAGGGTTCTCGGGGATGCAATATCGGCGAGGGTCGAGGGGTGGGTGTCATCCCCCTGGAAATAAATACTCCAACGATAGGGATTATTTCGTTTACGCTTTATTATTAACAAATAGCAAGGATCGAGAAGCGAACCTCAACCACTTCGACGGGGGTGGTTTTAATCCGCCCCGGAGTGGATTATCGTGACGCGGCCGGCGTCTCTTTGAATTCAAAGATTCTATCGTCGAATTCGTGGTTGGTCGAGCGGCAAGCGGAACCAATCGCGCTCCGACCAATCGATCCGCGTCTCCCATGGGAAGAGAGGAAAGTGCAGCGGCGTCGTTGCATCGGACGCGGTGCAACCACCGCGAGCACATGTGTGCACTTGCCTGCGCGCAAGTCGGACGTTGAGTGATGATATCAAGTATATATACGACTGTGTCACGGGTCATCGGCCCTCGGATATTCTTGGCAATTCTCTCTCTATCCCTCTTTCTCCCTGGCCCCCTCGATTTCTCCCTCTTTCTCTCTCGCCCGGTGCGCATCCCGCTCCTTTCCACTGCTTTCCCTCCCTCTCCGACGACCCTCCCGCGCCGCTGGTTCGCCTCCCCTCTGGTGTCATCCCGGCTTCCCTCTCGTTCGCCTCGAGATTTCTTCTCTTCCGCTGCTCCGCCTCGCCCTCTTCGCCCCCTCCCAGCATTTCGATTGTGCCCGATCGACCTGCGATAGTGGTCTACGATGTTACAGCTGGCGAGGTGCGGTAGGTGTCGAAGTTAACTTGGGATTTTACACGAGGCTCTGCGTGAATTTTCTTTCCCCCCTTTTTTTCCACGGAAATGGAGAACAGCGGTTTAGAATATTATTGATCATTTTACGACGAGGCAGAGCCACGAGCGGCGTGCAATTTTCACGACGGAAAGAGCGAGGAGCCTCGTTGGATTGCGATAAGCGAAACATTAATGAAACAATGCGCGACGATATCCTCGATGCCTCACTATCGCACCGAAGGGGGGGGAGAAAAAATCGCGGCTCGGCGAAAAATATACGAGCCGCGTTCACGCGATTTATTCGCAACGACAGTCGTAACTTTTAACTTCCCTCTGTCTCTCTCTCTCTTCTTTTTTATCGAGGCTAAGAATACTTGCCCAGGCCGCTTTGTTTGACGTGCCTCGCTTTGGGCCGAGATAACGCGGCGTTATCGTTCAGCAGTTCAGCGTCCTTGTTGCAAAAAAAAAAAGGAGAAGAATTTCAATCATCGCGCTCTTTCTTCGCGAGTCTCTTGTCTCGTCCCAGCGAATTTGGGGAAATACGCTTGGCATCAGTTTAATTGAATTGATTGAAGATCGCAGCCCCGGCAAAACGATAGTTCTCTAACTTCGCGATCGACTTTCGTTCGCCAACTTTCGCTACCCTGAAAACGAGGAACGGGGGGGAAATCGGCGTGGTATTTTCCGAAGTTCGCCGTGCAAGTTGCTCGAACGAATCGACCGTTCGACTTAGTTCCGTTCTAAAGGGGATTAAATATCGGACGTGGGTAAGGATGACGCATCGTTCAACACCGTAACCGTTCTGCCCACTTTGCACGCCCACGGGATCGCGCGCGAACCCACGTGTTTATGCAAAAATCGAATTTCCCGGGTGGGTTTAAAAGCACCGCCGCGGCCGCCATTCCCCGTGGACAAATCAGGTGCCCCTTAGGAGTGACGTAGACCCAAGTGTCGCAACAGCCATTACCATACCTCGCCCGATCGGAAACTGCTCTGTTCTCGCGTCCGATTTTCCGTTCCAGTGACCGTGGACGTGGTAATGCGTCTTTTCTCCGGTCCACAAAATCGGTAGCGATATTTTCCATCGCCAGTAACGGTAAGAATAACAAAATCAGAGGCGAAACATAGTAGGTACATACTGCGTCCCTTTCTCGACCAAGAACTTAAAGGGTCATTCTGGTTAGACGGGTTGAAAAGTCGATTTATTTTAAACATTTCTCGAAAGTACATATCCTCAAGAATGTACTGTTAATTTTTTTCATAGAAAGATTCCTATTATTTTAGCTTCTCTTTACGCGAGAATCGCGTTTTTCTCGAAACGTTATTTATCCACATCGTGAAGATAAAATATTAAAATCTATCGAACCGATTGCTTTATAAATTTCACTGTTTATTCTACACACCTGTGACTCTCGCAGGTACTACAACCAAGTATTCTCATTGAGTCCAACCTACTTTTAAAATCGAAAATAGCAGAAGAAAAAAGCCGAGAAAACATTTTTCTTGCATCTTGCCCGCCGTGTTGCTAATTTTTAAGATAAATCACTAATTATAGTCCGAGCGATAGCGACAGACATACTGGTCAAGAATCTATTCGGATTTTTCGGTTCAGATAAGTGTTGCAGCTGAAATCGCCTTCACGAATTTTGAAGCATGCCATCAAAAGACCGCTTTCGAAAACATTTCAGAAGCATTAATTTTATTACTTTTATATTTTTTATTTACTATAGAAACGTAGTTTAATAAACAGAAAACAAAATTTGTCCATTACTATAATTATTTTCGTCGCGATAAATTCGTGAAAATCGCTGAATTTATTATCGGCGCGCTAACCGGAATGGCCCCTTAAAACACAATAACAATTTTGTGGATTAGAACCGTACAAAATTCAAAATCACAACTGGAGCCTTCATTTTGCATTCGTTAAATTCTCACTCCTGAACAAACGAAGGGCGAAATGGAATTTTAATTGGTATTACTGTTTTAATAAGTCCTCTGTGGCATTTTATAAAAGACACAGCCCCGGATGGCGGAATACTTTTCACTCTACACCGCCTCCAGAGTTTCGATTTTAAACGAGATACTCGAACAACATCCTCCCGTGCGTTTAAGCACCCTTCCGACGGTATTCGAACGTATTTTCCCATTGTTCGCGGGAACTCGTTAACGCGCGCGTTTGCGGGTCCAGTTCACGGGCCGTGAACGTAAATCCCGGTCAGCTGTGTTATTGGGTCATTATTCCGGGTAAACCGTGGGGAAGCGAAAAAAAAAAGCAGGGAGCCAGAGGAGCAGAGGGGTGGGCTGCCCCTCGGGGGGTTAAAAAAGCCAGCTACATAGGGAGAAAGAAGAAGGTTCGCGCGAATCCACGCGAATCCACGCGATTGGATCGGCCGATTTCACGTGAAATTGGGCAAGAATTTTTCATTGCTCGCTCGGTTAGAACTCTGCCCAATTAGTCCCCCCCCCCCGCATATTATAAATGTATCCGGTGGATCGTGGACGTTCGGTCGATCTCAGTCAGATGCATAGTACAGGGTGAGACGTCTTCTTTATTTTCGGAGGCCACAGAGAGAAGAAAAAAAATATATATCGTCTCGTCAAACGTCGAAACCAGGTGATTCTCGCTGACCTCGACCGATCCACCGGTTCTTTTTTCTTTTTTTTTCCACGCGAATATTCAGGTTTGATCGCGTCGAGGTCGTATCATCGTGGGCCATTGAATTCGTTTTTTCCATGGGCCACGAGATCGGGACTATGGAAATAATTTATTGAAACGTAACGACCCTGAGATCCTCGAGCGAAGATGCTCGCGAAAGATCAATGCCAAGTAGAAAGTGACTGTCGCCAACGTCAAATTCGATACGTCTTCCAGCACGTGTCCACATCCGCACCCCTTAATTGCCGTTCAAAATTCCACGAGAATTCAACAAATTCGAGGGCGAAAATCTTTTCTGAAATACTATCGGAAACGTGTAAGCGGAGCTTCGTAGAATTTCTCGCAATATCTTCTTCGAGAAACACATTCGATTATTCTTTCCGTTTCGCGGTTTACGCAAATGATTTCTTAGCTCGGGCCGATAGTTAGCGATTAAAAAATATATTCTGACGCGAGTGCGGTCGCGGGCGAAGAAAAAAGGCGGGAAGGTTTTCGCCTCGCGCCTCTTCAGCCCCTTTTCTGCCGCGCGTCCGTTCAGTCTGGCGGAAAACTCGCCAGGGAAAACGAAAGGGAAAGGGTGCGCGCGCTCGCTCGCTTCCTAGGGGTAATATGGGTCTCGTGGTAAGAAGTGAAAGGGAAACAACGTGCCCAGGGACACGTGGACAGATCCGATTGTTTTCACTTTTCGAGAAGCAAGGGTGGCCGAACTAGGGCAAACGATTATCGATCTGCACCGTTGCCGATCGCCCCTCTGAGTAAAAAGTTAGGAATATTATGAAGAATTCTTTTCGAGCGTTAATAAACGTAGCTGGTGGAATTTCTACGTTCTCCGCGCGTTGCGTGTATAAATAATGATTGCGAGAAAGGTAGGAATTTCAAACATTCTTAACGGTCGCGAGAATCTTATAAATAAAACGAATTCGTCCGCAGAGGAATATTTAGCAGTTCGAGCTCTCGATCTAAAAAATTCTCCTGAATTTTGAAGCTCCATGGATAATTGGTTTCCAAGAGAATTCGGCGCTGTTCCAGTGGCCGTCGTGGAAATGGCCACCTCGAAGTGCCTCCTTCCTTCTGCAGTGTGCGAGAGTGCATGGATTCGAAGGAGACACCGTGTATGCGGTGCGGCAAGAAGTCGAGAACAGTCGAGCGGAGCCTCGTAGTCGTGGAACAGTGACCCCCTGGACCAGAGATACAGTTATTGCGTTTACTCTCCTCCACGCTGGTGCACCTACCAGCACGCACACTCGCGCGCGCGCTCGCGCGGACGCATACTCGTTGCACTCGGCCGTCCTCGGTGCATTGCACCGCTGCAGCTAGCGATGGGCTCGCCTCCTTCCCTGCCTCTATAGTTTTCGAGTTATTGCATTGCATTGGCAAACTTGACGACGCGTTTACACCCTCGACTGTCAATTTTAAATTTCAAGTTTTCTTTAAAAAAAATGCAACGGGTAAGTTTTTGTAACTGCAGGGTGTCATAGCACCTTAGTGCATCAGCGGCTGGAAATATTATTTTAATATACTATTTCGCGGTAAAATGGTGATCACTGGATTCACCCATCGATCGACTATTGAAATTTCAGATACATTTGTGCTTCTTTGTGTTCTGCGAAGGTTTTAATTGGGTTTCTAAGATTTATTCCAAGGAATGTTTGATTTAATACGAAAGTGTTGGAAGTGATTCGATGCCATCGCTAGCTGGATGCTGATCTCGATCGCGATCGACCGGTCGTCGTCGCCTGGATCCCAAGGAAAACCAAGGAGCCGTGCCTACCTCGATGTGTGCGCGCGGATTCGCGCGTCGTTGCCCAAAAATTACGACGCTTTGTTTTCGCGTGCCTGCGTCTCTCCTCCCCACGCCAGAAGCTATTTTTTTTTCTTCTGTTCCCTTTCTTCTTCTCTGTGGTCGAGTACTCTGCACCCGTTCCCTCTTCCCTCTTTCTGCTGGTCGATTATTACCCCGCGTACAGCATTCTCTGCATTCTTCTCTGCCCTGTCTTTCATTTACTTCTATCTAATTAATTGCATTCGTCGACGAAGACTCGACCTGTCTGCGAATACAGTTGGCGCAGAAGTTATTTACAGTGGCGCGAAGAACCTCTGCTAAGTTGCGTTGCGGATTATTCCCATCTTCGTCACGCCCACGATTGTTAAAATCGCCGGGAGCGTCGCAGACTCGGAGAAAATCGAATTCAACGGAATTTCGTGGAAGATCGCCCGTGGAAACCGTTCGAAACGCGGTTCTATCGTCCCGGTGCTGCGCGCAGAGAGTTCGCGGCGTACGACGAAAGCCGGCTGCAGGAAACCCGTTTCGTTTGCTGCGCCCAAAACGAGGTTATCGCGGTTCTCACCGAGCCAGGCCGTGCACACGCGTGTAATTTCGATATTCTGCTCGATTTCTGCCGCGCCGCTTCCATCGACCACCGTTCGATTCTCCTCTGGTCCCGTTCCCCCACACTTCATCCACGCTGCCCTCTGGAACTTTGCCTTCCTACCAAGCAATCGGACTTAGGACACGCTCGAGCCTCAAAATCTCTCGCGATTTAATTTCGAGTAATTCGCGAGGGTGTCTGAGATTTTAAATGCGCCCGACACGAAAACTCGAGGTGAACAGGTGCACGAAATAGCTGGACCACCTTCGGGCCTGATCTCGCGGGATCCGAGCAGAAGCTGATTTCTTTGACACGAAAGCATATGTCGAGCGCTAATTAAAAGTTGCACCGTGAA
This sequence comes from Andrena marginata, assembly GCA_963932335.1. Classification (NCBI taxonomy): domain Eukaryota; kingdom Metazoa; phylum Arthropoda; class Insecta; order Hymenoptera; family Andrenidae; genus Andrena; species Andrena marginata. The sequence continues at coordinate 3,885,138 of OZ010660.1, forward strand.
GATGCGAATATGAGATCTTTTTATACGGTGCAGCACACTTTCTCTTTTAGCATCGATTAAATTGGAGGAAGTGCGCTTTCTTTTAACGCGCCGCTTGATTCTTTAACCCGCCGAGGTTCGCCCTTCTATAACATTTTATAGATCCATAGAATCTATCATGATAAGAATAAAAAATCAGCGACTGAATACGGAGAACATTTCTACCTGATCGGAGAAGGGAATTCCGGAGTAAATATCTCGATGAACATTTTTCAATTCGCAATCGACGTAATTCGATTCGTCTCTCTGAAGAGGAGAAATCTGGAGGTTATTATTCTCCCCCGAACTTCCATTACGAACTCCAATTAATAAGACCGCTGCTCGCCGAAAGAAACTCAACCCGATATATCTTCCCTCTTCTTGAATTCAGACTCATCGTATTATTATTATTTATTATTATTATTAAACGTCTTTATTACTCAAAGAAAACGAAGAAACTTGAATATTTACAGCAAGAGTAAAGACAAGTGATTCCCATTAGCACAACATCGGCTCGATTAAACTCGAATTCCATCCGGACCAAGTTATCTCCACGCATCAAATCTAAATCCACCCCGAGCAGAATCTAGTCCGCGTTGAAACGTGACTTTAAACGCTCCAGTGCGCCTCTCGTTCCACACGTACGATCGTGGCCTAATTCTGAAATCGAGACGCACCCACTGTTCTCAACTCTCAGCGCCTACCTCGGTGCTCCCTTTTAACTTCAAATACAAACTTGCCCCCATCCGCCATAAATCAGAACCTCCCCCCGTCCGCCGCAATACCCGGAGGGGGGGGGGGGGCGAGCAGAGGAATCGCTGCTGGAGAATCGCCCCGGCGAAATTTGCCGGCGACAACTCAGCGGGCGCGCGAGAGACGGGAAAGCAAAAGCGCGCGCGTGCGCGATAAAACGGCCCCGGCTATCTGATCGCGAAAGCTAAAATACAACCGCCAAATGCCCGTACTTTCTACCGGCGCTGCTTATTGCGAGCTACGCGCGATAGCGACGCGATAAAACGTCCGCGCTAGGGAGCAGGGACAGGGGGAAGCGGGAAGGGGGGCGAGGGAGGGGAATGGAAAAAGAGCTGGACAAGCGCAAGCGGCGTCCCACTTTCCATGCGAAAGATACCCGCGAAGATAGGTTCGCGCGGTCCCCGACGGACGCTCTCCAAGCTAGGCGAGTGAAAAATCGAAATGTGCTCGATAGCTCGATTTACGGGCGGATAGCAGTACCGGCCGCGCCACTGTTCGCCCCGCGGTTCGCCGCGTGGAAATCGCCTCGGCCTATCGAACGAGCCTCCGCCGCCCTGCGATTCTCCTTTTCTCCGCCTCGCTCCGGATTGCCCCGGGTCGCCTGGAATTCCAGAAATCCCGCGAGCGCGGAATCGAGCTCGAACGCGCTTCTGTCACGGCACGGCCGAGTGGTATCGGTACCGCGGCGCGGAGATCTCGCGATCGAGGGTGCACGCGCGGATCTTTATGCTTGCCGGCGGCCGCGGGGTTGTTTCCAAGCTCCATCGGCATGCGCGGGTTCAAGGTGCCCGAGTCGATGCCGGGTTTACTCCGAAGTTTCTCGGCGCACGGGCGACGCCGGGTTTCGCCGGGGACGAGCGGATTCGACGGGGAATTGGCGGCGCGACGGGGCACGCCGATAATTCAATTTACCGTCAATTACGCGATTGTGACACGGAGAGCGGGCGATAAGCCGCGCGGTCGTTTATTGCGCGTTAAAGCGTGTTTGCATATCGCGGTGGGATAAATTTACGATGGAGAAGGAGTCGGCGGACGATTCCCGGGCGAGTCGAACGGCCGGTGCTCCCTGCCGGTCACCTCGCCGCTGCCCGGCATAATTACTCGCACCGGAGGAGATCGATCATTGGGAGCGAGCGGCCGCGGCGGTCGCGTTACGCGCCCGCCGAGGATCGGCGCGTCGCCGGGGATATTTATGAACTACGGCGAGGAATCGATCATCGGCGTAAGTCGGCGTCGACATTGTTGCGCGCGTAGACCAGCTGGGAGTAAACGGTCGCGAGCCAGATACGATTGCTCTCGTTGAAAATGTTGCGACGATCGGGCGACCTGTGACCACTTCTAACTGGCTTTGCTGCCCGGGTACAGTGCGGCGCAAAAGTTTCGCTGAGAAAATCTCGGGGGCTTCCTCGAGTCTATCGTGCAACGTGGCGTTGTAATATTTGTTAGATACATAGAGCCTTCGCTAACGTGTACATTTCGGCGTCGTCAGACATTTTGGTTGTTAAAACACCTTCCGCGCGACTTTCCCTTGCACCGGGGCTGGGCATCGTCAGCTACATAGACCCTTGGACCTTTTCAGGCGTACTGTCGTTTGCAGAGAAGAAGGCGCCTGGACGCTAAACGCGGCGAGGGGGCTAATTTGCTCGCATTGGCCAGCGCGACAATGTGGACCGATACAAAGTAAGCGAACGGGGCACAGGCGGCGGGAGCCAATGCGAGCAAAGCGTGGACCCCTTGCCCCGCTCAGCATCTGGACGCCAACTTCTTTGCAAACGACAGTACGTGCCTTAGCCGTAAACAAGCGGATCAGACCGTGGGCCTCGAGGCCCTTCTTCCAACCGAAATCGCTTCGAACATGGAAAGTACCTTTTTCCAGTAACGCCGCTTCTACCCTCGCAACAACAAATCCCAGCTCCTATTTCCTCACCCTCGCTATAGCAACCGCTAATAGTATTCTCCCGGTAGTCGACGTTCCTTTCGAAACACGCGAAGGAGAGTCAGAAAGCTCTGCTACTTTGTACGGTCAAGTCGCATCCAATACGCTATTTAATAAACAGGTGTTTTGTTTATACAAACGTTCGAATTTGTTCCTCCCCGGGTTCGCGACAATATTCGTATAGTAGGTGTTGATGCCTGGCGAGGATCTAGGATCTAAATAGTCTTCTTGCTGGCAAAGGGAGCTCCGGGCTTCTCGCTTGCATCTGTTTTAGTAAGAAGGCGAGGGTCTACCATCGATCTCTACTTTCTTAGGATCATCGTTAACAGCCCCTGACGTCCAACGTGGTTATTCGTTACACGCATCTGGCTCCACGTTTCTGTTACAATTTTTCAATCTACTTGTTCCGAGGAAGAGGCTTCTGGCCTGGCTCCTTAACCCAGGAGTATCTTACACGCGACCCCACGACGAGTGCAAAGAGAATATCGTTCTTAACGAGTGGCGTGTAGTTGCGCGTTATCGAAGCCTTCTACTTAACATAGATCATAAATCCATACCGCCGCCGAATCTCTCGGCCGTGGTCCGTCAATTAAAAATAGGCCACCGAGGACGCGGCCGGCGACCTTGAGCAACAATTGATCCCCGATTAAATGTCAGCAGACAGGTCCAATTGGAAGCTCTGAATGTGCGATCGATCGCTGATCCAACATCCACGAGAAGTCTATTAAAACCTCGCACGTGCCCGAACGGCGAGAGCCGCCGAAACGATCAAACGGGCTGGCCGTTTCTAATCGTGGAAAGAGCGGGGTTCTCGTCACCGGTTGCACGCGATTCCAGCTGCCGGGGGACACGAAGAAGAAAGCCGCCGTCCGGGCGACAATGTTTCGCGGTTATAAATCAGATCGGAGAAAGTTACAACCCCAATTAACCTCCGTGATACGGGATGACTCGCGCGCAGGGTTCGTTGAACCACGATCCCCCGAGAAAACGAGCGAGCGGCATGAGCCGGCCGTTTTGGTCCGTTCACCTGATAAGAGGCCACGTTCAGCTGGATAAATATAGACTACCGCGGTCTCTCGGCCAACGGCTCTTGGAATTCGGATTTCGGCGAGAGTAATCGCTTCGATTCAAGCCTGATAAGGGGGGGCGATAAGGGAGACTCCCTTGATCCAGCAGGAAGCAACCTGATCCCCACGTGTCCACCATATTGGATTCGTCCAACAGTGGAGCTACTGTGCGAGCAAAAGGACTATACTTCCGCGTGGGACTTGAAAGAATAACAGTGCGAATCCACGATGAGATTTCGCACGAGACTGTCTCATCGCGAGAGAAAATTCTTGGCAAATAATGGAAACAGTCGCGAGAGGAGATTTTGGAAAATATATCCTGAAACTTGTCTCGCGAGAGTCTAAATTCGTGAAATTAATGACAAAGTAATTGGAAGTTAATAAAATACCTACGCGAATAGCTGTCTCACTTGATTAAAGTCTCATGTGAGATGATTGATTTGCACTTTAAGAACTTGGTACTGTATTCTACTAGCTTTACTACTCGGCTTTGTCCGGGATTTAGATTCTCATTTAATAGAAACAATTTTTATTTTGTAAAAATAGTCACATTCGTCTGTATTAATCAGGCATAATGAGCTGAGGCACGTTTCGCGATCCCAGAGTTTATCGTTCGAAAGTTTTCCGGCGACCGACAGACACACAAACATACCGAAGCTTTCTGCTTTATATATTAAGATAGTGAATTAAGTGCTCGGGCACTTGTAGAGACGTGGGGGCCCACTGAGCACTTAGAATACATCACCCACGTTCGTTGATCAGAGTCCCCACTCCGGGCTCCGAGATTTCCACGGGCTGAAACCGTGGAAGAAAATCTCGAAATCGAATTAGCGTTTTCTCGAAAGCCGCGACCCACTTGGCGGAGATTCTTGAACCCGCGTTTCTCCGGAGAACGACGCGATAAACTTTCCAGCGACGTGCGTTAACGAAACCGCCGTCTCAGCCCCTTTTATGCGCACGTTGCATCGTTCGTCGCTGTTCCAGCCAGGCACGTCATCGGGTCTTTGTTTACGATGACGTAAACCCTGCCGCGAATCGCTGCTCTAGTCTCTCTAATCCAGCTTCGCAGGCGATCGCCGTCGCTGCTTTCATCCTTGGTCTATCGCCGGCGAATTCGCCCCGAAAGCCTCGGCCGGTCGATCGGCCACGCGCGATCGACGTACAAGGAAGATTCGGACGGTCGGGATCGATCGTAATTCAATTGTCACTACACGAGGCGCAGTTTCGTGGCGGGCTGATCTTTTATTGGGGGTGATTGACTCCTCTGCTGAATGTTCATTCTCGTTTCGCTTCTACCCGAAGTTTCGCGCGGCTCTCGAAAACTCGCCCCCCTCGCTTCCACTGATTAATGGAATGTTTGGTCTGTTGGAAATGATCGTTTCGAGAACGATCGAGCGGAATGTCGGCCGCGCGTCACGTCCCGGCTCGATATTTTCGTCTGCCGGCGGCAACGGGATCGGCGTGTTTGCTTCTTTCGGGAGCCATGGAAATTCGAGCGACGGTAGCTCCTTCGCTCTTGCGGGAATCATCCGCGAGGAGAAGGTTCACGAAGTACCCGAAAGGGAAACGGCGACTCGGGGGAAATCTCGTGGACCGTTGCAATCCGTGCAACTTGTTCCTCGTTTAGTTCAGACTTCTGGCTCCCCCGATTCCTCGCGACGAAATTAACAGTCACATTCGTCCTCAGTTGCTTAATTAAGTATCTAGGTGATCAGAGAGTCATTGAAAGCGACAAGCCCGCTGCGATTTTCATCGTTCCCGAACGATCGGCTTCGCCTCCGAAATTCGTCGCTCCCCTCCCCATTTGCATGCGTTCAAGTTCAACGAACTTGAGCGGGGTCAATTCGTAGCGGGCCCTGGAACTTCCTTCAACGAGACCTAACCCCGCGAAACCTCGACCCGACATTGAGCCAATGAATTACGAAATTGACTGTGGAACGAAAAAAAAAGTGTCGCGGGGAACATCGCGGGTGACGGTTGGCGCGCTTACGCATCGGCCGGATTCTGGGAAGCGCAGAAACCACGCCAGGCTTAACGAATCAATGAGTAGTAACTGCTCGCTAGGTTCGCCAGGAATTGGGACAAATGGCATCGCGAGCAAATAATAAAAACGCGTTAACGACAGCGTGCCAACGCAACACCCCGACGATATTCAAATCACCTGGACTCGCCCGATAAATCCCACCCCCCGGCAAAACGCGGAGGGGAGAAGTTCCCTTCGCGATATCCGCGAAACCAGACACGATTTCTATCCGAACGTCACGGATCCCTGGAATATCCTCCACGGAAACAAGAGCGCGAGGATAAATATCACGAAACGAACGCCCCTTCCCCCTCTTCCCTCTCTTTCACTCCGAATCCCCTGTTCCCACCAGTCTTCTCTCGTCGCCCCGTCTTTCCTCCCCCGTCTGTCGTGCAACGTCGAGTTCACCGAACCCGGGATGACGTGCCACTGCCATGTTGGGAACTTATTATCTGACTCCCGTTGTCCAACGACCCTGGGCTTTTCGTGTATATCGCGAGGCGACCGGCCGCGACGGGCCGCTCCTCGGTTAGTTCCCTTCCGATTCCACGACGGGGGAGGATCGGTCGGGCAAACACGGGTCGTCGCGCGGCGGCTCGCTCGTCTACGTGGATCTCCGCGATCACTGGCGACGGGGTTCCGCGGCTACCTGGTACCGGAGGATCCCGTGGGACTCGGAGAGGCGGAGGTCTGTAGAACAGGGATCAAGGCGTTCGCGTTGGCGCGCCTCTGGTAACGGTTGGCTTGTCCCTGGAGCTGTGTAAAGATTTCAGTGAGTGGCTGATACTAGGGAATAAGGAGGGAGGGTCGGTTCCTTGAACGCCACGCTCTCGGCTCGCTGATACGTCCGGGCTGCCGCGGGGCAACCGAAGGGCTGCTATCTGAAATCTTCTCCGCTGAAATTCCATCCAGGGCAGGTGTAAAAAATAGTAGCGTGGTTGTTTCTACTACGACGTGCTCGGATTACCGTGTCGGCAGCTTTTCCATTATCGCCGGCTGCGTCGCGTTTCGTTTGTACGTAGTATCTGCCGTTTGAATAATATTCGCGGAGGGCGAGGAGCCGCGGGCGCGGTGACGTTGGTAATACAATAGTTCCGAGAGGCAACGGCCGCGCGCTGGTATTCCAAATTAGATCCCCGAGTGGAGTTTCTCCGCCGGGGCTCGGTGTCCACCGATTCACTTCCCTTTTACGAGGCGGTCGGCTTTCCTATTCTCCTTGGAAACCCATTGGAAAGTTGCATGATTGATCCCGCTTATATGGGCTGGCGCGAGTGAAGATGTTCCACGATCGCCTTGATTGACGGGCTCGGCTCTGCTCCCCGCTTCGGCAGCTTTCGAACGGCCTTGCGGAAACCGTTTTCCAGCCGCGACGGACCGGGAGGTGATGCCGCCGCGCAGCGCGATCGAACGCAGCCAGCCGCGGTGCAGCTGAGAGGTGACGCGGTCAATCTAATCGCGTTCCTCCGCGCTTGTCGCCGTTTCACGGAAAACATTTCACTCCCGGCCGTCTGTCATTCCAGGGCGACTTTCCGCTAAAGGCGAGTCGTTTTCATCGAAGGAGATTTCATCGATCGAATCCGCTGTGAGAATCTTTGTGAAAACTCTCTCGAGCGTATCGGTGCGTGAATTGTTTTACTACGGACTTTTGGCACACGGTACCTTGTAATACTCGATAATAGGGAGATCCTGGGATTAGTTTTCTGTTCAGCGGGTCGTAGTTATGTTCGAGTTCTATTTGAATTCCAGTTGAATCTCGCAAGTCGCGGTCTGATTCGAGGCGCGGCGCGAGCCTGTCTTAATTGCCTGTATGAAATAGCTCGGATGAGACGTCATTGTTATTGTGAAACCGAGTGTTTGTCAACTGCCCCAGTGTCACGCTGGAATCCGCGGGATTTGCGCCTCCGCGAGCTTCTTCCGTATTGAGTACAGTATCTTGTCATTCGCGTACAGTCGAGTCTACGCTACGCGCGACTCTCGTTCCTCTGATCTCTCAAAGGTACCAAAAGTCACCCGACCCCCGGGTACACGATTATCCAAAGTCCCGTTTCCGCGAGGCACCTACGAAGCCCTCGTATTTCCTCGTCGGCCGAAAGAAGAAACCTCCCCCGTCAATTACAAGCCAGCTTCTGAGAAGCCCTCCCCTTTATCCGGCTGGAAACAACGGTTCCGTCGCTAACGGTCGTGGAGGGGCTGCCTCCGCCGAAGGAAGCTCGGTAGCAATTTTCCACGAGAAAATCGACCCGCGCCCCCGATAACGAGGAGGATGTCGAAGCGAGGCACAGCCGCGTCTCATCGTGACCCGTCTTTTGTCTGTTGCAGAGTGGAAAGCTCAGCGTTGCAGTTGGTGTACCCGCTGGATTCTCGTCCGGTGCAGCTAATCTTCCGGGGGTTGCAGGTGGTCAAGGATAAACGGGCCCTCGTTCGAGATGTCTCGGGCGTCGTTAAGCCTGGCGAAGTTCTGGCCATCATGGGCCCCTCGGGTACGTTTGCAATTATCTGTTTTAAGGACGCTGGGAGGGCGGCTGGCTCGACGTTGCTTTGTTTTTCAGGGGCTTCGAAATTGGTTACCCCTAACGCGTTTCTGTTGATTTCTCTTCCATTTACGTAGACACATATCCCCTTTTTATTTCTATTCAATTCGGGAACATCCCTCGTTAATCAGCGTCGAATTTAAACGAACAGATTTGTTTCGAGCAGTTCGAATGATCCTCGTGCGCCGTTATGGATATCGTTGCTTGGGAATTCGAAAGGGTGGCAAGCGACTCGATTTTCCATCGGGAAAAGGTGGGACTTTAGACGCGGATTGGGGAACGCCGGGGTGCGCGCAGGTAACAATAACCTTGGAAGCGAACGTATACAGATGATTACTGTCACGTTTATATCGTATCGTTACTTTCCCTTCGCGAAATTCGAGACCCGTAGAAACTGGGCAAGCGCCGTCGGCGAACAGCCAGGCTTACAGAGAGGATAGACCACGTGGAAGTGAAACGTAATGATCTAGTGACGCGAATACTCGCGAAATTGTCCAGCAGAGAGGCAGCGAAACTCGATCGCGTAGTGAGCGTTATTTAACAGAGACCGTAATGGCAATGTCAATTACTCTGAATTAGAGGCGTGAAGCCCGTCCGAAAATTCGGATGATTGCGAAGTGGCGAGAAAGGAGTACACCGTGCGTCACCAATTACCCTCTTCACTCACTGTCGCGTATGAATTTCAAGAATCGTGGAAGAGGACCAATTGACTCCTGGAACGTTAACAACAAATTAAGTAATTACGCCCTCCCTGACGCGCGCGCTCTGCTTTAGAGTCTTTATTAACCAGAATTCAATTGAAATTCATCAGTCAATTAAATTCAAATAACTCAAATTCATCCCCATCTAAATCTTTCTTCCCCGGATCTTGAATATTCTTGAGAACATGCGATGGAAAATTGGAGCCACTTGGAAGTATCGCTCGCGGTAATTGAATTAAACCTCGATCGCGGATTTTACTTAGAACACGTATTCGCGCGGCTCGCGCGTTTTCTATCTTTAAACGCGTCGCGTGCCCGCGTAACGAACGAGTCCGTCCCTTCTTGGCGATATTTATCGCGGGATTCCTCTCGCTCCCCTTGATATTTCGTTTAACAAGCCCCGCGGCAACAACCACCACCCCTGCACCCCTACAAATCATCCGCGCTTTGCTGTTTCGCGGCTTGTCGTTAACGTCTGCCGCGCATCCGACGCCTGTATATCTTGAACCCGGCGAACGAAGCGCGGTTCTACGAACGAGATCTACTATTCTGGCTCGCTTCTCGACACCCCGCGGTTAACACGATGGCGCCTTTGAAACGTGCTCTCGCGTTTAGAACCAAATTGGTGAATCAGTTGTCAGCTTGACAAGGAAAGTTTCGCGTGATCTGGTCAGGCGTGCTTCCACCGAAATAGATCTATGAACTTGGATATTTACTGCTCCCCGGAGGTATTTGCTCGACGAAATTCCCCATCGGATATATTAGAATTCTGTCCTGCTGGGTTTACGGAATATTTCAAACGGGGTGGGATAAAAATGATACACAGATGATTTTCTAGCTGTAGCTTTTATTAACAGATTTACGAGTATTCTACTAATTTTCACTAATGGCACGTTGCTTTCTGTTAAGGTTGCGGCAAAACGACATTGCTGAACTGTCTGTCTGGCCGTGTTGGCGTGGATGGGGGTGAGATCTGGCTGAATCGCGAGAGGCTGACAAAACGATCGCGCAGAAGAATCTGCTACGTGCAGCAGCAGGATGTATTCTTCCCGGATCTCACGTTGCGGCAGACCCTCGAGGTGAGTCCCCGTTTCCCTAAAATCTCTTCTACATCTGAATTGCAATATATCGTTATCAAACATTAACACTAGGTTTACGGACATTTCCTGTGTACCTAGTAAAGGATTAAGAAATCGTCTAAATAAAGTTGCTAATAAGTGAAAAGTCTTTCCCCAGAAATTACTCCAGAAGTTGTTAACAAGTAATTTACAAATTTGTTACAATTACCGCGATGGTTTTCTCCTCTTCGCTATTACTTTACGAACTTCGAAATCCGTCAAATCGACGAGTGCCGTAAACCTAGCGTTAAAACGAACAACATCCTAAGTCAAAGCGAAACTTTAGTGAATATCGAAACCAGATATCTTCGCAGCGACCTCAGGTTATCTCCAGAATCTTCTTAAACCGCGATTCCGTCGAAACCATAATCAAAATTACCATTAATACTATTCCCCTGCGATCTAACCGCAGTGCGCGACACCGGAAATTGGAGAAATAGCAGAAGGTGTTGCTTATGCGCGCAAGCATCGCGTAGGCTGGTTAACCCAGTCGGGCGCGCAAGTAGAAATGGGCGAACATAGTCAGCCGCGGCTAGGCGGGTTGTGAACGCGAGGCAATAATAGGAAGCGGGGCGTCCGCGAGCGAGCTGTTTCCTTGTTTTCCGGGAAAATCGCGGGGCAACCGTGCCAAGTTTATCGCGAGGCCTCCGTGGGAAATTTATGAAGAGCCACGATCGAAAATTAGGAGGGCACCGGGCGTTGGGGATCGCGCGGAATGCGGGCCAAAAGCCAACCGGGCGTCGTCTCGCGTTTCCGAGGATTTAAGCGCCTCGTGGATCGCGCGCGGCCATTCAGGCTGCGATCGAAGTCGATACACCGCTGTAATGAATCGACGCGACAGTTCGACGGGGGCCTGTCACGGGTTTCTGGCGAACTTCGGGACAGTTGGAGCGTCGAGAGGAATTGGGAGACGAGCGAGACGTCTGATGAGGAAATTGTTTCATTATTCTGGGATACGAGAGGGAAGATATATATCTTGTTACGCAACTGACTAGCCTTCTCCTCTTTGTTAATGCAATCTTAACTCCAACTCTCTTGGACCCCAGATTCTTTAATGAAAAAGTTCTTTCCACGAATACTCGGACATCAGGTCCTTTAATGAAGAAGTTCTTTCCACGAATACTTTACATCGTCATACTTTCTCCTTTCTCGTCGATCGCTGCCGTGCGGATCGTGACGTTCGTCACGTCGTCGTTCTGTAGAAATCTTTACCGTTTGCTCGAGCAGTATAAAGCTAAGCAAGAGCCCCCAAGCTTCAGCGATTCGAAAGGAGAAGCATAAACTAGATTCCTCGGAGCTTCGCCAAATGCGACACATCTGCTAGTTCTTCAAACATTCCCTACTTTACGAGGTACGCGTGTACGCGTTTTTTTAATATCGGGGGCCCTCTGCGTCCAGAGATGACGCTTCGGGAGTCTTATAGGGAAGACTGCGAGCTAGAAGAAAACTTTGACAGCTCGCGGCAATGGTCGTTTGCCCGTGAGTAGTCCAGTTTCCCCGTTGGTCGAGAGATGACCGCTATACACTCGCGCGAAATATCATCGCCGGCCACTTTCTCTCTCCGCATAACGGATCCTCTTGTGTAACGGACCCCGGCCGTCGAGAAAATGGCACGTCCGTCCGCGTTGCTCGTGACAGAGGCAGGGTGTGTCGACCGCGGCAGTCGATCCCTTAAGCCTCGTGCACACGCGCGACAGAATCTCCTGATCGACTTCTAACGATCTGTCGCAATCACCATGGGATCAGTTAAAAACGCTCGAGTAATCCAACTTCGTTCCCTCTACCCGTGTCTCTCGTTGAAAATTAGAGAAACACGGGATTCGGAATTCAAACTGCGGAATTCTCGAAAAGGCTCCCATGGTTGTTTGAAATCTTTTTGGATAGAATACGCGGAGCTTAACGTCGCAAGACTATTTTCATTTAATGGATATTCTATTGTATTAAAAGCAGACAGTCGTTCACGGTTCCCCTTTCAGTACGAATTTCTTTTACCTCCTTAAAGAAAGAGGAACTTTATAGTTTCGTCTCGTTGATCGTTCGAACGCAAACTGGGCCTCCTTTCGCTGAACTGTTTAACGGCCTCGCGAGGCAGAATTTCAAAGAGGCGCCTAGGAATGCCGGAAACAATGGGCTCTTCGATTGCCTGTTTTACATTGATTCTAGTTAACCAACCGCGTCGAATGCTATTACCGGTCGTTTGTATAGAGGCATTCTTTCGGCGAACAATTAAGTGGAATCATCAGCGCTGCGTATAGAATTTTAATAGCCCACCCAGGGACCGACATCCTTTGCTCTTCCATTCATCCTCCACTTTGAATCGCCCGGAGGAATTTTAATTTTCGTACGCTCGTCCACGACGGAGAAACCATCCTCCAGGCTAGATTAAATAGAATTAATCCCCACACGTAGCAGCGAAGTGTTTCTCCTTAATTCTACAGCGTTTCCAGCGAAGGCTTGATTGCAAATCCGCGGAATCAAGTTACCGCGTTCAGCTGCAAAACGTCTTGCCGTCGTGGCGCCCGGCGCCGTCGACAGTGGAGGAGTTAAACTCGTGCCAGGGAAAGGAGAATATTTTCTTTCGAAATTACTCCCTCCCGACCGCATTGCGATGACTTCGTTAGAGCCGAAATAGAGGCGCAGCTGGAGAGGCAGGATTACAGAGACTGGCACCAAGTCAGCCTCGCGTTTTCCTTCGTGTCCGCGGGACCCGGCTCGTTCCGCCGAATTGCCGAATGCACGCGAACACCGCTCCGCCGTGGAAAGTCCGGCGTGCACTACGTGCAGAATCGCGAACGGCCGATGGTGGCTCGTTCCTATCCGTGGCGTTCAACGACAAAGGTGCGGCCCTCGTTACACCGAGCTCTCGAGCTTCCTCTTTCGCTCGGCCACTCGCAGTTCCTGCCTTCTTACGCAATTCCTTAGTTTTCCCTCCGATTCGCATGTGATTGCCAGGTGGTCGGGCCTCGAAACACCGTTCGGCTGCACCTCGCCCTTACGCGATACTGCCACCTCCTCGCAATCCGAAGACTTTATCGACTGTAACGCTCAACGAATTAATTGCCAAGTGTAAATCACGCATTATAAAGCTAATGCGTGATTTACACTTGGCAATTACACTTGCAAGTGTCCTGGGTGCTTCTAAAACCAACAGAAATGTGAAAGGAACGTTTCCCGCTTCTAATAAGGAGAGGATCAGGACTGCCCCGACGCGGATCTCAATCAAATTATGACGGGCTGGTATATCTCTACCAATGAAGACTTTCGCCACTTATTTTAGCCACAGATGGTTACTCGTTGTCGCAGAAGTGAAGGTTAAAGTTGCTTGCCGCTGCGCCACGATTATTCTGGGTAATGAATCGACCACGGAGGTGTATACCTAAATGCCTGACCGGTAATTTCCCAGCTTTAACCTCAAAGCTTCGCTTTTTCGAAAACGAGTGGCCATCTGTGGCTTGAATAAACGCGAAAACCCTTCACTGCTAAAGATCCCTCTCCCTTGAATTAGTTGAAATCCGCGTGGAACAGTTCTCGTTCTCCCCTTGTAAGTAGTAAAATCAGCAAATAGCCAGGCATCGCCCCAAAATGAATATCTCGCGCTCCACAGGAGGGCGCGATCGAGAAACTGCACGTACCATTTCGAGGGTATTGTAATCGCGATGGATTTAACGATCGCCCCCCCCCCCCCCCCGTGGGGTACGTGTCAGATGGTAATAATAGACGGAAAGTGGCCTGGACGTTTCGGAACGGAAATGCACGTCCACGCCCGGGGGCTTTTGCTTACGTTACTGTTTAATGCGTAAACGGGGCCAGGCGGCGCGCACGAGATCACGCGATACCGATCTCCTCCGCGGATCGTTTCTCCGATTAAATCGCCGATCTTTTCCGTGGGTTTCAGTACCAGGCGAGGCTCAGGCTTCCGGACACGTTCTCGCACTCACAGAAGATGCAGTGCGTGGATCATATCATCGAGGTCCTCGACCTCGCCGCCTGCCAAGACACCAGTGAGTATAGATCCGTGCGGGCGATCGACGGATCGCCCCGGAGCCCGTCGTTCCCAGCGACCTGCCACTACGATCCGTCCTCCTGCGATCTACGGGGCTGATCCAGAGGCCCCGAGTCCTCGCGTAACGTTTCGCCAGCCGATTTTTAGTCTCTCGAGTTATAATCTTCGTCGGTATAATTTATCCTACTTCCCTCGGGGCAATTGAGAAATCGAAAGCTGCGTGTTTCCGCAGTCAATCGTGTGCGACTTTTTAGTTCGCGGATAGCTGTGTTTCGGAGTAGTGACGGTAATCGAGCCACCGAAGCCACTAATCTTTTTACGATCTTCTATTCCCGTTCCCTTCGAGGATCAAGAGATCCCAGCGACCAGAGCAGTACACAAAATTGTCCCACTTTCTTCGACGCCGTCGGTAAATTCACCGTAATTTGTTTATGCACGCGAACGAAAAGCCGCGTTCAAGAATTTACGACTGCGAACGGTAAGGAACGGTCGTCCTGACTTTCCCAGTGGGGGGGGGGGGCAGGCTTCGTTCTCGCCGCCATTTTGATGGACGATTTCCGCGGTCGTAACTCGTCCACTGGCGAAACTGGTCGCGGATATCTATTCCCGCTGATAAACGCGAAAGGAGTTGAAGCATCTTGTCAAAACGTCCTCCTCGGGCATGAATAATTCCCCGCTTCATTTTACTTATCCTATACGTCGCCTGTGCTTTATTTGCAGTTATCGGGGACTACACAAAACGAGGACTCTCCGGCGGCGAGAAGAAGAGGACGAGCATAGCCTGCGAGCTGCTCACCAATCCGTCGCTGATGTTGCTGGACGTAAGTTAACAGCCTTGAAATTCAGTTGACAAAATCTGCTGAATTGATTTTCTGTAGATTATCATTCAGAAACCAACCCTCTGAATTCCCACTTGTTCAATCGTCGTTACCTCTGAAGCAAGGGTTCCCTGATTAATTGCGATTCGCTCGCCTGTTGCCGTTCAGGAACCGACCAGCGGGCTGGACTCGCATTCAGCACAGGCGTTGATCTCGCGACTGAAGAAATACGCGGAGCAGGAGGGCAAGAGCATCGTGGTGACGGTGCACCAGCCCAGCTCCAGGATGTTCCACAGCTTCACCAAGCTGCTTCTATTGAGCAGAGGCCAGGTGGCTTACTACGGTTCCACGGCGAACATCGGCAGGTTTTTCTCCACGATAGGGCTCACCCTGCTGCCGCACTACAACCCCGCCGACTTCATACGTGAGTGCAGTGGAACTGCGTTAAATTATTAAGTAGTGGAAATGAACCCCTCCACGAGCGCTGACTCTTCCTGAATTAATTCAGCCGATAGAGTGTGGCAGTGTGCCTCAGGAGTGATATTCAGTTTCACTCTACTGTTCCGGAATGCGCTTAGATTGAAATAGTTTAAATACCCTCGGGTCTAAGGAGCTTTCTAAACTGGAATATTAACACTTAACTCCTCCCTGGGAACCAAACCCTTCGAAACCTATCCCCCACTAGAAGAATCGATCGTGGAACATTTCGATACAAAAATACCGTCCGCCGACGAAAGCTGAGCTTTTCATTCATACGTGCCACCCAACTCTATCGATCTACGCTCGGTACTCCCCACTGTCCCTCCAATTTCATTAATGCATAAGAGCTCAGCTCAGCAGCGCGTAACAGCCTCGCTTCAATTAAAACGCTCAAGGATTAGCATCGTATCCCGCTAAACACCTCCTGACTTGAAAATAGCACGCTGGTGTATTAGTTGCAGCGGGGCATAAATCATTCCCAGGATATATTCCTAGTTTAAAAGGATCCTCGATGAACGGGATCGAAAAGACCTCGGGCCGCAGAGTTTTGTGGAATATTCCCCTCGCGATGGGAGAGGCTGTACGGTGGACTTGTTCGATTGTTTCAGTGGAGCAAATAAAGGGGCCAGAGGAGGTTCGGGATCGCATCGTGGCCGCCGCTAGGAACTCAAGACAGGGACCTGACTGCCCGCCGGAACTCCGCCCGGAATACAATCCCAGCCAGCATCCGCTCTGCGACCATCTCATCCATTACCACGAGCACCACATCAGCCACAACGGTACGGTATAGCGTGCAATCGGTTCATCGTGCTCGCGGCTACGCGTGCACACACGCCCGTAGCCTCTCGGATCGCAGCAGGCTTGTTGTGGTTCCGGATCGGCCGCTTAAAACTCGAGGATCGAGTGTCGACGTGTGTCGGTAGTTTGTAGGTCGAGGGTTATCTGGGACGAGGGGGTTTCTCGAATCATCGAATCGTTTGAAATTCAGATTCCTCGGGGACTTGGGAAGGGAGACGTCGGACCTTGGACCGATAGGGATGAGAAATTGTTCGCCAGGGTGGGATCGGCCCCAAGTATCTCGCTTTGTAAATTTCTCTAGCGATGGTTTCCGAGTCAAGGCGTCTCTGCCATTTGGTTCTGTTGGTGTTTTACAGCGAAAGAAGACGAAGGACGTACACTGTGGTTGGACACGCAAAGCCATGCCAGCAGCAGTGCCAGCTCCGCGGACGAGGACTTCTCCTGGCAGTGGCCCACCAGTTTCTGGTCCCAGTTCAAAGTGAGTACCATTCTGTGAACATTTATTCATCGTTACACTACTAAAGACGATGAACTTTCTACGAGAGATATTCTAAATAAAAGTGTTTAAAAAAGGTCCGGACACTTTAAGCACTGTACCCAAGCGGGTGGCGAAAGACTTAGTCGGGAATTCTTGCGACTTTTCAAACAACTCCCATAGAATCCTCGGCAGGAAGTGTTGACCGTAGGTTGATTTGCAGCGCTGGGATGATGAACGTTCTAAAATATTTGCCTGATAAACACGCGGGCCATATTTATACAGTGCCGCGAGATGTTAGCGTTTCTTTTCGCGTTTGCCTACTCTCCAAGCAAGGGATCGATTAGAAAAATACCCCGCCGAGCGCGAAACGGTGGTGCGTGCCCTTCAGAGCTCTCGAGAAATTTCCACCCACCGAAATCGTAACTCCTCTTCGGACTTGGGCAGAATTTCAATCGGAGATCTCTGCCGCAAAGCGTCGTTGAAATTATGTAGAGCAACGCGGACGCCGTGTCGCATTTCCGTGAGCGACAGCGGAGTATATGAAAGTATTAGAAACCTCTGAAGGAGAGATCGAAAAGTTCGATTGCGCGCAAGATTAATAGAGCATGCAAACAGCAATATGAAAATTTAGATGAGTGGCCTGGTATGCCGGCTAGATAATACGAGGGGAAAATGGAAATGACATCAGGATTCAAGTTTAACGCTCGCATTAAATTCGTATTAGTCCCCGCGAGACTTTTATCCGAGACGTTAACGCATTCCAGATAACGTCCAAGGTGCCGGACTGGTGGCATTTGTTCCGTTCGAGCTCCCACTGCGTTCGCGTAATTTCCCTAACGCGGGGAGGCTGTCTCCTTGCCGCTTGAAAATTTCATCGAGCAATTCACCTCCGCCCGTCGGACGCGAAACGGCGCAGTCCCTTCGCTTCAAACATTTAGCGCGCGAACAATTAAAAATCCCGCTCCATCAAACCTGCGTGCAGCTACCCTCAATGTCCAACTCTTGGTTTCCGTAAATTATCAAAATTAAATACCATCTCACACGCGAAATATTCTTACTCTCATCGACAGCTCCTCCCAACTCACTTGATATCCCTCCGTCATCTGTATTTTTCAATTCTGATACTCTTTCCGAATTCCCACTGTGCAATCCTCCCCCGTTTCATTCTACCCAATCTATTCGAAACCACCACAAACTTTTCAAGCATATTCGAAACTTTTACGGTCCCATCACGAAATTCCTCGTTGCTCCGTTTTATCGCTAAATTCCATCAGATGCAAGCCACCCTGGGAACGCGGCTCGAGAAAGAGGGAGGGTCGATGCACACCGCGGTGCCCGAATCGCAGAAAGAAAAACGCCCGCGTAACGCAGCGTGAAAGAGTAGGGCCGACACAGCGCAGAAAGGAGAACTAGGTCGCGTTTACACGATTCGCCATATCCGGATAATTACCGCGACCAGTATGCCCGTTCGCGTTGGCGCTCTTTGTACGAATGCACCTCGCATCGCTCGCATCACTTTTACCCAACGGAACTGCTCGTCTTCTTCGTCCAGCTACGTTTCAGCTGGATCGACGCGGAGAGCGGCTGGCGCGATGCATTTCGTCCAGGGGAGGTGAATCCTTTAAGGAAACACGACGGACGATGCCGTCAGATTGAAGCTTAATAGATTGGCGGTGGATGGGATCGTTAGTAATCCTTGGAGCAGCGATTTGCTGAGGATTAGGGCCACAGAGATTGTCAGGGAACTAGTGGGACCACGAAGACTAATGGAACTGCACCAACTGGTAGAACCACTTGGACGATCAGGATATTTGTACTACTAATTACTTGGTAACACTTGTAATTCCACGCCGAAGGAAAGTCTGGGATGAAGAAATCGCGCTTAAATCGTGGAGCAGATTGTCGATAACTTTCAAGCTTAACGAAGATTCTATCTAAACCTTATCAGGCTAACTCGCTCCTCTCATCGTGTCGAACATATTATACGGAAAAGGGAATAATACGAGTGGCTCGTTAGACCAGTGCCTTTCATTTGGATCGGTTGAAAAGGAGGAGAGAATCGAGGAAGGTTACGTTTTGTATCTCGACGCAGTGATAATTGTGATCTTTCTGCCGAAGAGCTGTCGAGCTGCTTCGAAAGGCCGAAAGTTGGTGGACTGGCTTGATCGACGGTGTCGCGGTGATTGAGCAATTAACGATGTTAAGTTACTCTTCGCTCTTCACGGTTAAATGCCCCGCGTATATAGTTGTAATTTAAAGAGGCCTTCGGAACCAGCATTGTGCAACTTTGCGTTCTATTTCCTCACGGCCGCTGATATAATTGAGCTGCACCAAAGAGGTGTAGCGAGCCAGCAACCTTGCGGCCTGTGACATTGTCGCGCGCCACGGGGGCAGCGTTCCTGTCATTATGAGCGTGCAATTAGCCAAGCGCGCGTATCCCGCGGTCGGGTTCAGCTCTTCGTCGATTAGACTATTCCAGGAAACATTATGAATCCGAACGACGGGTCCGGTCCTCGTTAATTCTCGCGGGGACTTTCTCAGCAGCGAACCAGCGCCCAACAATTTCAATTGCGGCATTCTAATTCGAGCACACTAAGTGAAGTAGCCTGGCGTAACTGAAGTCTTGGAAAAGGCAGCTCTTAATCTCGGGCTGCTTTACTTTCCAAATGTGCGATTGCCTTGCTCTCCTAATCCACCTTTTGCTCGATCTCCATTTAATATTAGCGCGCGAAGTACCCACGATGAGCCGCTCACGTGTAAACTTACGTTGTTCGACGGTTGCAGGTATTATCAGAAAGGAACTTTCAAGAGGCACGGCCACGGATGCTGTCTCGCCTGAACTGGCTGCAGACGATAGCCCTCGGCTTGCTGGCCGGACTGCTGTGGCTCAGGCTTCCCAGAACCGAAGCGGCCCTCCACGACATCCAAGGCTGGATGTTCTTCAGCACCACGTATTGGATGCTGTTCGCCCACTTTGGCGCACTCTCCAGTTGTGAGTCTCCATTCCTTTCAAATACTCAAAACCATTCAACGTACCCGAGAGCAACTGCGATTCGTCTGAAAAAAGGTCGCGACTTCTAAGAAAGCAAGAACGAGTCGAATTTCCTTAAAAATCGTAGAATAGAACACTGCGGCAAACGGTTAAAAGAAATCAATTGCAATTAAAAGGAGCTAATTGCTCTCGCTGCTCCGTGGTAAATTCACTCGCTGCTTCTCGAGGGCTCGTTGAATTCCCCTAACCGCGAGAACGCAGAGCTCCCGGCGTGAAGTGCGCCCGTCGATGGCCAGTCGATTTTAATTAGCAACCTTTTGCCCGGGCGATCGGAGAGGAGAAGCTCGCGGGCTGGAAACATCCAGCTGAAAGTTCTCAGGTGCTCCTGGGCCGCGGGCATTGCGCAACGGCGCAGAAGCAGATGAGAGTAGATTGGCTAATTGAGCGACTACCGACGTAACACGCTCAATCAGCCATTCAGTAAAGCCCGTTTTTTTTTATTGCAAAGATTTGCAAAGGACCGGAGAAGAACGGTCAATCAAGAGGCCCGCGTGAGTATGTAGGTCGCGCCGTGACCCACTGGCGAGGGCGAGCGCGCGCACCGCCGTAATTGAGGCCCTTTTGTCGACAAAACGAGCGTGACAAACTTCGAACGGGGAATCGGGCTGTAAAAGTGACGGGAATCGGACGTTCCGCTCGCGGCTGCCGATGGGACTTTTCCTTCGATGCCGAATAATCCAGTTCGATCACTCCCAGCAGACGAAGTCGGGCGAAGTGAACGAACCTTCTGTCGAGTCAGCGACTATTCTAATCGCCGTTCGGGAACCAGCTTTCCTATTATTCCAACGGAAACTAGCTCCCTTAAGCAACCCCGTCACTCGTCGCTCGATTCCCCCAACAATTACCCGCAAAGCAGTCGCGGTGTGTTGCACAGTGCGCTGGTAATGAAGTCGTTCAAGCGGATGGCTGCCGGGATCGTTCCGGGCGGTGTTATAAAGTTTCTTCGAAGAGGCGAAGGGGGGAACGAGATGGTCGCCATAAAAATCTGAAAATTAGTAGGACTCGTGCCGTCGCCGATTTCATTGAGGGGCGAACGGGTTTTCCAAGAAGAAAACGCAATAAAGAGCGAGCGGGATAGGGGAACGTCGATAGATAACCGTGCCCCCCCCCCCCGCCGCCCCTCCCGGCCGAGCAAAGGTGACAAATCGCCGGGAACAAAGGGCAGTAAACGATAAAACGGAAAAGTTAATAGGCTATTCCGGCGACTATTTTAGGAGGCGCATAACTTAGGCATAGCCACGGCCTAGTCGCAGCTACTCCGACCGGCGGTGGCGTTTTACAATCGTCGTCACTTATCCCCCGTAGAAAGCGAAACGGCCTGGGCGAGACGCTAAAAGCGAGCCCAGGAAAGAGCGGCAGCTGTAAAACAGATTTTAGCATCGCCTTCGATTCTCCTCCATCGCCGTTTCTTTCTATCTCTTCATCCCCTTGCCTGCTCTCCCTCCGGCCGTCCTGGCGGCGAGCGTCCTCCATTGTCCACCGTCTGTCTTTTGATCGAGATGACGCTTTCGCGATAAATGTGTTTATCCGTGCCCAAGCGAGCCCAGTGAGCCTCGAAACATTTCCTCTTCAAACTGTCATTTCACTCTCATATAGGCGTTGTAATATATTGAGCTTCTTCAACAGCGTCCTCCTTTCCAAGTCACCTTATCTTCAAAGAAGTGGCCTTTCATTAGCAACAGATTCTCTTTTAGAAGGGGCCCTCCAATTTCCAACATTACGAACCCTTCCCTTTACCTTCTTGTTTACCACAAGCTGTCCACCGTGGATTTACGGGGGTTTTTATTTGAAATAACCCGGGGGAAAATTCTGTTTCAGTTCCTCCAGAGCGCGAGGTTATCAACAAGGAGCGGCTGTCGGGATCGTATCGGCTCTCGGCCTATTACTTGGCGAAAATGGTCGGCGAGCTGCCGCTTACGATTACCCTGCCTGCAGTCTACCATACGATTAGTTACCCGATGTTGGGCTTCCATAGTACAGCAGTTTTCTTCACCCTGCTGGCGTTCCTGCTACTCAACACCGTAGTCGCTCAGGTACGTT
Organism: Andrena marginata; assembly: GCA_963932335.1. Classification (NCBI taxonomy): domain Eukaryota; kingdom Metazoa; phylum Arthropoda; class Insecta; order Hymenoptera; family Andrenidae; genus Andrena; species Andrena marginata. Next base: position 3,906,954 of record OZ010660.1, read on the forward strand.
CCATTCGTCTTATCTTAAAGCCGCTCAGCCTGTCCTTAGTTATCCTCGCGGAGCACCGAGTTCATTTTCCATGGGAGCAATTATTCGGGCGACGAATTAGAACGTTGCGTGCAACGCTAGAAGGAATAGTCACCCTTGACTGGTAGAGGAAGAGTAGAAAGGTCCAAAGCGTTCCTTTAGAGCGTCACGTCTGACCAATTATGGAATTCATCTACTTAAAACGCTCCACTGTTGCTCCAGCCTCTTGTTGGACGTTGATAGAGCTTAAGAAGGGGTAGTTTCTTTATTTTTTAATCTGCTTGTTACGCGATCACTTGACGGTCGATTTACTTTATTCGTTTAGCGGTGTTCACCAGAGACGGGCAAGATTTAAATAAAATTTCCAATAACGATTGCAAGTTTAAAGAGAATGTCGTCATTCGTTCGTCAACGCGAGTTACACATTATTCGACGCATGACGAATAAATTTTTTAACTTTCACTCGTTATTCGAAATATTATTTAAATAAAAATTTTGCCCATCTCTGGCGTTTATTCGCCAGCTTGATGGGCGAAAGGTGAAACTTGGTTATTTGATAAGCTAGAATACAGTGGAATTCGATGATCCGCTTTCGAAATTCACCTTGTCACCTCGCATTTTCTCCTCCCACAAGCCTGCGCTTCGGAGACAAAGACGTCGCGAGGCTGTCGTTCGCAGCGCGTTCCCCGGAATGAAATAAAGAGGTTCTATTTCATTTTATTACTCCGTATGCAGGAGGAAGTCGTAAAGTTTCCGCGGCGAGGCGTATTTTCGCGCGAATCCGTTGTCCCGAGGCTGTCCAAGCGCGGCTCCGGCCACCGTCAGAGCCTCCGTGGCCTAGTAGCAAACGAGAGCCATTGGATCCGAGATCGGCAATCATTAACGTTTAATCGCAGCGATAAACTTCCTCCCCGCGAAATGAAATAATAGAGAAGCGACAGCTTGTAAATAGAACCCTCTTGCAGTATTCGCCCACGCGACCGAACGTCCGACCGCGTCATCGAGCGATCAGTTTTACACGGGTTTTACTGCCGGCCGGTTCGAAACGCTCGGCCGGAAGTACCGGCGTTATGGCTGGATCGTAAAACGAGAACACGCGTTATGGAAACACCGGCTCTGTTCTCGCGGAACGTCGCAACGCCGGCGGACTGGCGTACGTCGCGGTGCGATCTTCTCTGGTGCACGCGAATCGTTTCCATCGACAGTTCAAGATCCAAGAGCTATATCGCCCCGTTCCCTCGAGACCCAAGCTCCGTCTCGATCTGCAACGAGCACCGCGAAACGTAATGCAGCGCGAATAAATTCAATGTTTGCTTAAAAAGAAAAGAAGTATTCATTCATCGTGCAAATCTGTCGACTAATCGCGTTACTATCGTTCACGGGCCGCGGCAGCGCCAGGCGGTGTTGCGAAACGCGAGAGTTACTCATTTCCGTCAATAGGTAGGTGGTTTTGAAAGTAAATCCCGACCGCCTTTCATGCTACAATGACTTAGTATTGACCGTAGGTGGTCACCGTCGAGGGAGCGAAGGGCGGGGAAATGGAAACCGCGAAATTCTTGACGTTCGCGTTTCGCGCTGCTGGGAAGAAAATAAAGAAGGAAAGGAAATTCGCCGGCAGAGTTGCGTCAGAGCAACGTTACCCAAGCTGCTCCAGCAGCGGTGTCACCCCGCTGCATCAGCAATGGGAATGCACGCGCGTGCGCGTAAACGTCCGTTTAAGTACTCGATCTTTCTCGGCCGGTGACATTCGCTACGTAAAGCCGCGATCCCACTTCGACTATTCTCTTCGAGTAGCTGGAAGAATATCGCTGTTCGAAGGCACTGTGCATCGGAGAAACAGCTCGACGACTTTCTCCGTGGAGAGGGTGTCGCGCATGTGGGAGCGCAAATTCACGATGCGTTGGAAATTGAAATGAAATACTCGAGAAAGGCGCGAGGTTTTCTTTCGGGAATGAAATTAGCGGTGCGATGGACGCTGAGAACCCTGATTCGTGTGATTGCAGAGCGTAGGATTCTTCGTTGGCGCCTGCTGCTTGGACCTCCAGGTGAGCATAACCGCGTCTGCACTTTACACGCTGGCGACGCAGCTACTGGGTGGCTATTTGGCGACAGCGGTCCCGCCGTGGCTCGCGTGGGCCAGGTACGCGAGCATGGTCCACTACGCCTATCAGAACATGCAGATCCTGGAGTTCGGCGTCGGCGAGCCGATCATGTAAGTGGAGACTGCTAAATTATCGATGAAAATCGCCTGGGTTTTTTCCCCTAGGTTTGCTAAGTGGTATAACAGCTTGGAAAGGTTTCTGCCCTTTGCGCGTACTCCCTTAGGAAAATTGCCGACGAAGTTCCACTAAACTTCGCCTCTTCCTCGATCGAAAACGTCAGTTTCTAAACCCGTGACGCAAGTGGAATAGAAATAGACGCAGAACTACCGCGATCCTCCCCTTAATTAATTATCTACGAACTGCCACCGTCACAGTCTATCGTGCGTCACTCGATTCGCATTTGCCAGGTGTCCCTACCCGTGCTCAGGATCGGGAGATCCCCCTATGGGTAAAATCCCTACCAATAACCCACCGCGACGCGTTAATCGCATCAGCTAACATTGATCCGGCTAACACGGCCCCGAGCCTATAGGAAGAGGGAAGGGAACGGCGAGACAGTTCGCGGGGAGGGTGAAGGTAGAATCGACTTGGGCCACCCATTTCGTTGAAATCCGTCGCCACCGTTCTCGAACAAAAATGCTCGCGAGCCGTTCGGAGCCGTCGCTACATTCCCCGAATAACGTGCAACTAGGACGTTAAACTTCTGCCGTTCGAGGAGGCGGGGAGGGGGGTGGGGATGCCCGAAGTCGATTCTTCCCTCTTGTATCCCAGCTTTCTAGAAAAACGAGCGGCTGGAGTCGAGACGGTATCCAGTTTAACCGGTGGCCCTCCTCTGTTCCAACGACAGATGCTCGCAGCCAAGCAAGTTCTCGGAGTGCAGGAACTCCACCACGATACCGGTGTCCGCGATCCTGGAGAGCCAGGGCGGCGCCAGGGGCTCCGGTCTTCCACTGTGGGCGAACACCGCCGTTCTCCTGGCGTTCCTCGTGATATTCCGCACCCTTGGCTACCTGGTGCTCCGCTACTACCGTGTACCGAAGTGAATCCGCCTGCGACCATCCCTGCCCGGTGGACCATTTGCCGCTTTCGTCGTCGACCCGACCGGTGACCGGCGGGTCGGCGGACACGGAGATGAAGAACTCTCGCCACGCTAACGGGAACGCCCGTCGAGCTTCAACCCCTCGCCCCGTTAGATTGCAACGAGGCGCCAGCCCCGGTAGCTCGCAGAGCTACGACGAACGAGACCCGAGCCGCGATAGTTTATTTTTCCAGGAGAATAGAGGTTCAGACTTGGAGCCATTCAGCTCGGGAGTATGGGACCGAAGTGCGGCGCTGAAGGTGCGACGCCTCGCTCCCAGCCTGCTGCCCTTTCGAAGCTGGGAAGGCACGCGCTCGTTACTTGGAGAGGCCTCTGTCGCGTATCTAGCATGCCGATCCCGATTGACGATCCGGGCGTCACGCCTCGGTGCCGCGGTCGGTCGCCAGCCGCCCGAGCATCACTATTTTAATTACCGAACGATTAGCGAATATTTTTGTCGACCGTACACGCAGACTCGCAAGACTAGCATACCTCAGACAGCCAAGGGAACCGGACGACGGGGCGAGGGGTTAGACGCGGTCGGGGCTTGATCGAGTGACCACCCTCTTTGGTCGCCTTACCCGATAGTCCGGCGACGAGAGAGGGCGCGCGAACGCGCCTTGGAACAGGCTCCGCGAGGACTAATAACACGTTAGATTGTACACGTAGAGACTTTATATCACAGCTAACCGAGCGCGAGGACAGGCGCGAGGATCAGGGACGAACGTGCGAGATTGAGAATGCACGAGCGCGCGGCTGCCGGACTCCTTTTCTTTTTAATTTCTTGCGGCAAGAAGGGTATAATAAGTAGAAGAATACGAAGACCGGGAGAAAGGGGACGGACTGAAAGGGTTTCGTGGGCGAGTGAGCCAGAGCGAATGGGGGATCGCGCGAAAGGGAAGGGGGGGTAGGGGGTTGAGATTAAGAGCGCGCGGGAGTGCTTTTTTTTTTGGGGGGGGGGGGGGAAATAACCGAAGCGGCGTCGCGGACGCCGCGAAACCGACTGAAAAGATACAAAAAGAAACAAAAAAAAAAAATAGAGGGAGAAGGCGAAGACGAGCACGTTTATATAAGGGAGGACGTACCATTTCTTACATAAAGGAGAGGCAGAGTAGGGAGTATACACACCGCGGAGAATTCGCGTAGGCTTAGGTGGACACGCGTAACGGCCCATTATTAATCGTTTAGCGACTATCTCCAACACCTTTACTTTTTACCTTTTTATTAACGCGTACGCGCGGAACTATTGCTACGTTTTAATGATATTCGCCCTAGACGGTAAGGTGAACTGCTGCTATTTCATTACCACACTACTATTACACGTTAGTACTTTTTATTATCGACAGATGTGTACGATAGACCGAGGGGATTTCGGGAGGGTGGCGAAGACGGCCGGCGCGTAGGCCGCGCGGGGTGTTTGCCGAGGGCGCGAGTCTTCTGGGAGAGGAACGGTGGATTGTTCGACTGTAAAAAGTAGGAGAGCGTCGATCGCGGGGAGGCGCGGCGCGAGGCGTGTGATTCGGGGAGGGGTTGGTGTAGATAGAGGAGACGGGGGCAAAGAGGAGGAGGAGGAGGAGGAGGAGGAGGAGACGGGGAGGTTAGTAGGGTTAATTGTTGAGCAGAGTCGCTGAGCGAGCGATGTATCTAATCGAGCGCTCGAGGAGCTGCGACCATCGGGGGGAGAAGGGGAGGGGGAGGGGGGTGTTCGAGATTCGGACGCCGGGTTTAGAACTTGTCGCCTGGTCTCTGACGTATCTATGTGATGTTTTCTTTTTCTATAGGAGCTCGATACGTTACGAATGGGGATCCAAACGGACCTTTCACGAGCGGTGTAATAATTCATTGGCTACCTTGTGTACATAGAAATTATATATATATATACAAATATTATATATATATATATATATATAACTATAATAATTATTATCATTATTATTAATATCTTTTAATTATTATTTCTATTAGTAACTATCGCATGTACATGTGAAACACGGACTGAACGAGGAGGCACGCGACGTTCTTTTCTTTTCTCTTTTTTTTTTCAGGAATATAACACGCAGACACACGTACACGTTTCAATTACCGTCACCATTACCAAACTATTCCCCCGTGACACTGTTAAGTTCCAGGGAAAGTGGGGAGCGAAAGGAGAACCGTGAAGTGTAATCCTTTCCTCTCCAGAGTCTCGCACACAGAGAACACACGCAAACACGTGTCGTACATATACTCAGAAATCACACAGGAAAGCCAGTGTTCGTTACAGTAGGGAATAAACAGGCAGACGATCGCGATCACGGCTGAGCAGAGTATCGGCATCGCTCGAGCGAATCTCTTATCGCAAACTCGGGCACGAGAGTGGCAGCGGAACTGCGTTACCGGTTTCTCGATTCTCGCTCGTTGAACGAACTTCAAGCCCCCGATCTCTGATCAGCCGCGATCGCGAGGGAGGGGGGCTGTTTCGTGCGGTTTTAGTCGGCCGACGGGCAACGCGACGATTCTGTGCGACCAACCGGACGACTCGTCGACGGTCAACGCGCGCCAGACCCGTCGTCTTTCTTCGGGATCGTGCGAAGAAGCTCGGGGAAACCGTCGCGCGCCAAGAACCTTGCATATCCCCGTCAGATCGCGCGACTCTTCAGCTTCGACTGTTCCTCGCGCCTCTCCTTGGGCCATTCTCTAAAGGGACTCGGGGCTCGAGTTATAGCGCGGAGGAAGGGTCCCGCGGTTCGAGCGATTTTTCACTGACGTTTCTCGACTGACGCGCGACGGGACTCGTCCGGCGCGCGCGCACAACGCAATATCCACCAAGTGTTCAAGTGGGTTCGGTAGGAGCGTGGGAGGGGGTGGGTGGGTTCGGGGGGGAGGGTTGCTTGCCAACCGTAGGATTTAAGGGGGTTTGTCGCCGGAGTAAGGGACCGCGGAGGGGAGATATATCGGAGCAAGCATGGGAGGGGGGTTGATCGAAGGCATTTTGAATGCGAAGATTTGGCTGTGCCCGTGTCTGTGACTGATCAGTTCGTTCGTATCGCTTTCTTTTTCTCTATTCGAGCGTCGGAGAGGAGTCGGAAGAGGAGCGGGCAGTGAACGCTGGAAGAGAGTGCGGGAGAATGCTGGGAAGAAGTGGACGGACGGGGAACGAGGCTCGGTGAGAAAGCTGGGGAGAAAGAGAGAGTGCAAGAGAGAAAGGAGAGCAGCGCGCACCGGTTAGGAAGAAGAGAAGGAGAGGATTAACGCGTTCGAAAGTCGTTCACCGTCGCTGTTCATCCAACCGCCGTAGTGTTTTTTTTTTTTTTCTTTCTTTCTTTCTTTCCTCCTCCAGCTACGCGGCTTCTCTTCTTTCCCGCGCGCAGGGAAACTCCGCTTCCGTTTTTCCTCGACCTCCTCGCGCTGAACTTTCTCGCGGAGACCGTTCCGGGAATTCAATTAGCTCGGTCATTTGATTTCGGGATATTTCGCGTCCGCGGGGAACAACCGAGCGCGCTATAGGGAAAGCGGAGCAGCAATTTTCTTCGTGGCTCGCGGACAGATTTATCTTACCCTCGTAGATCTTCCTGGAAGCCGAGGGAAGATCGATGAAACTCCTTCGTTCTCTGTCTGCCGATCGATGAATCAGTCGGCCCCGGTGAACGGCGCTGCTTTCCCCGCTTGTCGTTTGTAGAACGACCGTATCGGAGGAAGCAGAATCGTGTCGACGGTGCCGGATCGATCGACTTTTCCTGCTTTTCTTTCCCCTTCGATGCCGTCTCCTTAAATGGCGTAGAAAGGGAGCGAGGCGTCGGCTAACTCATCACCCGTTTCGAATCGCGTAGATGTCTTCTCAAAATTTTGATACTCCTATTTGTATACACTCTATACACGCCGTTTCCAACATTTTTATACGTTTACAAATCACCGTCTCCACCGATGGAATGTAGGAAGGCTGATGAGGGGTCCTTTCGAAGGGATCGAGCGCCGATTCAAAGCAATTCTTGCGCGCCTGCGATCTAAATAGAATCCCCTCGTAAATCACCAGATAAATATCCGCGACGCGAAAGAAAAATACCTTTCGCGGTTGAGTAGAAACAGAAATATTAATAAAAAAAAAAACAGAAAACCAAGTGCTTGAAGTCTCGCAGTGGATCGTGAGATTTCTTCGAGCGTCGCGTCATCGGTGACAAGTAATTAAAATTCGCACAAGAACGCTCGAAGCGGTAACGGCGCAACAATTGCTTTTCAATCGCCGATCAACATCGAAAATCAGATTTCCCGCACGACGGAGGGGTGTTTGACACTCGTCGACGCGTCGATTCGGTGTAATTAATGGACGATAGCTCGTATTATCTATCACTAGGCGGGATGCAATCGCTTTCGCGTTTCATACCGATAACTCGTAATCTTTCTCGACCTTCTACACACGCTTTTTGCACTGAAACACGAAATAAGACTGACAACGTTTTTTATACATGTTGATGTGATCCGAGCGACACCGTGGGTCCCTTCGTGTGCGAGATCGATAGACGAGGGGATCGAGCGACGGGAGGCTCGTCAGCGAGGCTCGCGGTGGTATCTGACACGGCCAAAACTCTCTACCGACGATATTTTTCACGTTTTTCTAGCTCTGGCTTCTTCTTCGCGAGCGCGAACAGATTCGGCCGACAGGGGGGGGGGGGGTTGTAGGCTCGGGAGGAAAATTGGGGCGACAGTGGAAATCCAAAGGGTGAGGGAGGCTTGGTCTTTGGCCCTTGGCTCGTCGAAATATACTCGGAGGAAGATCGAATTGATTTCATCGATCGAACGATGTTATTCCAACCGTGCATTCTGCTTCGGTATGATTCTCGACGGAGTGGAAGTGAAATTGAGCGGAAAGATCGTAGCGTCGCGCGACAGACTTTAAAATACGAAGCCTGGAACCTCGGTCCATTGATCTGGCTCCCTTTTTAACTCGTTTCGATGAAGGGACTGTGGAAAAATCATGCGACTAGGACTGGAACAGTTTTATTCGTTGGACCAGCTCGGGGGGCGAAGAGGGGAGGGGGGGAATCGGGCGAGAAGATGAAGTAAACACGCGACTGTTTCGCTTTACGAAAATAGTGCCTTTTTTACGAAGACTCTGTTGTTTGTGCCAAGTCGAATTCGAGGGATGCGAATGCGTACGCTTGCGCGCAGCACACTGATGGGGGTGGGGGAGAAGCGAAGGGATGAGACGGTTTGATGGAGACGAAAAGAGGAGATCGAGAGAGACTTAAGAAATTTTTCCTTGGAGACCGAGAGCGTGAAAAACGACGAAGGCAGAGCTCTCGCGATCTCGATGGAAAGTTGATTAGGAATCGATGGGAATTTCTATCCTGAAGTAGAACGTTAACTTCACATACAATAATATCTCCAAAACGAACGACAAATATAATTAGAAAAAGTGTAAAGTAGCTTCCTAATTCTAATCTAACAAAAACAAAACACACACTACTACCGCATAAATACATCTGCGAATTACAATTTCGAAACACCAGCTCGTCCACTCTTATTCTATTCACGCTGCTCTACCTAAAACCGACGCTCTGTCTTCTGGAAGAATTCCCATTGCCCCCTCGAGGGTCGACAAGGTAGAGGTAGAGGAACGATACGGAAGGATTCATCGAGCAGCAACGGCAGCACAGATAAGACACGGGAGAAGAATTAAACCTCACGCACAAACACGCGATAAATAAGCAGGTAGGAAGACAGGCACCGTGGGACGAAAAAATAAAGGATGAATGTCAAAAAAAAAAAAAAAGAAGAAGAAGAAATGAAAGAAAGAATGTATGAACGGCAATGAAAGAAAAGGGGGTGCGTTTCTTGCATGCGAAGGGAAAGGGAAGACTCGGAATTAATCCAGAGAAAGAGGGGAGGGGAATTAGTACCGCGGGACTAACAAAAATAAAAATGCCAAAAAGTGTTCCACTAATCAATGCCGCCGTGGATCCCCAATTAGTACCTACCGTAAACCGAATGAAATTACGTCTAATAATCGAATTGTAGAATGTGCTAAAGGAGACGAGGTGGATGAGAAAAAAGAAGTTAATATATAACTCTAATTATGGTTATATATATGTATATTTACCCGTACATGTGTATATATATATATATATATCAGTGTGTATGTATATATATATATCCAGGCATGTGTATATACATGTTTGTGTGTATATGTATACGCGTGTATATAATTATATATACACATGCATAAATAACGAGCAGAGCACACCGATACGCTGCACGATTTATTTCCATCCCCCACCCACACCCCCAACCCCCGCTCGCATATGAAATCATAATTAAACGCGTAACTCGCATCTTCGATCATCATCATCATCATCATCATCATCATCATTTATCATCATCGCACATCATCGTGTCAACGTCATCTCCCGCGTTCGCCAATATCCGCGCGACATTCAGACTCCGCCGATCTATTATTGTATATACCCGATCGTATCAAATATACATACATATACATACACATATATATATACATATATTAAGCACTACCAGAAGTACCCTGTTACTATTATTACATACGAGATGATATTAATTAACTGATAGTATTATACCTGTTATCCCAGTAGCGTATACTACTGCCCCGCTACACACATAAAGAAGCCCACCCACCCCGCCCGCCCCCGTTTAGACGGAAAAAAGATGGGAGAGAGAGAAAAAAAAAAGGAAAGAGGTATATCGTTATCTACCGTTATCGCACCTTTGATTTTTACCGATAAATCGTTGAATAATCGTCATTGGTATAACTGTAAGGTTTATTATTATCATTATTATTAATATTATTATTATATTATATTGTATTATTATTAATATCGTCATCGTCAGCATCGTCGTTGTCATCGTCGTTGTCGACCACCACCAATCGTCCATCGTCGCGAGATCATCCTCCTCATCGCTCTGACCGATTTTTCTTACCTTCTTTTCTTTCCCGAGCCCCGTATTCTTTTTCATCGGCGTTCAATGTACCGCGGCTCTTTCGCTCTTTCCTTCGTGGTTTGCCAGTCACTCGGCTCCCACGAGCTTCACTATAACCGATCTTCTTCCCGCAAACTGAAACGGATGCTTCTTCGCTGGCCGATTTCTTCTCGTCGCGATCTCTGTTTCTTTTCTCTCGTTGAAAGAGGATTCGAGGATTCGGGACGATCGCGATTCACGAGATCCTTCTTGGATAGATCGATCTTTGGAACGATCGCGGTCGCGTTTCGACGGGGCACCGGGTGCTTGCGAAATTCGAGGGTTCGCCGAGGCGGTGGCGACTCCCTGCGCTTCGGGTAGCAGGGGCTGCTCGGGATCGCTTTCTTCGAAAGAGAAAGGGAGCGCGAGCCTGCGAAGGCCTCGCGATCTCCGGCAGCTGTTGCTTCTTATCCGAGGCGCAGGCCACGTTGGACTCCCGTTTCCAAACGAGTCCCATCGCCCTCGCGCGGAGCTTCATAGGCTAAATAATTCTGCAGCGGCGAGTCGAGCGGACTCGCGCACCGGGGAACCACGCCAAATGGTCGCCGGGACGCGTCGCGCGCTCGAGAAACGTGCCTCGGCTCCTTCGGCGCGTTTTTCATTTTTCTAGAGGCATTGCTAAGAACCGTAACTGTTTGTGAAAGGGGCCGTTGCACGGGGGACAGTCTCGTTCCCAGAAAGAAAAGGCGAATCGTCCCCTATGGTACACCACCTGTACGTTCCTCTTCCCAGAAAAGAGACTCGAGCGCGTGGCGACGTACACGGCGAATAACCACGAATCGGTTCCCCTCTGGTTAACTTAGACTAATTAGGAAAATTCGGGGAACATTTAGAGAACGAATGCTCTGGAACGGAGCTCTCTCGAGGGTGTGATAGGAAAATTCAAGGGTGTCCGCAGAGCTGGATCGATCGTAATCGAAAGCACTGGTGCCGAGAGGGCGCGAGAAGAAGCACCGAGAACCCTGTTATCATTGTTATCCTCCCTTATCGTCCCTTACAGGCCCATCCCCCGTCCCACACCCCCGTCATTTCGACGCGTGCGTGTGCGTGTGTGCTCGGCGTGGCGCGATCCAGCGTATCGAATCCAATCGAGGCCGATCGATCCTCGATTCCGACGCGAAGCTTCGCTCATCTCCAACCAGAATCAGCGGAAAAATCAGCGACGACAATTGCCGGAAGGAGAATATCTCCTCTTATCTCTCGCGATATCGATCCCACTTCCACCGCCAAACCTTCGTCTACGAATCCTTCGTTCGCGGCTCGCAGACGCCAGCGGACGCGCGCGCGGTCTCTCGGCTTATTTAATTTGTAAATAAATCACGATTTAACCAACATGACCATCGAGTTGTTTGATTTTACGCGCCGCGAGCGAGATATCGGGATCGAGCGATCGATTCGACGCCCGTTGGGGATCGAGGGAGGTACCGGCAGAGGAGCACGGACACGCGAATGTTACCGATTTACTTCGAGCACAGTCGATTCCCCTCGACACTCTTGTGCAGCTTCGAGTTTCGAAAATTCCGCGCGCCCCCTCCCGATGAATTTGCACGAGACCCGCGTCGATCGCGGTAATCGAGAACGTGCGCCGTGCGGCGAGGCTCGTTCAAATTCGGGCACGCTGACAGCCTTTTGCTCAAAGCAAATGTTACCATTCTGTCGAGCACAATCTGATCTTGCGACCAATGGAGAGACAGCTGTGACAAATTAATCGGTAGGATAGGATCATCAAGGCCCCTTGCGTGTACCAAATTACTCGGCGATTAAAAACTGTTTCAGCAGGGAGGCTCGCACCGACATGCTTCGATCCACCTTGTGTGTAAATAAATAAATAAATTCGAACCGCCCTCGACAGGCTCAGATTGTGCCCGGACTATAAACATTTATTAGCGACTAAACGCGCTGTTGCATACGTGAGATGTTCGCTTGATAATTTATTGTAACCGTTATGGAATGGGGAGAAATGAATGAAATGAGGGATAGAGGAGCTGTTGATCGGAAAAGATTTATTGTAACATAGTTCTTCCTGGAGCTCGTGCTAAGGGTCGCGGGAAAATTATCGACAGCGCGCGGCGTTCGATCCGGGAAGGCGGATCGGAAGCGTAGACAGATGGCTTCGCTGACTGTTCTAGAAATTTTGTAAATCGTTCACGCAACCATCGATACGTTTTTCTCGCCTCGTTCGTTTACAGCAAGCATTCTGGGCTATTTGAGGCGTACGAGCACCCTCTGTACAGCACCCGTTCTTATTTCCCATATTTATTTCGAATCTGGCGCCAAAGCTCGGGTTCGCGCGTCTCGAGCGCTCGTCGCGGAACGCGCTCGAAGCTCTTGAAGCGAGGTCCCAGGTGTTGAAAGGCAGCTTCCAGCGTGTTTCCTTGGCGAGCGTTGCGCAAGTGGAAGCGCGGCTAAAGGCCGCGATAATTGAGAGAGAGAAAGAGAGAGAGAGAGCGGGGGAGAATCTTGGAAAAGTTTTTCAACGATTCTCCCCGACAGATCCGCTCCGAGTAAGCTAGATAGCAGACGCAACTTGTAAATCGAAAGCTCGTTCCGATTCGAGCGGGTGCCGCGCTCCGTCATTTCGATATATCGATCTCAGCCGCTTCATCGCTGCGCTCGGCCCGAAGTAGCGCGTCGCGGGTCGCGCTGGAATTCGAACGGAACTGGAAGCGATCTCCGAGGCGAGGCTCTCGATCGATAAGCAGGGGATCGACCCGAGATCTCAAGGAGGAGAACGGTTCCTTAGTCTCAATTACTATAATAAGTATAGCTGGAACGTCACTCGCGGCGAAGCCGTCTCGAGGGGCGCGCCAAGCTCTCAGCTCGTACAGTCGTGACAATCGACTCGAGATCTATCGCTGTAACCACTGCCACTTTGACGGCGCCCGGTCGATAAGCGATCACGACTCTGATAACGAAACACTTGTTTCCATTGATACCGATCAGCGAGCATTGCTAATTACACGTTTCACGATGCATCTATCGCCAACTCGATTCTCACGATTATTAGAAATATCTTCACTTCGATTTTCTTGCGATGTAAAACTCTTCTATCTCCTCCGAGTGATAAGAAGCGTATATTTAAGGAATAATTCTACTTTGATCGGTTGAAAAGTTAAGCTACTTTCAAAGATCTTTTCTCGGTGAATACAACTTATAATGGAATAAATCTTTTCGATATTTGCTAAGCTATTAAGCTATTCAGCAGAAATATATGAAAATATTTTAATTCCTCAGCTGATCAAGTAAAATGGCCCGTTAACGTACCGGCATGCCAAAGGAGCGCGAAACATTGGGGATGTCAGTGTCGTTGAGTGCATCGTGGGGCAGGTAAATTGCATAAGTAACGTGGAACCGTGTCGCTTACCGATCTGCGCGCCGCGACCGTTCTATAGCCGGGACGATTTCAATCGAAGCGCGCCAATTTCGATCGACGAGCCCCATGCATCCGCGAGGGACTGCGGATCAATCCCCCCGAGGCGATCGGTACGGTCCACTTCCGGGGGAACTACTAGGGGCGTCGCCTCGCGGACAGGTGTTTCAGTACTGGTGTTAAAGAGTTGCTGGCAACTTGGCGAACTGAGAGAGCCCCGCCCTGGGTATCTTTGATTGTGTCTTTCGACCGGAGAAGTATCGAATTACTGTCCGCGAGGCGTCGGTCCATTCGTTTTCTCGTCTGTTACATTATCCACTCGCGAGGTGCGCCAGGTCCAAGTAGCTTCCAAGATCGAGGTGGAACGAGACTTTTCCCGCGCCGGCTCGTTCGAACCGAGCGCTTGCTGCGCGGCGCGGGCGCGCAGTCGTCGCGCGTGTCGACGGATCGTTGGAGCAGTGATTAATGGATCTTTCGTTTGGAATTACTTGAACTTGGTATCGCCTCGACGTAGTTGAACAGGCGTTGTCGCGATTGTGTTATAGAAAATGAAGATTGTTGAGATAGAGGAGGAGTGAAGAAGAGAGAGGCGTGTGTGTGCGTGTATTTATGAGAGAGAGAGAGAGAGAGAGAGAGAGAGAGAGAGAGAGAGAGAATAAGGATTAGAGAGAGAAAGCGAGGGAGCTTTAGTACGCGTGATTTGTGAGACAGAGGGAATTTTCCAAACGATGGCGTTTACCCCTTCACCAACTATATGCAATATGAAATTGAGTATACAAAGCAGAGCAGCGAGAACCATTTGTCCTAGTCCTAGTATTCAAACTCATCACCATAATTTATAACCGATTTCAATTTAAATCTAATAAAATGATGTTATAATACCAAGGCACGATTTCGTGATTTCATGCACACCCGCAACTGTTTCTCCGAGGGGATGTTTCTCCGAGCTTCTGGGTTCCATGTTTTGAATAAACATAAGTAACTACGATATTTACGATAGAAAAGCGTAAATAGATTTGAAGACAAATTTTGCGAGGTAAAACAGATTGCAAGCTCCGCGAGAATTTCGTACACCGCCATCTATCGGATGGTGACCAAAAGTAGCGCCCCCGATTGTAAAAAATACTACTAACGCTGTTACATATAAAATTAAATACAGCGTGCACTCGTTATAAACCCGACGAACACTATTCCGTGCGGCGAATGGCGCGATTGAGAAAACCCCAGAGCGAGCGAGAGGAAACGAAAGATCCTCTCGTTCTTGGGTTCTCTCATTCTCGTCCGAAGGATTCCAAGAAATAGTGGGGATAGTCGCCAGGCGTACAGGGCATTCTAGAAACGGGCTTATAACGAGTGCCCACTGTATCTCGTAAACTATCGACTTTTCGATGATCTTACCTTATATATTTTATACGCAGAATAACTGGAGGAATAAACTCATGTAAAAAAATTGGTATAGTTCCATTTGAAAAAGAGGTGCAATTGCAATTCACAAGTGCATCGATGCACTTGCGGGAAAAGTGGTGCGATGGAAGGATAGAGCTTGTTAAACAGTACAAAAGTTTCCCGTATAATTTTCTTCTATCTTCGCTTAGAACAGAGCTATAACCTGATAAAGTCGCTAGAATCACTCATTATACGACCAGTTTTTAGTATAAAATTTCTCCGAAAGGCGGCGCCACTTTTGGTCTCATCCGATAAATGGCGGTGTACCAAAATAAAGTGGAGTGCTGTTTCTCGTTTCATAACCTAAGATTTTAATACTCGAAACAGTGAATGGACGATATTGTTGTTAAAAATGATTGCATAATGAACTACGGTGCCCATAATAAAATGTATTCTACGTACTGAACCATCTACTTAGCAGTTGAAACTATATTTAACTAATAATAAAATTCTGTGAGGTTATCTTTAACATCTCACCATGACGAGGAATAGAAAAGGTATTTAAGTTACTCTAACATTTCGTTGAAAATACAGTTCTACGTATCATTTACTTAAACATAATTACTTAAACGTCTGACACTCGTATCTCATTTATTCGTAGTGTTTGAAGAAAGCAAGGAGGAACGTATGGTTATGACAATCGGCGAGGTTATACAGGAACTCCTGAAAGCGCACCACGAAAACAGAGATGTAGATTTAAACAAGTTGAAAACCCGAATTTCTTCCAAGTACGGCCTGGAAACATCGCCTAGACTAGTCGATATCATTGCAGCTGTGCCTGCCGACGCGCGAAAGATATTGGTACCGAAGTTGAAGGCGAAGCCTATCAGAACTGCCAGTGGAGTTAGTACTTCGATACATTCATATTTCGATGGAAGCTGATAAGAAGAAAAACCGAAGAATAATTTGATGGTTACAGATAGCTGTCGTGGCTGTAATGTGCAAACCTCACAGATGCCCTCACATTAACATGACTGGAAACATTTGCGTTTATTGCCCCGGCGGGCCTGACTCGGACTTTGAGTACTCGACGCAATCTTATACCGGATACGAGCCTACGTCTATGAGAGCCATTCGTGCGAGATATAATCCATTTCTGCAAACGAGGCACCGCGTCGAACAAGTAAGGTTTAGACTAAGATTTATTTCTCGTCAGCGTATCGCTAAGATCAGACTTAATAGCGAGGATAAATCATTTATAGCTGAAGCAATTGGGCCACAGCGTAGATAAAATTGAATTTATCGTCATGGGAGGCACTTTCATGTCGTTGCCAGAGGATTACAGAGATTATTTCATTCGAAATCTACACGACGCGTTGTCTGGCCATGTCAGCAGCAATGTCGACGAAGCGGTGAAATATTCCGAACGAAGTCGAACGAAATGCATCGGGATCACCATTGAAACGAGACCAGATTATTGCCTTAAGAAGCATCTTTCCGATATGTTGCGTTACGGGTAGGTGGACATCGGGATATTTTATAAAAGGGAATCTTTTATGTTCGTCGTTTGAAAAGAAGAATCATTTCAGCTGCACTCGCTTGGAGATTGGTGTGCAGTCTGTTTACGAGGACATAGCACGAGACACCAATAGGGGCCACACTGTGCGCGCAGTGTGCGAGAGTTTTCAGTTATCGAAGGATGCTGGTTTTAAAGTAATAGCGCATATGATGCCGGATTTACCAAACGTGGACATCGAGAGGGATGTGAATCAATTCATTGTAAGTCACAGTTCAATTTCGCTATCTGGTATTCCTGCCTCTTTTAATTTTAATTGAAGACTAACGCGTCTGCAGGAGTTCTTTGAAAACCCTGCCTTCAGAGCGGACGGTCTGAAAATTTATCCAACGTTAGTTATACGTGGCACAGGTTTGTACGAATTATGGAAGACTGGGAGGTACAAAAGCTATCCACCGAGCGTTTTAGTGGACCTTATAGCTCGCATTCTGGCTCTGATACCTCCTTGGACACGCGTGTATCGCGTGCAAAGAGATATACCTATGCCTTTAGTCAGGTAACTATAACTAGAACGCTCGCTTTTCTTCTGTTAACATTTTATCGTGTCTTTAATCGTTCTTAATATACAGTTCGGGCGTGGAGCACGGAAATCTGCGCGAATTGGCATTGGCAAGAATGAGGGATTTGGGAACTGATTGCCGCGACGTAAGAACTCGAGAAGTAGGCATTCAGGAGATACACCATAAAGTACAACCCTATGAAGTGGAACTCATACGTCGTGATTACGTTGCCAACGGTGGATGGGAAACGTTCTTGTCTTACGAAGATCCTACACAGGATATCCTTGTTGGTTTACTCCGACTGAGGAAGTGTTCCAGTGAGACCTTCAGGTACAATATTGATTACAGAGACAAGATCGAGAAAGCGCAATTATATTAATCGATTTTGTACTTTGCAGGCCAGAATTGAATGATAAATGTTCGATCGTACGCGAGCTTCACGTGTATGGTAGTGTAGTCCCTGTGAATGCGCGAGATCCTACAAAGTTTCAGCATCAAGGCTTTGGAATGTTGCTGATGGAAGAAGCTGAGCGGATAGCGAAGGAGGAGCATGGATCTCAAAAGATTTCTGTTATATCAGGTAAGGTGGGAAATAAATTCTTTTAGTATGATACATTTCTGAGAATCTTTGTAATATTATTTTCAGGTGTCGGGACACGGAACTACTACAGAAAAATGGGCTACGAACTCGACGGTCCGTACATGTCCAAAATGCTTGTAGATTGCACATAAATGTTGATTACTTTCGTACAATAACGAAACATGTGTAGTTATTTTCTTACCCTTATAAACAACTGTGATATTAATAAGGGACGAGGCGTGGGATGTCCAGATTTCATGGTAGCCTATATTTTCCGCAAGGTTCTAGAGAGTAATTATGCAAAATATGGTCCAAATCGGGATAAAAAGTATCGTATATGTCATTCCCGGTCCTTGACTATATACAAAATTTTAGAAAGATTCGTTGCGTATTTGCGACGTGATTGAGTAACAAACATCCAAACACTTTCGCATTTATTATGTTAGTAGGATAATTTATTTTCTAGGAATTATCGAATTAGTAATCGACTAATTTGTACTTTTTCCTTTATTTTAGTTAAGCATATGTAGTGTAAAAAAATCACGTTTCTACGACAAAATAAACTTATGATAATATGGTAGAATGTAAGAATAAAATATGTCATACATCACACAACACATCACACACCACACAACACATCACACAACACATCACACACCACACAACACATCACACAACACACCACATCACACAACACATCACACACCACACAATTACATTTCAAACATTACACTCTCCACACATTGCACTTCACGCTTCACAATAGTCATACGTCTTAACTTAGGAACTAAGTAATCTACTATATGGGCACGATGTGGTAAGTATTCAGGTAAGTTATTCATTCAGCTTCCCGCGAAAACGCACAAAGTTGCAAAGGCCAAAAATTTTTCAACATTGTTGCAAATGAAATTGGGGTGTTCAAGAAATAAAATCCCGGTTTGCAACTTTGTTGAGTTTTCGCGGCAAGGTTAAAACCAGTAAGTAAACTTATCAACTATTATGTGTGTTGTGTGTTGTCTATTGTTTATTATGTGTTGTTTGTTGTGTGTTGTTTGTTGTGTGTTGTTTATTGTCTGAAGTGTAAGAACGGTGTTGAAGCAGTGTGTGAGTAGTGTCACAGACGATTGTCGTGTCGAGCACATTATGTATTCCAAACCTTAAATATATTCACTTCTGGCATTCCAAATACTCCATTCCTTTCCTATACTGTTCAGTTTCCTCCATCAAATAAAAAAACTTTCATCTGAAACATTTTTTTGCATTGTCAATGGTTAGAAAAATAAAGCACCCTTTTTACAAATTACGTTATTGCAAATGAATGAAATATGTTTTGCGTTAAATAAACTGGAATAGGACCGTAAGGTTAAAAGGCGAATGTGATATCGTTTTATTTTCATCCTGCTTTCTCTCCCGTTGAAAAGAATATGTTCATAAGACGATCTTTAAATTGTTATTCTAACAAAAAATTTTGTACATCGCGGTGTCCGACTCTCAAAAAAGGACCTACTTTTACCTGTGCTGAATTCTAACTTCTACCACGCGTATCGTTACAATCTGTTTCGAGACTTCACCGGTAACGTTGTACGCGACACTAAAATAGTAACGGGGTCCTGGGACCCCTCAAACCGATGACAGAAAAATACATTGGCTGATAGTTCTACCCTATATCTCGTCTGTGATCTTATTTTAGACTGCATAATTCCCTAACGTTGCTGGTATTCTCTGTTGGTACGATCGACTACTCCATTACCAGCAAAGCCCGAAATTTTACAGATATCTACCACACCCACCGCTGTGACAGTAGAATCCCGTCACTTACCATAGCAGCAAGTATTTCAAAAGTGTTGCATAAAATGTCTGCGTGGAGCACAGTAGTCACTGTTGCGGAATCAATGAAGGAACGAGTGGACCGTGAATGGAGTACAGATAGTCTTTTCGCGTTCGGTAAATCTGATCTGTGCCGACGAGGCCCCCCGTCGATTGTGCGTACATCGGGCGATCGTGGCTTGTATCGATAAGCGGCCGTCACGCACTGCCGTCAGAGAGCGTAGGAAAGTGCTGCTACGGATGTCGAACAGGTGTCCCCACTTCGTCGCCCTAACCTCGGCGCTGCTCGTTTGCTCCGCAGTGTCGGATGTACACGTATGTGCAACGCATGGGATGTTCACCTGGAGGCATTCTCGTTACTAGGTCATAAGAGGTGTGTATCAATAAGATCCGCGTTAATCGAGGTGTTCCCTAACCGGGGAACAGTCGCGCGCTATTACGGGAGCGGCCCGTGTGTGACAGCGTACCCCGTCGTCCCGTAAACGTGCAGCTTATTCAAGTTCGAGCGATCGCACCTGGCGCCTCTCGCAAGTCCGATCCCTCGGGCACCGTGTGTGTTCGCTATCTGCGCCCCGCTCTCTCCTTCTGTTCACCGTACCAGGATCTCTCGTGCATCGCGAAAGCATCGTCGGCATTCAATTTCGCGGCATCGTCAACGCTCGCGAAACGTCTCGCGTGTCCCCGGTATACACCGTAGTGACGTGCCGTGTGCGAGAACGAATTCCACACCGGCCGAGCGCAGTGTAGTGCGTCCTATAACCGATTTCTGTGGTGAATCTTGGGGGGGGCCGAGCGCGAGGCGCCCCAAACCCGGTGGTAGAATCTTCGCCGTGGCTGGAAAGGGACAGTCTGCGAGGAAACGGAGGCTTGCCGACCGAAATTGGGTAAATGTCGTTTTAACTGGTGACACGCGGCCGATGATAGACCATGTGGTGTGTGCAACGTAACGGTGCTGCGCGGCTACGTGTATGTACGGCGATATTTGCTCCCTGATGCGTCTCTTTATCTTCCCGAGTAGCCAGCGCTACTCGACGTAGATAGACTCGATAGTCTTCAGACTTTTCTGCCCGATTCACTGGTAGAATCTACGCATTCTCGTTGGCTCGCCCCGTGAACCGAGGAATCTCATTCCGCCGGCTACGTCAGTGTTCCGTTTGAAGGAATGCGGCACACCTGCTCATCTGCTGTCGTATTCCCAAGGTCCCTTCGTCTGGCTCCTTACCTTAAGCGTCGTTTCCAAACCTGCCGCGGCGAAAGCTTCTGCAGGACGAATGTGCCCCTAGCGATTAAGAGCAATTCGGTCGTAATATGCGTAGAAAGAACGGTCGCGGACAATTGCTCGCCGGGACAGGTAAATTATTCATGAGGGGAGGCCGGTCTTTTCCCCTTGGATTAGTTGAATAGACAAATCCAGCATACCTCGGCGGTGATTAATGAAACAAGTGAAAGGTTCGCCGTGAAGTTCTCTCAGGATGACGAGCGGGTTGACCGGTTAAAGACGGCACGTTATTCGACCTGCAAGGACACGTGTAGCCAGATCCGATCGTCCCTTATGCGGCGGTTACAACAAACGTTGATATTCCAAGTAACATATCCGGCGCGATTAGTGGATCATTCTGCGTGGCAGGCACTAATTACGTGCAAGTTTCGAGTTAAATCCGTGGCTGGAACAACGCTTGGAAAACGCGATTATGGGAAACACGTGAAAGTTACGAAGCTTATTGTTACTCTTCGTGAAAACGGTATTTTAAGAGGTCCCATTAACACGGTAATAATACTGAGATTAGCTTGTTTAAATAGATAGATCGAAGGATAGGTGTTAAGTGCACGGGCGTTCTCCGATAACGCGATACGATTCCAGTGTTCGTGATGCGAGGAGAAATATGAGAATATCGTTGTCGACAAATAAATTCGATTCTCCCAGATGAGCCACGCGTGTAACAGCATCGCTTTTTCAGCGAGTAAATGCGCTGCTTTATTTTAACGATTAAATACCATCGTTTTAAACATCACAGTTTACGTGCACAGTTTACGGCTAGGAATCGAATTAACCCGCTAAAAGGTTATCGACGGATTTCGAACTTTCGATTAGCCGAACGCCCCGGCCCCACGCGACGTGTCCCACCACTTTTTCGTTGCACGCAGGCTGGCCACCACTCGACAAATATTTGCCGAAAGGTCCCTAACGCGTAAGGCTCGGTTTGCAGCAATATCGAAGAATATTATCCACATTCAAAAGTAAAAATGTCGCATGGTACAAGGTAAAGATAAGGAGGTTTCGATGTGAGGATGAATGAACGAGGGGGAGAGAGATAAGGACTGTGGACAGGGTAAGGAGAGATGATAGGACTAGAGTTCGTTGGGCTATGTAAGAAAACTCTTAAAATGCCATTTTTGGTGTAAAGGAAAATGTACGTTTATACCGAGAAAAAGAATAAACCTAACCTAATCTAATATTATCCGCGATATTAGTGTCTCGAATTTTTCTTGCCGCGTGGAATGTGTTTTTGTTAGAACTAACTTAAATTAAAGATAAGATTGCTCGGTGTGATTCTCTCGGGGAGATAACGATCTCGTTGCCATGGATTAGAAAGTAGAACGTGAGAGATGAGCCAACTCGGCTACATAATTTCTTTCAAAAGTATTGCCTCTTCCTCTCCCCTCTACCCGCAAACCGGGGATATATTTACTAACAGTTGGCAATTAGTTAATTCAACCCGAGCACGGGATAATACATTGATCAAATTAAGTGGTTCCTTGGCAATGGTGGAAAAAGAAAAGGCTTCTAATTGATCACGCATCCTCCTAGCTTCCCTCTTTCCTTCGCCTCGCCCGTTAATTATCCGCGAAGCGGTGAAACGCAATATCGAGCGGCCTCATATTTTATGCACTACATCCGCCGCGTTTTCGAAATTCGTCGCGACCATTTTTCTCTCTCCGATCGTGACGTTCGTGTCTCCCGCTTATTTCCACGTGGAGGAATTTTAAATTGCCGCGTTAACGGTAATAACGTGTAGCGCTGCTGTCTTATCGCCTCTTAACAATCGCGTTAGAGAAGGAAGGTCGATAGGGGAGGGAAATGTGACGTGGGCCACGCGAAGTAGCTTTCGAAAACTAAATAAACCGTCAACAGGCGATGGGGTCGCCGAAGAAAAAAAGAAGAATAATTTTGTATAGGTATCCAACGTGTAAAAGTTACTGCTACGTTTTTCTTTAATCGAAATTCTTGGCACGTGAATTTCGAAGTACCTCACTTCCTCCAGCACAGATCACATGTCGACTCAAGTGGCATTGGCGTAAGCGTTCATTTGCCAACGTGGACTGAAACCTATTTATTTCTTATCGTCCATGACGAATACCATTCTAATCGTCTCTCTATTAAAAAAGTGGGACTACTCCTACCATTTTATTCCTCTCTGAACCAAAGACAGTAGACAAATTAATTATCTCATGCTTATATTAAAGCCCCCCCTGCAAGCCTGCAGTTTGAAAACACTCGGAATCTCCGGATAGCTTGAGTCCCCTTGCAAGTCGCTATTCGTTGGATGTCGAACAGTAGGCGTCGTAATTGAACGGTATGCGTAGAAGCATTATCTAAAACGAGCAATTTCTTTGATGGCCTTTCGACTAACCGGTGTTCCGCCGTCGGTAGGGCGCGTCGTAAAACGCGCAGCGGTGCTCGCGATTATCTGCATACAATACGACTGACCCGGCGCGCGTGTCTCGCGTTGCTTTTGCTGTGTCTCTTTTTTTTTTCTTCGCTGGCACGCATGCCTGTGGCCTTTTGTGAAACACTGTTCGCCTCGAGGCGGGTTATCGACGCCCGCACGGGAAACCTTTAAAGACTTGCTGCTCGCGCTTTAACAAGAATACTTCGCGACACTCGACACCGCTGCCGATCGCAGCCTTCAACGAACCTCCGCGAACCTCTTCTTACGCCCGATTTCCAATGCTACGTGGCTAACGAACGTCGCAGCACAGATAGATGCGGGGATGTTAGATACGCCGAACGGATCGATAAGTTAGGTGCACCAGCTGTGCGATAATCCTCCGGTAATTCTTATCGTCCGTCGCGTTTAATCGCTGCTCCGGCGAACATTTGCATAATTGCTTAATTTCCTGTTTATGGGGCATTAGCGACGGGGATGTTCGAGCTGGTTTTGTATCGGGAGCTGGTCATTCTCTACCCGAGACGTTCGAGTGGGAGTTCCGAGACTTTGCTTCGCCTCGCCAACACATTACCATTAACTTCGTCGGATCCTCGAGGGAGATTCTTAATCACGCGCCATCTGTCACATACAGTGGGCGATCACTTTATCGATTCAGTGTTGATAATTCATCTACTCGATTCAGCGTTGATAATTCTTGGTTCTGAAAATCGCTGGAATCGTTTTTTTTTTGTTTGCATTGTTGCCACGAGGAAGTAGATAAAACAGAGGGGATTAGGAAGAGCGATACCGGCAGTTATGAATGGGGTTTACAGTGGAAACAAAGTACGCCCAGGGATCGTTGATGGGGCAGTCTCTTTTCATAGAGAATGCTAGCGATGGAAATAAAAAGAATGCTTCGATCATTCCGCGGGCTTCCTGTGCGTTTCCATTGTTAATCCATCCTCCATTACCTGGAAAACTTTACGCCGGTTTTGCGACCCGTATAAAGCGGCCCGTAATAACGGTATTTTATACGATACAGGGCGATCTTCATTCTATCGCTGGTATTGTCGAGCTCCGCCGGTATGTGTAATCGCGCGCGACATATGCTATCGGGATTGGGAATTCCGAAATGTCGAGATAAGAAGTCGAGGAAGGGAGCTTAGGGTGATAGTGGCGAATATTCGAGCCTTCAGCGCTCGTAATTTAAGCTGCTGCGTTTCGACAGTCCCCTGGAGACGCGAATACGAAGCGGCAATTATATCTTCGAAATGGGCTCGCTGATATTCGGCAGCGGAATAAGAGAACGGGAACCAAAGAGTAGAATACTTTCTACAATTTTATTGAGCAAAATGGAAATGTTTTTAATGACAAATTATAAGAGAAGGGGGGGGGGGGCTATTCCTAGTTGTGCCATCGATCTTTACCAAAAAATTCAAAGCGGACGGTGTTTCCATCCAAATTTTACCACCTTCCGAGCCTTATATCTATCTGTTATAAATTACGCGTAATCGCAATCTCGCGACGAGAAGGGACAGAATAACGCCATGAGTGGGCGCGATTTATAACCTAGGGAATTTCGTTCCTCGGCGAACAATGAATACAGACACCGGGGGGAACTTGAATCGTCGGCCCATGGTATTTCTTCGTTAATGAAACAAAGGAGCACTGTCATAGTACAAAGCGAATAAACTATACAGCGCCTCGATGGTGCCGGAAAGCAGTAATTCTTGAGAGAGAAACACGCGATCGAGCGCGCGCTTACCCGATGTCCACCGATCTTCGAAACGAATTTTCTCGAAAACGTGGCCGTTCTACGCAAAAGCTCTGCCCCGTCGTTTTCGTTCGATTGCCCGCGAATAATCAGCCCTCCCTCGCCACCCTGATCGGTTACGCGCCTGTAACCAGCAGGGCGCGTTGAAATCTCCGGCGATATTGGCACGAGATTGGACGCGATCCGGTTGCGGAGAGAATCGATCGTTGGACGAAAACTAAGTGGCACATCGGTTCCTCCGGCGGGCTCGCGCGTCGGGGAACCGTTAGCCGACGAAGAATGGCAGATCCCCGAGATTTGCTCAAGAATTCCCGAAAGATCGCTCGGAGCCGGGCCTCGAAGATCCCACGCCCCGGCCTCGCCGGCCCCTCCCGATGCGAAATTATTATCGATTCCGTCCGACGCGCCCGATCCCGTGCAGAGCCCAAGTTCCCGTGCTCGTGGCCCATTGAGAATTTCAAGTTACATCGGCTGCCTGGAAATTGACGGAGAGTTATGGCCTCGGAGGGATGTATCGCGCTTTCGGCCGAGATGCTGCGAAGTTGCGATGGCCCTCCGCGACTCGCTTTGTAAAATCCATAACGCGCCGGGCCGGCGGAACAGTTTTGCCCTGTACGTACGCGTTCCCGGAAGAGTTATCGCCGCGATGAAATACGCGCGAAGCTGCGAGCCGCTCGCTGGGATTCGGCCTGGAAACTTACGTCGCGCGAAATCGTCTGCGCCGTATCCATCATCGCTGGGTGACGCGAGATCCAGAAATGGAAATAGCGTTATTAAAGTCGAATTCCCGTGGCGTTCTACTGGGACTCCAACTTCGCCCGACGTTCAAATGCCTGCAGATGCATTTCAATCGGCTAATAATCGCAGATCTCGTCGAAAGCATTGCTTCTAGAATTCGCCTTCAGAAGTGTAGGATATTGGCGGGCCACAATTTTTTTTTTAACTACTATCCACAAAAGGAACACTGTCTAATCTTCTCCCAAATCGACGCAATCTTGCACACACACAGTTAACACTAGCGTGAAGCTTGGATGTGTCCCACTTCTGATTTGTTGGAAAATTACAAAGACTATTGCTTCAATGCTAATCTTAATGACTCGAGAATGCGGACTCGGCTGTCTCTTGACTGTCCTCCCGAGCCATTCAGAGCAGCCTCCTTCACCCTGGGCCCAATGTCTTCGATGATCCTCTAGCAGCGCAACAATCGCCAGATGGCCCGCCGATATCTCTAAAGCTTTCCTATCGCGAAACGTGACTCCTCTAACAATAGCCGCGTATGATTCCATGAGAAGGGCACTTGGGCCTAGGTTATGCGGAAAGCTACCGACCCCCAAAATCACGAGAAATTAGTTAAACTTAGTATGGATCAGAAAATCTTGCGATCTTTATTTTGCAAAGAATTACCAACGCCTAGAAGTCATAGAACTCTTACACTATACAATTATTAAACCTACCAAGCCCTAGTGCCGTTTTAGGTTTAAAAAACAAAAGCTACAGAGAATTTGAAATAATATTAATTACACTACTCACTGTTAAATCGCCCGTTAAAAAAACATTGTAAAACAATACCAAGAAATAAAATGTAAAGCTACTTTTCTTTAGCAATTAAGCTCTTCGAACTAAATTTTCTCAGCTTCGTATGATGAGGCTTGGTAGCCTGCATAACTAGGCTCGCTTGATATTCTTCAAAAGCTATCCCATTCCACACTAATCTCTCTCCTTTCTCCCGTTCGTAACAATCGCTATTTATTCCCCAACTGGAACGTTTAACTTGGCGCGTTTTCTTATCGTTACGACCGGCCGCGAAGCACACTTTCCCGCCTGAAAAGTTGGCCTTATCGTCACCCTTGAGACTCCCGAAGGCCCTACCTTTCTCAGCTCTGACTCACGCGGCAATCGAAATGGGTGTCGTAAAATACAAAACGGCGACGGCGAACGAGTCGTCGGTTGTTATTTCTAACGCGGAAGAGGGTTCGGCGTTCGACGATACTCCGAATTACCACGGTGTCCACGACGATCTTCGAAGAGATCTATGAAGAGAGATATAGCGGCAGGAAAGAAATCGCTGCCGATATCACCGCGACGTGATATCGCGAAATTCTATTCGCGGTGTGCAACGATGCGAGAACTATTGCTTCGGCGTCTCCTGGATCCTTTGACAATATAAACCCGCGGAGCGGCGCGTACTTCCGTGTGACGGCTACCAGCGCGAAATGGCTTTTTCCCCGCTGCGCCAATCGATCGGGATAGAGCAATCGGGTGCCGCTAAATTTCTGGCTGAATTAATATCGGCTCCGCGGGGATCCCCTCGGCGTCACGGATCGATCCCCTCCCTCTGTTGCGAACGCTGCCCTCCCGTCGAATTAATGAGAGCACCCCTTCCGCGGTACACGGGCTAATTTGCAGCTCGTTTTTCGATCGAGATTAAAAACGAATACCGACGATGGCCCTTGGCGAATCTGCTGGTCGCAAATGCTGGATGAAGTCGAGTGGCTGGGGGCGAATAATGATTCGATCGGCCATTTTATCCCGATCATTCCGGCGGGATTGCAATCAGAATTGAATGAACCCCCGGCGCTTCGAAACGCCAGCGGACTGGATGTCGAATTTGCCGACGGGATCGGTGCCGTTTAACGCGCGAGATTTCCTGACCAATTTGGCGCGGGGCTGCGAGTATAACGTGATAACTCGGGTGGCTTGCTTGTCGCGAGAAATAATTCCACGTATGAACGTTGAAGCGGCTGGCAAACGGGAACTTAACTTTCCCATTGATCCAAGGAGCCTCTGTTAGCAATTCGTCAATTAAGTAGTTTCTATTATAACGTTGCCGAGCTCCCATTCCGTTCCGAAGTTATCAAGCCCACCACCGGGCTTCGATTTGTCCACCGGCGAGCGAACCGTTCCCTGAGACAGCTGCGTTGGCCAACGCGAGGTTCCTTTCCTTCGTGTCTCGTTTGCACAAGTGCATTACACTTCGCTTCGTTATTATTCCGCTAATTTGCCTCCGTAAATAGCCGCAGCCAGCTCCTCTCCCCGGCCTCGCAGCGTTCGTTTGCGAAACACGATGACTTACAGGAGATACTCCCTCCCGCTTCTGATTTCGACTTTATAGTTAACAATCCCCAGCGCCCCGCAACAACGTGGCGCAACATCTGATTGCGAAGAATCGAGATCACCGGGGGCCCGGGATCCATTCTAGGAGGATGTTAACGGCTGCTAAACGTTCCGATGGAAGTACACACCCCCGCCGAGGATCCCGAGATCTTAATTAACCATTCCGCGAGCTATCTGGCGGCCTAATCGCCAGATGTGGAAATTACCAGAATCCAAGATACCGAGAGATTTGCATTGCTCTCTCCGAGGCGGGGATTCCCGAAACTCCGGTTACTTCCGTTTCGCAATCCGCGATACCGCCGTCCAGATCCACCGGCGAACGATTGCGAAAACGTAGGATTACGAGAGAACTTAGCGCCGCTGAATGGGGGGGGGGGGGGAGGGCATTAGCGAGTCACGGAGTGTTGTAATTAATTTGCATCGCTATCTGCGAGCTTTGAGCGGCTCGCGCCACGTAATTAACAATACGCGAGTGTGGCCTCCGACTGCTCTAAATCTTCAATTAACCGCCAACTTTTCTAAGCGGCCATAATTTCATTCGTACAAACTTCCGCCGCTAACGAGCACACCGTGCCTCGATAAAAGCTACTTTACCGCCCTAGAGAGCTTCGTAACCCTCTGCCCGTGCCGAGGAGACTCAAGCTCCCTTTCCAGCCGCGCCTCGAGGCGTTCTCGGATGTTCGAGGTACCGTGGCCGGCACCCAAGTCTGAAGTCGATCCCGCCCCGCTATATTTCGTTTGACATTCCGCTTCGAACCGGGTCAGAAGTTCCTCGGGGCAGATGCCCGCTTATTGCCTCCTGGACGCGGGCTCCAGGACCACGGCAGGGTCCTCCAGGCCGCGTTCATCAAACTTCGAGCATACCCCCTCGGCCCTCCCCGCCTCTCGCCGAGTCGCGAGGCTGCCTCCCCGACTTCGGATGCCAGAAGCGCGCAGACGTTTTATTAAAATCGGGGGGAAAGCCTCGCCGCGCGGCGCGTCACCGCGGCGGCGTTTCCGCTATTCCCCGGGCGGTATGCAATTATAGGGTAGCGTTACACGGAGGCTGGCGGCCCGCTATCGCGATGAAAGTGAATTATTCAGCGGCCGCTAATTAATTAGCATCAATGGAGGAGGCATCGGTGCGGTATCATTTTCCCAGGCGGCAGGGGGGGGGGGCAAGCGGGGAGGGCCGCGCGGCCTCGTTAGAGCCAACCAGACCAGAGATGGCGATGCCTCTCTACCCTCTGCGACGTTTCCGGCGCATTTCCGCGGAACGCACGCATTGTGCCTGTCGCTTTAATCATTGTTAAGAGGCAAGCTTGCCCGGCGCATACGGAACTTCTCGCTTTTAGTTATACCTAAGTCCGGGCGGCCTTTAAGCAGCTTACGCGACCGTCCGCGTAGGCAATGGTCCTTGACTAATTTCGCGTAGCGTTTCTTCCTGCCGCCCAGCCATTCTGGTCCACGGTGGCTGGCAGCCGTTACCGTTCCTGAATCTTTCAAGAACGGGGAATTTATACTCACGGCTTCGGGTGTAAATCGTATTAGATCCTTTTCAAGGCACACTTACGCGGGTAATGCGTCCGGAGGTGACGTGATATCAGCTTTCTGAGAGACAGATGTGAAATGGCAAGCGAGTGGCTTTTTATTCGAACTGATTCATTTTAGTCCCGCGCTCCGCTTGTCCGGAGTCCCCTCCGAAAGTTGTACAGCAATATTTCTATTCGACTTTCCTCGTTCTTCATTCCTCGCTGGAGCTTCACGGCGCTCGGAAATAGAGGGCCACCTCCGTGGAGGGTGGGACGATTCTGAAAAAGGAGGTTCTGAATTAAATTCTGAAGGAAGCGTTCGATCGCGTTCGGTTCCATTAACGCCTTGGTGTTCTCTTTATATCTCCTTATCTATGTCCACGGGGGAGAGGCTCGATCGACCCGCTAGGGGCCCCTCTTTCATTCTCCTGTTCGAAGGAACGCGCGAAGCGTGGAAGATAGAACGGTTCCCGTTGGCCTCTCCAGATAGATTGAATTTCCCGAGCAGTTTTCACGGTTGTAGTTGCTCCGCCGGAGCCAACGTCCGCGTCCGAGCCGTGATAATGCATCGGCGGCTTCGCGCTGGGACGGAATCGTTAAGTTCTGAACGGTCGGAATGCAAGAATGCGCGGGCCGCGGGCTAAGATCGTCGGGCAAGTGGCGCGGTAAGAGGGAAGCCTGGAAGCGAATCGATAATGGTAAATTGTCTTATGTATTACATGCGTAATAAATAAACAGTGGAAGTTCGCGTGACTTCCGGGGCCGGCGGAGTTGGCCCGGCGCAAATACGCCCGGACAAGAGCGATCCGTCAGCGAACGAAAGGGGGGAGGAGGGTAAATATGTGCGCTGTGTAGAAACATATCATCAGACATCCAATATTGAAGTACACGGGGGAGGGGATGACCGGCAGGGCTTGAAGATCGCCGGAGTATTTGGTGGATGAGTGGGTTTGCTCGATGCGCAAGAGATTTCGCGGCGTGACTTCTCCGAGGCCTTTGCGAAGTCCTCTCCGACTCCATCAAACTCTCTAACGCCTCTGGAACGATCGCTTGCTCTAGAAACTCTCTCTGTCCCTGATCGATTCTGGGACTAAAGCTTAACCGACCTCGCATCGCACAGCGACCCACACCTTTATATGTTTAAATTGACCAGCGCTTTAAGATAAACGAAGCTTAAATAAAATATTTTAGACAGCTCCAGCTGGAGGGCTGAAAATATATTAATGTATCAGTGACTAGCAAAATACTCCGCGCTTCGCCTGGGGACTAAGAGATATTAATGACTCCGTGAAAACACAGTTTACCCCCTTTTCAGCCTCTTAGGGGTTGATTAGAGTAAAATCCTGAAATCGGTTTTTAGGCATTTGTGTGGGTAGCCTTTGTACGCAAAAACCGAGTCGACGTCTAATCGGGCCTAAGAAATATTGAGAAGTCCGTGAAACACACAGTTCACCCCCAAGGTGGAGGAAATTTTCAAAAATTCTTCCTTAGTGGGCGGCTACGCCATGAAAACAATGTAGCTTCCAAATTTCACGTTCCTAGGTTAAACGGTTTGAGCTAGGCGTTGATGAGTCAGTCAGTCAGGAGTTCTTCTTTTACAGATATAGAAGATATAAGAATAGCGATGGTAATAATAGTAGAGGTAGCAGGTGATAAGTCCGAATGCGGATGCCTCGAATACCCAATCCACTAGAAGTCAGACCTCCTGGACTCCCGAGATTTCAAGTACCTGGGGCCTCTTCTGTTCCAGATACTTCGCAGGGCTTCGCCAGGCGCGTAGTCATGTGATTCTACCGAAAGAGCAGGCTGACCTCCGTCCCAGACTAGGTGGCGACTAATTTCCCGGTTCGAGCGAACCCCTTCTCAGGCCTCTCTGGTGCTCCCAGCCGCGCGGATCCGGGTGATGAGCTCGGGGTACAAGGTGACAAGCCCCGCCCGAAGATGTTCCGCTCAAAGATTCGCATTCACACGTGCCAAGTGATACTGCTCACGTCGCTGGTATGGTTCCTGGTGGACGTGATGGTCCTGATGCTCTATTCGGATTGCATCGGAGGGTCCGGATGGGGTTGCGCGGAGAGCAGCAAGCAGCAACAGTTGTTGACGGAGGAGAGCGTGCCCCATCCGAAGGCGTTCAAGGACGAGCAGGTGCAGGCAACCGGCCAGCAGAGCAAGAGACGGTACGCGCAGTCGGAGCTGCACCTCTGGAGGCCGGCGAGGATCGTGCGCGAGACCAAGGGGATGCCGGGCGAGATGGGGGCGGCCGTGCACATATCGCCCGAGGACGAGGCCAGGCAGCAGGAGCTGTTCAAGTTAAATCAGTTCAATCTTATGGCCAGCGACATGATCTCCCTGAATCGCTCCCTCAAGGACATACGC
The DNA here is from genome assembly GCA_963932335.1 of Andrena marginata. Lineage (NCBI taxonomy): Eukaryota > Metazoa > Arthropoda > Insecta > Hymenoptera > Andrenidae > Andrena > Andrena marginata. Next base: position 3,938,782 of record OZ010660.1, read on the forward strand.
CTGGAGGGCTGCAAGACGAAGAAGTTCAGCAAGTACCTCCCGGACACCAGCATCGTCATCGTGTTCCACAACGAGGCCTGGAGCACGCTGCTGAGGACTGTCTGGTCTGTTATCAATCGATCGCCCAAGTCCCTGCTTAAGGAGATCATCCTGGTCGACGACAAGAGCGAGCAAGGTGACTTTTTAAAGAGTGGCTGCAAGCTTCGAAGAGGCTTCCTTTCGTAAAACAGTGGATGCGGATGGATCCGCAACAGCTTCTCGCCTGCCGTTTCGCTTATACGTGTGTTTAATCCGTAGATCACTTGAAGCAAGATCTGGAGGACTACGTGAAGACGCTGCCGGTCCCAACGTACGTCTACCGCACCGAGAAGAGATCAGGCCTAATAAGAGCCAGACTGCTTGGGGCGAAGCACGTGAAGGGCCAAGTTATTACATTCTTGGACGCCCATTGCGAGTGCACCGAAGGCTGGCTGGAGCCGTTGATATCCAGAATCGCCGAGGACAGAACCACGGTTGTCTGTCCCATCATCGACGTGATTAGCGACGACACGTTTGCTTATATACCGGCAAGCGATATGACCTGGGGTGGTTTCAATTGGAAACTCAACTTCAGATGGTAAGAAACGCTGGTTACGAGCCCGAGGATCCTCGCCTTAGATCTGCCGCTTCAGGTGTACCTCGTATCAATACGATTATCTGTGAATTCACAAGGTATAGAGTAGCGCAAAGGGAAATGGACAGAAGACTGGGTGACAGGACAGCTCCATTGCGAACACCTACCATGGCTGGCGGGCTGTTCTCCATTGACAAGGAGTACTTTTACGAACTGGGCGCGTACGACGAAGGTATGGACATTTGGGGCGGTGAAAATCTCGAGATGAGCTTCCGGGTGAGTATTGGCCGATGATTCCGTGTAATCTTTTAGTAGCGTAAGCGGTTTAACGTTATTTAACACAGTTGCCGCAAAATTGCAGGTGATTCCCAAAGGAACGCTTGTTACTTGAGAAATATACATCCTTTTATATTTGCTTTTTCAGCTCGTCATGCCTCTTGTATATTGTCTTTAACATCCTCTTCATAAGCCATGTTTCATTTTTTTTTGTATATTTCCTACTGAAAAGTAGACGTGAATTGGTAGTTAGAATTAACGCTAGAACTTTAAGCGCCGGTGTCTTGGATGCGAGACTTGACTTTCATCGCTGCTTTCCGAACGCCTCGGTTGAAGCTCTAGTGTTAAATTGGGAGACTGGATTTACCAAAGAGAAAAAGCTCGGGACTTAAATCCTGCGATCGACCCCGGACACTTCCATCTTCATTTGTGAACTCATAAGTACCTTGTAGGTGTGGCAATGCGGCGGGACGTTAGAAATCAGTCCATGCTCACATGTCGGGCATGTGTTCCGAGACAAGAGTCCGTATACATTCCCTGGTGGCGTCAGCAAAGTAGTACTACACAATGCGGCTAGGGTGGCCGAAGTCTGGATGGATGAGTGGAGAGATTTTTACTATGCCATGAACCCAGGTTAGACAATAACGTGTTTAATTCCATTCCGTAAACCGTGACAATTGCCCCGATCGATGCCGCTGCTAGCTCGAGCGGCGAATTAACTTTGTAATAATCCCCTTGGATTTTACTTCAGAAAAGTGTGCGAATTGTTGTAGTTTTCTAACAAGATAACGGGTTCTCGGCGCGAGAACCGTGGAAGGTAAAATCGATTGGAAATTTCATGCAGCTCGTATAGCGGTGGAAGATGTCTGACACGAAACATATTCGCACGAATTATAAGTACACATATATACTTGACGGGTATCTGATACAAGCGACGCTGCGATATCATTGATACGAAAAAGAAAAGAAGAAAAAAAAAGTATACCGTGGCACACTTTTTTTATTTACTCCTAATCTGCTTTGTCTGAGTACTGACTATGTTGTTATTCTATTTCTAATGTTCCACTTATTAGAGCTCACGTGTTCCCCCGTAGCAACTGCTCCTCTCGCAATTGCGAGCACGGGCATATCTAGCTCCGTTAAGTAAGTTCGTTATGTTTCCGACCACAAACGTATTTGGAACGTAGACTGGGAATTATTCCGCAAGTCTCATCGCTGTCTGTAACCCGCGTGACCAGCTAAACACCCCGGGCGTCAACACCTGTAACTGCGTGGGTCGTTGATGCTCAATTGTAAGATTAACTTTGAGTGTTCTTACTATTGTTACATTAACCAGATTGTCTGCATCCACCACGAGTTCTGTATTAACATGTGTGTGTCCATCCGTAAACGTGTTTCGAGTATCTGAACATTCCTTGTCGGTGTGCGAATTGGTGTGCAAAATTGAATTCGCAGGAATATGTAATCGACAACTTTGCATTCTGATATAGTTCGAGTATAGTCTTTAACCACTCATCCATCCAGCCGACTAACAAAATGAGTTTGCTTGCTTTTAGTTGATATATTTATGAAATACTGCATTATAGGTGCCAGAGAGGAGAGCCCAGATCCATCTGAATAATCCTGAATCTAATATGTATTAGCTCTTCCTTCTTTTTTTTTTCTCTCTCTCCATTTTTTTTTCTTCTTCTTGTAAACGTGTTATGAACTTATTATTGTAATCGCTAACATACTAACAGAACTGAGTTGGTTAGATATGGATGTGTGGTGGGACATTGGAAATCGCAACGTGCTCGCACGTCGGTCATGTATTCCGTAAATCAACACCATATACGTTCCCTGGTGGTACCAGCCGGATAGTGAACCACAACAATGCGCGACTCGCAGAGGTCTGGTTGGACCAGTGGAAGTACTTCTATTACAACATTAATCCAGGTAGCACTAACACCAGCATTCGCCGAAAACAAATGAGCAAACTGCAATGACCGCTGTGTTCTTAACGGTGTCCTTTATGTATTCTTTAGCTTGTGTCTGTCTCGCATGCTTTTTATTCTGTCGGGAGATTGGCATGCTTGTAAGTTGCATACGCTAACGAGCTTCGTGCGGCCGGGTACCAGCTACACGTATATCAGATACCCGTTAACACTGTATGTATAGGAAAGTGATTTAAAAAAAAAGAAGCGTTCCTTTCCATTTCGATGCATCCTCGAAGCAAAGTAGCCCGGAGAGAATGGGCTGTAGTGTAAAAGTACAAAAAAAGGGGGAACGTTGATACGCGAAACAAGAACTGGCCCCACTGAATTTACAAGCGGCTTGTGGATATGTAACAGCTGGCGAAACACAATCCTTACAGTCTCTCTGCATAAGAATCTTAGAAATACAGTAGCACAAGTTATTTCCGAGGGCAAGCATAAACGCATTAATACACCACACGTGGCGATTCCTTTATTTTAGCACATACCTCTGACACACTCTACCTTCAGTGAATATTTATTCAAGCAAGCACATTACCGCATTATACAGACTTACACTGGGTGGTGATTAAGTAACGCTCAGACGATTGTTTTGCCCATAGGAGCTCGAAACGTAGCTGTGGGAGATGTGTCGGAGAGAATCAAGTTGAGAGAACACCTCAAGTGTAAAAGCTTTAGATGGTATCTGGAGAATATATACCCGGAGTCTCCGATGCCGCTAGATTATTATTATTTGGGCGATGTACAAAATATTGATACGCAGACTTGTTTGGACACTATGGGTAGAAGGACGGGAGAAAATGTTGGGATTAGTTATTGCCACGGATTGGGCGGTAATCAGGTGAGCAAACATTTGCTGGACATGACACAAATTAGGGCTGAGAGTATTCGAATAATTTAATATTCGAATGCTTTACGAGTATTCGAATGCTACGAATAAACTTCGAATATTTCAGTATTCGAATGTTATTATTCGAATACTATTCGAATATTTAAGTATTCGAATATCTCAGTACTCGAATATTTCAGTATTCGAATATCTCAGTATTCGAATATCTCAGTACTCGAATATCTCAGTACTCGAATATTTCAGTATTCGAATATCTCAGCACTCGAATATTTCAGTACTCGAATATCTCAGCACTCGAATATTTCAGTATTCGAATATCTCAGTACTCGAATATTTCAGTATTCGAATATTTCAGTACTCGAATATCTCAGCACTCGAATATTTCAGTATTCGAATATCTCAGTACTCGAATATTTCAGTATTCGAATATCTCAGTATTCGAATATCTCAGCACTCGAATATTTCAGTATTCGAATATCTCAGCACTCGAATATTTCAGTATTCGAATATCTCAGTACTCGAATATTTCAGTATTCAAATATCTCAGTACTCGAATATTTCAGTATTCGAATATCTCAGTACTCGAATATTTCAGTATTCGAATATCTCAGTATTCGAATATCTCAGCACTCGAATATTTCAGTATTCGAATATCTCAGTATTCGAATATCTCAGTACTCGAATATTTCAGTATTCGAATAGTATTGCGTGAATTATAAATCATGTTATTAGCTTACAAGATTTCACCCTGACAAACTCACAACTGAAACTAAATAAAAGTTTGTAAAAAATGAACCTAAAGAACTTGATTTATAATTCGCACCATACTATTCGAATACTTAAATATTCGAATAGTATTTGAATACTTTAATATTCGAATTATATTCGCCAAATAATTGAGCAACTCAAGTATCCGAATATTCGAATACCGAAAAATTTGACAAATAGTCCCAGCCCAAATCCAAATACCGAATAGATTTTAACGAGTTCTTCTTTGTGTTCAGGTGTTTGCTTACACTAAACGCCAGCAAATTATGTCGGACGATATGTGCCTTGATGCAGCTAGCCCCCAAGGTCCTGTCAAGATAGTGCGATGCCACGGTATGGGTGGGAATCAGGCATGGATCTATAACGAGGAGGTACGTTGTAGTAATTGAAACAGTGTAACGTCCGCGTACTAAATGCCAAATCATTTCATTAATATATTCATTTCCAGACGAAGATGATCAAACACACGAATACAGGGCACTGCCTGTCCAAACCTCGTTCGAGCGACGCGATGCAGCCTGTCCTAGCATCGTGTGACTCTAAGAATATTGGCCAGAAATGGATTATGCGTAGCAAATTCAAATGGCAAGCCAGCTAATACCAGCTGGATCTGAGTGCGACGCCTGTATGTAACAGTTGTTGACGTGTACAGTAAGTCCTCCTGGATGTAAGCGCGTTGATCGGGTCCGGCTGCTCGCGCGCGGAGGAGACACAGTGCTGTCGAGAGCTGAGAAGAATGGGCCTCGAAGGCCCACTATTAGCGACGCGTTACGTGGAACGTCCTACAGGCAGAGTGAATGAATGTTCCCATTAACTCTTGCTAGCCCTCTGGCGCAATCTTGTCAGCTCGCGATAGTATTCAGTGCCCAAGTATTTTCGCTCCTGGGTCTGGCTCGAACTGTTCCATCAATGGACAATCAATGGAATAGGTAGTGAGCGAGAGTGAGTGAAATATTTAACAAGGGACTTTTGGCCTAATTCCTGCCGCCACGCTGGCAGGTTGGATCAGTCGTTTATCAATGAATGCTTCTCTTGAGATATGAGAATTTAAATGTTTAGTAGCGGATGACCGAATCCACGCGCAGGGCTTGGCGCTTTCGATTACCGGCGCGCCAGTTGAACACGGGCGGAGAGAGTCGCTCGCGAGGAATAAGTGAGAAATGTGGCGGCAATGATCCTCGCGCGCATGAGGAGGGATTACTGTTCTTAGTAAACTACAATCAAGAACTGCACAGTCTAAAGACTGCTCTGTACGCAAGATCGAGAAGAGAAATAGTATTATATTCCATAAAAAAAAAAACAAACAAAGTCCAGTATCACCTTTCATCGATCCACCGGGTACCAGTGGAGTCGAGGGTGCAACGGAAATTGACCTCTACCTTAAAGCGACAGATCGAAGTTAAAGCTTTTAGTTACATAGGATTTATTTACTGTTATACAGCAGTATGGTGTATTTACTGCCATCTCTCGTGGTATGCCTTTGATCGATAATGCACAAGAGTGTTGAGAAGAGAAGGGATATTTCTAATTGTGCGTGGATGTACACAAAAGTGATTCGACTAGACACGTATGTGAACAATTCTTTTTCTTTTCTTTCTAAGTAAACAGTAGAGAGGGAAGCATATCAGACCACTGTTATAAATAAATAATTGTTAATACAAAAGATATGAGAGTGACGTATTTGATAATATGGGATGAGTGCAATGCCGGATGACTGGAGGATATATCAGTGCGCTGGAACATAGATATATGCTTGTGGCATAAATGTCGCCGGTTATGACAGCGTGAATGTTTGAATGCAAGCGGCAGTTATCGCGACAGGCTATTGATCGCGATTTAGGACTTGTACTGTACAATTTTCTAGCGATTAGGGAAGAGCACTGAATCTTTTTTTTTATACTGGTATTTCTAACAGTTCCTTGTTGCATCTCGTTCGTATAACTTAGTTGTTACATTTCTTTTTGTTTCGTTCGGAAGGACTTACTTATACCTGGATTCGCCATAGCAATATGAGATTACATCTACGAAATAATATCGTTTAAGAGTAATGAGAAATTATCGACTGTTATTCGCTGTAATGTTATACTTTTAAATACTTTCTCACATTCAAGGCAGAATGTCTTCCGTATTTTTATTGAAAAACGAAGTAGGTACATATTTTTACGATATTCCTACCGTCTTGCGTAGCTACGGTTCTTAATAGATTCAGACTCATTTTACCTTCCGTGTAGTAGAAGCGTGCCGAAAGATTTCGAGTGCAATACACTTGTTGAGTATTATTCGAAGGAAGAATTTCCTGTAAGTAATGTAAAAAAAAAGAAGAGAGAATGTTGTTATCAGATTCTGGCGCCCTTCCCTTGCATTATCGTAGACACTCGAGTTAATGATTTTTCACACTTTGGGGAAGAAAAACAAGCAGTTGACAAAGTGAAACATTTCTCCCAGGAAATGTTAACCGATTATTACATTCGCAGTTGGGGAAAATAACATAATCGACTCTGCAACTTTAAATAAGATGACACTGAACTACATTTATAATACTTAATATGCTATACGACTCTAAAATTTCAATTTAGAACAATTTTAATGTCAAAAGATATACTCAGTTTTATGTTATTCGAAGCCGTTGGTGATGGTGCAACAGATTATCGTTTACAGCTTAATAATATATTTAATTACCCGCAAAGCTATAGTATTTATTTTTGTACAGGACTTGATTTCTATTAAATCGATATATCATTTGAACATACGTTTAATTGAAGTTTGTATTAGCTAAATTTGTAGATAGTTTATTAGGTGTTTAAAATTGAGTTGCAGCAAGATCGTAGTAAATTTGCAAATATAGGGCGAACTCCACTTACGCCCAAATCGCCCGCGAGTTTCATTAGGGTAGTTTTCCCTACGCGTGACTGCCGGCATCGTCAAGAATTTCAGTCGATTTTCTCGAAAATGAAGCGCGATATCAAAAAATCGTATTCCTTTTTCTCGACTTATTTACTTGTTACGAGTCGAAAAGAAAGAGTAACTTTTCTTCATATCGCGCTTGATTTTCGAGAAAATCGACTTTAAAATTCTTGACGTTGCGTTCAGTGGCGTACAGGAGAACCTAGCTTACTGAAAATCACAGGCGATTTGGGCGTAAGTGGAATTCGCCCATAGAAAACGATACAATCGATACTGATCTGTAAACGTACCTTTAACTTTCAAATTATCCATCGAAATTATTTCTCATTCTTTATAATAGAAACACACAATTTCAAAACAATATATCTTCAAAGACAATAAAATAATCTATGTACGCTCCATTAAGTTTTCCTATATTTATATTAATAATATATGCGTATATCTCGTCTAAATGATTGGATTAACACTTCCACTTACTTTTTAAAACCCTTGGTACTTCTTTAAGCGTTAGTTAGTCGTTTAATGTCCAACGAGGTTTACGCAAAAGAGTACCGATTATTAGTGTAATTCTCTCGAAGTGAAACTCGCTATAAAGGATTGTAAAAGATCGTGTAACTACTTCTAACCACAGTCGGCGCATGTACATCGCTGACGCTCGCAAAAGATGCGAACGCGGAGATAATATGTGGATTACGGTTTTCATGTGCGTCTGAAATAATTTTTGAATTAAATAAAGGTGAAACTCAGATTTATACCATCTCGCGTCGCTTGAAACAATCTATGATTATGTATCGCATTTCTATTATTAGAATCATGATTCTAATAACGAATCGAGGGTTCGAGAAAAGAAAAAACATGGAATATTATTACAAGATATTTATTATATTTACTTATTGCTCCTTAACTTCGCGCAATCTCCTAACTGCGGATCTGACAGACGCAGCTGCGGTGGTCGAATAAACCCACGCACCTCCTGCAACTGTCCTTTTACATCGCTTGCAGGACCAAATTCCCACGACACTTCGCTTCATGGCATCCTATCGTGGAACATATAAATTCTACTGTGAGACACGCAGAGGGGATAGAAATATTACAAACTAGGCAAATTTCTCTTTGAAAAATATACTCGAGAATTATTATTTCTTACCTTGCCGCAGAACGTGCAAGTGTATTTGCTGTGCTGGGTGATTTCCATCTTTTTAACCATCTTCCTGAGGGAGGCACCATATCGGGTACCATACTTCCCGGTGATTCCAACCTTCTTCGTGCGTTTCGCCTGGCAATCGCAAATGAATGTATTTCGTAAACTTAATGCAATTATCGAACTGGTGTAATGGGGAAAACCAATGCACTGCTTTGAAGTTTAATTACAAGTTGAAACATCTGACGTAACTAAGCACTCGAGTATCGCTTCATAAAGTTTATCGTAAAAAGAAAACAGTAAACGTATAGGTTAAGTCGGATGAGTTTGTCATGGGATTGTTTGAACATTTGGAATAATTATTTAGCTTATAACAAATCAAATGCGTCGAAACATTGCATGTACGAACGCTTTGGACGCTTATTTACTACGAAGAATTGAGTAACAGATTGATTATTTAGCGAGGTTAATCAAACGTAACCTCAAATCATAAATTCATCACAGCCGTCTTCGACATAAATAATATCGCACAATATACGTATCAAAGCATTGCCATTGATCTTCTCCACCACAACGCGTACGATTCGATTTATATTTCAACAAGATTCACAAAATATTCGTCAATAACAATTCCTACCATTTTGCACAATTATAAGGTACGTTCCAAAAGAACCGGAAAAAGGCAGAGGCTCTAAAGCCCGATCTCCATCGCGCACGCCAGTCACCGGAAGTCGCGATGCATGGCGCATTCACGGAAAGCGCGAATTCAAATCACACCTTACAGATAATAAACCAGCGCGTATTCGCTCGTACTTCTTCGCTCATCTTCGCTAGCAACTAAACGCGAACCCACCAGTGTACAATCCTTGTCGCGATTACCGCGAGACCGATCCCAACGATGAATCCTAATCGCGATTCCGATCGGACTGAAAACTGCAACGCGTTTAAAAGAAATCTGCTAACGCGAGCAACGCGGCGCAGTGACGGCGGGTATGCAATCCCGGCCCCCGTCGAAAAGTTTCCACGTATTTGGTGGCTCCGCGGCCTGACCCCGATACCTGGCACCGTTAGATCTCGACGACGAGTGCATACGGCCCGTTGTCAGGATCGCCAGTTGGATCGCGGCCGCGTAGAGGAAAGGATTCGCGCGCCCCGCGCATGAGAACACTCGTTAAACCGGCCTGAAATATGACGTAGCCAGTGGATCCCAGACCAGCCCTGGCCCGTGCGCGTTAAATCAGTGTTGCTCATCGTCGGAGATCTCTAATAGCCTATAGAGTGATTCAACTGATCGCTTATCACTCCGCGGGACCCGCTAATCGTGGCACACACCGAGCCTGAGTGCGAGCGTGTCAATTGGTAGGAAGGCGCCCAGCCCCGGCTAACGATGGTCGTGAAAATCTACATATCGGGTATCAGCGGCAACAAGGAAGTGAGTGCGAAACAGCCACCGCGACCGACCGAGCATTAACGATATTTTGCGCGAGAGCGCACAGCTAGAGAGAGAGAGAGAGATAGAGAGATAGAGCGAGAGAGAAAGGGCTGCGCGCGTGTGTGTTTTTGCGATTGTGTGGGTGCGCGCGTGCATGTATGCGCGACTCGAGGAGAATGCCAGATTTACCGGGCACCTGAATTCATACGATATTTCACGGCTACGTTGGATCGGGTTACATCGGTGACTACGGGCGGTCACTCGTAGCGTCGATTTACGACGCGACGCTGTCACTGGCCGTGGAACTTGTTATCCGATGCGACGCGCGGAACGATCCGCTTATCGTCCGTCGAGATGCACCTCTCCTACGGACCCGGGATGCACCCTGGGTGCGTCGGGGAAACGTACATATGCTATACCCCCGACGACCACGGTGATCCCGAACGATACATTTTACGCCAAGTGGAACGTGAAATGCTGTATGTAGGCAACGGTGGAAACGTACGCGGGGGATCCTAGAACGGAATCGAGGAGATTAGCCGTGGGAAATAGAGCCCTGGGTGCTGGGTAATTGAACTATCTTCGATGAATGTTTATGTTCAGGATTTATAGGGATTCAGCGCGTCGATCCCTTTATTCTCCTCCGCAGTTGTCGTTTCGATCCTCCGTCGTGTCCATATGTGGCAGTTTATTTTAATATCGATTAGTTTATAACGTCCGCGATTGTTGATAAGATCGATGGGAATGTGTGCGCTCGATCGAACGATTGAATATTTTGATTGTTATCTGATTAATCATGCCCCTGGGGTGTTGCCGTTTCTTCCGGATCGGGCTCGAAATGATACTTTACCATTCTTTCAGGTGAAAAAAAGGCAACAGCGTGTTTTGATGATATTAGATAGCAAAAATGTAGAATACGAAACCATTGATATAACGGAGCCAGGGAAGGAATTAGAAAAGGAATTTATGCAGACAAACAGTATCGCGAGGGACAGCAAATATCCGTTACCTCCACAAATATTTAACGAAGACGACTACTGTGGGGTAATTATCATCGCGAGCATTCCCACGGGTTAGAATTCAATCGTTGCCAGAGAATGGGGATTTACTTCTACGTTCTCGTGCTCTACACAAATTTCTAGACGCCCGTGAATATTATCCTTGATTTACAAATGCTTGTAATCAACCGTCCCGCAGGATTACGAGGACTTCGATTTGTCGAATGAGATAGACGAGCTGGAACAGTTTTTGAAAGTGGCGCCGCCTGCCAGCGCGGCAGAAACTGGTGTAGAGTCGAAGCAGAGTAAGGATATCCAAGAAAACGGGAACACCACAAGTCGAGAGGTAAATGTTACCGTCGCTTTAACATAGCTCGACGATTGCCGAGGAAGTTATTAGATCTTTCAATCAACTTACAATCGTTTTAGTCATGTATCTGTGCCCTGCCCTTGGCACTAAATTTACACTCTGTCCGTACTAACTACTATCATGTTTATTTTAGCCTTCCACAGAGAAAGATTCGGCCGCACTGCAAGCAGAAAGGTAAGCGCTACAGTCACGCCGATTGCATAATTCTGTAATCATTCGTTTAAATTAGGTAATGGCCTATAACTCTAGGTATAGTGTAAATAAAAAAGACGAGCGCTTCTCGCGCGATATAACTACCGTTTTAAAAATAATAGCTTTCGTATTAGATCATTCTAACACTTCCTTCTTTCGTCGTCTCAGTGTAGAGGAAAGGACAACTCTGCCAAATGAAAATGCACAGTCAGATGAATCTAAAGCAGTAGGGCACGACGGCGGGACGGAGATCGCGCCTGAACAGAATGCAGAGCATACGGAGGAGAATGCGGATAAAAACGAAGAGAAATCCGACGACCAGGAAAAGGAAGAGTAGGCGTGAAATTCGCCCATATGACAGTGGGACGTTTCGCGCCCTTTTCGACATCCTTGGTTTTCCATCGATAAGGGTATTTTATAAAAGCTATATCTATCACATTTCTAAGGCTGAGTGAAGGTACTGCCAAGATAATATGTCTGCGACGCAGAGAATTATATCGAGTGAACAGTATAAATGAAGTATAAGCGGTAATTTTATAGAGCTATTTTATATTGCAAACGAGTACGATTTTTCATCGAGAAATTTTCAATAGGTCTGGCTAGAAGATATGGACCGATTTCATCCTTATTCATATCACTAGATAAGAAATTCTTTTTTAATTTCATATGTCGACATGTTGCATTATGTATATCGTCTTGCTTGTTACTTTTAATTACGACTCTAACAATGCGCTAGGAGATAATACATTCTCTGCAGCGAGAATGCTTTCTATCCTATCTGTTAGACTCATCCTGTTTCGAAATCATTTTTAACCTTTCGTTTCGAATTCTCGCGCTATCTGTATCTTTTATTCACTTCCCGATTGCAATCTCATTTAATTGCGCTCCAGAATGCGAACTCTTCATTTATCATTCATATTAAAAACGGCTTCCAATAATATCGAACGTTGAATGTGATAGTCATTTATTTTTAATTCTTAGATCTCATTCTCTTGGTTTTATAAAAAAAGTTTTTAACAGCTTCCCGTTGCGTAATGAAATTTGGACAGTACGACACTCAGTTTTGCATAGGATGCAATTGTTACAAAAGACGACGCGAAATTAGTTGTGATCGATTTTACCGATTTTTATCAATTTCATCATGCGCACTAATAATTCTTTATTATCGAGTACATATTAAAATATCTCTTGATATTATTTCTAAGCAAGTTAGGATTAATTTAGGGCAGATTTCTTAGTTTTGCATAAATCATCGGACTAAATTGCATGCGAATTCAATTACTGTCCATATTATTTTTAATCCGGTTCGTACAGACCATCCCCTCGGGGAAATGGAAACGAAGCGCGTGTGGCGTAATTTATAATCGCAATAGCTCGTTTACTTTTCTTACGCTCGAGCTATTTACTTAGAGGCCAATTAAATATCCAGTACACCGAATTGTTGAGAATCCCAGACCCTTTTATCAAAGGCCTACTTCCGATCGCGTCTCTACGAAGCGTAGCACCGAAGCTTAGTCCAGACAGCTTGAAACAGTTTATTTCCTATGTACCACCCACTTGCTGATAAAATAATAGGCAGGTATCAATCACGAACAAATCGAAGCTTTACGCAAGTGTTACGAAACTGTTTTGTTACGAGAATAAAAGAAACATAAGATACAAAGTTTATGACGTAATGATTGTGCACGAGATAATAAGCCTGACTAATTTTAATCTAGCATATCGCAGCTTCTTGAATATAAAACATTTGCTACGACAGATGAGCTGGAAAAAGAATTATACAAAAGCTTTTTTCTGAAATAAATCGAGAATGTCTACCGCGTTGTTATCGTAGGAACGATTATATCCGTAAGTAATAGGTGTTGGACACGAGCATTGCAGTTAATAAATTTTAACACGGTATATTCGAAATGTATATTTACGAGAAAAAAATAATAATTCATTACACATGATGTATAGGAATCATGCTGATCATTGTTACATGCATATGAAACTTTACTAATAAATATCATAACGGAAATTTAAGAAATCTGTTTAAGTAATCCCGTACGTACATCAGTTTTGCAATCTAAGAGACACTCTGGATACATACATTGCAGAGCACTAACATTTGTACAGATAATTTTCGCAAGGAAGATACGTGACTTGTTAAACAGTAGAATTATGCAGAGTACAAAGGTGATGAAACTTTCATTCCAGGAACGTCTATCACACGATGTGGTAAGTAACATATTATCAATACATTAATTCATAATGCATTATAAATCGTATACATATAGTTTCCGTTCTGTATTATTTTCAGTGTCTAATAAATATGTTAACAATTATATTATTCGTATTATTTATTTGCTTTGTAAATTATAAGTATCTGTTTGCGTCAACGGTAATTAAACGACTAGTATTAATGCTAATAAATATGAAAAGAAAATATCTACAGTTGCGTATACCTTTTAAATATCGTAACAAGAGGTAACGCTTGAAATTGTTTAAGGTAGCAGACTTCGTTCGAATTACACGTATAAATTAGACTCGATCAAAGCAACGTTAAACGTGTGGTGCGATTATTCTTAGGAGAATACGTTCCATCATGTCCCATCATGCAGTTATTGTCAGTTCAAGTTTGTTCGTTAACAGAGCGAGATTAAACCGTAAGATCTGTGTGAGGCGTATAATATAAACTCTTCAAATATCTTTCCCTTGTATGTTTGCAGTCTCTCCTACGATGAAACGAGAACAGCCTGAAAACAATAATTTTCGATGTGTTTTTGGCGATACTTATGAGGACCTTTTATAATATAATTAATTACAACAAACATACAAAACGCCAAAGTAATTTCAAATAAATTCGTGAATCGTTAAGAAACATTCTCTGTGCTCTCAGAGAATTACTTGATCGTCTTCGGTAAAACAAAAGGTTGAATTTAATTCGATATGTGTGAAAGCACGATCGACGTTTAATTCTTACAATGGATGTTTAGAACATAGAACGTTGCGAAGAAAAAGTGAGATTGAAATGATAGAGAGTTATACAAAGGTTGAAGGTTGCTTTTCAGTTATGATCCCATCGGTCGAAAGTGAGAGTGATGGTATAGAAATGGCATCTCTTCTGTTTTTAAGTGAATAAAGAAAAAAAAATCAAAAACAAAGGCGTATATTCTTTTTATAGAATTTTGTTTATTTCTTTTTTTTTAGATTATTTATTAGTTAGGTCATTAGTATTTGCTGTGCATATTTATTCATATCTTTTAATGTATACATATTATACAACATCTTTGCTAGTACACATTCATTGTGAATGCAAAAACTAATATCAAATGTTGAATGTTACTCAGAAGTAACGCACAATATAACAAGTATACAAATATTGTTCGTAATAACAGATATTTTTGTACACTCAAATGACGTAATACAATGCACATAGTTCACGTGTGATTTCTAAAATCACAATTCTAGACACTGTAATGCAGCTTTCTTGTAGGTACGCGGTAGGGTAAATTGTTTCTGTTTAACGGCGCTGTAGAGACCTCGGAATTCGAACTTCAATGCGTCTCGTAATTCAAAAGAATACGGGAACAGAATTAATTAAGAAAGAGGTGTAAAAAATAAAAATAGTACCAAGTGAGATATGACCTCGCTGCGTGCGAGTAAATAGTCTGCTACGTATCAAAGCTGCATAATCAATTCTAGACACCATTCAACAACCGCACAAAGGATCCGATTAATACACGTCGCGGCAAGCCTCATTATAATTTGTTTCAACGTTTCTCATAGTTCGTAAATTAGTATATAATTTAGTAGCGCGTGATGTTCGTGAAAAGCATTCCTCGCGAGTTACTTTTCACCAAATAAGAAAACGGAAATTAGAACAAATTAGTATCTGCATTAGTAGTGATACATCGTTTCAACGGACGCACTTTTAAAAGTCCACCATAAACTTCATACTTATCCAGGCACTATTAGTATGTATTAAAACAAATATGAGTAGAATCATCAATACGTACGATTACTTGAACGAAAGGTAGAAGAAAAAATTAAAAATGCAATGATCGCTAGTGTAGAATAATGCTGCGAATAATGATGCTTGGTACCGCAAATAGTTTTCTCCGATTCTGCTCGATTATAGCGTAATGCTTTCTCTTTGTCGTAAAATAAATATCTCTCTTAATGTACAATATTACCCATACAAATTAAATAACAAAATGATATCCGAATTTCGGCAGCTCACTATCTCGTTAATAGATTCGATAAGTTTCCAACATAAAACAGAACTATCCTTTAATAAGTACCGCCATAAATAGTGGTAAGTAAAGTACTTCCTACGCTGGTATTTGCCAAATAAATTTTAAACTGCACGCCGCCGATGCTGTGGACCGCGACGTTCGCATAAAGCGAGTCTCGCGATTTCTAAGACAGTAGTTTTCGTATAGCCAGCCGTAATAACGATATTTAACAAAAAAAATTTCCCTTAAGATACTAGTTGCACCTGTAAAAGGAGTGCCGTATTATGCAGACCGTATTTTCCAATGTTGAATAAAAATTGTGCTATGCCACTCGGACAATGAAATATTTCGTAGTATTTTTAAGTTCCTTGTTACATTATACCAAAAATATTATGCACGTGTTGTTATTATGCAGAGTCTCAAGCACTGTAGTTCATATTATATTATGCTTACAAATCATGTATTACTCGTAATGACAAAAAAAAATGAGAATCGAGAAGATTACTGTGAATTCTTGTACCGTTTAAAAAAAAACCTCCGTAGTTGGAGAAAAACAGTTTTGAAATCCCCGAAATTTATATCACATACATGCGTTCTAATTCGCGTAACGCTGACAAGTATCAGCCACGATTTTTTTCCTGGATCTGTGGCTTTAATAAATAATTATACACGATATATAGGCTCCATATGTGATACACACTTTGAGGAATACAATGCGTCTTTCTTTTCACGGGGATACTCGTCTTGTCGCGTTTGAAATTCACAGTTTACAATACGTGGAGTAAAAAATAGAAAAAAAATTTGAACTGTTATATTATGCTGAGAAGATTAATCAATCGGGATGCGATTGATTTGCTTCGGTTAAGTAATTGTAAAATGAAACATTACTTACAGTCTTACATTAAGGGGCAGAAAATCAGTCTACAGAAGGTTTGCGATCTCTTCAAAAAAATCTCTTAAGTAAAAATATTAAGCACATTGTCCGTAATATACGTTTGCAGTAAATTATATACATGAAAGCAAAGTACACTTATATTATACACACTCCGCGCATCGATTGAAAATTAAAATTTCGATGTTAACGCGACGAATAAAAACGTGTCTGACTTCTGGAAAATTGCTTGTAAGTCAGAAACTGGCGAACACACGTTTCAACGTGTTCCCTTTAGGGAACTGTATTTTGCAATTGTCGATTTTATATGTTTGCAACGAGATATAAAGAAAGCATAGATAATGTATACACGCGAAGATAAATGCTATTATGCGATTTCTCAAAGTGGTACAGTATTGCCAAAGCTGTAGAATTCTTTCGTATTCTGTTTATTCTACACACTTTTTTGTGCTCCACCCGCAGCCATCGCTAAGTGCATTAAGAAGGCTACGACAGTCTCTCAGTTACAAAATTATAAACTGCATATACCTAGATTTCTCAGAGATATGCAGGGACTAAAATTAAACTGAAATATAAATACACACGTTTACGATGCATGTAACTCGGGCATAGAAAGTACCAATTACTGTAATAAAAAATATGTAAGAAATTGCTACTACCGAGTTCTTTTCGTTAATCAGTAACGCATAAATAACTAAATAAAATATTATGCGAAATTATAATTTTTTGCTACGTGAAATCTACTTTAAGTCACGTGCAGAGTTTCTTTTAAATATTAAACGTTATTAAATAAACATTGTACATTCGATTGATCTCTACGTTTCTAATACGCATAAGTACCTTTTCATTTAAGAATGGCGATGGTGAAATAAACATCTTACAGATAAGAACAAAACCACGAAGCAAAATACTGTTGTAACTATTATAGGATATTCGCGCTATTAGCGATAAACACCGGTAATTAATATGTTAAGTATTATGCATATGACACCTATCAGGTGTCAGTAACGATAATTATAATTATGTATACCTCATGAAAGGCATAGAAATTAATAATACGACAGTGCGATATGGATTCTGAGAATTGTATAAACGATTATATTGCAGCGGTTTTTATCTTCTCTGTACCGAAATTAGTAGCTTATAGAAGCCAGCATTGGCAATACCAAAAATGAAGTGTCTGTGTACAAATCTTCTTTAAAATATACTTTTCTATACATTTTCATGTAAAATGCCACCTTCTGCGACTGATTTTCTGTTAATTTATTTTTCTATTGTATGCACTAACTTATCATTTCATATACTAATAAAATTTAGTTAATCCGTACCAAAGTATTTCTGCCCGAAATGATTTGGAGCTACACTATGAATCTCCGATGTCAATATCTTCATCTGTAAAAGGGAATTTAATTTCACTGAAAAAATTGAGACGCATTCACGACTTACAAATGTAGCTTAACTTGCAAACTAACTGTAATACTCTTCTTAAAATTAACTAAAAATTGTTTATAATCGAATTGCGTGAAATGTAAAATGTTTCCTTTAAGGGGGCTAGGCAATCGAAAAATGAAATTTTTTTGTTGTTGCGTTTTCCGAAAGTAATATCTATTCTGAATAAAATGCCGCTTGGTTTATAGTAAAATTCGGAAAATGCAATAATAAAATCGATTTTTCGACTGCCTAGTCCCCTTGAAGCTTGATACTGAATTTGGTCGATAATTGTGGAGTTCAACAGAGATGAGAAACTTTACTTACGACGTGCTAAACGTTTATGTAAATCATTGCTGTGCATTCGTAAGTCACGCATAGAGAACATACCTGAGGGAAGGCAGTGACTAGAGATTTGGCAGCGATTGGCGTACAAAATAAGTTTGACAAAATGATATTTTCTTCCAGCACATTATGCTCCTTCAAGATAGCTATTGCCTTTATCACAGTGTTCCCAGTACCTTTAAATCAATAGCATTATAATTCTACGACATGCAGGCACTCATACTTTGAAAAAAGGATAATTTTGCATTCTTACACCTTCGTCGACGTGTGTACAACAAATAAGAACCAGGACATTAACGATTCTTAAAGATTAGAAGCTAGAACCTTGCACTTACTCATTATCGGATACATTAACAGAACTTTCCTCTCGGATATGTCGTCTGGAAACTTTGCATAAACCACTTTGGCTTCGTGAGTGTCCGCGTCACTTTCCACCAATATCTTCCCAATTCTTATGCTACGACAACAATCTCTCAAACCCTGAAAAAATATGCGATTAATGTGATCTAAGAATTGAGGCGGCAAAAATATGCAATTCACCTGTTCCATGGCCTCTCCGCTTCTCACTATGGACACACCGCAGTTCCCTTTCTGGTACTTCAAGCCGTTGTACTTGGCTCCCGTCGGTGTAGTGACCACACATTTGGAAAACGGTAGTTGATTTAAACTTTCTTCTATTACCAGCCTTATCTAAAAATGTCAACAGAGGAGTATATATTACTCGTTCTTCTGTGAGAACAATCTAAGTCACATACACATCCCTTGCAGAGCCTGCTTATGCAGCGCAATTGTTATCAGTGCGCGTACCTTAACGGTATTTGCATAAGATTAGAACAGGAATGCCGTAATGACGAATTCATGGAAGCCAAGAAGAAGGTAAGACAAAACGTTCTTGGCATACAATTAACTACACATTTTCGACGAATATAGAGTTATTCGAAGTGTAATGCGAAACGTTGGTGCCGAGGATGTGCCTCTTTCCCAGGAAAAAAAGCTTTCTATTTTTGGTCGCGCGTACAATTCTTCCGTGACATTCGAAGCTTCGCGTGGAAAAATATCTCAAAGTGGCGAAAGTTACGTGAAACGTGAGTGACACTCGATCGAATAGCGTTATTAACGGAAAAATCGAACTCACCAGTCGGTCGGCGTAGAACTTGAAGTCACTCCTCGTGGTGTTTCTGCAATGGAGATGCATCGTGTTCAAATAATCTGTTTAATGGCAAATGAACGACGTGACGCACTGACATCGTGCCGGCTTTTAAATATTTAAAAAAAAAAAGAAGAAGAGTCTTTTACGGAGACTGAATGATGATTCGTGATCGATTTACTTACTTGTCCCTCAATATAGTCTGCAACTCCTTCACCTGATTGTTGCACGGAAGAATCTTCAAATTCGGCCCATAAACGTCGCTGACATCGTTGCTTTCGTTAGATTTCTTTGTCACCGAAATAATCTCCGTGCTACCCATATTGGATTCTTCACGTGCATGCAATACCTTCGTGGATGTTTCTCCAGCGATGCGCGCACTGCAAATGATGCAAATAGAAAAAATAGAAAAAATAGCGGCCAGGGGTACCACGAATTCACTGGCGCTAGGGAATTGTATTATTGCCTCGAGGTTGGCAGGCCTCATTGGATTTTCTTACTAGCGGGCAAATTATTTTCACACTCTTTGGGCGAATTCCACTTACGCCCAAATCGCCCAGAATTTTCATTAGGGTAGATTTTCTCGAAAATTAAGCGTGATATAAAAAAAAGTTACTCTCTCTTTTCTACTTATAACAAGTAAATAAGTCGAGAAAAGGAAATAGGAGTTTTTGATATTGCTAGTTTACACCTTTCACTGGCCAGTCAAGCGCAAAAACTGAACAAACTATTAGAAAAAAGGTTGTATAATGACCTGCAGCTTTTGTTCGCGGCATAAAATATTGGATTATAAATAAATAAAATTTTAATATCCCTGCATCGAACGCGTGGGTTAATACTTCTCCCGCTCCATAGACGTGGAAACACGTCGATGTCAGAATCCGAGTATATAGATTTTTAACGCATCGTTAAATACGGTTTTTAATTTAAGTTGGTAATAAATGCAGCGCACTTCAGACAGCATCGTTATTAATTTGAAGTACGCATCGTCCAGCATCGTCGAAAAGATGGTGGATCGAGTCGCTGGTTTTGGTGTTGTCGAGTATCTTTCATTTTAGAGGAATTTAGACAAGACGTATCTTGCTCGCGGAGCGTGAATCAGAGAACCGAAAATGGGCTCGAATAAACGGCACAAAACCGAGAAGAGCCGGGACGCTAAGAAGAAGCGTCACCGCAGTCGGTCACGGAGTTATACGCCTGAACGCGAGAAATCGGATAAGCACAGGCACCACAAAAAGCACAGAAGGAAAGAGCGCAAGGATTATGACAGCGATGGTTATTATCTGATTAATTCCTATTTACAGTATTAGTTGCACGATGGCCATTCTCGATAACGCGCGTCCCTTGCAAATTGCTTATGCGCCCACGAGCGTAATGTAATATTGTTTGTTGCGTGCAGTTAGTTAGGCTACGCTTTCGGGTTCCTCTTCGTTCTTCTTCTCTGGTTTCGAAACTGTATCCGTGTTACATCGGCAGACATACTTAGCGAGTCTCGAAGTACAAGATTAAATAATTCGGAGGAAATTGAAGCAAATAATGATTATATTATTCATAGGTACATAAGCATTTTCTACGATGAACATACCGCATTTAATATCAGTTAATACTGCGCCCGTTTCATTCCAGTCGAAATAGTTAACGCGCCTCCTCCGCCAAAGATCTCTAAATCGTCCCACCCGTCTACGCCTCCGCCCCCTGAGATTTCGAAGCAACGCAGTCCGTCGCCAGCCAAGGGCGGAGGAACGCAGAGCTCCTTGTCCATAGACGAGACTAATAAGTTACGAGCGAAATTAGGGTTGAAACCGTTAGAGGTCGATACCGTTTGCAAGGATGACCCAAACAAGATTAAGGACGATCTGGGAGAGTTTTATCACAAGCCTGCTCCTGATGTTAACGAGAAGCTGAAGACACAGAAGTTAAAGGAGAGGATTGGTACACAGAAACAGAAGAGGCAGATCGAATCTAATCTAGCTAAAGTAAAGAATCTAGGCGATTGCGATTCCGACGACGATGCTAGAGCTTGGATCGATAAGAGCAGGCACATGGAGAAGGAGAAGAAGAAAGCAGAAGAAAGAGTAATCGTATATCTAGAATACTTAAATATTCGTGTTAACAACAGATTAAGAACAGAGCTTTCTAATTTCTTTTAAGGCCAAAATGTTGGACCAGTTGGACGAGGAATTCGGAATTGGAAATCTGGTTAAAGAAGAAATCCACAGCGCACGTAACACTGCTTACACCGAGAAGAATTTAAAGGGTCTGAAAGTGGAGCACAAGATCGTGAGTATTTATATTCGCAGCGTGTTTTAATAGCCGTAGAAATTGAACTGTATTATTCGAATGTTATTTTAAAATAGGACAAGTTCGAAGAAGGTAAAACAGTTATCCTGACACTGAAAGATCGCGCGGTATTAGACGAGAGCGAAGATGTACTCGTGAACGTGAATATAACGGACGAAGAGCGTTACCAACGGAATATATTAAATAAGACTAAGAAGCCTGGTTACGACGCATACGACGAAGATAACTACGATGAATACGGTATTCCAAAGAAGATTGTCTTGGAGAAGTACGACGAAGAGATCGAGGGCGAGAAGAAAGATACTTTCGTACTAGGAGTGAATATGAAAGAAGTTAAGCAGTCTAAGCTTGATTCCGTGAAGCAACGTTTGGCGAACAAGCGATTAGAGTCATTGCATTTAGCTGAGCCGAAACTAGCCAGTGAATATTACAATGAAGAAGAACTCGCGAAGTTTAAGAAACCAAAGAAGAAGGTAAATCTTCGGAAATAATGTTCTAATAATTTTCACGAGTGTTGTTAATACTTTGTCACCTCACAGATTCGAAAAATCAGGAAGAAACTGAAAGCAGACGATCTGATTCCTGAAGACAACGATTATCTCCGAGATCTTGGAAGTAGAAGAAGCAAGCGACCGGAAGAAGCGACGATCGAAAATGATGGTTTAGATGTGGACGACTTAGGAGGTATTTCTAAGCCTCAAGTTTCACGGCGTTGTTTACTATACTGTTTTAAAACTTTATAAACCATTTTTGTACCAATTCTCGAATCCAGCTCCCGCCGAGGATCTCAGCGGAGTGAAACTGGAAGAAGACGACAAGGAATTGGAGTTGCAACTAGCATTGAAGAAAGCGCAGCGCTTTAAGGAATCGCAATTATCCAGTATCGAGCAGGTCGTTGAAACCATAAAACAAGAGCCCACAGGTTCGGACGACGGTCAGGCTGGGAATATCGTTCTTAATGCTACGGCAGAATTTTGTAGAACCTTGGGAGATATTCCTACTTATGGTCTAGCTGGGAACAGAGAAGAGAATGGCCAGGAACTTATGGTATCAACTCGTTGCAATGTCGTTCTTTTACAGGACTAAAGCTTTTTCCAAGTCTATTCCGTAATTCAAATTGCAGGACTTCGAAATGGACGGAGTGAAAGAGGAACCGCCTGCGAACGAGGAAGAAGACGATGGTCGTGGTGCATGGAACACAGTGCAACTAGGTATCTCCCTCGATTCTTTTTATATATTTTACGAAACACAAATCGCAATTAATTTTGCTTTGAAATATTAATAATCCAACTGTATTCTAACGACAGACGAAAGCACGTCGGAGCCAGTAACAATGGAAAACGCGATTCTGGATGCAGAACCTTCTCTCGGGCACGGCGTCGGCGGAGCGTTAAAGCTCGCGATGAGTAAAGGCTATTTGCAAAAAGAGGACAGTAGTCGGCCGTCTGCATCGCGTTTCGCCCATTTACAGGCTCAGAATTACTCGATAGAAGACAAGACTTACGGGTATGTATGGCACATAACTATCGGCTTCGATACAAGATGCTTTCTTACACGCTCTCAACGGGCTCTCATCGTGAGATCGATGTAAGAAATACTCTTCTGTCGAACGCCTTCGAAGCGAACCTTGTTAGACACGAGACTCTAGTGAATTTCAAACTGTTAGTTAACAGTCTCTTAAATAGAGCCCGGATTTCGGTGCTCGGGAAATGGATGATCTGCTACAGCAACGAGAGTTTAACTACTTTGTCGGAGATGGTGAAAGGCCTGAGAAGCGAGTAGGATGTTAATTGAGGTATGTTTATGTTATGCGATTCTATTCTCGCGCGCGATAATCGAAGGTTCTAATTTCTAGACAAGTCCAGTGTGGATTAAAGTTACATCACTCTGATTAGTGATAAATGAATCCTTGTTAAACACCATAAATCATAAATGTAATCGTCATCTGTTATACTCTAGCATGTTTCAACGTACTAAGTATGGTGCGAACCAAGGGTTTATAAGATAAGGATTCTTCGTATCAATTGTAATTTGTTTCTAATATCTTCCGTGCATTTGTCTTCTTTGAGAACCACAGTAAACTAAAAATTTGGAGTGCTTTATACGGATATGGGTTTACTTACAATAGCATACGACTTGTTTAGACTCGTGTTGATTCAATCGCATAATGTAATGTATCTTGAGAGCTCAATAGCCTGCTTTCCGATTACTATATTCACAAACATGATCGATATCCACGGTGACTTAAGTTTCTTGAAACACCGAATTCCATGGGCTCCTATAAATTTTTCTATCCAAAAAGAGTATCTATTTTATCCGTCTACTTTATCTCTCTTTCGTCGAGGTCGGACTTCATCCACGCTTTTCCCTTTTCAGAGACGACGACAAATTTGGTAGAAGAGATCGTTTCAACGGTCCGACCTCTGAATTCAAAGAAAAGGACGGTTTTAAACCGAACGTTAAATTGGAGTACATCGACGACGATGGGCACGTTTTGAGTGCTAAAGAAGCTTTTAGATATCTGTCGCACAAGTTCCATGGGAAAGGTCCGGGGAAGAATAAGGTTCGTGACTTTACGACGATCGTTTCTCCCATTTGAAAGCTGCAAGGCGCGTGACTAATTGTATTGCGTAACATTGTAGGTTGAAAAACGGATGAAGAAAGCGGAACAAGAAGTTCTAATGAAACGTATGTCATCCACGGACACACCTCTAGGTACACTTAATTTATTGCAGGCGAAACAAAAGGAAACTCAATCGCCGTATATAGTGCTGAGTGGCAGCAAGCAAATGCAGACGTAAGTAATCGGATGTTAATTAAATTACGTAGCTTATTATTACCGCGTGCTAATAACGAATGATTTTCTTCCAGGACTAGTATATCAAAGTCGAAGCATTAAAGGCTTTAATGCTAACTTTAATACGAGAATTGTATATAATATACAGACAGGAGAAAATCTCTTATCGGTAAATTTGTTCGGTCAGTACAGTACGTTACCGATCGTCGAGAAATAACAATACACATTCTTTTTGATTTGTTAATTCAAGTACAGGATAATAAAGCAACATTTGTGAGTTTATAAAAGATGTTGATTTTCCATTACCTTTTTCCTTCTCGAAGGAAGACTAAAATTCTTAATTGACAATTCAAGAGTTTTATGCTTCTCGGATTTACTCGCGTTATACTCCTAACAGCGAATCAAAGTTATCTTTAATGTAAATTTCCAAGGTTTATACGGCTCGAATATTATTTACACTGTACAAGTTGGATGTAGTAGCCGAAGATATGAAGTATTCAGTACCGTATGCCAGAGAAAATTATCTAAATCTTCTCAGTCTATATAAAGTAGTACAAATTCATTTTTTGTCACTTCTTTTCATAGATAATATCGTCTTATGCTTATGCAAAATATTCTCTTACATTAAAGGAATACACATACGTCTATCACAATAAAATTAAGTGGGGGGACAAACGACGAGCTATCTTACTTTAGCCACGTTAAAGAATTACGATCTACACTCTGAACAGTAACAAGTTTGTAAAGGCTGCTTTATAGTTTAACACGCGGGCTTACCCCTTTACTTCTGCATCCTCAATCACAATGTTCACGATTAACTTCTACTCTTTATCCGTAAAAATCTCTACTTGGATGATACAAATTTGAATGCTACAAAATATTTTACCGTCCCTAAACAGTCGCTATATAAACGTTCGCTGAACATTCTTTGCTTAGTATGAAATGGTATTGTGAAGTTGAAAATATCTTTCTTCTCTCATCAAGCGAAAGGATTTTCTGGTAGTCGTATGTCAATTTGTATTACTCTCGGCCGACATTGCGTAGATCGGTGTCGCGACTTCGTGTCGAGAAAATGGTAACAATTCGTCGCTACAAAGAATGCTGCAATGGCATTAAGTATAGGTATCCCTGATATCACAAGGCTTCGCTTTGTGCAAAAATATTAATACTTGATCTCACGAATCTTACACGTTGCACAATAAAATCTATAAATTATATTTTATAAATAGGCGTCTCCAATTATACACGTTTAGTTACAGTTACAGTTTTTGATAATCGTTTAGAAGACTTGCTCTCTACTCCCTATTCACGATTCATTACTTCTCTCTTTTCTTGTTTTTTTTCTCTTCTTTTTTTGGAAAGTTTGGCACTTCTCTTAACGGCTCACGAAAAGTAATAGGAATTCCTTCTTTCCCAATTTTCAACCGTTTATTTAGAAGCAGTGTTTCCCGTTGACGAGGGAGCATAATATCTACTGTTAACTTCGAACCGCGAATAACTTATAATAAGTTCTAAGAAAGACGTTTGAGCAGCTCTGAAAGGCTTTCAAAGGAATAGAATTGAGTCATGTTCAATCGCTAAAATAGCATCTTCGTTGACGGACGAAAATGTTGAGTAATTATATGTTAACAGTAGAAAGCATACCAAAGAGAATTCCTATTATTTTTTAAACAACCTGCTACACACTCTGATATTTATTTTAACTTACGGATATGACTCTGTTTGCTGGACTCTAAGAAATTTAGTTCGCACCAGTAACACCATGCCTGTCGTAAAATTGATAAATTTCCAATGAACTTTATACTATACAGTTGTCTAACAAAATTATATCACTACGCAAATGAAAAAAAAAACAAATCCAACATCCTCTGTGTTACTGTTATGTTAAACAAATTTCTTATCATCGGCAAGTTTATATATATATATTATATTCGTGTAAATGTTCCCTATTCTCACCTACAAGTCAGAATTAATGCAAACTACGCGAAATAGATAAATATTTTCAGTAAACACTAGACCCATGGATTCTTTTCAATCCTTTCTCTTAAATCCTCCTTTTTTTCATATGTATGTACTAAGATACTCAACTAATCTGTTAAGTTTTTATATATATTATAAATTGACTCTGTTTTCTCATTCTCTCTAATCTTCCACTCCAGTATACAGAGTGCTTCAGAACTGTAGACAGAAACGTTAATCATATAATAGAACTCATAAAAAGAAACAAGTCCTTATAATCAGGCTTTCGAACTATTATACTTTGCGAGATATTCTGTGCTTCAATTTGCAACTTTATACAGAACAACTCGGTGTACCTTTCTGCATTGGTTTACGAAGACTAAATACCCCGAAACTGTTAATTAATGGACTTACGTTTCTCACGACCTTTGTAGTTCTTTTAATCAGTTCTGTCAATGAAATTAGTTTATATCTACATCTCCGAAACACCCTGCGATAAGGTATTAAAATCATTTGGTATAAGTATCGGTAAAAGGGAAGTGCGAGCCCCAAATGTTTCAATCGATGATCCGCTGAACCATCAAATGTCCCGTTAAAAAATGAAAATCGATCATCGTATCAAAAGTGTGTGTGTACAAGAAGCTAAGCAATAGTATGAAACCGTGGTAGTAAACGATCGAATAGTAATGGTAAAGTTACTACTAGTTTTTCGGGTATACCTTCCTCAAGGTGGTGACCTTCCAAGGTATCTTCCTCGAGCGGAACATCATAAGCAATTGTTATCTGTTCAATGTCTCTACTTTCTGGTTCTGAGCGTTCTTGTTCACGTTCTCCTCTTGGCCAGTCGGGCTCGGGAGTCTGACCGGCTTGATCGATTTCAACTTGGTCGTTCCACCGTATCTGAAGTTCACGTCGCTGCAAGTGTCCAGAGGGTGCATGGTGCCGGTCAAATTCGTCAGGTCCTCGTCGGTGGTGGCCTCCAGTTTGCTGGTGGGGACCT
The DNA here is from genome assembly GCA_963932335.1 of Andrena marginata. Taxonomy (NCBI): domain Eukaryota; kingdom Metazoa; phylum Arthropoda; class Insecta; order Hymenoptera; family Andrenidae; genus Andrena; species Andrena marginata. The sequence continues at coordinate 3,966,388 of OZ010660.1, forward strand.
TCCTCACCGATCCCAGCTCGTAAGCGGACTTGGACGACTTCAGCTTAGCTTTAGCGTTCAGCGGCAGCGAGACCGATTTCTCCAGATTATCTACGAGCTGGATCTTCAGGTTCTTGTCGTTTTGCGTGACTTGCTCGTCGGGGGAGTTGACCGTGTCGGTGATCTGGATGTCTATGTTGACCGTCTTCGGGTCGTTCTCGTCGTCGCGAATCGTCTGCTCGGAGTACTCGTTCCTCAGGGCGGCCAGTTGTGCTCGTTGCTTCTGTATGTGGTTGTGCGAGTTCGAGAAGAACGAGGAGACCCTCTCGAGCTTGGCGACCAAGTTCGGTTGGCTGAGCGTCGATTTCAGAGGGTAAGGCGTGTCTATCGCGGCGTTGTTCTTCAGGAGATTGTGAGACTCCCTGCCCGTCGAGTTGCTCTTTATCATCGCGAACTTATTGTTGTCCTCGATCACTTTCATGGGGTAGGATCTGCTGGTCGTGCTCCTGCGCTTCTCCGCGAGACTCAGCTGCGCGATTATTCGGCGAATATCTCCGGGGAATTCGATGTCCGGCCGGGTGTCGGAGAGCTGTTGAATGAAAGCGCCTAGAGTCGTGACGGTAACCTCTAGACTGCGGTTCTGAGATTCTAATTTGAGGAGAGTCGATTGTTGCATCGACCGTGTCGTTTCCATACGGTGGAGATTGCTCATAGTGATCTCGAGTTGCTCGCTCAGCTGGCCGACCTCCTGCGTCAGCTGCTTGTTCAGCACCTTCATCTTCTCCAAGTTCTCGATTTGCGGCTTCACCGACATCATCTCTTCCTGCAGCACTTGGTACTCTACTCTATACTCGTTCAGCTGCTTCGTGATCTCCTGGTCCGGATAGAACACCCGCTTCATCACGCGGTCCAAGATCTCTTTGTCCACGGCCGGGACCCGCGTCTTCAGATACTCCATGATCTCTTCGAAGCTGTCGCACCTCAGCAATTGATCCTGATGCTCCTTCAGCAACGCCATCGACACTCGGAAAAGCACCTCGGTGCTCTCCAGGAAAAGTAGATCAAAGACCCTGGTCACGAACCCCAGCGGGAACTGACTCGCGAACAAAGTCAGCAACCACGGCGCGGCGTACAGCGTGGGCGAGACTTCGTGCTTATCGAAATGACTATAAATCGCTGGCAACCTATCGTGCAGCAATCTGGATAATTGGTACAGGTACAATTGTAACGCAGCCATGTCGGGGAGGTAGAGTTTCCTCAGGCCCCTTCGGAACATCAGGTGCCGCAGCAGGAAGAACGCCTGGTCCTCCGACATGTGCAGCAAGAGAACGCCAGCGACAAAGCTCAGCCCCTGACAATAACCGACCTCGTGATCGAGGAGCGAGTAAGCCTTCAACAAATTGAACAGCGCCAGCTGTCCAGGCCCTAACGCTGAACTGAAATACGGATGATTCGGGAACGTTCGGCCGAGATCTATCAGTATCGCGTGCTGCTGGGACGTAAGCTGCTTCAGAAGTAACTCGTAAGGCGTATTGTAATTGGGGAAATCTCGAGTGTCTATGGGCGGTTGCTTCAGGCAGAATTGCTCGGCTAAAAATTGCCACACATCTCCCCTCTTCCCTTTCGGTACACCTGCGTGGAACAAAGTTGCCGTTACGAATTTCAAATCACCTTTTGGTTTAGTTTAACCCGCCTACGATCACTCGATGTCCTATCGAGGCGAGATTTTCTACTGACTTCTTATTACCTTGCTTAATGGCGTGCAAGAGCATTTGATTATCACATTTCGTGGAGACCCTCGACTCTTTGCTAACGAGAAGATCCCAAACTTCCATTAATTCACGGCCGCAACTGCTGAGTTCGTCGTACTCCAATTTTATCCTTTTAACAGTCGCTTCCTCCTGGCGCACTGTGATAAAAACAATCGTTAAACATACTAACCGTGTACCATTCACTTTCTTTTTTTTTACCACGAAAGGCTTGAAAAGTTACCCCTAAGCCTGGCGTTCTCTTTTTCCATTCTTATTAATATCAGCTGCTGGTTGATGGCTTTCTTCCAAAGGTCCCTCAACTCCTGTTTCGTTCTACGCTTTGGGATAGCCTGAGGGGTCTTCATGATATTAATATTCCCAGGCTTATCGTTGTCTTTCTCGTGATCCTTGCCGGGAGTCACGACTCTGTTCAATATGGCTTGCCTCCACGAACCGTTCGCGTGTACAGGGTTATTCCCATCTGTCTCGGTTGGCGACATTTTCGGCGAGTTCCCCACCTTCAGAAAACTGCACGGAAAAAAGTAAAAAGTAACAAGTACTTCATTTTTTAGGAACCCTATTTAGCACGCTAGGAATAAGGTGATATTTGGGATTTTTTCCTAAGAAACTGTTAAGCGGATCTTTTCCAAACTTTCAGGTTATTTTAGTTCACATTCAAACAATAAAAATTAATTTTTGCGTTACAAAGTGTTCGGTAGAAATGTAGATATATGAACACGTTCGTCAGGTTGAAAATTGGCGATTGTAATGGTGGCCCCATTTCTTCCCTGAAATAGAAAAACCAAGGATTTTCTTATTTCTAGTATAATTACACTGTCGATGAACCTAAGACATTGATAAATAAACTGAATTGAACAACTCTTTTTCCATAAATATAATACGAAATATCTTGGAGCAGAATCGTAACTTTTTCTTTCAAGTACCACCAATTTGCCGACTTTGAACTTTTTTTTTTCGTTTGCTAGGTTCCTCGACAATGCAATTAAACTAGAAATCAGAAAATCCTTGGTTTTTTTATTTCAGGGGAGAAATGGAACCGCCGTTACAATCGCCAATTTGCAACTCCGCCGCGCGAGTCCTAACGAACGTATTCTTATATCTCCACTCCTACCAAACACTGTGTAACGAAAAAATTAATTTTTATTGTTTGAATGTAAACTAAAACACCCTGAAAGTTTGGAAAAGATCCTCTTAACAATGTCTTGGGAAAATATTCCCAAGAATCACATCCCCCATTCCTAGCCGTCCTAAATAGGGCTCCCCGTTTAATTCTATACCACAGTTGCGTAAAGGCTTCACACGTACATGTCCATCATAGAACTCTTTGGTCCAGTGTTCACAGTCAGTTGCTGCTCAGGCGAGACCCTCAACGATCTCGGTCTGCTAGCGTCGGACGAGATATCGACTATAGACGGTTGTCGTGAAATATCGGGGCTTTGGCTGCCGCTTTTTATCACAGTGTTAAGATGGCTCGCGTCTCTTAAGTGCGAGCCAAGGCCAAGGTCGTCCCGCGAACCCTTCCTCTTCATGAGATTATCGAAGCTATTCGTGAGCGAGCGTTTCGCCTTCATGAATATCGTGCTCCCTACGCCCACGCTTAAGTACTGATTAAGAAATTCGCTCCTGCAACAAGGCCGCGTATTAAATTCAATCGTCGATTCACTCCAGAAAATTCGGTACCCTCCGCCAAAGCTACAGAAATACTCTCACCTGTTCTCGGCCGTGTCGTGCACATGCCTCGCCTGTTTCCCCTCGCAATGAGCGCGCAGCAGCCTCATTAAAAACTGATTCTGCTCGCGCAAAGTTGTACCGGTATCGCCAGCGGACTCCGCGCCTTTGTACCTGTTTACGACGATCTCCTGCTCCTCCTCGGGCAACAGTTCCATCCGCGAGAAGATTATGCTCTGAGTCCTTCGGTCGTTCTGCCCTAGAACCCCGGGGAGAGACACGCGAGCTCATTAAACGTCGACCGGGCGAAATCTCCTTGGAAAAATAAACTAACGCGGTAAATTACCTTCGATTTCCTGGCACAGCTTGTTGTACCAATACATCGGGCAGTGCTCGCACGAGAACACCGAGAACCTTTCCTTTCTCGTAACTTCACCGGTCCCAACGTACGCCTGCGAGATGGCTGAAACAAATACGTTTACTCGATCAAGTAATCTTCCATTACTAGGCAAGGCAAATATAATCGCGTGCATACGCTTCTTTTACCAGCGACAAGGTCGTCCGCCACGGACTCCGACTGGCACTTGAACACATAACCGATGAAGCACTCCACATTACTCTCCTTGCAAATGAAGCCGAAGTGCTCGGGGTTCTTGATGCCTTGCACGCAACTAGCCACGTCTCTCAGCAGCTTGTGAAGCAATACCTGCTTTCTATCTGGGCTGATCAATCTCAGATCGTGACGGCCTACCTGAAATTCAACAGTCGGATCGTTCCCATAGCACAGAGAGATCGTTTTCTAGGCAGGCATATAGATGTCCAATACCCTACCTGGAAGAGCATGGTGCGATTGTGCTCGTCCCCAGCCTTAGTCATGGAGTCTCGCCTCGAGTTAATCACGCTGCCAGTGGACGAGGCCCGGTTTCGCATCACTTCTGGCACCTGCATAGAATTATTGTTCACGGTGTCTCGGTTCTCCTCGTGCTCGTTTTGCTCCGCAAGGCTGGTGATCTGAGACTTTGGAAAGGCTTCCACGGAGCCGGTGAGCGTGGACGGCACCCCGAGCGGATTAATCGGCGATATGATCCCGCTTCCCGATACATTCTCTATGCTTCCTGTCTCGCTGGCGCTGGATTCCTTAAGTAACACGCTCCTTTCAAAACTCGCATACTTCGCGGCGCATTACTGATCGCTATGAATCTTAAGGGAGGGGTTCTGCCTTGTGGGACCGAAAAAGTAGGTCATATTTGTGAATTTTTTATAAAAAAAAAAAACTATTGAACGGATTCATTTGAAATTTGGCAAGTTGTTTTATTGTACTTTTAACTATTAGTACAAATGTTTATGAGGCTATACAAAAAATGTGTGTGTGTAGAGCGTCGATTGCAGAACGTAGAAAAAAACAGCTCGTGGCTTGCGTTGAAGGAAAGTGTCCTATGGTTTATTTGAAACACGAGAAGGAAAGGAGATTCTGAATCTACATAAACATGGCTGTCTATGGAACTAGGATTATGGCTGTATCTGTTACCGTTCTCTTTTTATTTAAATAATTCCTAGCGATTTTTAAACGAAATTCGAACTTTTTCCTTCAAAACGCTGCCATTTTAACAATTTTTCATTTTTCTGAATTGTTCTAATTCCATAGATAGCCATGTTCACGCAGATTAAGAATCCCCTTTCCTTCTTGTGTTTCAGATAAACCATAGGACACTTTCCTTCAACGCCCAGCACGAGCCGTTTTTTCTTTTCAGCGTTCTCCAATCGACGCTCCACACACGCACATTTTTTTTTGTATAGCCTCATAAAAATTTGTAATAACACTTAAACGTACAATAAAACAACTTGCCAAATTTCAAATAAATCCGTCCAACAGTTTCTTTATAAAAAATTCGCAAATATCACCTACTTTTTCCATCCCACAAGGCAAACCCCCCCCCCCCCCTTTAATTCGCTAAAGCGCCACACTCGCAGGCAACTCACCGTGCTGTTTCTTCTGTTGTTGGAAGACGTTAGGATTGACTGGCGGTAATACTCGGCGAGGAGGTTGCTCCCCGACGATCTCGATTTCTCAAGGCCGTGGACGCGAAACCTTACCAGCGCGTCGTCGATAAAGGCCTCCGACACCTTTGGATGCGACACTTTGATTTTCCCGACATAAAGAACCTGAAAGGGTAGAACGCGTTTAGATGACGGCCGCTTAGCGCATGTTCTGCTCGGAGAAAGTGAAAGTGACCTCGAAGAAGTGGGAAGAACTTGGAGATATGTCGGCGCCTAAGGACATCAGGCTGGCCGCGCTGCTCTGCGACCGTTGAGGCACATCCCTGGCTTCGAATCGGGACGAGTGTTCCTTCATGTCTCTCAGGAATTGCTGGACCTGGGGGTCAAAGCGGAGGAGCATTGAATCGCAAGTCCCTACGAGTGTCGTTAAGGCGTTAGGGGCCGCGAATTAATCTTCGTCGCGCGACAACGAACAACAATCGCGTTTGCGGCGTTCAGCGACAAAAGTCGTTGCACTCCGTCGCGGCTAAACTTAATTAATACAATGATCTACCGGGGGAAATTCTGATTTCACTTATTCTATGCTAAGCAGTTTATAGGATTTACATAATACACGCCTGTTGTTATAGGGGAACGCATGGGCGGGCGTAATGTGTAGGTTATTCATCGTCGGTATTTTCGGGATAAAGAGTTGCCCCAGAAATAATCCAGGATGTAGCATCTTGACTGGTAGCGGCACCATTAATATACAAAACCGATTTCGCAAGGAAACGTGCAGCAAACGTGGCCGATGGCCGTGGACCAAAATAAACTGATTTCGGGAGCACTCGACGACAGCATGGCTCTCTCCCTTCTCTCCTCCCGTCCACATTTCTCTTCCTCGTTCCTTTTTGTCAATCAACTGCTTTTAAATTCCTTATCCCTAACGGCTCGTCCCGTTTAGCACCGTTTCTGTCAACAGTTCTGCGAAGCAGGTGTCGCCATCTATGGCCTCACTGACTCCTCTCCATATATCTTATTTTTCTTCGCCCAATTTCGTCGACAGTAATACTTGAACTCTTGTAAGGAATTCTCACTATTATGCTGTCTATTCATAGCGAGACTGCAAATTCGTGATTGGTACGTGATTGGGAAGTTGATTGATAAATAAAGGATAGTTAAGCTCCATTGATATATTCGTCCGAAGAATCTCCAGTCCGGCGCGCAAGCTTTTTTACCGTCCGACAGTAGATTCGTCGAACGATTACAGGACGCCAAATTACCAGCGGCTGTATAAACGTCGAGTTGAAAGAAGCGAGGAAAAAAAATAGTGGACGATCGATGGGTAAGTGAATGCTTTTGACGTGGCAGGGAGCAAACAATTTATTATGCAAACCACGTACGCGGCGGCTTCGATTGCCGCGACACCGCAAGAGCAATTAGAGGGGAGGCGAAGATCGGATGTGGGCTGTTGCGATCGATCAGGAAGCGATTTGTATCAATGAAAAAAAAGTTTATCTTGATGGTTGGTCATCTTGGCGACCGCGAGGTCTTCGGCAGCAACGAAGAATCTCGTATTTGCTGACACAGAAAGCAGATCCGCGCGAACCGATGGGGCTTCCTTTATCCAATTACCAGACTAGCTTCTTTTTCTTTTTTTTTATTATCCGGCCGGCACCTCCCATTCTCTTGAGAAATATGAACGTCTGTGACTGAGGCGCGTTATCGACGAAGGGTAACCACTAATCGAGAAGTCAAATCAGATCAATTTCTGAAAATCGAATGCTCCTTCCTTGATCATTATCTCCTCTGCCTTTTTTTATCCTGCAGTGGAATATTCGGAATATTGAATCTCGTTGCAAACTGCGCGCGTTTCGTTTGAATTGCAAATGGTACATTAACACATCCTCGTGTGTCGTTTTTTTTTTGTGGGCTAATTATACTTGACTGATCAGTGGCATAGAAAACGATGATCACTGATTTGATTTTAAATAGCAAACTATGCTCCCCTGTTCTTTAATTGCAGTGCATAATAACTGTCAATTATCGCGCGCGAAGTAATCAGTAATAACAGTCAGAGAATCTTCAAAGCTGGCTGCCATCTTCCATTAAATCAATCACTTAAGAATTCCCTCGCGACGGCAAATATAATCCTTCAAGTATTAAAGGAACTTTCACTCGGCCACCATTCCCTCTACAATCATTAACGAAATTACTTCGCGACAGAACGCCAGACAACTACTAACCCCCAAGCTACTAATTCCCTCCAATCACAATCACCATTAACTTGTCAATACTCGTTCCCCTCGCGCGCTAATAATTATTCCCAACTCTCACTCGTCCACTTCCGCAAACATTCCTCCACTAACCGCAAAATAAAATACAACGTACTTAGTCACACCTCATCACGGTCCTCGATCCCGCGGCGCGCGTCGTTCTCCCGGCCTATAAATACCACGCTCGGAGGAATCACGAAAACCGAGCAAGGCGCTGGGAGGCCCCCGGCTCCTCGCCGCTGGTGCGCGGCGGCCGCATTTGTCCCCGCGTCCTCTGCGAAGGCCTGTTTGTTGACACTGCCGTCCACGCGTGCAATTGATCAACGACAATTCAAGGTGGACGCGTGATCATCGTCGTGACGCGTGGCCGTCGTCTCCACGTGGGGAATTAGGATCGAACGTCTTCGACCCCCGTGATCCGCTTGATCGGGGGGTAGCCGTTAAATGGAAGCGCGGCGGCTTCGCAAGCGGCGTTCTCGCGCCAAGGACGCTCGCGTGATCGGCGATCGTGAGAAGAAAAAAAAAACAAAGCTGGGGAGAAATCGTTTCCGCCCGCTTTTCCGTCGCGCACCACGGCCGGCAATTAACGAGCCTCGTCGGGAGGTGCGAAACCGTGCCCCTTCCTGAATGAAGTTCTGCCGGCGCGGTGGAGTAAACGAGGCGGCGGCCACTCGTGGCGATCCATTTTTAGAGAAACTTTTCAGTGACGCGGTAAATGGGACGGAGGTATCGCTTATGAATATTTCTTCCGCGTGCAATCATTATTCGCTGGATGCGTGCATTGTTAATTATTTTTAGGAGCCGGACAAAAGCACAGCGGCGTTTCGTGACTGGACTTAAAAAGGCAGAAGGGAGGGAGAAGAGGGGAGGCAATTATTCCGCGTCTCCTTCTCCGTGCGATAAGGATGTTTCATTGGCAGATACAGTGTATCATTACGTAAATTTACCTCGAGACAGGCAACGACGTATTAATTATTAATGAACGGGGATTTAACGGAAACTGTGTCAATTGCAGTCGGGGGCCTTTCGTGACAAGGGTCGCGGGCCCATTCATTCTCGCAGTGGAGTAAAAGGTGTAGAATAATTATTTAGGTAGTTGCACAAGCGCGAGGTTTACGGGAGAAGTACCGTATGAATTGAACGAAAAATAGAAACATAAATTTTCCCATAAGTCGCTTCTAAAACGATTCAAAAATATACTTTCGACGTTACAGGCCGAAATTCAACGCTGTATTGATACTATAGCGATAGAGATCGCGTTAGCGCGCCTCCGAGCGCCTAAAACGCATTTTAAACGTGGTTTTCTCGAAATCACGTTTTCGAAATTGGCGCCGGGGATAACTCAAAAACTACTTGACCAATCAACTTCAAATTTTGCACACGTTTAGTTTATAATATTCCTCGGAATATGAACCACAATGTTTAACCAAATTATTAATTTTAACTAGTGTCTTTAAACAAATAAGACGCGAATTTTTGGCGAAAATGTTGAAAGGTTCGCCATTTTTAAAATATGAAATTTTTTTACACCATTTGTGGTTCATCTTCTTAAAATTCGCACATAAATTGAAAAAAATTCACATAACTACCGGAGACGCTACAACCGGCGCCGTTTTGCATCTCGAAAAGAAAAACTATTTCAGATACTTCTCTATTCCTTTTGTATTTATTATAATTTTACTGTTCCAAAACTGTTTTTACCTGCTCCACTGTCAAATAAAGTACCCTTAAAGTTACGAAAGAATTAGTACACTGATCTTTGCAAAACATTCCCAAAAATTGATACAAAAATAAGCGGTTTCTACGGTCTCCTCTCCTTAAAGAAGCATACTATACGCTACTAGAGAACCGATCAATGCCAGAGGACTCTTCCAGATTGCCATTTAAAGCGAAAAGCACAGTACGCTTAGAAAACCTGTCCGCGTTCGTCCGTCTGCTTTCTGCGTGAAAAGAAAAAAAAAGCTAAGAAGCGAGAACTACGTTCCCCTGCGAGCCATGTGCCGAGCATAATTAAACCTTAATTGTTGAACCGGTGGTGGCATTCTTGGGCCGTTTGATTCGATCCGGTGGTGAAAAAGAAAACTCGGACCGTGCCGATCCGTCGCCTTGCCTAGAAGGTCTTTGATCCTGGCTGACACAGTTTCCACTGAAATCTCGAGGAACGCGCGACACGCCTGCCCGCGAATACTTCTACGGATTAAAATAATTCGTTCCCCGCGGGATGTCGCTAACGAGCCCGCGCGAATGTTCCCGGGAGAGGGAACTCGCGAATTCTTTATCAACGGCACAATAAGGGAAGCACACGGTTCCCACGTGCCATTTCTTCATACGCGATTGGTCGGCGCGTGGTCCCAGAGAATCCCCCAGTCGTTATTTAAATCGCGTCAGCTCGGTGTACCAACGTTCTAGAGGATTTTCTAGAGACGCGCGCAGCACACAGCTGGTCTAATTATATGCAGACAGCTTGTCGCTCCTAATCCTTCCACGAATACCTGAGCTTTCACTCGTGGTTATTTAAATATCACGATCTCACGATTTCAAGCACAACTGGCTTCGCCGGCCAGCAACGACGGCTCCAAGCACATTTTTCAGTTACAGTCTTAGAAAAAGACCATCGCGTTCTCTGGATGAATTACTTGGACGTGTACCTAACCTTCTCGGCGTGCAGCTTATTCCTTTTATCTTCCAGTCACTGTTCTACCAGCGCTTAAGATCCCCACACCTTTGGACATCCTTTGCGAGGCATACAGCCGAGGAACGCACAGAATGCTACATATGCACGCGTACGTGTGGAAAGGCAATAAAGGGGGAGAGAAGGAGTGTGTATCTGTGCTACGTGACTGCATTAACATTAAGCCCGAAACAAGAAGGAATGCGACGGTGGAAATGCGATCTTTGCGCGAGAGACTGTTGCGCCTCGTTATTATCGGCGCATTGTTGCTGAAACTGTTATCTTGGTAACGCGAATGCGCCTCAACGGCCGTCGCCTGGTACCGGATCTGCTCGTGGTTCACGCTACCAGGCGGATAACGCGTGTACGTACAATCGATTTGAACACCGTGCTACCGATATGCAGATTGCTCGCTATCGCTAGTCTGGATGCTCTTCGAGGCTTCCAAGAAACCGTCGTGGATCACGAAAGCAACGGGCACCCGTACGTGATCGAAATTTTACGATCTTTGCCAACGAGAATCGGGGATTTCGAGAAAAAAATCGTCACGGCACTTGGATACGCGAGCGAAACATTTGTTAATCGGTTTCTACTGGGGCTTAGCTCGTAAATTATATCAAGGTAGAAATACGGAGGATGCTTTTAAGGGAGGAATACTATTTTATGGGCTAAGAACGTAGCAAAATTTGGGAATTTTACTTTAAAAAACTAGCGTTTCGATTCTTCCGAAATTTGGACCATGATTTCAGGCAGCCTTGAAGAAGTTGCAGTTCTTTTTTTATTCATTTTTAAAGATAAATGTAGGAGTTGTGTTTCACGCCGCGCGAAACACGTCGTCCGCTGGTGCGCGTGATATTTACCTTCCAGGTAATTTGAAACAGAAAAATGAAACAGCGTTCTACTTTGTACGTATGTAGCTTGAATTTGATGAGCCAGAACAAGTTCTGTACTTCTTTTGTTACGTAAGAAAATTACGGTGCAAAATTGAATAATTAAAGATTCAAACCTTTCAATTTGAAAACTCTCCACACTGCTCAATAATTTTTTTGTTTTTTGCTGGTTCGTCAATTTCAAGCTACATATGTATTAAAAAAAACGCCGTTTCATTTTGCTGTTTCAGATTGGCTGGTAGATAAATATCATGCACACCAACGGACGATGAATTTTGCGCGACGTGATAGTCGATCATGCATAACTACTATATTTATGGTTAAAAATTAATAAAAAGAAACCCGCGGCTTCTTCAAAGATGCATCAAAACATGGTCCAAAATTCAGATGAATCGAATCGCTGGTTTCTTAAAAAAAAGTCCCCAATTTTTATATATTTTTAGCCCAAAGAATATAAGATTCTCTCCTTAATGCGGATATTAATTGGTTGATTGAAAATGTGGGAATATTCTGGTGAAAATAGTAGCGAGTAGCGTGTATCGTGGATTCTGAAAGTGTAGAATCATGGAATATAGTCTTATTGAACGTGGAGATACAGGATGTGAAGGTGCAGAATGCAGAAAATGATTTCACTGCAATTGCTGATGTATGAGAGAAGGTGAGGACATTGTAAACTGCAAGGCGTAACCTTCGAGCAAGGAACAAAGATAAATAACACTTACTTTCCTGTTTATTACGCAATTCGTCGGGTTTCCCGCTACCCAGAATCTCGGGCCCATTATTTAAAGGAACTAAGATGTTTTCATAATAATACATTGTAAAAGCCACTAGTCACGATAAAGGGAACAGTTCATTTTTCATCTTTTGAAATTGATAGTGTCATCCACGAAAGATTTTCGCGAGCATTAAATTTCTCGTCGTTTCAAAGGGGAAACTATTTTTTCTGAAACATATTTTCATAAACAAGTCTAGTACCACTCGAAGCGCGAGTTATTTATACGCTACTTGAACTGGAAAGACATTTGCAACAAAAAAAGAAGAAAATATACTAAACAGGTTTAGTATGACATATAGGGCACGCTAGTGGTAGAGACACTTGCCACCCAACAAACATTCGCAAATCGCTTCTAATTTATTTGATTTCGAGCAAAAATCAAGTGTCTACTAACACTATGAAAACCGACTTTCTACCAGGGTAGATGTCCCAATTACTGCCAGTGTCCCTATTACTGCCACTTAATTTATTTTAGTTAATAAAAAGTGTACAATATCCAATAATAAGAAATACAGTCCCAATTTAATGATAAATGTTTTTTTGTACACTATTCTTTATACGTTACGTTTTTGTTAAATAAAATAAATGAAGTGGCAGTAATAGGGACATCTAGCCTATTCCCAATAATCCTAAAATAGTTCCACACGTATTTTCCAACTATAAGAAGACATAAACCACCAAATACTCCCCTCCACTGCAGAACGCGGGTTCTTGAAAACAGGAAGAGACCAACTAATACAAACAAACGATAATTCTCCTGCGATACTCGCTAGAATGTAAAAGCACGGGTTTGAAAACAATTTTCTCCGTTAGTTTCGTCAAACATCCGTTGGAAATTAATCTTCGTTTCGCGCGGCGGCGGTTCGACAGGCCGGGGGATAATCGCGCGCATCGAAACTCGATTTAGACCCGTCCCGTGTTTTACGTAACTTTCACCGCGCGCAAGGTGGAGGTGAGAATGCAACGGTATTCCCGGGCACCTGGGAACAACGTCGCGTCCAACAAACACCGCGCGGGGGCCCCGGGTGTTTTTCGCGAAATAATCGGAACACGGTCAGTCAACGGTCGCCTGGCAAAGAGCTGGGATTCCTGCCCGCTCGTCGCTGTAAATTTAGCTCCCTGTAGATCCCCGCTTCCACGAAACTGCGCCTCCTCTCCTCCGCGGGAGCGAAAATAAAAGGGGGAAAACAGCCTCCAGGCCAGCGAACTTCCTCTCCTTGCTGCGCGTCGGGCCAGTCGCCGCAACAGGCAAATTAATCCGCGACGAGCCGATAAGGACGAATAAAGAGCAACGCCGGCCCGCGGACAATAGAGCCGACGAGTCATCTGTGACGAAACACGTCGATCCCGATCGGTATCGCGCGATCGGGTAATTAACTGTTGCCGTAAATCCTTGATTACGAAAGAACCGATCTTTCATGGAACGCACTTTGCGCTGGGTTCGAAGTAAGGTTTAATAGAGTGTGGTAATAGGTTGGTAGTGGACGGTGTGACGTTCAGTCAGTCAAAGCGTTGGCGCAGAAGAAACGGCGGAGCTAGCAAGCGAGAGAGTGGTGAATTGCATTGGCACGGTTGTTTGGGAAGTAGAGCGAACGATAGGTGAGGATGTCGCGCGAAGAACGGTAGATTGTTTGGGTGGTAAGAAAGAACAATGGATAGAGAGAGAGAGAGAGAGAGAGAGAGAGAGAGAGAGAGAGAGAGAGAGAGAGAGAGAGAGAGAAAGCACGGGCGAAAGAGAAGAAAAGGGGGACTTAATTGTATTCCCTATCTCGTTTCAGCTTCACTCTGTCGCGCTTCACGTGCGCGATTCGGGCTGCGCGGTGGATCTCCGCTCAACTCTTCCCCTTTTCAGGAAAAGTATCGGAAAGTTGACTTATTCCCGAAGTGTAATAGTCTTCCCTATAAATACCCGCCCCTAAGAATTCAACGGCTACAAACAATCGCTCGGAATTAAATTTCCATTAACCCTCAAACTCATAGCCCCACTGTAAGCCTCGAAAGGTTTTAACAAAGCCCGCCTCTAGCGCTCCCCTGGCATGTTCGCGACAGCCGAAAGAGAGAGAGAAAGAGAGAGAAATACCGGTAAACCCGTTGGAACGGCCTCGAAGCGAGAGAGATCTCTCGATTCCCGATCTACTCACAGTTGGTTTTTCGCCAATAGCGCCTGCATCGCTGTAGGACGTAACCTTCACGTAAGGACTGGAGGCGGATATCGGCACGGTAATCATTTTTCCGTCCTTTGATCGATGTTCCCCTCACTCCCATCGATGGCGCTGGATAATCGAACGCGCGCCCGCGACCTTTGCAGCGACGCCGATTCTCGCGGGGCTTCTCCCTGGCTGCGAGAGAGAATTCAGATCTGGCACGTTTTCACGGACACTTCCGGGCGGAGCCGAAGTTTCTTGGAAATCGGCGCGCGCGCGAACCGTCAGCCGGTTCGCCCTCGGCGCACGATGGCAAAATCCACGCACCTCAATGACGACTTTATAATACTCCTCGCGCCACGCGCTGTATCTGCCAGCTGTCAGCTGTATTTAACGCGCGCTCGCCGTGGAATTTATCGTTCTCGGGTGCACGCTCCTCCGCGGCGAACCGTGCGCTCGAGGGACTCACGTTCTCGCTGCGCCAGCGATATCGCTGGCGATTTCGTGCAAAGTCACCGACGCCTTCACGCCAGGTCAGAGAATGATTTATTTCTGACCGAACTTGGGACACCTATCTTCAAGGCTGCCCACAATAGTTGACCCGATTCCCGTGCGACACGCGACTGATATCCCTTCGGGCTTGAATGCGAGAAGAGCAACACGGTTTACTGCTCGTGTCCCAACGATTCACCGGGCGGATTATACGCCCGATTATAATCTGTCACGATCGATTCTTCGCCGATTCGACGATCCTATCTCGACAGTCACGCGTAAACGCTTTCATAACGCAGCCAACGGCGCGGGAACTTATAGCCTCTCGTAAGTTTCCGGGCGAACGGTGGTGCGAAGAGTGTCTTCGTTTAACGCTACTCTAAGCCGCTAGGATCTCGGTGTAACTCGAGGTGCTTGACGATTTCGATTGGTAGATATTGCACTGGTTTTGAGACAAGTCTATTCTATTTGTTACGATGGAAATATTGGGAAGTAGACGTTCTGGACGCGGAAGAACGCTCGCAACGACGACTTTACCGACCGACGAGCAAGAATCGACTGATGCGCGTGGAGCGACCCCCGCCACAGGAGACGAATGGGAGATCCTCTCTCTCTCGATTGGCTGTCGCCCGCTTCCAAGTAGCTAATGCCGTTCTGGTCAGACTATTCGCGCGGCAAAGTGAAGTGGAAGGGTAGTTGCTAAGTAGTATCGAGCCGCGCGCGACTTTTGTCGCCAGACATTCTGTATCGTTATCGATGTATCAGCCTCCTAACGATTATTACCGCTCCATTGTTTACCTTATTATTCATATCGCTTTATAATTCCTTATCGCTCCCCGTTATTATCGTAGTTATATAGGTCGGGGTATTGGAAATTTCATAGCTAATTATCTTCCTTGGCGATACACCGAGTTGTATCTTAAATCGCAGCTGATTTATTTCGCTGAGTAAATTAAGATAATTTTTTTTATGGGAGCTACTTTTTCCGAATAGTGATTGGGCTCGTTGATATTCTATTTTTAATTGATGCACGGCGTTGGTAGATATCTTTGGGAAGATGATTAGGTGTTTGATGAATCTTTGGTAGCATTATACTTGTGCGGTGAGTCATTTCGTGAAATTTACAGTGGCGCGGTACACTTACGAATACATCATACTTCCGACGTTAATTTACATTTTAAAACCCAATTTTGCCCGACGATAATGGTTACATAAGAGCGAATTGATTTCAGTGGCTGAAGGCTGCGCATCCGTATTTTCGCAGCAGGGAAGCACTCGAGTGCGAGAGGCATTTAATAATTCATAATGTTTATTTCGTGAATCAACATCGGGCGGGAGTTTGTTGAGCAAACGATGAAACGAGAAATTATCCGTTAGTCGTTATTGAAACTTTCGATTACGTTGGTTAAGGAAGTAACCAAGTAATTGCAGTTTAAAAACCCTCCGATAAATATGGATGAGCTTCGTATTCACACGATGTGTTGCGTTCGAACTTCTCGCCTCGGATTTCACTCGGAAATATTTGCGCAACTATTCCTTCTACATTTTCAACCTCGTCGCCGTTCAACGTTCTCAGAAGAATACAACAACTCTGTTGATGTAACCATGTGTCCCTTTATCCAAATACAGAATACACCTACAGGATAATTATCGAATCATAAAGAAGGAAAGAAAGGGCACGTAACATTGGAAAAATTTCAATCTCTAGTTATCCCGCAACGTAACGGGCATTAAGCTCCCGATAAACGCGCCCAATATCTCGGTCACGTAGCGCAATAAACAATTGCCGTTGCACGAATGATTATAAACATTCCTGCCGGGCAATTCCGCGAGAACCGATCGGAGCTTTTCATTCCGCGATAACGCGGCACCGTGCGTGACTTCGACAGCTTTCAGTCCCGATTGTTAAGCCAACATTTCGCGGCGTCGCTACTCGAGAAACAACGATTTGCGAGTCGATCGGTAGCGTCTGGCGTTCTCGGTACTTTATCTGATCAGGCAGCGTCCACCTCGGGAAATCCGATCCGTTTCCGGGAGATTCAATTTTAAACGATACTTGCGCAGCTCCCGGAGAGTAGACTATATCGTTGAAATTTATCGCGCCTTGTCCTCCGTAAACACTGAAACCGGCGGCCAGCGAGCGTCGTGCCAAGAAAGTGGAAAATTTGCCCGATCGGGGGGTGCGAACGAAATTGGCTGGAAATTCGGTGCCCAGCCATCGTTCGAGCCTATTGGCGTATTAATAGTCCTCGCTCGTTAAAGTGGGCAGCAATTTCACCCCGATTAAAACGGACCAAGTGTACACCCCGGTGTAATAAGTTACGCGCCTCTTCTGACGTCAATGATGGATTGACTTTTTACGGAGAAATTGAGGATAAACATCGTTTACGGTGGTACGGGGCAGTAGCTTTCCTAGCGATTCTCTAATTCTCTTACAGAGTCTAAAGTTACCACTGTTAGCGGCAATTAATTAATTAGATAAGAAAGAAATAAGAAGGAATTTAATTATAATTTTCAGGACTTCCTTCAGAGTCGCATTACTGTTGTTATCCACGTTACTTGGACAACTCTCATGTCGCAGTGCTATCGAAAGGCTATAAATTCGAATCAGCTGTGCACGTCTAAGCCCTGAAGGACCGTGAAATTGGCAAGAACACAGGCCTACTAGTCGGTAAACAGTTATTTAGTATTTATAGACGCGTTTATACGGTGGAGTTTGCTCTACACGCTATTTCGGGTAACATTATATTTTATTGACGCATTGATGTGGGAGGTGCGCGTTCAGCGTATCGAGCACCGATTCTCCTGAGCAGTGGGGCTGGATATAGATCATAATGCGATTTCGCGAGTTTACGACGGCTCCGAAGATGAAACTGGGATCGAGCATTTATAAATTTCTAGTCACCCGCGGCCGAAGCTTGCGGGTCATTCCACGCGAAGTCGGACACTTTTCGGAGTAACGTTTCGGATTTTGGCACAACTTGGATATGTTGTAGTCTTTAGGGGTATATAAACATATATCAAAGGATTTTTCGAAATGTCAACAATTGTGGATGTTACAGCTCTTTGAAATATAGTGTATACTATTTTTCAAAAAATTATAACTCTAGAACTAATAAACTGATAAAAATGACCTTTTGGGTGCTTACAGTGGAGATATAAGAGTACCTAATAAAAATTATTTCACTTAATAAAAACGAATATTTGACCATTTATTTAGCAATTGTTCTTAACAAATGCAATTTTATAGGTGAAGGCACCTTTTTAAAAATTTGGAAAAATATGAGGATAAAGCCCTGTTTCTCCCCTTTACGGACACGTTTCGAAAATCGTGGACGTTTTAAAATTGGCCAAATGAAAATTAATTGAATGTAACGCTGCGTCAAATCACACCAGCTCGACTGGCTGAGCCGTGCGGTACTCGCAGCGGCCAAGTGCTATTCTTTTACAGTTTTCTCGAATATGGTAAGTATTTGTAAAAAAATGAAGAAGGAAAACTTTTACTGTTTTTTATACACAACATAATATGGTAACTCAATTTTTGGTGTTCGCAATATTTTCCTTGAAACCATGGTGACCCTCAGTTTTTTAAATGGAATGCTATATATTTGATTATCCAAGATGAAAGCGACTGTCAAGACAAATTCAACCATATGGTATAATATGAACTTCAAGACCACACAAGGTTAGGAATGAAATAAATATACGAACTATCTATCTAGTATATTGAATTTCTTCTTTCATTCCTAACCATGTGTGGTCTTAAAGTTCATATTATACCATATGGTTGAATTTGTCTTGACAGTCGCTTTCATATTGGATAATCAAATATATAGTATTCCATTTAAAAAACTGAGGGTCACCTTCGTTTCAAGGAAAATATTGCGAACACCAAAAATTGAGTTACCATATTATGTTGTGTATAAAAAACAGTAAAAGTTTTCCTTCTTCATTTTTTTACAAATACTTACCATATTCGAGAAAACTGTAAAAGAATAGCACTTGGCCGCTGCGAGTACCGCACGGCTCAGCCAGTCGAGCTGGTGTGATTTGACGCAGCGTTACATTCAATTAATTTTCATTTGGCCAATTTTAAAACGTCCACGATTTTCGAAACGTGTCCGTAAAGGGGAGAAACAGGGCTTTATCCTCATATTTTTCCAAATTTTTAAAAAGGTGCCTTCACCTATAAAATTGCATTTGTTAAGAACAATTGCTAAATAAATGGTCAAATATTCGTTTTTATTAAGTGAAATAATTTTTATTAGGTACTCTTATATCTCCACTGTAAGCACCCAAAAGGTCATTTTTATCAGTTTATTAGTTCTAGAGTTATAATTTTTTGAAAAATAGTATACACTATATTTCAAAGAGCTGTAACATCCACAATTGTTGACATTTCGAAAAATCCTTTGATATATGTTTATATACCCCTAAAGACTACAACATATCCAAGTTGCGCCAAAATCCGAAACGTTACTCCGAAAAGTGTCCGACTTCGCGTGGAATGACCCTTGCCTGATTCTTTTACACCGACCGATGCAACTACCTCCCGAAGCTCGAATCGGGGAAAGCGTTTCTGCGTTAGAACCTGCCCGCGGGGACCGCGAACCGACCTGACAGGCGAAATTTTCGCGGCGCGCTGGCCGCTTTCGAACTCGGTTGCGCAACGCGCGGCGCCTTTCGTACAACCTCTGTTTACCCCGCAGTTCCGTTTCGGTTTCGAGGCTGGAGAGCCGCGGTGAAACTTCGAAAGGAGCTGGTAACTGTTTCTGTTTGGACAATGGGGGGCAGCCGCGTTGCGCAAACGAAAATGCAATCGCGACAGAGGGACACTTTCGAGGAGAAATATTTTTCCAACGATCCGCCGCGGCGAAGCGCAACTATTCTTTGCGCGATCACGGCGTTTCGATTGAGGACCTTGCAGCAAGAGGGCGCAGGCTTTATTTTTTTATCAAGTTTGAGTAAATTGGATAAACTGTTTATACAATTATTGATTTGACTTAATATTAAAACGGGAACGGATTGACACAATAAGTAGTAGTCAGTGAGTTGATAAGTTTCTATTGCTATTTTTGGGGGAAAATATTCTATAATAAAAATATTAATATTTGAATAATGAAAATATTCTATAATCAAAATATTAATATTTGAATAATAAAAATATTCTATAATAAAAATATTAATATTTGAATAATCAAAATATTAATATATGAATAGTAAAAAATAGTAAAAAAATTAATATTGGAATAATGAAAATATTAATATATGCATAGTAAAAAAATAGTAAAATAAATTAATATTTGAATAATAAAAATATTAATATTTGAATAGTAAAAATAATATTAATATTAATATTTGAATAATAAAAAATATGAATACTTGAATAATAAAAATAGTAATGTTAATATTTGAATAATAAAAATTAGAAGATTAGTATTCGAATAATAGAAATATAAAGACTAATATTTGAATAATGAAAGTATGAATACTCCTACAATAAAAATATTAATATTTCAATAATAAAATATCAATGCTACTATTTCAATAACAAAAATATTAATATTAATACATATTTCTATTTTCATTTCTGTGCAATATCGGTTTTGTATCAAACGTCCACCAAACGATATAATTTTCTTTTACATATATTACACATTACAACACAAAAACTGTCAAAAATGGAGCTTCACCGTAATTATGCGAGGGATCGGTCTGCCCGCGAAGCGCTATTTTACGGAATGTTTTCGCGATCCGGCCCGCTCGCGTTGTTAGTATGTTAAGTAGGCTTGAGGATTTAGTGGAGCTGTTACTCTGGAAACCGGAACTTCCAACTAGTGGGTCAAAGAAGTTCTCTGCGGGCGGATTGGGTCTGAACCAGCGGTGCACTCTAGTTCGCGAATATTTAGCCATTTAGAGGTTCTTTGGGTAGAAGGGTGGTGAAGCTTAGAAACTTAATAAATTCGATTAGGATAACACAAGGCTCTGATGGTGTCGGAGCCGCAGAAGATACAATGCTTCCACAATGAACAATTTTTACGAAGATACTTGCACCCCAACCCGACCTCTGACATACTCGAGCAACCCTCCGCTAATTTGGATCACAGGGGAAAGAAAAGGGAGCCCGCGATCTAACCAGGGAGAGATTAATGATTTTATCAACTTGCTCTTAAGCGATCGATCGTAACTGACGTTTAACGAGCGGCCCATTGACCGTGAAAAACGTCTCCGAGGCTTCTGTACGAGAGCAGGCTTCCAAGGCCTCCGATGCAGTTGCGAGTGCATCGGTACGCGCGATAATTACCGTCGCGATTATCCGGTATGAAGATCACACGTACGAACACTTGCAGCGCGATCGATGACGCAACCTGTGCAGGAACTAGCTTCGAACGGCCAAACTGATACCGCCCATTAACACCCGGTACGATTATGAATCCTCGAAATCAGATTGCGCTCGAAGCAACCCGGAACGAAGCTCTGCAATTACGGCATGGGTTCGAAACTTGAACGGTAACAGGGAAAACAGGGAACGTCACGAAACAGCATTATCAAGGAAATTAAGCTTTAATGCCCTTAGTCGATCAGTAAAGAAACAAGGTTCACTTTTCTTACACCTATAATTTTCTTCTTAAATAATTTTAGACATTTCGTGTTTTGTTCCAGTGCAGAAAGGACGTTTCCTGTTTTTATCCAGTGTAGAATTATAAATACCAAATCTTGAACGTTAACTCACGAGGGTATTTGAACATTACAACCCTTCGAGATTCGACGAATCTCTGTAGTCCCAGTAGCCACCAACAAAGTATGCTATAAATCGGAAAATACCCAAAATGGACATTCCCGCTGTCCCCTTACCCTTCACTCGAGGTCCACGTACTCCAAAGATCCCCAGATAAACGTCAGGAATTTATTTCACAGTTTACTAACTTGCAACGTAATTGGTTTCCCTTGCAAGCCTGCGACATTTTCTATGGAATCTATGGGGGCGAAAGAAAATTGTCTGCGAATGGGTACAAGATACAAATGAAGTTAAGAGCCCCTGCTATAAAGCTGAACACAATCAATGGACGGTAAACGAAACGAGAGAAACGTAATTCCAGTCGGTACGCCAGGATTGTGCAAGGTTCAACGGTAAGGGTACATAGTTTAGTTTCTACAGCCACGGTGACGTAGCTGTTCTACCATTGAATGCAACAAATGCATTCAGGCACGTGCCAATGAACCATGAAAAGAGGTCCTTTCGTTTCGTTGCGGTAATTGCGTCGTTTGGGCGTGGATGTAAAGGCCAACGAAACCGGATTATCTTCTTTTGTCCGGTCCCCCCGGGGGGCACGGAATAGCGCGAGATCGATGGGAGGAGGAGTCCGATTGAACTGCTACTCGCGAAACTTCGATAACGAAAATCTGAATTCGTGGGGAATGTCAAGGGCACCATTCAAGGCGGAGGATAATCTCGACGATCTCGACGATCTCAACAATCTCTAATGCTCCAACGAGGCACGAGCACTTAAATAATGCAATCACTAGGCCCGACTGATAAGGGCCATAGATAAAGAACAAAGAAAAACCTCTCGCTGTTTCATATCCACTCTGACGAGAATGTCACCTGAACTTCGTAGACATTTCAGAATCGTTCAACCGTGCTGCTCTTGCACCCTTCGACGTTAATACTAGGGGCATTTTCACACGAGCCATTTACGCGGTAACTTTTGTTTCGGATAAATTCGTACATTCTCCATTTATTTTTAAAGCAGTACTTCGAACAGTGGATGTATGGGAAACTAGCTTTAGTACTCGGCTTCGCTCGAAATTTAGATTCTGAGTTTATACAATTTTTTTTTAGTATTTTTCTTTCTTTGCGAAAATGGCCACTTTCATCTGGACTAGTTAGGCATAAGGAGCTGAGGCAGGTTTTGCAATTCCAGAGTTTATCGATCGAAAGTTTTTATAGGCGACAGACAATCACACAAACGTATACAAGCTTTCTGCTTTACGTATTAAGATACTGTAGAGCCTCGCGTGGAAGGGCCCTTAGCGTCCCGATGATATCTGCTACCGTTAATTATTGTTCCGGCAGGCAAACGACATAATTGAGTCCCCCGGACACACAGATACTGCAATAGGATCATAGTTTCATTACATAATGGTATTATACAAATTTTTATGTAACGTACGATCGTTCGTGCTCCAAGGATTTTACTCGAGCGATGGGAATACCGTGAGACCCCCATGCAAATGCGACAAGCCGGCGGTAATCATCCCATTAGATTACACGACACTGAGCACGGAATAAAGGGGAACCTCGTCGTATTTTCTTATTTCGTGTAACCGGGTCCCGTCCCTTGTACGTTAATTAACCCCCTTCCGCGAAGTTTCTCTACGCGCGCGCGCGCGTCCCACACGGTGCTTCCTTTTTTTCGCACCGAAGCGTAACGAAGAATTCACGTTTCTCACAGTACGCCGGCTCGTAATTCTTCGTTTAGCTTCTCGGCGTGTATCACCGCGGATGAAAACATCGGAATCGCGGGAAGAGAAAAGAGGAGAGCGAGCCGAGTGAGGTAACGCGCGTATATAAATCCGTAACGAAAGACACCCAGTCGCCGCCAGTCTCTATCGGTCATGATTTAACGACCGTGTAAAAAGAAAAAACTCGACGAAGAAGTGCGCCTGGAGGAAGAAAAAAACAGATTTCAATTGCTAAAGCGATCGATACGCGCGTAAACTCGTAGCCAGGCGTTACATTTTCCCTATTTCTTGTATTCATTCTCATCAATAATATCCAGTAATCAGTACCTTCGTCAGCGCTACCCCCCCTCGCATTTTCTCTGTGCACGACGAAGAAAAAGATCTGTTGAATTATTGATAAGAATAATTAGTATTACCAAAGAGATATCTGCCTGTCATTAGGCGCGCTATAAATACCACTTCTTAAGAGAACCGCAGAAGCAATAATCGCGAGAGAAAATCAGACTCAGGGCTGTGTGCCGGCGAACGGAGTATGGAAATGCGAATTCAAGTTGTCCTCGTTATAAGGGGGCACCGGCAGATTAACCGAATTTAACGGAACGCTGGTAAGAAGCCCGACGAATGGTAAACACGGTGGACAGGCTGCCGGCGGCCGAGCACTTTTTTTTCTCTCCTCGTTTCTTCTGTACGGGCTCGTCCACGTTTCAAGATACGCGACGGGTGCACGCCGTTAGAAGACGGTACTCGGCGGTACTTGGTCGGCTTCGAACGAGGACGCGGCGAAAAGAAGAGGGTTAATAACGCGGGGACAGAGACATTCCTGCCACAGTGTAGCCACGATAATAAGATGGGGGCTAGAATACGACAGAACAGGTTCAAAGAACCGCGGACTATGGTGCTGACAGTTGAGCGAAAGAGTATCGGTGGATTGTTAGGTGTCGTTGGAGGATGCATCATCGTGACTCGACTAGTAATTTATTCTATGTAGTTTAGAGAGAGAGAGAGAGAGAGAGAGAGAGAGAGAGAGAGAGAGAGAGAGAGAGAGAGAGAGAGAGAGAGAGAGTATTCGTGGTTAGAGAGTTTGTGGTTTACCGTAGAAGCATCCGAGGAGAATTAAATAGTTGTGGTGCCTCGAATATCAAAGGAAATCGAATTAGAAGCGCAGAGCTCCCGAGAACGTAACGACGGACACGTAATCGGTAATTCTAACCGCCTCCTCCTCTTATTAGCAGAGCTACTGTCGCATGCGACAAGGGCCAAGAGTCAACTGTGCAATTGACTGCGCGGACGTATGTTTCCGAGAAGTGTCCTTCGAGTTATGGAACAAATGTCAGCCGACGTTTCAGATTAAAACAAAGAGCACCGTTCGATTACGCTCGCTTCCTGAATCTCTTACCAATCTGCCATACGGTTTATTAGTCGCGTGATCTTCCGATTGGAGACGGTGCACGGTTACGTGCGTGCGAGTTTATACGCTCAAGTAAGCCCCGCGCGCGCTCTCGTAACGTCGCCGCTCTCCACGTCTCCCCGGTTCAGGTCACTGTCAAAGTTCAACGACAAGATACGGGCCGCGCGTACATCCCCTCCATTTCGCTCCTCTCCCGTGCGACACCTCTGCGGAGGAATAAGGCAGTTCGAAACGCGCCCGAACGCGTGAAATCGATCTCGGCCGCGTTTCACGGGACAAATAAATATCGTTCCGCGGTTTACACGATGCCCGTCGATCAGCCTTTCGGCAACGAGAAACGCATCTACGCCGAAAATAGAATCGCGTACGTGCATAGGCGAGTGCATCGTGCCCGTTACATAATCGGTGTGCACGTGCACAGCGAATGTCGGTACGAGGGAAACCTCGTACGCTCGGAATAATGGCGACAGCGAGCGAAGCGTTTTGGCAGCCTCGGGATCCCGCTGAGAAATCATTTCTTAGAACATTGGGGATATTGACAACGGGAGGCGTGGACGAGTCATCGCTAGGATTAAACGTGTATCAGGAATTTGTTGTTCCACGAGCAACAGCGAGCAGGAATGACAAGGGGGTGTCGCGTCGCGCTCTCCGTGCCACCGCGTGGCGGCCAAAAAATGCAATTCCTGCCCTCTCGAGTGTGAACGTTGAACTGCGCCCAGAAGTGCGGTTGATAAATGCACTGTCGGAAGACGAATCCTTTGATTCTCAATTTCTTCACGCGAAATTATGTAAGCTAGCGATAGACTCCTAATTCCAGGATTGTTGCGGGAAAGTGAATTAGCACGCGTCATTACAATTTTCCAAAGTGGAATATACTGTTTTAAAGGAAATATCATCTACTATCTGTTAGCTGTCAAGTATTTTCAGACGTCGTAATGAATTCCGCTACATTTTCGCCCGTCTCGAGGGAATTAATACCGGCGTAGTTTCGCGTCACTTTTATTAAATAATTTTTTTTAAAAAGCCCACGGAGCACGCCGACTCGAGCAATTTATCGTCGCCCTGTGTACTACCAGCCGGCGAGCAACTTACGGCGATTAAAATATGTCGCGCGAAATTACATGCTCCTACGTGCTCGTCGCCGTTCCTCCGCTGCTAGGAGCCTCACCCACTGCAAAATATTCTCATCTCGTCGCGTTTATGGCCGACCCCTTTCACGATAAAGCAGCTCGTTTGTTACGTTTTGGCGGGGGGTGTAATATTTCTCGATCTACCGATAATCGAATACCTAGGATCGCCGAAGAAATATGTCCTCGTCGATAAATGGGTAGGTGCAATGGACCGTGAGACATTCTACGCAAACTTCGAAGGAGATACATAAAGTAATATTGTAATTTAAGGGTCGGTCCATTTTTTATAGGCAGATTTGCGTAAGTAATTTTGTGTGTCGCGAAACGACGAGTTTATCGTGAGAGAAAATCTTGAGTAATGGGAATTTGTATACTGACGAGTAAACGGAAGATGGAATTCTGGGGTACCGTTAGAAGGGTCTATAGAATGCGGAAAGGAACGAGGGAATATCTTCGAGGAATTTCAGTGTCGCGTAATCGCGCGGCGCGATGGTTTGTTACCCATCAACGGCGCTACGTGTTAAATACAATAAACACCGGCAGAGTCTCGATAACTTTGCTCAACGGACAATCAACATGGCGTTCCAATTTCGTCACGGAATTGAGTTTCACCGCTGTATCGATGCGTATTGATCTGTGTCGAGCCATTGGACAGCGTCCATCGATCTTTAGATTTACTTACAACTGTACATGTTAGTACAGTGGCTCTCAACCCGGTGCCCCTCTACCTGTCTTCCGCGAAAAAGTTAAAGAATCAACGTAAAAGTTAACGACACTGATATCGAAGCAGAATTTTTTCACGAATAATTCTGCCCAAATTCTCTGGTTGGAAAAACGTTTGAAAATTCTTCAGAATTTAACTGGATAATCTTGCTGACTATTCTGAAATTAGTTTGAAATTGGAGATCAGATATCGGGAGATGTTTTTATAAAAAACTGATCCCCGATTAATTCTACCCAGATTCCGCGCAACGCGACACGAGGCTTATACGCAAATCCGCGAGGCTTAGCAAGAAATTCATGGTCAGCCAGGAGTGTCCCACTTTCCAGCAATGTTCGACGCACATGACAACGTCTTATCTGACCGGCGTGTGGGCGTACGGGCATAACAGTGGACATTCCTGGTAAGTGCAGCGACGCTGAGCGCTACTTTGCCGAGCAGAGATGCAAATTCTAGTGTGTCGCGCTTAACCTCGAGGAGATACTGAAAAGAGTGATGTAAAATTGGATGAAGTGTAGGTACCGGTAACAAGCCCACTTAGCTGTTCACTGGAAATTCCAACGTCGAGGCAAGAAACTTTGACAATTATAATTTCCAAGCGACTAATTTGCAATCGTCGATAAGATAATACGGAAATTAGAAGCTCTTTTATAATACAGAAAATCCTGAAGAAGTCTCTTTTCCCGCCAGGGAATTAGCCACGAAATATGTGGATGGTCCAACTAGTCGCCATCTTTCGGTTTCCTCCGCTATTACGAGAAACGGTGCCCGTTGCCTGTGTCAATACATTTTGCTAATACGGGTGACGCTTTGTTTAGTGGGCGCGAGCAAACACGTCCAGAACTAACCGTCGTAAAGCGTTTCACTTTTAAAATCGTGCCTGACAGATCGATCTCTTATCTGGCACGGTGTAGGCGTACGAACACGATACTAAATATTCCCGGTACGGGTCATTGTGTGTGCAACGTGTTATTTGACTAAACAGCGGCGCGGCAATGCGCGCGAATATTAGTTTAGACAAGTATTAACTGGCTCTCCGGCTGTATTTCATTTATGCATCTCTATTATGGACTAGCAGAGTTGGTACGGAGAGCGTAATGAATAATAATTCGAAACTAAGAAATCTCCGTCGACGACGAAGAAGAATTTCTGTACTCTATAATCTACATAAGTGGCTTCAGAGGGACAAGTATAATACAGACTTCAGATGATTCGTCTGGAGGAATAAATAATAAGACACGCAAAGATGAAGCCTGCCAAGTCACTCTAAATATCATGTACAGATCAATTGGGATTAAATATGATTGTATATCTGTGCCCTATATATTATCTGCGATATCTATGACTAACCATGTATCCGGTCACAACGAAATTTTTATCACGTCAATTGTCTCGGGGATCTTGACTCGCGGAGTCACGTAAATGCTTACCCCAGATACTTTTTTTGCGACACAGTTTATCCTGAGGATCGCCGGCGATGCTGTTCCTGGCGAACTTTCACGCAAATCCTGGAGGCACTTAACACAAGTGACGCAAACACACGGTCACAAGATCGCGACCCGATAACTCCGCGAGATCCGCGAATGCCTCCGGTGCCATTCGTAAGACAGGAGCTAATGGTTGCGAGAGACGATACCCGTAACGATCGTTAAGGACAAACTTAATAATAGTAGCCGGATATTTACTATAGATCGCGAGTCGTCCAATTGGCCGGTCGACGAATTCATGACTCGCGGCCACTTTGTGAATATATCATCCGCCGATCCAAATCCGTCGTCAAACGCACGCTGTGTGTTTTGTCTTATAATAATTCATCGTCTACGAGACCGGGAACATACAAACGAAACGCACTGCGAGAGAATGCAACCACGCATAGGAACAGCGTTAAGTAGGTATACACAATCTCGTGTGTATAAACAGAGACCTCCCTCCTCCTCCTCTCTTTTATCGTGGATCTTTTTCATCGGTAATTAGCTTTACCTTTATCTTAAAATGGTAATATCAGTTGTTCTGAATTTGCCCAATTAGATAGAGTAACAATATAGAAATGATTTAAAACTGGCATTCATCACATCACACACGCCTTGTTATGGGGATACTTTATTTTGAATAGATAAAGATGGGAAAAAGAGAAAAAGATTACAACGGTTCGCGAGGATTTGAACAGGAGTCCTTGGGATTACAAGTCCAGCGCGCTAACCACTGACCCAAACAACAACCCTATGACTACTTTCATTTTT
This sequence comes from Andrena marginata, assembly GCA_963932335.1. Classification (NCBI taxonomy): domain Eukaryota; kingdom Metazoa; phylum Arthropoda; class Insecta; order Hymenoptera; family Andrenidae; genus Andrena; species Andrena marginata. The sequence continues at coordinate 3,994,997 of OZ010660.1, forward strand.
CATGAATGTCCTTATTTGTGAAACTATGAATCTTCTATGAAAATGATTCCTTAAGGCTACAATGCTATAATAGTTATGTAATTGTATAACGATATAGGTTAAAGCTGCTTTTCACCTGCGTGAATTCATTTTCAAAAATGTATATGATTTCCATATTATACTAGATAACGAAGCGAAACGGGAGATATGGAATATGTTATCCTACATTTCCATCGGTGTTGAAATTATGCAGATTCTACGACTGTATTTGAAAATTTATGACGCTTCGTTTTTTAGTCAACAAGTTTTTAATGCTAGTTCGAAGTATGGTGAAGCTAAGCTAGTTAATAAGAATATGCTTGTATAGTTTATCACTGTATGTCAGACTAAATTCGAGGATTTAGATTTCGCGAGTGAAAAATGTCATTTCTTTAATTGGCCAAATGCCTGAAAACAAAAGTATTTTCGAGGGGAGAATTTCGATGACTCGATGAAACATTGTAACTAATTTCGTTTGTTCTCACAATTCAGTTCTAGAAAGGAGGTTAAGAAGGTCAATGTTTTTAGCTGGAAAATCCTATAGTTATTGCTTGATCATAAGGCAACCTTAATTGTATGTCGATTGTCAATACTACTATTGAATGTGTTAATGTTGAAACAACTGTTTATCGAAAGACTCAGATCTTCAACGACAAACGACTGAACATAAACAACGGCGAAGCGGATAAGGAAACGATCAGGAATATGTACGTCGAAGACCATCGCAGCGCAGGATTACGTACATCGCAATCGCTAATGTCGGGATTCCGCTTTTTGTTTACATAACAGTGTGATGTTATGCCCACTGTACAAAATACACTTATTCAAAGCATGCTTCAATAAAACCTCTAACTATATACATATCCCTTAACAATTTATTATATATTTCGTATAATATTTACAACGTACAGTAAGTGGCATTCGACTTCAGAACTCACTGACCAGGACCCTTCTACCCAACAATGACATAACCGAAAGGAATCACGATGATTTTCAATTATAGTAAACCCCGACATAAACCTAACCTAAATTTCAATTCGTTGCGATATCGCGGAATTCGCTTACCTTCTCACGATTTGGCGCCAGGATAATTCACCTTCCTCCGTCCTGGGATCCGCCTGTCCAGAGTTCGCCCAAAATGTCCTCGCATCTAACGTTCACCGATCCATTCCTTGCTTGACATCCTTGCTCTGGTCCCTCGTACGCTGGAACGGTCCACAAACACGCGGTAATTCGTTCCTGCCGAATTGCGCGTCCGCGATCGAGCCGAATTCGAACCAACACACATCACAAACCAAAACTGCTCAAAGCGCTCTAAGCAACGTTCACCGATCGGCAGCGGTTTCACGAATGCGAGACTCGCTTTTGTTTGCCCTCTCCAACTGCTGTCAGCAGGTGGCGCATGAAGAGGTGGGGGGTCGCTCGGAATAGACGAGGTTCGCAACAGGCCCGACATCTAACGTACATTTTTATTATACAGTTTAGAGGCTCGTGAACGTTTTTACTGGGAATGGGTTATTCGAAGCGTCGAAACCACGAATATCCTCGAAATCCAAGAAAGTTTCGGGTTTCGAGAAGTTTTTGGCGACTGATTTTTGGTGACTTAAAAAAATGTACCATTTGAGTGTCACTCCTTATGTTACCGGCACAGTCCTAATCGTGGGAGTACTCTAGGTAAGTAGATTTGAAGGTGGCACTAAAATCACAGAAACTGTTGTTTTCAATTGTTTTTAAAAGGTATCGGGAATGTTGTCGCGGCCACGAAAAGGTAAGCGGTTTAGCGTCACATTGTCGCCTCTCCACCGCTTAGGACTGCCACGATGTTGCTCAATTGCTGTATACATAGCCTAACTTCATAGAAATCTAAACATTTATTTTGTGAGCACTGGACACTTGTGGATACTTGTGGATGGTGGTCACCCCGGGAATCTTTTGGACACTACTTACGGGACACCGTGCGATCTTGATTTCAAAGATTGAGTGTGAGTGTGAAAATTTCCCTCATTCGCGTCGAACCGGGAAAAAGTGTTTTGACGTTTTTTTTTTTTTGGAAACAAAAATAAGACACACTGCTGTTTTTTTTTTTACAAATTCAGTCATATTTATATTTAACATCGCATGTCAGTCGGCTGCAGTGGTTTTCGGTAACGCGAATTCCATAATTGACAAAACAATCCAACTTTGAAAGTGCTTTGAAAATGAATAATTTTTAAGTTTTATCCTACTGAGAAGCTAGAAAGTGAAATTAAAGAATAATTGATTGAAATTAGAGAATAATTAAAAAAAAAAGTAGGACCGTCGGCACTGGGGTTTGAACCGCCGACCTCCTGATTGCAACTCGTACGTTCGGATTTCGATAAGTTGCGTCAATGTGAATTGTTGGCGAAAAGAGCCGAACAGGTAACGCATGCAACAGGAGTTGCGATATGTTTGTGTGCAATGCGATCGGAGGCAAAGTGGGGACGACGGTAGGTCATAGTGGGGGTAAGCATCCCACGTTCCACGATTCTGGCATCACCGTGGTCGCTGGTTGTTACTGGTTTTGGATATTTCTGTGTCCATAATAGTCCATGCAGGTCCACGACAGGACCATAAACAGATCAAATTTTTTAAACGCTTTTTCGAGCGATAAATAAGCAATATTACTGTTAAAAATTGTTGCACGAGGACCTTTATTTATTTCTCCCTAGAATAGGTACATATATATGATTATATTAAAACAAATGTCTATATTCTTGCATATAACCTCCCATTCAATGACTTGTACATACTGTAGCTTTCTTAAAGTCAAAACATAGGTCCTTAACTACCCTGCTAAGGTTATTCTCTTGTTTACAGTTAATTTGCCATTCTATCTTCATTCGTGATTAGAACAAATGAAAAGTACTCCTTCGCTGATACTCGGGTTTCCTAATTAATTATGAATTTTCTGAAAATAATTTGTACGCTTTCACGGTTGAACTAAAGTCTATCCCCCTCCAACAATTCCCCCCACCTCCCTCAACGCAAATAAGCAAACAAAGTAACCAATCCAAGTATTTGATATAATTCAAGCTGAAGAGTTATCAATGAAAATTCAATAATCCTTGAATGTTCCTTTATCTGATTGCAAAGAGGCATGGCGATAATTTAAACAACATTCCGCCCGCTAATAGGGAATTCGTAGAAAGGTTGGCCCGCCTCTCGAGGCAGCGTCCCAATTCCCTAGCGCTGGTCAGGGCGTTAAAGCGTTGGCAAGAGTGCGCGTGGGCAAATCTATCGTGATGACAATTTTAAGTGGTGACAGCCGCGTATGTGCCTGCTCGTTGCCCTCGTATTAGCGTTGCTTCCGACTCCGCTGATGGGAAACTGAATATTTCTGAATCGGCGGGCGATTCGTTTGTGCAGCATATGGGATATTAATCGCGGCGAAGGTACGTGTTTCACTTCATTTCTCCCGCACCACAGGAACAGATGGCCATCCGCCGTGCGCTCGCTCGCCTGACAGTTTGTTAACGCGACAAGTGCCACTCTGACAGTTTTCCTTTTTCGCCAGTCGCATTGTTAGGCACCTGTTACCGAACACTGGCTCTTCGGGCTCACCGTAGCCGATCATCGACGTATCGTCGTCGGTTTCTGTCCCCATCCACGTGAACAGCGATTTCCTATTAACGATTTACGTAGCGAACATTAACGATTTGTCAGCTTGAAAATATATATTCAGTCTCGCGTGGATTCCACTTCGGATGATACATTGATCAGCTTTATCAAGATTGTTTCGGAGTGCTTTGGGAGTAGAACTGCGAGTCGATGGAGCAAATATCTTTGTGGATAAATTGTATTCCATTCCATCATTTTGGACAGAAATATTAACTTTCATTGATTGAAATAGCTAACGAATGTCTCTTTTATGTCCTATTATGTTTTGTTCCTTTTAATATTGAGACTTTGTAGGCTTGAGTACTACATATTCTATAATGCTGTTCTAGCGGTTTTAGTGCTATGATTCTTTTCAATTGTGGCTGAAGGAGTAGATTAATACTAATGTAATATGAATCCCAAGCATAGACTTCAAATTCACTTTCCAATAATAGAGAACAATTTGCCTCTAATATTAAACTAAGATCCCCTGCGTAACACATTTCCCATAAAACCTCTTCTGCTCTTCTAGCTAACAGTTACGTAGAGTTACAAAACTAATGTAACAGCTTATACGTAAAAATTCTTTATTCGCTCTACCCAGCAAGATGCACAAACGAAGAAAGCACCTTACATTTATCAAACTACGAATGCAGCTGCGTAGAAGGAAAACTGTCGAGTTTTAACCAACCAAACGAACTTTGCGGGAAAGCCACTCTTTCCCACGTACTCGACCCAGATCAGTGCAGAAATAATATCTATTAAAATATAAATACAGATTTGGTACTGGGATGCACCACAGTGTTAAAGGGCAGGCTGCATAAAAAGCTGCGGGATTTATATTTCTAACTTTGTGCAGCTGAATAGCAAAAGGATCCGTGCACGGTGCGTTCCCCTCGAAACTCGGTTGCGGAAATCGCGCGAAACGTGTTTCGGAATCATCGCATTCCGCGACACGGGTGCACAACCTCGCCTGTCTTTCATTTCGATCGCTTTGTTCCGCGCACGCATTTGGACGATTGCTTTCGACTTACCAGCGGCGATAGCAGCGCGCGGCTTGTGCAACCGTAACGGTAAAGTAATCCGTCGTTCGGTCGCGTTACGGGGAACAATTAAAAATACATATTCCGACGGGTGTGCGTTCACACAGACGCGAAAACCTCCGTACAGGTTCGCCGGGCCCCAGAAGCCTGCTAACGAATTTGTTTCGGCAAACAGGCTCTGGTGAAAGGTCCGCGACTCGCGCGGCCGCTATTTTCCATCGTAAAGCCGCGTTGCGCGTTTTCTGTAATTTCCTGTATACTCAGCCTTCGCGCAATACACTTATAACGCGCGCTGTTCGCGCAATTAAAGTAGCGGGCGCGATACTACTTTGCGTAATTAAAGTTGCTATATCTTTTTAAGTAATACTCGGATCGTTGAAACTGTCCGACGGCAATTCCACTTTTCTGCTATAGATGCTCTACGGAATTAATGCTTAATTATAATAAATCGGACGATTATTATAAATCGGATGTGGGATAACTTCGAATGATTTCGAGCGTTCTTTTGTTAGATTGATTCCCGACATGCGACATTTTTTTACCAGCCTCGGGCATCGTGGAAGGGATTGATACGGTTCCGTGGCACGTCCGAGTAGTCCTTTTTATTTACTTGTTACGAAAGAGAGAGGTCGGTGCGCATGTGGAGCATCCTGGCCTGCGCGGGCTCCATCGACCCCCAAACCATTTCGTACTTTCCAGTACGCGTTTGGCGATCCTACTGTGCCAGTTAATCGAAAAAGGGAACGATAAAATCGCCGTCGATCGGCCAATTAACCGGTGCCCCTGGTCGGGCAGTCGCGCCGCCTAGACTCCCGGGAATCGATGGTTCGCCACTGTGATGTTATCGTGATTCCCCTGATTAGGTGATCTTTTAACTCGCCCTCGGTCATGGCACTCGATCGTGAACTTTATCCCACCCTCGGGACCAGCAATCAATTGTTCTTTAAACTAGGAGAACTCGGAAATGATAGGATCATTATAAAGCTAACGTCGTTAAAAGCCCTGTACCATGCGCGACTCGATAATATCTAAGAGCATCGTTCAAGAAGGACGTGTGTACAGAGGCTGGATAATCGTGAGGATCTCATCCGGTTCCCATGCCAGTTGCTTAAAACCGAGAACGAGTCGAAGCTGTGGGAAATACCGTACTTCACTTCGAACTTGAAACGCTGATTTTTCTTTCAGCTTCCTTTGAACAGAAGACAAGGCCGCGTTCTATATACAAACTACCGTTTCTTTCCATTCCAAGAGCCCCGAACAGATCATTTTTCTGGCAACTAAGTTATGCCTTGTCGAAGGATTATCAAACTCTAACGATCAGACGAATTAATCACCGCAAGAATATGAGAGAATATTTAAAAAAAAACGCTTTCAACTCTCTCTCTCTCTCTCGGTGTTAAGCCTCAAACGCTCGACACGTTCCTCGCGCGGAAATCGTTAACTGCGTATTGCTAACCGTTGTTAGTAGACGCCCATGGGCGTTCTCCGCGCGGACTGCGACGACCCTTTTAATCTTCACAGCATCCGAAGGGTTAAAAGTGGGGCGCGTCTTAAATGCGAAGTGACGGTATTGATCACAAAGAAAGACAGACAGTTCCCGATGGGAGATCCATATTACTCTTATCTCCTGTATTATCTCTCAGCCGCGTGAACACGCGACCCTTTTAAATGTCAGATGTCCGTGCGATTTGAAGGAACGTGGGAGACAAAGTGTGCGTGCGAATTGCGAAAATAATGGTTGGGGAACGTGCCTCGAGCGTTGTACCTACGTGATTCGCGGGGAACGTTTTCGATCGCGGTTCCGCGTGATCGTTTATCGGCTGCGCCCTCGCGTGCAGACGTACCATACGCACTTGAAATTCCACGGTAATTCGGGCCGCGTACCGAGAAATATAAATTATCCTATATCGCGGCCGGACATGTGGCATATTGCCGCGAGTGTTTCGCGCTCGCCCACCATTCGCTAACTCATTCGCACGCGCTAATTGCTCGGCTTTCTTCGCGACCGTTTGTCGCTCACTTTATCTGCCAAACGCCTATGGCTGCTCGGCAACCGCAGAGCACGATCGGGCTTAGAAGTTCGTGCACGATAAAACGGAATTCTGTACTTTTACGAAGAGCTTCGGAAACAAAGGCGGCACGCGCATTGTTTCTCTTCGGTTTTCAGAAGAGAAACTCGGGCGTCGGGTTAATTGGAGAAACTTTAATTTAACTTTAAGAAAAAATTGCGAGTTATTAGCGCCTAACGCTTCACTGCGAACATTTATAAAGTTCTCGAATTTTTCAAAGCCTCAGCAGCGTTATTCCGGTCCGAAATTGGAAATTTGGATCTCTGCAACGAGGAAGAATTTCAAGTAGCGGTATTAGATTTTGCAAGATTTCTCTAAGAACGGCTTTGATAGTCCTCTGTAATTATTCTACGAAAATCAATTACTGTGTTTAGAAGGATATAAATATTCTGGTTATTCGGCGTTAAGATGCATCTCTAGTTGGAAGTTAAAATAGTTTCGCGGAATACGGGCGGGAAATTGCGCGCCGCGACGTGCGATCCGCGGAAAAATCGAAAGTAATCGGCTCGAAGAGGCTAAGGGGGGCATTCGAGCCGAGGCGCACGGGGATCGAAAGTCCCGTATGCGAGGGAACGAAAAATTTCTCGATGGTTGTCCGCGGTGTGCTGGCACCGGCGGCGGCGCGATGGACACGAAATAAAACGTCGAAAAGGTAGAATGAACACGTTAATTGAGGTTTAACGAACTTCGAGCAGCGTCGGGACAAGGAGAGAAGGGGCGACGAACAGGGCGGAGAGGTCTGTAATGAGCGTTCATCGGGACCTGCTTGTGGAATTCGTTGGGGGTTGAAAAAGCATGCGCGCTCGAGCTTTAATTAAAGCTCGATGGGCTCTCGTCGCCCACTTAAATCCCATTAATCCCGTGGAAATAATAATTCATTCGTTAAGGACGAATCAGATAACACGAAACGAGCCCAATATCGCTGGAACTTGCTCGTCCAACGGAATTCTGGATTTTCGCATTAATTCTAACGCGCTGAAAATGTGAGAGGGACTTAACGCGGAGCGAGCGTTATCTTTCATCTCTCCTGTTGCGTAAGAAAATTATTGCATTTAAATAGGAAAGGTCGTTTCTAATCCTACGCTTTCCCTTCTGTTGTAATTTTAGACTTTTCCTCGTGGAAACTGAAGACCGTTTTATAAAATAGTATTATATAAAAAAGAAAGGATCCAATTTCGCTCACAGAAAGTACACGAAACATCTGAGAATATAAATCAGGAGAAGTGCATCCCGAGGGAGGAATCGTTATGCCGTTCCCGTCCACTGATCCGACCCCGTTGCATTTGTTTTTCAGGGGGCAAGGATACCAGGCGACTGGACAACTAGGCCTACCAAGTTATGGACCGCAGGTGATGAGCGTGTTGTGTTTACGCGCCACGGTACATCAGACCACTCAGAACAACAGCCAGGCCAGCAAGATACTTCCACCCTCGCCGCAGGCCTCGCCCGAAGAAGAGAGTATAAACTCGTCGCAGGAAATTCCCACAGACGAGCTGGCTCTACTAGCTAAGCTGGAGGAAGCCAATAGGTAAATTGCAAGAAGAAGAAAAAAACAAAACCGAACAGATGCATGTGCAAGCGAAGAGCGCTTTAAATATCTTAGTGCTTTGTATTCGTATTATGTGTATCGCCGCTTGAAACGATTAGGGGATATCATCCCGCTGGAACGATCAAAATCCCGTAGATCCTCTGTCCTCTAATCATTTCGAGCGGCCCGTTCCTGTGTCACATTGGCAGTTCGGCTTACTTTCGTATGTTCCCGTACCTGCGGGTCAAAGTTTAGACAACACTAAAGCACACACAATTCGAGGAAAACCGTGCGTAGCTTTGCAACGTTCGATGAGAGATCTACATAATCGCGTCAGTTCCCTCGGGAACATCGATAAAATTATTTGGTCGTAACGTATGAAGGTAGTCGCAACGGATCAATAGACGCGAATCGAACGTTCGAGCGTCAAGCTTTACTCAAGAGTTTTGGTTGTAATTGACGACAGGCTTATCGAATCGGATGCAAAGTCGTTGAACTCGCTGCAAAGCAATCACAGTAGGAAAGGCTCCGACACATCTCAGGTGTCGGTGGCGTCGGGGGGCAGCGGTGGCAACGGCGAGGCTGCGCCCCGACGCCACAACGCGGCCGACGGCGAGGAGAACACTTGGACCCTGTGGGGTCACATCGTCGCCGATTGGGATTATCATTGGAAGAAGAGGAAAGAGTTCGTCAAAGAGTTAGTACGTCAAGGGATACCTCACCACTTTAGGTAACCGACTGTTCTAGCTTCTACCGACGTAGCTTCTCGAGTTATCTGCGCTGAGATTCGCGAGATCGCAGGGGGTGCCTTTCGAATGCTCGGATTAACGGGTAACGTCGGATCGGCAACGAAACACTGACCCCGTTGTTCATTATTGCAGAGGTATCGTTTGGCAGCTACTGAGCGGCGCTCACGACTCTCCTGTTAAAAAGCAATTCGCCGAGTATATCAAGGCGACGTCAGCTTGCGAGAGGATAATCAGAAGGGACATAGCTAGAACGTATCCTGAGCACGATTTCTTTAAGGAGAAGGATGGGCTCGGTCAGGAGAGTCTGTTTAACGTTATGAAAGCGTATAGCCTTCACGATCGTGAAGTGGGATATTGCCAAGGTTCGGGATTTATTGTAGGATTGCTCCTTATGCAGGTACACTTTTACCAAACATTTGACAAGCGAGAAACAGAGAGAAGTCAGGTGACGAGGGAACTTACGGTCCAGATTTACTCTGACCGGATATCAGATTATTAAATAGGTATCCACTCTGTTGTTACAGCAAATGCCGGAGGAGGAAGCTTTCGCTGTACTGGTAGCGCTTATGCAAGAGTATCGTTTGCGAGACATGTTCAAGCCGAGTATGGCTGAGTTAGGGGTGTGCATGTATCAGCTAGAACATTTAGTTGCTGACACGCATCCCGAGTTACACGCTCATTTCACGGCTCAGGGTTTTCACACCTCGATGTACGCATCGTCTTGGTTCCTTACGCTTTTCACAACAGCGCTCAGCCTGCCGCTGGCCTGCCGCATTTTTGACGTATTTCTGTCCGAGGGCATGGAGATTATTTTCAAAGTTGCGCTGGCCATGTTGCACTTAGGCAAGGAGGAGTTGCTAAGCTTGGACATGGAGGGCATGTTGAAGGTAATGTCCATGAACGAACTTACGTTAAAACCGAGTACCATCCGTCCACAGAGGTGCCAGATGTTTATTTTAACGTAATGTATGTTTGTAGAAGAGAACAGGCATTGTCAGGGCGAGGGACGAAGGAACATTTTCCCACCTGTTGGGTCTATGTTGGTCTTCCCTTCGTTTCACTAACATTTACCACACCTTTTGCGTACAGTTCTTCCAGAAACAGCTGCCAGGAAGAGCCGAGAAAGATCCCGATGGCCTCATGATTCTTGCCTATGGTATGAAAATAAATCCGAAAAGAATGAAGAAATTGGAGAAAGATTATACGGTGTTAAAGATGAAGGAGCAAGAGGAGATGGTCGAGCTTCGCAGGCTCAGGGCGGAGAATAGGTTGCTCCGGCAAAGAACCGAGCTCCTCGAGGCCGAGTCCGCGGAGCTGGCGGACAGGCTAGTCAGGGGTCAAGTCTCTCGTGCCGAGGAAGAGGAGACTGCGTTCGTTGTACAAAGGGAGCTGGCAGCTCTTCGGCACACGCATCTGGAGACCAGCCATCAGCTGGAGCAGGCTCACGAGGAGCTAAGATCCCTGTCGGTTTTGTTAGAGGAGAACGTGACATCGAAGCAGTCCTCTCTGGATGAGATTTTAATGAAGCAGGAGGCGCTGTCGCAGAAGGAGGACATGATACAGTGTTTGCAAGAGGAACTGGTGAGGGTTCGGCTGCACGAGGCGGAGAACGACGCGACGATAAGGGAGCTTAGAGCAAGGATACAGGAGCTTGAGGAGGATAAAAAGACTTTGCGCGAGACAACGCCGGACAATTCTGTCGCTCACTTGCAAGAAGAGCTAATTGCCGTGAAGCTCAGGGAGGCGGAAGCTAATCTCTCCTTGAAGGTAACTTTTTCTCCAACGCCTCCGCTCGTTCCTTTTTTTTTTTAACTCTAAGGAGTTAGTTTATTTCGCTTCATGGCGCAATGTTTCAGGATCTCCGGCAAAGAGTAATGGAATTGAGCTCGGCCTGGCAGAGGCATCTGCAGGAGCATCGCACCGCTCAGCCGGCGCCCGCGAGCGACTCCACCCCGAAGAAGCTTCTGTTCTGGGAGAACAGGGGCCACGAGGTGCAGAAATTCGAGGAGGACTTAATGACAACCAGGATCCGAGAGATGGAAGCTGTGACGGAGGTGAAGGAGCTCAGGCTGAAAGTGATGGAGCTCGAGACTCAAGTGCAGGTCGCCACGAATCAGCTCCGCCGACAAGACGAGAGTGGTAAATTACTTAAAGAGGACTTGGAGCAAGCCTTAGCCAGGGAGAAGGAGCTCACTGCCAAATCGCGCGAACAGCAGCACAAGTATTCGGACCTCGAGTCGAAGATGAAGGACGAAGCTATGATGGCCAGGATACGCGACGCGGAGCACGCTCAGCAAGTCGCTGAACTCACCCAGAAAATATCCCTTCTCGAGTTAAAGGTGCTGCTCCTCAACCGCCTTTCAATTATTCATACACCGCGTCGCCAGGATCGCTAACTCTGCTTGCTTCTTACAGAACGAGGAGATGCACGCGGAGGGTGAACTTAGGAATAATTTAGACGACAGTGAGAGAGTGAGAGAATTGCAGGATAAAGTTGCTGAATTGAAAGCTGAGGTACGTGGAAATTACGATTACCCCTTTGGGCTGCATTAATGAAAGCATTCACTTAAGAAATTGCAGTAAGGGGTGAATGGAAGAATGGGAGAGTCTAGAATCTAGAACGTATTACCAAGTAGCTTATACAGTACAAAAAGTACTTCTGCTCCTTTCTTTTTAACGAATTTCTTAAGAAAGACTATTAGTCGTTAATGGTGGATAATTTAGTGTTGAAAGTAAATCGATAAATGCTTTCAATTATGCGCAAATGTAATTATTTTCATATGTGTTTCTGATCGTTGGGAGTTCCGATCGAGTCTCCTCCGTTAAGGTTGAAATTCGTACTTTTGTTCACTGCTCTTTACAATGTGACACGCGTGTTTAAAGGATTAACGGTAGAAGTAATGACGGTAGATCACGGATACGTAGAGTTATGATTATTCCACGGTAGCTTGAGAGTCCAATTTTATATTAAATCCGCTAATGGGCTGCAATTTAGTGAATTTCGACAGCTTGTAGATTGACGTTAAGAGTTTTGTACGATTTTGGAAATAGAAGTAATACCAGTTGATAGCTCGTTATAGAATCTTGATTTATTGTTTCAATTCCTGCATATTCATACAGCTCATAGACATATATCCACCATAATCTCTATGCAATTATTGCGGTCTACGATAAAGTGTTTTTGTTTCCAGAGAATTCTTGATACTTTCGTAAAAAGTACGTAGCTGTAAGTTTCTAGGATTGTGTGTAGGATTCGTGATTAAGTAAACTGGAAGTTATTAACATAACAGCTATTAACCATCGCGCTATCTGCCGCGCGACAGAATTCCTCCAATCGTGTTTACATATTCTTGATAATGCACTCGATATCGTTGTAACACTGTTGTATAAAGTACCCATGTTTTATAAATACTCACGTACTCCTCACGAAGATCATACGTTACCAAAGATTTCTATCGCACCATTAATTTAAACTTGTGGTGTGCTGCTAACATGTTTTTTCTCTCTCAACTAACTACCCTGAAATCCTATGATGAACAAAGTGCCTAAAAAAAGACAAATATGTACATAATATGTATCGTTATCTTTGTATAACTGTGTTTGTTGGGTGCACACAATCGCATCTATCGTAACGTGTAAAATAAGCGAAAGTAATTTACGCTTCTGTATTATTGTGGTTCACAAATTTATAACGCACAAATTGCACCTCTTACTGCAATGTAATGCTAATTGTCACGCTGACGAACTTTTTTCTTTAATTAAACTATACGCCACGAAAGATATAGTCGGTGAATTTTTCGAAACAGGAAATTTATTAATTATTAACAAACGGTTAAAAGATCGATTCTCGCTCGTTCATATATTTCCATTCAGAATTCATTATTTTCGGACTTAATAACACTTCGAACAAGCAGTGTAATAGAAACGTAATTTCAATTCAAAACCCTTGACATTCGTATTAATAAGTGACTAATTCTTACTTAATTCAACACTGATTTGCTATTAACAATTAACTGTTACAATGCGAAGCGAAACACAGCCTTCTCACTTCTCACACCAGAAATTAACTCGTCTCCGCAGAGGTACCTGTACACATTAAGAATTCATTGCGTCTCATTATCTAAAGTGCACTCCTAATCGTGTTTCAGTCCATTCTTAATTTCTCATGTTTATAAGGGATTCGTACAAATTGCAGTCTGTGTAAGAAATTGTCCACGTGTCAAAGCTTTAACGATAGGATGCATACACAGCTTGCTATGTCTACGCTGCAATGCAAAGTACAATTATAATTGTCAAGTCGCTTAACACTCTGTATTAATCGTCGTTACGGTATCCGCTCGTTAAATATTGTTTTTGCACTTGCGAGGGTGTAACAATCATCAATGCTTTCGAGTCAAGGGAACCTTATATCTTTGAGGGCGAGAACGATATAAGAAAACGTCCGAATGAAACACTTACCTATTTCTTTCAATACTTTGCGCATTGAATATTTACAGCTAACTGTTCTCGTTGCTCGATTGTTCAATAGAACATTTCTTTTAATACTTCACAAAATCACGATAATCGTTACTGCCAAATTTTCAATGCCTCAGCATCAGCATTTAAAACGTTCTATCCAGTCACGTGCTAAAATCATTCGATGATGAATCAAGCTCGCTACTTATTGTACTAATTGTGCTTTAAGGACATTCTATTAGATATCGAGAGTTAGCACAGCACGGAGTAAGGATTCGATTGAAGTTTTGTTTTAAAAGAGAGATACGGAGAAGCATATTTAAGAACGTGCACCTTCAAAGATATCACCCATTTGTTTCAATACGTTGTACTTACGGAGCATTCGGCAGAAATGCATTGTACGTGTCATTGAATTACTTGCTGCGCGAGCAGAAGGTGAGGAAGGAAATGACAGTGCATCGTCACCCGAGCCTAATTGTAATTGTAAACTGAATTCTTATTGTGTGAAGGTACCAGACACTAACACAAAAGAACTAATGGTTGTTGTAAAACTAACCCTCTATTGCTGTGTTATCTCTGTCTCCTTAGTTCCCTACGCCAATCACCAGCCCGGAGACTGAGCCTTGGCGCTGGCTCGAGTAAGTCTTTACCCATCTTTAAGCATTATTTTAATCCATTTCATATATGTAGCATGACATCGATGTGTATTTTATACAAGAGTCATTTTTCCCGTGTATAGTTTTATACATATATTACGTACTACAATTTTTATTACATTCCATAAATACAGGACGATCGGTTTTAATCTGCGGGTAGATGTGAACCCTTAACTGGTATCCTAGGATCGGTTATGACCCCAAGCACGCAAAGCTCGTTGCAGAATTTCTGGTTGTCTAACTTTGTAAAATGAATTTCTAATTAATTTTATAATAATAGCTTGACTTTCTACGTTTCTGTTATCTTAATATTTAAAGCAGAAAGCTTCTAAATGTTTTTGTGTTTGTCCGTCACCTAAAAACTTTCGAACGATAAACTCTGGGATCAGGAAATGTGCCTTAGCTTATCATGCCTGACTAATGCAGATGAATGTGACCATTTTCACCGCAAGAAATTTTTTAATATAAAATCAGAATCTAAATGTCGGGCGAAGCCGAGTAGCAAAGCTAGCTTTATATATTACCTAAGAAGAAAATATTCCTAGAGGTTGATCTAGTGTTGACTTTACAAATTTCTGTGTCCTTTTTTATTTGCGGTCTGTCGCGACCCCAGTTTGAAAAAAACAGTATAGCAGTTAAGGGTTAAGCAACATAGTACGTTGAGTGGAAAAAATTGAACACGGGGAAATGAAAGATGCCCCTTGACCTGAATACTTCTTCGCCTCCTCTACGTTCAATGTTTCCAACCAACATACTTTCGAAAGTATATCTACTTGTAGATTCAAATGGGCCACTGCGTATGAAACTGTTCCTACACTTCCAAATACAATTTCTCCTTGCGTTTCGACGTAAAGTTTGTATAAGAAAGTTATTATATCTTGTAAATTACTCATAATATGTAAATATAATTGCACTAAACGTGCACTGATTGCACAGATATATTTACACAGACTGTATACGCTAAGGATTCATCGATGCCAGCTTTGTAACTGAGGATTCAAATGACTCCACGCTACGTCATCTCCTTTCCTTCGCTGTTCCATCATCGCACGTGTAACAAAGCACTGGTTGAATCTCTTCGTCGCATTTAATGTTAAACTTTCCAGGCTTAGTTCAATCATGCCTTGTGCCATGTTTGTTTCCATTATGCTTCATCCGATTGTTTTATTGCAGGTGCAAATTTTGGCTTTTTTACTGTACAGAGGAACGGAGGACGTATTTGAGAACATTTGTGGAGACCCTGACTGATGTTTCCCTTTAACACATTGCTTACCAATGAAGAGGATTTCGTGATAAATATTTCACTTCGCTTACTCACACGCAGCGAGAGTTACATAAGTTTCAATTAATATCTTATCAGCAAAGCTTTTCAAGGTTGACTGAACAAAGTTAGATGGTAACCAATGTGTTAATTAGTGCATGTTATTCGTTACAGTCTTTCGCATAGTGTGCGTAGTTTCCATATAAAATTTTAATTCAATAACAGAATACTGAAAACTAATGAGAAGCTGAACTGGAGCTCTATAACTTTCCTCTCTGCTGCTTTGCATAAACTGTCCCACGTATAAGCTTAAAGTGCGTAAAGTCCACATTCATACTGTCTGAATCCAGTTACGCATCATCTTGTTAGTGGCGAACAGATAGCGTCTCAGGTATTTGGAAGAGCGAACAGGGCAGAAGTCTTTCAGCGTTCAAATAGTTGCGATCAAATTTGATATACTTAACATTGTTCTCTCGTTACTTATTCTCACGAAGCATAGAAATTAGAGGGTAGTGGAATTACACAGAACCGAGTATTATCTTTGGAAAGGGAAACGTGAAGCATACTTCTTTGCGAGACGATGATGTACAAAGTTTCTTAAGTACCGCAAAGATATTCCTGGCGACGATTCAACAGATATCACTACATGTTTTATGTGTGTCGCAGGTCATGAGGCTAGAGAGTTGGAAGCAACGTTGGACAGGTAACGGTGGACAAAACGTAAGGAGCTTCAGTGTTGACACTGAAAGCGAACTGGACGAGCGGGATCTCAGAATTTGTTTACAGGATCATATCAATGCGTCTACGCCAAACTCACCAGAGGTATAGAATTCCATGTATACCAGACATTAGGCAGCTAATTAATCGTTGAACGCAAGTAAACTTCAATGGTCATAGCCAAGTGAAAACCTTCTGTTTCATAATCATGCTTTCGACGTAGAAAGGAACGACGAGCACGCACATAGTATATAAATCGAGGAGAACGTATAGGAATTACGTTTTTAGTTACATCTACTATCACTAGCTGGTGATATAATAGCAGCATATAGCAATTAACTAGGTGTAATCCGGTGGTCATTAATAACGCAGTATAAACTTGCCCGACCGAATCGATCTTTGCAATCAGGCTTCGAAGCGTTTGTACAGGTGTCTCCTTAACGACTCTGCGCGTTGTTACTAGCATCGGAAACATCTTTTAACAGAGTACCATAGACGTAGAAAGAAAGCATTTTCGATTATTCACGATTCCTTTCAGCCCCCGTCTAGCCGAAGCTAAAAGTATTTACCCATTCCCCGAAGCAGTCGCCCATTGTATCTTCCATTAGCTCTTAGAAGACTGCTTCATTGTCGTCGGATCAACAATCGTGCGTTTCACGTCTAAGTCTGATTGCAATAGGTGAACTCTAGATTAATATAATCATGTGACGCATACGACAGTTTTTTATACGTATTATGCATTCTGTGTATTTTTTGTAATTTAAACCAAATGTAATTCCATTTAAGGGATTGTATATTGAATAGAGCGAAGCCGGTCGGCGGGAAAATCGGCAGATTAGAGTCGTCTTTTGCGAGTAAAGTAAAGAGAAGGAAACTGTGTCTTTCCTGGAACGACGGAGCACGTATAGAGTCTCGTTGACGAATTGCGGTAGCGTATCGCCCCGGGTAGAATTCCACGGACGAGAAATCGGACACGCCGTTTCGGAACTCGACTAGTACTCCCCATTGCGTATTTCTATAACTTCTGACACACATTAGTGTGAAACATTACGTTGATCCCAACGATCCAGGTATTAGAACTTGCGCACAAAATCAGGACGCGTGTGTTTGTCGTTCGAAGCGTAAACGAAGGGAAAAAGATTGTTTGAAAGGCAGTTCTTATTTGGGTCCCTAGCAGCTGCCGAGCGGTGTGGGTGGAGCGGTCTCCTTTAAATAAATTTACTAATTGCAGATTATTGAAACCGAAACCGAACGAGATAATCGGGAGTACTTGTAAAAGTTAATACCCGGATAGCTCGTTCCTTAGTAGCGACTTCCTAGGACGTGATAATTAATTCCAACGTAAGTAATTGCGCAGTTCACAATCTCACCGCTTTGTTTTCGACCTTCTTTTTTTTTTTGGATTCTTTTTTTGTTTCCAGCTTACGTGAACCCTTAACGATCCACCCTTGATACCAGCGTTGTGCTTGTGGCGATCGCATACAGTTCGTTAGGTATTACGTTATCCGAAATGTATTTGCTTTTAAGATAAGACGGGCAGCTGGCCGATAAATGATGATCTATCGTCGGAAGCGATAAATGCTAATTTTCGGCCGTTCGGCGTTCACTTTGTCAATGCTCTCGTTCTGGTGCAATCGGGGAACCCGTTCACTTCGAGGAGAATAGCGAAGCTCGCGCTTGATTATTATTCCAAACATCTTTCCGGGAAAGGGTGTTAATTATTATTAATTAATTTCTTAATACGCACATCACTCTCGAGGTAATTTTCCATTGGGAAGAAGCTTCTGAAACGACGACGCGAGTGAGTGTATAATTTATTTAAAATGGAAAGTAAACTGTGCCCTGATAGCGTTTACAACAAGAGAGCATTATTTAGTAGTACTTGAAATTTGTAAATGTGTATTTAAGATTGCTTGTGGCCAAAAATTGTGCAAGTCTTAATTATTTATCTTTTTAGATGTAACGCGTATATATTTACTTACTGGAACATTGTGGTTTAGTGAGAATGGATCGACGAGTACGATTAAAGTATTTTTCCCTAACTGTTAGTTGCAACATTGATCTGACGATTCTAAAGCCGATGTTGGCGTAGAATATTGTCGCATGTCGTTGGAACGTTAAGGGTTGAACGCGTCCACAATTTCTCGCTTTGGCCTAAATTACCGTATACGTTCGTTTCGTTCTTCTCGCGAACAATCGGCAAAATCAGAGATCGGAAGAGCGCATTTTCGCACCAATCACCAGAGACCTTTTCACGGAGAAGTGAACTTTTCTGCTTTCGTGCACGTTCGATCACGGAAAAAGCATGTACCTTTTGCAAATTAGTAGAATCTCGATTAATCGAGATAACGGGAGAACCTTTTTCTTAAACCGGAGGCCTCGGAAATTAGGTTGCTACTTTCTCAATCGACTGTTCGGGGGGAACAGCTTTCTAGAAATTAAATATTACTTTACTGTAATTGTCGACTGCATCCGGCTAAGTATTGGGATTCTGCAGGGATTTTAATATAAAAGTAAGCTGCTACACTTTGTACTTAAATCGTTTATTAGTCGAAAAGGGTTTCACAAATTCTTTTTAACAAAGTTTCTGACCTTTACGAGGAAGAAGAACAGTTCTGAGAATAAATCAATTTTCAAATTCTACAGGATGTTTAACTCGCAGATTAAACTCCAATTCAAGTGATTCTCTAATTATTTTAATCACTAAAATTCGTGTAAAAAATATCAGAGTGTTAGCGAAACAACGATCTCTACAGTCACCCGGTATTTTCTATTGCCGGGAGAGTCAATGTATGTAGTTGCTGGATTTACACATTGTATAAAGAAAAAGGAAAGTCTTTGACCGTCGCTGCGCAGTAATCTACCCCCGCACATTGTTGTAAACATAGAAATTAAGCTAAGGAAACGCTTATACTGGCGCAAGCTCAATATTTATTACCAAAAGAGGCTTAGCTTCTAATCTTTTCAGATATTTCGGCTGCGATTGAGCATGCTTTTCCTCCGTCTATAAATAAGAAGAGAGTAATAAAAGTAATTTCAATACTGCCCGATATATTCGAGCCGACTGGATTAAGTGCAATTTGTAACGGCTAAACGGAACTGTTCGTCAAAAGTACGAATGAATTATCGTTTCGTCGCTTCGTTGCTTGGCGATTCTCACGAATTTAGGCACGCCTTTCTCCAAGCGAATCAAGCAAACTGAACTTTATTAAATTATTAAATTGTGAATTAATTAAACGATTAACGAAAGGGTGACAAATGCGCAGGGCAGAAGGTAAATAATAATTAGTTGCACTTAAGTTGAGTAATCATCAAAGTGCAATGTTATGCGCGTTGAAAGCGCGACTGCATTTTTTTTTTAGTAAAAAATTGTGATAAATGCGTACGCGCCAGTATTTATTTTTAAAAGCAAACTCATCGACAAATGCATTTACGAAGCCTCGATCTATTTGCGAGAGAAAAATTTATTTCCTTGATATGCGCTGAATTTTTTATCGCTTTCCGCGGACGGCGATCGAAGTAATTTGCGAAGAAATCGATCGCTGTGACGACCATTGTGACCTCGAGTGCGCTTTCTACCAAGAAAAAAAGATTAGTACGGAGAACTGTATAGCGTTAAAGTTTAAAAAAAAATCCTTTTCAGCGGTAAATAATTACCAGGTTCAATTTCTTCCAA
Source organism: Andrena marginata (assembly GCA_963932335.1). Lineage (NCBI taxonomy): Eukaryota > Metazoa > Arthropoda > Insecta > Hymenoptera > Andrenidae > Andrena > Andrena marginata. Next base: position 4,014,787 of record OZ010660.1, read on the forward strand.
TTATATCGCTCCGAAATATAACAAATTATCGCGGGCTAAATTTGTTAACCTAGCAATCTAATCTCTGAAATTATTTTATTTCTGCTTCAATAGTGATTGGTATTAATTATTCCACTAATGTAAACAAGGTTGAATTGATAATTTTGAAAATGATTAAAATCCAAACTCAGTCGGGAATTGATTGACCAACCTCGACTCTACGATAGATGGTAGCACTCGATCGATGTCATTGCCCGTTCTAAAACGTACGAAACCTTTTTTCCTCGGGTAGGAAACTACGCGAGCGACGAGTATATCGTATTACATTGTTTGCCCTTTTCTACGTATGCCTATTTTAAGAAACTACCGTCAAACTTAAAAGACACGTTTGTTTAAGATATTTTACGAAGCAACGATCGTATCAGTGTGTTGGTTCCCGCGTTATTGGCTTCGACGTATCGGCCGCGCGCACTGTACGCACTCGGCCCATTTACTTTATATCGCACGGGTAACGAGCACCCGCGGGCAATTGATTTGTTAGCGATCTCCGATTGTTGTACGCAAGATCCTTCGACCGATAACGCGCACACTATGGACAACGATTATGAATTTGTCACGAACCATTGTGGGGAATATTATAACATCAGGAGTAAATAAATTTTTATTCACTTTTAAGGATTCCACCTTCTTCCCGCACGCAAACATCGAAATCGCAATTCCGAGATGTGTTCGCCGTAAACACTAACGTACAATAACGTGATGTCCAACGGAAACGAATCGCCCCTTCCAACGACCGCGCGTCGAGTAAATACGCGTTGTATTCCTCTCGTAATCGCCGGCGGAATTATTTCCTAAGCAAATACTCATTTTATCGCAATCTCCGTGGAATTATCGACGTTCCCTCGCACCGCCGCTGTACACGCGATCTACTTTTATTAGGCAAAGATAGTCTTAACGCAGTAGAAAGAAAAAAATGATTGTAGTAATCCTTTGTGAAATCACAGGTTTGATCCTCGATGGCTACAAAAAAGTTCCGTTGCGACCACGTTCGCGTCTCTGTCGACGCGCCCGAAAGTCAGTGCACCATGGTCCGCGAAAGAGGCACTGTCTCGAGCGAGCCGTGCTGCGATGTAACCACAGAAACGCAGGCCAGATAAAACAAGTTATTTCTCTTCTTTTAATCATTAGTTCGCACGACGGTAGAGAATCCACGGTCCCCTTGCGCCCATCGATGACTTCCGAAGTGAGGCGTAGAAAAAATTCCGTCCCCTCGCTTATAGATTTAACAGTCTCCTCGAAGCAGCGTTCCACGGTGGAGGAAGAAGGACGAGAAGGAGGAATTGTCTGGCGGAGGGAGAGCGACAGCATCGAGCGCAAAAGACAAAAGCAAAGGGGGGGGGATGGGTAGGCTATCGAGTGATTGAGGGGGTGAGGGTGGGGGTTTGCGCCCATGGGCGGCGCAAGTTGCGGCAGGTAGTTTTCCAAATGGAGTCTATCGGCCAGAGAGTGGAAAAAAGTAATCCGTGAAAAGGGGTTCGTTGTTACGCCGGTCTGGCGCGACGTTGCCAAGTCCCCTGCGAGCGAGGAGAGCAGCTGGCCGGGTTGGTGCAGGAGCGAGACTACAATGTTGCGGGGCCGCCTCTCTCGAGCCGGCCTCCCAATTACCATGAATCTTAAATCCGCGAAGGAACAGCCACGAAGCTGCGAGTTCTTAATAAAACCAATTCCCCCGTGGTGATGCCGCGATATATAACGCTGCCGCTATTAGAGGACATTTAATAGGAGAGCAGTCTGGGACAGATTTCGATAAAAAAGGAAGAAAGAGAAAAGGAAAACGGGGAACATTAGCAGGGCGTATTTCACAGCCCGGGTACCGAGACACATAGTTGCGAGTTTGCTAGGCCCCTCTTGAGGTGGCGGTGGCGGCAGTGTTGCCAGGCGAGAGCGAACCACGGTGAAATGGAAAGATCCCGGCTATGGGGGTTCGCGGGTGGAAAGGGGGTGGCGCGGGACGGGGGGGGTGAGGCTGTAGAAGCGAGTAAGCAAGGGAGAAAGAATGGCAGGAACGGCGCGGTAGAGTGAGAAAGGGGGGGCTCGCGGACCGGGCAGGGATGGAGGGCCAATTAAATATGGCGGCGGCAGCGGGGTGTGGCGCTTGCGCATGCGCAGCGCCGCTTACGGCCGGGGGCACAGCGGCCCGCGGTGGCCAGAACGGGGCAGCGACTAGAAGGAACCGGCCGGCGAAGTCAGAGGGATCGACGAGTACCCGGCGTACGTTTGTGTGGTGCGCGCTGTCTTCGAGAGAGTTTCGCCTCCCAGTGTCGCCTCGAGAACATTTCGCCCCCCTTCCCTCCCTCCCCCGTCGACGGTGATCGTTTCGCTCGCCCGCACGAGGAGAAGCGGCTGTCCCGTTTCGTTTCACCGAGAAGAGCCCGGTCGGAAGCTGCGCGAAAGGGAAGCGACAGATAGATAGAGAGTAGCCGATATGACGACGGCAACGGAGACAGAGAACACCGGGCCGGAGAGCAAGGAGATTAAGGACGTGAAGGAGATGAAGGAGGCGCTGAAGGACGAGATGCCGCCGGACAACAAACAGGAGGAGAAGGATGCGGCGTCGAAGAAGGAGGAAAGTGGGAAGAAAGAGGAGGCTGGGGACGCCGCGGCCGCGACGGCATCCTCGGCGCCTACCAAGGCTGCCGGCGTGCACAAGACCAACTACGAGAAGGACGTTGTTTATCTGTATCAGTTCTCCCGGACACCGCTCCTGCCCTCCATCTCGCCGTACTGCCTCAAGGTGGAGACGTGGTTGCGGCTCAACGGCATCAGATACGAGGTGAGCGTCTGGTCTTACTTGCCCTTAAACTGTATACATTATTTCCCTCTCGCCGGGGCCGAGGAATTTCTCCAACTCCGTCAAATTCTCGCGGAGAAACGGGCCTGGAGGGGAGGGGATCGATGGGAGTACAATGCCTCTCGAGATCGCACCTCGGGCGTCGTTTTCCTTCCGCGTAAAGGTCAATTTGTACAGCCACCGAGCCGGGAACCAGACGCGTTAGGACACGTTTGATACTCGCACGGTCGCCGTGCACTCACCTACATAGTCTCCACCGTGCGAGTTCCGAGACGTGCCGAACCGGCTAGCCGCCGTCTCGGTGGCAGTGCAAATTCCCCGTGACTTGCAACGCGGTGTACAACTTCTGCAGCGGGATTTGATCCTCCTGTCGAGCTAGTAATTAAGCATACGATTCTGGCGAGCCGATAGGTTTGACAAGGCTTCGGGGAAAGCCTACTGGAGGTGGATCCTGCGTCGATTATTCCAACATGGCGACTCTTGTCAACCTTTGTGCGCCCAGAGCAATGTTTAAATGCGCTTCTCGGCTCGCTTTTCGTCAGTTTGTGCGCAATTAGAATCTCGTTTCGATCGCGGGCCCCGAGACACGGTGCGGGAGCCGCTTTCGTCCGACCAACGATTTTCACGGATGGCCGAGGTTTACTCCCACGATATCGATTTCTTTTTTCTCGGCTGAAAGCTGGGGGGAAATGTTTGCATGTTTCTTTCGATTACGGCAGTGCGAGGTGCATGAAAAGTTTCCTGTTTGTTTATCGATCGCTTTACGAAGGTATTTGCCATTGCAATCTGGCGGCGCGGTTACGTGCCTCCTCGTATTCAGTCGCGATGCGATCGCGCGTACTACTTAAGTACATGTATATCTTGTTTCCCATAGCCGATACGCGGTTATTCGGTAGCCTACCTTGAATTTCAAGCGCAAATATTTATAGAAACCGTGCTGTTTACATCCGGGGATTTAGACAAGGGGAGGCGATAACGTGCCCCAACGGCTCCTTTCTCGGGGGCAAAGCTGAAGCGTGTAATCTCGCGTACATATGCACTAACTGAACACACACGAATCTTCCTATTATTCACGCGATACTTGCGTACACACGGACAACAATCCGTGACGAACGTCAGACCTGTTACGCTCTCGTCCGAAACTAAGGCGCGATGATACTAATCGATCCAGGCGAAACAAAGCGTAAAACCAAAGGAAATAAACTTTCCCACGGACGGATCGGTAATGATATTCCCCTTCCTACTAATCTCTACTTCGATTCAACGTTCTAAACAGCGTAAGATAAACAGGAACCGTTTAGTAAGCGATTTCTCTGCGCCGCGGCGTTTTCGAGCCGTGAAACTTTGTATCCGGCCCAGTACGCGAGAGCAAGGGAGCGGGATGCCGGGCGCACGCGATCGAAAAGCATGAAAATACATTTTCTCGCGAAAGAGGTGAAAGGCCCGTCGGCGGCGGCGGGGTATGCATTCCTGTGGACTTTTAAAACTGGTTCCAGCGGTGGTGTCGCGTGGGGGAGCGAGCAAAAGGGAGGCCCATTGGAGGGCTTCCAAGTTGAACACACCGGAACGAGATATGCCCTCGTGAGCCTTGATCCTGCGCGCTCCCTTTCAGGTAGAGAAGGACGCGCGCGCTAGACCCCTGCGGGCCTTTGGCCGTGCACCGGGCCCTGACTCGACGTGATTCGCACGTCAGCCGAGAGTCGGCGTTCCTTTTAACAGGCTTTCTCTCTCCCTCGGAGGCCCGCAAGCCATCGGTATTTTCAGGAATCCATAGCGTACGGACTACTGGATAGATTCTTCCCAAACTTTTTACTCTGCGACGTTAATCACTTAGGCTTCTGAGAGGCCCGTATACAGGGTGGGTCTGAACGAACCCCGCATTCGAACATTTCAAACACCAGGCTCGTTTTCGCCGAGAAATCTACTCGTATTTTTATCGCGCGTCGCCGAGACGGCACACTTGCGCGCTCACGGATGCGATTATTCTTTTCCAGACCGGCCAGAGATACATTTCTTGTTTTCAAGGCGCACGCCTCGCAACACGTATCTCCTCGGCGCGGCTGTTTACGCGCGTTTTTGCGGCGATTTTATTTATACCGCCGTTAGCGACGCGGAGGGGTGATACTCGGCGCGCGCGACTACAGAGTACACGACGATAGGGAGTAATCGCACCGTTTCATTAGGGAATTTGTGCGACAAAGCGATAGAGTGGTAACGACGCGTCTTGTGCTGCGCCGAATGGAATGAAGGACGATAATAGGTAAATAAAGGGGGAATGTAGCTGGGGCACGATTACGGTGTAGAAACGTCGCGGTTCTAAGTTCCACGGTAATGGTCCAGGGAGAGTTTAAACTACGCGCGGTAATAAAATACTTTCAGCGGAAATACTGTACTAAAATACGGTCCTATACTAAAATTTATACCCTATAGATTTGGGGAGTTGTTAAATAGGGATAACAGCGTAATACTTAATCCCTAATCTAATCACACTTGTGGCTTTAGGTAAGCAGGGTTTCTGAAGCACAGTTTATTGATTTTATGAAACTTAGTGGAGCTTAAAAATTATGCTGGATATTTTTGGGACTGGAGATTCTCTTTGTGTACATTGTATACGTCGCGCAGGGCGGATGGTACGAATGGAATCTTGTCCCATGGTGGTCGCCACTTTAGAGGCATTTTTGGAAGCTCTCGACCTGGACCCGCGTGCAGGGCGGTCTGTGTCTGTGTGGTGTTCTTTTTCATCTCTCCGACGACTCTGCCGTTGGGGGTCTTCCCGCGACATCTGTTGAACATAACGCTTCCCCCGCTTTCACGAGGGGGCAGATAGTGTTTGTAGACTGTCCGAAAAGCAGATTTCTAGAGGCTGATATATTCTGCCCAATTCCGTGGCTGTGTTTTCCGTTTCCCTTCTCGATAACGTTACAACTGTCTTTAAAAAAAAACATTCGATTACCATTTACACATCTCGATGAAAAGTACCATTCTCTTTAATCCAACTAAAATAAATTTTCTATGGTCCCGCAGTTTTAGTAGATCGAAAAGCCACGTTCCTTCGGTGTATTTATTTTTAGCCTGGCCAGAGGGGGGACGATTGCACTTTATGTAATTTATCAGCCACGATTGTCAAGTGTTACCGACGCCTACACTTCCGGTACCCGCTTCTGGCTTCCCCGTTCATGACTTGTAGCGCACGCCCCGCTGTGATTGCGAAAACATTCGGGGGGGATTGGATTCTTTGGATCGTTGGAGGAAACGCTTGTTTCGCAGCATCGTCCTGCGTATAGGCGAAGTATGCAATTTTACGGGATCGGGGAAATCTTTCCTTTGTTCCTCTGTGGCGCGCCGCTGTGCGGATCCGGCCTGCTTAAACGATTATAGATTGTGTATTCCCTTGCGCCGAGGATCGTGGTAACTCTTTGGTAACGAACGCTCGTCCCAATAAGTAAAACGGCAGAACTGGAACAAAAGAGGTCGCAGGTAATACGGAGGAAGTCCCTATTGAACTAATCATTACCAAGATAGGTATAAATAACGCGCGTGGAGTGGCCCGGATCAATTGGCCAGCTTGACCAATTTCGCCTCGGCCACGTACAGTGCGCATCATTTCCAAGAAATGCTTTCTATCTGTCGGATACGTTTCAAGCTCCGTCGTCAGCGAGATTCCTCGCTATCTGACTTGTTTCGCTATCTTCCTATTCTACACCCCGAGAAGAATATTACCATTTTCGCTGTGGAATAAAAAGAGTCGCAATATAGAATCGAAGGGCGATTAAAATCTTTCGAATTTATTATCGTTAGGTACAGCAGTAAAATTTCGGTATCGCCTTGGTGGCTCTCTGGGTCATCGGTGGGGTTACGTATCTGGCTAATAGCGACTCTTCGAAGAGCCGTGGAGCACTAAAAATAAACGTACACCATATCGTGACAAAGGAACACCGAGGTGCTCGTAAAGCGTTAATTCTTTCCGCGCGCATTTCGAAGTCCTTGAAACGGTGCATAGTTCGCATGCCATTGCGAAACAAAGAGAAGGAAGACCAGTGGTTTCGAGGCTGTGCTAGACGCGCGGCAGCCGTGTCTGCCACATAAATGTGGGTTATGAAAAAATCTGAAACAAGAATTCTCTCTGTCTGGCTTCTCACGCTTTCTTGGCAGGACGCCGCGCTTTTCGGGCGCGAAAGTTGGCGGGACACGGGAACGGCGAGAAATTGTGCCAATTTATCAAATACTTCTCCCTTTCTCCACTGTTTCCTTTGCAGTGCGCGTACAGCAATATTGCCGGTGGGATTCTTCGAAATCATTAAATCTCGCATCTTTCCCAACGGGGCTGGATTCACCATGAAGCGCGTTAGACGCAGGCTGGGGCCAATTTTAAAACCTTACTCCTCGAAAAGAACGATATAAAAAGCGACCTAGTTATAGTTGTGAAATAAAATACTTCTTGAAAGTATTAAATATCAGGCAGCTGAAAAAATTTGGGAGACCTAATAATGAAGTGCGCCTAAGGCCTCAAAAAGTATAAATCTCCGATGTTTCAAAGCAGTGATGAGCAAACAATTATATTAAGTAAAAATTTCGTATACAAATTTTTATTTAAAATAATTTTTTAAATAAAATCTCTGTTTCAAAGTTACATAGAAACCCCCAAAATTAAATTATTTCCCACTAGCTGACCCGTTACCCGGTTGTTTCACCCGGGAATTATTATTATTTATTATTTTTAATAGCATATTTATAAATAGCCTGTGATCTAATCTAGGGCGTATGTAATGTATATTCAAAATTTCGTTGAAATCCGTTCAGCTGCCCAGGCGTGAAAGGCGGACAAACAAACAGACACCGTTTCACTTTTATATAATTAGTAAGGAAGTAAGGATAAAGATAATTTTCCTAGAATTATCAAGCATTTAACATTTAACTCGAAGCATCGCTAAAGAAGTAATTAAGGCTGCCGTCTCATTTTTGTTATGGTGCCAATCGATCGAAGCGTCTCTTGTAAACAGACGGACCCTAATGAAACTACTGCGGTTGATAAAAAGAACTCGTATATCGAGAAGTCTTGAAGGAATAAGTCACAGCGGCCGTGTCTAACGTCAGGCCTCGTTGAACGTAGCAATAATAAAAAATACAAAGGTCCGCGGAGTGTAAGAAAGAAGGAAGGATCGAAAGATACAAAAACCTGACATAATTTGAACCATAACAATTAACGATATTACACGTGAAATTTATTTGTAGAATCGAAAGCCCCTTTAGTTCAAAGTAGTTCGATTTCAATTATTTTCTTTCAATTCAATCGGCAGAATCACTTTTATATCGACACGATGAAAAATAAAGAAAAATTCTGTTTCTACGTAATCGTAACGATATATACATCGCCGAGCAACTCCAGGCAGTGTCGCCGGCGATCGGCGCGATGCTTTTCGGCGAACGAAGGCGCGCAGAGGGGAGGGGGAGCTGAAACGCGATCGAGTGCGTGTGGAACGAAGCGTACGTGGCGCGCATGCCCTCGTCAGGTTCGCCGGTCGAGCCATTTGTGCTCCCGGGACAATCGATTGTTTCCGACGTTTCTCCATCACGCTAAACTCGTTTCCGGTCCAATTTACTCGCGGCCGGTATATCCGCGCCGCATGCCGGGCACGAAAAGTCGACTACGAAAGCGACACGTTATAATTGCAAGCCGCGGCCGGCGCAGAGTGGCGGACTGGCTGGCAGAGGGCGAGGCGACGAGAGAGAGAGAGAGAGAGGGGGGCCGCGGCGCGCATTTGCACTTTTGCAATAAGCAGACCTACGTGCCCGAAGGATCTCTCGGTGCTCCATCGAGCATAAGCATTATACTTTCATGACGGCGTAATGAGAGAAAGCAGATCTCGTTGCAAGAAAACGCTGGGCGAATTCGATCGAGGTCGCGTGCATCTCGCTCCGGTAAATCTCGCATATACACACACGTGCGCGCGCCGCGTCGAAACTGCATTTTTAAGGGTGACTTATGAGACTTTAAAAACGAAACGATTCAGCTCGCGATTCTTATTTCCATTCTCTTAATTACTAGGTTGCAGATTTTAGGTTCCGCGGGACATTTCGAAATTAAATTCCCCGGTTCGGTTCTGTCGCAGGTTTTAATAATTCTTACGCAGGGCGTTTCGCAGAATTTTCGCCGCGGCTAGAGTCGACTGGGGTCTCGCGTATTGCGCTGGATTTAGGAATGTAGGATTGGCCGGGGATTACGGAACGCGCGGCGAGCGCAGGATGGAAGGTTATGGGGGGGGGGGGGGGGCGTCGGGAATTCTTTCAGCGAAGATGCTTCAAAGGAAATAGCCTATGTCGTTTTCAGTTACGGGCATGGGCTGGGTCTGGATTTAACGAGCCATGGAATGAGCTGAGTCACGGGGCTCTGGGGAGCGCAGCTCGCGATAGATAACAAAGTTGTGTGCCGTCCGGTATTTAGGTTGAGAGAAGTCCTTGCGACACGAACACCCCTCGCGATATTTATCGTCAATCGTTCGGCCGGAGCGTTACTGATTCAGCTATCGTTGCAGTTGAATTGAGCGGCTGAATTGCGTGGATTGATTGATTGGACGTTCGAATCGTTCGGGGCCTATTTTCGTGCTGGTAAATCATGGGACTGACCTTCAGGCATCGACAGGAAGTGACCATTTAAAGCACTCTCTCCCACGAATTCCTGTACAAACCCTCTCTCGAAACGAATTCCACCGAGTTTTTATATTTCCAACGTAACTGGCACTTTGCGACTGAATTTTATCAGAAATCAGTGAAACCCCTGGCAAAAGGGACCAACGAAATTTTGGCCCAAGTTTCTTAATCAGCAGAACTCGGGCCACAGCCTCTAGGTTCCCCTCGCAAGTGTCTCCCTTCAAATCTGGGGGTATACCCAGCAAGCTTTGCGGACATTACCATTTTAAGGATGTATCGGTCGTACAATATTAGACAAAAGGGTATGGAATTTGAAATATACTTGAATATCTACGTCTTACGCATAGCAAATCTGGATGTAAGGAACTCGAACGACAGTTGGAATCTTATTTTTACTCCTAGAAGCGTATTCTTCACTTTACAAATGCTTTTCCAATAATTATTTGCTGAACTTTCGACAGTGAAAATCCCCCAAATGCACAATTTTCTCGAGTTATAATTTATTTCTTGAAAACGGTGCAGTGAAAGCAATTGAAACTCGGCAGATATTTTCATCTATTCATATACTATCTACGTGTAAAAAAAAATTCGAATCATCGCTTGCCAGAAGAATACGCGGAAAATCAGTGAAAATTAAAATCGTCATAACTCTGCAGCCGTCCAGTAAATTCGTTTAAATTTTTCGGAGCACACCAGGAAGATTAAAAAGCCCAACCTCACAAATTTGGATCAACTTGGTACCACTTCGAAGATACATCCGAAACATCCTTAAGGGGTTGTTAAGGTTCCGCATTTGTCGCTATTGAAATGCCTGTAACTTCTTGAATTTTACGAATTTCAAAAACTCCCTTCGAACACGTATTCCTAAAAGGTTGAACATTCGAGGAATGAAATAAAAGAAAATCTATTTTCAGACCGCAACCTCCCCTTAAGATCCTAGGGCGCCTAGCGATGAGAAGAAATAAGTACTCGGGGATATTTTACGCACCGTTTAAATAAGTAGACACCAAGCTTGGTCGCCACTCCTCTCCGAGGTATAATCTATAAATTAACGAGTAATGGCCAGGCAAGAATTATTTCACGTCTGCGATAATTTCACAATATTATCCGCCTCCGTTAGTCCCAATTGGCAAGCGTGTTAATTCAGCAATTACGCCAGGCTGTAGTACGTGAAATTGCGTTAATAAGACTTTCATTCTGTTATACCATGGTTGGCCTACTGCGCCGTCGATCGGCCATCGAGCGGGGCCCACGTAGGGGGGAAATATGCGCGCGGCTACTTCACGCTTGAGGCAGGTCGGGCTCTTTAAATCACCGGAAATGCGCAGGTAGAGAAGATGTGGGTAAACCGTTCCCCCCCTGTGACTCTCTGTCGTCGCCTTTTAAAACAGTTCCCGTGGAACGTACTCAGCCTGGATATTCCCCGTGCATTATACGCCGCGTCTAACGGTGCCTACACCCAAAGCAATTTACCCCTGGGGAATCCCCAAATCTGCTCGCCAGGCAGGATCGCAGCTTTCGGGCTCGGGATGGGGAGGTTTTACGATTGGGTCCGCTTTAAAGCTTTATGGCCCCTAGTTGGTAATGGGAAGCTCGTACGTTTTCATAAATATTGCGGGCATTTTATCGCCGCCGGGGATTTTGTCGAGGGGGCGAGGAATATTTGCGAAGAGAGTCGCAGACGCGGGGAATTTATTCGTGGCGCCTGAACATCCTTGGAATTGTTAAATTTGCATGCATTGAGCAAGTGCATTTTTCCCATGCCTATGCGTGCGCGGGCTGCGACGTGAATCGGCGGCACGTTGCTCTTCTATGCGTTGGATCCCTCTTTGTTCCTCGTGGCAGCAGTGCTTTGTTTCGATAATAGTAAAGGAAAGGTTCGGGCGCGACTCCCACAGCTGTCGAGTTCTTTTTAACGGACTTAAACGAAAATTTAGTAAAAATTCAAACGGACTTCTAAAAAATAAAAATTCGCTAAAAAGAAGAAAATAATTTTGTTCCTTATTTTATTTTCGACTTTCATAGTTTTCAAGTCGGTGCCCCTCATCGTTTGCAGTGTGTAAATCTGGCGCCGACTTAGAAAATATGAGAGTCGTAGATTAAGTGATGGAAGAAATTATTTTCTACTTCTTTTGAAGTCGGTTTTTATTTTTTTTTTATTTTTAACTGTTTCTGGGATACTCTATATGCAGTTGGGTACTTTGGATTTAATCTTGGGGGAGCCGGGTTGAACGGATAAAATTGATAGAAATATTTTTGAATATTGATTTAAAGAATAAAATTCAAGTTTCTTTTATTTTTAGAAAGCCCCTTGTTTGGGGGGAGCCAGGGCTCCTTGGCCCCCCTTTTAGTGCGCCACTGTTCTATTACTCTGTCTGATTTTGCAAGCGCGAACGCAGTTCCTTCTACCAATTTCAATTATTCAAGCGGCAGGAATGCAGTTCGCCTAATTCGTCCTTTAAGAAACTTTCACAATCTCTGTACGTAGGTCTTTTGTTCGACTCCCGGTTACTCGCTAGCATTCGAGATCGTAGGTAGCAGATGCTATCGCGGATCGACGAAAGGGCTCGCGATAATTCGACCACCGCTGTCCGGCTGTTTCGTTTCGAGAATCTTTGTTTACACGCTTTTTCCACGCCAGCGTTGGCTTGCGACGGGTTATCGGCCCAGCAGCTACACGCGGAGTCTCTAGTTCAGTTATTATTTCAGCTGCGAGTTCAATCCTCGTCGATCGGTCGACTGCCCCCGGCTCCTCTGTCTGATCGCGACATCTGTTGCGCGAGCTAATATGAAATTCAGTACTCTAAACGAAAAAAAAAAAATCGAGTCGCTAGAAATAACATTCAATCTCTCAGCAATTGACCCTTCGAGTAATACAACATTTTCAAAACTGTTTTGTGTTATTTATACAGAGGGAAACTCGAGCTTGATTTGTTTTCAGAGTAAATATTCGAAGACTTCCGAATAAAATTACCAATAATAATACGGCCCCTACATCAGGCCCGAATTATCGAATATTTTAATCAAAAACAGTTGAGACAATTCTAAACACCAATTAACTACATGGGAGAAGAGTGAATATTTTTTTAAATTGCATTAAATCTCTCTGTTTAAAAAGTCAGCCGGTGAAAAGCAGCCAAGATGAGAAGCCCATTTTCAGCTAGTTTTTGAAACTCTTTTTCCCTAAAATTTGCAGAGCACTTAGCCCGCGTGGAATCCGCCGCAGCGCCGACGCCACCCGAAGTGCTAATCCGCTTTAGCCCGCTTGCCTCGACCGTTGCAATTTCGTTCGTTTCATCGGTTCCAAGTATTCGAAGCGTTCTACCGGGAGGGGAGAGAGCTCGCCCCGAATTCCTCCGCGAGCTTCCGCGCGGAATCGAGCTCGTTCTCTACGCGCGGACGCCTGTATGGGTAGAGCACTCGCGTGAATTGGAGGCGAGGCCGGTTGCGAGCGACAGGTAAATCTGTATTCATAGAGCGCGACGGGACGAGGAGACACAGGCCGAATGAATAGAGCCGCACGGGCGAATCGAACGCCTCGGGCACGCTTTATATAGCGATGGAAGAAGCGCGTATATCGCGTATTGCGTCTCCCAATGGACAGTCCTCGGAACGGAAACCCGCGTAGCTATAACGCGATACCTATTGACGGCCCGTCGATGGAAAACAAGGCGCACGCACACGCGCGGCCCTTCTGCATTCTCCGCCTCTTCTCTGTGCATGGCCTTGATCTTTAATCCACTGAACGATCTTCCTAAATTGAATTGTAAAGTTTAAATTCACCGGCGACGAAGTAACTGAACAGTTCGATTATCTAAAAACTCGTATCACATAAATTGGGGAAGTTGTAAATAGAGCAGTGACAAGCTTTACACTTTAGGATAAATAATTAAAACGCACACTTTGCTTACATTGAAAATAAAATTTTCTCATTTATTTTCTATGTACTTTCTCAAGGTTTCACTTGCGACATATTAAAGAGGAAGAGTCCGAGTATATCTTAGCATATTTGTTACTAATTGATTCGAGCAGAAATGAAAGAAATTGAATACCCACTGAAAAATGTATCAACTGGCGCCGGTCTCACCTTTGTACTTACTTACCTCTTCAATTGCAGATGATTTTATTTAAATAACGGTTAATGGAAATGAAGATGAGGTAGTTAGATCGCAGCTGACTTTTCGCTCGGATAAGTGTATTTTTCTTATTAATTCAGATAAGAGTTTAGATTGAATTCGCTTCAGTTCAGCGGCCGTTTCCACGGCAGACTTTTTCCAACGTTGCAGTGAAACCGACTTGCACGCCCTGGTTACCATTGCTTCGATACAAAGTAACGGCGGAGCAACGTAAATACACGGCATCGCATGGTTCCCCGGGAAAAGCCTAGTTCGCCGTGCGCACGGCGGGGCGTGCAGGGAACGCCGCATCGATTCCGCCGCGCTCTTCGGTGTACTCGGATCGTTGTCTTGGCCTCCACTTGCACGCGACGCAAGTATGGCAAGTACGCGTTTCAATTTTCCTCGCGGGGCTTGCACAGACGGTGCATTCATAAGAAGGCTCGTTGAAGTAGGGCGACGCCGGGCGATTTATCGCCCTGGGAAACGGTCCCGTCCGATAAAAAATGGGACTTATTCTAACGAGCCAGTCGGAAATTAGCGGATTCTCCAAACGCGACGCGAGATTAAGTTCTCCGGGGCACGGGTGGGCTTCTTGTCGACCAGAACGATCTGGGAACTGGACGGCAATTTTCATGCCCGGTGAGATTCACCGGAATGGTATATCCTGGAATCGAGACCACTGAAGCCTCCGTTGTCGCTACGCCAGATAACAATAATTCCCCTCGGAGTTCATTATTTAATCTACTAGGGTTATCGGCGTGGAAACTTTGAATAATCGAGCATTTAGATCCCTGGCGCCCTAGCGGTGCGAAGGTCTTGAAAAAATGACCCTTTAACTCGATCAGACATTCACAATTTCCGTTTCTTTTCACAATCGATATTCTGCGTGTCTCGAGCAATCCTAGGTTTCCAGGAAATTCATCGGGCCGAGTGGATCGTTGCGTAGAGGGTTCTCGTAAAAGATATTGTTGGCCGGTGCTGTTGTTTTCACCGAGTGTCCCTCCGACTACGCAGAAACGTCGAGGCGAGAGCTGGCAAGCGATACGGATAAACATACGCGTCGTGTAATACACCTTACCCCGTAATCTGTAACGCGATACCACTGATATTACTGATCCCGTTACACGGTATTACTGCAGCCGAAGCGAGGAGAGCCGAGGCTGGTCGCCATCCGCGTTGGATACGCGTCGAATGTGTTCCGCCACCTGGTGGCATCGCCGGCGACGCCGTAAATTGCGAGTAATCAGGTCTGCTACGGGGAAACCTGCTTCGAATGGGGAGGGATCTGTAGCGTGGATTTAACGTTACCGTTTCTTTGGAATGTTATTTACGTTAATCGTATGACGGACACGGGCGCGTACCTCGGGCACAGCCCTATCGTATGTAATTGAAATTTACTGCTCGATAGTGATTTATCGGGACGGAATGGAATAATGGCGCAGGTATCGGCAGCTAGGAAGTGTTTGCTCTGATTATTCTGGCACGCTGGTTATCTCGCGTGTCGGTAATGGGCGAACATATGGGAACGGTGTATAGTAGGGTTCCATGGGCAAGGGGAAAATGATCGTCTTCGCTTGAAACTATAGGGGTCTTTAAGAAAGTAGTACCTACTTCATGGAAATTAGTGTATCGAGAGCAATATTTTTTTTTAAGTGATTTTTGGAAGAAGTTCGTGACAGTGAGTACGGGTGGATTCAATTTTAGGAATTCGTTTAGTTGCGAGCGATTCGAATGCGGATAGTCTCGGTTTCAGGGCGGATTTGGGTAGAGGCTAAGTGGGCTGCAGATTAGGGTGGCAAAGCGTTGGGAGAAACGAATTTTTGGGAGCTCAAATTTTGGGGAGCTCAAATTTTGGGGAACTCGAATTTTGGGGAGCTCGAATTTTGGGGATTTCGAATTTTGGGGAGCTCGAATTTTGGGGAGCATAAATTTTGGAGAGCTCAAATTTTGGGGAGCCCAAATTTTTTGGAAGCCACAAATTTTGGAGAGCTCAAATTTCGGGGAGCTCAAATTTTGGGAAGCTCAAATTTCGGGGAGCTCAAATTTCGGGGAGCTCACATTTTGGGGAGCTCACATTTTGGGGAGCTCAAATTTCGGGGAGCTCAAATTTTGGGAAGCTCAAATATCGAGAAGCTCATATTTTGGGGAGCGATAAATTTTGGGGAGCTCAAATTTTGGGGAGCTCAAATTTTGGGGAGCATAAATTAAATTTTGGGGAGCTCAAGTTTTGGGAAGCTCAAATTTTTTGGAAGCCACAAATTTTGGGGAGCGATCAATTTTGGAGAGCTCAAATTTTGGGGCTTCTCAAATATCGAGAAGCTCAAATTTTGGGGAGCTCAAATTTTGGAGAGCTCAAATTTTGGGGAGTCCAAATTTTTTGGAAGCCACAAATTTTGGGGAGCGATAAATTTTGGAGAGCTCAATATTCGGGGAGCTCAAATTTTGGGAAGCTCAAATATCGGGGAGCTCACATTTTGGGGAGCTCAAATTTCGGGGAGCTCAAATTTTGGGAAGCTCAAATATCGAGAAGCTCAAATTTTGGGGAGCTCAAATTTCGGGGAGCTCGAATTTTGGGGGGCATAAATTTTGGGGAGCTCAAATTTCGGGAAGCTCAAATTTTGGGAAGCGTCAGACTTTTGAGGGCGGCAAATTTAGGAGAGCTGCAAACTTTGGGAAACGACAAATTTTGGGAAGCTTCAAATTTTCGTTTACTCATTCAAATTAAAACATTTAATGACATTTCACGGAAAGGACGACAGACGCTTGTTACCCTAGAATCACCAAACCTTCAAACCCGCCCTTGCTCGATTCCACTAGCTTCTGATAACGCATTTATCTCCGTGGCGCGCGTAACGCCGTATATGGTGCCATAACCGTCCCAGCTGAGAAACGGACTGACTCACAGGGAATTTAAATCCATAATAAATAAAGAAGCCTGCACCTGGTGCAACGGGTCGTCACGATTCGCGACACCAAGTCGCCGATGCTCCGTGCCTACGTGTATCGCGGTGTATTTTCGTGCATTCTCGTTGCCGCGAGCGGAAAAGTTCTGTTATGTGGGGCGCAGTACGAAGAACGTGTGCAACCACCGATCGATCGTTTCAAGTGTACAGCCTATTTTTATATTTTTAAACGATCGATGCCATCGATCGTTTCCTCCCCTCGTCTTCGAACCACTCGTTTATCCTCGCTTTGACATTCGTGAAAAGAACACGTGCCAATTGGTTCGTTTCTCGTTAGAGTTCAACGCTGGGTCTGGCAAATAATCGCAAGAGTGCTGTTTAAACATTGAATTTTATTATCACTTCGAGTGACGCAAGGTTTTGAAAACCCCCCTTTAAATTAGTCAAGCCCAACGACCGCCTTTGCCGGGAAAATTTTCTACAAACCGTAGAGAACGAGATCCAAGCAGAGATGGGTAAACAATTATTTGAAATAAAAATTTCGTACACAAACTTTGATTTCAAATAATTCCTTGCCCATCTCTGGATCCAAGCTCGATTTATTTCCAAAAACTATTGTCGCTTAAGCAAGAGAAATCGACGCCACTCGAACTGTTAAAATGGTCATGCGTAGTGTTGTAGTACTTAGATGTCGTGTATTGATGAGTGGTTTACTTTGTACATTTTTAGTAGTTTCTGCATCGTTTGCCTCGATCTCTTCTTCTTCTACACTCTCCGGAGCGGTTAGTGGGTAGAATTAGTTTCCTGTTAACGTGCGACGCGTTCATGTAAAATCAGGTCCACCGAGCACATGAACATAGTCTGCAACTTCTCCAACTATTGCGCGTGGACTTATGAATTATTAAGTCCGGCGCCGTTGTAGAACCTTAATGTTTCACGAGGACTGTTCTAGAACAGATACGCCGCAAGAAATGTAGAGCCTTGAGGCACCCACTTTCCGTAGGCACGTTTGAATATACCTAGACAGCTATATCACCAACGCTACAGTAATGGGGATTTCGGTACTCCAAGCTCGAATGTTCTCGAGCTTGGATGGATCCGCAGAGCTTCCACGAGAAACCTGTGATATCTGGTTAAGGTATCGCGAAGTCAGTGCATGAGATAAGGGAATCGAGGAAGCCTTTCATTTCGAGTGATGCAACAGTGCTTGAATAATATATTTGTACTTATTCGTCGTCTTATCGTTTGGTTGCGTATTACATTACACGCGGATACGGCGTGTTAAAGATATATTATATAATAACTGGGCTCTACCGAAATATGCGACGCAAAGCAGCTTTATCCAGAAAATTAAGTTTTAATGGGGTAGGTTTTTCGTATAAACTTATGTAAAATTTAGTACTAACAATCTAGAGATATCTGGTGTTACTTTGTAAAAACTATAATTATTAGGCTTTATGTTTAGTTATACTACAAAATGTTCGTCAATTGCCCCGCGCATGGGGCAACAAGTCCATTGCTTGGGGTAAAAAGTCCCTAATATCTTCTAACCAACTTTTCGTGTAAGATAAAACTAAGTAAGTAAAAAACTCTTTTTAAATCAACAAGTATTTATTAATCCAATTCTTTTCGGTATATAATATGAAAGGAAAGCATTATTTCCTTAACAAAAGATACAAATATAAGTCAGGGACTCACTTTGAACTAAAAACTAACAAAAATCTTCTCTCAACAGAAATAAAAACACTATTTAAAGACTTTGGCATGACTTCTTTATACTTTAGCCATCTCAAAAATCATTTTCTTAGTATCATTTGATTATGAAATCAATTACTACTGTCTTTTGTAGTGGCGCATTCTAAAAAATAAATACAAATAGTTCTCTAATTTCAAGTGAAGGGGGCATAAGTTCTCACGCGACGTAACAATCCCAATAAGGGACTTTTTGCCCCAATGGTACCTCTATAGTCTATGCGATATTCACGGTAGAAACTATTATCATCTACAAATAAACAATATCATGTACACATTACTAAAGGAACATAGAATCTTAACGCGCTTACCTGATACGCTGATAAACTTTGGTTTACTTCGTGCAAAACAATAAAGACGCCATATTTATTTCACTTTTTGACACAAAGACGTCGTGTAATCCAAACGAACGTCCAGAAGCGAACTGGCCACCCCGTGGTTACCTCCGTGTCTTTTCGCCTTTTACATAGTATGTTGGGAAACTCAATACATTGTTTAGGAACAGAGATTTTGTATTCGGGACTTTTTACCCCACCCCATCCTACTTTAATCCACTAGTAGAAGAGGAGCAATGAATTCCTCCGCACTTGCATGAAGCTTATACCCTAATTATGCACCAGAGAAAAATAAGCACTACGATAATAATTGTTTTATATTATTTTAATATGCCAGCATACTGAAATAAAACAAGAAATTTCCACTTCTATTAGCTAGCAAACCTTTTAGATTATCTTACGGAGGCATTTGAACTTTACAACCCTTTGTGATTCGACAGTTCTGTAGTCCCAGCTGTTACCAGCAAAATAAGCTATAAACCGCAAACTAACGAAAAAAAGGATATTCCTCGTTTTTTCCTCTACCCTTCATATATCAGACGATGTCCACTTTAACCCTCGGGCGACGACAGCTGGTTCAATTTCGCCCCGCGTTCTCAAGAACCTCCCCCGCACACCTTCACTTATTCATTAACTGACTTAACTCGATAATTATTCAAATTACTGCAAAAAAAAAAAATAGAATACTTCAGAATCCATTGAAGCGACCCGGAGTAGTTTCCCGCGCAACCCTAAGTTTTCAAAGTTAACTTTCCTAAAAATCAAGGCGCGCGCGCGCGTCACGACTCCGACGCCTCTTTTCGCGTCGTACGTCCCACGAGCATCTCGCGTTTTATCAACGCCATCGCGTTAATCGGCCGATAGCAGACGTCGCGCGCGGATCCGGGCCAGTCTCAAGGCGTAATCTCCTCGGCGCGGCTTGTATCGCGGCAGAAATAAAGTCGGCGGAACGAATGCGGGGGCAGCGGATTCTTAAAATAGCGACGGAGACCTCTGGAGTCGCGATTGTGCGTATCTCTTGCGCCGTGGAACAAAGAGAGAGAGAGAGAAAGAGAGAGAGCCAATCGATGTTGAGAGAGCGAGAAAGGGGAGTCCTGATGCGTGTTGAGTGTAGGACGGCGAAGGAAGGGTCGCTTGGAGGACGAAGAAGACGAAGAGACAGGCATAGAAAGAAGTCGACAACGAAGATGAACGTCCGCGCGGTCACTTTGTCCCAAGGAGCTTGATTAGCCAGCGACCAATCGGACCCCGTCCTCTTGGTCCACATCCGTCCCCTTTTTCCCCGCCGCGATGCTCGCACAATGCGGGGCCATCCGAGTCTGCCTCCTTCGACGCTAGTTTCGGGAACGCCTGGGCCGTTTAACCTCTGGCCCCCTCCGCTGGCCGGGAAAGCCGCGGGAACCGTCCGACGGATTTTCAGCGTCCGCCGGGGCAGAGCCCCTTTCGTTCCCCAGTTGCCATTAATCCGCTTGTTTACTTATCGGTCGCGGCGCTAACGAGCGCCGACGACGACGACGACGCTGCCGCGACTGGAAACACTGCGTCGTTCCGCTCCTCCGTACCGCGTCGCGCCGCGGGGAAAAAATTAACGGGGATTTATGGCCGCGCGAAGATACTCGGCGGCCGATACCAATGAAATATGGCGATATCCTACGCACTCTCCAGCGGCGAGCGTTTAGACGATCACATCTAATTATATCTCGGATCGAAGCTATTATTGTTCTATTTATTCAATCCTTTCCTCGTGCATCGACGGGGTTATTTATAGAGCGGTTCTTCACCTTTCGTTCGAGTTTAATGCCACGGTGCACGTCGGCCCTCGGCTTTGTCCAAGGTTAGCGTTCTCTAAAATTAGGCTTGCGCCTGGGTGCTCCATAAAGCGGAGGCGCCTCTACGCGATACCGCGCGAGAAATAGAGGCGGGAATGGCGCGGGACGAAGTATATCGTCGCGCGAGGGTTTCGTTTTCGAGAAATAATCGCCGGCGAATTGTTTCCGCCCGTGTTTCCGTGAAAACCGGAGGGAGGATGTTCAATCGGGCCCCCTTCGAGATTCGTTGCCTCGCTAGGAATCCGATTCCGGGATGCGCGTTGCGCTGCTTGGGAGAAGCCGGGAGTTATCTAGCTGTTAACGTGGACGGATCGAAAGCCTGGCATCGCGATCTACGGGGAAGCGCGATAAAGTGCATTCAACTGTGCCAAGAAATTCCTCCGCGGCCAGATCATCGCGAATCTCGCAGGACAATCTATTTCTACGTATCGCGGTGCGTGTTGCCTCAATGGAATTACATAACTCCAGGGCAGCCGGGGGAAATTGAACGGTACCGTTAACAGCAGCTGTTACGATCAGGCCCCGCCCGTAATTAAATTAGCCTTTAATTGGATTACAATGTGGCCGCGGATGGGGCCGTTTTTTCGTCAGGACCCCCTCCTCCCACCCCTGGCATTCGTTGAATCGTCGGTATTCGTTAACGAAACCCTGATCGTGCAATTATTATTTATTTCATCGTTTTCTTTGGGCCGCCTTGTTTTTATCTTCCGATCCAGTCCTCTCGTTTCTGGCCGCCAACATCCTGCACGCTCTCCTGGAAAGCTGGAGCTTTAGCGCTCTCTCTCTCTTTCTCTCTCTCTCTCTCCGCCGTGCAACTCTGCTTTCTCGTTCTTCCCAAGTTGCGGCGAAGGCCCACATGCCCGTTTGCTGTGGCTTACCCGCGCCTCGCGCCGGCATACCACCGCAATGTACCCAATTTATCCCCTTTGCCGCGGGTCTTAATTAATTAATCTTCCAATTGAACCTCATTACTGCTTATCTTATCGCGGTGGAACGCTTGAAAGACTCCACGGGCAACGCTGAATTCGTTTTGTCGCCGGGGGTTCATTGCACCGTAAATGAAGGAACGTTGTCTTGCACGTTCGCCTTCACAACAGCGTAGAAATAGAAACATTCTTGTCCCATGGTCGTTTTCGACGCCTACTCATATTCATTTCTATCGAGCTCCGAACAATTCCATTCCTATCCGCCGCGAACTTAGTATGAATTTAAAGGGACGGCACGGCAAAGTCAAAGTGACGGAGTAGAATTTCTTTTTTCGTCAACTTTTAATTATAAATCAGGTTGAGTATTTTACTCGAAAATGCAGCTGCTTCGGTGCTGGATTAATTAATACAAGTCAGGGCACCAGGAGAAAGGGGGAGACTGTAGAAATTTTCTGAATTTTAAAATCTATGTTAGAAACACTTTTCGGTAAAATTATTTATTTATTTATTTAACTTACGGGAAAACCCCATTATTTACAAAAAAAAACATAACAAGAAACGCATACACCTCATCACCGCTCACGAAAAATCAACCGGCATACCCCACGAATAAAGCGTATGACCTTCTCCCAAACATGAAACCAAAAATTATCGAAAATCCCTTAGAAATCCTGAAAATCTTTTAAGTGCTTAGAGTCTCTGAGGCTCTTAAGCCGACCCCGAGCTGCTTCACATATTTCTCGAAATTAATCTTCTCGAAAACGATACGGCACCCAGTGCGACGAAACTCTACGCCACATCTTTCACGTATTTTTTAATCGGACCTCGATTCGAAGTCCTTCCGCGTGAATTGGACTCGCATCGTATCTAGCTCTTATCTGCAGGACGATAGATACGGTGCCCGCGGGCTCTCGCAACTTTCGTTTTTATCGACGACACGCGATGCCGTAATCGCATCCAGTTGTGGCCCGTCAGCTTCGAACGAGTCGCTTCCTTCGGGCCCCTTATTGTGCGGATATCAACAGAATTATCTTTCGCGTTTCATAAGACGCCTCGCGCGGCATGAAGGATGTTCATTGTTCGACGGCCGACGGATCTATCGGGAGAGGCGGTCAGAAAAAGTGGCAGCGGGGTTTCAGATAATTCCGCGATGGGAAAGGAGGATCTTATCTGTTCGATTGCCTGGAATTTCTTCGGCATCCACTCGGACCGGCTCGTTAGCATAACGCCACGGTGTGCAATTACATGTAAAACAGGGACGGTTCGCGCGGTAAATTTCAATTATCACCTCGGGATATCTTTAAAAAGGGGACAAAACTTCGCGGAAACGCTGCGGACGCGGACAGATACGTAGTAAGTGTCTCGTGAAACTTCTCCCCAACTCGCTTCGTTTTCGAGAATCGTGCATTCAAACGTGACGTAGGCGAGCGGTGGACAAAAATCTCACTACTTTTTCTATCCACTCCAGCTCTATTAGTTTCTAACGTCAACTCAAAACTGCAGCAGGTGGCCCAAAATGCATATTCCGATAGAGAATTAAAAGCTGTGTAAAAGCAAATTAAAGTTGAGTTTATTTAACCAACAAACAAAAATCTTACATCACACTAAACAATACAACACTCTTTCAAAGCCGACAAAAAGGATACCTACCCCTTTTGAAATATGATAAAAAATATATTATTTCGTGGGACAGACACATGTGCCTTTAAAATGGCCAAAAAAGTTACCAAGGCTGGTAGCTCCTTCGTCGGTTTGAAAAATATCTTGCCCCGTAAATGAATTCTACCGTAACTGGGTTTTATACAGCTTCCAATTCTTCACCAGAATATCTATATTCAACGCAAACCGCAGTTCCAAGTTGACGCTAAAAAATAACAAAGATAAAAGCAACCGAGAAAAGTGGGAACTTTTATCTCCCCCACTGTACGCCACAATAATTTTCAATATTTTCCCCCAGCAAACTACATTACCAACCACTAGAAAATTTCCACCACAGAACCGTGGCAATTAAAATTCAATCGCGCGATCCCTGATTATGGCGCGCGCAAATTCAACCTCCACTATCGCAAAGCAGAAACTTCGCCCGAAATTCCCCGCGTTATACAAATTTCATAAATCCCCGTAATCTGCGCTCTCCGCGGCCCTCTTAATCAATCTCGATATCGGATAATACTCCACGCGAAATCACCTCGTCTCGATTGGGTCTACCGCGCCATGGAATTTCCACCCGAGGCCCGCTCGTTTCCCGTTCGACTACCGCGGTCAATTTCCAATCGTTTCGATCACTCGGCTCCGTTCCCATATTCTAATCGGAATTGTATCCCGGATTGCTCTATTTCCCGCTCCTTTGTGTCCCGTTCCGCGCGACAAAGGCTTTGTCACGTGCGCGGCATATCCTCTCCGGACGGGGGCATCGCGTGTGTAACGCGGCGCGAGGCGTCGGCCGCAGCGCCGAGAGGAGGAGGCCAGCAGCCTGGAACGTGTACGCTGTTGCACATTGACGCGGAAACGCGGCGGAGAAGGTGAACTATACGGACACCGGCACACGTGTTAAACTGCTGGCCGACATGTGCGGCATCGAGTGTCGATAGGTTGAGGTAGGCCGGCCACCGACCTCCGCGTCGGCCTCTCGGCTCGCGCCAGCTCTCTCTCGTCCCTCCGCCTCGCGCTCGCTCGAGACTGGATTTTTATCGCGACTAGGCCGCTCTCGGGGACGAAATTCGTCTATGCGAGGCTCAAGGGGGGTCAGGCCCCCTCGACCGGTTCCAGAAGTGCCACTTCTTCGAGAATTTATTTTCGTGTAACGGGACCGGTTTCCTGGAAGTATTTATTTTTTGCTGATACAGGCATGCTTGAACGGTGTGTCTATTCTTTAAATTCAATTTTCGGCTAACTGCGCAGATACTGAATGTAAACTTTGGAGCAGTCGGGTGTTAAATAAAACTAAAGTGTTCGAGTGAAATACAATGAAATAGCGACACTTCGTTTCTTTGCGAGAGGATGGACATTTATTTGTGTATGAGTCGAGTTAATTTAGATAATTTCGAGGCAATTTAGCTTTATTTCATTTTCGGTGTTTCGAACCGGAGGTATCGAGCAGCCCCCTTGACCCAGGCACCTTATCAACGCTGACAAAGCATCGCATCGAGCCTCCTTGGTGTATTCATGTAGATTTTGCTCCGATTTCGTCCCCTTAATTAGGGCTCTCGTGGAACTTAATTCTATGCTAGATGAAGTGTTGAGTTATAATATGAGATTAGCTTGAGAGCGTACACTGTCGTTCATAGGTATCGGGACACCTGCTGCATTTGCAGAATAGTGACCACTTTTCACTGCTTTTATTTTCTAGTTCTAAGTTTTAATTTAAAATACTTAGCAGTGGAATATTTGCTAGAGTTCTTTAATAAATTAATTCAACAAGTTTTCTAAATTCATCTACGCAGAGTCTTAATTTTTAATAATAATAATAATTCCCAAACGGAGTTTTTTATGGCAGCGAATGATTCATGTTCTCGTAATTTTCTGCTGCTACTAGGCGGCATCGAAAGTGTAGCTCGTTAAGTGGACGTTTAGGAATGACTGTACTCGGGGATCTTCGTTGCGTGGCTTCATATTACGACAGTGTCGTTCCCTGTAATTAACGAGACAGTCATTTAATGGTAAAGAGGCTCTTCGTGCTGAGAACGCTGTTCTGGGGAATAGCGAGCTCGTGAAACACGGATATCAGGGGAAACTTGACGCGCTACATGCAGCTCATTAGTGATAACAGTCTTGTACACATTTCTTTAACTTCCTTTATGGGCGCCTCTGATTCTTTTGAAAGCTAGAAGGCAAATTTGGAAAATTGGAACAGTATACACTGTGGGATTAGGAACTCTCATAAGAGGGAGTTCGGAATAATAAATCTTGGGGGGGTCGACTTTGGCGACGTTGGTAAGGCGACTGGCCAGTAGCGCATTGGACCCCGAAGTTCGCGGGTTCGAATCCCATCGCCCTGAGGTTTTTTTTCCGTGGCTCCCGAACATATAAGAATCACGAAACATTATAGATCCTCTTCAGCTATGATTAACTTGAAGCAAATGAAATAGGAAAATTTCTATCGCCAATAATTCCAAACTCTATCAATTAGTAGGTAAAATATAAATATTTGATAGATGAGGAGCGCTTGAAGGGGCATTCTCGAATCGTGTCACGTTCGTTCACTCAGGAAGCTACTGAGAAATTAATACAGAAGCGTTTTCGAACGAAGGAAAATTGCCATAGCGAATTTTAGATGATGATAGTAGGATGCACCGGGAGGACCGGGGGGGGGGGGTATAGTTCCGATCCAACCTCCCGCTGGTCGTCGAGGGATAAATCGCTTTGGAGCACGGTTCCACGAGCGCGCTTCGCAACGCTCGCCGCTCGAATTTAATCTCATGATTGTAGATCGGAATTTCGAGCGCGGTGGGGTGGTGAACGAGTTAGGGAATCAGGCACTTCGACCATAGAGAGGAGGATGTCAGACGAATGCAATCTCCTTTCAGTAATTCATACTCGTAGGCTTTTTCAGATTCGCCGTAAGTGGCGCGTAGCGGCGCATCCTACATTCGTATTACGTGTGATTTCCTTCTAACTCGAGCGAGAGTAATTGCACCTACGCGCGAGCCTCGCGCCTCCATTGAAAAACCCTCCGTCGCGGGTTCGAGCAGAGCCCCTCGGTATATCTTCCACTAACCGAAGGAACTACAAAAAGAAAAAGAGAACTCGTCCGAAGATTACAGCTGTCGCTTCAATTTCCTCGCGCAAAGGAAAAGAAATAGGTGGATTGGAAAAAAGTCCACCCCCATTGTTTCGGGGCAGTGCGGCACCGATTTATTTCCACTCTCAGCGCCTACTTCTGCCTGTCTGAGCCTCGTTAGGCCGTGGGATTAATCGGAGAACATCCAGCGAGCCAGAAGCGAAGGCTCCGAGGGGCAGAAGAACGGCCACTCGTTTTACAGCTTCTGAACATCTCGGCGGGGTGCCTATTACGAATATTTATGGGCTGCACGATTCTGTCACGTCCAGCTTCAAACCTCCCTCCTCCCTTTCTCTCTAGTGGGACGTAATCGAGCGATAGAGGGTCATTCGTTAACGGTTAGATAGCCGGGCGGCGTGCGGGCGCGAGTTAGATGGGAATGGGGACCACTTTCAGTCCTCTCTATTACAAGGTGCATAGCTGGTAGAACAGATATACCCACGTCCCCATACGGAACGTATTCGCTCGCCGTAACGGAGATATGGGTTCACGGGGCTGAAAGGCTTAAAGCGTTGGGGCGCGCCAAGATGATTATCATTCCACCAAACATTCCGAATTCTAATACACTTCCATAAAGAACCAAAAATCAGGCTGTATTCCTCGACTTCACTGTTAACGCGACTTTAAAGTGTCTTCGTATTTTACTGAAAAACACCCAGGGTACCTAAGTGCGTGTAAATATTTTCTCAGCGAAGATCCGACCGACGAGAAAAGGGGCCCTTCTCGAATCCTTGTCGCCCCTCGAAGTTTTCGACTTCGAAGAGGAATAATTTCGGGACCCTGTAGATTTAATTAACGAAATCCCTTAGCACGCGATTCATGTGAGCGCGTACTAAATGCATACGTCGCTATATCTGTTCCAACCAACTGCAGCAGGTCGTGGAACATCAAAGTAAAAAAGGCTCCGCGTGGCCGTTTCACGCACCGAGTTGTTCGTTGCCGGCGAAATACGCGAGAAAACAGAGATCCTTTCTGCTCCGTATAGTTCCGCGCGCATTCTCAAAAGTATCGTCATCATCATCGCCATTGTCGGCCGCCGCAATTTTACGTCCCCTTTTCCCCCCATTTCGTCCGCTCTTGGAATCGGCTGGTTAACAACGGGAACGGGTTTGTTTCTCGCGTCAACCAGGCGTGCGCCTCTCCTGCAAATCGTCGATCCACCGTTTCTGTGTCGCTTCAAGCGACTTCCGGCCAAGAGGGTTTAATTTCTCCTCGATTGTTCTTGTGAAGAAGCTGGAAAGCTTTCCTTTTCGCCACTACGTAACTGTTAGTTTAGAAATAATTTGCGATAGTTGACTGCCACTCGAACGGCAGCGGTTAAAAAGTGACGCAGAGCAGAGGAAACCGCGAGTTTAACGTTAACTGCGCGCGCACCTGTGCCCACGCACTTTCGAAATCGATTTTCCCCGAAACGAAGCTGTCCGGCGAAAAAACCTCGTCCCGCCTTTCCGCCGTGCCCCATCGCACAGAATCTACCCAACCTACCCTCTTATCAACCCAACCGAAGGACGTCTACATATTCTACGATATAAAAAACGTATACCCCACCTCAACTTTCCACGAAAATTAGAATTGCAAAGTAGCACTCGTACCCTTGCAAAGAAACTCGCCACAGTTACTCATGAATAGGGAATATAATCTCATCTAAAGTCTATCTCGGGATTCTGGGACTGATTCCGGGATCAGGTAATGGAAAATTCAATAATTAAAATCATTCGCTATGTGCTAAAATTCTAAATCTTTATTTAAAGTAAAGAAGCTTACTTTCTATCATTAGTCTCAAACGTAAATTAAAATCATGTTGAACGTTAATAAAAATAAAAAAATAGAAAGGGTCGATTCTATAACTTCCTCCTTTTTGAAGTTGGTTAAAAACAGTAGGACACTGAAGAATCATAAAGTCTAAATGAGTAGGTATAAGTATCAGTAAACCATAATGAAGATTTTTGGCAATGCACGCGAAAAAATCGCGAGGTTTAAAAATTATAATGTCTCGAATTTTACGCGTTCAGGCAAGTTGCGATTTGCGACTCGCACGAATTGGAAATAGCGGGAGGTGAGGATATGAAAAACCTTACAAAATTACTATGCTTATTTATCCTATTTATTTTTATATTTTTCAGTGGTCCACAAAGTAATTCACATTTTTAAAAAATCTAGTTATATCAATCCCTGGATTTTTGGAACCCAAAAAACAGCCTTAAATAACATATCCCGGGTTTTGCAATCCCTATCCACGAATTACTTGAAACACTGATATCTACAACCCCGGGGGTGTGCGAGGGGGGGGGGGATGAATCATACGTGACTCATCCCCCCGCATGAAATAATAATTTCGGGGGTTCACGCGACGCTCGATTAGAATCGTCCTCCATGACCGTTAAACGAGCCGGACGAATAGTTTGAAAGAGCCGGGCGGTGGAAGGGGAGGGCGTTCATTCAGAAAATTGTTCCTGACTCATCGAGCGGCGAAGCGACGAGCGGCCGCTCGCCGGCTGGTTACAGTTTTACTACCAAACGCTCGGCGGATTCGAAGCCACAGAGCTGTTAAGGGGATTATAAGCTGTGCCAAGTAGTAAGTTCGTTGGACTTGGCAGTCGCGCGCGCGTTTCCTTTCGTTTGTCGAGCCGATCGCGTTCCTCCCTGCCCCGTCGGTGGGTCGTTTCGCGACTCGCCTAGCCTTGTAGTGAAAACCTATTTTCACGTGCGGCCAGCCATTCAACTCGCCCGGTATTTTCATCGTACCGACGGTTCCGCCATTGACGACGCTCGCCCGTCGCGGTGCTCGCGTAAGACAACGGAAAAACGATGTTTCGCGAGGCGACGACGGTTTCGCGCGCGGCAAGGGCGTGGGTGGTGAACGGGTCGCTTTCCTCGATTCACGAACGATAGAAACACCGTGTTCCCGTACGCGCCAGCGTGCATATTTATGACCCAACCCCCCTGCTTCGTTCCCCGCGTTTTCTAATCGCCGACGGGGTCGGTTCACTCCGGCCGAGGAGAGAAATAGGATGGATCGTTGATCTTTTTCACGGTGCTTTTTCTCGCCGCGCGACACTTCGCTCCGCAACGGGTCGCGACGCTGTCGAAGTGGAACAACAAGTCGCCGAGAAAAGGAGAATCTACCAAGTCGGAAGCGCGTTCGCGACGCGAGCAATACTCGACACAGCCCCAGCGTTGCAGCTCGGAGAATCCGTTGTTACCCGCCGCGCGATCATAAATCCCAACCCCCTTCTCCAAACCGCACACCGCGTGGCGTAAGCCCCTCTAGCCGTATCTGTCGAGCGTATTGACAGAACGACCATAAGCGTTCCCCGCACGCGGCGCGGCGAGCCCTCTTTAACCGCCTGCCCATATTCAGAGGGCTTGAATCAGCATTATGTATTAGATCTAGTAAATACTTTGAGCCCGCCGGAGAATATAACAAGGTTCGGGGTACCCGGAGAGGGGGTATAGGAAGAGGACGGGAAGAGGAGGGTAATCCCTTCGCGATATCGCTGGTCAGATATTTGCCACGGGGCCGAACGGTAAAAAAGTTGGTTGGCCACCGGTCAGCGGAGAAAGGGACAGTAGCCGGCCGGCCGGCCGCGTTTGCTTTCGTTTTCGGCGGCCGATCGCGGCGTGCAGGGCCCAGTGGGAAGCCCAGAGGGGTTCCGTTGGCCCTTCGCAGTAGGGCTGTGGCCGACGGCTCGGCGTGGACCGGCGCTAGAGCAGCCAGCAACCAGCGGCGGGCAGCATCCCGCGCGATCAATACGCAGCCCCCCCCTCCCCCACCTCCCCCACCCCCGGTGCTCTGCGTGTGCCGCGGCTACGTGGAAATACGGCAACGACTACCATGATCGTTGCCGGGGAAGACGATGACACGACTACTACGTCCATGCCGAGGACTGCCTACGTACGATACCGCGGGCATAACGGCTTGGTGCCTAAGGGAGAGGGGGAGGAGGAACAGGGAGGAGGACGTTGCCAGGCGACGGAAGCTGCCTACCGCCAGAGTTCATCGTCCTCCAGCTTGTTTCTTCTCCCTTCCACCCACCCATTCACCCTCCGTTTATCCTTCTCCGCCTCTCTCTCTCTCTCTCTCTCTCTCTCTCTCTCTCTCTCTCTCTCTCTCTCTCTCTCTCTGCCCCCCTCCTCCCCACTCGACTTTGTCTTGTTCTCGGTTTTTCTCGTTTTTTTTCCCATGCTTCTCCCTCTAACCCCCACGCCCTCCCCTTTTCGCCGTTACACCACTCCCTGATTCTCTCTCCGGCTTCTCTTCCACCTCCCGTCCTCTTTCTCTTTCAGTCCGCTCTATCTCCTTTCGCCTCCCTCTGCAGTCGGGCTTCGTACTTTCCTCGGCTGCTCTGCTCCCCAGCCATCCGGCGCACACCACCGCGTTCCCCGTGTTTCTTTCCAGCTCCTCCACTCGCCCCCCTTTTCCTACCCCGTCTTCTCTCGACGGACTCGGGTTCCCCGACTTTTCTCTCCGGCTTCCCTCGCCGGCCCGCGACTCTCCCGCCGCTTGTCGCCGAGCTTCTCGAGCCCCCTGCGACCAGCTTCCACCCCTCGCGCGCGTTCACTCTTCCTTACTTTCTCAAACGACAGTGCCCCCTTTCTGTACTCCGAGCTTGGCTCTCGCCGAGCGATCAGCCTCCATTTTAAACCCACCACGAATCGGCGTCACCCCCCTCCGGTTCTGTCTCTTCGTACGCCTATCGGTCTTTTGTCTCTTCTTCGCAACCCCTCCGCCGCGCAAATACGCTCGCGCCGGCGAGCGCTCCACTGGCGTTGCGAGATCGTAGGCCAGCTGCCCTCCGCGGTGTATGTACGTATATCTTTTCCTCCGTCCGCCTGCGCCCAGACGTTTCATCTTTTCAAATTGATACACCCGCCCCGACGACGCGTACTTAGCGTAGACCAGCGCCGGGCTATTTTTCCGCCGATCGTTATGCACTTTCCGAGCGCGCGCTGCTGGGATTTTAACGATCGCAGCACGCCCCCACCGACGACGCCAGCGCCGGCTGGGGGAAGCGTGGGCCCGCGAAATTAATCAGTACCGACCGCTTCATCGATCTCCGCGCCGGGGGATATTTAATTCCCCCGTCGCGTATCGGATTTTCGCCGCTTCGGCCAAGTCGTTGCCCGTTCTAGTACGGCTTCGACGCCGTCGCCCGGCTCTCCTCTACTCTTTCCTTTGCCCCACCCCTCTGCTCGTTTCTTTCTCTTGCCGGACGGTGCGATATCGTCGGTAGCGGACCGAGTTCAATGCACGGAATAATACACGAATCTATATTTCAGCGCGCCAACATCCACCATCTTTCCCTCCTTCCGGCCGCCTACGCCCTTTCTTTTCGATCCGCCGTTTAAGCTTCTTCTCCTTTTCTCTCTCCCCTCGATTGTTCCTCGTTTTTCTCTCGCGCTCCCCTTCTGCCCCCGTTTCCCTGCGCATCTCTCCCCAGGCTCCTTCTCCCTGGAATCCACATTGGCATACATACTCCGCCGTTCCTTCGCTCCCCCTCGCACCCACCCCTCGCGCCACCCGTTCGTTACTCACCATTATCAAGCCGGGCTCTCGCGTCGGGAAACAGCCGCTGCACCTCCCTCGTCGTCCTCTGTCGTCGTTATTGCCGCTTCGTACGCGGGGACACCTCTAAGTGGAGGTGGAGAACTATCGATAGTGTTCACTATCGATATCATCAAATCCGATGAAAATTTAATAAAATATATATGGAATATATATATATAAAATAAAATGAAATACAAAATCAAATATGATATTTTAAAGCATATATACTTTATTAAATTTTCATCACATTCGATAATATCGATAGTCAACGCTGTCGATAGTTCTCCACCTCTGCCTCTAAGGCTGTCTCTTCATCGCCTTCGCCCTCCCCATGCAAAGAAATCTCAGAACTAGTATTTCTATACATCTGCGTAGCTAAGTTGACCCGCTGCGGACGACGACACCCGTACATGCGTTGCGTCCGCGCGGAGAACGCCTCGCAGGCGTTCAACGTGTACGGCGGGTAAACGGGAGTGGAGGATTCCCGCACGTGACGTTCGTCACGCGTTTCAACCTCCGTTCGGAAAAGGTGCTAGGCTTCGGGTATTCTGTTGCCTACTATTTGACGAATCTTCAGATATAATTCTGTCTCTCTTTTCGTTACATTTGGTGGTTTAGATTTCTTTCCGACTGCTACTGCGTGATTTACTTTCGTTTATATCCGCGCGCGGACGCCGCTCGATTACGGACGATGATGAGCTCTTTCCGAAAGGGTGTTCCCATGTCATACATATCGCGACATTGTTCCCCTTTTCGTGGGACCGGGGTCGGCGCTCTCCGGTCTCTTCTTGCGTTGTATACACGGTTAATTCAGGTGATTTCTATAGACGTCGCCGCGACGCGATTGTTCCACTTGCGCCGATTGTGATTGACACGGGGAAATAAATGTTTCTCAGCGGCTCTTTCGCCGGCGTGTTCCCTTCGCGGAGCCGCGGGTCGATAACCGCCGCGGCGACGCAGGGGGGTATAATTGTGCGCGACCGTTTCCACTGAAATTTCGGCTACTTTCTGCATACACGGCCGCGGGCTTCGTTTCAAAGGAAGGGGTTAGAAACGGTGTTTATCGAAGATTTTAGGGCGGAGCTGAGTAACGCGGGGGAAGGAGGGTTGAATACGATGGTCTTAGCCCCCTTTGGAAGCTTTTATCCTTAATTGCGTGGTATTCGAAAGCTCCTTTTGACTCTCCTCCAGTGGAATCTCCAAAGGAGCTTCTTTCCCTCGAGCGATTCGACGTTTGTTTAACTTTGGAGGTAGACGCTTCCTGTCATATCTACGGATATTTGGATATATCCATGAGCTTCCTGACGCGATTGCAGAAACTCCCAAACATTCCGCGCGCTTAATTTCATCTTTCACTGTTTTTATGGAGTACAGTTCCGTGTCGGTTCAAAGCCACCGCGAGGCAGGAGAAATTGCGCACACGTTAGGATTCTGGTACCCCGGTATGTTTATAAACGAAGCGCGTTAACAGATGGCTACCGAGCGATTAGAAAGTTTCGATTATATGTGCTTTGGTGAAATCCAGGCAACGGAGATATTTCTCATTGACACTGTTTTAAGGCGCCATTGTGAACTGTATCTCTTTGCAGAAAGTGGAATACACCGTTAGCGAGTTGAGTTTCTATTAGTCCGTCGTTACAGCGGGTATTATTAAACGAAAGGGGCTTCCTATTATTTCGAATATACCTTCCAGTTTTTCCACGAGTATTAATTAATACGATTATTGGATACATCGTTTTATTATCGAACTTCGTTGGAATCACTCACGTAGAAGCGTGAAATATCTTCCGGAACGTATATCGCGTTTATCAATACCGATTGCAACTCGATCCACCTGTAAAGGACACCAGGAGATATCTTATTTGGACTCGCTGCGCACTCACTCAGTGCGTCGCATCGACACGCGTGTATAACTAAAGCATGCCAGGTGCATTTTGTATGCATACTTCACGCACTAGTAAGATGATTTTTTCTCTCTATTTATTTTTTTACTTAATTTTCCCCCCCTTTGTTTCGCATTCAATAATCCGTATTGATTAAAGAAAAAGCGCAGTTAAGTTATGGACGAAAGTTCTCGAGAAAAAAAAACACGAGATATCTTTCGCGGAGATTCGAACTGAAACCCCTCTGGGCAGAACTCGGGATCAGAAAGCAAGCGCGCTGACCGCTGCGCCATCGAAGCCCCTTGGTGTTTCTTTACTTTTTCCGGTCTTTTTATCCGCGTATCTGCTGCTCGTATAACAGAGGCTTCCAATCCCACGCGCGTATACACTTTTCAGCATCGTATAGTAAATATTCAATGCAAATTGCGCCCATTCGTGTAAGGATACTTTGCATTGAATACTGATACGCCTGCTGCGGCTATAATGGATATATAAGATTTCCGAGTAACCTTTCCAGGTACATACTATAGAATCTAAAAAGAAAGAGGTTGCACGTGTTACTTCTATCTTTCGCGAAGATCAACTCGACGTTAG
This sequence comes from Andrena marginata, assembly GCA_963932335.1. Lineage (NCBI taxonomy): Eukaryota > Metazoa > Arthropoda > Insecta > Hymenoptera > Andrenidae > Andrena > Andrena marginata. The sequence goes on from OZ010660.1 coordinate 4,048,933, forward strand.
GAGCACGAATAAGTTTCTAAAAAAAATACAGACACAGTGCAAAGTATTATTTATTTGAGTAGAAATTTTGTTATACCTCCCCACCCCCCAGTGTTTCTGCTTCGATTTACAATAGGACAATGGTTAACGAATTCTTTCTTCTCCCTTTGCAGAATGTGGACCATAAGCTGAAGTTCCGCTCCAAGAAGGGCGCGCTCCCGTTCGTCGAAGTGAATGGCGAGGAGATCGCGGACAGCACGATCATCCTTCGTGAGCTGAGCCAGAAATTCGACAAGGACCTGGACGTCGGCTTGACGTCCGAGCAGCGTAGCGTCTCCCACGCAATGATATCGATGATCGAGAATCACCTGGTCTGGGTGGTGACGTGCTGGCGCACCAAGAATCTTGACCAGGTCCTGAAGGGGTACAAGGTGAACCTTCAGCACGTCCTCGGTACCCGCATCCCCAACGGTATACTGAACTTTTTCTTCAAGCTTACGTTCGGACGCAAGGTAAATGCCCGCTATTCGCAATTCAGCCGCGAATGTGTTAATTAATGAAATACAATTAGACAATTATTGAACGGTAGAGAAAGAGGGGCGGAGGAGATGAAATATATTGATTAGAAGGTCGCGAGCATCCGTAGTGAAATATAGTGGGATTTCTTACAGGGCGCTAAGAAGGTGAAGGCGCAAGGTATGGGCGTGCACACGCCCGAGGAGGTGTCGAAGTTCGGTTGCGCCGATCTCAAGGTCCTCTCTGACATGCTTGCTGACAAACCATTCTTCTTTGGGGATGAACCGACTACGGTAGGAACCAATTACACAAGCGAGATTAATTCTCACCTTTCCAATTACGATGCATCGATACTAGGGCTGGGACTATTCGAATAATTTAATATTCGAATATTTAAGTATGCGAATACTACTCGGGTATTTCAGTATTCGAATACTACTCGAGTATTTCAGTATTCGAATATTTAAGTATTCGAATAGTACTCGAGTATTTCAGTATTCGAATATTTAAGTATTCGAATACTACTCGAGTATTACAGTATTTGAATACTACTCCAGTATTGCAGTATTCGAATATTTAAGTATTCGAATACTACTCGAGTATTTCAGTATTCGAATATTTAAGTATTCGAATACTACTCGAGTATTACAGTATTTGAATACTACTCCAGTATTGCAGTATTCGAATATTTAAGTATTCGAATACTACTCGAGTATTTCAGTATTCGAATATTTAAGTATTCGAATACTACTCGAGTATTTCAGTATTCGAATATTTAAGTATTCGAATACTACTCGAGTATTTCAGTATTCGAATATTTAAGTATTCGAATACTACTCGAGTATTTCAGTATTCGAATACTACTCGAGTATTTCAGTATTCGAATATTTAAGTATTCGAATACTACTCGAGTATTACAGTATTCGAATACTACTCGACTATTGCAGTATTCGAATATTTAAGTATTCGAATACTACTCGAGTATTTCAGTATTCGAATATTTAAGTATTCGAATACTACTCGAGTATTTCAGTATTCGAATACTACTCGAGTATTTCAGTATTCGAATATTTAAGTATTCGAATACTACTCGAGTATTTCAGTATTCGAATATTTAAGTATTCGAATACTACTCGAGTATTTCAGTATTCGAATATTTAAGTATTCGAATACTACTCGAGTATTTCAGTATTCGAATATTTAAGTATTCGAATACTACTCGAGTATTTCAGTATTCGAATATTTAAGTATTCGAATACTACTCGAGTATTACAGTATTCGAATACTACTCCAGTATTGCAGTATTCGAATATTTAAGTATTCGAATACTACTCGAGTATTTCAGTATTCGAATATTTAAGTATTCGAATACTACTCGAGTATTTCAGTATTCGAATATTTGGATATTCGAATACTTGCATATTCGAATTATATTCGCTAAATAATTGGGCAACTGAAGTATTCGAATATTCGAATACCGAAAAATTCGACAAATAGTCCCAGCCCTAATTGATACGCGTTACTAAAGTTGCATATAACTTCCCATCAGAGTTCCAATTGTGTAAAAGTAAAATAGAACGGTGAACAAGTTGATTCTATTAAAAATGATGAATCGGTCGGTTCAGAGATAAAGCGAGTTTCTAACGTGCCAACAGCTGGACGTCGTGGCGTTCGCGCACCTCGCCCAGATCCTCTACATCGACAAGGACACGCCGTACAGCCTGCGCGACTACATGCAGGAGAACTGTCCGAACCTGGTCGGGCACTGCTCGCGCGTGAAGGAGCGATGTTTCCCGGACTGGGACGAGATCTGCTCCACCCTCGACATGAACACGCATCTGCCGAAGCCGGAGAAGCAGGAGGAGAAGGAGGGCAAGGAGGAGGCGAAGGAGTCCAAGGAGACGAAGGAGGAGAAGGAGGGCGACAAGGAGAAGGCGGACAAGGAGGAGAAGGAGCTGGAGAAGGACAAGGAGGTTGACGAGAACAAAGAGAAGGAGAAGGAAGGGAAATAAGCTGTCCCTGCACGACGGGACCCCAACAAGTAATAAAGAAAGAACGGAAGGGAAGAGGGGGGAGGGGAGATAGAGAGAAAGAGAGGGGAGAGTATGATTTAAAAAATGTAGAAAGTTTTAGGGTGTGATCTGATTGAACGGGGGGAGGTAGGGAGGGAGGGGAGAAGGCGAGAGATAGGCAGAGAAAGGGGGAGGGGTGGGGAGAGAATGCATGGCTGTGCGAATGCCTGCGTGAGTGAATTTTGCGTGAATGCTCTGCGAAAAAGGCGAGTTTGGGGAAAGGGGGTGTAGAGAGCAATTGGGAGATAGGGGAGAGGGGGAGACGGGGGAGAGAATGCAAAACGAGAGTGAGAGGAAGGGGGCGGGGGTGGGGGGAGATCCAGGTCTAGAGCTCTCTACTTATACGTATAGATATTAATAGACTCATAATGTTAAATACTTCGTTTATATATATATTATATATATATATACGTTCGAACACGTTAACGCCATTTCTCATCGACACACCCCCTAGCACACCCGGGAATCGCGCGAGGCGAAACTTTTACCGTACGTACCTCGGCGCCCTTTTTCCTCCCCCCGGCCGATTAAGAGAGAGAGAGAGAGAGAGAGAGAGAGAGAGAGAGAGAGAGAGAGAGAGAGAGAGAGAGAGAGAGAGAGAGAGAGAGCGAGAGAGAAAGAGGAAAGAGCAAGAACAACGGCGACGGAAGAAAGAAACAGAACGGGGCTATCTCATAAGTCATTAGAATCGTAGGTTTGCAATATATCAAATGCAATAGCCTGCCGCCAGGTGTTGTGCGAGACCTTTAATTACGGAACAGTGGCCAAAACACGGATCGATCGTACAACCGCAAGATGCGCGCGAGCGTCTCGTAGCAGCGCGAGCCCGTAACGGAGCTCCCGACACGTCAACACTCTGATGTTCACGGAGAACACAGCGTCTTGCGGTCGCTTCTACCCCCCCCCCCCCCTCCCCCATTGGCTCTTACTGTGCAAAAAAAAAAATAATAAGTTTCGTGTACCTATTAGCGTTTCAAGCAACGTGTACTGTGTATCACATTTTACGATCTTCGTTTAGTCGTTCGCTTTGTTTTCCCGATTTTAGTTCCGTTCACACGCTTCGGAATCGCCGCCCGATGGAGGGACGTCTCGCGATGCCCTTAGTCGGGGCAGGATTCCGGAGGCGAGCGTCGATTCAAGTCCACCCACCCCCCTCAGGCGCGAATCACCGTTCACGTACCCGCGCGTATTCCCTTTCTGATTCATCCATCGACGCTCGTGTAATCCTTGAGGAGTCGGCCTCAGCTTTCAGCGATGGAACCAGAGGCGCGTCTAGCTGTCGGGCCGGTGCACCAGATCGCGAATCGAGCATAGGGCGTTTCGAATCTCGCGTCTTTAATTTCCCTTTTGTACGGCAAGAATCATATAACGTATTACCGTGACTCGACTCATCCGTGGTACTACTCATTCCCAGGCGTGACGCCTTCGGATCGACTGCTTTTTACGACGTTCTTTTTATTTCCATTTTATTCTCCTTACTGACAACGTTCCGACGAGCGAAGACTCATTTGCGATCGGCGGCAGATATTCTATTTTACGGTTAATTTGTATATTATTAGAGATATTTGTATTACGTATGCGCGGCTGCAATGAGAGTGTAACGAGAGCGTCGCCCGAGGACGCTTTTTTGTTTCTTCTTTTTTCCTTTCTGCGGAGCGAAAAGATGGAGGCGAGAGGAACGATATCCGCAGGCGAGCCATCGCGCGAGAGGTGTCTGTCTGGATCCCATTTTTCGGCGGAAATTCGCGAAAAGCCAGAGAAACGAAAGAGCGGGTTAAAAAAAAAAAGAAGAAAATAACAAATTTATATGAACGCTGTGCTGCCCCGTGGTTAGGTCCACTACCATTAGATGACAATTTTCCTCGGACGCGCGAGAGAAATGTTACATTTACCGTAAATTATACGAAGTGTCTTTCACGCATCGAAAAAAAAAACGTAAAAGAGGAAAAAAAAATGAAACAGACATTTTTTGATGTATAATGTTGTCGAACGGGAATTGAAGTTTTTTGTACCGAGGCCGGCTGATGACCGATAAAGCGGCCGCAAAAATATTCCACGAAGACACGAGGATATATAATGATAATTATATTTAAGTAGCTTACTATTATTAACGATGATATTACGATTACAATAAAGAACACAGGAATGAGAAAAGAAATGGTGACAAAAAAACGTAAACAATTAGTGTGTGGAGCTGTTTATACTTAGGAGACAACGCATACGTTTACACCCGTGGTTACATTATTATTATTATTAATTATTAATTATTATAATTATTACGAGTACGAGTAAATAAATATAATAAAATTAGTGGCGAGGGAACGATGATAAAAAGAAACATTTGGACAAGACCATAAACGTTGCAAGCACAGTAGGTAGGCACATCCAGTACAGTAAGATTATCAATAAGAGGAATATTAATAATAATTATAATATGACTGCTCGTTTTATGCTCGGCGCTATACATTTCATTGTCATTATTATATCACCATTTATTAACGATATACATACGAACAAATAAAATGTGTTTATAAATATAATGTGATCTTTACGAAATTCATCGATCTTTGATTAATTCACCCAAATACGATAAGAAGTTTTAATATCCCTTTTCGATTCTTGTATGGTGGGCGGGGTTCGACTCACGATTCCATTTATACACCTCTAAATACGATTCCACATTACACTTTAATATTGTTATAATCTTTTTCCATTCCTGGCACGAAGCGATACAAACGGTATCATATATAATTTGATATTTAGGGTGAGTAAATTTACCCTGCATCCGCCATACCGATTTTTTGTAATAGACCGCCGCAAGTAAGTTATATTATTCGGTTTTAGTTTGATTTTATGACTAAATTCACGCATATTCCATAAATTAAAATAAGGCGCGCAAAAACAACGACAAAGGCACAAAATCATAGAGCGCATGAACTGAGAAAATGTTAATAATTACCAGGCTTTACATCTCGTGGGATTTCGTGTAACGAATTATAATACCGACTTCCTGAGAAATCAGAGGTTTCCACGCGCGCCCTACATTGAAGAACGCGGACTCTGGAAACTAAGTCAATACAGTCACGGGAGTCGGTAAAGTTAGTAAAGGAATCTAGGAGTATATCTAGTTTTAATTCTAACCGCTAGTAGAATTGCAGTGGAATTCCACTGTGAATTGATAACGTTGCATGCGACACGGAAATGGTAAGGAGCCTCTACCTATACCTGGCCTGTGTCTCTTTTACAGATTTCTCTTCCATATTTCACAAGATTTTCATAAATTTTGAAATATTGCGGGCGATTTGGGCGTAAGTGGAATTCGCCCATAATTACGTACCGAATAAATAGTGGTGTGCTGGCCCACATCATTTGGGCTTACTTATATTTGATTGATGACGCCGTGACGTCATGCCAAAGCTGAGCCAATCCAAGTAAAGTGACGTCATCTATATAAAAAGAATTAGGTTATGTAAGTTATTTAAATGATATCACTTGTTTAAAGGCAAAATGAACTTATCGAGAGGTACTACATTTCCAAAAGTGACTATTTAAATACACATTAGTGCCTGTTAGAATCAATTTAGTCAATTCAGTCACTTAACTGCTCTGAATATCCATAAAATAAACTCGTATTACTCGAATCTTCGAACGACAAATACAGATGAGTCCTTTTCAATGACTTTCCATTTATTATTACAATATTTTACGCGACTCTTTATTTTTAATAATACTTTATCTACGACAATACCAAACTCAGGCGGCTGGCCACGAAGTATAAACAAAATTCAAATTTCCCTCTCTGCTTTTTAACTGCCGCCACGACGTCGCGTGGCGCTGCGAAAGCACTCACCGAAATCAGCAGCGATCGTCTGTCTACCAAGCACGTTATTTATCTATGTTACAAATTCTACGATACATCTAATCATAGTATGCCATTAATGTTGTGACGTGTTATATTTTTTTAACTAAACAATCGGCGAGGATTGATCACGAAGATTGGCTGAGAACGTACAAATACCTTAGGTAAATTTGATCAGTGTCAATCGCACCGCCCTATTTGTCACGATACTTACCATGCTGATAAGTCGAGGAGGTTATACGCATATCCCTTAGTTTGTTCCATGATTTTAGAAGCACGTTAAGATACCATTTAATCTCATAAACGATCTTCCGTAACATCGTGAAAAGGATATTTGCGCAATTAATCAACGGGGATCTCACGTTTCATTCCGATCTTAAGTTATCGTTTAGCATAAAAAGAAAAGTCCGATCGAGGTGTTATCTGAGAAGTCTTATATTGCATCAACCTTGAGTTTGTTGAAACGATCGCTTTTAATGATTCTGTGGATCGATTAATTCCTTCAATTACGAAATCACGATTTTATACAGGGATCATTGCGTAACGAAAGCACCCGACAAGTATTTCTACCCTGCGATTACCTGCCTCCGTGTATTTGAGCCTGCCGAAATTTAACACACTCCGCTGCGATGTAAATTTCTTCATTTTCTCCTTATCTATTTAAAAAAACACTGTTTCTGATAACGTGCACTAGAAATTGTACTTCTCGTGACGTTAGTACTATAATTTTAAAGTATAAATAAACGTTGCATGTACTCGGGAGTTTGTTAATGTTCTCCGTCAAATATACTCGGTTATTAATCTCCATTCTTCATTTTGTATTTACGATTTGTAGCGTCGCCACTTTGTCATGGATTTTCCATTTGATTGTTTAGAGATATCTTGTTTCGGAAAGCGATGTGTAGCATCAGGCGTAAATTATGGATTGTAGAAGGTATTGGTGGTTTTCCTGATTAAAAGATTTTTGCAGGAAGTAAGATGATGCAAGATGAGCATCTCGGTGGTCCAGCGAGACGAAATGTTTTCAGTCAAGCGATAGGAAGAATATCACAGGTACATAATTTCTATATTCCACGATTCCTTTTCCATGTAATTGGTCGCTCGTGAATGTAACCAGATAAACTACGCCTCGCTATTTTCCCCGATCATTGTAATCTGTTATCGTGCCTGTGTTGCAGGTATATCAAACATATTTGGATCTGTGGACGCCCCATGTAATATCGAGATGGACAGTCGCGTTATTCCTATTATTCCTTTTTATTCTGCGTATATTTCTTTCACAAGTAAGTTGCGATCGCTTGAAAATTAACCGACGTCGATCGGCAGAGAATATCGAAAGTAATATCGTGTCCTTCTGCTTGCAGGGATGGTACATCGTCACGTACGCGTTAGGAATTTATCATTTGAATTTATTTATAGCATTCCTCACTCCTAAAATCGATCCAGCAATGGATTTTGATGGTGAGTATTTAGGGCTTCGTCTAGGACTTCGTTATCGAATTCCAGATTAACGAGCTATCGTTTTTTATAAATCGAATCGTGGAATATGTCGTTATTTTCGAAATACCTGTTCAGTAGAGGTTTGTTCGCAGACGGAGACGGACCAGAATTACCCACGAGATCCAACGAGGAATTTAGGCCATTTATTAGAAGGTTGCCCGAATTTAAATTCTGGTATTCTGTGATGAAATCGACGGTCATAGCTATGATATGCACTGTGTTCGATTGTTTCAATATACCAGTATTCTGGCCCATACTCGTTATGTACTTCATAACATTATTTTGCATTACTATGAAGCGTCAAATTAAGGTAAGCCGTCGTATTCCTATCTATTTTGCTATATTTGTCCTACTTTGTCACTCATTTAGACCAGTGACTCCCAACCTGTAGGTCGCGAAGTGTTTTCTGGGGGGTCGCGACGAGATTCTGGGTTTTTTAAATTAATTACATTCTGAAAAACCAATTTTTAATGTGTCTTCTTTACCGCAAAAATTTAATAATTTACCTTATCTTATACAAAGGTTGCAGGTTATTTGAATATTATTGAAGGGGATCGCGACTCGAAAACGGTTGGGAAACACTGATTTAGACCGATTGGATCGAGCCAGAGAATATGAAAATATAGAATTAAATGATTTAAGTAGTGTAATAATTATCACAGTAATCCGCAGCAAAGAATAATTGAATTTTCTGCTAATTTCCAGCATATGATGAAATACAAATACCTGCCCTTCACTCACGGGAAACCAAAGTACCAGAACCACGAGGATACTTCGAGGTTAATACCTTCAAAGTGAATAGGTGTGAAGTATGTTTGGCGATGGAGGTGCATAAACGTGTAGATTTCTATTTTCCCCATTACCGTGCGGGAAACAACAGATCCTTGAATATCGAAAGCAGTCAGATTCATTTCTCTCAATGACATTCACGTACCGATAAGATTCATTCGCCTTGTACAAGAGAAGGTTTTAATTCACGAACGGTGTAATGCTACAGTATAATGTTGTATGGTATTTAAACTGAATTGTCGTAATATATTTGTATCATAAAACTTGTACAAAGTATTGTTAGGTCTTACATAAACGTGGACACAGTAACAATATGGACAGTACGCAGTTGTTAATGTAATATTAAATTATCCACTGAATGTAAAGAAGATGAGAAAAGAAAAAAAAACGAATAATGATAATTCATATACATAAGATTCGTAATATAAACGCTATTTCATTTCGTAATCTCGTAGTAGTACCGTTTTCGTTCTCTCTCGATGCTTTTTGTTCCGTTTTGTTACGAACATTCCATGTATAAGATTACGCTTCTTTATGTACTTCTTACAGTCCTTGTCAAGTTAGAATTTTACGAGAATTTTACTTTCGATTCCATTTCATTTCGCTCTGCGAAGTGGTAGTAACAATTAAAAATCATGGCTGCTAGTCTCCTTTTCAGTGACACACATACACACACACACACATACGCGCGCACGTACACGTACTATAACGACTTAGCTCGATAGAAATCTCTGCTGAAAAGGAAATCAAGAGTTGTCCAGGTGCTCTAGGCATTTAATCAGTTCTGGCGAACGGATCTAGTGCCGCGGAGCAATTTAGTTCAATTTAGTCTTGAAGTGAAACTGTTTTTTATATCAGCATCGCACGATTATATTCGGGTGGATGCATTTTATCGGAGATAGGTTTATTGAATGGTAATCACAAACGGCGATACATCAAATAGCACGTACCATTTACGACTCTCCTCTAGCTCGCCTCTATACAAATTTTGTATATACAAAGTTGTTCGATAAACAACGCTCGCGGGTTGTTGACGCAGATTAAAATAAATATTAGGTCCTTGTACCATCGGGGGGGGGGGGGGGGGGGGTGTGACTTAAAAGTCCAAAGATCATCTTTTACGCGGCATCTTGTGCAATATCTACTGGATAAAAGAATGTTAACTTTTATTCGCCAATGGAAGTAAATGTTTTCTTTCATCACACAAGAAGTCGTACCAAGTATCTTTTTTTTTCTTTGGTATTCTTTGGTCTGCTTCTCATTCTTCTGACCATGTAACCGTCCCGACGAGTCTCTAAACTTCCGACCGATCGACTTATGTTACACACTCCAATCTGTATAAAATATGAGTTCCTCCGATTTATATCCGAACGGAAAAATAAAGTTTTATGTCATCAGGTACGCTTTCTACGGTCTTTCACCTTGTAGTTACTAACAGTAGTCTCTTCCGGATCTTTGAACGAAACTTGAACCCCGGGCAATAGAGCCCACGCGTTAATTCCGGCTATAGCGTTACACCTGTTTCTCTATTTCCTTTCCGTTACCAAACACATTCCGAAGACTAGTCGAAATTTGTTCCTCGAACTTAGCATCGACCATTGTAACGCACTCTAGACTCTGTAGACATACGCGCACACAAGAACCTCGCACGCAAATCTGTTGTAACAAAGCTTATAAACTTCAACATATGTATAAATAGAGTAAAACTTAAAGGTTAGCGATATGTACACGGACTTGGGGGTAGCACGACGCCCACGGTCTAACGGAAGCGATTGTTAACACGTATTTACAATATATTTTCGATACTCAATAAAGCTGCTCGTGATTGCAACGAAGTCGAAATAAAAGTCTGAACGTCAACAGTTTCTCGCCGTGCGAATTCTCACTCTCTCGAATGCAATTTGTTCGCTCTTCTTGATTTCGATTTCTTTTTCTCTCTTCGTTCGACATGACGAAACTGAACGGGGATACTTAACAGCGGTTAAACGAGTAGCGAATTACCGTACGTTTACAAGGAGCGTTTCTTTCGCGTGCAAATATTCCGTTTGCTTCTTTGGTGCGCACACATGTTTGTTTGTTTCTTCCGTTTACAGTAATCTCACATCGACCGATGTTCAAGAGTTTTCTTTCTCACGCAACGATAGTGAATTAATTCCTACGCTTATAATACCGTTTAATTTCTCTCCTCGAGCGCAAACAGTACTGGGCAAATACAACGGATGATTATCGCGCGACTTTGAGCGTGATTTTTTACAAAACAAAGTTACGTTCAACAATAGGGAGAAAGATTCTGAGCGACTGTAACGCAGATTAACAGCAATAAAGTCTGTCGCGGATATAATTTTTACCCAGCACGGGTTGCAGACTTCACGTCAGCCATCGTACGCAAGAATATATATTTCTTTTATATTTAAACCCTCGGCAGATACGACGGGAAAACTTTTTAAACTTTCCACGGTGCCCAGCCCACGGTATTTTAATTTAACTTATTACACTCCCAGATCAGTGATCTACAAAAGCAACAGTTAATCGTCTGAATTCCCAGTTTTTTTTTCGTTCAGCTGAATCTGCTAAATACTAGATAAGTAATAATCTATAATAACGAAACGGATGAAGCAGGAAAAGATCTATAAAAGAGGGCTGTCTAAGGAAAGGAATTAACAGAGGATTACTTGCTCTATCTCTCTGATACGAAAGATTCCCCTACTGACAGTAACGCAAGTAACAATTTCAAACTATAAAAAGCAAAGCCCCGCGCGTCCCTCGATTCTGATCAACTTCATTTTCTCCCGATTCGCGCAAATCTCGCGGCTCAAAAAGACGAACAATCCCCATCGTACCTGGCGACGGTTAATTCCTAAGTTCAACATACTTATAACATACTTATTCGAGATTCTCGAACCGTTCGAGAACGGTGACCGAAAGCCTCTCATACTGTTTCTCTTCTCTTTTTTACAGGAGTCCGCTTTTGGAAATTTGAGTGGCGTCGTAGCGCGTTCGAACAGAGATCGATGGTCCCTGGGTACGAACGCTGTGTCTAAAAGCGAAAGAAAAAACGAAAAGAGACAAAGGGGTGAAGAGGCGGATGAGAGCGAGGGGCGAGGGGGAGGGGGATGGGGGGCGTGAATGGACGGGAGTGAATGGAAGAACGAAGGGGTGGTTTCGTTTCTTTCTCCTTTCTCTCGATTCGATATGGCAACTCCAAATAAACTTGTTGAATCATTGTCGTACATCCAACGATTCTTGCAACCCCTCCGAACCATCCCCAAGCGACTCGTTTACCGTTTAAATGAAATGAAGGGGGAGGCTGGGAGAGACGGAGTGGGTGATCGGTGAGAGTTCTTTTTTTCTCTCTCGATTTTACTCGTTCAGATCCTCCGAGATCGGCTTCTTCGATTTATCTAGGAACGTGGCCGTTGTGTTTAAACCTATCACGGTGGTGGTGGTCGTTTCACTTACCGAGGAGTCCCTTTTCCTGTACGGAAGCGACGGCGGGCAGTACAATCTGAAAATCAAAAGATTCAGACCTCTGACGGCTGAGCATTGTCGCGCGCCGGTTTTAACGATAGACAAGAAGCTCTCCTTACTTCGAGGGCTCCTTACTTAGATATGTCTAAATGCGAGGGTTAATAAAATAGCAACTAGGTAACTTTCCTGAAAATTCAACTGGGTTAACATGGGGCGACAACAACGTGCCTCCCGTTTCTACGGTTCAGAGTGGCCGCAGCCGCGAATGGCGTAAAGACTATGGTAGTTAAAACAGGGGGATGAAATACCTTATACTCTCTGTTCTCGAGCGGGGTGACCAATTGTTATAATACCTTCTTTCGGTATCCAGATCGCGGGCGGTCGTCCATCTTACTATGTGATGTTTCACCGTGTTCTGAACCTCGGTGTTCAAGAAACAATAAAATAGCGCGACGAACAGGCCCTGAAAGGCACGAGTATTAGCAGCGATAATAGCGGAGGAGAAGATAGGGAAGTGGCGTCGCAGGGTTAAGTTATTCAGTGGTAGAGAATCGGCTTGAAATGGACCGAACGCGCATAGGGAATATATTTGTCCCACGTTTGAGGGGCGAAGCGGCCTCTTTTCAGATCAAAACCACTCGTTCTGCAAACAATGAATGTTGCTTGGATAAACATCGAACACGAAGGGAATTGTATTGTTAGTAATTTACAAGGGAAGTTAGGGAAAGCGGGGAGTCAGAAAATTATGCAACTTTGTGTGCAAGGTAGGGTAGTTCCTGCGTAAGAGAAACATATTTTTTGTTGGTGCCATTGTGCGGTTCTGGGGGGTGAAATCACCCCTTGAAGAAGGGTAGACTTTTCCTCTTCGTGGAATGTCTCGAGAACGGTGAAGGATATCGAAAAGAAGTTTAAAGAAAAGTTGCATTAATCGAATTAAGGATTGATGGTTGGGGGGGGACTTCGAAAGCATAGATTTTTGCGTAATCATTTTTACGGACTTTTGCAACTTTCGTTTATACTTCTTTTCGATATCTCAAACCGTTCTCCACATATTCCACGAAAAAGAAAATTCTGCCTTTTTCCAAGGGGTGATTTCACCCTCCAAAACCGCACCATGACACCAAAAAAAATAAGTTTATCTTAAGCATGAACTACTCTGCTTCCACGCACAGTTGCATAATTTTCTAAATTTCCCGATTGCTTAACTTCAAGTGGGGAACACGAACAAATATCGGAAGGGTGGGGTGGTAATAGAGAATGGAACTTAGGACAAGCACGAAGTACCTCAAATGCAGGGTAAGAAAAAGTACTGGACGATTATTCAAGCAACAAATCCAGAGAAACGACAGTTCATATTTAAATCCCTTATTCTACAAGCCTCCGCTTACATTTCACGCGCCAACAACCCCCAGCATCGATATTCAACGAACCCATTTGGCACTCACATTCCCGTGAAATTTTCTACCCCTTTTCTCGCCCACCGGAATTCACCCCCGTATCCTTATGTTAGCAGGAAACACCGAAGGCCCGGGAATAAGGCGCGGGGAGCTTCGGGGGATGGATTTGAAAGAGGAAAAGGCGTATCCGTGTTCCGTCAAAGGGGGAGGTAGCAGCGTACGTGTACTACTAGCGATGAAGCGAGCAGCCTTTGGGAAAGTTGCTCGGGGAAAGTTCGCTCTCGTAACGAGATACTTCAACCAGTTGCATTACCTGGGAAGAAAGTAACACGGCACGAGTGTAGGAGAATGCATTAGCAACCTGACCCTCGGTGGGCCCTGTCAGCACCAGCACGTAAGTCACTCCGAGGAGCGGTATCAGCACCAGCAGAGCCTTGCTCGCCTTTCGATATTGCTGCGTCTCCGCGTTCGTCGTCGACCAGAGCTTTGTTATCAACACCTGCGGGGCAGAGAATCGTCCTCGAGTTACGGGGCCACTGCCAGGGCAGGAGATCTGCTCGATTTCGCTGCAAGCGTTCTGGGCTCGCGACGGCGACGAAGAGGAAGGGATCGTTATCAAAGGGCGACGTTAATTAACCTTTAGACGACTGGGCTGGCCGCTATACCGGCCACCTAAGAATTTCGATACATTGCCGGCCATTTTGGGGGTGTATATGCATAAATTTTAATGAAATAAAATTTACAATTTCAATGAAAAGATCCTGGCCCTCCAAAGGTTAAGGGAGAACCCTACTTCGTGGGCTAAAAATAATTTCCTTTCAAGAATCTCGCGATTCAATTAATATGTGGAAGGGTCTAGCCGGGTAAGCATAGGGAAAACAGCCCCAGCATTAATAAGAAGAAAAATAAAATAAAATTCTAGATGAATCGAATCGCTAGTAGTTTCTTAAAAAGAAAAATTTCCCACGTTTTCCTGTGTTTTTAGCCCAAGAATAGGATTCCCCCTTAAACACTACCAATTGTCGTGGATTGTTATCATCTGCTACAAATCGAAATAAAAAGTGTCCTTTAGCGTTAATTGCCCCTTTCATTCTCCTATCGAAAAGCATCCCTTGCAACAAATATCTGTGCGGAGACGCGTCGTTTTAAGTGCCGAATCGGTATGACCTTGTATAATAAACCGTGTCTGTGATTTAGATATTAAATTATTGTTAAAATTCAGAAATTAGTGCCTACAGTTATTCGCAAGAGGATCGGGTAGCCCGTTGGTAGATTTCAAGCGGATCTCGAACGCGATCCTCGCGCTCGCGGAGCGAGTTTCCCGGTTTTAGAGAAGCCGTACGTAAAATTGACTTGTCTACCTATCGCATAGGTTTAATTTCCTCCCTTATGGCAACGAGTGCTCGTTGCATTAGCCCCAAGACCTTCCACCGGTATTGGTAATTTCACTTGCAAAGGCGTGCCCGCGGCCGCTGTCGATAATGAGATCGCTGCGTACTCACCCACATTATCATGAAAAGGAACGCCACGTTCACGCCGAGCACCAATATGGCCGGGCCCTGATAAAACCAGTCGTAAGGGTGCGACACCATCCAGGGACAGTGCTTCCCTAGAGGGACTTCCTGCGAACCGCGTGCACATTTATTACTGGCTGCTGTTCCGCCTGGATCTAGGGCAACTTTACGACTACCGTAAACATCGGCATCGCCTCGTGATACGCGACTGTCGACGCGCGGCGCGATAGTGATTCTTAAGTGGGACGGCTGTCATCCAACCGAGACTTCCCGTCGGATCGATCAATTATAGCGCCGGCGAGCATCGACTGGCTGCTCGAGTATATCTTCTCAGTTCGAAATTGTATTGGCTGGGACCCCACGGTTTATTGGGTTTCCTGGAGAGCTCCCTGCGTCGGGTAGCATTACCGCGAAGGGACGAGATCAGTGGGTAATTTTAGGTTTGGAAATTTTTTTTTTTTGGATCGAAGCGAGTAAAAATTTTTAATAGATTTGTTGGAAGAATTATTCTAATTTAATAGACTCGCTGCAGGAAGCTGGCGAAACAGCGGAGAATTATAAACAGGAGGAAGAATCGTATGGAAATGATTGTAAATGGAGGTTTTGAGAAGTGAAAGGCGTGTGCTTGCAGAGTTGCATGGAACGGCGAGGAATAAAGCGGACGACGGAGATATGGTAGTGTTAACTACTTAAGGGAACTAGGCAGTCAGGTCGCTCGAGGAACCGGTACTTTTTTGCGAATTAATTACAAGGAGATGAATACGAATTGCGGCTAGCACTTTTGGGTAATGTTTAGTAATACTGTAAACTGTAAAAAAATTTTTTTGGGGGAATATATATATGTGAATATGATGGCGCTACAGTTGTCTGATGTTTAAGCGTTTTTTATGTGGTTTTGCCCTGATTGCGAAAAAACCGAGGTTCCGATCGACTTGAAATTTTTACACCACGTTTAAACTATATTCCTTTCTGGAGTGTGTTTCAACAGAAAGTGTAGAATCTCTAGTTTCCGAGATAAAAAGAAAAACAGCCACGCGTGTATCGCGAAAATCGACCTTTATCGGATAAATCGCATTTTCCTAGTCGCTGTTTTAGAAATTTTTGTTCAATTTTTATTCAGAGTGCCACTCCAAACCGTTGTATCTTTATTTCTACGCTCAATATCAGGGTAAAACCAAAGACACTTTTTCTAAACCACTGTGCCAATCCACCTGGTGTGGCGGCATTTGTAAACTAGATACGTAGCCCAAAAAAAATATTTCATTACTCTACGCGATAGTAATAAACACTGTGCGGAAGGAAAAGCCTGCGGCTGCTTTCATCTCCTTGTAATTAATTCGAAAACAACACTTGATTTCGAGCGATTTGACTGCCTAGTTTCGGCGACGATATGCCAGTGATTACTACTTGATGAATTCGAGTAGCCAGTTGATCTCATCTATCATCGACACTCCAACTGTCAAGTCAGTGAAACTCGGAGAATTCAGGCCGATCCCCTTTAAAGAATTTGTAATCAGGTCAGATTTAGCTGATATACCAATCTCCCCTAGCCCGCTGTAACTACCCTCGACGCAAGATCGTCGGCTGATCATCAAAGAAATCAGAGCTCCCGCTATCCGAGTCTAAAATCCACATAACCCCCCCCCCCCCCAGAATCAACCCGACATCGAGGAACGCGTGGATCTGCGAAAGCCCCATTTCCTCGAGCGAAATTAAACTTCTAGAACGAGATTAAAAGCTCGCGCGTCTGCGTACGTTGAAAAAGAGATCTGCCAGTAGCCGATGCACGCTAATTGACGTTTCCCTATCCGCGTATCGATTAAACAGAAAGCGTCGAACGGGTTGCCTGCTCGATTCTACCGATCGGCAGCCTGGCAATCTATCCCCTTTCGGCCCGACGGCGCGAATTGATCTCGGGATTTCTTTCGCCCGGTCTAGCTTTCCCCTGGCGCGTTAGCAACGATCCCGGCTTCGGACACCGGCGATATTTCTCGATACATCCGCCGGTAAGCTAGGTCGGCGATGGGAGGGGAACACGGCCACTGTACTCCGGCAATTTCGATGCCAGCTATTCCGAGAGGCTGCCGTCACGCGTGGCCGAGGGGGTGGGCGAATCTACGCGCCAGCTATTTTCCCGTGTTTCCCTTGGCGGCGCTCGTTCGTATACGAGATGTTTGCGCGGATCACGGCACTGACAGCCTGAACACACACCGCCGTTCGGTAGTTACAGAGCAGCTGCTCACTTACCTGGTTCGCCTTGGTCAGGATCCCCTGATCGAGCGACTTCGCGATACCCCACATGGCGATAAACAGAAACGGCATACCTGAAATTAAATCGATACGATCCTCTGTACACACTGGTTGGCACGCTCTGCTTTCGCGATCGAAACTCTTGGATACTATTCCCGTCGCCTTCGATTAGCTTGCCCCCGTTCTCTTAAAAGAAAGACGACGGATCATAAGGTTCGCGAGCCTCTTACCGATTCATCGAAAGCAACGGTGACGCTCCAAGTGATCGTGGAACTTGGTATACATTGCGCACGGGGAGTCGTAGAGAGAGGAAGCTGAAGAATTTTTTTTTAACAACCATGTAACAGAGGCACTGATAAATCCTGTTACGATAACCAATAATATACAACGCGGAGTATAGAGATGAAACATTAAGAAGTGTAAGAACCAACGGGATATTTTACCCCGTCGTTCGAGGGACTCATTCCCTCCTCCCCCATGGAATTAAATATTCGAACGCGTGGAAAGTCTGGCCCCCACTTTAGATCCAAGCGAAATTGCCTCTGTCCAAATAAATCAGATCAGTAAAGGAAAGCGAGGCCTTCTCGCGATATAGATATTCCCCAATCTCTCGGATGTTCGATATCTCGAGTGCTCTCGATAGGAGGCGCAGTGACAAAAAAAAAGCAGAAGCGTGAGACTCACCCCAGCCAATGACGACGCACAGCTTTAGCTTGATATTGTCGCCGGTGAATGTCTTCACCACCAGCAGGAATAGGTACAACCCTGGAACAGGGCAGCCCGTTTATTCGCTCTGATGCATAATCCATTTATGAGAAATATAGAATTGAGAGGCTATTCTGTCAGGAGCTGTAGTCAAATTATTACTGTGTGGTACGTTCGACTACGTTTCGGCTGATAGCTTCCAATTCGCGCAGATGAGTATAGAGGGTGAAGGCTGATTACCTTCCACGAACATCCAGAAGTAATTGGTCAGCTGGAAGTAATTCAGCAGAGACAGGAAAACCACGCAGGTCGGCACATCAGGCTGCATGGAGACCTGTAAGTAACAAGTGCTTCTTCTTTAAAATTCAATGATCAAATAGTAGCTGCGAACGATCGGTTCTGGTGCACGGTTAACACTCTACACTTGTGGAAAGGGCAGGTTCAATGTCTATGGAGTAGTGGTCGGAAGAGAGTTTAAACTGCGAATGCCGATGGAAATGAATTAGATTCGACAGAAAGAATTGTATCTTAAAATTGATATCCCACAGATTGGAGGGTTTTTTAAAATAGTAATACTGGTCACTAAATAAGAATATAGTACTTATAGTATTAAGTTTGATGCGCAGAGACACGTAAAGATATGTATAAGTTTTAATGGAACTGTAGAAGATGCTAGTTAATTTCCGAATTAGTTTCTGGGTAATAAGTTTTTTTTTTTTGGAAATGTTCGATTCTATTAGAATAATCAGCCACGCTAGTGAACAAATACAGAGGAGGGAATGATCAAAAGCTTCAGATGTGATAAATGTTAGCATGCAGCTTCATTGACGCCGTACACATGTTTACGTAACGATTTCGTCGTACACGTCGGCCTTTTAATTATCGAAAAACCAGAGCCGTGTCGGCCACTCAGCGGCCGTAATTAATTTTCCTTTCCACTGGCTCGTTAGCGAGGCTCCCGGAGATTTTGCAACTAATGGGAAACGCGTTTGGCCCTGTCAAAAATTCTCTCTGAAACGGGAAGAATCGTTTTCTGGCTAATTGCTCGTCATTGCATGCTTTTATCGATACCTCGCGTCTGTTCGTCGATTATTCCCCCAATACACGGAAAGAATTCACTTTTTTTTAACAAACTCTCTCTACGAATTAACTCTTGAACAGTGGATAATTTGCTCTGTGATTTCCTTCGCACACTTCTCTTAAATTAGGATCCTTTTAAACGAGCTTCTCATTTTCTTATCTAAAATCCCCGTCTTTTTAAAGAAATAATATTAATATCATATTCGGTATGGGTTCAAATGGATCCTACATCGAGGGCTAAAATCGTAAGAAATACAGTCCGTTCAAGTAATCAATATCTTAGGACAATTATCAATTTCGTCGAATTTATACGATTTGTCATCAAGTATTCAGACTGTGCAAGTGCTACGCCGCGCAATTATGCAGAGCTTAAAGCACACCGACCTGTCGAATGGAGATGTAATTTCAGGCTTCAGCAACAAGTGGCGGAACTGCAGTTCTCGTGCAATTTTTTTTCTCGCGTAAAAGGCCTTTGAAACTTTGCTTGCTTGCGCGTTATTGTTTCTCATTGTTCGCTTGAGGGGCAGAGATGTATTTCTTATGTACGTCCCTGAATACAGGTGTGTTCTGGACGTACGTGGCAAGGGAGAGCGAATTTTAATGCGAGGAGAATTATAAAGAAATTTAAAAGTGAAAAAGACCTGCGTCACGTTGTTGAGAATCCACATCAGGTCCGCTAGGATGTAGGTGAACATCAGGTTCGTGTGTATCTTGTTCCTGACGCACCTTAGTTCTCTGAAAGAAAGATTGATTTCCTTTTTAATGTGGTTCCCTAAAAATGAACAAATACAGAGAAATATGCAGGGACTTTTCAAATAGAAATTCAATATTCCAAGGCTTTTGTGTTTGCATTATCATTAAATTTCATTTACAATCATTAATGTTCTCACGATTATGGTCAACTATATTTCTAATCTAATGTAGAATCCTATTAAAGATATTACACGTCACATTACAGCGTATAATTGCGTACCAGCACTATAAACATCATATTATATTACTACACGAAAATTTCGCAGTATATATTCGTGAATAATAGTGCACCTGTGTACCATTAATCTGAACCAAGTACAGCCAAATTAATACGCGCTATCAAGTTTCATACTACCATGCAGTGACGCTGTTAACAGCCTCCATAATGCGACATAGCAACCTAATATAATATTCTGCGAATACTAGCACACGTTGCAGAGCAATTTTTAATTACCTTCCAACGCCAGCTCCTCCGATTCCTATCATTACCCAAGAGCCCCCCTCAAACTCTCGCGATCCCTACGTCTATGGGTAAATGAAAACGATTTCGCCTGAAATTGCTCGGTATGGAGCTACTAATTGCATTCACGATCCAATGTAGTATTCTATTGTACGCGCCTGTAATAGCGCCACATATCCTGCGCTGCGCGATTGCATCTCCGCGCTAATAACGCAATACTCTGTGCTACGTTTCCAGCAGTATTAAACTTCTCATTGCGCTCCACGGGTCCCGTGCTCGAGTAACATGTGACAATACTCGTAATTAGCAATTACTCCAGCGCGAAAGAAGATCCCCTTCGGTTAACCCTCTACAACCAGGAGTATTACTTCATTCGCGCCATATCGGTAGAAAAGGGCGTATAAAAACGGCACAAGCCAAAATCAGAATGTTCCCTCCCTTGTTTCCCACTTCAAACGATCCTCACTGAACGCCGTTCGTTCCAGGTAACCCGACAAGTTTTCAATAAAAACTGGCGACAAAGGGCCTCGATACAGACTCGGCCAGCTTTTCACGGAATAAAACGTTCGAAAGGTCGGATCGTTTCCGCGCGCGCACCTCTCCCGATTACACAATGCAGCCCCGTTTCACATTCTCTATGAAATTATTCCTCCTATTCTCCGGTCTCGCGTTTCTGTCGCAGCACACTCGCCTCCGTCCCCGCTCGCGGCCCGTTTCACCAGTCTAGATTACGATCGCTGTGGTATAGGGGATGTTTGGTAAGGGAGTTGTTCCGCCCAGCAGCGAATCCGGGAGGCCGCGGATTATTAACGGGGAAGTTTAAAGGCGCGATGAAAATAAAGGTGGCTGCAATATAACGGGCAGGTTCGCGCGTATATCACACCCCCGCGCTTTAAGTGGTTCGGCCCGCAGTTTTGTCGCTTCTAAAGTAAGACGAAAGAGACACGAGGGCGCGGTACCAGCCGCCGAAGCGGTCTCAGTGGTACGAGCAACGATTAGTCGGACTTTCACAGGTTCCGTCGTTCGCGGGATTATTTCGACCGTCCGAATAACGAATTCCCCCGGCCGCTCGCTGTTTAATTTGCAACGGAACGAGCACGCCTCGAAAAATAACAGGAATAAACTTCAATTTCGTTAATCGAATATCGTTATTATTATATTAACAGCGGGGGAGAGATTTTATTATTCAACTGGCAGGGAACGTATCGACGTTCCGATATTTAATTCCAGGAAATCTTACGTTCCGAGCCCGGCGGGGCAGGCAAGCAGAGGAATTCCGGAATTTATAACAATCGAGGAAATTAATCCTAGCGACCCGCGCGTTTGTAAACGTTAACGCTTTTCCATGCGATGGAAACTGGTGCGTTTAGTTTTCAGTGGAATTGTTGAATGGGGGATGGTGCTGCCTTGTATTTCTTTTCAATCACAATATTGTCGAGGACTTCGAAAAAATCGGGTTGATTGGAAATCAACCGGGGCTGGCGTTGCACATGCTTCCACGCGCGGTACAGAGATCTTCCGCGTGCGAAAATACTTCGCTGTAGAGAAAGAACAGTTAATTGATGAATATTGTGTACATGCACGCCATGTTTGTGACAAAAACGTGACGTTATTGTATATCTTTTTCGGACGGGAATGTTGCGGTTGGAATAGCGGTGGAATTTCTATGCTTTATTCCGATTTGCATTTTGCGATACAGCGCCCTTGATTCAGTGAAGGAGATCAAAATGGAAAATAAATCGCCGAAGAGTGTGGAGAAAAATTGGGATTTTTAAAAAATCCTATTGCTTCGTGATACCTCGTTTTATGGAGCGTGGGCACGGGCGACGGATATGTATATTCGTCCATTTTGCTTGTTTGCAAATAAATAAGAATGATCAACATTTACGAATACAGATTGCAAATTATCGATACACACTGGTATCAATATTGGTAACAAATGTTGCTTGTATTTATCGATAAATACCGCTGGTCATCTATGCTCATCAATATTAATATTCGTAATGCAAACCCCCCACGTGTAACTGCGTTAACCCTAACAACGGAAGTTGCTGGTTCATTAATGCCATTATGAATACCGCGGACCATTGCCATTCATCGATAATCTGAATTTAACAGCAAGCACTGACACGAAAGATTCATAATGTGCTTCGGATACATGGGGATGCAAATGGCTGGTGGTATTATCCCCACAAAATGGAATTTGGAAAATCCGCGGTCATGAGATTAGAAGCGAATTTTCTCGCGAAGCGTCTATTTGAATGGTACACGCTACGCTGGAACAGGAATAAATAGGATAACGTCAAAACGCTATTGTACGACATATCGTATTTTGTTCCCCTTTAGGAAAACGCCAACGCCATTGTGGCTCGAGATAAGTATGGGGGAAAGTATATTTGCATACTTTCTGGCGCTTCCTATCGTCGGTGAACGAGCGCTATACAATATATGTCTGAAATATTATAGCTGCTTGTAAAATATATTCAGATATTATAATACTAAGTAGAGTAGATGTCCCTATTACTGCCACTTTATTTATTTTGCTTAATAAAAATGTAAGGAATAAAGAATAGCGTAGAACAATAATATTATTATTATTAAATCGGGACTGTTCTTATTATTATTAATATTATTGTTGTACACTATTCTTTAGACGTTACATTTTTATTAAACAAAATAAATAAAGTGGCAGTAATAGGGACATCTACCCTAGTAAGATATGCTAGAATAGATATACTAGATATATTAGACTTACTAGTACTTAACGTAAGTATTAGTATAAGTACTAATAGTAGATTATAATACTAGTGTTATAATATGTAGTAGTTAATTATTTTAATATTATATTATATAGTATTATAACTAATAGTTATAATATTAGTTATATACTAGAATTAGTTATAACAATACTAGTTTATAACTAATATTATAACTGCTTAGTAGTACAACTAATACTAAGTAATATTATAACTAAATCTGGAGAGCCCCACAACGTCTACTATCCGTAGCATTGGTATTTTATTGACAGTTGTTACCGCTATCTTCAGTTTTAGGTAAATCCAATGAAAGAAATGGCACGGCGTGATTTCTTCGCGGTTGCAGGTGATAATTCATCCGATAAGAACGTACGAGATAGCGCGTTCATTTATTATTCGGCGAGATTACGCGGCAAAACTGCATCCGTGCAACGTAGAAGCATAGCGGATGCCCGGTGGCTATGCATATTTATTTCAGCCACAGTTATGCCTTGAAACGGGCCAGTAAGAAGCTCTTACAAAAATGTGTTCCCCGGGACGAAATATATTTACAGAGAACAGCGGCTCGAACGAGGGAACAAGTATAACAGAATTCCGTTTCCAACCGATCTTCCCAGAAATCCTTATTACCTTGTCCTTTGAGGACACTCGCTGAAACAATTGCAACTGCACTATATTATAACAAGTAAGTGTCTCGAATTAATTCGGTCGCAAGAATTTCGCGCACGAGAGTATGATAATCCGAAAATGGCACGGTAGAAAGAACAACCCGTTGCAATTATGGTAATGTAAACATAAATATGAATTACTTCAGTGTAGTAGAAAGAAGAATTCGCACAACTGGCTAGTTTTTCGTCGAGTCGCGCTTCCAGAGTATGCAATGCAGATGCTTTCGTCGAGGAAAAATTCGCATTCCACTAACTACTGCTGAAACGTCGCCCAACGCCAGACGAAAATAAAAAGGCAACGAATTAACCGTAAATGTAAAGTATCAGGAGAAGCTGTTATTTTCCATGATGCACACAACCGCGAGCCGCGTGTTAATTTCCTGGAATTTCCTTCACCCTGCCTCGTCTTTCATTCTACTTAACTGTCTCCCAAATACACTCGCAAGCACATAGAAACGCAGACAGTTTTATCTGCTAAAGGGATCTCTTAAAATAAAGCACCTGGTTTTTATGAATTACCTACTGTTGGCAGGCATTAGCCAACAATTTCGGTTGCCATTAGCTTACAACTATAACTTTGTTAAACGACCCATAAAGTCAACACTACGATATTACAATGGCGAGCGCTTGGCTGCTGTAACTGATTGTGAGGTTGCTCCCACTAGCGAACAAGTTGTTCCAACCGGGGCCCTGGAAATTTATGTTCTCCTCGACCCTCGAGTGTTCCGCCCTCAGCTATTTGCGTCACGTGTCGCTTGTTCACGGTGCTCCTATTCGCATAGGAGGTATTCGTTCGCGATGGTTGTTACGCATAATGTAGCCCTGAAGTGCTCGAAAATTGTTCACCTCCCGTTTCGTCTATCCCTGCCTTCCTTTTCCTATTTCTCGTAGTAATCCCCGATTCTAAGAGACAAGCTTCTTTATCTTTAAGTAATAACAACGCTGAATTAATCCGATCACTGATAAAATATTATCTTCGAAATGAACAATTTCATTTTACTGTATAAATTAGATTTATAAAGGAAATTTAATGAATTTACCCTAGGCAACCCTTCTGTGTACAGTAGAAATATTTATTTTAATTATTCTACTTTCATCCATGATACAGAATTATATGGAATTGGACCTCGATGAATTAATCTGCAGTTTGCCATTTGTTTTACCTCTACTCTTCCTAATTCTGTTCCCATATCCGACAACTTTAATTACGTAAATATGAATTTCCAAATTAAGTGTCCTATCATTCGAACATTAGTGCTCCCTTATTAATTACGACAATGGTGATCCTACTTCGCAATTCGAACTACCAATCGCAGGATTGCGACCTAATACGTATGGCATATTTTACGATTTTTACATATTTAATTATCGATTAATTATTAATTACGATGATCCACATCACCGCAAACCCTGATTAATACCTACAGGTACTTTAAATTCGGATAAACTCAATTCGGAAGTATATATAATTTATTTAACACAATATTGTTATCGGTAAAACATGTTACACGTTTGCGAATAATTGTACGTCGATTTCACGGCAAATTAAATTCGTTTACTCGGCGAACGGATGAAAAAACCAAGGTGAAAGCCTGAGGATATATCGTTCCCTCGAACACTGTGTGCTCCGTGTGTTCTACCAGCGTGCAGTGCACCGCGGCGTCCATAATTTACATCCGTTGGGAGCCATGGACTCGCCACGGAAGTGTATGCTTCAAATCCTGAGCCCGTTTAATAAAATATCCGGCGTTCCGTGCGTTTGCTTACTTAGTACGTATTTCCGTAATAGGCGATCCCCTGGTTACCCTTTGACCCCGAAGCTTGGGTAGGATCTTTAGTCGTGCTCACTGTACGCTAACAATTTCGTGGCCTTTCACCTGCCGTCGCTTGTTTACTTGCCATACAATGAGACTATACTTCTCGAAATTTCTCTCTTTCGTGGTTAAGCACAGAGGTAAGTGGCATTGGGACACCTTTCTGAGGTAACAATGCGAGCCGAGTAGCTGTAGCGCAAGCTTTAAGAGCGACGACACTAATTTCCCCTTTTGCAGGGTAGAAATCATCAAAATTGAAATACTCTTTGAATAAGGTTTCTACTGGCTCCGATAACTTCAAAAGTAAAGAAGACTAGAACTAAAACAACCCAAACAGACTGAATAATGCTACCTAAAAATATTATAAATTAGAAATCTGTCTCACAATTTACAATAACGTAATTTTAATTTACGTCTGCACTGTAGGGTTAACTACGAAATACCGAAGTTTCAATTTAAAACTACCCAGCCAAATAGCGGTGAAACAGACTCGTTGACTCATCGCAGAAACCGCGATCCAATTAGATTTTCGCTGAAAAAAAATATTGGCGACAATGGCGTTTCCACTGTGAGAGAAAGGACGAGTTAATCCACCGCCAAACATTTTTAAACATACCGAATACGAGTCTGTGGCGGACAGGTAACTCGATTACCAGATTAAGCCCGTGTCCCAGTCTCGTTTGTTCGGCTGGCACCCGACGGAAAAAAAAGCGCGCGTCGGGCGGAAACGCGACGGTCGTCCATGAATAAAAAGACCGCGCGAGACTCGTGATCCGTTTCTCAAAGCATCTGAATTTCCCGTGCGCGAGCGTCCGCCCGCTGCTCCGCAGGAGGTTAATAAATGATCCGGCGCTCCGGAGCCGAGCGAAATGTCATTTTCTTGCTCGTTACCGTGCACCGGGTATCCCTCTGCCGCGGCTCCGTGAACGCGCCAGCCGTGCGTGCACGCGGGCCAACTCGGTTTGCGAATACTTTCCGTCGATCTTCCAGGGTCCAATCGGAATCCATTATGCCCGCGACTCGCTCGAGTCGATACGCAACTCCGAGGCACCCCCTCGACAATCGCGACGACCTACTAAGCGACTTTACGCAGGGGCGTGAAGTTAAAACGGTGGGAGGGGAGGGATGAAAGTAGGGGTATAAAGAGGCGCTTTTAAAATTAGCGATTTCGGAGGGGGAGCTTGTATCCGTTGGAGAGTGATTTCGCGTGAGAATTCTTCGCCCCGCCGGGGGTTGGGCGCGCCCGAGAAACTCTGTGGCGCAGTGTTCTGCATATTGCTAATTACCCACGGTGTCTCGTTGGGTTCTTATCGATGCCACGTCTGGGAGCTTTATCCTTACATTCCCAGCGATCTCCCCTCGGCGGGAGGGCTCGCCGGGGAGCGTTTTATCTCCCTCCGCGCTGTGGAAAATACAGAGGGCCCGTACACCTTCAGCGGTGGTTCGCTTTGGCGTAGAATTTTAATATGCGCATAGTCTCGCGGCTGCCCCGCCCGGCGGCGCGCCTATTAGATGGTTGATTTAATTAATTGTCCCGGATGGATGGGTGGACATTTCTGGGCTTGCGGTGGTATTTTATGGGAATTGTGGAGGTTAAAATTCGATTAACTTTTCGCGCGACCCGGAAAGATTGTTTCTGATCCTCCCCCGTAGAAGGAGGAGCCACGAGGCATGGGCCACTTACCGAGGGGAGAATTAGTCACCACCTTCGCTGGCACTCATTCGTTGGACTCGTTAATTTAACGCCTATCGTGTAGGAGAAAAAAGCAGATCAAGTAAGACCAGTGGGGGGCCTAGTAGTAGGTGCATGCGATTACTCTGACACTCGGCGGATAAACGAGGAATACGCTACTGACGCTAAACTGCTGGCCCGATAGTTTAGGCTTCTATCTTCCTCGTTAAGCTAACGCTAAATTAAAGCTAGAGCCCTTAACGCTTAAAGAGCAACGGTGCAAGTTTCGAGCACGAGAGGAGAATAGAAGAACGACCACGCGAATTTTCATCCCCGGAGGTATCGAAATCTGCCCCACCGTGCCTCCCCGTCGATTCCCTTGCGTTATCCCGGCGGAAATGAAGGTGAACGATAGGAATGTAAATTGCTTACTTGCAGTAGAGGAATATCGAGACAGCGACGATGAGGGTGAGCAGGGAGAGGCTGTAGCCGACGAAATAAATCGTCGTCGAGATGACTTCCACGCTGCCCTCGATCGCGGGCTCACGGACGTCGCTGCATAGGCTGTAGTTGGAATACTTGTCCCAGGTGCCATCGCTCGTGCACCAGCGACTAGCGTTTTCTGAAAGAACAATAGAACACTCTTTCACTGCCCACGAACCTTGCTATTTTTAATACTCTCTTAATCGGTTTGTTCCACCGTGGAAGATGGAGGGAGGGGGTGCTGCATACGCTCGATTTAATATTCCGTATGTACGTGTTACGTTAAAGTGTTCAGAAAATTCGATGGGAATCTGTAGTTTCAACACTTTCTTCATTTACGAGTTTGAATAACGACAAGGATCGAGCGTAGCCAATTTTCTTTCTCCCTCGAACTCGCAACCCCCCCCCCCCCCTCCGGTCGATACTCCCCGGACTTGCATCATTTAAATATGAAATGTCAGAAGTCTCGTTGGCAACGGGAGCGAGTGGAATCGCGGATATCAAGCGATCCACCGTCTACAGGCAGGCGATATTCGTGGACCGAGTTTGCATTATTCAGGGCCACCGATGAAAGTGGCTGCGTAATCGATGAGACTGCGGGAAAGGTCGTTCTAGAAGCGAATCGGCGCATATAAACGAGCTTTCTTAATTTACGCGAGGCGGCGTAGCGCCAGCCTCCGGCACGTGGATCGATCAGCTGAGAGACACTGCTAAGAGGAAACGGAACCGCTTTTCTTAGATATCCTTTCACTCCAGCTGTGAAATCAAGCTTGCGAATTAATTACGCGAGCCTCGCAACGGGAGGTCACTTTATCGCAGGGGATGGTAAAACGAAGGGAAGAGAGGAGGTGCGAGGCCTCGAAAGACAATTTTCGAAGGATTAGGAACGTTCGAAGGGTTTTCTTCATTCTCTTCGAAAACTATGTGTCACGCGAAGAAAATATTCTGTGCCATCTCGATTTGTTTGCTTTTATTATTATTGTTTCTTTCTGTAGAATATTGGAGAGTCCTTTGGACAATTGTAACTGACGAGGAAGTAATGAGCAAAACTGGTTCATAGATACCATTGGGAGTTTTATCTTCACATGCTGTTACTAGAATTCTTATTTTCGAAATTTATGAAGAGTTCTCAGGGCCCCATTTTCAAAAAAATTATGATTTTATCCAAACACCATGTTTTGTTTAATGTAGTACTACACTTAGCAGGTTTTTAGTAAACTGCCTATTCATTTTCCCGAAAAAATGGGCCCCTCGGAACGTTTGCCACCTGGGCCTTTTTTTCTTAAATCCGCCAATGCTGTAAAAAAATAAAAATAATAATACGTCGTAAATGATAATAATAATGCGTTGTAAAAAATAATATTACGTCGTGTGGCAGGTATTAATTCAGTTATTCGGCTGGCAAACTCTGATAACCAAAACCCCAAGGGATCCCAAAAAATCTTGTTTTTCGACTTGCATGCTAATTCGTTGGAATTTCATCCGATTACCTTTCGACGCCTCCATCGATATTCCTGGCGAATGAAATTCGCTGGTGTGTTTTTTTCCCATCCACTTCGAACTTGTCGCAAAACGAACGATAGAATACCGCGAATTCAACGGGAAATATGAAAGCCACGTTCTCAACCGACGTTTTGGAAAAATCTCTGAAAAATCGCCGCATTCGAGTGTCAGTTTCTGCTAATTTCGACGTTTAACTGATACTTCGATATACCGCGTCTTTCGAAGATAATATTAATCGCGGCAGGAGTTCGATCCCGACCAATTTCCATGTCACGCTACCAATATCGAGAAATTTCCCTTCCAAAGCGCTTTTAAATAAGCTTTTCCGCGTAAAATGATACTCCACGGCTGTGCGCCAGTTTTAAATTAAATCGCCAGGCGAATGTAAGCGCTTCCAACATTGCTGTAACTCTGATAACGAAACAGAAACTCGCTCGTTTAAATCGTTCGATTTTTTTTTTATACTCATAACGCGACCCGATAGATTTTGCTAATGATAGATCGAGAGTTTTGAAATATGATCTATTCGATTCCACAGGGAAATAAATTCCTTCGATTTGAAATGTAATGCAAGCGGTTGCCGATTTGCGAAAGAAAGAATAATGCGAGTACTAGAAATTGGAGGCGCTATACATTTTTTTCTACTCGTTACACTGTTGGATTTTTAAAAAAATATTGCTTCAAGGAACACTGAGAAGCTCGCCTTTTGAAAAAGTGGATTCGAAACACGCGGGGATAAAGTGTAGTAGGAAAGCTTCGAGAAAGTGGGAAAATTTATACGATTAATATAAGGATAGCTGAATGACACCCTTTCATAATGGATGCAACGCTATAGTATTACGAACAACTTGTTCCGCTCCCTTTTCCAACAACCGGGATATACACACGACTTTTTATTCCACCCTTCCAGCTTATCGTTATTTCTCCCGCGAGCTTTAGCCCCCATTGCTCGTAATTGAAATGCTGATTATGAAGCAAGGAAATTACTGAAGTCGAGAAAGAAACTTCCTCCCTCAGGAAACTTAGCAGCGTATTCAGAAAGGATGAAAAAGTTCGTTGAAAGAGCGTAACGAGTAACACAATAAATCATTGTTCCAATGAGAGGGGAATAGCAACGCGAGGGTATTAATTTTTATTAATCACGCTTTGCAATTATACGGCGGGGCAACAAGAGTAGTTGTGTGCCCATAATAGGGAAGCATATAATAAAAATTGTACGAAAGAGAAGCTGGAGATTTCAATGCACATTTCCTATTCAAATGTTAATAAAGTAATATCCCATTTAGGAGAATTTTTCGGTGCGAGAATAATTCCTGGATTCGGTGTAGCTTGTTGGCGAAACATGTTGGCCCGTTTTTCAACGAGGTTCGCCATAATCTGTAATCTCCCGGAGTGTAGCATCTGCATTATGATAATGTAAGAGTTCCTTTAGAATGGGTGTCATCCCATCCTGGCGAAACTGAATTTAAATCTAACGGCTAGATTAAAACGAAATTATTTAGCATAAAATGTTTAGCATGAAGAGATTCCGCGTTACCCAGCGGTGGATTTTAATTCTTAACGAGCCCCGGTGCCCTCGTATCGCGGAGAGTATTCATTTTAGAAACCTGCTTCTTTAGAATATATATCTAATTTGTAACAATATTCTGTTTCCTGAGAAACCTTTAATCAGTTGAAATAGATCAGGAACGGGCAAAATTTTTATTTAAATAAAATTCCGATTTACGAATAAAAGTTAAAAAATTAACGAGGAAAGAATTAAAAATTAAAAAATTAAGAATGACGAATAATTTCTTCAACTTTCATTCGTTATTCGAAGTTTTATTTAAATAAAAAATGTTGCCCATCTCTGATATCAAGCACCATTTTAGTTTTCCCAATTACCTCTTCTTACTTTCTTTATGCTCAATTGTAACGTTAATATCAATATTTTCTCAAACTTAGACTCTTTCTCTTCCACCTCTCCCTCTTCAATAATGATCAAACACCTCCTCGTTAACTAACATAATTAACACCCAGCCACTAACGAGCGCTGGCACAGTGACTGCGCCGGACAAGAAGGTTTAAAAAATTTCGCCAAAGTGAAGGCTGTATTCTGTTTGAAAACGAAGCGCCGACGACATTTCACCCGCGGCTAACCGCAGAATAATAAATGCCTGCTTGGGAGGAGAATTTCTCCCGACCCGAACAACGCAATTTTCTTATTTGAAGAGAACGTAGCAGCCAAGAATTAACAATCTTAATTTCACGGGACTGGAAGCATTCTCGTAAAAAACTAATAACAAAGCACACAAATGCTACTTCATCCAACGATACCTGTGTACGAAATAATAAACTTTCAGCCGGGAGAAAAGTTCCCCTCGAGTTTCTTTTACTTCGCGCAACTGTTTTCCCTCGCCCGTTACGGAAATAATAGTAATAGGGCCGTTTATCAGCCGGTATCAATGTCGACGTCTGTTGAATCCCGACAGGCCGTTCATCCCGTGAAAATAATTCCCTAGCGAGTCGGCCGAATTTTTTATCCCTCTCTGCCTTCGCCGGGGCGTATGTTCCGCTTGTCACGCTCGCTCGACTTTATTGCAGCCGCGCCGTTGCGCCCGTTTTGCTGGCGCGCTCGCGCCCGCGCCATCAGCCAACTCGCGGGTGCAGCGGACAATCGAGGAGCCGGAGATTTGTAGAGAGACGGGTATAGCAGTGTTCCGAACGCCAAGGGGTACCAAGCTCCACGGGGGATTCACCCTGGGCGGCGAGAAAAATATATTATCCCTGGCAAGTTTCGAACACGTTCGCACCGTCTCGCTTGCGACTGCGGCCTCTGATTTATTTCGCTCCCCTCCGCTCGTTTATCGGCGTGAATCCCGCGCAACTAATATTCCAGGGTGTTGGGTACAGTAGCGATAAAAAAGATCGTAAACGAGATTGTTCCAATACAAAGAATTGTGTATTAAAAAAAAAAAAAGAATAGTCGAGTAGTTTAGTATTAGGCTCGTTGTGCGGGCGTGAAAATGTGAGATTTAAACGTTGTTTTGAATAAATAATGTTTGATAAGCATAAGCTTACGTTACATTGCTGTGACAAATTTTTAAGGTGCAACGAATTAATTCGCACGTATATTATACACTTCCGTTTCGAAGCTCTAATGATTAAGCTTTCTGCAATTTAATGCGATATATGCTGGTTGGAATAGTTTCAGGAACTAGGTAACTAATTAGAGATGTCACTGTCTATATCGTGCACGAAAATTGTTTCCGGTTAAGTCGCGAGTAAATATACTAAGTACGTAATACCCGGAGCACATGTACCACCCTCGCAGTAGCCCACTGTTTATAATCCATAATTCTCCATAAGCTTGCCTTGAACGATCGATACTCGTCTAATATACGCCCGTGTATTCGACGACTTTAAAAAGCAGAACGTTCGGGTCAGACGAGTAAAGTTGGCCAGCTCGAAAATAGGAAGATCCGTGGCTCAGTCTTCGATTCAGTTTTAATTCTATCTACGCTCGCGCGAACGAATGCTGCGTCTCGAATTTTAGAGCTCGCTTGTCGACAGCGATCGGGTCTGAGGCGAAGCAAAACGGTACTTGTGCGAGTTCCGAGTTGACATCGTTTAAAGAGGGCCGAGAGGGCCTCTCCCTCTGGGGCTTTGAAAAATTAATGAGAATATTTCGCGAGTATCTCGCTGCATGGAGGGCCCTCGTCGCGACTCGAAGTATACACGCCCTTTGGAACGTCTCCGGCAATTTCCGAGATTCAGGAACTCGTAGCCCGTTAAGCTGCTAGACGCCAGCTAAGTCGACTGCATTACAAGATCGTACATTAATTATCTGGCCACGCCTACGTAGCCGTGATTAAAGCGCGACGTAACGAGTTGTCTATCCTCCGGCTAGGCCCCGCTTCTCGAGGGGGCAGGAAATTGTTGCCGCTGTTTCGTAGTTCACTTTAATAACCGTCCGCCAATGCCTGAGGATCTAATATACGGGACACCATACGCTACTTTCTAGCACCTTTCAAAGGCGCCTGTAATTGTAGTGCGGGCTGCAATTGCTAAACGACGGTGGTTAAAGGAAAGCTTGAGAGTCATATTTGTATTTGCTGCGTATCGATTTTAATATTAATAATAAGCTTAACGAGTTATGTTGGGATATCACTGGCCTATTTTACGACACGTGAGATATCTTAATACACGTATAGAGTTGGCAGTGTTTGTGTGTTTGCCTGTCACCTAAAAACTTTCGAACAGTAAACTCCGGGATCGCGAAATGTGTCCCGGCTGATTATGCGTAGCTGATCCAGATGAATGCGACTATTTTCACAAAAGGAATATATAAGCTAGTAATATATAATTCTCTCTAATAGAACTGTCGCATTTCTGTCACCGTTCGCGGTTTCACCTTTCTTTCAATTACTACGTTAGCTCGTCAAGATTCTGACGGTGCAGATAATGGGAAGCCTCGAATTATTAGTGTAGTAACCAAGAGTGTTGTTATTGTATACACCGTCGGGGAGCCGAACTTGATTCGGAATATATTATGTTGAGAGTTGGCGTGAATAAACTATTTGTTGGATCGTCCCTTCTGTGTGGTGTATTCGTGTAAGACCCGCTAAGAGATATTGCAATTAGTATTAGTGTTAACAGCGAGGCAATGTTACGCGAAAGCCTCGGATCGAATTATTGAGGATTGTTACAGGCATACGCCGTTGCAGTTTCAAATGAACCACCAGTTAGGTAATTAATGCGAGCACCTGCAACTTCTCGAATGATTGCTGATTCATACAGTAGCCCTGCTTAATACAATTAAAATGGACGAAAGAGAATCGCTAGTTCCCTGCTGTTGTGGAAGTCGCTGCTCACAATTAATATGCAATAAGTTGCCCTAGTAAACAGAGAAGCACAGGAGTCAGCAGATCCCAAAGGCGAAGCAAATCGTTCTGAAGTTTCTCCAAACCCCATCAATCTTAATTACCTCCATTCAAACGTAATAACCTTGAATTTTAATTTCCCACGGTGAGCATTGATCGCGTTAATTCAACGCGGGTGGAGTATAAGCTTGGTGGATAATAAACGGGAACTCGCAGGGTCTCGATACTTGCAATTATATTTCGCGGGGGGTAATTGCTAATTACGAGCCACCTCGTTCATGCCCGACTTTCACCGAGATCTATCAGCCGACCGTTCGATTGTCATCGTCGGCTGCTGCTAATTCGCGGAGTCGTGATCTACACAACGAAATTCATCTGGAAACAGCGCTCAGAGGGGCGGCGGGGGGGGGGGGGGGGGAGAATTTAACGAGATTGGACGTTTCACGCCGATATTTTGCAATTAGCTGTCTCGATGACAGATGTATTTAGTTCTCGCCTGTCAGCGTCGTCGAGAAATGAAATCGTGCGTGGGACGAGCCGTTAATGGCTCTGCAAAATAATGAACGGTCAATCGATATTTTAATACGGCTATCGTTGAGTACTACTACTGAATTATTAGAGTAGCAGTGAAAAGAAAGTATAAACTGTGATGGTATACCGTAAATATTCTTTGCGCTACTCGAATAAACACGTTATCACTTATAAAGTAGTAGGAAAATATTATTGCAATAATAGTAGTAATAATGTATTATATAATATTGTTATTGTTATTGAAGGGATTGTAAAAGAGAGCAATGGTACCAAAGTTGTACTTGAAGTCTAGTATTAAGTTAATTATGCAGACGTATAAAAGCTTTAAAATTCCCCTTAAAGAAATATCCTGGAAATACAGGAATCATTATTCGACCAGGGTTTCTGAGTCTTCGAGTGACGATCGGAACGTCCCCGTTAAATGATCGATCTCGAGGCAGACACGCCAGGCTTCCGGCTATTCCTGGGTAACGTTTCGTTTCTGCAGTTCAGGGACGGCTCCGCGAACTCGTTTAATTTCCAAGGGACGATGGGAACGGCAGTTCGACGCCAGACTTTATCGTTCCGTCTGGAACGTCCCCGGAACGTCAAAATGCAGTTACGTGGCTCGAGATTGTTCATGCACGTGCACCATTGTCATCCGTGTCCGTCGGCGAGACGGCGATGCTCTGGCCAGAAGCAATTAGAGTTGTCCCTTCCATGGGAATCGAAGGCAGTGAATTCCGCGCGTGGGGGACGCACGAATGGAGAAATAAGAGATAGTGCCACGATAACTAGGCAAATACTAGCTGTGCTTCGAGAATACTAACGAACAAATCCTGCTGTCGAGCAATGGTACAAGAAACTCTTCGTACTTTCGTATTTCATATTTCTTCGCGATAAGTTATAGATTTTATAGTTTCTTTAAAATCTTGAGAGTTCGAGAATTGAGGTGTCAACCTCAATTATGTTATAAGAGCTTCGGGTAATCGTATAGACTGTGATTTTATCCGGGTATTATTATGCTTGTTTAAAATCTATGGATTTACGCCTAAGTCAACTGTAAGCTTATTGGAATGTTTGAAGAAGAAAGAGACGGCTTTACTGCGTGCATAGTGGCCGAGGAATTTTATTCCTGGCTGAGCCCAGGTGGATATTCGCTACTTGTCAAGCGTCCGACCACGTGCCGTCTCATCCACTTGCCACCGCCTGACCCCATACGAACTTATACTACTTACTCGGCTGCCACGTAGACTCGAGCGCTTCCCCGCATCGTGAAGTACATATTGAAAGTTTGAACGCGGGTAGACACTGCTCGTTTCCATTAAAAATAACGCGATTAAACAGCCTGTAACTACAACACCTCGCGCAAAAGCAGTTCGTGATAACTTGGAGGGAAAGCCGGAAGTGAATCGGTAGAGAAAATGTCAAACATTTCGAAAGTATTGTTCGACCGTCGTAACGTCTATTTATATTATTTTCCTAGGTGAATATCTCTTGTTAATTACGGAGATAATTGTACGCCCATTGACAACTTTTCACGTCCATCTGAATTGTTTCTTAGAGTCTTCAATTTCGCGAACCACTTGCTAAAGTAATATTACGTTTAGAATTCATGATGAGGTGCTATTACAAAATAAATTTGTGGAAATATAGCGAAATTGCTTCTGCCAATTAGAAATTTTCAAATGATTTTAGGAGACATCGAAATCGACAACCCAATAAAGAGGAGTACTTTCATTCCTTTCGAGTATCAACCCCGGATGAAATACGCAGCAAACGAAATGGGCAAGGGTTAATCACGAGGCATCCAATGAAGGATTAGATGTCGAGCAGCAACTGGAGCAGAGAACTCAGACAGACGTTGGCCAAGTATAACAGCACCGATATCCAAGCTAAATGAACACACTGTCCGGTTAATTTCAGCTGTGTTCCACGTACAGGCCACGCTGAATCTAACCGCCCAATCATCTTCAGGCTATCGATAACACCGCAAATAACTGTCTATCACGCTCGTAACGACGGCGCTTAATAACCTCGAGGCGCTTTATCAAGGGTAGCGAACCTTTTCTCCCACCGCCCACCATTTTCACTGCCACCCACCCCCATTCGCCTTCTAAATTTCGGAGAGCGAAACGGAGAGAACGTAGCAGCATTCCATCCCTTAAAGAGGCTCGCGGGCCCTCTAAAAATCCAATCACGAATTCCTCGGGGGTGCCTGCACCCCAAACGAAGGACCCCCGTTATCGCGAGCAACAAGAAATGGAAATTCGTCGATCACGGGCGACAATTCGCGGTTTCTACAGGGCCACGAACGTTGGGCGACACTTTGCCTGCTTTGCCAACGTTGAAATCCAATTACCGGTCCGGCGCCACTAACTTTAAATCAGTAACGTGCCTTCCGCCTTCCTTCGCCCCCATTTCGCAGCCGTGCTTTGTTCGATGAACTCATGACGTCGCAGGGACGCAAAAAACCCTCTCCCTTAATTGGCACCGGGCGAAATTGTGACCCCCGCCAAGGCGGAAACGGTAAATGGGATTACCAGCTGCGTAGCGATTGCTTTGTACCGTCGGTCGTCGATCGAGCTCCACGGTAATTCGATTTTTCCGGCCGCGCCGACCTGCCACGGGGATGACTCCAATCGCGAGCCTTGGCGACCAATTAGTTACGTCCCGTCGTAATTCCGGAGTAACTCGTCTCCATTCACCGTCCCCTGGTCGATTCGTTACAGTGAATCTTTCGCGGACGGTGTTTGAAACGTTTGCCGTGCGCCGTGTGCGGAATGACTTCGGCCCCGTTTGTTCGCCGTGCTAGCGCGACGCCCATCGGCGTTTCTCGCACGGCATACCGTTGGCTTCTTAGTGAAACTGACAGTCTATATTTCTTCTCATTTTCGATAGATTCGAATTTAATGTTCGATCTATTATACAATAGATCGGATAATAATTTAAAGCTATTGCAAAGTACATATGTTTCTCTCCATACGGATTTTTATATAATTTATCGTTGTAACAAAATGTAGAAAGTAATTGCTTCCACTAATCCTTAAGGATTTTAGAATGAAATGATGGACTTGGTTAGTTTTATCAATAAGCCAGACCTGTATTGTTTGTCGTGTGCAAAATTGGAATTATTGTACTTTGTGTCTACTAACTCTAGTACAGTTTCCATTAAAATTTATTTTAGACACTCCATCAAATTTCTATTTAATTAAAATGCCATAGGATCTAGTGATCGAGTAATTGAGTAATTTCTTTACACTGGAATCGATGATAAACCTTGTAGTTCTAATAAAATTCGAGGATACTTTTCACGCCACCGACTCAATTTTGCCTGGCGGACGTGCAAATCGGAAATCGAAAATCGAAAAATCACAGTTTCCTATACCAAACGCGGCCATTGTTTGCATTTCACGTTCCAGCACGGGGATTGTCGTTCCGCATCGATCGCTTCCTGCCCCGAATCGAAATAACGAATTTCGTTTCCAGCGGCGAAAAAATCTGCCTTGTACAGAGCCGTGATATTCGCATTAGCGAGCCAGCGACGCGATAATTCCCGCTGCTCGACGAAAATCGTCTACGAGGGTGTAAGCGTCGCGAAACAGCGAAAATTCACAGCATCGTAACGCTATAATAGGGCAGCTGTTCGTTTGGGATAATCCATTTGGCCATCCATAAACGGGGATATCGCGAGAAGTATCTGGAATTGTTCCAGTCGAACGTGCGGGGGCTGAGAATGGTTGAGATTCTAAGCAGGGACTTAATACCGGTATAACGCTCATACCGGTATTTCGGCAATACAGCTATACCGAAACCGATATCATACCGAAACAGATAAATACCGAAACCGATATTGTACCGAAACAGATAAATACCGAAAACAATAGGTTACCGAAAACCGAAATAAATACCGGTATTTTTTCGGTATTCTTTTCGGTAACACGATAGGTTTCAATATTTTCCGGTAATACTTTCGTAACCCTTATAGAATTGGAACTATTATATCAAAATACCGGTATAACATTATTTTTTATTACCGGAAAATATTGAAACCTATCATGTTACCGAAAAAATACCGGTATTTATTTCGGTTTTCGGTAACCTATTGTTTTCGGTATTTATCTGTTTCGGTGTGATATCGGTTTCGGTATAGCTGTACTGCCGAAATACCGGTATGAGCGTTATACCGGTATTAAGTCTCAGACGAAGATACAACCGAAAAATACCGGTATAATACCGGTATTTTACGTACCGGTAGAAGTCCCTGATTCTAAGTAAAAATTCACGCAGGGGTGTTGAAAGATTTAAGTGCGAAGGAAACTTCGTGGTAAACCTCATTTTCTGATAATGTATCAAATATTTTTATATAAAATTCTGTTTCCCCGTTGCGGAGCTTTGCAGCAAAGTGATTTCTTTGCGCGGGTGGTTCAAGTTTTCGAAGATATGAAATGATCTTGAAAATATAAATTGTTAAAGCTTCAGGGTTATTGCTGTTTTAAACGATTGTTAGAATATTTTTTGTTTATCTGTTCTGATAGATAAGTTGGTTAATAATATTTCCCGGCAATTTTCATCGGTTTTGAATGAAAGATTCTGCGCGACCAGCTTCTCATATTTGTGAAAATGAATTTCCATTCCTGGCTGCACTTATTTCCGCGCCGAGATTAGCTTAAGCTCCAGCTGCACGTTAATGACAGATTTTAAAGATCGATCCAGCGAGAGGATTAACAGAGAAGTTGGTTGAAGGATTTATTTGGAAAGTTCTAGAAAATCTTCGGGCTGCTAATCCCTTCCACCTCGCTCACGGAAGTTGGTGATTCTTTCCACGCCATTATCTCACGTCCTCCATAATTTAGCTCGACATTTTTATTAAGAAGCCGGCGATGTTTGCTCCTTTTTGTAAGTTTGCGCGCAGCAGCCTTGTGGTTACTTTTCCCACCCTGGTCGTGGGTAAATATAAAAGTGTGGCTTCCTTGACGCCATCGCTATATATAGAGGGACTTGTTTTCTCATTCGAGGAGTATTTTTTCCCAGGGAAGCAGAATCTGGAAATTCCAATATCTTAAAGTTCAAAGATTTCAGACGCTTAGGATCTCAGTGTCCTACGAACTTATAGTTCTACAATTTGAGGGTTCTGAAACTTCGAAGATCGAATATTTCGCAGTCCCAAAACCTGAGAGTACCAAATCGTCAGAGTGGCAAACACTTAGAGTGCCAAAAGCTCGGAGTAACAAATCTTCGGAGTCCCAAAACCTGAGAGTACCAAAAACTTCAGAATCCCGAAATCTGAGAGTTCCAAAATCTGAGAGTACCAAATCCCCAGAGTCCCAAAACCTGAGAGTTCCAAAAACTTCAGAATCCTAAAACTCGAGAGTCCCAAAATATCAGAGTTCCAAAACTTCGCGGTACCAAAAGTTCAGAGTACCAAATCTTCGAAGTTCCAAAAACTTAGAGTCTCAAAACTTGAAATTAATAATATCTCAGACTACCAAAGCTCAGAAATCTAAAAGCTGAGATTCCCAAAACTTCAGAGTCCCAAAACCTCAGAGTATACTGAGATTTTGAGACTCTGCAGTAAATTTAGATAAATTTAGATTTAGGTAAACTTCAGATTTTCAAACGTTGTAACTTACGCAAATGGTCATCAAGAAATCATTGATTATACACAGAGCACACACAGATAACGGCAGTGCGCCTCGTTATCAGAAGCACACTAATCCCTCCTCCCTGTCTTGTCGACGAAATCCGATTCGCAGTAGTTACAAATCAGTTCCCACTGAACCAACTGGTAATCTCTCAAATACTTGCCAATAGAATCGCTCGTGACACATGGCGCGACCATGTCAGATATTAAAGCAGCAATTTTCATTGCTAATCTTAAGTAAAATACAATGACTAACTACAATAATCTCTTTCCGCCTACCACAGACATCACTTCTGATAAAACCCGCTTATCTCAACAAAATCCTTTGTGTCCCCAGACATTAAAGGTTTCGTGGATTTCAACACCTAATTAATTAACGATAAATCGCCGACAGACGATCGTTTCAATGCAAACATCGAAAAGTTACTCAAGCCTAACACAATAAAAATTCATATCTTTACATTATACAGAAGACATAAATAAAGCACAGAAACTGCATAAAACATCCATGAATAACACAATCATTCCATTCCCAGAAATAACATTCATTAATCTTTGAAAAAAAAATACATTGCATACGAACGTAGAAGGTAGAAAATTAGAGAATCTGACGGAATGAATGTTTCAGAGGAATGGCATTTTATTTAACATTATTTAATCGTGCCACAGGTCGTCTCGTAAAATCTGGGTCGCTGCAAAATTTTGCAACTATGCTGCAGTCGCTACATCCAGCCTTCGGCGATGTGTGCTCACTCGCTAATAAATTTTCTTGTACAATGACTCGCGCTAATTATCGCGATCCTCGCCAGCTGATATCGCCGACCGATATTTAACTTTGCCTAGTCAGACAAATTTCCTCGTCCGAATTTAAGTATTACTACCGATTTCATTCGCAAACAGAGTCTATATTGTTCTATTACGTTAATAATTACTTTACAAGAGCACATTACAGATCAATTCGAATAGCAGAAACTTAATTTGCGAAGGGATCTTCCAATTTCAAATATACTCTCTCAGGTCCCCACTCAGTTCCCATTATTTTTTTTAAACAACCTTCGTACAGTACCATTCAAGGACATCGAGGGATATTTAAAACACCTGGAAACGGAACGACTGTAGCCTCGCACGGACAAAAGAGCGAACGTAAATAGGCGATAAATGCAAGAAAAATGTTGGCTCGCCCCTAATCGAGATACAGTATTTATTCAGCGCAGCGACGGCCGAGCACGGTTTTTATATTTTTCCTTAGATTTTCTTTAACACGTCCGAACGAGCTTAATGTGATTTCTCCAAGCTCGTGGCTTTGTTCCCAAAACTCTTCTACCCTTAAAACGCCCTTGCAACATTCCCCATTACGGCGTCGCGCGGAACTCGCTGAAAGCAGCCACTGTCCCGGCAAATTATGGAGAACCCGAGTATTTTGCGCGGCAGCGTTCGCGCGATAAAAGTTCCGCCAGCATAGAATATCAGCTTAACGGTACCTGATCCCCCCGATATTACCGCGGATCATAAATATTCCTGAATCACGCGCACCCGCTAATTATCTTGTGTCGCGGGCCGACCGTGCATCGTCATCGTCGCTGAAAATATGGCTACCTATCTTCCCCGCAATTTCTCCTTTCGAGCAGGCGCTGAAATTTCGTTTACGCGCCTGTCTGTAAATACGGACGATGGGGAAGCGCGATTAAGAAAGACCGTGCCTCCGCGGTTCCCTTTTTGTTTTCGGGGTAGGGAAGGGGGTGGGTTATGAGCTTTCCAATGGAGCAATACGAAACGATGGATATTATAATAGATGGAGGATACATGTATATTATACCTTTGTCGATGCAATATTGAGAATACCTACTAATTGAAAATTAAAGTCGACATATGGCACGGTTGGCGAATGATTTATATTGCTAATTTCCAGCGCCCGGAGAGTTAATAATCGGCTGGAAAATGTGAAAGCAGTTGGCACACGAGCTGCGCGTGGGCGCAGGCGTCGCTTTGAGGCTGTAATTAAGCTGTAGCTTCTAGAGCGCTGTGACGGTGTGGTAGTAAATGTAACGGGTTCGCGATGGTAAATGTCTACGCGCTGTTTACGCGCGTAATAGCTGAAGAATGTAAGTGCATTAGTCGTGAACATTGTATATCTAAAGTTCTGCGCGGCATTATCGAGACTATGGTGTTTCTAACGAGAAGGAATCTTCCAATCGTAAACGTGAACAATTCTTCGTTAACTTAACGCGTAGAACGGTGTTGCACTTAAGCCCTTATACCTTCGTAAAAGTTCGAAAGACGAATTGCGATAATTATTAGCCGCGATAAAACAAGGTGTCTACTAAGTAGTTAGAAAGCCTTCTCCCCTGCACTTTCCAATTTATTGCACCCTTCGTTGCGAAAAATACCCCTGCTAAGTGCCTTCGCGTGGACATTCGTCACAGAGAACTACTCTCTCCAGCACTAAAATTCCCCCGAAAAGAATTTCATCTCTATTCCTAATGCGAAGTGGTGGAAGTATAGGCTAGCATCGAAATATCTAAAAGTACGACTGACAAGGAGAGTATTTTAGGTGTCCGCCTCCGATCATTTTGATTTTTGGATATGTTATAGAGGACCGAAAAATAAGAAATACGTGTTTTATTATTTTTCCCCGTTTTCATATTTGGGGGGGTGAAAACTGCGTTCAAAGTTAGGGTTGAAAAATCATTTTTGTGGAATATCTCGAGAACTATTAGAGATAGGGGAATAGTGTCAATGGACGAATTTTGTGTCTTTGAATGCGAAATATGACTGACTCATCAGATTTTCAAAAAGTCCATTTGTTTAAATAAATTTGTTTAAATAAATGGACTTTTTGAAAATCTGGTGAGTCAGTCATATTTCGCATTCAAAGACACAAAATTCGTCCATTGACACTATTCCCCTATCTCTAATAGTTCTCGAGATATTCCACAAAAATGATTTTTCAACCGTAACTTTGAACGCAGTTTTCACCCGCCAAATATGAAAACGGGGAAAAATAATAAAACACGTATTTCTTATTTTTCGGTCCTCTATAACATATCCAAAAATCAAAATGATCGGAGGCGGACACCTAAAATACTCTCCTTGTGAGAAACAAAAGGAGCTACGAGGAACAGATAATGGCTTGTA
Organism: Andrena marginata; assembly: GCA_963932335.1. Classification (NCBI taxonomy): domain Eukaryota; kingdom Metazoa; phylum Arthropoda; class Insecta; order Hymenoptera; family Andrenidae; genus Andrena; species Andrena marginata. Next base: position 4,092,322 of record OZ010660.1, read on the forward strand.
TTTATTTAGTTAACGCATTGCGTTGCAAAACGTCATGAAATAACGAACGAATCTTGAAAGATTCTACAGGTATGTCCATTTTATTTTTTTACCAATAAATAATCTGTCGAACTAAAAGTTAATTTGCTACCAGCACTATGTTGTTGGCATTGTAAGCTATTTAATCCACTGCTTCTAGCATCATATGTTTACGAGCTTGTTCTAGAAAGCTGAACGAGAAATCAGAGAATAAAATTTATTCAATTTCCGTACCTATCATTCTATTATCCCCCACCCTCGCTGGAATTGCTTGTACCGAGGGAACAAGTAATTTCTCCAATTGCTTTCAGACTACCTGCCCTTTTTCCAGCTGCGAGGGGCAGGCATTTGCAAGGCGGTCGGCGTTATGCAAAGTCAGAAACTGTCGGGGCATTCGCTAGCTGGGCTCTGTATCCATTCCCCACTTCCCAAATTATTCCCCATCCCCCATTCGGCGCGGGTACAGCAGTTACGCGTCACTCCGGCGAGGTACAAGGTATCCGCGCTAGCTTGGTAGCAACAGATTCGCGGGCACGTATCTCCTGTGATTTTCAGCTGAACCCGACTCCCCAGCCCGCCTCGATTACGCTTGATACAGTTACACCGGCGATAAATCGGGCGAATGCTCGCCCCGACCATCAATCATCCCTTTACCGCACCACGTGCCTCTTAGGTCTCGCTTTTTCCCGGGAAGAAATATTCTCTCGCAGACGCGAGGTGAATGCTGACCCGCGACTACGGATAAATGGGCCTTTTCGTTGGAAATTTAGTGTTACAAGTGGGATTCTAACGAGAGAACGAGTAAAATCAGTATTTTCTCTGTTCCATTCTAGAATTACTAGAATTATTAACACAGTATAATGTTTGCTGAACTTCGATACCTTAAATAGCATTCTCAACTTCAAATGCTTATTTATTTTTTGAAGCTTCTCACGCGGACCTCACTTGTGACGGAATTATGCGATATAACTGGTCACTGAGAGGGTCGTAGTCGCTACTGACCACCCTCCCCTGAGGCCTATCCCCCGGAATACAGACACCTTTCCCAAGCAACCGCCGCGAATCGATAACAAAGGTGTTATTAAAATCTAGCGCAAATCTACGTCGAAGAAGAAGGAGCCACCGATTGCTCTTAAATAAACTGGGCCAGAGAGTTCGCCAGCGAGTCCCAATTATCCCTCGTCCCTCGAGTCGATGATTCTCCGAGTTGTCCTCGATTCGAAAGGAATCGCGAGCAGAGTACCGGCGAACGGAATTCCCGGTGGTGTCACCCCATTCGAGGATCCATCTTCGAGGCTTACGACGTTACGCGTATCGAGCGTTCAAGAGGACCACCGCTCCGTTCTGTGTCCAGAGAAGTCTCGATCCCTCACCCCTCCCGTCCAACCATTGTACGCCCCTGTTATCCACTTCTTCTGAACCCCCCCACACGATGGAGCGTCGCAGGCGGCAAAAACCCCGCTTCCGGTCCCAGGACACCTCAAGGACTTCTAGCACGATCCACGACGCAAGAACAGAGGCCAGCGAAGGTCCGCTTTTCACGGGAAGAACGAGTGCGGCGGAGAAATGTCCGGTTTTCTGCGGGCAGCAGGGTGGACGTTTAAGGTTGCTTATAAATCACGACGCGAAGGTTCATCGCGGTTAGGGTCGGCGGGACCCTAACTCTTCTCCCCCTCGGGCGGGAGAACGTGCTTAGAGGGTGCATCTGAGGGATGACGCTGCGGTTTACCCTAATTCGGGGGCGGTATGGAGGTTAGGGCGTAAGGGACACCTCGGAGGGTGGAGGTCGAGCGATATTTTAAAGAAAGATGAGTTTGTTGGTGGAATAAGATACGGGGCTTATCCCGGGTGGTGCGTAGCTGTGGACGCAGGGTAGTTTAAGCTGTGAATGGCGACAGAAAAGAGACAGTTCCATTAGAAAGAATTATAGTAGGTACTGGAAATATTTATTGCAGCACTCTCTTTGAGTTGTGACTGCTAAGTTTACTAGTATTAGATTAGTTTATTCTATTTAGTTTATTGTTAACAGCTGCTCCGCTATGTATATTTTATTTTCTCAAACAGAATTTCTCATTGTCGTTATTTTATTCATGATTCCATTTGAAATTACGCGCCAGAATTCAGGCTCAAACGCCTCAGAGTCAGATTTCCTGAATCTGGCGTCTAATCTCGCCCAGAGAATTGCCGATCCCCCCCCAGTCGTTATCTCGCCGTTTTCATTTCCCAGCCCGCCGAATCTATTTCTATTATCCTAATTTTACTTCCCCATTTCCTCCCCAACTTCTACCGGCGTTTTCCAAAAGCACCCCCTTTCAGCGAGCACTGAAGGATCTCCTCGTCGTGCGGGACTCATCTTCTAGGTCCCTCTGTTCCCTCGATTGAAATCTCGCAATTTTCTCTCTGGAAACCTCAAAGATCTCTCTATTAAGAAGTTTCAAGGGGAGGAGGAGAAGCGAGTGGATTGGAAAAAGGCACGGAAATTTAACGGACCTCTATGAACAGATATCGCCGAGGCTTTGGGCTTTGTAGTGCTAGAGATCGTTCGAGCAAGATAGATTTGCTGCTCCTGGCGATCCAATTTATATATAATTAAATGCTACCTATCAGATTGAAATTTCTTTGATATAAGTCGCAACGAAAATGTCACGGAGAAAGGTACTTTTCATCAAACCTTGCAAATCATCGATCGAAATCTCTCGAAGTTTGTATAGGAAAATCTAGGAAGCAACTCTCATCCCCCGAATGGTTATTAAAATTTCTAAACTCTCCTGTACACAAGTGCGAGGTAGAAAGTAGCGAATAACTCTTGAAAAGTAGCGAATAAGTCAAGTCCCCGTTATCAACTGAGTTTCTATTACGGCTTTGAACAGCCCCATAAATACGAGCTCGTGTTGTAAGGTGATCCATAGAAGGCGATTGAAACAACGCGTATATATACGTCCAGTGGCTTCGGGGAGCCAGGATTCTTCGGGGCGGCTCCTTTATACGGGACGAGAGGCAATAGCAATTTTTCCACGCGGCCCGTTACGGGGCCATCGGTTTTCTCGTAACAGCGCGAATAATCGTACGGGAGTCGACGTCTTATCGTATTTCACATTACCACGATGGCTGGCAGCTGATTACCGTCCCCTACGACTTATCTAATCGCACTGCGAATCTCACGACGCGATTTCGGCCAAGCAAACTGGGACAACCCCGCGGAACTTTGGGAGAAATAATGGCATTGGTGGGCCATTTGTCGCATCACTCGCCACTATTATAAAAAATTTCATTTTAATTGCATTGATTTGTAGGTGTATTTTAATAAAAATATATGATTCCACTTAACAAAAATGAACCTAAACTCCATCCCCTAATTTTTTGGGATCCAACAGTTAAACAATGCGGTACGTTCGTGACGCTTTAAAATTCATCCTATTTACTATTACTAACTGCACTGCGACGCATATGATTCCACTTGGAAGACAGTATTCGAAAACAAGAGAAGAGGAGACGGATCACAAACCAGGCCAGTATATTCTCCTTTCCCAGTAGATATTCAGATGTAATTTTCCGCTGAACGAACACGAATGAGGAAGTACGAGCCTTCATACTTTTCAACCCCTTTACATCTTTCTCATAGCATTCTTCTCATATGCCGTAGCTGGAGTCCGGAATTTTTTCCCTCGTTAATATTGCGCTTCCCTCGCGGATGCGATTCATTCTTATTAATCCAGCGAACGCGTACCTCGAAATGAATATCTCGGAAAACTTGCGGCGTATCAGAAGTCCGGATAAATTCTCGCGTCCTTACAGCGAGCCTCGCGAAACATTTCAAATACCCGCTTCAGCGATGAAGCTCCCCATCATGGGAAAATCTTTCATTCGTCATAATTAAAGCGCGAACCACAAACGCGAACAATCTCGTGCGAAATATTTTATTTATATCGAAGGAGGATTGATGATAACGGCGTTTAATGGAAATGAAAATGATTCAACGACCGCGTCGCGGTCGATTCGATCTGTTTGGGTAGGAAAATGGACGACCGCTGAAATAATAACCGCCTAATTGCCGCATCGCTGTTTCGAGGCGCTCCTAGCGTGTGCCACGCGTGTGAATGAATGTGTAAACACTGTCGCGCGCGGCCCCGTAATTAAAGCTCGTCGAATAATCATCGTCGACCACGGTGACCGCGGTTAGGGACGTCGTTAATTCACCCCCGACAGCCGGGACATAAACCGCGCGCCACGCATGCTTCCACATTGTGCGGCGAACGGGGCTTAATTTGCCCCGGAAACGATGGCCCTCCTTCGCGCATTACATCGATACCGCACGGAGATTCGTTGTTCCGAATGAACTCTGGCGGAGTCGCCGAAGTGGTTGGTACCGTCGCTGTCGAAATCATTGGCGTCTTCAGCAGGGGTAGGTAGAATGGAGGGGGTTCGAAGGAAGCGTGTGGAAATAAGATTCGAGAGTTGAGGAAGATGGAAGGAAAGAAAACTGTGCAATGAAGAGATGCCTGCGAGGTAATAGTTCTCGAGGGCATCTCCTTTGCAACGTGGAAGTTGGAGAGTCGAGAGTTATTTGAGTGGAATATTTTGAAGGATTAAGACATCGGGGCTGGGGAAATTGAGGGACGAAGGAACTGAAGAACGAACGAATTAAAGTGTGAAGAAATTGAGGAATAAAGGGATTGAAAAATGTAGAAATTGGGGGATGAAGAAATTAAGGGACGAAGGAATTGGAGAGTGAAGAAAATTGAGGAACGAAAGGATCGAAGAATAAAGAAATTGGGGATGAAGGGATTGAAAAACGAAGGGATCGAGGGGAATAAAGAAATTGGGGGAAGAAGAAATTGAGGAACGAAGGGGTCGAATTCGATTAAAGGAATGATAAATTGATAAAACATTTCTCCTTTAAACGATACGCTTCCTAATTCAAATAAGTTTGTAACAAGATTTTCCTTCGGTATACTCAATCAGATTACGTACGAAAATTCGCGAAGAAAAGCGCCCTTATATTCCCCTACGTTTCTCGCCCTTCGGTAACTGTTTTACTCGATACACAATAACGCTGTAGCAACAGTCTTTCCTTTCAAGCTTCCATCGCGAAATTCCACCACGTCATTCGCCATTCCCCTGGTTTTTGTAAAAGGCCAGCTGGAGGTCGTGGAATTTCCACTAGGAATCTCTGCAATTAACGTTTCCATCCCGTTCGCGTTTTTACCTGGCCGTGACGCGGGTTTCTTGGCATTTTTCGTAGCGTTTCAAGCGCGACTAAGCCGGAGCACATTATCGCGGAGCGTACACGGTAAACACAGGGAGACAGGAGCCAGAGTGCCGTGATTTTGATAAACTCCGCGGTAACGAGGGATCTGAACCTTAAGATTTATCGAAGTATTAGTTCACCCTTCGCGCTCGGAGAGCACTGCGCGTCGAGTGGTTGCCCAGAGAATTAAGGGTAGCGTGGGGTGGGCTCGCGGTAAAATATTTGATCGCACCTCTTTGGGGGATAACGCCAAGAGCATTGACTAGATTTATATCTCGCTAACAGGCGAAAGGGGTCTCCCGCAGGGAGATACTCGCCAGCTCCAGCGGAGGGTGAAACATTTCCCCGGACCTTGCGGAACGTCTGCCATGAGGCGCGATAGACGAGGCAGCGAGACGGGGAAACGGGGAGAAATAAGCGCGAAATCATTGGTCTGGCAAGTGGAAGGAAAGACGGTTACAACTGCCAGAAAATTAAATCCATCTCCACGTTCCATAATGCTCCTCAAAGTAAATCGAAGGGCCACGAGATCGAACGAATATCGCCACCCCCCTCTTCGAGGATTAAATATATATCACGCAGAGCACTAATAGAGGTCCATCTCCCCCAGACTTTAGAGAGCACTTACTCGCCGAGTAAATTGGGCGAAAAATGCTCGCTCAGGGCAGGACGAGAAATTATGTCAGATAATTTCTCTAAGAAGACTCTCCAAGACGGAGCGGGGGTGATTCTTCCTCGGCGCAGAAAGGATACGAGCGCCGGGATCCCCTTTTCAGAAGACTATTAAAATAAATGTGTCCGCCGAGGATGTTCGAATAGGCACACTGGTCTCTAGACGAATGGACGAGCCGATCGTTACCACAATAATTCCCAGCATTGGAATGCGTCGCGAGGGGGGAATGTCGTTTCGACCTAATTTTCGGAACGATTTAACGCGCGATCCTCGTTATCGTTTATCGTCGCCACTCGGCGAATATTTGATGGCAGCGTTTCGCGATTTACCGAGCACGTCAAACGAAACACGGCAGCGGGACGCGCTGGAACCGATTTAACGCTCTAATGGCATCGATCACAGAGGGATGATAATTCGTTATGAAAGATATTACGAGCGAAATCTATTCCTCTGTTACGGGAAACGGCAAACATCGCGCGAACGGCCCAGCGGGCTCTCGATATTTATCGGATATTTCTAATTATCGGTATCGCAGAGTGCCCTGCATCCATTCAGCCACTGGAATACTGTCTAAATTATACGGCGCCCGTGTCGAACAATATTTCCCACGAAAAGTAACCGTCAGAGTGTGAAAAAAAATGGCACGAGTTCTTTATGCCTGGAAACACCTGCACGATTCAAAGATCTTTGTGAACTTACGTCTTCTAATTATCGCCATTAGTGACTGAAAAATAATTCGGATGTGAAGGGTAAGGGGGGAAAAGAAACAGGGAATGTCTGCTTTTAGTGATTCTGCGATGTATAACGTATTTTGTTGGTGGCAATTTGGGTCGAGGGGTAATAAAGTAGAAAGGTCCATATAAAACAATATTAAAAATTTGCGGTTAAAAATTCTGGTTAAAAGCAGAACGTCCACCCTCCACTGGAATAAAACAAGGAATGGCCCCAGCTTGCACTACATCAAGAATTTTTATAATAATAGAAGTGGACATTTATTTTGATACAATATTCCACAGTGTCTTACTTGAAAAAATATTAAAACAATGTAACACAATTGTCTTTTTGCTCAGTTCTTTTTTTTAGTCAAATTCGAGTATTAATTGTTTCTTTACCTTGTTTTTCCCCTCACCCTTCACGCGTACTTTTATCGAACACCTGCCCCGCACGTGCAACAAGTTGCAAGTGTAACAAGTAATGCGCGGCTAAGTAAGCGATAACATCGTTCGAAGAGGTGTTGCCTCTGATTACATCGAGCAGCGTGTTTCTAATTTACATAGAAAAGGTCGACGAGAGGGGTGGTTGGGGTGGGGATAATTAAAATCGTAGAGATGATTATAATCGCGTACAGAGGGGCGAGAGCTGACGAGGGTGGCTGTTTAAGCCGAGAGCGACTGGAATAGTCTCGCCGGAGGTAAGTAGAGGAACGTCATGTTGAATTTACAACTTGAGATTATTCGATGAAAGATAAATCTCGCTACTGAGATGCTGAACTCTCGGAGAGGAGGCGCGGCGGTCTCGTTGCTCTCGGTTTCATTGTCGACCCGAAGTAACAGTACAAACATTTTCGAGATCGCTCTTTGAAATGTGACAAGGCCAAGGCTAAAGAAATTCTTTCAAACGTCGCGGCGTGGTAAAATTCATTAGGTCTTCGTTTCAATCGCGCTTTATGGGGGTAAAGAGCAGTTCCATTGAACTTCGAACAAATCTCTACTGTTTGAGGTTTGTAAATATCCCCTATTCGTCGATCGAAAGCAATTCCGCGTTACGCGTATGAAAGCGATTAAAAATGCAATCAAGGGCTGCCCGCGTTAGCGCGTGTTTGCATTGTTAAAAGTATTATATTCAATTTCCCCGTGGTTCGTGCAACGTTGGAACAATGAAGCACGGGTGCTTTTATGCGCGGCGCTGTATAAGCCAGCTGAAATTCTGCCTAATGGACGCGAATATTTCCCATCGACTTCTGTAGTGTTCATTCTACCCGCAAGAATATTATCGACGATAGTTTAGCGAGTTTTAGACCTCGACTGAACTTAGTTCCGTGCGATGCTTCCATCTTTATTAAAGGGACCATTACTCCGAATTCCGCGCCACAAATGGCCCGACGAGATCAGAGACTCGAGACCGACATGCATTATCCAGCCACATTAATTCCGAATTCGAATGCCGTCTGAACGATCAAAGGGTACTTAAATCCCCCTCCCTCACTTCTGAAACATACATTTAGCCTTCGAGCGAGTCGCAGAGCCGCAAGATTCCCTCTCCTGGATCGCACGATCCGTGGTCTCGGAAGCGTGCAGATTTACTGCGAACGGTTCCGTGAAACTTTCCTTCACTTAAATTGAAAGCTTCGATTTCTCTGCACGCGAGAGGCGTCCAAGAAGTTATTAAAAACATTGGAACGCCCCAACATTTCTCACATCATGAAACCTAAATGGCATTAGATATCAAAGTTCGCGCAAAAACGTTGCAAAAATGGTGACAGTAAGTAAGAAGGGTGGCTTTTCATTGGGGACACGGTAGAAGCGCACGCGATCCACGCGTGGGAACCCAGCTTAAGAGTCAAGACCCTGTGAGAACCGTTCTTCCCTCGATCACCACCTTGACTAATGAAAGTGCTTTCTTTAAGGGGGTATACCCGTTTCAACCCTCGGAAAATGTGTACATTTTGTGGATTTTTTTACAAGTCAACGGCTTGATGAAGATTTCTCGTTTTTTTACTACCCTTACATAGTATTATGAACTACTTAAAAAAAAAGTTTCAGTTAAAAAACTATTGTTTTTCGGAAGTTATGGATACAGATCCGAAAGTCTCCCGATTTTACACGGCTTAACGGTGGCCCTAAAAACTCGGGCTAAGTTCAACCAATTCACTTGCAATTTTGCCTGCAGAATCGTAATAAGATTCCACATCGTCCTACGAGAGCTTCTTTTATTCCGATTCCCCGTTTATTATTTACAAAGAAAAACGTTGGACTTTTCTCTTAGAAAAATCTAACTTTACCTTTAATCTCTCCCCATTTCTTTATTTTTTCAAAATTTTCAAAATCAGCTCCGTAGGACGATAGCTATTCACATACTTTATAAGAAGATTTTATTGTTTTTGATTTCAAACACGACGTACAGCTTATTTCAGGGCCACCGTTTAGCCGTCTAAAATCGGGAGACTTTCGGACATCTATCCATAACTTCCGAAAAACAATAGTTTTTTAACTGAAACTTTTTTTTTAAGTAGTTCACAATACTATGTAAAGATAGTAAAAAACGAGAAATCTTCATCAAGCCGTTGACTTGTAAAAAAATCCCCAAAATGTACACATTTCCCGAGGGTTCAAACGGGCATACCCCCTCAAGGGGGTAGTGGACTATTTCAGTTTCAAAAAATCGATTACTTGTTTCACTGCTTTTGAAAGTCTTATCCTTTATGAAAATTTTAAACAATATTTCATGTAGAAATTCAAATAATTGTCGAAGTTATTGGCACAGGGCACCTTACTTTGGAACCGTTTCTCTCGAAACACCATTTTCAGAAACGGTGTACATCGTAACTCTTGAACCAATGAATATTTTTACTTAAAATTTCAACTGGAGCTGTAGAATTCCATTCTCTATCGTGTAACAATTCCGCATCAACATTGGATGTTTGTAAAACATTTTATAACTGATTAACAACAATATTCTCCCGTAAAAATGTGGGGAAACAATTGATCCCTGTGTAACTTCCACAATTTTTGTTCAAATTCATCTGCAAGTTTCCACACTGTAGATATTCGTATGCAGAATAATCACCCCAAAGCATTTTCCTTTCAGATAATTGGTTCGCCTGTATCGATGTACACCACCTGCAGCGGCACGCCGTACAGGGCTATATTCAACGATTAATAACTTCGATAATTTTATACATTCCGACGAGTTCGTTTTTCGTAAATACTCGCAAACGTGGCCAGAATAGATTGTCAGAAGCACGGCTGTAACGATTGTTTGCTATCGAAGTAATTTAGCGTCGAAGAAACTAACGATTTTACGCATCCAATAGTCCACTACCCCCTTAAACCACGAAATTCTTGCCTACTACCCTCGAGACAATCCTGCGACCACGTGAATACGACGACTGCGAGATACGCCTGAAAGTTTCCCCGCACTGAGAAATTTCCCAAGAGCCTCTGTTTCGCGGTATATCCCACGACTGACCTTTTCGTTAATGCATTCCATGCTGGCTGGCGCGCACGCACACGCGGAGACCTAAACGAAATCCTCTTAAAACCGTGACCATGCCTCGCAATCAGTCCGGCGCGGTGCACTTAAAACAGAGCTGCCTGCCGCGTGCGGGTAGGCAAATAATTGGCCGAGCGTGTTACGCAAACGTGATAAGTCGAGGAAATCTACGGTGATCGCGTAGTCAACGTCGAATCGATCCGAAATTTCGTGCTCCACGCGATGCGTCCCCTATTGCGCTCGATCTCGTTGGCTTATGGTTAACCCTTTGATTAATTTAATTCCCCGTGTCACTGTGCATGCGGAACACGTTGGCCTCTCGGTAACAGCTATTTATCAATTTTCCCGTGCCACCCCGATCCGCGCCCTCGTTAACAAGGAGGAGTGCACGTGGTTCGATCCATCGACTTGGCTGAGATTTTGCGCAACAACTTGTTAAACGCGCGGGGTGGATTAAGGGGTTGGGGCGGAGTAACGGGCCAAGAGAGCGGACGATTTTTAGGCGACGATAATAAGAACAGTAAACGATCGATTAATATATGGTTTTGTGTTTTAGTTCAATGTATTATGAACTATAAGAAAAGCGTGTAATGTTTACAAAATAGCATTTGTACGCCGTGCAATGTCTCCATTTAAAATGTCTTTTTTCCCCCGGATGGCTAACTGGTGGGACGGATTCCGGGAAATCGGATGAATTGTATGAAAAACCCCGAAAATGTCATAAACTATAATATATTTCCTAGGCATTCACGATCCAACATTTCAAATTCTTCAATTATTGTAGGAAATATAAACAAAAAGATCGCACACACTTTGGTCGAAATTCGATTATTATTTTTCAAACACCGGCCATTTTGTCAATTTTCGCAAAAATTGAAATGTTGGATCGTGAATGCCTAGGAAATATATTATAGTTTATGACATTTTGGGGGTTTTTGTTATAGTTCATCCGATTTCCCGGAATCCGGCCCACTAGTTGGCCATCCGGAAAAAAGGATATTTTAAATGGACACATTGCACGGGGTGCAAATGCTATTTTGTAAATATTATATACTTTTCTTATAGTTCATAATATAGCGAACTAAAACATAAAACCTTATATTAATGGATCGTTTAATTTTCTTATTATCGTCGTCTAAAAATCGTCTGCTTTCTTGGCCCGTTACTGTGTCCTAACCCGTTAAGTGCTAAAAGTTTCGCGACGGAGAATCGAATTTTGTTTCGTTCGAAACAGGGAGACGAGAAACCGGAGGTAGAAATTTAGTAAAACTGACATTTTTATATAAATAATTATCACGGTCTAATTCCATTCTCATCGCTAGATATTCGTGGCCCCATTGAATATCTAAATTTCCACGCTGGCAGAGAACTCGTTAGCCAATTAATGACTACATTTACATTAATCGAACTACCATCCTATATCTTCGAAATCGATTGTCTCCAAAATTTTTCGACAAAACAACCCCGCACCTTTGCCACGTTATTACACAGCCGGTGCACTAATTAGAAATTCGAACCGAATCGGCGATCCACTTCCCCCGCCTCCCGTTATTTAGCCCGCCGCTCGACGTTGGCCATCGACGTCGGTACATCGTCACGCATTTCGAGGCATTCCGAGCGCACTTTTACGCGCTCCGTTCCACGAGCTATGATTTCGTTAAGCCCGCGAAAGCACGGGCGCCTTAATGAACTTAAGTGGAAACGGCGTTTGAGTGGGCTCCACCCGAGGCCGAGTGCCTCCGAAGTATCCTTTGGCGGTTGCCCAAGGGTGGCAAGGGGGTGGTTCCCCTCGAGCGATGCCGTTAGCAGAGGGCAGTCCCGGTGATCTACGTCTAAATCCAATTATAACCACCGATCGAGGATCTATCGACGATTCTTGCGGACCGAGCGATCCCTCTGATCGCCTCGTTTTTCTCGGCCCCTTCTACTTCGAAAGCCTTTAATCCCTGGCCCCGCGAAATCGTATCACCGCCAGGCTCGCCGAAGGCACAGCAATATTTACGGGAAAACCGATGCTCGGGATGAATCGTTTCAATCTCTGGCAGCGTGCAATTCGAAGGCCGCCGTACAGTACTGAAAACATTTGTTGCACCGCTCGAATGTTTAGCGCGTATTCACTGCCACCTCATCTAGCGTTACTATTAGGAAAGTGTTTCGGCGCGATTGTTGTTCAAATATAAAATAAGTTCGTTTCCAATAAATCGGAAAATCAGGAACAAATGGGTGTTCCCGGTTCTTTTGCCTTAGTCGTCAAATATTTCCAGTACTGTATTTTTCGAATAGTCAATGAATCGATGCAACGACAGCTCGTAAAATAGCTAGTGTCCTCGAAAAGTTGCGTATAGAATTTGAGTACGCTTTAGTTGCTGCCCGTTTTACCATTGCGGCTGAAATATCGTCGACCATATCCCTAGAATTTCGGGAACGCCGCGAGTAAAGTGCTGCTTTATTATTACTTGGAGACAGGGGGACGTCTCGTGTTAGCGATGATCAAACTCGGTTCTTTTCAAATCCGAAACCGTCTCGGGGAAAAGTCTGTAGGAAAGTTCAAAGCGTATTCTTCGCACGCGGCCCTCCCTCAACGAGAACCCTGCAGCTTTTCATCTTCGTTCTTTAATAAAGCCTGATTTTCTCACGTTCCACGCATAACTCTGGCCGTAAAAAGTTTGACGACATCTCGCGATGTCTGACTGCGCGGCTTCGGTTTCGTTTCCCCGTGGCTCGGCTGTTGACTCGTGTACTTTTTAAACTTATTTTAGAATTTCGCTGGCAGTGAGCCTTGTATCGTGTCGCACAAAAAGTCTCGTTTCTCCTCGAGAAAAATTGCTAGAGAGGCTCTTATTTAAAATAATAAAGTGGATGAAAGTAAGCACGTAGATTGAAATTGATCAGGAAAATATCCACCCTCCTTAGTAGCACACTCTTTTCTACTTTATTTCTCTTCTCTATGTAACAGCGCTTTCTTTTTTAATAAAATCTATAGAATGGACAGTTAAGTTCGAAGCTATCTTTTGTCAATTTCTGTCAAGTTAATTTTACAAAATACAATGTTTGCGAGTCCCTTGGCTCTCGAACGAAGGAACTGATGCGAGCCCTCTTTAATCTAGATATAAATTATTCAGTTTATTGCAACTTAAGCACGTTTCCTTCTCGCGGAAGCTAGTTTTCATTATTATTCTATGAAAACCCCGCTGCGAGACTTAATTAAAAAATAATTATTCCTCCTTGGAACAATTGATGAGCATCCGCGAGCCTGCGCTAACAAGATGCGAGCCCCTGTGAAATTATTCATTTCCAATTTTTCGAAAAGACGTCTAGCTTTAATCCACTAGTGAATATTCCATAAAAATGTCACGTTCTTTCATACAAGTAGCGGTCGAAGGAAACGTTAAACCGTGAACGCTGACAAAACTAAGATAGTTCCATTACGAACAATTGTATCTTAAAATTGATACATCAATGAATTTTCCTTTCACCACCACTCCACTCCAAAACTTTCTCTTCCAACCTACACTCGCACGATTCCCTCTCTATACTTCAACCTCGTCTCTAATTCTAATCCCAAATGAACCGCGATGTCGGATTACGTACACGAGCCTTTAACAAAGTCGTCAAGAATATCTGAAGAAAGTTCCGGCAAGCTGCTGACATCGCCATCCCTTTCCGAAGCCCACGTGGCAGTGATTGCAATTTGTACAAACTGTCGCAACGTACGCGCAGCCTGCCTTAAGACAATTCCCTTTTCCTTGTAAATTCGCCGTCGACCCCGAAACGAGGAAGGCGAAGGCTGTCGTAAAAATCCTATTCCCCGCGCACCGCCGCCGACTTCGTACTTTTATTCTGGCAAGTTCAACCTGACAATTCGCTGCAGCCTGAAAGCCCCTCTTTATTGGATCCTGTCCCGCGGGGAGAATCGCGCAAGAATGTTGCGACGGGGCACTGAAAGAGGGGCCCCTCAAAGGGGCCGGCCGTTGTCTCCGGCGCTTCGTGCACACGTACCCGAAACAGAGTATTCCATTGAATTCCGCGGTTCTTTAAAGAGGGACAGCGACACGACTCGCGGAGCATATTTCCGCGAGCTAACAGAGCCAGTGCATTTCCACGCCCGCGCCCTGATAAAACTGCTGACGGGGCGAGCATCGGGCCGACAAAAGAAGAAACTCGACAACGTGTTCCGGGTACGAAATAAGTGAAACGCTCCGTGTACTGTACTCAAGACGCCACTGTTCATTTCAAACCATGGCTTTGGCTTTCTACGAAGATATCCGGGTAGAAAAAGACGACGATAGCTCGAGAATTCTGCGCAGCAGAAACGTTTAAAGACGCTCCCTTTTCGATGATTTTAATAAACATTTTGGCCATTTCTCTGCTTCAGATGTATTTTGTGGCTGGCGTGTATTCGAAGCTCGAGTTGGGGGAGCTTTGGTGAATGGGAGTAATTTGTTTAGTGGAGGCGCCGAAGGATTTGAGAGACGAACTTCCGCGTAAACTCGGCGCAGATAAGGCGACCTTTTCGGCCCGGGCGGATTTTCCGATTGGCGAGGCACACCCTTTAGGGCAAACACGCGCGGTTCAACTTTCAGAAAGCTAGGTATTCATGATAACCAACGAATCTAATTACTCTCGCCGACGCGTAACGTTATTAACTGTAACGCGATCAAAATGTTGCGAGTTCTCGAAACTCGAAACTCGCCGCGTCATTTTCCACGCTTCCGCGCCACTTATGAATTTGTCAACTTCAACCGCGGCTCGCGGTGAATAACGAAAAACAGAGCGAGAAACGGGACGCTCTGTTTTCCTCCGACTGAACGTATGATTTTCCGCATGTAAAATCAGATTTATCGCCGTGCTCTCATCGCGACTGTCGCGTGGACTGCGAATGCAAATATTCCGCGTAGCGATAGGAAATTCTTGGGCATTTTCTTGTTTTTTTTTACCGTTGCTCGTTCGAGTTCTAATATTATACACGGAACTTCGGTTCTCAAAGGGAATGGGGAAGTGTGACGAGAAATTTCTCAAAGCCACTCTAATGAAATATGGAAATAATTGCGCTGCATTTAATTTCGCGTAATACTTTGTAGACGGGGCTCGTTTCGTTGCAATTTCGAAATTAATTATTCGCGCAACATCTTCTGTATAATTTAATATTTGCGTTACCCGCGATATTTTCTCCATATTTAGAACCGCGTCGTTAAAAAGTATTTCAAGACCTCCGCCCCAGTTTTTGATACGGTCAGTGAAGAGACTTCTCTCAAACTTAAAAATGCTCTGAGAAACCGTGGAAACTCGAGTAGGTCTAAGGAGATTTCGAAAAATTCACTTCACGAAACGGTGCCATGTAGCACCGAAAGCTAAATTTTAGAAACAAAGGGAATATAACGTTCCTTTCTGAAATGGAACTAACATTCCTATCTAGAAGGCTTTCGCTGCACGACAGATCCCTTGGGATCGTGCAAATTTCGCAGAGAGCATTCTTTTGCAATTCCGAACACAGAGCGAGTAGTTCTGACGACGGGGATACAGGGGAGGTTCTTTGTTACACTGCCCTTCAGAAGTTTTGGGTCATTAATTTAAATTCCACTTCCTTGGCAGTAGGAACTTCTTAACGTTCAAAGGGTTTGGAACCCTTTAAAGTGTTTGAGTAAACATGGCATAATATTCTGACAATCTTCTATGGAAGAAACAACACATTTAATAATTGATTTTTTGATCTGAGAAATCTTTCTCCATCACCATTCAATACTCTATTTCTAATTTTACATATGCTATATAATTTCTAACTCTATTTGTTTCTCTTTATCTTCTTCTCACTTTCGTAATGTCTACTAGTACAATAAAGAATAATTATTAATTTTAAAAAGTTACTTTCGTAATGTCTACTAGTGCAATAAAGAAAATTTATTAATTTTAAAAAGTTACTTTCGTAACGTCTACTAGTGCAATAAAGAAAATTTATTAATTTTAAAAGGTTACTTTCGTAACGTCTACTAGTACAATAAAGAAAATTTATTAAATTTAAAAAGTTACTTTCGTAAAATCTACTAGTACAATAAAGAAAATTTATTAATTTTAAAAAGTTACTTTCGTTATGTCTACTACTACAATAAAGAAAATTTATTAATTTTAAAAAGTTACTTTCGCAACGTCTACTAGCACAATAAAGAATTATTATTAACTTTAAAAGACACCCATCGCCAAAATTCACGAAACAATCCCACCACAACTCACCCTTAACCAGCAATCACTTTCACGTTTAATATCCAAAATTCGAGGATGTCTTTTCGATTTCGACGGAGGATCCCAACCTGGCCAGGTAATAATACAATCCCCCAGCCATGCCACATCCCAGCCCTCGTGTCCGCGGCGATATTCGCGATTCCGTATTCATACGGTAATTCCGAGGGCGGAAACGTGCTCAATAAGATGGCCGATGACAACCGACGTGCCCCCACGGAATCGCGGGATATCGCACTTTTCGACGTGTCGTCGAGCCCCGGCCCCGCGTAGGCCCAGCCACGGAATACAGTATTCCGCAGACGGGCTCCGCTTTTAGCACCCTCTCGTCGGACGCGTAACGGCGTCGTAAAGCTACGGCCAATCTGGCGGCCATTACGTTATGCTCTTCCATTATGTATACATACGTAGGCAGCTACGTAGTGAATTGGAAGGCAAGTGGAACAACGGCCGCGGGAGCGGTGCGCAGCGGTGCGTCTCTTACATTTATGAATATCGTGAGCTGTCGTTATAAATCGCGGCTGGCAGGCGCCGTTCCCCAGGATCGCAACGATCCGCCGATTTCCTGTTGCGTCCTGTTCCAACCTACCCTTTAAAGGTTGTAGGTGCGTCCGAGGCGGGGGCCAATGTTAAAGGTGGCGCTGTAAAGTTTGGGATTGGCGCGGAGGGTATTGAACGGGGGTTGAGAATTTCGGTAACGTGGGTTTCGTTAATTTTCCGGCGCAGCTTAGGGTAGCCTGTCTGGAAGCTACTGCGATTTGTAGGACTCTATGATTTTGCAGTTGGGGAAATATTAGACGAAAGGAAATGGCGGATGATAAGCGAAGTTTCATATTTGATTTGAAAAATTTACGAGGATCACTAACGAGGGAAATTAGGCAACCCAGAAATTCCGAAAATTATGTAACTTTGCGCGCAAGTAGAGTAGCTCATGGGCAAGACAGACCTATTTTTTGTTTGTGCCACAGTGCGTTTTTAGGGGGTGAAATCACCCCTCGAAGAGAGGTAGAATTTTCTTTTTCCTGGAATATCTCGAGATAGGTGAGAGATATTAGAAATAAGTTCAAACCAAAGTTGCATCTTTTTTTTATATCTACAAAACTACGTAAAAGTAATTGTCGAAAAATCCATACTTTTCAAATTACCCCCTCCACCAGCAAATCGTTAATTCGATAATTATTTCTTCACAGTTTTGTAGATACACAGAAAGATGCAACTTTAGTTTAAACTTCTTTCCAATATCCCTCACCGTTCTTCGGACATTCCGCGGCAAAATAGATTGTGTATTTTATTCGCGGTATGCCACCAACCAAAAATAGGTTTACCTTTCGAACGAACTACTCCACTTACACACAAAGTCACATACTGCTCTGAACTTCCGGGTTGCCTAACTTCAAAGCAACCATCGCCCTTCGTTACTGGAAGCTGATAATAGTCTATAAACTTCGCTTATCAGCTTCGCATTAACCCGTTGAAACGAGGGTAGAAGGAGCCATTGATAGAACCATTCCAATTTTTTGCTCCCTGAAAGAATTCTTTCCACGCGTTTCCCGCCTTTTTGCCCGCTCCAGAGAGTCGTTAGCGTTGCCCCGTTAATTAGACGAATGCAACGGGGATCGAATTCGCGTTACACAGTCCCGAGCGAAGTGAAAAAGGAAACTCAAAGGGGAGGATTGAACGGACGGTGGGAAAGCGTGATCGCGTGGATCGAGGGGAGACGTTTGTCATCGCCGATTGTATCTTGAATTGATTCGCGAGACGTCGAGGGAGCGTCAGCGTTGCTGGTTACCGAAGCCCCTCGTTGAATATTCATTTTAAAGACGCCAGCGCGTATTTGCGATGGTCCGCGGCCGCGGACAGAATGAGGGGAACCAGCGGCGATGGTTCGCTTTCAGCGACATTACGCGCACGCTAATGTAATTTGATCTTAAAGCGGTGCGAACGGCTGCAAACCGCTGCGTTCGTAATTAACTTCCCATCGTGCAGCGGCGTCCGTTTTTAATTAAAATAGGATATCATCCAGCCGCTGGGAGGCTTATTGGGGGAACGGGACGGAAAAACTATTACCCCGCAACCTTGCAATTACTGCGAGAATATCCCTTCCGATGCAAAGACCCGTTTCAAAAGGGTCGTTACACGAGTCTTGTTATAAGATCTTCTTCCAGAATCATGGAGACGTCTTTTTCCTGCGTTCCTTTCTCCATTCTACCATTTCCTGTCCTTTGCTCTCTGTCGTATCGAGAGGGGTGATTTCTTTTCGCCTATTCTTTTCTCGGATACTCGTAGGATTCTTGTTCTGCAATTAGACGTCCCTCAGGGACGTCTGTTTGTGCCAGAGAAATGGAGATTTGAATTTAGAACGTACGTCAGTGGGATGCCTGTTTTTTTTTTAGGTGTAGCAGCTTTCTTGTGTGAAATTCTGATGACTCCCACGATCCTATACGAACCCCTATTTATTAACTTTGTTTACTTCGACGCACTTGTTTACTTCACGATCCACTTCGGTGCTCCCAGCATGCACGCAGTCACGGCTTGTAGCGAGGGGGCTTTTGGTTTTGGCATGTCACGTGGAAAGAATCGCGCGATGCAGGCCGAGAAGAATAGGGGTTGACGTGTGAAGGAAAAGGCCGTGAATCGAGAGCGGGAAGTAAAAGGATTGGGGTGAAATTGTGAGCTGAGAGAAATGAGGCTTGAAAATACCGAGAATGTGTAGGGTGGGGGAGGTATTGAGTGTAGAAGACGCGAAGAAAGTAGGCAGGTTATTGAAAATACTGAAACTATTAATTTGGCAGATCTGAGAGTTGTTAGGATTCTGAGAGCTTTTAGAGTTCAGAGAGTTCTAAGCGATTGAAGAGTTCAGAGGGACGAGAAAATTGAAAACTAGAAGGACTCGCAACCAAAAGCCATAAGGGAACTGAGAATTAGACACTAGCTGCCTGCTGCGAACTGCTTTGCCACGTGTCAATCTTTTACACAACAGTATAAGAAGCACGATACTATAACATCAATCACTATTCAACGCTTTCAAACACTAGGGTAAAGGACCCAATTACTGTCACCCCAAGCTGCTTTACGTAAAATAACGACTAAATCGTATAAAATACTGCATACATGGAATTTAGCATACGATTCAAACCGTTATTTGTACGATACAAAAAACAGTACTTAATTTTTTCCTCGTTAATTTGAATAAAACGATAAAAAAATTTAAGCGAATATTAGGAGAATGGAGACGATGACTTCCTTACTAGCGAAAGCGAAAACAAGGCATCAAAGGAAAAGCTGTAATTGTAATATTTAAGCTATTAACATAATAAAGTATAATGTTTCAAATAATATAAGCATCATAGAAAGTAACAAAGACCCGACTTCAACGATTCATTAAGTCTTTTTACTTATTAATTGGGTGACAGTGATTGGTACAAGCGTTTCAAGCATTTTGGCATTAGTGTCGTAGCAGTATTTGCTCCTGTACATGACACGACGTAACCTTAAAGTGTGATAAACAGTATTAGGTTAGCTGGTAGTAATCGGGGTGTCAGTAATTCATTCAAATACACTTGAAGAGTGTCATTAATAGATCCCCAAATATATTCCTGAAACTGATGAATTTATACATAAAAATCGAAGTTTTAAGATCCACCAAACTTTTTTCATCTAGTAAACATATTAAACAATAATAAATAACAAGAACAACATATACTTTTAGTCTATAAGTAGATAACTGTAAGATAATCTCAGCGTCAACGCTTAATGTGTCAGTAATTGATTTACCCTATCGCAATAAATAATACTCAATCTAATTCCCTCCACATCCACGAACAACCAGGAAAACCCCCCTTTGGCAAAAGCTCGACCAAAACGCACCGCGCAAAAGAAATGATCGAAATTCGGTCAGCACATATTCCCCGAAATACGCTACAACGGAAAAACGTGATTTGCTTTTAATACAATTACCGCCCCCCGCCCCCGAAACAGCGAAACAAGGAAAACCGATAATCCCTTAATTAATGTGCAATTACGCCTCGCCCCGACAAACGCAACGGTGCTCGCACCGTTCGGTGGCCACCGTGCGGAAAATTTTCGCCCGTCGTTCGCCTCAACTCGATTTCCGCCGACAACAGGCGGCGGGGAAAAAGATACCGCTTGAACGTGACGCGACGTTTAACAGTGGCGGCGTGCTAGCCTCGGATTCGAGCACGGTCCCCGACGTAACGCGGGTTTCACGAGACAGATGTGCGGTAAACGCCTGATCCGAACGCATATAAATCGCGGTTTGATATTCCCGCGATGCCGTGTGCGCGCCCCCGTTTCGTGGATTCCGCGTTACGAACAGGGCGGATCATTAAAGCGAAAGCTACTCGCGCGAGGAACGTGCAGAAACTGTTACGAGCCACCCTGTATCGATTCTGGATACAGACAGGTGGAGAAGAGAGGGGGGGGGGAAAAAAGCGGAGGGACTTTAAAGCTTCCCCGAGCTGTTATTCCTTCTTCCCTTTACGCCTCTGGTTTTCTCGCTGGGTTCTCTTGACGGTATTACGCGCTTTAGACGTCCCTCCTTTCGGCTTCCACTCCCACGGTGAATCCAAGATTCTGATTCCCGATTAGTGTCGAGTGAAGGTGAATTGAAGTGTTTGTTGCCGATGATGCTTCGCCGAGAAAATTCTAATGGACCGTGGTGGATTTAACGGAGTGTTTTGGGAAGTCACCCGAGAAAATTTGATTTGAGATTGTGGCGGCGCGACGTCTACTCTGAGATCGTTCAGAGTTTAAAGGCGGAAATGATGAAAGGGGAAATTGAGAAGCGTGGCTTGCGCATGTAGTTCGCTCGTGAATTGTATGCGGGTGCTGTCAGAGTTGCTCAGGCTTGTATGGATAGGGTAATTCCGGGTGAGATGGCTCGAGCAAGTTTATTTTTGCCCTTTAAACAACCACTAAATTTACTATGTAAATTGCGTAATTTACGGTTTTTAAAAAAAAAAAGGGTGAGCCATCTCTCCCCGACTTACCCGACGTGAAACGAAGTAGATGGTAATTAGTAATAGTGGCCGAGGGCGCTGGCTAAGTGGGAATATTGAGGGTGCTAGAGGAGGTAAGAAAGTAGAGAGAGTGGAGAATGCTAAGGGAACTGAAGCAGAGGGAAGCTGGGGGTGGAAGTTTGGAATGTAGCGAAAGATGGAATTCTGAAAACCTTAGACATTCTGGAGGCACAGAGTGCGTTACAAGTGCTTAGAACTCTTAGAAAGATAAAAATTGAAAATTGTCAATGGAAAAAGGAAAACCGAGGACTAAGAATTTATCGAGGATTCTCTTACCTCAGAATTGAATATTAAAAATTTAGTAGTAAGGACAGGATATTGTTGGAATTATGCGCATTAAAAAAGGGGAATTTTTTCTCTGAGCTAAAAACTTGCGGATCTACCAATATTGCATTTTTGTAACGGTGCAAGCATTCAAGATTTAAAAAATAATTCGAACATGGATGATGGTGCTCCATTTTCCATTATTCCCCGAGTTGTGCGGTGTCCATTGTTACTTAAAGAAAGTTCTGCAGATTCGTACAGATGATCGATCAATAAGAAACTATTATATAAACACTCTCCAATTTGAAAGCCCGCTTTGAAAGTATATCGAAGACGATTAAATAATTACTACCAGCTGTAGTGATCACTATAAACAATACCATTCGCCATCAAACTCAACTATTTTTACTTCAATTTTCCTAATCTCTAAGATTCCAATTTCGATATTCGATTGCCGTAAAAGTAAAAAAAAAAATTTCTAACTCAAAATTTGTTTACAAACGATATTTGTTCACCGAGTGCCGCTATTCGTCGAAAAGGTCCACGGTCCTCGCAGTGGCGTGCTTTTCAATTTCACAGCAGAGTGGACAGATGAAATCACGCGATTCCAGATAAAGCAGACTGGCCAGAAGCTCGACAAAAATTTCAAACAGATAAGGCCTTCAAGTTTTTCTCCCGTTTAAAGGAGAACGAACAACCACGGCTGCTATTTACTTGCTGCTTAAATTAATTTCGATACACGGAATGTGATCGAAACTCGTTATTTGAAAGTTTCTAAGAAACCTCAACAATTCACGTTTTGTTGAAACACGACACGTACGCGCGTGGCGCACTTTTATCTCTACTTTAAAGTCGCCCTCTGCTCTAATAACGTCAACCACAGACTTATAAAAATCTCGCGAACAAAGTGGCAGTTGTCAGGACTTAATATTAATATTTCTATCGTTCTTTCTGCAGAATCGTTTGAGGAAATTTAATTGTACGATCGAAACAATAGTCTATCAGCAATCTGATCAACGTTTTAGAATGGAGAGTCTACAAGAGGATACTCAAACCTTTCCCCTTTAAATCTTACGAGCCCAATCTCTTCCTGCTAATCTTTCCTCGCTTTCCAGCCGATTCAACTTTAAGGAACCGAACCGTCAAACTTCGTACAGAGGGGATATCAAATCCTTGCTAATACGCAATCATCTCCTTACCGTAATTACTATCGATACCTATGCAAATTTTTCTTCGAGTCCCACGGGAAAATTCCACGGGGAATGGTTTCAGATAATTGCATTTAATGAACGGGAATGAAATCGAGTCGCGACTGATATTTCGGATGTATTTACAAATCAAACTAACGATGCCATCGAATATTAATAGTAATATCTACTTTATTATCTAACTGTAATTTTTAAACGACTATTTAGGATTCTCGGTGCTCTACTATTGAAATATTGTAAAATCTAAATAGTGTCACATTTAAAAATTTTAAAATCTAAATAGTGTCACATTTAAAAATTGTAAAATCTAAATAGTGTCACATTTAAAAATTGCAAAATCTAAACGACTAATATTTAAATATCCTGCAATCCAAATGACATATATATTATAATTGTAAAATCTAAATAGTGTCACATTTAAAAATTGCAAAATCTAAACGACTAATATTTAAATATCCTGCAATCCAAATGACAAATATTATAATTATCTAAATGACCCTAATACCCGACTACCCCGATATCTAATTGCCCTAAATCCCTGTGCCCCAATATCCAACCGACTACGCCCGAAATTCGTAATTGAGGCATTTGATGGAAGAGGGGCACATATTTCCCTTAAATCGTTTAAATCGACTCAGTTGTATATATATACAATATACCAAGGATATTACTCCTCTCGCGTTCAGATTAGCCAAATGCTGCTTTACTACGTAGCGTGATCGACACGCAGCTACGTAGTCGCTAAGCGATCGCGTTACCGTGCTGTCGCGCAATAAGTACTTTTGTTTCATAGTGGGTTTTCTGTCAGCGAGGAAACACGGAAAATGAGGCGAACATCGAAGAAGCTAATTTAGGAAAGAGAAAATTGATTTGTAAGACAGCTGCAAAAAATCGAAGGAACTGATACTTACTTAAAACATAACATTGTCTATTTATTTTTGCACTTCACTTTCTACCTTTTATTCGCGCAATGTAATGTAATGTTTTATTTAAAAAATGTGCAATCAAGTGAGCGAGCAAAATTGTATTTAAATAACTAAACAAAGAAGCAAGTTTGCTACGAATTTGCCAAATTTAAGAAAGACTTCTGTTTTAAAAAAAAATTGTTTTAATTGCATTACTTTTTATTAAGTTACAATATAATGAAAACTTTGAAATTGTTTTCCCTGAGATGTGATTTGGACGTGTCTGCCCTTTTCCCGTGAAATGCCCCGATCACCCTTACATCTATTTATCACGTATAAACATTAAACTCACGCGTGCTGTCGTACCGGATACCATTCAGCTCCTCGAGGCAGGGCAGCGTGGCGGTGGTCCCCGGAGGGGTCCTGGGCCAGCACAACAAGGAGTCCCAGTCGATCTCGCATCCCGCCTGCTCCTCCAACCGCCTCCCAAGGGACAGCCACTCCAGCTCCTCCTGGTGTTTCACCTCCAGACACTTAATCGCCTCGGGGTTCAGCGATTCGT
This sequence comes from Andrena marginata, assembly GCA_963932335.1. Classification (NCBI taxonomy): domain Eukaryota; kingdom Metazoa; phylum Arthropoda; class Insecta; order Hymenoptera; family Andrenidae; genus Andrena; species Andrena marginata. The sequence goes on from OZ010660.1 coordinate 4,116,685, forward strand.
TCAACTTGTTGATGTAATTCAAAGCGTTCAGCACGTAATTACCGGCGGCATCGAGGGCGGTCTCGTTGCCCGGCTGCCTGGCCATGTCCGACTGAGGCGAGCCGTGCCCTTCGCGCAAGGTAAACACCGCCGTTGCTCGCGGCGAGTTCGTTCACTCTCGCCGCGCCGGCGAACAACGCCGAGCAAGATAATCAAAACGATCGCCGCCCTTCCAAATTCCTCCGCAGTGGCATCAATCGTCGGCCAGGCCTCCGTGCCAAGCGAGCACAACGATTCCTGTATCTCGATCGTTCCCACGCAACTTGAATGGACGTCGAACGGTGGCGCGGGATCAGCGAAGTCGATCGAAAGGATTACATTCCCTCCACGTAGTTCCGCAAGGTCACGTGCCTAATATCAATCGACCTCGATTCTTCCGCCATCCCCAACACGCTATTATTCCCACCGTGTTCCTCTAGGAGAAGAAGATGGCCCTGACCGTCCAAGGGGTTCCTCCTGCGATGCCGGCGATCCCTTAACGCCCGTTGCCATTAAAAGAGGGGTTGGTTAATCCTCCAGGATCCAGGAATATGCCGCGAGCGCAAAGGCACCAACTAAAGGATCCCACGGAATGTTTAATCTTCGCGTATACTTCTTCAGCTCCTGAGATTCCCGCCTACCAGATCCTCAGAATCAGGAACGTCGATTCCAGTTAAAATAGAAGCGAGCCCCCTGGGTCGTTTTCAGATCGATGTGACTCGCCGGGTTCATTGAATGTTGCCTGGGGGGTACCGCGGAACTGTTTTTCGATCGATGCCTCGATAGACACCTCCCTGATCCTCCAGCCTCGCTGGATTTCCAGGCAGACAATTGCGGCGGCGGTTTCCAGTAGCGGGTAAAATCGACTCAGCACGCTGGGAAGTTCCTTTTACTGCGAGAGTTTAATCCCTCCACTGGGAAGCTTCTCATTAACGCGATATTACTTTGGGGAACAATACCGTTGATGCGCGGCGCGAGCTGCTCGCGGACTCCTATCGAGAATTCTCTTTCCTCCTACGTCGAAGGACCTTCGCCCCCCGGCAGCGTCTCCCGCCGGAACCCAGTCCCTCGAAGCGCTGAGTTGCCGGAGCTGCCAGCCCGGGGGTATCTATCACTTTCGAGGACTAATAATCCAAGTTGCAGGACTCCCCTAACAGGTGTTCCATCTATTGCCCGCTAACACCAGCGTCCTCGGAAACTATTCTCGGAAGCGACGAACAAGGGTGACCCGTCGACACCAGCCGCCCAGCGAGCCTGGCGGTATCTTCGAGAGAACCGCGACGCCTGCCAAACTTCCCCCGGAACTTCTCGCGCGCGCCTCCGACTGTCCACCCGCCTCCTGAAATTGATAGTTCTTAGACAGAAGATTATCGCACGCTGCTCTAGCCCGAGGCTCCTTATAATCAGCGCTTAATAGCCTCGCAGACGAGTTTGAAAACTTTCCCGGGTCCCCGGCTCGCGATTCATCTATATGGTAACTCGAGGCGAATCCCCCTAAGCCTTTCCTCGGGCCAACTTCTTTCCAGCCGGCTGGCACTCGATTAGCCGCGAGCCCCAAGCCGCTCCTATCGCTGCTCGCGGGGTGAACCTCGAGAACCACTGTCCCCGACTATTCCCCGGTAACGCGCTTTCCACGGATCCATGAATTCCAACGGCGAAAACCTCTCCGCAGATATAATTCCTGTTACGATCTCTCCGGGCCGGTCTGCTCGCTCCCAAGCACCAGAGATACTAGCAGCTCTTCAGCAACGCTCTCCCGTCTCGCGACATCCCGGACCATCGTCCCCCAGCAGAATCATACGTTTTATTATCCTCGGAACAGGCCTTTTCCGCGTGTACGGTTCACTTCTTCCAGGCTTCAGGTGTACAGCTCCCTTGACCCTACCCTCCCGTCGCCAGGAGCTAGCAACTAGTGCCTGTTCTGCCGCGGACGTCCCTCTAGCTAGCGCCGCTCGCATTTGCGGTAGGTGGAACCGCGAAACGAAGGGTGTTCGTCTCTCCTACGAGGGTCTCTCGCGGCTCGACCGACTACCGGCGAGCAGTGACACGCGACTGCCTGCCGCACGTGCTCCGACTCGCGGCGAGGCTTCCAGAGGACCGGCGCGTTGGCCTCGAGGAAGCTGCGTCGCGCTGTCCTGGCCTCCTCGCGGAGGCCGTCAACGGCCGCAGGAGACGGCCGCTCTCGATATGGATTTTCCCCTGTACCTGCAGCCGACGAGGGCAACTGCCTGGCCTACGGTGCGTGCACAACTAGGAGGAGCATGCGCCACCATCCTCTCTCTCTCTTCCCTGCCCACGTTCACCTCGCCCCTGTTGATCCCACTGTCCACGCCGACGGTTCCCTGCCTGCCTGTGCCGCTTCGTCTCCGTTTCCTAGTTGGGGAAACAGCTTTACTGGCGCGCTTTCGCGTCGACGGGCTTCCACCTGCCGAGCGGCTTTTTCAGAGACGCAGCGATAGTTTTGGCTTTGCTTGCCAAGATTTCCCTGGCAACAGCGATCGCTCTGAAGGGCCTGAGGGGGTTGAAAAGGTACTTGAGGAGGTTGGGTCGGTTGTTAGCATTCTTCTAGACTGTAAATTTACTGTTGTTTTATACCTTGTTGTATTTATAGTAGATGAGCGATTCTTTTGATGTAATCTTCTTATCCTTTTGCTGGTTTTCCACTGATCCTGTCCAGTTCTCTCTAGCTCTGCCTCCGCTCTTATGTTTTATTCATTCGCTGTTCCCTCGGCTGTGCCATGCAACCCCGTTCCCGCATCCTCTCCTCTATTTTCCCAAGTTTACCCATCCCACTCGCGTTTGATTGGTGTTTTAATGGCACGTCTCCTCCGCTTCGAACGGGACCGGCAGGCTAATGAAACATCCCTGCCCTCCTCGGCCGCAGCGGCGTGGCTGTTCCGCGGATCGTCGCCGACCTTTTCGCCGCAATACTTTTCGAATTGCCGGGTTATAAAAGGCAGATACGCTATCGAGTTTATACCCGTGCCCGTTCCTCGCGAGCAATATTCCTCATAACATCGCGAGAGGGGACACTCCGACGGCTATAACCCAGCCCCCGGCACTCGATCCCTCGGCCTCTGCGCCCCGGCATCCGCTCTGCTCCTCTCACGCAACCTGAAATCGAAACGGTCCATCTGTACGGGAGGACGTGAACGGACGTTGCGAGTAGCTCGCGCGTGCACGAAACCGCCATTGAGTTTTACGGAGAGAAATTTCCCTCCAATTTTCACTCCACCCTCCCCTATAAGGGAGTAAAGAGATAGGACAAAAGTTCTGTAATGTATCTGGTTTGGTATGCATAACGCAGACATCACTTTACGCGGGATCCCAACTTTATCGAACGCTCGTGGAGAACTTTCGATATCGTGTCGTAGAATCCTTGACTCCGCGATTTACAAGGGTGCAGTGGCGCATCCACGGGGATCCAAGGGGCCCTGGCAGCCCGCAAAGGTAAAAGGGAAAAAGGAGATATTAATGTAACCACGACCGAAGTAATTCAAAAACTTTTTAAGAAAGAAACGGTGGATTCTATTCTTTAAAATAAACTTGTGTAATCATCGAGAGAATTTTGCGTTAGAAAGTTTGGACTGTGGACGGTGATTGAAGTAAGGGAATTCTATGAGAAATAATTGTATCTGCATAACAATGCTTTGTCGAATGGAGAAGCGTCGGTCAGAGTTTCTTTGTGAAGTTCGAACGAAGAATTAATTACTGTGTTTCCTTGCCTCGGCGATAACAATGCGAGGGATCCCGTTGCTCTGGTGAAAGTTTCGAATTTCTCAGAACTCGATTCCCAATCTCTAAGCAATCATCCAGCGAACGCTCCTCAAACGCGAACCCGGTCGCAATATCCATGCACGCGTCCGCGCAGCCATCGTCGTTCAGGGACATCGCGCAGTGCTGCCTCGTTTGCTCTGTTATTTCTCGCCACCGACGAAAACGAAGCGCGACGCTCGACATGATTGAAAAATTTATAGGGCGATTCCACCCATCGACTTTAAACTACGGCGTAAAAATCGCGCCACCCCTTTTCGTCCACGCTTCTCCTCCTCCACCGTCGCGTTTCGCCGCTCGCCCTTGTTCGCCCCTGACACGGTGAATTATCGCCGGGATCGACGGGAAGACGGGTGCTTACTGCTCCCCGAGGGTGGAACCGCGATCCCAGTTCGCAGCAACGGGCCGGAGTAAAATTATGGCAAGTGGAGCAACGTGTTCCCCGTGAGTTACAAGGTTTTTCAGAAGGAAGTGAACGGAGGCCAAGCCCAGCTTCCCCGTGGATTCAGTTTACAGTGTTTAAGTTTAGGAGGTGTGGAGTTAGGAACTTCTGCGAGGTATTCGAAATGATTCGAGTTTAAAGTAGCTCGAAGTTCGTAAATTAATTTTTATAGGACGATTCAGAGATTCGACATAATAAATCCAACAATTTAAAGCCGGATTGAATGGAACTAAATTCTTTAAAGTAAATCAACATTTCGGGAATAAATATTTATTCCGGTTGCTCGTTTGATTTCTATTACGTCGTTGATTTGCATTCAGCAGCGAACTCGCGAATCGATTAAATCGCGTCGAGTAGAGAAATGATTCGATGGATTTGATTGTTGGGAATCTCGATGGGAATCTTTCGTGCCGATCTCTTCGTTTCACGGCCACGCGGAATTATACCGATTCCCGTGTAACGTCGTGATAGAAGAAATACGAAGCTCAGGCGGTGTTAATGGGGAATTTAAAGGGGTTGCGTGACGAACAGCTGAAGTTCAAGATGATACGGATGAGGATTGACGATAAAGCCTGAGGGGCACTCCTATTGGCTGCGAAAAGGTTTCCGTTTCGGGGGATCGTTTGGAAATAGAGTTTACGGGCTGCCCATGTTGAAAGTTGAAAAGTTAATCTGTTCGAATATATAAGGCAGCTTGAGAAAGAAGAACCGAAGAATATACAGACGCATGGTACTCCCTAAACTACACAAAAAATAAAGAAATATTTCCAAATCAACCCCGATAGAAATAGAGGTGTTATTTTTATTCCAATTCAAATTAGACTTTTATTTCGCGTTTTTGATCAAATCAAATAAATAACAATAGTAGTAAATTTTCTAAATAAAGGAATGGGGCAATTCTACTGGTAATTTAATATTCTTCCATACCCCTCCAACGAGAAACTAATCTAGATTGTTTACGACTTGCAGAAATGGGTTTAAAACAGTCTATATATTTCCATCAGGGTTAATTCTCGATCCTTTGTTAATTGAACATTTATTCTCTGTGTCTGTGATAACAGTAAACCCCTAAATATGCCCACCCTATTTTCACGCCACCCTGATACACCTACTAAAAAGGCTCTTCGATATTTAAATATGTTTGCGTGAACTAATTTCATTTAATGGATCGATGCGGACAAAACTGAACTAGATACGCAGATATATTTTTCACAGAATCTTAAAAACAAATCTGGAATTTTTAATATCCAAGCTGCGCCAGTTATTTTGCTCGGTGTTTCAATAACATTATCCTTTTGGAATTTTTAAATACTCCTCGATTTTTCCTCTTCCCATCAATCCCCAATATTTGCAGAGACAATGAATGTTGCACGAGCGATAAATAAATCTGGTATAAAGTGGCCTCGCCGCGAACGTGCATTTATTTACTCGTTCTACAATAAACAACGCGGAGCTGGGGTAATGAAGCCATGACACCCCGAATTGTTACAAAAGTTGAACAATAAAATTCAAGAACATCGTGGCTAGTTTTATGTCCGAAGTGGGAGCTTTGGAAGACGAGGAAATGTCTGCTGGTGGACTCTCAAAGGGATCAAAGTTCGTGTAGATCGTAACAGCTGTTGTATCAGCTCGGAATCGAGATCCATGAGAGCCGCTGGCTTCGGGTACTTAATCTGTACTCTGTTTCAAAGGGATTACACGAAGGCTGAGGTAAGTTATCCCCGCTGGTTTGTGAGGCTCAACCAAATAATTTGTCGCCCCCTCCCCCCCGCTCCCCCAACTTTGACAATGTGTTCTTTAAGTCCTGCCAGACAAATCTCAGGCGGTAACTCCAGCTGCGAACAACTCCACGGCGACAAGCAACGAGCAGCTGAAAGTTCCAACTAGGGGAGCTGCTAGAGGAGCTATTAGAACTACTAGGATAATTACTACGAGGACATATCGCCCCATTTCGACGCAGACACCTTATTTGATTTCACCGATTCTCCCGTACAGAAGGAATGTTAATAATCGGCAGGTGTATTGTTTATTTGCTAGCAGAATGAAAGTTTGCTTTACCGAAAGGAGGGTCAGGTATAAACGATTAAAACTAATCATTGCTTAAAGCGGAGGCTTGCGAGACGTGAAAGGAATTGTTTAAATGTTTACAGACGCTACTGTTCCCGGTATTTAATTAACGCGCACTTGAGCAATGTGCTTTTTTCCACTTCCGTCAGTCTCGTCTCTCTATTTTGGCTGGTGATCGAGGAAATATTTGAACGATTGCAACAGGTTACCGGTTGAAAGGCGAGGGCAGAATGAAAGACAGAATATTGATTCCCACGTAATTTCCGTTCCATCATGCCCAGTTATTTAAACGATGAAATTGACCCAGAATTCCCAAACGGTCTGAATTGTCTATATTCCAGGAGGACCGTGCCGTAACCTTGTTTATGCCTCACCTTCGGGGAAATTGTTCCTTCGAGAACGCGAGGCACTCTTTTCCAAATTGCTCCTCCAGCTTCTCCCTTTCTCACATTCAATATCGACCGTTTACCTTCGCGATGGGGCACAAAAGGATTGCCAGATGCGTGAACGAAAATTTGCAGGAACAACATTATTTACGAATATATCTGAAAAGCAACAGTGTCGTTCGGGTGGAAATATTTCGTTCAACTGGCTCCCAGTTCTTCGTAATAGAATTCTGTTTAAAGTGAGATACCGCAGCTATGGAAATACGAAAGCGTAGACCGGGAACAGTGACGAAACTTATTTAGCAAACTACGTGTAGCATTATTATTGAACACGGTCGTGGAAGCTGTGCAAACAGTTTTATATCGCTTCGTTTCAACCGGACGGAGAAAACTTCAACAGCTTTGAAAGGTTCTTCGAAGACACGGATAAAGCATGATAAAAAGAAGGAAAAAAAAAATAAATAAAAACAGTGACCAGTGGTGCACTCGCCACTTAATCTCGAGTGGAGCCGAGTTGAAGGGATAAAAATACATTCGATGCAAATTCGATAAAGCTCATTAGCCGATTATAGAAATTGATTTAAAGAATAAAGTCCAAAGTTCTCTTTTCTATTTACAAAGATTGCGGGTACTGGCTGCGCCACTGGCTCCTTTCCTTCTGTATATTACTGAACACGCAACCACTTAAAAATTAAACGATACATCGAGGTGTCAGGAACAGTGGCATTTCATTCCTCGAAGCTCCCTCAAAGAAATGTTTACATTCTCCTAAAGTAGTGGACTAGTCGAGTTATAAAAAAAATGGTCAAGTATCGAGGAATCCTTGGAGCTCGGGCAACGTTTATGCCACTATTTTATAAAAAAAAAAGAAGAAAAGCTCGAGATACGGAATTCTGTTTTATCTCTGATAAGTAGCTGCTCGTTACCGAACTGACAATAAAGTCTGAATCTGGGGACACTTTCGATCCAGCGAGCAATTTCATTCCGTCGTTTGAACGACGTCTGACTGATAAAGAAGACACTCTCCGCCGTCGTAATTGTCAAGTTACTCTGTGCGGCACTGCCCCCACCCCCCCCCCCCCTCCCGCTCCGATCAAATCGATGACCGGGAAAATTAACGAAATTACGGTGAGAAAGCAGAGAAAGGGGAAGCATCTGTCGAGCGGGCGCACAATATTGTCTCGCCATTCGGAAAACTCGCCGCGAGAGGACGTCTCTGTCTCTTGATTATCGAGTTACGGTACCTAATTAATTTCTGCTCGAACACTATCAAGCCGACACACCTATCTTTGGGAGCAAAACACCCCGCGGCACCAGCGTAATTGAATTCATTAATCCACCCTGCTCCTCCACCGTCTACCAGGCTCCCTCTTTTTCTCCTCTACCTGTTGGAGGGTGACTTCGCCGTCCCTCCATTCGGCTCCGCTGCATCTCGTATTACGGTGAACAAGGGCACGCTTACTCCTTCGCTTTATTACCGTACGATGCTCAACGACGGCACTCGTTATCCGCCGCAAAGGAACAACAACGCCGGGATCCTTGTTCGTTCGAAGAGATCGCGGCTTCGAAGGGAGTTTAACTTTTACCAGGGGCGTGTTACAGTATCGTTTGATCGTCGTGCTGGCTGGGAGCGGGAGCTCAATGGCCGGATGTAACTTGAGGATTTTAACGACAGGGTGGATAATAATTAGCTCGTGACAATTAAGCGTTAGGTGCGCGATTTGCCCAATAAGTTTCTGGAAATTATTCGTCAGGCTTGCTTGAATTTAATTGCAAGTGCTCTTTGGTTTAATTCTGTTTAAATCGGTAAGGGGAAGAAGAAGAAAGCAGCTCGAAGATGACTCACCTCGCAAGCTAAGATTCTTTGAAGTTACAAAATTTTAAACCTGCAATTCTTTGCTACTCTTATACGGAAATTGAGAAACTTGGAACGAGAAGGGTGCAGCTCCATTTTGGACAATTTCTCAGTTATGACACGTGTGATATATATATAAAAGAAATTCTACACCGTTTGGTGCATGTTTCAAGGAAATTAATAAAAATAGAGATATTAATGTTAGTAACTACTACTTATTGTGTGAAAGTATACATTTTCTATTATAGTGCTCTATTTTTAATATCAAATCAAAGCAATAATTTTATAAAGGTGGAGCTGCACCCCTGCTGCTGCAATTCCTCCTTCAATTACAATTCTGTAATTTTCTTAGCAGATGGGATAGGAAGAAAAGAAATACGCGAGCCATGAAATTACTATTTCCTTTAAATTCAAATAAAAAGGCTACCTTCTTCTACTCTTTTCCAATCCACTTATGCCTCTGCCAAGTGACGCGCACGTTCGTTCCTCTGAATATCAACCCTTCTCAGAAACACCCGGTCGAAAACAATCGATTGAAATTCAGCTCCACTCCGTACCAGACATCCCGCCGCAGGCTGACTTTACAAACAAACGAAACGCATCGAAGTGCACGATCTCGAAAATTCTATTTCCGTCGGAAGCTGCGCGCCTCGCGCTCCTTGCTCGCCGTTCCGTCCTCCCCCATGAAGCTCCGGACTTTCTGGCCCGCCACCATGCAGCGGTAAGCGACTTATGTAGGAAGAACGACTTGTAAACTTTCTCCCATAAGAAACCTGGAACCAGCCGCGTCCCCCGGGCCTTCTTTTTACCCAATCGCGATCTCCCGCTTTTTTTAACCTCGCAGAGTCCCTCGAGCCTATCCCTCAACTCACTCGTACTTTCGTTTCTTTCGAGACAAACTCCGAGAGAGATGTGAAAAAAAGTTGTTGCCACTATGTGTCTCTCTCCTTCTTCGATATTATGCTAAACTCAGAGTCGAAACGAAGTCTGCAGCTGGGTTAGCAGCCAATATCTGTACGACAAATCGAATTGTGGACCTTTTTTATACAGGGAGCTTCTCGTTTCGGCGTTGTCCACTTGAAAAATACTCCTGCTTTTGGATTCCAGCCAATAGTCCCATGGAGCTCATCGTTCATCTTTCTACGCCCCTCGTTCTTATCTATACCTTGTCTTATAATAAAGGCGGTAGCATCCTCGGCCATAAATCTCGAGTGGATCGGCCTCGCGTTTACGATTTCCTCCTGCTCGTTCCGGCTTTAGTCGAGGAACGAAGGAGCCACTAGGAAGCTACTGGATACAACGATGGTGCCTGGACATTCGACTCGTTCACCTAGTCGATCATCGCGGAAGAGCGCAGAGACGTTTTCGTCCAGTTGCAGGGCAAGCGGGGAATTAAATTGGACTTTCTCGAGGCGAGTTAGCTTCGATGCTCGCTGCTGGGTGGCTCTAATTGAAATGAAATTTTGAAGTTCCTTAAGGGATGGAGGATCGATGTCAAAGACGAGGAGGTAACGAGGAAAATAAATAAAGGGGAGCAGACAGTGCGGAAGTTTTAATAGCCGCAGAGGGTTAAGGAGCTGAAGAAACTTTAGGATATTTAACTCCCAAGGTCCGCCAGGGGTTAAAATAGCCAGCGATTCGGAGCCGGTCGAATTTGTGGACTAGACCGGGTTAGTTCCGAATCAGGATATCTCGATTTAGAGGAAATAACAAGGGGCTTTTGTTACTCCGCGAATAGGTGGAAAGAATTTCACCCACTGTCAAAAAGTGTATTTTAAAATAATTATTTATAATTAAATATAAAGTATTTTATCAATATTTAGTAAAGAATTATGCCTGACCTAGTGTGTAATCAAGAGTCAGTGAAATCTGTCCTACTATCAAACTACATAAATTGTGATTAAGGGGCTATACCCAGTCAGGCGACCGAAAACAGGCGAATGTTTGTGATTTTTACAGAGCTTTCTCCACTTGAAAGAGCAACATTTAAAGAACATTTGGTAATTTTCTCATAGAAAAATACTTACGCTTATAATAAATTAACAACCGACATCCAAGAAGCCTTTTTAGAAAGTTAAAGTCCTGATATTTCGTGCAAAAATCACGCAAAAAAATCAGGATCTCAAGTTTAAGTAGCCGCCGTTTTGTGTTGATTTAATATTTCGGAAATTCCCTCCGTTAATCAGAGGATACATTAATACACTAACTAAATCTTTTTTGTTTTTCGATTTTAGATAATTTTCAAAAAGGCTTCTTGTTACTTTGTTATAAACATAAACATTTTTCCACGAAAGCATTACCAAAATGCTCTTTAAACGTTGCTCTTTTAAATGCAAAAAGTTCTGCAAAAATATATGCCTCCGCTTTTTCAAAAAAAATTCACGAACATTCGGCTGTTTAGGTATAACCCATTAAGTCACTTACCGACGATAAGTTAAAACCATCCGAAATATCCACGAGAAATAAATCGTACGTACCTGAATTTATTACCCCCGCGCATTAACAACCATCCAACTATACGGTGAAGACATTAATAACGATTATACCGCGCAGGCATTAGTAACGATTACCCTGAATTTCAGTAGTATAGCCGGCGGTACGGCGCGACAGGTTGCACCGAGGAAGAAAAAGAGCCGGCCGGGCGTTTGCGTGGAGGATCGTTAAAGATTCGTAAGATAAACAGCGCGAAGCAGGTGAGGAGGAGGTCTGATATTACGCGTGAAAAGGCTCTCGAGCTTCGTCGACCTAGAAATGGTTTACTGTCAACGTCAATGGCGAAGAGGGAATAAGGTTTTAAACGAGATAGTAGGCGGACTCTTTAAGGCTGGCGATAAAAAAGCAGATCGACCGTTCCTCCTGCGTCGAGCGTCTCGCCAAGTGTTGCTCTAGAATTAAGGGCGAGCAGCCACGCCACCGAACAACAGCGGAAATCAATCACTAACTGCATTCGGCCCGAGCGAAAATGCCTTGGAATCTAATCTTGTTACGATCTAAAAATCCTTGTATCCTGAAAAAGTGACGCTAATGGGAGGTAATAAGTTTGATACCGAGGATGGGTCAGAATGGACCGATCCTAGAGGGTTAAGTACACCAGCGATCTGCGCGAAGTTCGGGTGATTTTTTAACAGAAAGAAGAGTTCCTTAAATGAGAGTAATAAATAAAGTGTAAAACGCTGCAGAGTTCGTGGAAGCTCGAAATAAATACAAGGCTAGAACTCTAATGCATACCGCAATTTACTATTTTCATGTGTGTGTTGTGTTATTATTGCATTGTATGCCTGTTCCACAGACTCAATTGTTCAAATTGGTGACCCTCGACTAGTACTAGGATGGAGTCGAAACGATCATGCCACTGTTCCGCAGTGTTGCGTCTGATTGATTACGCCTAGCTCGCGTTATCTATTCCATCGTACACAACGGGCACAGCGGCGGGCGTCTGTCCTCCAGTCGAAAATAATGAGTATTTTATCTAGGTGACTTTCAAACAGAGCTGAATAATTCGACGAACTTCGAATGTTCCTACCATTTCCGCAAGAGAATCGAGTCAGTAGAAAAAAGAACGATACTCTGGATTTTATTTGAGAGAGCTGCGAGTGGCGTGAAACCGAAACCTTTTGGAAATGTCCTTTTCGAAATCGTCTGGCTATTCGCTCACGCGTTCTTCGATGTAATTTGAATCCCATTTCCTCGCGGGAGGATAAACCGTTGGAATTGTTAGATCCGCGAGGAACGGTGGAAAAGTACCATTTCCGGCTGAATTCTTCGCCGTCGAGCGGGACAGTCGACACTGAATTAACGATCGTCCACAGTTCGCGCGATTCGCAATTCGCAGAGCGATCTTCGTTCCCGGGGCCCTCGATTTATGCAGCCGCGAGAGTTCTGCCTCCCTTTCCGAGTGTAATGAGGTGGAATCTTAAAGACGTCGCAGGCAAATAAAACGCGCAAGTGCCATCTATATTCCATGGATCACGGCTGTGATATAGGAGCCTTACATCATAGTTTACTGTCGCCAGTATTTCCGTAAATACTGCGAGCACCAACGATACGGCCAAGTGATTAATAGTGTTCGGTAACGATAGGGTAGATGCACAATTTGTGGCCACTTACCATTTGGTATTGTACCAGTTTTCGCCACTTCTTAAAAAATATCATGTTTCTCCGTGTAGGCAATAAATGTAACCTTATATTTCTGGCGGTGTACTAAACAAAATATTTATGATGTGAAATTACTCCACGTAATAATGATTTGCACAAGATAATTATGCACGTGGCCACGAACGGTACATCTACCTTATTCCTATAATTCAACGTTTCATGTTCCTTCACCAACGAAATTCCTCGTTTCGCAAATCTACATAACCTTCCGTTCGTACTCGTAAACATTCGAGATTCGTTTAAGAACGTCCGTCGTACAAACGTTCCTCCAATTAACAGAAATTTCAAACCGTATACCAAAGAATCCAGCACTCCTCAAAAATATTTCTCCAACTTGTCAAGTCTTCTAAACCTACCCATCTCTAATAGCTTCCACATACGTACTTACATTGGAGCGCTATGAGGTTAACCGGCAACAACTGAAATCGAATGATCCGAGCGCCACTGGGCCACACTACACGTATCTTCGCGAAAGAACTTCTAAATGGCGTAAGAAAAGGAAACTGCTGTGTCTCTCACCTTACGAACGATGTGCCTCCGTATCGAGACTCGTCTGACGTCCCGCGACGATGTATTCCGTACGAAGGCTTCTAACCGCCGTTTACGCCGCTAACGGGCGTCGAGCAATCTCGCGATACTTTCGGCGAAATCGACGTAGACGATGAAATCGCCGCGACCCTTGCGCTGCCCGTAGCCAGTTTCCACTGAAGCTACCAGCCGCCGGCAAAATTTGAAAATTGCCGATCTAGATTGACCGACTCCTATTCGCGTCGGTCATAAAACGTAATCTGCCAATCAGCTTCACCAGCGTCCCTCGCCGCGCACGCTCGTACACAAGTGGTCGGAATCGCGCGATACAAGGCTGCACCGCGCTTTCCAGGAGCTTCCGCGACCTTTGATCTTTATTTAGAATTTCGCGGCAGCCGGCCGCTGGGTGCACCGGAATGTCCAAACACGCCACGTTTATGGCGAAATACCGCGATGCACCTGGCTCAAAACGATACGCACGACTGAGGGCGTGTAAACTGGCGCCGTTACGCTTTCAAATTCCCCGAACACGCTGCCGACAGTGGCGCCGTAATAGCCCTTCATTGCCCGGGAATTCCTCTCCGGCGGTTACGGAACGTCTGGGGCGTCACGTGGTGCCGCAGTTATCGATACACGGTATCGCTTCGATCTAACATTCGAGGGTTTTTTTTTAACGGATCGCGATTTTTTTCTTTCTCAAGGTTTCGAGGCGCGAGACGCGATCTTCTTGTTACGGCGCAACGACGCTCTATTTACGTACGCTTTTGCATTGAGACGCCTCCCGACGAGCGACTTATCTTTGTCAAATATTAACACTGCCAACGCAATCTCGGTATCGCGGAACAATGGGTGGTTTCGTCTTTGAACAAGAATCACTCTAAAGAACATGATGTAATTCTTTTTTTTAGATATAATTATTCTGCTTCTTTAAGGATTTCATGGTACGATTCGCTGGAAAATTGCCAGCAAGCTTGGATACAGTTTATTTGGTTGATTGCAGGAGCTAGGAATCAATTTAATGTAAATAAATAATTGGAAACGAACGTTTCCGTGTTGTTATCGAAATCGAATATAGCAATACCGAAGAGGGTTTGGGTGACTAAATTAATTTAATGAACATGTAAATGTATAACTTCTTTAATAAAAATATTCAAGGGAAAAGTTACCTACTGAAAATTACGCATGCACTGAAAATAAATAAAAGTTTTATGATAAATGTATTTTTTTCTCTTCTCTTTTTAATTGCAGATTTATATTTCTCCGATTTCTGTGACGCACGTAAAAAAAGTCTAAATACAAAATTAATTTTATTAGCACTTTCAATTTTCGTTAATTTTCCATTCCACTAAGATCTAAGTTAATTTCATTATTTCACTTTCTATGTTTGCTTCTCGAAAGCCGGTTATACTTGCGAATAACAAAGCGACGATACCCTATCTTTCTAGATACAGAAGGCACGTAAATTACGTTACGCGTACGCGCGTTTAGTACGAGCAACTGTGAGCCTCAATAAAGATATAATTAGAAATTTCGTAAGTACCAAACTGTTTAATAACAAAGTCTCAATGGTGTTACAGGACGTGTTCGAGAAATATTTATTTTACATACCACGCGAGGATAACGTATCTTTGTTAGAAGAAATCTACTACAAAAATATAATATGCAAGGTTGCTATAATACAGGCGCTTATTAAGGGGGTAGACACGGGTAATGCAGCGCGCTGTATACCGACACAATCTGGCCCAAAACATGGGTTTGGGAAATTACGTTGTTTGTCCTTATATGAGCAAATTTTGGGCTGGGCGAGGTGTCATTCGAAAGAGGAAGGTTCAATGCAGCCCGCTCTGGTCATGGCTCAACGAGATTGTGTTGATATCTGATAATATAAGGACAAACAACGTAATTTCCCAAACCCATGTTTTGGGCCAAATTGTGTCGGTATGCAGCGCGCTGCATTACCCGTGTCACGTGGGGTGTTTACCTCCTTAAGTATTTTTAGGTCACTAAAAGAGTTTTGTGACTCAGACGGTGAGCAGAGCGCTCCGCATTGAATCTTCCTCTTTCGAATGAGATCTCACCCAGCCCAAAATCTGCTCATATAAGGACGAAAAACGAAAAATCAAAAACCCATGTTTCAGGTTAGATTGTCGGTATTACAGCGCGCTGCATTACCCGTGTCTATCCGTGTCACGTGACGTGTCTACCCCCTTAAGTAACTTTAGTTTAGCTAAATATACTCCCCACCAAGCTTAATACATTCTGTACATTATTAACAGAACTACCTCCCCGAGGGGATTACGAACTACCGAAACTTTCCAAACCTTCCTCCGCCCTGTACGTTCTGTATCCGAAACATTTTATCTCCCCGTCGACGATACATAACTTATTGCGAATCATCGTAAACCTATTCACACAATTAGAACAAGCTTCCGTGACAGAACTAAGCTCCATTTACATCGCGTAATTTACTTCTAGTAAATTGTTAGCCAAGAAATACTTGAAAAATCGCCCATCACGGTTTGTGCACATTATCTTGCGACTCGTTTTCAACTTCATCGGCACATATGCACACCGAATCCGAGACAGTCCCACCTAAAACAAAATATCTTTGTGAGTACGTGATAATAGATTGCTTAGACTACTCCACGTGGAGAAAGATGCGCAGCATTTTGTTTTAGACAATTACAGTTTTGTTTTTTATAATATATATTATGACTAAGGATGGGTTTCTCGAAACCTAGATAAGAAAGAATGTAAAATCAATGAGTGCCTTGAGAATTTGTGTATTGTTATATTTCTGTTTGTGTTGTGTTTGACTATGGTCGATTGAGATTCGCGCAGAAATTTTGCTCGCTTCAGTTCCCACAGCAAGATATTCCACTTGGGCTGAGCTCAGACGGACCACTTTAGAAGCCCATTACTATCATGAAAAATGGTTGTGCGTTGTGTCAACCACCGACAATTTCGTGGTACAGTTTTTTGTCGTCGATAAAAAAAAAGCGATAGTAAAACCACTGTTTTCTGGTTCTTGTGGGCTTCTAAAGTCGTCCCTCTGAGCTCAGCCTTACAAAACAGAATCAGTGCTTCAAGCTTCAAGAGTTTCGAATCCGAGTTTCGAGAATTTATAAATTATATTTGAACCCACCCTCGATTATGACCCAAATGTGTTTAAAACTAACACTACCTTCTTATTTCTGCAAAATTTAATTCTCCAAAGGCGAGAGATTTACTCCTAATAATTTTAATATCTTATTATATAATAAATGATAAAGATGGAATGATTCCATTAACAATCCCATCATCCCAGGGATGTCGTCGCGTAAAGTCATTAAATTGAAATCTCTTTTAAACTGTTCAGTTGCATTCGAGTTTAGTACTGCCAAGTAACGCAAATAAATCAACCGAAATTTACTTCTATGAGCGGACTGATGCATCCAAATTATAAGAGTTGTATGACAAGTAACGCAAAGGTGAAATAAAACGGTAACAGGTGTTAGTATTAAATAGATATTATTGCCTGTGGCACCTTACATGCAACTAATTACCGTGCAAGAACAAGACATTTTTATGCTGTCTGTGTTGAAGAATATCGTTTTAGTAGGCAAGCTTCATCAATTTTTATCTAAGACGAGGTAGAAATATATGGCGCGAGGAGCTACTATACCGCACTCACACATGTTTGCACGATATTTCAAAGCACCAGATTAATAAACCACAAATATCCTCGCAACGGAATATCAACGCAATTTCAATTTTAAAAGAGACCGAGGGGACCAATAACAAAACCAACCATAAATAAAATAGATAGTCAAGGGTGTAGCTTTCATTGGAATAAAATTAAGCAGAACAAAACGGAGAATGTAAAAAAAAATACGATTTACACAAATCAATATAAATGAAAAACAAATATTTACCCGATAATCAATTTAATTATCTCAAATTTATTAATCGCTTCAAACGTTATCGACAAGCGCTCGGTTTACGCATTAAAAGTAAAAAATTTCAATATCCCATTAATCTTTAAAACCCCCCCTACAAACTACAGAACTCGAGAGATAATAGGGAAAAAGGATTTTTCAAAATAATGAATCGATCCGGACTCTGAGAAGAATGTTAGTCAATTTAAAGTACACTTTACGCTTATAATTTGATTTCGTAATGTTCACTCAATTATTAATTAATTAAACATTTTTAACGATTATTACCTCGAAATTTCGAAATAATGCTCAAAGGGGGAACATTAAACTGATTATCGTATTAAATGGGAAAAAAAAAGAGAATGATGAAATCATGAAAATAAATTATATACCGGGTATACAGCGTACTATCAGGGTAGGCCCGGTGATGCGATTTATAAATGCGTTGATTCAGCTTGCCCATTATTCTTAGTATCTAGATATTTGTCTGCAAGAAAGATGTTTGCATATTACACAACATTAACTCAACGTACATCCCCCATCGGGCCATGTAAAACACTATGTGAAATAATACACTGTGCACGAGATTTAACGTTTAGAGTTACACGTGTCCTATTCATGTTTCACTTTCAACGTTACGTTATAAAATAGGAGCACAGGTACGATAACAGCACGTTATTAAAAACTAAACTGGAAGGAAAGATTAAAGCTTCCCACGGTAATCCCTGTTCGAAGCAACGAAATAAAATCAATTAAGCATTTGTATCTTTAAAAGAAAATTCAACTATAGATCTCTCGTAGTTGTTCCGAAGAACATTTTATGCATAAAATGTACTCCCTTTCCTTAGCTACTGATACTAATGAATGGTAATAATATTTTTTAACACATTAAGCGCCATAGTGACGACGCTTACGCAGCAAGATACACTAAAGAGGAAACAGTGCTTCTTTTTAATGACGATGTAACAAAGTGGATGTCACTTTTTCGGACATTTCTTCTTCTTTTCTTTAATAATAATGTATTTCGTATAGAAGAGCAGGATTACAGGAAAACCATCTGAGCTGACTGAATTTAACAGGTCAAGCGTTATGGCACTTAACATGTTAAAAGCGATCAAGTTATAACGCCTTCTTACTTTTGACACCGAAATTTATCCATTTACCGCCAACGTTGAGAATAATTCATGCACTGTGCAAAAATAATCAAATTATTCACAGTCTTAGATATTAACAGTGTAATTGAGAGCTCTTAAGAAGAATAACATTATATTACGCGACGTTTACCGCCGTAGAATATAAAGTTTCGCGAGATCGTTTCGGTAGGACGGGAATTTATCATCGATTTATTTTGACATCGTTTGTTAACTAATCCATCCTGCAGTTAATGCACGACTTCTTGCAAAAAATTCTCCGGACACAAGAGGAACAACAACTCGGAACAGAAGGGGATTACGAAATTTGTACCGACCTCTGTATAGAAGTATATCGAACGTCAAGCTGTATTAGTATCGATTTCCATACAAACATGCAAATAAGATGCCAAGACAAAGGTTCTTTCTCTCTTCGAATGTTTGTACGTAGAATCACTTACCTGCGATCCTAAGATCGACTAACGCTTTATCCTTCTGTATGTGCAGCGCGGTGAAGAAGAAGAACAGGCTCCCAATAACTTCCACGAACATCGTGACGAACAGCGCGTATTGCAGGCTGCGAAATTCGATGAGCGTGTCTTCGACTTCTTGGGGGACCTTCAGCTGGGCGTTCAAGCTCTGCTCTGTACGAAGAGCCGTTTTCAATCCCTCTGATATCTGAAATCGATCGAGTGTGCAGAATGTTGTTAGCAATCAGAAGTTTGTACATTTGTGCCTGCTGTCGCCTAAAAGCTTTCGTCCTAAAAACTTTGATCCAGATAAGTGTGGCTATTTTTACGAGAAAAAGAAACTGAAAAAAAAAGTGTTTCTCCGAAAATAAGAATTTAAATTCCGGGCGAAGCCGAGTTTAGATAGAGCTGGTTGTACGATAACAGAGAAACTTGGGAAATATGATTCTTTAACCGCAGAAATGGGGGAATGAAAGTGTGATTTATGATTCAATTATCAACCGAATGGATATTTACCAAACCAATGAGATAAGGGCTTCCCGCGTCTCCGAAAGCATGTGCGATAAGTATCTGGAAAGCTGCGGCGGTAGACCTCCTTGTAGGTATCACTACGTACTACGCATTGGTAAGTAACAGAATTTTAGAAATGCGCTTTGATTAAACTTGCAAATTTAAAGAGGGACGGAGTATTTTTAAATCACGTACCAGCAGTATGTCTGCCACAATAGACCAGTTTAAATTCAACGATAACTGTCCGAAGAATATTAACGTGTAACATAAAACAGAATTTGTGTTGACCGTTATGCACGCAAAGAACAATAACGGCACACTGATCAAAAGTCCTACGGCGCATATCAGAGGATCAGCCTGCGGCCACCGTACTCTCAATCTTTGGGCCATGAACGAACCTAATGGTACACCTATTAGCCCGGATGTCATTCCGATTAATCCGAATTTGTACGCGACACTGAAACATTTCAAACGCTGATAAGAGCAAACGATTTTGCAGGCGGGAAAATTAGCCGGAGATCAAACGAGGAAGACATACTCTTCTTGATTCACTTTGCTCCCGTTGGGATGTAACGAGAAGCCTAGTTTCAAGAATGTTGGAGCCCACCAAGCCAGCGCGCCAGTAACGAACGCCACGCATGTGAATCCAACGGTAGAAAGCATAAAGCTTGGACTGGAACGTAAAGAGAAATTATGAACGAGAAAGGAAATATAAACAGAACGGTTCATACTTACAAGGCAAGATCCCCGAACCCGAAAATTCAAAAAATTCTAAACCTTTATGAATATCTTGGGGATTTCCTTCTGATTACAACGCAATTTTTGTTTGCTGCCCAAATTCACTCGAAGGCGGTGAAATTAACCGCTGAAAATTCAGCTATTTTCCGATTTCTTTTTTTAAAGCTCGCGAACTGTAAGAGATAGGAAAGAAGTTTCAGGACAAAAGTTACTTCTTTCGATTAGATCTAGCATGTGGTAAAAAATCATTTTACAGTTCATTTTCAGGGGTCAATTACGCAACCATAGAGTAAATTTGGGCAGCAAACAAAAAAATCTGTTATAATTAGGAGGAAATTCCCTATATATTAACGAAGTTTCAGAATTCTTCGAATTTCCGGGTTCGGGATGTTCCCTCGTTAGTTGTATAATGTCTAGTATCTTACTTACTTCTTTATTAAGGCTTTCAAGTCGGTTGACCACGCAGTGCTCGTCAAATGAGCTCCGCCTTCCCTCTCTCCTCTAATAGGGTCTCTTACCAACGTAAGTAAAAAAATAATTGCTACCACGCCTAACATAGGGGTGACGCGTAGACCCCATCGCCAGTTACCGGCGGCTGTCGCTGTTTCAGCCCCTATTATGTACCCTAAGCCACTGGAAATCAAATACACCGATTGATACACATTTCGTACACGTTATTCGATACGTCGGGAGCGAGCTGTACATAAATTATGGAATTTAAGCTCACCTTCCCACTGGGATCGCAAAGTAGAATAATGCGAGCATTTTAGATCTCACATCTTTAACGAATAAGTCGCTAATTATTGTCGGAGCAACTGTGGAATAACTAGCTTCACCTATTCCGACAAGAGCTCTAAATAAGAGAAACCATCCGTACGACTGAAATAATGTAATACGCAAGTACAATACACAATTACACAATAGCAGGATTCTCGCGATGGAGGAGAAAAATTCATCGGTATTCCATTATCCCTTTTGCTACGATAGAGCAAATTATAGCTAAGAAAGTTAGGCTTAAAGGCAACCTTTTTCTAACAACGATGAACGATTTGCGGGCAATAGCCTCGGATCTATTTTTAGTCGCTCGTCCACCCAGATTAAGTCTACTGTTACCCAAAATCCTATAGTTCGGTAAGCGATAGTTCCTCGTGAGTAGCGAAAAGGCAAAGGGAAACAATGAGACACTGGAATTAAGGTAGGCTCTCACTAGGCCTCGCCTCGGCGCAACTTCCTATCGCACACAGATCTAGGCTCCCTTTGCCTCGGGTTTTCTGTACCTGAAATTGTCTCGGTTCATGTGTTTAGTCAGTTGCTCAGAAAACCTCTTCCTTCCACTTTCAGTGGCCACCGAAAGCGATTCACTTTCGAAACCCTCGCCTTCTCGAGGAAGAATCCACAGCTCGGAGTCGCGCTGAGACAAGGCGAGGCGCAGTGTGGGTGAAATTGTTGAAATGCATAAGAAAAGCGTAGGAAGAATAAAACGAGGCGAGGCGAGGCGTAGCGAGAGCCTATCTTTGTACCGCGTACTTAAGAATTACCTTCATATAGGAGCCAATAAACGTAGTCAAACCCCATAAGAACACGCCACTAGTCATTATAAGCGTCCTGTTATAACGATCCCCCAGGTATCCAAACAATGGCGCGAACACCATGTATGTTAAAATAAATGCAGTCTGCAATAGCCCGGACTCGTCGTTCCTAATTCCGAACTCATCTTTTATGTCTGTCAAGATTCCTACAACAATCACGCGCAGCTCTCGTGAGTTACTTTTTACCCACGATACGAAACACCAGGGTGCAATGGAAGTTGACAGTGCAGCATTTGCGCGGAATTTACTAACCAGCGATCGTGAAACGGTCCATGTAATTAATAAGATTAACAAAACACAGCACTCCGACTGTGGCCCAGTCACTCCTGCTCATCGACCTGAGACTCGTCGGCATTGTTCCTTTTATTCGTCTTTCTCTGGATGTGTTTTGAGCATTCTCCGCGTTTACCATGTGATAATCATACGTTGATATATTTTGAGTAATGCCCTCACCAGCCATAACACGGGGGGGAACTCGTATCGGTAGCAAATGCTATTTACATCGCCGGGAATTTGTCCTAGTTGGAAGAATGTACAGCTTAACCTTCCTGCATCATGGTTTAACCTTAAAAGGGCACGGGTCTACGATGTAACATATTTTAACGCACTGCGCCGACATCACTGACGCCCCGCCGAACACATCGACGAAATTCACCGCGACCTACGCGACCGCTACGATTTGCAAAGTACGCTATTGACTTATGTCCTACAATGTGATATCGGTGGCGTGACACCTCGCAACGTCACGCACGCAAATACGCGAACATAGTCAACATAGTCGCGCTTGACCGGCTTGACCAGCCCCTTCGCAAAAAGATCAAATAGAAAGAGAACGTCGGGAATCGCTGCACCGTCTGGCGGTGACGCCTCTGAATAAAACTGCCTCGTTGATAACACAGATAACTGTAAATGAGCGAGATAACGTCCGATAGAAAATGGCAAGCATCACCTCCATCTGAATTAATCCAGTTCGGAGGTGGGGACACGTTTGCTTATCTTCGTATTTAATTAGAGATAAATAATTCACTGTTGATTGGTATTAAAGGTGCCTCGTCCATCTCCTGGTGCATTGCCCCCTAAAATCTGATTCTTATGTAACGAACCGACGTCACTTACGGTAATTTGCATTTGGAAACGGATTTGCATTAAAATCACCGATTCCGGCGTTTTGGAACGCGCGATCGTAATCGATCCATTTCGGGGAATCGCTATTCGACGATTAAAACATATGAATGCGCATTGGCGCCGAATAATTCGGTATCGTCGGATATTCACTTTGAAATATCTTTGATCGAGCTGAAATTGTTATGCTAATGAAAACTTTGAAGATAACATAATTTCATAGTAATGAGGAAACACCTATATTGCATACTTGAAAGCGGGAATTGATATTGCAAGAATCACTAACTTGTAATTTGTGTAACGTAAGAATACGAAATCATTTCCGCCTTCGATACCATGTATTACAGATTCGAAAATTCAAACTCGCAGCACCATAACGACACGAAATTTGCACGATTTGAATTCTGCTCCGATGTAGAAAGCAATTTACTGTATTTAGCAATCACGAAGTGTTAGGGAATCAATGAAAGAAAGGGAAGAGCACCCTTCCTTCCGCTTAATATTTAATTCGTTAATTAAACGAGGCATTCGAGGGAATACACCTATTCGCGGAAATCGCGACGGACGGCAAGAAGGTGATGCCTTTTCGAACGAACCCGCCCGCTATACGTTAAAATTTTTATTTTTAGAAGACTGTGAAACTGACAAAAGCGCGGCGCCATATTGCGTGCTTGTGTTTGGTTACTGTTCTGGCGCGTGGTCGAGAATTGTTATATTTAATTAATTGCCATGTCCGATAACCAGGTAGGTTTCCCCATTTTAATCAGCGTTCCGTTAACGACAACGCCCCGCTATATAAATACGCCGTAACATCCGAGCGTGCGATCGTACGTTGAGTCTAATCGGTCTAACCTTGCGTACTAGGAGCAAAAACCCGAAGCCGGCCCAGGCGACGCGAATTCCGAATACATCAAGCTGAAAGTCGTTGGAAATGTAAGAGCACGCCGTTCGGTCAATCGCATCTCCGCTATCGTCCGGCGATAATCGAGGACCGGCTTCATCGTTTCACTTTCTTTTCTTCTTTTTAGGACAGCAATGAAATTCACTTTAGGGTAAAGATGACCACTCAAATGGGCAAACTGAAGAAATCCTACAGCGACCGTGTGGTTAGTCACCTGCCTATTTTCTCTTCTCAAAATGAACGCTTGTAGAATTAATGTGAAACAGTAGCGATAGAATTTTCATAACAGACGCGATGCTCGTAGCGATCTTTGGAGATCCAACGATTCGCAGAAAAGTAGCTTTCCTTCTTATGGAATGTACGATCGGCGATCGAGAGATTCTTACTGCTTGTATCTTGTTACGCGCGCGAGCGGTGTAACGAGTGAAAGCAGTTGGAGTCGGAACATTTGAAAGTATGCCAGAGTAGACAATTATTTATCGTACATGTACATCTGCGAAGCTTGAAATGTTAAACACGTGCAGTGCGTCTGCTGGGGAATTATAAATTACGAAATTTTTAATTCAGGGTGTTCCTATGACGTCGCTCAGGTTTCTCTTCGACGGTAAAAGAATTAATGATGATGAAACACCAAAGCAGGTAATTTAAATTCAATTATCTCCAAGTACAGTAGCGGGAAAGGTGAAGCAAGAATATATACACTGTTCTGAAATAATCCTTAGAATAAGAAAGCCTTGTTAGTAATAACAGGCTCGTTTGAAAGACTAATTCTAATAACTATTTACTAGCTACGAAACGGAGAGTCGCGAGACTAAGCTGTGCTTTAAGAAAGATTGTGATATATATATACGAACCGTTTCTTTCAGTTGGAAATGGAAAACGACGATGTTATCGAGGTGTACCAAGAACAAACAGGTGGTCACTACTGAAGAAATTAAATCTATCATTCAGTTTTAATACCTTTTAAAGTGAAAGTGACTATCGCAAAGAAATGGACAAGTTTATCAGTATGTATATGTATGTTAAAAAAGAAACATTATGTAATTTGGGTTTTTTTTACGTAACATTTCGATGTACTGTTCTACATTCCTGTAACGAGGCAAGTTTAAGGACCATCGACAGTCAGTTTCATACGATGTTATACACACACCCACGCCAAAAGGAAAACGAAAAAAAAAAAGAAAGAAAAGAATCATGCCTTAATGTCGCGCGTTTTGTCCATTAGTAACATCCTTCAATGTATCCACATTTCACGAACTTCTGAATTCTTAGATTTAGATCGCGAGAGTTTTCGAGAGTAAAGTTTTAATTTTGTTATCGGAGCAAGGTAACGATTATATAATACGAATATGATTTAACTAAATTTGTTGCGTTTAAGGTACATCTGTAATAAAAGAAGTAATTGTAATAATTTCCCTATGCCTTTTCAATGTAATTCGTAAAAGCGGCGAGAGCGCTCTTTTTTAACTTCGAGGAACTCTGAACGAATCGCACAGAAACGATTCGTTTCCTTTTCTCTTTTCACGATCATGGAGTAGTTGATTCGATGTAAGTAATGTGGATGCTTTATCTTACGCAGAGATGGGCGAAAAATTATTTGAAATAAAAATTTGTGTACGAAGCTTTTATTTCAAATCATTTCTTTACCATCTCTGATCTTACACCTTTAAAGTTCGCGATTTGAGTAACACTGGGATTAGAGATTCAGACTCGAGACGCGCAGATTATTGCTGTTTAAAACTGCTTGAAATTTTCGATTAGAAACATTTCTATATGGACATCCCCATTACAGAATAAGTATTTACTCGATGATTCAATGGAACAAAATTCCTACAAATTGTAATAAAACTTATTCTTGTACAGATAAGTAATATAGTTTTTGTTTTCATTACTATCGGGTTAAGAACTGATCGGCATTCTTCTCTTAATATTCTATGTTCGAACGGCTCGCTTTTCTCAAGCAATCTTTTCTTCTTTTTTGTTTTTGAAGCAATGAAAACAATTTAAATAATAGACATGTTTATAGTTAGAGGAAATAAGTAAGATATAGTAATAACATTACTTTAGTAGTATTCTCTTTTACGAAATCTAGAATATATTTAATGATAAGAACGCTCCTATATAACTAGGTTCTCGTTTTTCGTAATAAAGGCATAAAATGGATTTTGATATAAACAACGTTGTAATAATGATTAGGTTTACGTTTACTGAGCTTCAACCATTTCACAATCATGTTTACATCTGTCGGTAGCATAAAATACCTGTAATAATTAATCGGAAAAATAAAAATAATTCTTCGTCTTTCTCCATTTACTTTACATACAGCTTAAGAGAACAGTCGAAGAAATAAGATTTGCGGATCACGAGGGAAGGTTTTGAATTTAATATAACTGTTTATTTATACATAGAACAGAGTCGATAATCACTATTATTATTAGTCACTGTTTTTTTTGTTTTTTTTTTCTTTTTAGCACTCTAACGTGATATTCGTAAGTCCTTAACAGAAGTTGATATTCTTAAAAGTAGTTTGACTATATACAGATTATCTTGCGTTAACTAGTAATCCTAGTATGTGGCGTTCTATAATTATTACATATTTACAGTGATCCTACGTCTATAGAGTCTAGAAGAAGCAATTTCCTGCCTCGAATAATCGCGGTATCACAAAAAAGATCAGAACCCTCGAAGGAAGCTTCGCGTCCTACGAGCAAACTTTGTCGTTCCGTATAAAGTCATACATAACAGAGTGAAGTTTTCAAGTCTACGCTTTTAATTACACAAGTGTACGCGTAAATTGCTTCTTCCGAAACGACAACAGCTTATTCGCCACAGCTTAATCTCTTAACATTTATGCACCGGTGCGAAGAAATCAGCAAGTAGATAAATAGTTCGTTCGACAAAATGAATTTATATAGTTTAATTATACACAGCCCATATAATATATGCATACAGAAAAATAATGCATCGAATATTGCCACCGGATCCGTGACAGATAATTCTATATAGTTTCCCACCGACTGCTGCACAGTTCGCTTGCTCGATCGAATCGGAACGAAAGTCATATTTTCCCGTTTTCTCTCGCACGAGGACGTTCCGCAGCATTTGTGTCGCGTTAATAATAAACAATCTCACTGGTTGCAATACTGTCCGCGCTGATCGCGTTACTCTTCGTAACGAGTGGGTGTTGACTTGAATAGTCTGAGCAGAATTGCATCTGTTTAGAGTAGTAATCCTGCCAATTTAACGTACACACCGAAGAATAGCATCCCCTTCACCTTGTAATTGAATATTCAACCGCAATCAGATCTCGTAGCTTGCTCCTGCACCGACGATAAGTTTCGCGAACAGAAAATCGAGCCCCGCGGATCGTTATTTGAACTTATTCAGAAGCAGTCCTTTCAATGAAGACGTCAGTCTTTGATTCTGTCATGTTCGCAAATCTAGCACAACGCGCTCTGCGCCTCGCAAACTTTACAAATGACGAGCAACAACGGCAAACCAGAAGCTTCTATTTCCGAATGATCGAAAATACAGAAAGAAGGTTTTAAAATAGACTTTAATTATCGATAGAACAGTTACAATAATAAATTATAAGACGTAACGGAGTCCCTTTTTGTATTTTTTCATCACATTAAAAAATAGAAAGAGAGAAAAAAAAGAAGAAAAAGACACACGAGTTCAATACTCCTTAACAAACAATCGAAAAATTATCTCGTTAATAATCATGATAATAATAATAAAACGAAAGCGTTCGCTTTCAACAATTTCTTCGTCTCCTAGCGCAACCGAAGTTCCGACCAAGAAATTCAATCGTTTTTTCCGTCTCCGAAGTACAAATGCTACACACTAGATAAGTACTTTTCTTTTTTTTCTTTTTATTTAGAACGTAATTTATGTATATATATCTATATATATATATGTATATGTTCTTAAATAAAATGTACAAGGTATAATTCAAAACATACATTTTCTTCTCGGATATAGTCTGTCGGGTGTTAAACGACTATAAGCGACATTAGTTCAGCTCTCACCTCATTATCGTTTCCATTTTTTTCCGCATTTTCTTCGTTTTTTTTTCTTCGTAATATGCTTTCATTCGAATATCGTGCCTACTTACTTGCATCGTAATAAATATATAATATCCGTAAAGTACTCGAGCGATCTGTGTTAATTTCTTAAAGCGCTGTTACTTCTTGGCGAGGCATTTAACGGGGAAATAAACGTGCTGCGAGTCTTCGACTCGTTTGAGAAATAATCGGTTTTCGTGACGCCGTAGAAGTAGGTCACAGCGCGTCGCGGTGCCCTACCCACATCTTCTTCGTGTGGTCGAACCTGTGCGCCAGCCATTGCTGTTCCAACAATTGGTATCTGTCTTGGCTTAGGTACAAAGGTTTGCCGCGTCTATAATGGGACATTAGCAAACAGAACAGCCTGTTAATATCTATCGGCGATAAGTTAATCTGTTTAATCATAAATTCGTCGATAGAACTGTTCCAGAGAAGTGGAATTACGTACTTTAGATTCCCGTCTTCCTCCTCGAAGTCGTCGAGGTACAACGACCCCCACAAACAGGCCCGTCGGCCGCGAATCACGATAATGTAAGTGGACGTAACTACCAGATATATGCCGGTCCCACCTCCGCAGTCGATCGAGTGCTAGAAGAAAGCGTTACATATAAATGACAATTAAATAAAGTTGAAGAAGGGTTGTAACGTAACATTTACCTGGACAGCTTCGCAGACGTTCATCTGCTTGCAGCAGTTCTGTTTCAGGCAGACAATGGTACCGCACAACAAGCAGATGCTAGTCTCTTGCGGGACTGAGTGACACTGGTGACACTGGCGCTCGTGGTAATACTGAAGAGAAGACAGATAGATTGTATCAGAATCTAATAAAATTCTAACAGAGGTGAGAAGTATTTGACCGGAGAATAACGCGCTCAGTACCGTGAATATCTTCTCGTACTCCCTCGGAAGACGGAGCAGCTTCGGCACGTGCCACGATATGTGTTGTTCTATTAATAAATTTCTCGCCGCGTCGCTATGATTGACGAAAAGTAGAAACTGAAAGCACCACAGACGAGGCACCGAGGTGCTCGCTTCGCTATCGTGCCAGTTCAGAGCGACCGTCGAGTTGAAGATGTTCCAGTCCATGCGCTCCGAAACTAGCTCCAGGTAATAAACTAATCTAACGAACTCGATGTGCGGTATCCTGACGAAGGGCAGAGGTTGCTCGTACAAATGGTAACGGAGCAACGCGGCCACTCGCAGAAATGGTAAGCACATGGATTGTATCTGAAACGTGACGTTGCATTAAATCATGAGGCTGCCCGGATAAGCGACAGACCGTTTACACCCACCTGCTGCTCGATATGGTGCATTTTCACTCTGGCGTGCGGGGTGGACGACGAAGTGGATGGTTTGTAGGTATCGTCTGAACGATATAACGGAGTATCATTGAAAAGTTTGATAATTCTATAGAGTATAGCTTCCGAGGACGTGGGGCTGCGTTCGAGGCATTCTCTCCTTAAAATCGTCTCCCTCTGTGCTTTGGTGAGGCCGCAACTTATTTGTAATATCACTTGATAGTACAACAAGTTGTAGATTACCTTTACTACGCTAGAGAAATAGGCTGAAAATAACGGAGCATTTAGTACGGCATGCATTGTCCGGCGGGGTCGCCAAGGCGACCGTTTACAGACGGCGCATAAATATATTTCTGGCTTACTTTGATCCAAATGCAAGGGCAGCAACAATATGAATTGTATCAGCAGTGCGGTTGGATCTCTGAGAAGCAAAGGTACTTCCTTCCCGTGTGGTATTATGGCGAGTCGAGGGGCAGACTCGGCGGGTATTCCGGACAATTGCTGCAAGGTGTGCTGCACCGGCCAGGCTGTCAATACTCTTGCATGCACCGCCAGCACGTGTAGAAGTGCAACTGAAAGTAAGAGAGCACGTGTGAAACGTAGCATTCTCGGTCGACACTGAACGATCCCTGTGAACGGAACAGACAATAGTATTTACCTATGCAATCACGTTTTGGCGTTAAAGGTGTCGTAGTGGGTTGCGTGACGCACAGTGACCCACCGCGTTGAACAAGCTCGACTTCGAAATTGGTTCGAGCTACGGAAGTTACAAAGAGAAACAAGCTTTGGTGACTAGGGGAACAGTTCTTTTGTTTATATTTCAAGTACGTGCAACTGGTCATATCCTCCATGGCCTTTCCCATTGCCACAGCCAGATTCGTGGAGATCTAAACAACAAGTAATAACACATATCAAATTGCAGAAATAATGTCGAGCCTGTAATCGGTTGGCATTTGAAAAGGGGATCTTACAGGATTCTGCGGTATCTCCCTCAAAAAGTTATGCAGCTCGGAAAGTATTGTGGCAGATGACGCACGACGGGACCGTACCACTGCCGCGCATTCTCCCAGTTGCGGAGAGAGCGGGAGCACGGAGTTAGCCAACTGTCGACACAGGGGGCACAGGTATTCACCGCTGTCCGTAGCGAAACTTTGCTGTCTTTGTTGGTTACGAAGAGACTGCAAGTACGACTTCAAGCAGTCTAGATGTAGATGGTGTCCACAGGTTTGAACGTGAACCCCGCCTTCCCAGCCCAAATTAACAGCCAGCAGCCACGAAAGCTATAGTGATCGAATAAAAGGTTACGCAGACTGCGCGTCATCGTCGCCAGGGGATATTACGATTTAAGATTAAACAGCTTACAGTATCGAAATGACGATTCAGCTCGTCCGTTCTGCGATCGAAGTAGGCGCCGCGCGTGTCACTCTTTAATATAGGAGGATCTTCGTCGGACGTGGGTAGAACCAGTCTCTCTGACTGCTGTCGCTCGTGGCCAATGACACTTGTTGCCTAGGAGGAGAAGAATAACAAATTATTGTATTACTATTATACTAATAATCCAGCACCCATTGAAATACGTTCATCCATTACCTGAACTAATACAACGAGACCCATTGGCACATCTTCGCTGCTGGGAGTAGTTTGATTGCAAATCACGCAATCGTATTCCTTTTTGCTAGTCAGCTTGGTTGTATTGTCGTCTTGATCCCAATCCATACCAGACACCCCTGCCTCGTCTGAAAAGCCGAAGAGCACGTTAAAGTTCTCTTACTTCAGAAACCCTCTCTCAACGATAGTTCAAGTCCCAGCAGCTGTTTCACCTGTTTTCATCGCTTTCTCCATAAATTGCTTCTGCTTGTTGGCGAACTCCGCCATAAGCTTCTGTTGCCTCTCCTTCGCCTTCCTTCGTCTCTCCTCCTTCTCTTGGTGCTCCCTCTCCCGCTGCTTGTCCTCGCACTCCTGCATCCGTGGCCACAGCTTGTTTCTAGTCTCGACGATGGCTTCCTTGCACATCGGGTCTAGGTTGGCGATTTTGTTCAGCAGCTGCGCGATGAAGAACGGGCCGTCGCCGATCCGCGATTCTTCCGGCTGCGCAGCTGAACTACTGCCAGCCTCGTTGTCCGATATCGCGCTCTGTTTCGGGTTGTAACTGTCCGGGACGCCGGATAGCTGCGAGTGCAGCTTCAGCAGTAACGAGATTATGCTCTCCTCTACTTTCACTGTCTGCGGCTGCAACGGCCCACCCTCGAATAGGAAACAAAATCGACGAGTTTAACCTTGCGACACACTCGAGAGCTGCGATGTAAATGAAAGAGAGCTGGTACCTGAGGATCTCTCCTCTTGAAGAGTTTGTGGGAAGTGGACGTAGACGGGACAATCTCGATCGTTGTTACCCCGGAAGTGCTCAGTCTGGAATACGCTGGCTGGGCAGCAACTATTTCGTTGCCAGCCATAACGGCGGGTCGTTGAGGGGCAGGTGGTAGTGCAGGCTGACCACCAACCATATCTACGTACAATGAAAATTATGAAAATTAAATGCAAAGTATTAGTGCAATATATTTCTCGCGTGTTATTAATAGTCACTCCTTTCTTTCTAAAAAAAATGGGATAGATGTTAATATTTATTCTGACTGGTATCTCTCGGAAGCACTGTTAGTTTATGCGACGTACTACATTTTAGCTGGAAAAGTCTGACGAGGGAAGATCCCGAATCTGGAAATTCGAAAAATTCTGAAACTTTGTGAATATGTAGCGGATTTCCTCCTTATTACAAAGCAATTTTGGTTTGCTACCCAAATTCACTCTAAGGGGGTGTAATTGGCCCCTGAAAATCCGGTTATTTTCCGATTTTGTGTTATAACTCGCGAATTGTAAACTAATTTTTTTACCAAATGATGGATCTAATTAAAAGTAACATTTGCCTTGAAACTTTTCTTCTATCTCTTACAGTTCGCGAGTTATAACACAAAATCGGAAAATAGCCGAATTTTCAGGAGTTAATTTCAACCCCCCCGAGTGAATTTGGCGAGCAAACAAAAATTCCGTTGTAATCAGACGGAAATCTCCTACATATTCACAAAGTTTCAGAATTTTTCAAATTTCTGGGTTCGGGATCTTTCCTTGCGAGAGTAACGTACTGTTTAACGAAGGAGGTGGTTCGAGGGCAAGGGCCATGGATTCTTCGATGGATGCTGGCAGCGCTCTTTGCAGAGGTATTAAATCATCCGCGCTGTTACCATCCGATATAGCAACAATTCCTTCTTCAGGTGCGATAGTCATATGAAATTGGGCTATTAAGTAACAAAGAAAGAAATAAAACAAACGTCAATACAATGTTAAAATGTTAAGTTCTGATCAACCCCGAAACAACCATCTTACGACAAAAGTATCTTGGCTGTATCTTAATGCACAAAGTATAACGTACGCTATAGCGTACTGTGAAGCAAGCCAAGATATTTGCGAAGACTTGCACAAGATGCAAGTGGACTGTTCTGAATACTTTTATCCATGTACAAAGCTCTACCCTCGCTCGAAAAAAAAACATGCGAGAAGGGTTCGATAATTTAATATACGAAGATACAAATCTCACCGTCTGCTCCAGGTAAAGCGGGCAGAGAAGGTAAGGATGGAAGAGTCAAAATGTCGGGCATCTCGTCCGAACTTTCCCACTCGAATTCGCCTACAGTAGAAACAGCTGAATTTAAAATATGTACATCGAAATACAGATGCAATCGAAGATAACGGAGTCCATCGATTATTTCACTTACTGTCCGAGGTATTCGGCTCTGACTCTTCGACTAGAATAACCCGAGGTATCACCGTCCTCAAATTTTCAGACAGATTATCACTTTTATACCAGCTAGACAGATCCATGTCTTTTATCACTCGAAACGACCCATCTACATTGTACTGACACAAAGGATTCGCCTGGTAAAAGAGGCGAACGGAGATACAATATTAATCGGTAACCACAGGCAGAAATTATTAGCCACTTACAGATTTGTCAGGTATTTCCGCAGTAATCACTGCCATCTCTAATAGGTAAATGGTCAGTGCCATTCCATACTCCGATACGTTGTGTCCATACACAGCCTTGTAGAGAATTATGAAAATCATGGCGTGAAAGACTCTGGTGTGTAATACAATCCGTGGGTCATCGTAATCGGGTGAAACGGGAGCAGGGTGTCTGAATGGTGGCCACGGTGTTGCGCTATTTTTCAGTTTACCCGACTGTTTCACGCTAAAGCGGACATCAGATATTTTCAGCAAGAAACAGTGGAGGGCAGAGTGAATGTTTATGTGTCGTGGTAAAATTAAGCGGGAGGCTCTTACAGATTGCGTATTTAGAGTAGGGCTGGGACTATTTGTCGAATTTTTCGGTATTCGAATATTCGAATACTTCAGTTGCTCAATTATTTGGCGAATATAATTCGAATATCCGTGTATTCGAATGCTATTCGAATAGTATGGTGTGAATTATGAATCAAGTTCTTCAGGTTCATTTTTTTTTACAAGCTTTTATTTAGTTTCAGTTGTGAGGTCGTTAGTTTGTCAGGAAATCTTCCAAGCTAATAACTTGATTTATAATTCACACCATACTATTCGAATAATATTCGAATAATACCATTTGAATACTCAAATATTCGAAGCTTATTCGTAGCATTCGAATGCTTATAAAATATTCGAATATTAAATTATTCAAATAGTCCCAGTCCTAATTTAAAGAGACTCTGTAACTTACTATTCAGTGAAACGATCCATCGATATCTGAAAGTCTCTCCTGGGCACCCCTCTCAATGAAACGTGTAGGGGATCAAACAATTCATCCCAAACGTGTGGCTTAGGGCCATACATTCCTTGCTGCATGTTTCCGCTGGCTTCAAGATTCGGGGCTCTATAATGTGCTATCTGTAAATGGTATTGCATAGTTATATAATAGCACAAATCAGGTGAATCGAAGTGTACGATTGATAAAACGTACATCTGCTAATACAGATTCGAAGTCTCTGTTTTGGGTGGTGCCACAGCGTTCTGGCATCAGCTCCATTAACTGGCTATGAGTCTTATCTCCCATACATAATAAAGTAACCATTTCCAAGCATGACATCTCGGGGTCGGATAAACCTGAACAGATATGTTACGATCGATTGAATATTTAAGCTTTCCGCATTGTCTTAACGGCGAGAGGATAATGTAAGGACTTACCTAGATTCGTACGAACATTAACCAACGTGGCTAGAAATGTTAAGCAGCTTTCTAACATGGGAGTATCATGCTCTCCTTCTACATATTTATACTGAGGCGTGCGATACAAACAAAGGCTCATCCATTCCTTTATGTGGAACCTAACGAAACAAATAATTATCACTTACTTTCCGCTCTAAGCAAAGAAATATTAGGAATGTAAATTTGGTAGCGTATGAAACAGTTACTTTTCGATGACTGTTTTCAGAAAGACGCCCGGCTGCAGCTTGCTCGCGCACACTTGCAGAAGATACAGGTCTGCGTCGACCATGGAGTTACAGAAATTGCACTGTATGTACGTCATTGCTTGGCCCTTAATCTGAAGTCCATTGCGCACCCACAATCCGTTTGAAATTTCGTAGAAGGCAACCTGAACGATATAATTCACTGTATTAGTCAAATTTCCAAAATATTTGAAAGGGAAGTGTAAGAAATTGTGGATCGGATTCGACGCTGCGAAGACCTTGGATGATAGTGCTGAGATGGGGGCAGAAGAATTTTTGGATTTAATAGAAAGTAGGCGGTTCAAAGGAAACTAATTAGCGGGGATAAGTATAATAAAGCTGTAATAAAAACTGCTTTTGTAAAGATTATCCAACTGTGTCAGTTGATCTAAATAATATATGCGAAGACATTGGCTTACAACTAGCGGTGGGTTCGAACCTGATTTTTAAATTCTCGCAATTCGAATCCGAAATTTTGCAAGGCTTCGAATTCTCAAAAATGGAAATTTTGTAAGGCTTCAAATTCTCGAAACTCGAAATTTTGTAAGGCTTCAAATTTTCAAAAGTTTAAATTTTGTAAGGCTTCGAATTCTCGAAATTAAGAATCCGAAATATTATAAGGCTTCGAATTCTTAAAATCCGAAATACGAAACTTTCTTGGGTTTCAAGATTTCGACGCCTTGAGAAATCCATCCCTACTTATAACGTATGCATGATAAGTAATCTAACGGAACTTCCGAAGCCTAAACAGTTTCGTGATGACGAGGCTTTCATATCAGCTGCTATGACTATCTCATTACAGTCCCTCACCGCCTCCAATTTGAAACATTCCTTTCATTCATAATTATTCCACCATACATACGACACACGCATAAAAAAGATAGGAAATTCTCAATATGTAACTCTTATTTAAAAAAAAATTGAAACATTGCGAACAAGGTCGAAAAAAATAAATTGCCATTTGTGAATCATCAATTTTCGATAATGTAATCATGGGAAGAATGAGATGAATCATAATATTCTGTTAGGTGCCATGTGCATAGCAACGGGTATCGTGTACGAAACATCTGAACCTAAAATATAGCGGGAACGCTTCTGAGCGCTTCCCATTGTGTGGCTATGTGTGGCTGATTCGTAGATTTCATGGTATTGCCCCCACTAAACCGACCAATCCCTTCACTGCAAGGCATTACAAAACGCTGTGTTGTCAGTTCGGTACGACTCGACGACCGTCAATGGACGAGGACCGAGATACTCTCAGTACCGGAGGTGCCTAAACGAGACTCTCGCGCGTGATTAATTCCTCGAGCATTCCCTTAAAATGTCTCTTACTTTTACCATGACTGGTTCGTAGCTCTCGCGGCATTGACAAAGGAACTCTCGCCGATCTGCCGGGAAAGGCGAACAGAAGTCGAACGGGATTTGTATCAGTGATATTACATGTGCCACAGGATCGCGAAGCTGCTTTCTATCGGAATCCTCTTATCTCGGTCATAGCTTTAAGTTCTGTCGAGGAAAATGGCGGCGACTAGTAATTCGAAAATAGTTTACGTCTGCCTGGTGCTCAGCTTCGGAGGGTTCGCAAACAGTTTCGACGGTCTCAGCATTATGGACATAAAGGACGTATTACGATTCGGCGTTGACACGATGAGGGACGTCCTCGAGTCGTGGGAGATGATACGTCCAAAATCTCCTGGGGACGAGGAGAACAGCTTGCCATTTGTTTACAGAATGGAGAAAGAGCTGAGGAATAGTATATCAAGAGTATCGGACAAGATTGAGATCTATCAGAATAGAATGGAATTACGGGTGGACGCGGTAGTGGCCAGGCTTCTAACCGATCTGCCCTTGCAAGAGAAATTGGATCTGAATCTACGTCTGCTAGACCAATACATCGGCCAGATCAACGATCTGTATTATAACTTTGTAACGTACGTCACGGCGACCGCGAAATACGAGAGATACACGTTGGAAGATTTCGCCAGGACGTGTGTCTCTTCCAGATCGGGCGCCCTTCCCGATCTCTTGAAACGCATTCATCGATTGCTCGTTCCACATTCCGATGCAGACTTCGACGCGAGCATTCTCGTATTATTGGCGAATAAGATGCAAGTAAGTAGTGGGAAACTTTTAGATTTTAAAGGCATCTCCCTCCTCGATCACAAAATAAACTTCATTCCGTAATACCCGAGCCCCTCGTACATTATTTACAAGTAGAATAAACAAAGCTACGGTTCTTTAAGGTTCGAGAAATTACGAATCTCGATCGATCATTGATAGATATACATTTCGAAGAGCTATACGTAATCTCGGTATGCGTAACTAGAACCCCGTCTCGTTACTATTAAGCACAGAGTGGTATTAGGTGTGCAGGGATATCGTGACGATCAAGTGACATCCGACTGTTCAATTTACCACTCGTTGGAAACGTGTAGATAGAACGTTCCAATAGTGCCAAATTGGCTATACTAAATTTTAGTAATACATCGTGGTACTGCATCGGTCGCAAAGTAAAATAGTCGATAATAGTTTCTGTTAGTGTAACGAGAATGGTAGAGGGTACGAACAAAGGATAGCAGTAAATATAACAATATCGAAATACAATGGCCCTGTCTGCCTTGTTTGTGAAACTTGTTCTGGCGATCTCTCGCGAAGCCGCTCTTTGTGAGAACTCAACAAAAGGAACAATGGAAACCGGGAACAAGGAAACCGTATTTTGAACAAACGCGATCTGATAATCTATTATAGTAGCTGTAGCTACTTTTCGTCAGAAAAACTTTATCAGATTCGAAATGCTACATGAAAACAGTCGTTAACATCGATGTACTCAGTCCATTGTTAGAGAACATTTTCTCCGGGCAAAACATTTCCCATCTCTCGGCAAAGTCGATTCCTTTCATTCAAAATGACAGCAGTCGGAAGTACGACTCTGGATGCAGTGCGCTTTGCATAAACGGGGCTCAACGACGAGCGAAGCTAGAATAAAGAGGGGCATGCGCAGAGATACATAACACCATTAAAGCCAGTGAACGATTCCCGAGCTTGGGTAAAGGGGGGCGGAGAGTAAAATAACAGTGGAATGATGCAGATCTCTCAGTCGTGTCCGAGCCCACCGTGAAAAGTGTTCGTTTTGCTGCTTTCTCCCGTCGCGTGAAAAGCACGCTCGGCAATTTGCGTTCCGAGAAACGTTTGCCGAACGAATGTTTGTGCAACGGTGCGTAACGTGAGACAGGCTCCACGCAGCTCGAAATCATTTCTTTGCAACCACGAGGCGACCCAGTATAAGGGAACTGTGACAAAATCTCTCGGGTTCCAATTTTCGTTTATCGCCTTTCGAAAGACTGCGATCGATCTCACTGACCTTCCGTGACCTCCATACGCTTTGGAAACACTACTTTCCATTTATTTACAACGAATATCGTCGCGGGTGAGACGTCGGTTCGATCAGATGTTTTTAATTTTTAAAAAGCGTGTAGAGCCGCTCGAGGGTCCATAAAGTTTTATGGGGGAAACGGTTCGGAGATGTTCCTTTACGATATTGTGCTCGACTAACTGTACCGTTTCAAAGTTTCTCGCGTCTTCGTGTTTTTACACCGCTCGAGCGCATGCCTGTCCCCCGTTGGCCTCTGTTTGTAAATACGAACGGTTCGAATATGCGAATGTCGCGACCCACGAAGATTGTTCGGTATTGGAAATATATTTAGAGATGATCGAATAATGACAAAGTAATTGGAATAAGTAGTAGATGAGTGAAAACTCTATTCCAGACGCATTAATGTTTTCTCATTAACGGTAATTATTTTAAACACGATGTTCGATTTAGTACCATAGTAGTGAATTTGCGTGCTGTACTTTACACAGACGCTTAACCTTGGCCGAGAACATATCTTTTGTGTAACATCGCGGCAAAACAAATACTGCTCTTTATCTCGCGGCTTACTTGGAACTTGTATCGCAAGGGCACGTAATAAATTTCGTGTTGTGGAAGAAAATATAAAAATCTTGAACTAAACAATTATTTAACGGACGACCCTTTTCACATAAATTAAGGTTACAGTGTATGTGTAATAAGATTTTAACGCATACAAAGAAACCTTAGGCAGGCCTGCGTCTAATTCGATCCAGCCAACTTTTCTTTCCAGTAACAATCCGTCCCATACAAAATTCTCTTTTCTTTCTTCAATTCGTCGAGGAAGGAAAGCTGTTTTCCAAACATTTATTCGCGAAAGTATGTTTACATTTGCCAGACATTTGCAATGAAACTGAGATGAAGTAGGATGAAACAGTAACTCTGATTAAATGGATGTAAATCACCGGAAGCGCCAATAATTACCCACGGATATGACCTCACTTTAAATTGATTAAATGTGATCCCCTGGAAAAACATTAAGCGAGAACTGAAAGTCTAAGCGATAAAAATCCAGCGGGCGCGAGTGACACATGATCTTTCTACGATGGAAACATGCGATAACATCTTAATATGAGCAGCGACGTATCTGGTTTTTAACGTAATCATCACATTCGACCCTTACACGCAGCCTGCGCAGTATGTACACACACGTCCCCCTGAATAACTATACGCGCCACACGTGCATACAAGTTGCAAAACTAATGATACTCGAATGTTTTGTTCCCACAAGTTTCAAGGACCATTATTCTATTAGCGAGCGTACGAATGCAAATGTCCGCACGTTAATCACTTCTACGATACTGTAAAACTTCTTTCTTTTTTCCTTTCTTTCTTACTTCTTGGTAAGATTTATACGAAACGCGGAACGTAATTACTCGTGAATAAATACATCGGAAACCTAGCCACGAATTGGAACCCGAGAGACTGAATAATTCACAACCATTATTAGTGGAATCTTTACAACCTGTCGTATCGGCGTGTAGGTAGCGCGCCATTAAAATGGATCAACAGTAGACTGCATAGATATCATTTATACGAAGGAACAAGGAAAGAGCATCGACAATATATCGAGTGGACAAATAGAAAATGGAGAAAATGAAAGTTCTCGTATACTCGCTCCTCCTCTTTGCGATAATAGGAGTGAGAGGCGATTTTGGGAACGACGCCACGGAAATCGATGAAATGAGGCACAAGCTGCTACAGCGTGAAAAACTGTTGGAAAAGGAATTGTTGAACCCAAGGCTGAACGTGTTGGGACTCGACGATGAAAAGTATCTCCGACTCATAGAGAGTTTCAAGACCTTCGGTAACGAGCTGGACGAAAAGTTCCCGAACGGCGGTTACGACTATTTAAGTTCCTTGAGCTCGGTTTGGCTGTGGGCCCGCACAGAGAACGAATTGAAAGGGATCGACGGCCTGTACAACGTTTTCAGGCAAATGCAACGGGAGATCACCGAGGAACACGCGTACCTCGATCTCCAAAAGCTGGCCGACTTCTCGGAGATCGTCCTGCACGATCCAAACGCGTCCATCGTAGGCACCCTGGCTCGCGTCACAGAATTCGTAGTGCGTGACAAGTTGTTCGTTTCAGCTTATCAGGTACAACGAAGCAACAGCGACATTTTAAAAATATAATTCCTAAGGCACATTCCTCTGCGACTGGCTAAAATTCAGTAGCTCCATCCAACTGCAGTTTAATTAGACGTACTTTTCTCTGTGCGCAGGAGGCATCCTCGCAAATATGCAGCGAGAACCAGTCACTTCAACAACTGCTCTACAATCTGTACAGCACAATTACTCTTACCGAGATTAAGGGCTACAGCATGATCCAGTTCTCTTACATGCTACTGCGACTCTATAATCCAGGTAAAGCGTAGCAGACGTGGTAGAATAAATTTAAGCTCACTGCCATTGTCTTTGCCACCTCATTCCTGCGACGACTCTAATCTAGGCTCGAACTTCACCGAGGAAATGGAACTGATAAAAGAGCAGTACTCAGTGAGAACGTCCGAGACTGTGAGAGCCGTGAAGACTGCCATGGCTTTCGCTCCCAGAGACCTTTGGAGATGCGACGCGAGGATACCGAAGCAAGGTACATTCGCACGTTTATATAATTTTTTTATGCGACAATTGCAAGCGAAACACCACTTTTTTCCCAGACGAAACGTACACCCAATTGACGCAACTATTCCAAGGCTACATCGTAAACGAGGTGGATCTGAACAAGGACTCGAGCTGCCGAGAAAACTGCGGTTATTACGGATACTCGAAAGTGCACGGCTGTTACAAAAATCAATACTGCGCGCAACAGCGCAAGTGTAATGGTAAAATAGTGAACTGCGAATACATCGACTCCGACATGTGGATTTGTCCCTCGGTAAATTAAGCTGTTCCCCTCTACTATATCATATCCAGCTGCGCGGAGGAAGCACATCGTGTGTAATACGAAATTTTTAGGCAAGGAACAGTGACCGGAGGTACGAGTACATACAGTACGAGAACGGTAAAGTATTCGGGAACAAAGGCACCTGCCGAGTAGGAACGACGAAGGTGGACAGCTGGTGGCGGTGGTTGTTCTGGCATTGCAGCTATTGCTTCTGCTACTGCGATGATCACAGTGCGAACTCTGATCGATACTTTAGTCTACGGAAAGTCATGTCTGACGTGGCGAACAATAAGTAAATAATCCTTCGTACGTATTGAATAATCTAGAGAATTTAGGCTTTGAATTAACGACACGTCGTTCGTTCGCAGAGTTATAACGGGCATCGCGCTGAAGAAAGTGAATCAGATTATACACTTGCAAATACAGGAAGGGGAGCTGGTAGCACGTGGTAATATCAATAAAACTAGCATCAGCTGGAAGCCAATAGAGGCGTTCTCTGTGTTAGACAGTAACGTCAAGAGTGACGTCGATTATCACACTCTGGCGTGGGAAAAGAGGGGCTTGGATCTGGACGATTTAGTGCCAGCTCAGGACCACCTTCTAACAGGTACACACAGCTCGTG
The DNA here is from genome assembly GCA_963932335.1 of Andrena marginata. Taxonomy (NCBI): domain Eukaryota; kingdom Metazoa; phylum Arthropoda; class Insecta; order Hymenoptera; family Andrenidae; genus Andrena; species Andrena marginata. The sequence goes on from OZ010660.1 coordinate 4,158,039, forward strand.
ATAAAACTTTTCACTTCGCTCGCAGAATAACTAAACTTCTACGCGCTTTCCAGGAGTGAAGTTTCGCACGGTGGGATCCCGTTTGAATTTAGAGGTAATGGTAACACCGTTCAACTTCACCACCGGGAAACTGATACAGCCACTCGACAAGAGCTTCTGGCTGAGCAACGACGTTACTGAGAGGTAAAGTCTGAAGGTTCTTCCGGGTTTACCGGGATTGCCTGACAAAGGTTTTTTTTCTTTTATTCAACCGTTGTTTTCGGGTTTCAGGAGCGAATTGCAGCTGACGAATCCTGATATACCAACTCGTGATTCTCTACCAGCATTGCCGGACTCGAAAGCGAATCAGTATTTGAATTTCGCGCCCAGCGATCGCGTGAGCGACGCCGCGCAGAACACGATACCCTTCCTGGACATTCAGCCGCTTGAAGCGAAGCGACCGGTCCCGATAGCGGGCGCCGGGATCTTTCATAAGGGCAGAAAGGGCTCGGGAGGATACGTGGCGTTGAAACTGATCACGTACGATTTCACCTCCCATTTGCAAGTCGATCTACCACCGGAAAAACCGATTATCCATACTCCTCCGCAGCTGAGTGAAATAAAAGCAGTATGAATTCACTTCTGTACAAGCAATTCCAATGACTTACTGTTCAGTGACATTTCTTCGTATGTCACTTCTAATCGCATAAATGTTTCATTGATTTACGCCCAACAATGCGGCATGTTTTATTCCTTTACATGTTCACGGAATTAGTTACTCTTTTTATATTATCAATAACAATTCTTTTCGTAGCTCGTCTAGTAGGTTTTTCTTATTTTTGTTTCGTGCCATTTTAGCGTAAGGCATACGAAGTATCGTTTAATTGAGATTAAAATTTTGTTTTTCAATTCACTGCGCTAAGAATCTCGATCGACTATAATCTCTCGATATATAGAAAATAAGTATAGATATCCTGATATTTTTCACAAAATTCTTAAATACTCGTTTTAATTCTAATGATCGATTCTTGTATTCTCTTTGACGTTATGTTGTTAACGAATATTGGTACAAGTATTGCATAAAATAATGTAAGATTTCTTGTCACTGGTGTCTTTTAAAATAGATACCTCGAGATCCTGTGATTTATTCTTAACCAAATATAAATAAGAATAAAAAATTAAACCAATATACGTACGCCTACCATGGAGCGAGTTTAATTGAAAAGAAACTTTGTAATGGAAAAGTATCATTCGCATTTTGCGAGTCTACGTTCTTTTTTTTTCAAGCGGTTGTGTCATTTTGAGCGATTTCAGCCGAAATGAATTTGTGTTTCACGGCACAAAGGGATTAGAGAGTGCAGAGAGGTGAAAAATGTACTCACCTGAACTCGCAGAGGATGCATCATTAGAAGGTGTAACATATCCGTAGGTGGTAACAAGTGATTTAACGTGGCTCCTTGTTGGCGAACAGCTTGACACATGAACACGGCAAAGTATCGATGTAGTGGAAGATGAAACGACACTTGTAAGCTGTCACTCTGTAATAAAAAAAACCACAAGGAAAAGTTACGATGCTATTTATGGTGCCATTAAGGGGAGGTTCCGGTCTAGAGACCATAAAAATAGTTGATCTTTAGGAATTAATTAAAGAAAAACTACTATATATAATTTAATGGAACTTTTTGCATTGCATTAGGGATGTCTTAAAGTATAGAAGTACATTTTTTGTTTTATAATTAACCATTGCAGACGGCACTGCGGAGTCGTTAAAGTCGAGGCGTCAAAAAATTCATCCAAATCGGTGGGACCTGTATCTCCAAAAGTTCTTCTCAGATTCGACTGAAACTTTTCTTATTTTGAAGAATATACTTCTGGCTAGGGGGGAAACCAGAAAAAGATACAAAAATGATATTTTTTTTAGAAAATAACGACGCTTGAAGTTTGATCACTTTTTTCCTATATCTTTCGTCCTTTCAAGTCTTTAAATATTATAAATTTTCAATTCTTTTGTATTTTTTTCTGGTTTCCCCCCTAGCGAGAAGTATATTCTTCAAAATAAAAAAAGTTTCAGTCGAATCGGATAACAACTTTTGGAGATACAGGTTCCACCGATTTTGGGAACACTGTTTCGTGAAAAACGCGGTTAAAGTTTTACGTGAGTGCCGAGTCTCTGGGCTACTCAAATGCGTATAACTTCGGGAATTTTACGAATTTCAACAAATCCTTTTAAACGCATATTCCTAAAAGATTGAACGTTCGAGAAATAAAATAAAAAAAATCGTTTTCAGACCGGAACCTCCCCTTAAACTAATTGAAATCAGATGCCAGTACAAAAAGGAAAAAAGGAGGAGAAAGTGGTATTAGAATTCTAAGCGAATGTTTAAATATTCACCACATTCGGATGAGTGTAGTTCACAGCATCCAGCCAATCTTGCAATGCTATAAGACAGAACGTGAGCACTCTCCGACTTAGAGTTGCGCTCTCGGGGCCACGCAAATGGGATACCAAAGCCCACATCGGGTAAGCACTGGCTTCTAATTCGGCGCTGAACGCTGCATAATACGTGTTCGGCTCAAACTCGACGTGCTGATTCAACTCTCTTTGATTCACGTTCATTCCTGTAACAAACGCATAAAACAACTTTAGAGATATGTTCACCCGCGATGGTTAATCATAGATCGCAGAAATAAAAATAAGTAATACCTTGGAACATAGAGAGAAAGTCGAACCACATCTCGAGAAGCGTATCGTCGCTCATAAATCGCACAGCTACGGGCTTATGCGAAAGGACGTTATTTAAATCGGACACGAGAGGCCAATAACAGTGCTCTTTCATCACTTGTCGCCCACAGTCCACCACGTAATGAAAATTTTTATCTGGATCTGAACAGACGGGTTCGCATTACATTTTAATGCGTTACAATTTAACATTCCACGCGCTGCGAAAGATACACTTACCATGCAGGGTATTTTGAATTAGGATCTTGCTCATCATGTACTTTAAACTAATAACCATAACGTGTAATAACTTTAATTGATCCACCATTCTCAGTGCCAGACTTTCGTTGCTGAAAAGCTGAAATGTAGCACGTAAGTACACGGAGCACGATCGTTCGATTTGCGAGAAGCTCCTTCACTAATACCCACCTGTACGCTAACATGAACCACTCTGTTGCTCAAGGTATCAGGATCTGTAGAACGTTCGAGCATCATTGAAATTCTACTGTAATGCAGCACAAACGCGCGAGTAAGTGCCTCCTTGTAATCCGGGTCTGGTAACATGTTTAGCAGTAGGCAAACCAACTTTTGCGGAAACTCGTAGGCGACTGTCCAGAACATTAATTCTTCCAGGAAGGTCGTATGCTCCAAGTGTTCTTGCAACGACGCACATTCTGAAATAACAGGTAAAATGCTCTCTACATAACTACCCCTGCCTTGGAATGTGTGCGAGCCTTACCTTTATATTCATCGGGCGGTTCCGGGTTAGGCAGAGAATTAACTGCATCTTGGTATATTCTATTGCTGTCCTGACAATAGATATCATACTCTGACTGTCCGGTTGAGGCGGCAGGATCCATGAGACCTCTATATTTCTGTGGATTTGTGAGCGCCGATGTCATCACGTGCCTCATTAACGTGCCCATCTTGTTCAGATCGTGGAGCATGGTTAAATATCCATCTGCGTCTTGGATAGCAACCCTAAAGTCTGGTGCGCCCACTTTGCTAAAATAAACGAGGAGAAATCACGTCGGACAGAGCACTTGTGCGCGGTTTTATATATTTAAGTACTAAGTAAAGAGGTGCCTAACATACCAATTTTCACGTAAATGTTGAATAAGACGGAGAATTATTCTAGGCATCATCGCTTCCGCCACGCACAATAAATCTTTAGGAGCGGCAGTCTTATCGACAGCAGCTTTCGGGTCATGTTTGTCGCAAAATCTATGGAAATAGTCAGAGGAAACAGTTGTCTCGTAAATAAAAATCGTTGGTCTCTTGTCGATCGCTTACGGAATTCCTTACCCTGTTTCTTTCATAACAGATGTATCGCCACAGTCACACGCGCCACCAGCTTGACTAAGAAACATATTAAAGTCGTGGCGATAGTGATTGCCGTTTTTAAAGCATTCCGTACACAAGGACATACATGGCGATATACCACAAGTACGACAGCGGTATGCTACAAAATTTGGTGTCCAAACAAGTCCACACGTCGTAGCATTATCGTACATTCTTACTGAAATGTTTATATATGAGACATTTATAAAAGTTTCGCAAACTCCAAGCGATATTAGTAGAGCACGTCGATATTAAATAAGAACTCCTCCGATTTGGTTAAGCCGTACAAGTTTCTCGAGCGAACACTCGTTTCTCAGATAATTCTTCGCAGTCAGGCTCGAACTAATTGTTACGCTTAATGAACCTCATTGTTCTATCTGCCAAGCTACTTATCGCATCTATACGTTCGTGTCTATAGCCGCACATTCCGACGTGTGTTTATCGAATAATCTTAATCATGCCAAATACGCAATTCACTTTACGCTTATATCATAGATTTTATAATAATATTCAATAGCAAACATTTTCCTTTAACAATCTTGCGCAACGATTGAGCAATCGGTAATAATAAGTTTGATGTTTCCCACTCCATTCGACGTAACTATATAGCCGAATGGAGCGATATCCTTTATTAAACGTTTAAACCATTCCCATGCACACAATATTACACGCGATAATCGTTCGCACTTGTTTCAAACTGAATGAGACAACAAGCACCTCGAACAATGCTTCGGAGCATTCCGAATGACCGTACGTAAAGCAGTTAGCCCGGTGCAGTGGAAATGACATGAAATCCAAGCAACAATAATAAACACATTGCATAAACGATATAAATATTCAGAAAGCCCGTAATAAATGTAACATTAACAGCAGCGAATCTAGTCAATTTCCGAGTTACTTTGGCACACAGAGCTCGATAATCCCTTTGCTCTCATAAACCAGGGAAACGGGGCGCATATTCTACCTGTGTTAGTAAACTCGTCCGGCGTGCAGCCACCAGCCATCAACCATTTACACCAGTCAATGGTTTCCCAGTCGTTGATGGCCTTGCTCGGATTCAAGAGTATATCCAACAACTCGTTAAGGTGCTGCGGACAGCCAGTGTCGAGGGCTGGATTGCTACATTCCGCATAGATGTACGCAGCTGCACCACGTTTGCCCTTGTTCATCAATACTTGGGCCGAAGTGCTGGAAGTCGAGGCCATCGCTGAGAACCTGACCTCGCACGAGGATACCACTGGTTGTCACTGGTTGTGATACGTGTTGCGGTACTCTCCGGGGATGACCAGTGTACAAGAGGCAAACGTGCCAGCCAAGTCGGGTGTGACGTTCCCGTCGCGCCCCCCTTGGGTCTTTCACGCTAGTGCGCCGGTAGCGCCACCAGAGGTCTTCCAAATTGTATTAATTTCTCACAAGCTCTGCTTCGATGACTCAAACGTATAAATACAAGTTCTGAAGAAGGTTTCTTACTGCAAGCGTCGGGGAACAGCGTTTGGCTGCGGAAGTCCCCCCCTCCCCCGGGTAAAACTTTTTACTTTCTGGAAGTTTTCCTTCTAATAAAAGCGCACCCCCTCCGAAGATATATAATATATACACAGAAAAGAAAGAAAGAGAAAAAAAACGCGAGGAGGAAATAAAAAATATATTATATTATTAAATTAATAATAATAATTAATCATTTAATTACCAAAAATTAGGGGGGTACTATTCTACGACACACACTACACTTTTTCCTCCTCTCCCGCCCCCCTCTTCCTTCTCTCACGCTCTTTCCTCCCTTTTTCCCCTATGTCAGCAGCCCCTTCACACTTTCCGGGGCAAGGGAGTGTTTTTCAAGCCCTCAGGCCCCGTTTTTAGGCTCGGCGGTGGACTCCGGACATTGGGCAAGAATATATATCCCGACGAAACTCTCTTTACACTCGGGATTCACGGGAATATTGACGTTTAAAATCTCAGGATTAAGAAACTAAAAAATAGTCTGCTTCAAGGGGGAACCTTTCAAGTCAGACGCGGACCATAGACCCCAAGGGACTAGTAATTCTCTCGGCAATCTTCATATCAGTGGGCATCATGTCCCGTCACACACAACTCCTCTGTCTTCTCCTTCCTCATCAATTTTGACGGCATGACGACAGCATCAGGGGACCGTTACCTTGCCACCACTCTACTGCGGCAAGTACTGGGTAGTAGTACAATAATCGCCGTCGATACCATGAACATCCGCATTTACTGGAGAGCGAAACAACTTGATCGGCAATCGTCGGGCCAATTGACCACAGCTTATAATTCCTCTACGATACGTCCACCCCCCCGCCCCTACGATCAAGAATTTATCTATCTTATCGACAGAACAATGACAGAGTGCTAGATCCTGATTTTCAATGAGTGCATTTCGTGCACAGGAGTGCTTTAGATGAATCGGGTATATAATACGGTTTGCCAAACAAATCAAAGTTGATGGAATTAAGGAATATTAAAAGCGTGGCTTGGAGTCTATTATCTTCAGTTGTTTCTTAGCGATTGTTCAACACCCCGATTATGATTAATATATGACGCGTGACGAAGGATATTAAAAACAATATAATAACGTGGATTATTTATAATCATAATAATTACAATATCAACTTTTGTATATATCTTATCTATTCCTGTCTATAACTCTGTAGAGTCAACATTGTTAATGATTTGAATCAACTCAACTGGTTGGAACATGGCAGACAACCTCGTAACAATGTTTTCAAAGTCGCTTAGGGGAAAACGCATTGCCACCAACTCGATCGCGCGATACGCAACTACGATGGACAAGTAACTTCTGCGTTCAGTATCACGCGTTCTATTAGAAAAGTAAGACACATGATCGCACAATTTCGATGATTTTCTAGAAGATTGTTGTTGCGAATTATTATTGTCTACAAAACTAGCGGTTAATAACGGTATCGCGGCCCTATTTAAATCCCAAGAATTCCAACCAATGGGTTGCAAGGAAGTTTAGGTGCTCACTATGGTAGCACTGACGCCCAATTCTCTTTTTCGTTCGGATAATCGAGCGTGTACGTTGCTGTGATAAACAAAATTATAAATCGCAGGTAATCTCACATTTTCAACTTCATCCGGCCTAAATTAATGATTAATCGCATGGTAGTTTTAATGATCCATCGTTTGGCGTCAATATTTCGTATCGTTGTCGTTGAAAACCGTGCACAGCTGAAAGTGACCAGCGGGGTAGAACCAGCGCAAGTTTCTCGTTCCCATTGTTTTATTCATTTAACGTAGAATTGTGTAATGTTAAGTGTTTAAAATTGATCCATATATTTGACTCAAACAACGAATATCGTACAACTAAATTCGTGCACAGGTAGATTTACATCGGTGAAATTCATTCGTGCCCTTTTTGGTTATGTTCGAATGTCACTTTAAGATGGAGGAAAACAATGTTGCACTTTCTATAAAACACTTTTGAATGTAAAATAACCTATAACCGTCTAATTTTCAGCCATGGTGCGTATGAACGTTCTTAGCGATGCCCTCAAATCCATTAATAACGCCGAGAAGCGTGGAAAGAGACAGGTGCTGTTAAGGCCCTGCTCGAAAGTGATCATTAAGTTTTTAACCGTCATGATGAGGAAAGGTAAGAAGCTATATACACCTATTTCATTCGCTAGATATTAAGTCGCAGATTTATTTTCGTTTTATACAATAGCGGCGAGAAGGTTAACGTTCGAGTTTTACGCACTTTAGTTTCTACGATTTTACTGTAATATTTCCACTCCGTACAGGGTACATCGGAGAATTCGAGATTGTCGATGACCACCGCAGTGGCAAAGTTGTGGTAAATCTCAGTGGAAGGCTAAACAAATGTGGCGTCATCTCGCCCAGGTTCGACGTTCCAATTAACGACATTGAAAAATGGACCAACAACCTTTTGCCGTCCCGTCAGTTCGGGTGTGTATTTACAGGTTCCTATTATTCTATGAATAATCTATATATAATATCATTGTAATTGTTTATATTCTAGATACGTCGTCTTAACCACGAGCGGAGGAATTATGGATCACGAAGAGGCTAGGAGGAAACATCTTGGAGGAAAAATACTTGGATTCTTCTTTTAATTTTTATTTAATTCAATAAAAATTTCATAACCAAAAAAATACACCCTACATCCTTTGTTGATAAGTCGACTGTCTCACGGAACCCGTGTTGATCTGAATATGGAATATTATATACGCGATAGTTTTTCTTACGCGACATTAACGGAACTAAGAGTTTAATGAAAGGAATTTCCATTCCCTTGCGTAGCGCTAGAACGAAATTATTTCGATAAATAAAAACCGCGGGAGAAAAAAAGTTCCTAAACTTTTATATAACCTAAATGATATCTCGTTATATAATGTAAAACTCGGAAAAGCCGGAGCAGAATGTAAACAACAAAAGTATTCTATTTGCAATTGGAGATAAGGAAAATTCAGTATTAGGTTAAGTGGTTGAAATGTAAACAATATTTATTTAACATTTCCACGCGATAATTCGTGGCGAATAGGATGCACGCGTGCCGAACCGTAGAACGGGGCTGATTGGTGGCTGCCTCTGTTTCCCGATTGGCTGGCCGCCAGTGGGGACGTTCCAGCCATGCGCGTGGTCTCAATTTCAACTTTATACCTGCTGTGAACGCAGGCGGTGACGGTCGGTCAACAAAACTTTGTAATTCGAAAGAAACCCACGGACGGATCGGTCGCGCGTCGCGTCGTAAATGTTTCCGCGTCCGGGCACAGTTACGTTAACGAAAGTTTCCCGCACGCGTGTTTCGTTTCGCCGAGGGAACGTGTGAACGAGTTTCCGTCGAATCCAACGATGTTGCCAGGTGTTACCAGGTGAATGTGACCGTTTTGTGCCGCGTTACCTGGCACTCACCTGAAGGGACAAGCGCACGTAGGAAAGCATCAGGAACTTGCCACCTATACCACCATACAAAACACACTCGTCCGGGGACAAGCGATCGCAGCGGATATAAATTCCAGTCCAGCAACGATCGGGGATCTTAAACGTTTCGAACTATGCATGGATCTGTCGTCTCTTCGACAATAGTTGCATTGTATACTGCCACACAAACATCTCGAACCTTTCTCTCGACACCTCATTCACCGACTTGATGCACTTTCGCAACGGCGACAATCAAAAAGACTTGTTTACACGGTCCGAAACATTTGCGCCGCGACACACACGCGCACCTGCATAAATCGAGGCGGAAAAGTGGCGTGCGGAATTGCGACGACGTATCGTGTATAGGCAAACGTTCGACGACACGTGAAACGTAATCCTATATAGATCGTAGAGGCATCGGACCTTTGTGGACGTGTGTTGTCCGGTGAGACGGCAGAGGAGGAAGGTTCGACGGATGGGATACTGCGCTCGGAAGCTACGCGATCGTCGATTTCACGACGGAAGGTGGGAGCGGGAGTGCAAGTAAGAGGAATGTCGCCTCGCAGGTGTACAGGGTCGTCGTAACGCTCTTCCGTCACGGCTGTCGAGGGAAAACGTAATCGCGGCTGGGATCGCCACGTGAGAACTCGAAAATGCGGAGATCGTACAGGAACCGTTGGCGTTGGGTCGCCTGACTGTTTCCCATCGTGCCATTGCCACGGCGCGCGTCCACCGTAGTGAAGTGCACGAAGGAAGTGCGAGCGGAGGAGATCGAGAAGGCCAGAAATTTGCCAAGCCAACCATGGAGATGCTGTGGGGAAGCGCGCTGGCGGACCTGTCGGCCTTCCTCGGCACGAGGACGCGGATTCTGTTTGCCGCTGTTTACTTCATCTGGATAGCCGGCAGCGCCTGCGCCACTGGTGAGTTTTCGCGCCCGTTTTCATCCCTTCCCGTTCCAATTTTTCGCCCATCGCGTACTCGGATCCCTCGTATCACACTTTCGTCCAACATTTCCTGTGTGTTTCGTATAATACGACACGCCAACGCGGTTAGCGAGGCGGGGTCTCGTAGAGCTTACGACGACGCTTCGTGTTCTTCTTTGTTGCCACGGTTTTCCAAGTATTTTTACATTCTTTACGAATAAGATTTTGCTCCCATCACTTATATCAGTGTGCTGGATAGACTGGGATGCTTTCCTATGAAGGAAAATTCCAAATCTTACTGTCTAAATAGAAATACTAATAGCGGAATGTTACAACGCCAAGTCGATTGCCCCAAGCTTCCTCTTCACTATATCCTCAGAAATAAGAATGTTTAGTGATGCGTTTGACACGTTCCGCGCCACGGTGGAAACTCAGACTTCAAAGTAGAAAAGTAGTAGTCCAATATCCTCCGCAATTTCATCGGCTTTTTATTCTATTCTGATTTCGACACTGCTTTAACAAACACCTCTTTCCTTCATCTAAAAATTTGTTAATATTCTACATCAATCCAGATGGCAGTGATATAGTTCAGAAGCTTGAAATTACGAGGATTTATTTATTATAATGCTACCGAGTAAAAATTCCAAGGTCGAATAGACGATGACTGCCCTCGCCTCCGTCGCAGTGGACGTGTTAATTAGTGGAATCGCGTTGGCACGGAGTTTTTCCATGACAAATCTGTATGTAGAGGTAGTCGGTAATTGTCGTCGTTATTACACGCGCTTGGTATTCGCTTTGTCACGAAAACTGGCACGAGAACAGGATGCACGCCCGCCGTTACGATACCCGTGACAAAGATGAACGTAGAACGCGAATGCGCGGCGATAGGGTTGAGCGTTCCCTGAAACGGGTCAAGCCTAATATGCGGCGATTTAAACATTGCGAACGTTGCTGAGTGGAACAAACAACGATCCCCTGGCGCATCGCCAAATTGCTTTTACATACGTACGATTGGTTACTGTACGAACGTTTGTCCAAAGGCAGGTGCCTCCCTCACTCGACCACCACTTTCATTTAATTACCCGAGCCCGAAGGTCGCACGATTTATTATCGGCCTCTCGAATCTCGGAAAAAATTCCTCGCCGCTCACGGTGTATACAATGTTTCGATGTTTTTTTTCTTCTCCTTTCTCGATCGCCGGAGGCGTGTCGCGTTGCTCCGGGGTTATTGAATTAGGGAGGGAAATATAGCGCGACGACTGCTCGCCTAAATAGCTACCCGGTTATCGCGTATAGCGACGGTTAATTATAGCGGTAATTCCGCGGTCCCGTGATTTACTGGCACGGTATCGATGGGTCAGCGTTCACAGCGTTGCTGGTAGTGTATACAGTGCACTTCATTATGGACGGTATCAAGGGCAGATTGTAACGTTAAGTGGCCTCCCGTTAATGGGCCGTAAGTCGTTTTATGCGGCAGAGCAACGGCCAAATATTGCAGCGGTATTTCTCCCGCTTTGTTTTCGTAATTGCACACTTCTCGGCGATAGTTCTGCGAATTCTGTGGACCACGGTTTGTAAAGAATTTTGAAACTTTACCGAGGAGCTCAGTTTCTTCTCGGTCGAGGAGGGAGGTTTCTGTAAGTTCTTGAAAGTACACACGTCTTTCGGGGCTTCCGAAGTCGAGGGCCCTTTAAGTATTGTATTTAGCGGCCAGGGCGTTGAAGCGCCGCGCGTGACACGTGCAATGAAACCGACGGGAATAGGAGGGCGCGGAGTGACCAAATTGAGAATGATCCCCCGGTGAATAAAACATTGATATCGATGGGCTGGGATCGGTGCACCTTGCAGCGATTCACACGGAGATATGCCGTGCCGCTTTGAACGACCGCAAATAAAAATCTTGAGAAATCTCCCCTTTGGTAGGCCGGGAGCGTGTGGCGTAGGAGCCACCCTAATTGAGATTTATTACGACGTTAATCCGCCCAATTGTGTGAACGAAGTTAAACCGTTGACCTCTTCGTTGACGATTGCAAAGGATACGGAGCACGTGCCGGGCTGTCGCCTCTGTGCGTGCACTGTGATAAATAATGCGGCCGCCGCCATGTTAGAAAAATCTGCATCCTCCCCTGCGTACCAGAATCAACGACTTTAAAAAACAGGGGAAACTTACGAATCTTTCACACTGTATCGCAGTGTCTCTCAACCTTTTTTTTTTAATCGCGACCACCTTTTATAATATTACGGTAAATTTAAGGAAGTAAAGAAAGCACATTAAAAATAAGTGTTTGAGAATATAATTCCAACTTAATAATATTTAATTAGAAATACTTTTTTCATTCGTGAAAAATGTAGAAAATATGGGAATGTAACTATATTAAAAGCAACAAGTGTTATTAATTTAGTAGGTTCAACTAAAAATAACCACGGCCACCCTCCCGAAAACACTTTGCTACCCCCTTGGGGTTCGCGACCCAGATGTTGGGAACCACTGCTGTATCACGAGCAGAATACACAATTCCCACGGTATTTTAAAATTCGACGCGAGCAAAATACTATGTTTCTTCTCTTAATGCAATATTCTCTTAGTAAATATTTATCCAACGCACTTTTAAGAAATTACTGAGGTATATAATAGACAATGGGATCCACTTCTTTATAATCTCACGGTGGAAACAGGTGGAAACTTTTGCGGCTGTTTGTACGTTGCCCCAGTTCCCAGAAATCTCTCTCTCTATCTCCTCTTATCTACCGGGGTGTTAATATCAATGGCCTCCGTTGTTCGGCGTGAACATTTAAGCGACTATCCTCTGGTCCGTTTTGAAAAATGCACGGTGGGTGCGTTACAGCGGAAGCAAAATTTCGCCGTTCAAACAAACGTGTCTCGTGCTTTTTGCGCGTGCAGCGCGGAGCGTCGAGTTTGCAACGAGGGTGCGCGTTGCACGCGAGAGGGTCACGTGTATCGATACATACGTATGCAATTAAGATGGCACACGGATGCACGCGGTTTAATACTAATTATCGGTGGTATGACCAGCAATGAAAGCGTTTGTGCATGGAGAATGTGTACGCGGCGTAACGCGAGGCGAATGCGTAAAGGCGGGTTCAGGAGTTGTGGATACTCTTTGGATGAGCATCGCGGATTCGTCCGCAGTGAAAGGTGTAAAGATTGTTTCTACCTGTATTTAATCCAGAGTGACCAGTGAATAAAGTAGAGTCTGTCTCTGCTTTTGATGGATTCACATTCTTCGTGGATGAATCACCCGCCATGCACATCCAATGTGTAAAGTCTAAATTTTCCTTTAGCCGCTTGATTGTGCGCTTATTTTCATTGCAGTGAAATCGTTACGTTTGTCATCGAATCGAGATAAGTGCGGGGGAAAGAATCCTTGAAGTGCTTGCTATTTATTAGGCGTATTAGATACTTCGGATTAGGAACTCTATGGTCCCCTGTTTATTTTTTATCTAATCGTGTTTTATAATAATTTCTTTAACTGTAATTTGTTTGACTTTAATTTTCTTTAATTAGATTATTTAACTTTGAAATTTTTTTAATTCTGATTTATTTAACTTTAAATTCTTTAACCCTCAAATTTATTTAATTCTAATTTCTTTAACTTCAAATTTCTTTAACTAAATTCTTTAACCCTAAAATTTCTTGAATTCTAATTTCTGTAAGCTTAAAATTTATTTAATTCTAATTCTTAGACTTTAAATTCTTTAACTCTAAAATTGATTTAATTCTAATTTCTTAAACTTGAAATTCTTTAACTCTAAAATTTATTTAATTCTAATTTCTTTAACTAAATTCCTTAACTTTAAATTCTTCATCTCTAAAATTTCTTTAATTCTAATTTCTTCAACAAAATTCCTCAACCCTATTATTTCTTTAATTTCTTTAACTAGTACCTCCCTCGGGCCATTCTCGGCCCACTCGAGTCTCCTTACCCCTTTCTTCTAAGCCCTTTCTAATTTCGAGAAAAGTGTATAAGCAGCCAGCAGGGTTAACTTTTCTTGAGGAAGAGAACACAGCGATTCCTAGATCGTTCAACACATCGCTCTGCATTCAGTTCGGGGCAGCGACTGAATCCTTCGCGAAAATATACTCGCAGAAGCAATTACAATATCCATCAAGTGTGAACAGAGGGGTTTGCTCGCGATTCGCATGCCTCTTTTCCAGAATGCTCGGAGGAACTGTTTGAAGCCGGTGCCGCAGCTGAAACTTCCCTATTGTCCGCCCGCGCGTCCTTTCCTGCGGGATCGTTGTCCGCCAATTTACCCTTTACACCAGAATGCATTCATATGCCCTTTGCTCGGCTACATTATGTCGACCATCGACCTGGAAACGCTCGTCTTCCTGGGACGGGGACACGAGGATCCATGCCAATTTTTCCTACACAGGCGTTTCCACGCTGGAAGCTCGCGCTGGCTAGACTCATACGCTTTTCAATCGTGCCTATCGACCTTACCCTGTTGACTTCTTACTCCCAACAACGAATGATCCACGCGATCGAATTCTTCGTCGGATGAAAACTATCCAAAGATGAAAACAGAATTTCTCCTCCGCGCCTCGACGCTCCTCGACCCTCTCCCACCAATCGAACTTCGTCCCATGAATTTTCATAGCCAGAAATACGTAATCGCTGAAAATAATCGACCAGCTGCCGCGGCGAAAGGAAAAGAAATCTCGCCACTTTCCATTACGAGAATATTCGTGTGGCAGGGGGTTGGGGAAGGCCACCATCGATAATAATTAGCATTTTCGCGCGGCATCCCACCGGCGGGAACGTCTTATCGGCCGATCTACATATTCCGCTCTGAAAACGCTCGTTTCGCAAACCACTGCCGGTAACGACTTCCCGACTTTCGTAAGGCAAACGATCCCACCCGCGATGGACGATACGAAAGGAGGAATACGCTGCTACTCCCCCTCGAGGAGGAAACAACGATTTAAATTATTATCATTACTATTGCGGTGGAGAGAGAGGGCTGTGCATAATATAATGGTGGGTGGTCGAAGGAAAGTGTAAGATTATTTTTTTGTACGTAGAATAAGGAGGGATGGATTTCTCAGAGCAAAATATTGCACTCGCAAAACCGAATCGGCACTTCGAATCTCGGAAGCTTCGAGAATTTAAGGGGGGAACCTGGTTTAGGACGCTGAAAATGCGGCGATTATTAAGAATTATTTTCTCAACAAATACGAAGCCAATCTTTCCAAAACTTCAAGGGTGTTTTGCTGCATATTCCGACCGCAAGAAAACTTTTTTTTCTATTAAAAAATAATTCATTTAACATCGTTTTATTGGTATATTGTGTACATCCTAGCGGGTCTATTCTTTGCCAGAAATAAAACACCGAAGTTTTTCTCAATTGACATGGATTTATATCGTCGACGAATTAAAAGTAATAAGAAAACGTTTCAAATTGACAAAGTTAGGGGACTTTAAAGGAAAAGTTACGATTTTGACGGAAGAATTTCAACGTTTTTATGCAAAGAAAAAGATGGTTGAGTTTAATTTCTGCATAAATGTTTTTCATTCGTCGACGATGGTTGGTCAGTATGTAATTAAAAAGCCCCGTGCGAAGTTAATCGGTCAATTAAATTTTTCTCTATCGCGTACACAAGTTTGGAGGACGCGAAGCTGCTTCGAATTTCTGTCTGTAACTTTAGGAATACATTCTCCATGAAAATTACTATCCATTAAAAAAATAAAACAAAATTTCATCGCCCTGAGCCAGGCCCCCCTTCCCCTAAGAATTATCTTCGAATCCACCCCTATATATAGGTAATTTTTCAGCCAGACTGTATTCATAACGTTGGTACCTCTTGGCTCTGTGCTATATAGATACGTATACAGTTTTTTCAGCGACATTACGGTATCTTCTTATCGGTCGGCTTCTAAACTTTCTTTCAACCCCCAACTGCACGCCGAGGCCGACAGGAAGACGAGATGATCCTCGCGTACATACCCAGGTCGCTGTGGCCAGAGCCACCCTTGGTTAAAAGAAATGGCGCGGCACCGCGCCCCCTGTAACCTGTAGCCCGTGTAAAAGGTGACCAGGTTCGTTGGTATGTGTGCACATAATGCCAGGAAAGGTATCTATCACTGACGTCAGCTCGAACCGCGGCACAATAGAGGACAAGGGCCTTTACCTGGTCCTCGAGCAGATCCCCCCCTCCACCCCTCTAGCCCGGTGTATTGGCCTCCGCGTTCCACTCTGCCGTTTTCTATAGCGTCCCTCTCGCTTTAACCCCGGCTACCCGGCCCTTTTTTCCCTGTCGCTGCGTCGCCGAGCGATGGCTACGAACGAAACCGTGCTCATCGCATGGTTCTTGCGATCGTCGGGCATTTCTCGTTCATTCTTCGTTATCTTCGATGGGGGAGGGAGTCCTCTGTCGTAGGAATTGGCAGACGCACATGATCCACGAAGCTGAATCGAAGAAGGAGGAACACGGGCATCGAAATCCACCCCGTGTTTATTCCTAGGGTTCCTCCCAATAAATGGAAAGTCAGTTATTTAACCCTTCCACCGGGGAGTCCAGAAGATTAATTAATATATTAAAATTGACGCGTGTTTTTCTTTTTTTTTACAATCCCTTTTCCTTATAATAATAAAGATTTTCAATGAAAGCGGTAAATTGTTCCTGAAAAGAATTGTTAAAACCCCCCGCGTTCCTCCTTAATTAGCTACTCACCTTGTCACTTAAACGTCACACCCTTTCCTTGAAGAAGTGATACTGGCAATTATCACGCGTGACTTGATACCCAGGCCGTGTGAAGGTGGGCCCTCCAGCAGTTGATACCAGATCACCGCACCCGTCGCAATTATAAAAACCCCGGCCAGCCGCGAATACTGCAGAGCGTTGAGGATTCTCGAGTCCGCTTAGCCGCGACGAAGGAGCTCCTCGGGCACAGCAGCGTAACGCTATCAATTTTCGTTCGTCAATTGGCCGGCGGCGGGGAGGCAGCGGTGCTGGATTTTCTAACAGTTAAATTGCCGTTGTCTATCCACTTGGTGCGTCGTGGCCCGGCAATTGCACCCCTCGGTCTCGCCTTTCGTCGCGCTAAACCGCTTCCTATCGGCTCGAGGAGTCTCATCTCGAGGAGCCACGCGGGTGCTTCGGCTAGGCTCCTCACCTGTACGGGGATCCCCCCTCCGGGGCCGTTTCCCTCGACCGGTATCGTCGCGCTGCTCTTTGCCACGGGGACGGTGCGAGTACGGTGTCTGAATGCTCGCGCCCGTCCACCGGATGTCCCTCCTCTCCTCTTCCTTTCAGTTCTTCACCGCATCATCTTCATTATCGTCCTCGTTCGCCGCGCCCCACCTCCGCCGGTCGCCTCGACTCTTTCACGCGAGACGAGCGTTTCGTGTGTCCGATTCCCGCACAAGTGGCGAAGAAAGTACCTCCCCGCGCCTCCCCGTCGCCAGAGATATGAGAAAAGTCGCGCGGACCAGCTCGGGATGCTGCTCCGAGGCTTTTCGAGGACGTGGGAACTGGAGGTATAGAATCTAGACTGCGGAGGATTGCTTCTGGGCTGGGAAGAATATACGTTCGTACGTAGTCCTCTTGGATAATTATCCTGCTCTGGAGTAGCTTTGGCAAGGAAGTGGATGATAAAGCGACGAGGTAATCGACAGTGGTGTCCCGCCGACTTCGCGGGAGGAAGCAACGGAGGCCGCCCCTTCAGTGACACGAAAAGCCTCACCAAGCTCCTAAACCTATCGAAACAATCGCTACGACACTCCCGCTGCGGGGGATTACTCCGAGCAGTTTAGAGTGCCTTCTGATCGATACAATTTCACAGATCCCGTCGACCGATAGTCGATTCAACCCCGCGAATCGGGGATCCACCGTTTCCTCTCCTGAACGGAAACTCCGCCGTTCGCCCGGAGGCAGATCCTGGATCGCGGGGCGTGATACAGAAGGAGGGTAAAGCCGCACAGTGGTTCCCTAGTCCCCGCATTGTTCGCCGCTAGTTGAAACTACCTTATCTCCCGCGAGGACGGGCGAGAAGCATAGTTTCTTTGGGATTAAGGGGGGCCGGGGTCCCAGCGATCGCCTGCTATAATTCCCATTATTATTCCGCTCGGAAGGTATCTGCGCGCGTAAAGAGTAGGGCCCCGGCAGAGGTCCCGGTCGCCTCGTCTCGTGGTAGCCAGTGCAGGGGCCACTGACCGCCCCCGGCAAGGCTTTCTCGTCTTCCACTTCTTCGTCTTCTTCTTTTCGGTTTTGCTCCACGTTCACTCTGCTCCG
Organism: Andrena marginata; assembly: GCA_963932335.1. Taxonomy (NCBI): domain Eukaryota; kingdom Metazoa; phylum Arthropoda; class Insecta; order Hymenoptera; family Andrenidae; genus Andrena; species Andrena marginata. The sequence continues at coordinate 4,176,174 of OZ010660.1, forward strand.
TGGCTAGAGAGAGGGGGGGGGGAGCAGCGTTACATACACGCGTGCGTGCCTCGGGACGCATCGGGGCAGGTAAGTGGCCGCGGCGCAGGCCCCGATCGGGACGAGTTCCTTTATGGAAGAATAGACGAGCAACTGGAATGACGGACTGCGACGATGGGCGATGAACCTTGCCAGCCACTCGACACTCTTCATGGTACTCTCATCACGGTCCATCTGTGTGCTATCGATCGGGGAAAGGGAGCTGCACCTGGAAGCTTCTACCGAACAGGGTTTAGGTTCTCCTTGAGGGAATTTAGCCGCACCTCTGCTTGCCATTTTTCTCTTTCAATTGGCGTCTGGTTTGCGCGTGGATCCGCTGGTAGGTAGCTAGCTTGCGGTACCTTGGCGCAAGCGTGGTATATTTCCCTGAATTTTAGTGCAGCTTTAATACTTTATTCGACCGATGCCCGACTCCGCGGATAATCCGTTGCGGTACCCAGCGCGTTAGCTGGCTGTTCTGAAACACGCGGCTGCCCCGAGGTTCGCGTACAAGGATCGTCTTAGCGGCGAGGAGAGGAGACACAGGAATTCGAAGCTTTTCGCGCGGAGGCCGCTCGAATAATATCGCCGTCTTCTCGCGAGGAGCACTCGGGGGGGGATCGTTAAATCTGAAGAAGCCCGTGGCCGAGGTTCAGCCGATGCTCCACTCGCTGACTGGGCCCCTCTGCTTTGACTTGGTGATGAACGGGAAGGGGGAAGATACCCGCGGGGATCCGGAGGATTACGCGCGCAGTTTAATTCGTCATCGTCCCAGCGGCTGAGTCGATAAAACTTTCGAGGTCGAAGCCTCGGACGGTTGCGAGACCAGCGGGGAATAGAGAGTAGATTTCCTGGCAATGACTAAACCGCGGACGCGCGCGTGCAGTGACTCGATTCAAAGGAATCCTTTCAAGCACTCGGCGCCCCGGGTTAGGCGACTCCTCGGCGAAGAAATCGACTGGGCGGGCGGTAGGGAGAATTTAAAAGAGGATCGACGCGAAGGAAACTCTTTTTCGGAAAGGAAGAGACTGCGACTAGCCTTTTTCCCCAACGAGGAACTAGCTAGTACAATAATATTTCAATGTCTTTCTTTCGCTTTTTGGGGAATGCTTTTTTGACGAACCATGAAAACAGAATATCTTGGAATTTGTACGACATATTTACTAACATTTGAACAGTTATTCAGAATGTTTTGAAGTTAAAATACGGAGTGGAATTGACTTTACAGCTCTCGAAAGAGACGTGGCGCGGAAAAAATGTTGGTCGACGGCTGACATGATTCCGGCTGTCCTGCTAATCTGAAATCAAAAAGTCAAACGGCACATTAATTTGTAGACTTGTGGCTATAGCCGGTACCAGAATGAAGTCAAAATATTGGAAATTTAAGGTTTGGCACAGTTTTGAACGAAAATTGTCATTGACGAAAATCGTAGCTTTATTTACAAAACTGTGGCAAACATTAAATTTCCAATATTTTGACTTCATTCTGGTACCGGCTGTAGCCACAAGTCTACAAATTAATGTGCCGTTTGACTTTTTGATTTCAGATTAGCAGGACAGCCGGAATCATGTCAGCCGTCGACCAACATTTTTTCGGCACCATGTCTCTTTCGAGAGCTGTAAAGTCAATTCCACTCCGTATTTTAACTTCAGAACATTCTGAATAACTCTTCAAATGTTAATAAATATGTAGTACAAATTCCAAGATATTCTGTTTTCATGATTCGCCAAAAAAAGTTCCCCAAAAAGCGAAAGAAAAGCCAGCCGTCACATAAGACGATCCCCTTAAGGTATGTTTCCCTATATGCCTCCGAACGAAGGAATTCGAAGTCGATTATCTCGAAGATGAAGCGTGATATAAAAAAAAGTCACTCTTGCTTTTCGATTTATAACAAGTAAATAAGTCGGGGAAAAGGAATAAAATTTTTTGACATTGCGCTTCGTTCTCGAGGAAATCGACTTCGAATTTCCAGACTTTGGGTCCAGTCGCGGGAGACCTATCTTAACAGAACAAGAGGCTGAAAACCACTCAGCGGTTTCAACTGGAATCATCGCATAGAAATCTCCCAGTCGACTGATAATTTCCATTCAGACTACCCAGAAACTGTTTAAACCCAACTTGGACATTCACCGCTCTAAAGTGTTCCTTAGAAAAACAGCGAAGCATTTCTTAATATTCCAGGAATTTCCAATATTCATCAGCTCCTTCGTTTCAAACCCCCTCGCAGCCGAAAAAAGGCACTGCCCCGTCAGACTTTCAGGATCCGCCGAGCGTTTTCCCTCCTTTTCCAGTAAATTGCCCCTTGGTAGCTCGCCAATTGTATTCGTTCATCCGCGATCCACCTCGCTGCATACCCGATTCAAGGATGCAGCAGCAGTCGCGAGGATGGATCGTGGCTGGTCGACGCATCCCGTCGGCTGGAATTGATCGTCCCCCACGTGTTCGTTGCTCGTTACGAAACGAGTTGACCGAGAAACTCGACGGAGCATTTTTAGGGCCCCGTTTGTTCGGGGAGGGGGGAGCTGTCCCGTTAGGAAATTCCGTTTTTCGTCGTCCCGTGACCCTTTTGCCAACTTCAGGCGGACATTGTGTTGGCCCGTGGACGACTAACGAAAATGGCCCTTATTGTTTCAGGGGCCTTTCAGGCGACGACACGCGTGCACGCGCTAGTTTTCATCTTCTCCTCTCTCTGTGTCTCTCGTCCCCTTTTCCCTTCTCACTTTTTCTCTCTCGATTTCGCCTGTAAACAGGTCTCCGGCATGTATCCGGGTTGTCGGTGTATTGAAAAGTTCTCAAAGGGTGAAATAGATGCGCGGAAAACAGAAAAGAGGAGCGAGTGAAGGTGGGGGGGGAGGATCTCTTTCAGACGGGGCTCTCTCTGTAAGCTTCTTTCATCGAGCGAAGCCCAGGCTATCAAGACAGTCTTAAACAGCTCTGAAATTCATGACTTAAGAGCGCGCGGATGGCCTGCGAAGCCCGTTTGCTAATCTTTCGCGTTCGCGTATAATGAAACGGCGGGTTTCTGTACAGGAACGGATCGGATCGAGTGCATCGTCTGCGAGATTCGATGCCATTTTGCGGTGGCGGGCGAGGTGTCGGCGGCGTCGTATCGTCTATCGGCGGGGACGTTTAATGTCTAATTTATTGGCCAATTTTATTTATTGGCTGAATTTTAACAAGTGTCGATTCGAGTCTCGTCGTACTTATATTGGCGATATGTTCACATTGATACTCCAAATAGGGAGCTTCCCCATTTTTTTTTTATAATTATAAGCTTTTATTTAGCTTCACTTGTGAGTTAGTTAATTTGTTAGAGTGAAATATTGTAAGCTTATTTCGACCCACCTCGACATATTCGATCGACTTTGGAATAATATTTTCACTAAACAGAATAAAATAATTTATGCTACAATTGTTTTTTAAAAAAATAATTTTGACTGCCTTGGAAGAATTCCCTCGTATAACTAAAAGTAAAAGCGTGGAGGGTGGATATTGAATATTAAAAGTTATTCATTTCCATCCAGTTTGTGTTCAAATTCATGTAGCTAGTTATTTTGTAAATTAAGTGGAATTAAGGGAAGAACAGAATATCACATTAATACTATAAAAAATATCAGTAAATCGTATAAAATTCAGTTTACTATCAAGGTATTCAAACTCTGAACACCAAAAATGCCACGTGACTGGTAAGTAGAAGGACAGCGTGGTACTCTGTCTGTTTGACAAACAGTCGAATCTACACCTAACGGTACACTTTTCCTGATGGCCGATCGCACTCGAAAGTAGCGGAGCCTTTGTTGCATCGTGATGCATGAAAAGTGAAAATACACAGGGTGAACGGACTGTGGTACCTTAGCAGGTTGCGCAACGCGTACCTATACGCTCAAGGTCTCTATCAGCAACGGAAATTCTCGGCTCCTTGGGCACGACTCGGAAACGGCGATAAAAGTGTAACAATTTCACTGGCTCGTTACACGCCGCGCAATAATATACATTTAACACTTTATTTTACGATTTCACAATTTTACTTTCCTACCGATGATATTGTACCTTTCATGGATTTCTATCGTACACTCTCGATTTTCAGTGGTTTTCGAGAATCAGTGTTTTTATTAATAAATACTAATAATTATCATATATTTATGAAATTTTTGAAAAACTATTCTTCCACTAAATAGTTGTTTCGACGAGAAACTATTTTTCCAATAAATAGTGGTTTTGACGAGAAACTATTTTCCAGAAATCGTTGTTTCGATGAAAGATTCTTTATCCAAAAATACTTTGAGAATTTGACGATGAGAAATTTGAAGTATCCATCCTAAATATCAATCTACACATGTTAGTTACTACTTAGTCGATAAGATTTAACACGTGATTTAGATTTTGTTGTAATCTAAAATTTCACTTCCATCCATACGTAAATCGTTAATTAACTGATATAATTATACTACTACTATCATTGCTACCACTTCCAGACGAAAATCAGATTTGTAGATGAAAGAAATCTAGAAAACAAACTGATCAGAATTCTTGACAACAAAGTATTTCCAAGTGCATGTAATAGAAAAATTTACGGGTTAAAGTTGACCCTGCGTCCGCCGTGCGGAGGAGCCACCCATTATTCGAGGCAGTGAAGTTTCTCGAAGCCAGCTAATTCGTACGCCACTTATTACAGCAAGGCGATGTGCTCATTACAGAGAGCCGCAATCAGCGATGTTTGCCCATCAATTCTCGAGCGATGCACCCGCGAGCCGCCGGGCACGAAACGACGGCGGCGGGCCTGTCGTTTTCGCGAATTTCGCCACGCGAGTGCAATCGATTGTGTAATCCGCCGTCTCCAGTTCTGACGTTATTACCGCGCGCAACAACTTCGACCGTACTTGCTTTTACCGCGGCGCGGCGTTTCCTGTACGGGCTTGCTACTTCGCAACGTGCCAGGGTATCCCGTGACTGGGCGACCGCGAGCTGGCGATGATTGTGCGTAAAAATTGAAACACACAAGCGAGAAAACGTAGAATGAGACTTTCTCGTACCAGTGTTAATTTTGAGAACGAGTGACTTGTGTCCCCTTGCATCACCCTTGATTTGTTTCAATTTATTGTAATTTCTAAATTGACAGATCGAAATTCATTGGCAGGTATTTGGGATAAAAATATCAAGTGCCGAGGTCAAGCGAATTGACGAATACTTAAAGAGCGTTTTCGGAAACTGAAGAGCCTCTGTGGATAAATGTTAATTTACATTATCAACTTCTTACCTCACGTGGGATCATCAACGGTGCTGAAAAGCGCGCATAACGATGGCTACGGACTTATATCGAAGCTCGTATATTAATTTTAAAAATAATATTCACATATGTGACTAAGGGTCTCCTCTGTTCTCTTTATTAACTTAGCGATACACTTCCAAACGACTATTTTACCAGAATCTTTTACCGATAAACAAATTTTCGTCCTAAAAATGGTCCTAGAATTCCATGAATCGATCCCGTACCATTCTCCGCCTCGATTCAAATTTCAAGAATTTTAATTAGAGACTCGACAGTGTCTCCGCTTTTGTCTAAAATGCCACTTTCGCAGGTCCATCTGTATCCCCGTGTATGAAGCAACGAACAAGAGGCTGCTTAAGGCATAGATTCCACGAGCTTCTAATAATATTACAATCGCTACCAAAAATCTATCCGCGGACTAAATGTCTCCTTCTGCGCGGCAAAGGATCCTGAAATCGAGGAGCGAAAAAGAAAGGAATCCTCGGAGAGAAGTCGGGACGGCAGGACTCTGTTGGAGATTCCAGAGCGACAAAGACGTTAGGTTGGGTTAGGTTATGTCTTGGCGGAGCGTAAAGAGGCTTCGCAAGACCGTCGCGATAGCAGTTTCTCAAGCCTTCGGGTCCCTTCGCGTCCCTTCCCTTCGCGATTCCTGGAACCGTCGTGGATCCCCCTTTTATTTCTCCTCTTTACCCTCGCCCTCGACCTCTCTTTCCACATTTTACCTTACTACCTTCGCGAACTTGGCTCGCAGCCTCGCCACACCCCTCCCTTCCCCGCTGACCTTCCCCTCCTTTACTCTAGACGTGGTTTCTTCGACTCGCAGACAGAGGCACGCGTGTACGCGCTCGCCTCTATCCTACAAATTGCTCGGTCAAGAACGCCGGCCGATCCTACTCCGCCGTTCCGACGCTAATTCCACGCTACGGGCAGGAAATGCCCGACTTCTGTGTGACCAACGAGAGAAAAGGTGTTCATTAAGAGTTCCCGGAACGCCGGCTCGCTTGTAAAACCACTTTCAGCCGATTCGAAGTAACGCGGCCTCTCGATGCCACTGGTCGAAAGCTCTTTCTTTCCAGGGAGAACTAGGAAAATTTCGGATCGATACTTCGCACCGTTCGGACCACCGCGAAATGTTTGAAGGCTGTACGTGATTCATCGGGCGACAATTTGTTGGGAATGCGCGAGGTGCTTTCCCCGGGCGAGTCGCCCTTCTAGAGAAATTCGAATTTGAAAGATCTCGCGCGGTCGCCACATTCTGGTCGCATACAGTGCGCGCGCGCCACGCGCGCTTTCAAATTCGAATTCGAATTTCTTCGGAATCGGGGATCGTAGGGGGAAACTGTAGCGTGTGTTTTCAGCTCATGCTTTTGTGGATTGTTTTGTGAAGAAGGAATTAATTGCTATTGGTACAAAATTATTTATTTCTGTTATTATCTTAGTTTTTATTTTAGGATTCTCTGATTTTTTGATTCTCTGATTCTCTGATTTTCTGATTTTCTGATTTTCTGATTCTCTGATTCTCAGATTTTTTGATTTTCTGATTCTCTGATTTTCTGATTCTCTGATTCTCTGATTCTCTGATTCTCTGATTCTCTGATGCTCTGATTCTCTGATTCTCTGATTCTCCGATTCTCTGATTCTCTGATTCTCCGATTCTCTGATTCTCTGCTTTTCTGATTCTCTGTTTTTTTGATTTTCTGATTCTCTGATTCAGTGATTCTCTGATTCTCAGATTTTTTGATTTTTTGATTCTCTGATTCTCTGATTCTGTGATTCTCTGATTCTCAGAATTTTTTATTTTTTGATTCTCTGATTCTGCGATTCTCTGATTCTCTGATTCTCAGATTTTTTGATTTTTTGATTCTCTGATTCTCTGATTTTCTGATTCTCTGTTTTTTTGATTTTTCTGATTCTCTGATTCTCAGATTTTTTTATTTTTTGATTCTCTGATTCTCAGATTTTTTGATTTTTTGATTCTCAGATTTTTTGATTCTCTGATTCTCTGATTCTGTGATTCTCTGATTCTCAGAATTTTTGATTCTCTGATTCTGTGATTCTCTGATTCGCAGATTTTTTGATTTTTTGATTTTTTGATTTTTTGATTCTCTGATTCTCTGATTCTCTGATTCTCTGATTCTCTGATTCTCTGATTCTCTGATATTTTTCACGCTGCAGAGCTATTGATAGTATCGATACATTATCTCAGATCTCTGAACTACCGCTTCCACCTTTTGTCTAAGCAATTATTCCATTTTTAATAAGTTTTCCTGGAAACCAAAACGCGTTCCACATTTAACCTTCCCCCCTATACCTGCGTGCAGATGAAACGAAAACTCTGCCTAAAGGTTTCCTCGACGTTTAAATAGCCGTGCTGTGACGAGTAAGTGTTCAATGCACAAATGGATAAGAAAATCTATACCTAATCATTGTTAGCCTGGGACACAAAGACATTAGTCCGCTCCCGGCTGCGGGACACAATTAGAGGCTAGAACCCGATTAGCCGGGTTAATTTAGCCCGAGTGGCCAATGGAGGAATTCGTAGTACCGTTTCGCGGAAGGTCTCGCAGCTTCTTTGTCCCGCGTAAAGTATATAACCTGGCTCGAACTTAATTTAACTAGTTGACCACACGGAAATTCGCCCGTAGTTCCGCGGCCGCAAGAACACTCGAGACCAGCCACGAAGTAAGGTAGTCCTGTGCCAAATTGGACTTGGTCGGCGGACTGTCCCCGTGGCATACTGAACGTTCCCTCATCCGTTTCTCCATTAACCGTACCCAAGTGAAATTAATTCGATGAATAAAGAAGACCTTGCTGGGCCACCGCGATAATGGCCGCCGTTGGAAACTTTTTTTTCTCAGTAACCACTCATATTATTCAGCCTGGAAATTGGAGTTCCCCTCGAGCTTGTACCGCAATGCCCCTTACAAGCTCGAAATTCTTGTGTAGCTAAAAGGCAATCTATATTTATAAGAGAGTTCATACTTCTTGACACGATTCTTCCAGCTTTCTGGCCCCCTAGTCCCGACATTTCACTGTTATTTCACTAGGTTCTAGGGGTTTCCTTAAGACAAAAGTTGACGAAACAACCAAGTGCAATGGTACCTCCATCGGTGGTGGTCAGAAGAAAATATCAAACTCACGTTTTTACGTGTATAACAAAATTGATACTAAGCTTTCGCTTGTTACATTGTGCTGTGACTGTTTTGGATGCAAATTTCAAGATAAAATCCTTTCGATTGAAACTATCAACAACGGGCTAACTCACAATTTTTTCGAAATTCAATTAGTAGCAATAACGTATTCCAATAGGCTCCGCTAACCATTTAAAATAGGAAAACAAATTATTTTTAAACGTGGGTTGGTCCGTTGTCGCTCCGATTGATTCATATTTACTCGAGGGCAAGGTTTTCAGTTTCTCTGCGCTGGTTTTTAACTTCAACGCTCTTCGACCTCTGTCACCGGTGACGTGGCAAGGCAGGATCTCCTCAAGGCTATAAAATTGGACGGTTCGATTCAGGGCATAATCTACCGCCACTTAATTCCTCGCGCGTCCTTCAGGCGGCTGTAAGAACCGTGCACGATGTACATGCAGTTCGGTGTAATTAGAGGATCACTTACTCGAGCAAAGTGGCCAGTGCTTTGAAAGCCACTACGCAGACGGAATGTTTGGTAAAAGTACTGCGGCGAATAAACGGGATCGTGCGTTCGTTCCTTTCTTTGCATGCCATTCAATTGTCTCCTAATTATTTTGACTACCATATGATTTTGTAGGCTCCTTAATTGCTTCTGAAATTGGGAGAAGTGTTATTTCTTCGGACCCACGAATAGTTAAGTTTGAATTTCTTATTTATCGTTTTGTCTCCTCCAGTCAGAGTTATTAATTTAAAAAAAATTACAACACAGTTTCGAAGCCAGCTAGTCTGGTGCTTTGCTTTAAAACTTGCTGTCCCTTCTACTTTTACTTCCCTTTTACTTGCACGCACGTGCGTCGTGTACGGTAACAAAGGCTAAGAGAACGATGAACTAATTCCAGTCGATCAAAGTGCAATAACCGTTATATAGATACTCGAGTTAATCGTATCGATCGACCCTATCCAACGCGGAACACGATTCAACTTTGCTTTCCAAGCTTGAACGGCTGCGTAGAAGAAACATCAAAGCACAGTTACTTATTCATCATTTCATTATTTATCCCTGAGCCACTGTATTTCCAATTCAGATTCTATTCCCTATTATTGCAGGATCTCCAATCTCGATTTAGCAAACGGTCCTCCAATTATTTCGAGCAGAGTATCTGTTGCAAGTAGCATTAATTAGTACCGTCCATCGGAAACGAAAATCGATTCACTCCATTACAAGAAACGAGACCACGAGGGAATCCAAAAGAAGCTAAAGGAATTTCACGAGAAGTGCTTGACCGAGTCTTGAGGTTCGGTGATCAAGAACAGGCAATTCTGTTATCAAAGGTGGAAGAGGATGAATCTGATTTCGTTATGTGGAATAGGAGCAGGGTAGAGATGGTTCACCGAATCCTTATGCTGAAAGAGACGAAGCAGGTTTCAGAGGTAGTTAAAGAATCGGTCGATCGAGATTAGAACGCACAGTGGTACTCGTGACTCGCTGGCGGAAAAATGATAGCGTGCGCCGCGTTTCCTCCCTTCCCCCTGTAGGATTTCCCTTCGAAGGGCTTCGTTCCCTAGTTGGACACGCGATGCTTACAAATTTACGTCCCGTTTACGTGTCGCCCTGCAACGCCGCGGCACGACAGCTGCCTCGTTTCTGGCCGTTTGTTCAATGAACTTTAAGCACCCGCGTCGCATAGCCACCGTTTCGCGCCGCCACCCCCCCCCCTCGCGCGTTCGCACGCGCATAACGAAATTCGCACCGTTCGCTGGGCCCACCTCAAGCCCCCTGGCCACGAAGCTTTTCTCGCGTTGCGCTGCATCCCCCCTCGCCCACTTGTGCCGCGGCTTACTCGCTCGTGTTCCACCTGTGAATTTTGGGAGACGATTGTTCGGCTCCTGGCCACGTGGAGGTGTGAGTTTATGGACCTTTAAGAGGGGGTTGATATTTGAGGTCGGGGGTTTTTGATGGTTCAGTTTGTGGCCTTGGGGAATTGGGATGTGAGGTGATTCGGGGTTGTTTGGCAGTTTTGGGGGCTGGTCATTGTTCGTACTGACACACACGTGAAAATTTTTGTTTATTTCTTTCGGGGTTGTAAAGCCCGATTCGCCTATGGATACGCGTGATGCCGGCCGATCGTATCACCCGCCAAATTAATCTTAGGTGACTGTTTTACTAGGTAATCGATGTGATCGAAGTAGAATCTGATCCGCACGCTGATCAAGAAGCGAGATGTTTTTGCTTGTGGTCCGAACGATGACCCATAACAAGCTTCAGAACGTTGCTCGTAGAGAGCTGTATGAAATCTAACTTGTCTACCTTTTTCGATGTCAAAGGTAGACAAGCCAGCGAAAATTGGGAGGCGCCAAAATGCCTGATTGGTTCCGCTTTCCTTGAAGAGGAGGAACCTTCCCTCTACGATTTCGGTGGAGGAGGAGGAATATTCCCTCTGTGATTTCGGTGGTGGAGGAATCCTCTCCCTCGTGGTGACGTAGCGCAGGAAAAACCGGGCATCTGGCTACCAAACCCTCGCCAAGTTGACCGGTCGAAGAGTCGCGCTCAGGGTCGCGGTTTATGAGCGTATTATCCCGCGAGTCAGCAATCGTCGGTGGTATATACTAATTTGAAGTTACCGTATACCACCCGCTGACAGAGCAATAAAAGGATTTTCTCAGAGCGATGACGGTCGAAGTGTCCAAAGAAAAAAATGGCACGATGTCGATTGCCGCCTATTAGACATCTGGCAGGCAAATGTTCCCCAAATCGCGTCGAAGGAAAGCAGTTGCCTAGTAATAATAAACCGTTAAATTTCCGCTTCGCTCTGAGCCCCCCTTTGTTCCCGTAAGACGGAACAGTCATTTGGGGACTTTTAATCGTGGGAATTAGGGTTCTAGTGGCGTGGGGATTGGGAATCTTCTGATTTGGTGATTAGGGATCTCGAAAGTTTGGGACTAGGGGTCCTTCAGATGTTGGGAACTAGGTGCCTTCAATTTTGGGAATTAGAAATCTCTGAATTGAATATTAAAGGTTTAGAGATTTCGAAATTGGGCATCTCAAATATTTGGTATGGGGAATTTCAAAAATTGGGAATTTGGAATTTTCAAATTTGGGAGCTAGAGATCTCCGAATTTGGGAACTAGAGAGCTACAAATTTGAGGAATAGAGATCCTTAAATTTGGGATATAGAGATCCCCAAGTTTGAGGAGTAGAGATCCCCAAAATTGGGAACTAGAAATCTTCTAGGAATTAGAGATCTCCAAATTTAGAAACTAGATATCCCCAAATTTGAGTACCAGAGATTTCCTAACTTGAGGAGTAGAGATCCCTAAATTTGGGAGCTAGAGATCTCCAAATTTGAGGAATAGAGATCCTTAAATTTGGGATCTAAAGATCCTTAAATTTGGGATCTAAAGATCCTTAAATTTGGGATCTAGAGATCCTTAAATTTGGGATCTAGAGATCCTTAAATTTGGGAACTAGAGATCCCCAAATTTGGGAACTAGAGATCCCCAAATGTGGGAACTAGAGATCCCCAAATTTGAGGAGTAGAGATCCCCAAATATGAGGAGTAGAGATCCCCAAATTTGGGATCTAGAGATCCCGAAATTTGAGGAGTAGAGATCCCCAAATTTGGGAACTAGAAATCTTCTAGGAATTAGAGATCCCCCAATTTAGAAACTAGATCTCCCCAAATTTGAGTACCAGAGATTTCCTAACTTGAGGAGTAGAGATCCCTAAATTTGGGAGCTAGAGATCTCCAAATTTGAGGAATAGAGATCCTTAAATTTGGGATCTAAAGATCCTTAAATTTGGGATCTAGAGATCCTTAAATTTGGGATCTAGAGATCCTTAAATTTGGGAACTAGAGATCCCCAAATTTGGGAACTAGAGATCCCCAAATTTGAGGAGTAGAGATCCCCAAATTTGGGAGCTAGAGATCTCCAAATTTGAGGAATAGAGATCCCGAAATTTGAGGAGTAGAGATCCCCAAATTTGGGAACTAGAAATCTTCTAGGAATTAGAGATCCCCCAATTTAGAAACTAGATCTCCCCAAATTTGAGTACCAGAGATTTCCTAACTTGAGGAGTAGAGATCCCTAAATTTGGGAGCTAGAGATCTCCAAATTTGAGGAATAGAGATCCTTAAATTTGGGATCTAAAGATCCTTAAATTTGGGATCTAAAGATCCTTAAATTTGGGATCTAGAGATCCTTAAATTTGGGATCTAGAGATCCTTAAATTTGGGAACTAGAGATCCCCAAATTTGGGAACTAGAGATCCCCAAATTTGAGGAGTAGAGATCCCCAAATTTGGGAGCTAGAGATCTCCAAATTTGAGGAATAGAGATCCTTAAATTTGGGATCTAAAGATCCTTAAATTTGGGATCTAGAGATCCTTAAATTTGGGAACTAGAGATCCCCAAATGTGGGAACTAGAGATCCCCAAATTTGAGGAGTAGAGATCGGGATCTAGAGATCCCGAAATTTGAGGAGTAGAGATCCCCAAATTTGGGAACTAGAGATCCCCAAATTTGAAGAGTAGAGCCCTAAATTTGTGAATTAGAAATCCCCAAATTTGATGAGTAAAGTTCCCCAAATTTAAGAACTAGAAACCCGCAAATTTGGAATCAGAAACTTCCAAATTTGAGAATGCCAAACCTCCAAATTTAAGAATCAAAAACCTCCAAATTTAAGGATTCGGTATTTCCAGATTCGATAATAGGAAATTCCTACTTTCCATCGTTAAGAATTATAATTTCCCACTACCTTTCAATTTTAGAAATTCCAATTACCTACACCTCCATAATGTTACTTTCGCGAAAAGAAGAAGGGGCTTCAAGGCAAAGACTAGAGTTTCTAATACGCGAAGCAATTAAAACGTACTCGCGCATTAGCGCGGGACATTCTTCCACGCGTTATCGCAACCGAAAATCGCTAACCACCCTTAACGTAATTACTACCTATCGTTACACTGATTCTCTTCGCTCGTTTAGCTGAGGCCTCCGGCTAATTCGCGAAAGAACAATTCGCTCGGGCCCGTTATACGCTCGCTCGCGTGCATGCGCCGTTAAAACGAAGAAAGTTCTGTTAGTTTCTCCGCGATGGATAATCCGTAATTATTCCAGTGGGTATATTCATACACTTAATATAAATTTCAACGAACATTTCAAAGAAAAAAAAAAAGAACTTGGCAAGAAACTGCATAACAATACTTCAAACATACCCTTCCATTAATTCACTTCTATTCAACAGCCAGAGAAATTCACCTTTAATACAATACTCCCCAAAATTAAACAATTACAATTAATCAAAATAGCAAAACAATTCCGCCGAACATTTACAAACTGTGTCTACAAGCGTCCCGACACAATAATCCCAGAAGTCACATAATTCTTTTTATGGAATGACGAACCTACTACTTCACATACTATTGTAATTATTTCAAGCAGCTTAATATTGACTTTAAAAGTGAATCTAAGCATTTCAAGCTCCAGCACGCAGCTACGTTCGTTGTTCAAGGATCGAAGAGTAACTCGTTCACCGGAGCAAAGCCTTGAATTAGCACACAAGGAAATCACCGACCATTCAGTGCACATTCTCACAACCCATGCATTCCCACGGCTGAATCTTCACCCCTCTCCCCGTCTAGGATCTCCGCGATCCAACTTGCCGACAATGGCACCGAGTGCGACTAAAAACGTCCCTAAATAAAGTGGAATTATAACGAGCCTCTCTAATCAATTATTTACTCATCGATTTAAATCGGGACGATGTTAATTAAAGAGATTGGATTAGATCCCACTGAAATCCACCACTAATGCACCCCGGTGCACCCCAGCGATTCCCATGTCGCGCACCACCGTCAAAACACTCGTTCGGGGCTCGTTATGCCAGGGTTTATTTAAATCTCCGCCGTTGCCGCATTGTTTACGCTCAATAGAGTCCTGGCCGCGGCCGAACCTAGCCCAATGCCGGGCTCCTCTTTCTTTTTCTCTTCCCCACATCCCGAGGGAATCGGGGGGACATCGGAACGAGCGGTGCATCGACCCTCGAACACGTGGCACCACAAATTCGACCGTGTTCCTCCGCTCCGTAACCATATGCGCCCGCTTCCTGGCCGCTGCACTCCGCTTATAAGTGCACTTCATTGCTGACTGCCGACGGGTGGTTATTTCAAGACAAACCCCCTGAAATAAAAGAAGAGAAACGGGGGGAGAATCGACTCCCTTCTTTTGTCTTAACGCCCGTCCGCGCTGACTCAGACCAGCCATGGCGTCGGTGGCTGCCAGTAGCCGAGGGAACGTGGAACTCGCGTGAACTTCGTAATTTACAATTCCTACGCTTCCGCTGGCGCCGGCGTGCTTTCGCGTCGACATTCTTCGCAGGCGTCGAAAGGGTGGCCCCGGAGTTCTCTAATGGTTGGTTTCAAGCAGATCCAAGTAACATACTTCACCGATTCATGCCTCGCTTTGTTTTTTTTTATTAACAAAAGAAGATGAGAACTTAAGTCGAGAAGCACGTGCTTGACTTTGAGTCAAGCTGCTATTTTCCAAAGAATAGTTTTTCTCCAATTCGGCTTCGAGAAGTGCCAGATTACAATCTTAAGAATATTCCTGCAAAATTGTACTCAAATCGGCCCGCTGATCTCTGAAATATTTTCAATACCGCAAATGCTGTAATTATCAAGAGACGACCTTGGCAATAGGGGCTGTCATGGCATCGTTTATTAAAATATCAAATCTCTTTTCGCGAAGAATATAGCTTAATTTATACGCTAAAAGGTGTACCTCTTGATTTTTAAATATATCTCATTTTTAAATTACAAAAAACAGGGGGGCGAAGCTGTCCAAGGCACTTTGAGAATAAATAATACCTATTGTCCTACGGATCCTACAATTTATTTTTAAAATCTACTTTCGCGGTCAAAGTCACTGTGACGGTACAGGTCTTCCAACAAGGTTGAAGTGAATTAGAACACTCCTTCTCGAACGGCGCGCGAATAGAAGTCACTAACAAGGAAATATGTTTCCTAGGAAATATGCACCGTATAACGCGCTGCAAAAGAAATGTTTTGTACGTCCACAATTTATAAATAAATTAAAATTTTCGTTATTTTACAAACATTTCTTTTGCAGCCCGTTATACGGCATCAAACACTGAACATTTTGTCCATTTACGGTTTTCTTCTACCTCGCACCGTTACAAAGTTATACTCGAAAAACGAAAAATCGCTGAAAATTTGGGGGGCTGATTTCACCCCCTCAGGGTGTTTTTCCGCAGAAAAAAAATCGTTTCTTACATACTCCGACATGTTCTACAATCGTACGGAGTTTCATTAAGGGGTCATTCTGGTTAGACGATTTGAGAAAATCGATTTTTGTTTATAACATTTTTCGAAAGTAGATATCTTCAAGAATGTACTATTAAATTTTCATTGAAAAATTCTAATTATTTTCGCTTCTACGTAGGTATTTTGTAGGGAGCGCAGAGCCTCGACCACCATACATAAAAACTTTGAACGCGTTTTTCTAGGAACGGCATTTTTTCACATGGTGCAGGTAAAATCTCAAAATCTATCGAACCGATTGCTTTATAAATTGAACTGATTATTCTGCACACCTATACCTCTGGTCGGAACTACAACCAAGTATTTCTGTTGTGTCTAACCTACTTTTAAAATCGAAAATAGCACAGTAAACACAGCCAAAATACATTGATTCTTGTATTTTGCCCACCATTTTGTTAATTTTAAGGATAAATAATTTATTCTAGTACGGGGCCATAGCGACTGTCATACTGATCAAGAATCTGTTTGTATTTTTGGTTTTAAATAAGTTCAACTGCTGAAATTCACCTGCACCAGCGAGGCATGAATTTTTAAACATGTCATCAAAATCGCCATCAAAACCATTTTAGAAGCAATAATTTTATAACTTTTATATTTTTTATTTACCGTAGAAATGTAGTTTAATCGATAGAAAAAAAAGTTTTATTCCATTACTACAATTCCTGTCCTCGCAATAAATTCCTGAAAATCGCTGAATTTATCGGCGCGCTAACCAGAATGACCCCTTAGAATCAGAATTTTCGGGTTCGATATGTTTCCTTGTAAGGAACAGCAGTGCCATCGATACTCGTCCCAGGTAACGTTCCCCGTTCGCCCTCCGATAACTGCGTGCCCCGCATGGCTGATAAAAGAGAGGCGCCGCGGCCACGAATTCGTTCGGGCCCGGCCAGCGGCTTTCCGAATTCTACTCTCGACCGTGAACCTCCCTCGTTTCGGCTGGCCATTGGCGGATAGCCAAATATCTTCGCGACGGCGGCGGAACGGCGGGCAGCTGGGGCGCGCGGACGACGTAGAGGAGCCTGGCGGTACCCTCGCCTCGCCAGTGCAATCGCGTTCAAGTGCGTTACACCGGGAGGGTCTCAATGCCAATACACGCCGCGGCGCGCTGCATTCTTGAAACCAGTTTCGCCGATAGTGAGCGCGGAGGCAAGGAGGCCGGCGCGCGTCAAAGAAAAGCGACCAGCCCCGCTAGAAATTGCGTCATTACGATCCACGCTTTTCCCCTTCCTACGTTTTTCCTCGAATCTTCTTGCGGCCTCTTCTCTTTGCTCGATCAATGGCGGCTCTCGGGCTCGCCGGGCCGTGGAGCCGAAGATCCTTGATCTTTCATCGCTAGGTTCCTCAACTTCAACTGCGGTAATGCTGTTTGCTGTAGTTTTATTGAGCTCGCAGAGGATGCTGCTGCAAATTTGAGGGGAAAGGGGCGGATGCGCCGAAGGGGACTGTCGCGGTGCTCTTGAGTTTTTATTAGTCGCAATGTATGCAGGTATTTTACGATTTCTGATTCGTTTCGAGAGGGAATTGGTCTTGCTATTTTTCTGAATGCAATTGTTTTCTGTGATTTGTGAAATTCCGGGGGTTGGCAATAATCGAGGGGTCTTCGTGGAAAACACTGCAAGTACCAGAAATGATGTTTTTCAGGGGAGAGAGAAAACGATCTTGATTTTAAATTATTTGCGAGATTTCATTTGTTTTCGTTGCTAAATGTGCTTAAGTATACAATAATCCAAATGCATCACAATTTTTTCCCCCCCATTAATACAGTACAAATTCACGAGAAGAACTATATTTGTAGAAAACACTGTACGTGTCACTGTTTAGTTGTGGGGAAAACTGAATGTGCCATTTGTTTAAATTGGCAAGCACTGTAGGTGCCAATCTTTTAGCACTGTTGGCAACTAATTTACAAAAGGGAATTGCATTAAAAATCTATACCGTAGTATTACCAATGGCGCGTGGAACATTTCCCGATAAAAAAAATTTAGTTCCGCCACTTTCCGTGCTTCTACAATCTTCAATTTTGTCGATGAATTTCTGTGTAATTTATGTATTTGTTTGAACACGGCGTTGGAGTTAATAATATTCCGAAGCAGGTGACACGCACAGCTTGGAACGGTTTAATTCTCCAACCTGCTGTCTTTATGAACGGCTAAAAACAACACTTGCACCAAGTGCTTTGCTCTTTTTCCCCGTAATGAATCACGGGGAGTACCATTGTGAAGACGAGAGTGCACTTAATGTTGGTCCGCGCTCGCGTGCTCTCGCTGCACCAGGATCGGTGCAGTTCTGTGTTGCGAGCGGAGATTCGAGCGAAAGAACTATTCAATTAAATTAATCTGGAATCTCCAAATCCCACGAAGCCATCAGATTTATTCTGAAAATGAAAATAAATCTTCTCCTTTGCCAAATATTTTTCTACATTTCACCGTACAAAATATTCTGAAGCATTTCGAGTTTCACTCAGTGACAAAATGCAACCTGTAAAAACGCTCACTGCCCTTCGGCCCTGTTACAATTCTCGCGCCGTTGTAAAACCATTCAGTGGCCGCGCGAATGGGCGATATCGATTCACGGTGATAAAAAAAGGAGCGTCGCGATAGCCTCGATCGTTCTTGACTGCCTGCAAAGCTCAGAGAGACATCTGTGCTTTGCCAATTCCGATGCAATTTTTCGCCGATGCTGCGCCCGCCCTTTCGCTGCCTATGGAACCGTTTCCACCCTTTCCGTTCTTTTGAAAAAAAGATCCTCAAGCATCCACGCGGAAAATCCGCTCGCCGGAACCTTGACTCCGGAGCTTGAAATCCAAGCGCAGCTGAATCGAAAGCTGCGCCAAATCCTCCGGGAAGTTTGTCGTCGAGTCCTGCCGCAGACATACATTAAGGATGTACGGCGGGGAGTACGAGTTTCTTTGCTGAAATTTACACGGGGAACCGTTACCATTTAGCTTCCTGCTCTGAGAAATATACGCAGCTTGGCGGTAGTGTCCATTGCCAGTTGGGCGTCTAATTTCTTAACTTTGTATACAAGTTACAAAGGATGAAGATTGATAAATCGTACAGATACCTACAGTTAGTAGAAAAAGTATTTGTATATTTTTTAAAATCGCATAACTTTCGTAGAATTGGTCCAAACGACGTGAGTTTTTTTTGAGAAGCTAGAGGGATTAGTTTGCTGAATTATGTGATTAGTCGTTTTGAAAAAATGTACTTGGTCGGAATAGCAAAAAAAAAAAAAATAGTAAAGGTCGTTTTTTAAACTTTTTTTGTGAGCCTGTAATGAAAATTGAAAAAACCCGTTTGTAGATTTAAGTAAGTTATATACGTGCCTAAAATTTCATCAGCTGTGAACGCTTAAAGATCGCGGGATAAGTTCGAAAATCGCTGATTTCGGGAATTTCCGCGATTTTCGACCTTATTCTACGATCTTTAAAAAAAAAGTTCTAAAAACGACCTTTACTATTTTTTTCGCTATTCCGACCAATTGCATTTTTTTCAAAACGACGAAACACATCATTTAGCAAACTAATCCCTCTAGCTTCTCAAAAAAAAAACTCACGTCGTTTGGACCAATTCTACGAAAGTTATGCGATTT
Source organism: Andrena marginata (assembly GCA_963932335.1). Classification (NCBI taxonomy): domain Eukaryota; kingdom Metazoa; phylum Arthropoda; class Insecta; order Hymenoptera; family Andrenidae; genus Andrena; species Andrena marginata. Next base: position 4,195,523 of record OZ010660.1, read on the forward strand.
TAAAAACTGTACAAATACCTTTTTGTACTAACTGTATGTACGGTTGCGAATTCGTTGAAGAATCTTCAAATTCGCGAAATTCATGAATCGTTAGTCCAGCTCCACAGAACGGCCCGACCTAAACGAGCCGTTTACTTTGAAAGCGGCATAAGTCCACTAATAGCCATCAAACACATATTATTTCTCAAATAATGTCAATTCTGCTAATTGGAATGATAAATTTGACAGCCTTGGAAATCCAAAAACATTATACTACTATATTATCTGTTACCCATATTTTTAAATTTAATCCAACGCAAACCCTCCAATATCTCAATTCGAGCATAAATGGACCTACCGTCACTTTCAAAATAAACGGCTCAAATGGTATACACCTACATATCTACAATTCTCACTACTAACAGAACACGCTTCCCCGAATCCAAAAGTTTCTCGCACCACTCTTCCCAACTCCGTCAACAGAACATTCGACTCAGAAGTGTCTATCCGTTAGCTGGAGACGCTTCAAGTTCCTTTTGTCCAAATTCACTCCCCCGCTATCCATCTACTAAACATACCCCAACCCCCCAATCCTTCTAGCTCTGCGAAATTCAAATCACAATAAACTGAGCGCTCATATATAAATCATGGGCTTGCGCCCCGACGGTGCCCCATATTTTCACGACAACTGGAAGGGCGAAGAACGTGTGGCGTACCCTGTAATCTAATCGATATTTCAATGCACCGAATGCACCCTCCGCTTTCGCACCCTGCCCCTCCCCGCGAAAAAGAAGGTGCCCGAAACAGGAGAACGGAGAGCCGAGTAACGAACGTTCGTAAATTGCGCGCCCAAGGAATGCACGAGCGCGAGGGGGGGGGGGGAGTGCCGCGGGGGGATGTTTCTTCCTGGTTAGCAGGGAATGGCTTGGTCGATGCACAGGCGACTGGTTCAGCGTGGATTTCGTCTTCGATTCGGCCGGTTTCACGCGAGATATCTCGGCCGATAACCGGCGGAGGGCCTCCGCAAAATGTTGCGCATTGCGTCTTACAACACGCAGCGGCAGCTATAGCGACCGCCCCCCCACTGCACCCAGGGGGGTGGTGCACGGCAACCCCCTCTGCACTGCGCAGGTGGTCAACCTCGTGTTTCTCTGCTCGTTTCCCTTTTCCCTGCTACGCGAGCTTGTTCTGCCGTTCTGTTCCCTCTCACCCGGGGATCAAAGTTCTCGAACGGGGGTGGCGAAAATTTTGGTAAAACTTGAGCGATACGTTTACTCCTGCAATGGATAGATGTAAAGCAGGCCCAGGTTACAAGGAGACCCGCCCGACCCCAGAATTCTGATTTTAATAAAAACTTCGCGCGTATTTAGGGCAGATTGGAGTATGCAAGTAGGATTTCTTTCTGCGGAAATTCACTCCAAAGGGGTCTAATCAGCCCTTGAAGCTTTCTTTTTTATTTAAATATAAGTTTGTAACGGTGCAAGATAGAATTAAACTTCGAATGTAAGAACCGATCGGTTCTTTCTTCTCTATCGCAGTGGCTAAAGAAAAATAAAATTATATTTAAGAAACGAAAACTCGCGATAATTTTCAGGGCTGATTTTTCACCCATCCAGAGTGAATTTCCGCGGAGAAAAAGAATCACTGCTCCTTGCATGCTATCGTGTGCTATAAACTCGCGCGAGATTTCATTAAACAAGGAATTTTCCGGGTGGGAAATGTTTTCCTCGTTAGCTGTGCTGAAAAGATCGTCTTTGGATCACGTGCGATTCGACAGATAAGTAGCGCAGTCCGGTAAACGATGCTCTCAGGCTCGTTTACGAGGCCCCTAGTGTCCCGGAAAAGGTGTCGAACGCTGCGAGGGAGTGGAGAGCGTTTTCCGAGCAGAGATCCGGTTTTCTCACTTAACGTCGGTAAAAGCAGATTATCCACGCCCTGGCTGCCCGCCCCTGCGCGCAAATGCACATGCCCTCTCGAGCTTGGCGGTGACAGCTGCGCTGCTTAAAATAGGGGTTCAGTGGTTCAGCAACGTGCACCGAGGCTTCTTTTCTATGCCACGATAACGCGGGCCTGCCTCGGATAAACCGTTGCGCCCCGCCGATCGTTGTACCGAACAAACCTGATTCTTCCCATTCATGATGCCTGTTGGCCCCGAGTCGCGGCCAACGATGAAATGATGAGTGAGAAGAATTTGGCAAATCTGTTACGTTTTACGGGGCTGGTCGTCCCCGCCGTTGATTCCCAAACTGCGAGCCTGATTTATCAAAAAGCTTCGGTTGTCGTGGAAAATTAATTCTGCTTCTTTCCTTTATACATGCTGTATTCAACTGTATTGTATTCAATGTATTTAATAGTCTGTAGCTTTTAAATTTTTACCAATTCAATTAGCCTCCATCGATTCAAGTAATCGATTCTGCTTTTTTAATAAACCATTAAGCAATATTCAATTCATAGTAAATATATTTTTGTAAATTCTGCAACATTTTGTGGAATTCACTTCGCGAGGCTACTAATAGTTGTTCCACGATAACTGCGAAATTATCTTAGCCTCCTAGAGCCACGAGTTCAGTCACCCAGAAAGAAATCATTTCTGTTATTCTTATCGATCGGCTGCAGACTGGTTCGCAGACCGTCTAAACACGTTGCTACGTTATTAACCCTGTATGGCTGGTTGGCGTGTCGAACGGTCACGTGACAATTTCAGTCTTGACGTCCTTTTTAACCCTTTAAAGAGTTCCGCCAGTTTCCTTAATTATTTATGCAAACCTACAAGCCCGAAAGTTGCGCAGAGAATGGGAATGAATTTCACGTTCTAGTTATCAGAGCGTGCGGCTATCGCGATAGGGTAAGTCGGGGAGAGATGGCTCACTTTTTTTTTTTTTTAAAAACCGTAAATTACGTGATTTACACCGTAAATTTAGTGGTTGTTTAAGGGACAAAAATAAACCCGATCGAGCCATCTCACCCGCGAGGCCATCTCGCCCGGAATTACCCTAGTATTTCTCAGTAGTGGAAACTTAACGAAACTTCTCAGCGAAAGTTTCAGGCAGAGCGATTTTATTATACGAACCGTAGCCTCGCATTTCTATTCGCCGAAAAAGTTCCGAGGATTTCGTTGGCTCCGGAGACGTCGCGGTGCTTTATGGCTCGAATATCATTCCGTGGGCTGCGGAGCTTCAGAATCAAATCGGAAATTTAAAAAAGACCGCATAATATCAGGGACGAATACGCTGCCTCCCCTAAGTCCGTTGCGCGGTATGCAAGAGTATTCGAGAGTTTCTGTGCCACGGAGAAGCAGCCCTCGCGCGTGCTCCACTTATTAAAGCTCTTCGAGCATCGCTTTTTCGAGTGGCCGACGGCTGCTGCGGCGAAGCTTCTGCTTCTTGTTTCAGCCCCGGCGCGTTAAAGTCCCGTCTTATTTCGGCGCCCAAAGAAAACGTGGCCATGAATCCTCCATCCATTTGTCTCGTTTTTTGGGAAGCAACCTGCCACGCGGTTATTTTAACGCCAATCTGTTCCCTCTTCCTTCCACTTGTACCATCAATCCCAGGGTAGTTTAACAATTCCCCTAGTTCTGGCTCCTTCGTTCAAGTACGTCAAAGCAAACTCTGCTCCAATCGAGCTTAATTCTTTTTTAACAAAAAGACACTTCAATCGTTCTTTATTACACAACGACTACTCCGTTTTATTTTACCCTGTTCCTGCGGGCTTAAAAATTCCATTTTATCAGCAGTGAAAATTTACCCCCTCCCAGAATGCAAGCGATGGAATTAATTTAGAGGCCTGAAGGGAATTTCCTCCGAAATTTTCTGCTTCGATAAAGCGCGGAGACACAGTTCCGTGGGAAAGAATGAAAATGAAGATTCCCCCGGCACGGTACACACAATCGACTCGTAGTGCGAGGAGAAACGTATGTCTTTTGGAATGCGAGGGTATTTATCGTCGTCGTTGAAGCTGATGCCACTGATTATACAGTCGAGAGGGAAACCGTCGACTAGGCACGGCGTCGTTCGTCTAAACTGCTGCTTGCGGCAAGCGATAGCCGGTTATTTCTTTTTCCCCCGGCTGTGCTCCGCTCTTGAAGCACACCAATCAAAGGAATTATTACTGCGGAACAGCCATCGATTATTGTTTCAGCAGTCGTTAGAATTTATCGATCCGCCCCCCGCCCGTCGCCCCTTTGCTGGATCTTATTTAATGCGAAGACGCTTTCTTTCAACGCCAGTGCCTTTAGAGCGTGTCCTGAAAGGGGGGGAGAAGGAGGGAGTGCCTTGACATCGTCGTCGAGTAGACAGAAATTTTCCCCGCAGGAAAATTCTGTGGAATGTAACCGAGGCATCGTTGGAATTCGTATTCCGCCGTCGGTTTCGGGGAAGTCTATCTTTCTTGCATTCATTTGGAATCAGTGGTTCACTTATTTTCGGCTCGCCAGGGGTGTTGTAATTTATGATCGAGCGAGCGGGCGGGAAAGTGAACTTCTGAAACGCTGATGGCGCTGTAATTGTTATTCGTTAATTAAGAAAAGTATCATTTTAAGAAGTAGTTGGTGGAACTGGGAATTTGCGCGAAGTCGGGGGTTTTGAATATTTTTATAAAATTGCAGACTTTTGGATACACGTAAGATATCTTTATTCTAATTTTAGATACGATTTCCTGATCGATTTGAGCTCGCATTGAATCGTTTTTATGGAGCCAGGCATTTTGGTAGGATCAGATATCGCGATAAAATGAAAATATAGCTGCGAGGGTATGAAATGTGGAGCGCTTAAGTGCCTGCTGTTGGTGTATTCGTCGAAACGTTTATGCTCCCCGGCTGGCTCGTTCGAGATTAAAAAATGTTAGCCACTCGTCGGTGAAATCTAAACACTCGACGAGGGACGATGTATCGCGGAGCATAAAACAACCTCCATCGTTTGTACAGCTGCGGAGGAAGTAACTTTGGCCAGGAAATAATCGTTCCGCGGGTGCTTCAATTATGGCTGGATTGCGGCGATGGTCGAATCAGCTTTTAATCAGGTTTAACTGCCCCGGCCGGTTGTAATTTCTGGCTTTAAGGTCGCCTGATGTTATTTATTCTACTATCGCCCGTGATGCTGCGCGAACATTTGCTTCGTTCCGAAGCAGGAAATTGAAGAATCGATGGGAGAGCAAGTGCACTGAAATTTAAAACGATTAGATACACCGGCGAATATTTCATTAATTTTACCTGCTGCGACGTAATTGAAGTCAGAGTTTTAGTAGAAGTTCCATTGAAATTTTGGTTATTCAAGGGGTCAGGGAAATTTCAGCGCAAAGAAGTTGCCATTTTGACAAATCGATGGGGTAACTTAATTACCGAACCTTTTGCTGAGACAGAGTAGAACCAGTGAAATGTGATAAATATTTAAAAATACCAGTATAATACAAGAATGAAATACTAAAGCAAGTACCCTCTCGCATAAATTTTCTCAAGCCCTCTCCTTCATCCCTCTAAATTGACTTAACTCAAACATAAACTCTCTCTCTCTCTCTCTCGTCTCTATAGCTCGGGAATCCATAAACAAGGCTACACATCACCTTCCACGAGAATTATACTGAAATACAGATATCCTCTATTGAGAAGCACTTAGAAACCATGAAGTCTTGTTTCGAACCCGCGAGTTCCCAACGAAAGCTCCACCCTTCCCTTCGCCCGGTGCCCGACCCTCGTTGGGATCTTGAACTTGAAGTAGAAGCTCGACAAGGTTTATTCCTGTAGCAAAGAAGCTACGCAGATTCCGACGGAGCTGTCTATGATAGCTAAGGTCCACGGTGGATATGAGAATTACGCTCGAATTCCGCCGGGACAACGGCTGTTGAGTCATCGGGTCGAGGCGTGCGTAATTTACGGCGGTACCAAAAGGATGAAGAGGAGAGAAAAGAATGCGAACAGCCGGATGCCGTGGAGCCGAGTCACATGCACGTAAACCGACACGTGCACCCTCTTTTCTGCCACGGTCCGACGATTTTTAAGATGGGGGCGAGCCCGATGGACTTTCACGCCATAAACGAGCCGACTTACCGAGCGCAACGCGTTTCCCTCGATTGTCCCTCGGCTTCGTCGTTGATCGTTCCTCTAATGATAACGAAGCTTCTTCGCACTTCTCTTTAGAGCCACTCTTAAATTACTCGCGGGTAATCTTGTCGATTTCTTAGCTGCCCCGGTATAAGAATTCGTAAGATTTTATATTCCAACCCCCTCCCTGGTTGCGTGGTATTTTTCACCTTGCATTTTCTCAGTCATTAAAATTCTTTCAAAGGTTTATATAAATTCATTTAACTAAGTAGGTTTCGTGTACGCGATGAAACTTCGTTCTTTAGGCTACTCATATTGAAAATTAGATTGAAAAGTATTACGTAAGACGCTACCTGACTTCCTCTCACTCCCTCGTAAGAAAACCTGAGAGATTCGCGACCCCCTGGCTCCGCCAAAAAGCCTTAGGGTAAGTCGGGGAGAGATGACTCACTTTTTTTTAAAACCGTAAATTGCGTAATTTACACCGTATATTTAGCGGTTGTTTAAAGGACAAAAATAAACGCGATCGAGCCATCTCACCCGGAATTACCCTACGTAATTTGAGGACGAGCCCTTGTTCCAAAACCCACGATCAAATTTCTACGCACACATTAACGACTGATTTCGATTTGATAAATTCAGGAAATATTACAGAACTCTTTATACAAATCACCCATTAATTTATCTTCTCCTACAATTAAGCGTCGGCTTCTTCTTTCAATTTTCTCGGCCCTTGTAGTATAATTTTTTTTAGGGAGTAACTAAAAGTGGGGGAGGGGGTGCATATACTTTTTATCGGCGACACATGTCGCTGATGCAAATGGCACAGCAAGGTTGGCCAGCGTATTAAAATCCTGCTTCGTTTTTGCAGAGACCCTCCAGGAGCCGCGTTTCACCACTCAGCCTTCCAGCAGCGGCAATATTCTTAGCGAAAATCGAACGAAATTTCTGCAGTGTCAAGCGAGAGGTGAGTAGTAAAACGCACTCGGCTCGAACGTTTCAAGAGATCTGACCCGGAACAGATGATCCGATATTGATTGTAAGAGCCCTTGCCCATCGAGCTTTATGTTAATCCGGCGCAGTTTGCTAGTTAACGCGATCACGGAGCACCCCGTGGATTTCACCTTAAGCTTACTTAACACTCCCAATCGCCCGGAGCAAGCCTGGCGTGCGATTTTGAGAATTAGAAGTATTTCTCGGCTATCCTCGTGTTTTACTCGTAGATTTTCAAACTTCTAGTTTTATAGTACGCGAGAGCACTGGTAGAAGTAGAGCAACTATGGAAGCTTCTCCTTGAACTTACACCCACGCGCTTTGAAGCGCAGAGCACTTGTAAAGCCTCCTCCATTGACTGCTAGACAAAGCCACTGGATTTCGAGGAAAAGGAACGGGCAGAGAATCTTCCCTCAATTTTTCCTTTTTACCATACATTTTCATTTTTCTTTTATAGATATATATTTTCTATGTATCACGTATTTATTTATATTTCCCTTTTTAACCAATCTATAAACGCACACCCAACAGCGTTACGTACTCTTGTTACGCGATGCTTTTAAAGCCGTTTACGAGCAATAATAATAACAAAGAAATCTCGAAAATTTCAACCGCCCCTCGCGACGCGGCCCATTGTTCTCCTGAAATATCGAGTATCGGAGCGGATGAGACGGTGACCAGATGAAGCCTCGCAACGGCGGCCTGCAGCCGTAACGTGATAGCGTGACCCTGTGCTAATAGTATTAGATCTCCGCGCGACGTACGTATGCCCCGGCCAAACAAGGAATGCCCGCGGTATCCGTGAAAAATATTCGCACCCCGAAGCGTGCCAGGCGACGGCCTACTCCCTAGAAACGGAGTCCTCGGCTAGGAGCTACCGGAGGGCTGAGATTGCCGTTATCACCCCGAACGGCTGCCAGTACATTTCACCAATGGGTTGTTCTCCAATCTAAAATCTACTCCGCCCACGCTGTATCTCTACGTTCTCACGCTGGATTTCGTTTCCCCAGGGCACCCTCAGCCGAAGTACAAGTGGTTCAAGGACGGGATACCTCTGAGCAACGAGCTTACGTCGGAGCATTACTTTCGAATACAGAGTACGCGCAGGGAGGATGCGGGGGTGTATCACTGTGTCGCCACGAACGATGTAGGATCTATATTTAGCGAAAGAATTACATTTGCGGTAGCGTGTACGTATTAATTACGGCGGTGCTTTGGATGCTCTGTGTGCCCATGGTCCCATCGTTTCAGAATGCTCTTTTTAACGTGTGCGAATGATCCCGGCGCGGTTGCCGGTAGACGCGAGCAGCGCGAGGAAGCTCGCGGAACGAAAGTGACTGGGTAATGTTGTATTCAGATATGGGGGTGTTCGAGGATCTCACGGAGAGGATAGTAGCGGTGAAATCTGGGAGCGCGGCTGTTTTAACGCTGCCGCCTATTGAAAGCCATCCTGCGCCCGACGTGACATGGTTCATGCCGAACGGCTCGCTGTTGTACGGCATAAAGTACGCGTCCGCTCACCACACGTTGCTCATCTTGAACGCCTCTGAAAGTGATCAGGGCCTGTACAGGTAGGTGTCGAGGCTTGGGCGGTGACAGGCCTTGACTTTAGGAACGCCTAGTCGAAGAGTTGCTTCACGTTATCTGTTACGCAGGGCCAGAGCTATCAACACCCAGCTGGGCAAGGAGGAGAACAGCCCGTTCTTCAAACTGCAAGTTAGCGGGGACTCGAACGTGGACGTGGCGCCCGCTATAATCGTGAAGCCGCAGGACACGCAGATAATCAAGGACCAGGATGTTACGTATATACATTGCATTGCAAATGCTAGGTAATCTTTGTTAGCGAAGAACCAGGACTTGGGGGGTCATTGACTAGTTGGCGGGTGAAAAAGAACGCCGTGTTCAGGAATTTTTTGTGAAAAATGTCATGTATGTTTCTTACTATTGTTTCCTTATTTTAGATGTACATATATTCAGCAACTCTCAGGAATTTTGTTATAGGGAAATATTAAATAATGAAGGAAGAACAGCCACTCTCGCGAAAGCACGATTTCTTCGAGCTGGATCATCTGAAATCAGAAATTGAAGAAAATTATATTAATATACGAGTTTATCTGGTTTGTGAATGAAGGATTTTTTAACAAAAAAAAAATGATTTCACTTTAACGCAAAATCATGATTTTTCGATATCTGAATTGTTCGTTTTAAGTGAATTAAAAATAGAGTTTTCATCAAAAACAAAAATCCTTCGTTCACGAACTAGATAAACTCATGTGCTAACGGAATCTTCTTCACTGTTCGATTTCGGATGATCCTGCTCGGAGAAATCGTGCTCGCCGCTAAAGAAGAAGCTTCCGGGAGAGTGGCTGTTATTCTTTCATTTATTTAATATTTTCCTATAACAAAATTACTGAGAGTTGCTGAATATATGTACTTTTAAAATAAGCAAATAGTTGTAAAAAATATACATTAGATTTTCCACAAAAAATTCCCGAAAATCATGTTTTTTTTCGCTTGATAACTAGGCATGACCCCTTAAGAACTTCTAGAAGAAGAAGTGGTGATAGGAAGAGAGAGTTTCACTTGTTATTTTAGGTCACTTTATGAGTTGCGAACCTTGTGGACGAAGGATGGGATTCCTATTGAAAACTCCAGGATATCGTACAGCTTTAATGACTCTTGGAACAGAACGTTGGCGTTGATATCAGCAAACATCACCTACACAGGAGTGTATTCCTGTCATGTGGACCTGAGGAGTGGAGGGTATCCAACGGTGAACGCTAGTGCGAAAGTTGTCGTTTATGGTGAGGGTACTGGCATTATCCTTACAAGTCTCTAACTCCTTTGACGCTTCCAGTCGTCGCATAATTAACAATTAAATGTATCATTATCTTCTTCAGAAAAGCCAACGTTCATAACAGAATTGAAACGGGAGACCCTTAGCGATTACGGTTCAACTGTGTCTCTACCATGCGATGCTGTTGGCGTTCCTCCCCCTAAGATCAGTTGGTTCCGCAATGCTGAGCCTGTTGACCATCTCCTTGGGTCTAGGTATGAGTGACAGATGATAATTAGGAAGAGTCGATGAGTTAGTGGGAATATATGAAGGGTATGGAGAGAAACAGGGAATGTCACAAAGCAGCTTTATCGAGAAAATTAAATCTTAATACTTTAGTAAATAATTCAGTAAAGAAACAAGATTCATTTTTTTTTGTTAAATAATTTCCTTGCTTTACCTTAACGACAGAAACTTTTGCTTAGGTAATAATTGGGGACATTCCGCATTTTGTTCCAGTGATTCTGTTCCAAATCTTTAACGTTACCTTACGGGGCTATTCGAACTTTATAACCCTTTCTGCTATAAATCGAAAAATCACTTTTACTATAAATCAATTTTCTCCTTACCCTTCATTTGTATTTTCAAATAACTTTCTGCTGCGTAACCAATTGCTATATAAAAGTAACGTGGTGCAGGTTGAAGTTTAATAAATTTTCAGAAGTTCTAGTTTCCTTAATGTTACCATATTTCTCTATCCATTCACAGATACGCCATGGAAGAGGATGGATCACTGACAATTAAAAAGTTAACAATGAGCGACTCAGGGATGTTTCAGTGTCTCGCTTCGAACGAGGCTGGCGAAGCCTCCAGTTACACATGGTTGAAGGCCAAAAGTTAGTATACCCGCGGCACTGAAAGTCACTGTGAGAAATATCATAGTTCTCTTTCGTTTGTTTGTTGAACGATGTTTGTTTGTACACATTATAAGTAACATAATTTTTTGTGGGCCAGAAGGATTAGAAAGCAGACTGAAAAACAGAGTTGCCCGCTGGGCAGCTGGCTACAATGTAGTCAGAGTTCGCCAATCTGATCGCCGTTTTAAGTTCTCTCAGTACCCAGACAGTAAGATTTCCGACGCCACGAAATACCCACCTTCTTCAGATTATCTAGGCACACGCTTGACGAATGCATATCACCCCACAATGTTTGCTTCTTTTCCAGCTGTACTTGTTTTTATTCCCTTTGTCCACCTCGTAGTCATAGTTACATCCGCAAAGCACGAGGGGCACAATTGTGTGAAGAGCACATTGTTCCTCAAACAGTTGCGAGAAATATCCGAACTGTCGAATGAAATAGAGTACCTTGTAGTGTCGTTAGATTTAATCACAGTTAAAGAGTAGTTTACTTTAATAGGAAGTACATAAAAAAAAATAGTATGCTTGTCGTCATAAAGAAACATTAACATACATTCATCCCGAAATTCTGCACGTTTGTGTGACACGATTAATTCTTTCCTGTATTAGGGATAAGCTCGAGAAAGCAGAACTTTTGAGAATCAGTTGTTCCCGTAGTTACGATAGAAAGTATACTTTAAGTTTCGACAATAGAGCATTAATTGTTGCGTAATAAATAATTCAGGTATGGGTAGATTCAGTGCTTTCCATTGCATAAGAACGATCACACGCGACGCAGCAATTTCTTTCAATGATTTCCAATCAGCCGAACCCTTTTCACCGATAAGCTAGATACTCTAATTACTATTATTATATACTGGAAAGCACTGAGCTGGGAAAAGTTTATCATCCGTGACCAATTGTTTGTTTCTCCCTTCCTTTTATTTTTGTGCATGTAAATAACTTTTTAATATTGGTAATTGGAATGATGACACGTTTATTTGTCACTTGCAGCATCCGGGCCAGTTATGGAAAATGGTCCGCAGAATCTAACGATATTAGACGGGAAAGATGCGACGTTGACGTGTAACGCTGTGGCAGCACCTATACCCAACACCACGTGGATTTACAATGGTAAACAATTTTAATTCTTAGGTCCATGTAAATAACGAACAATCGACAGGGCCGTCTTAACAAATTCGAGCGCCCTGGGCTGAAAAATTTTGGCGCCCTAGCCCCCAAGGGTGCAATTTCTTCGCAATCGATGCAAGGCAGTAGATCAAAAGCCCGGGTCTCCACCAAGGCAAACACGAACAAAAGCAATGCCCGCGAACGAAATTTTTGTCTCGAAAATTGAAGAGAAAAAAGCATTTCAACATATTTGATTCTTAAGAGCCCTTGGACCACGGGCGCCCTTGGGCTGTAGCCCATTGATAAAGGCGGCCCTGGCAATCAAGGTGTCTACAGAATATTCAAAAACTCACGAAATCTGTCGATTCGTAGATACAATTCCCGTGGAGATCGCCGGAAGAGTACAGGTCTTGGATAACGGGGATCTTCTAATCGCTGCTGTGAAGCCAAACGACGCAGGGAAGTACACTTGCATTAGAGCTAACGAGGCTGGTTCTGTGAACGGCTCGGCGTATCTGACTGTTTTAGGTAGGAAACACCCTTAAACACCAGAAGCTCTCAGGAAGTTCCTACCAATTACCACAAATATTTTATTCATTTCAGTGCGGACACAGATTGTTCAGCCACCTGTTGACACATCCGTGCTTCTCGGATACACCGCGGAGCTGCAGTGCAAAGTTTCCAATGACCCGAGCGTTCTGTACGACATAGCTTGGTTCCACAATACACAGTACGTGGCACACATAGGATAAAACCACGCACGAGCGATCTCTTTTCTCAAACAAGCGTTCTAAAATCCTTGCAGGGTAATAAACACGCAAGCTAGTCAAAGAGTGAAGATGCGGGCGGACGGTACGTTGGAGATAGTCGCCGTTCGGGCCTCCGACGTCGGCGAATACATGTGCTCCGTGGTCTCCCCCGGAGGTAACGAGACTCGATCGGCGCGCCTCAGTGTAATCGAAATACCATTCGCCCCGATAAACGTAATGGCTAGCCGAGTCGAGCGGATTTCTCCCCGCACCATAAACGTTAGTTGGGTGCCAGGCTTCGACGGAAACAGTCCGACGAAGAAATTCATTGTTCAGAGGCGAGAGGTTTCGGATCTTGGTACGCCAAATGTCACTTTACAGCAGATACCTAGAGCTTCCATTGCAATGAGAATACACGCAACTTTTATGATGATATTCGTGCAGGTCCTATACCTGATTCTGCGCTCAATTGGATCACCGAGTGTGACAACGTATCCGCGCAGAGTCGATGGGTATTACTGAATAACTTGAAAGCCGCTGCAGCGTATCAGTTTCGAGTGAGCGCAGAGAACAGCGTCGGCGAAGGGCCGCCTTCTGACCCGAGTAACGTGGTAGTCCTCCCCCAAGAACGTAAGTATCCTCGAGCAAGCTCCTAGCGCGAGGTATTCGTTAGCCCTTCCCCAATTTCAATTAAGAACGATCGATCTCTATTTCAGCTCCGAGCGGACCACCCGTCGGATTCGTTGGCTCCGCTCGATCCTCGTCGGAGATAATAACGCAGTGGCAGTTGCCCTTGGAGGAGTATCGAAACGGCCATATTTTGGGATACATTTTAAGGTATAGATTGTACGGATACAACGACAGCCCGTGGACGATACAGAACATCACGAACGAGGCGCAGAGGAATTACCTGATCACCGATCTGATTACTTGGAAGGACTACATCGTGCAGATAGCGGCGTACAATGACAAAGGCGTGGGGGTGTATACAGAGGGCTTGAAGATCAAAACGAAGGAAGGGGTGCCGGAAGCCCCGCCGACCAACGTCAGAGCGAAAGCTATTAATTCAACGTCGATAAAGGTGTGGTGGAAGCCGCCGAATCCGCAGAAGATCAACGGGATAAACCAGGGCTACAAGCTGCAGGCCTGGATCAGCCACAACTTCTCGGAAGCGAGCGAGTACAAGTCTACGACCGTGCCACCTAGCCTGTTCGATCCTCTGGCAGAGCAGAGTGCCATTATGACCGGTTTGAAGAAGTATACACTGTACAATATAACAGTGCTGTGCTTCACCGATCCCGGCGACGGCGAGCGTAGCGCGCACTTTCAAATCCGTACGCGCGAGGATGTGCCCGAGGAAGTGGAGAATCTGCAGTTCGACGACATAAGCGATCGGTCGCTTACCGTCCGGTGGAGCCCGCCGCAAGAGGTGAACGGGATCCTCACTTCTTACCAGCTCAAGTACATGATCAAAGACGCGCCGGAATCCTCGAGGGCCGAGAATTTCACGGCGGACGTTCTCTCGGCTAAAATCGAGCACCTGCAGGCGATGACGCATTACAAGTTCGAAGTGATCGCTTGGACTTCGGTGGGCCCCGGCAAGTCCAGAGTCGCTGTCATACAATCCGGCGTGGAGCCTGTCCTCCCAGAGCCGCCCACTAAATTGGCACTGTCCAATATAGACGCGTTCTCCGTCGTCCTTCAATTCACACCTGGATTCGACGGCAACTCGTCCATCACCAAGTGGACGGTGCAGGCGCAAACGACTCGAAACACCACCTGGTACAACATCTACGAGGTCTCGGATCCTGATGCTAGTACAATCACCGTGGCCGGCCTGACACCGTTTATGCAGTACAAATTACGACTAATCGCTAACAACGTGGTCGGCGCATCTGAGCCTTCCGAGCCGACCAAGGAGTTCCAAACCATCCAAGCGCCGCCCTCGCATCCTCCCAGGAACGTGACGGTGCGCGCGATGAGCGCGACGGAACTGCGGGTCAGATGGATACCGCTGCAGCAGATAGAATGGTACGGGAATCCGAGGGGATACAACGTCACGTACACCGAAGTGCGGACGAATAAATCGAAGAGTATAAGCATAGAGGACCACACCGCGAACTCTTACGTGTTAGAGGACATTGAGGAGTACGCTCTCTACGAAGTCGTGATGCAAGCGTTCAACGACGTCGGCTCCTCCGCGCTGAGCCCCAAAGCCGTTGAAAGAACTCGAGAATCGGTGCCTTCGATGGGGCCCATTAACGTAGAGGCGAACGCGACCTCTTCTACTACTATACTAGTAAGATGGGGCGATGTACCTATAGAGCATCAGAACGGGCAGATAGAAGGCTTCAAGGTGTATTACGGCGCGAACGCTAGATCAGCATTCCAGTATAAAAACATTCCCAGCAACGCTACCTTCACGACAACTTTGACGGAGCTTCGGAAGTTCGTTCAATACCACGTGCAAGTATTAGCTTATACGAGACTCGGCGATGGTACTCTGAGCACCCCGCCGGTCAGAGTGCAGACATTCGAAGACGCGCCCGGGCCACCGTCTAACGTATCGTTCCCCGATGTAAGCTTCACCACAGCCCGTATTATTTGGGACACCCCGGAGGACCCGAACGGGGAGATTCTCGCCTACAAAGTGATGTTTCATCTGAACAGCAGCCAGGACCATCAGTTCTCTAAAGAGTTCCCTGCGTCGGATAGAACTTTCAGGGCTACTGGCTTGGAGCCCGAGAAGTACTACATGTTCTCCGTGACCGCGCAAACAAGGCTGGGCTGGGGCAAAACAGCGTACGCTCTTGTCTTCACGACGAATAACAGGGAACGGCCGCAGGCGCCATCCATGCCGCAAGTGAGCAGATCGCAAGTACAGAGTCGACAGATAACGTTCACTTGGACCCCTGGTCGCGACGGATTTGCCCCGCTGCGCTACTACACAGTCCAGCAGTCGGAAAACTCGGGGCCGTTTCAAACTATTCCCGAGAGGGTGGAGCCGACTTTAACGTCTCACACGGCGAACAACTTGAAGCCGTTCACGTTTTATCAATTCCGCATACAAGCCACCAACGATATAGGACCCTCGGCTTGGAGCACGGAGTCGGTTCAGGTCCAGACTTTACCAGCAGCGCCGTCGCGAGGTGTCGCTGGATTGAAAGTCGTTCCAATAACGACGTCCAGTATAGAGGTTCATTGGAACGTGATAGATGAAGTGTACTGGAGTGGAGACCACGAGACCGGCGGCTATCGCGTTATTTACCAACCGGTTTCTGATTTTCCAACGGCGCTTCAGGACACGCCGAAGGAAGAGGTTTTAGGGATAAATGCCACGAAAATCGTTTTGAGCGACCTGACGGAAGATAGGTATTACGAAGTGGTAGTGCTGCCCTTCAACTCCGAAGGGGAAGGCCCGGCGAGCCCGCCTGTGACTGTGTATGTGGGAGAAGCAGTTCCTACAGGGGAGCCTCAACATTTAAAAGCGCAACCAATCTCTTCCACAGAAGTCCACTTGCGGTGGAAGCCGCCTCAAGCTAATATGCAGAATGGAGATCTATTAGGATACAAAGTAACTTGTGTTATCCTTCTATTATTTATAAAAACGTCGCAAGTACTAGGGCTGGGACTATTTGTCGAATTTTTCGGTATTCGAATACTTCAGTCGCTCAATTATTTGGCGAATGTAATTCGAATATTCAAGTATTCGAATACTTAAGTATTCGAATATTTAAGTATTCAAATACTAAAATATTCGAATGTTATTATTCGAATATTTAAGTATTCGAATGTTATTATTCGAATATTTAAGTATTCGAATGTTATTATTCGAATATTTAAGTATTCGAATGTTATTATTCGAATATTTAAGTATTCGAATGTTATTATTCGAATATTTAAGTATTCGAATACTGAAATATTCGAATAATAACATTCGAATACTCAAATATTGGAAGTTTATTCATTGCATTCGAATACTCAAATATTCGAAGTTTATTCGTTGCATTCAAATACTTGTAAAATATTCGAATATTAAATAATTCGAATAGTCCCAGCCTTAAGGAAGTACCCGTTACTTATACAGTCTGTCGTTCCTCGTTCTAGATCTTTTATTTGGTCACCGACTCTCCCCAAGAATTGGAAAACAAGCAAGAGGAGGAAATAGAGGTGGTGCCAGCATCGTACCTAACGCACAGCCTAGTCTTTCTCGACAAATACACGGAATATCGGATCCAAGTGTTGGCGTTCAATCCTGCCGGAGATGGTCCGCGATCTCCGCCCATCACAGTCAGAACTAAACAGGTAAGTCCAATGTAAAAGGCAATTAACTTATGGCTCTAAATTAATATATAAAATTCCATTCGTCTTGCTTGCAGGATATACCCGGGCCGCCTCATAATCTACAATTTTCAGAAATTACAATGACCAGTCTCCGTGTATCGTGGGAAGCGCCAAAATCGCGGAACGGTGAAATAATCGGCTACATTGTTACCTACGAAACAGCAGAGCAAAATGATCGTATGTTTCTCGAGTCCTTTAAAATCTACAGTACGCAATGAATCGCTTAAGAGTAATATCTTCGCGCTGTTCAAGGTTTCAGCAAGCAAGTGAAGCAAAAGGTAAACGAGACGAGCTTGTTGATCCAGCCTTTGGAGGAGGAAGAAACGTATACCTTTATGGTTCGAGCACAGACCATCGATTTTGGTCCACCGATATCCGGGAACGTCACGACTGGCCCGCAAGAAGGTTCGCCAATGGCACCTAGCAGTCTTGCTGTGACTAAGACAGTATCCAGCGTCGAATTACAGTGGGCTAACGGAGCTTCTGGAAAAGGGCCTATTTTGGGATACTACATCGAAACGCGCAGAAAAGGTGAGAGCGTGAAACGTTTTTAATGTCATAGAGTAAAGGAATTAATAAAGGGAGCGGTAGAAATAATTCATTGACGGTATATCGCAAAGTTGGGTCAAAGGAACGTTGAGAATCTATACGAAAATCTTTGCTTTATTATTTCAACTTTATATGATTAATGAAACGAAAAAAAAACACAGAATAGTACGACTTTCATTACTAATATTGCCTTTTTTGTAATGATATAGCGATGGAAGAGTGGCAGCATTGTAAGTGTCAATGCACGTAAATATATTGAGCGTCAGTTATATTGTATTAGATGGTCTCTCAGACAGTAAACTATGATTTGTTAGTGTTAAAAATATGGCTTCCTGTTTGTAACGATCTGTGACTATATTGTTTTTGTTAGTGGTGCCTATACTATCGACTGCATGATGTCATAGCATGACATTTTCCATGGATTCTATTAGAGATACATAAAGGATCTTAACTCTTTGAATGCCGCTATTAATTTACTGTAACAAACGAATAGTTGAGGTTTGACTTGTTAGATAACAGTACTCCTACAGTCTTAACTTACCAATTCCTGCGTCTAATATCTCGTCGATGCCCTTTCGATCATGTAACATAGTACAGCGTGACTTCGCAAGTTTTCGATTGTTATTTTATTAAACCATCGATGTTAGAAGTGTCCGTAGCAATTACCGTCGAAGCGTAACCATCCGCAGACAGTTGTTTCTCGAGAAGCGAGAAGAAGTAGGACGTGTAATTATTTGTTCTTTTTTTTTTTTTTTTTTTTTTTGTAAAATGAAATTACAAGAAAACCTGCGGAAGCTTCTGAGTGCGTTTGATATCTATAACGGTAGCAATGTAAGTGTCCATGTAATTTGTAATTGTAGATGACAGTCGTTGGCAGACAATAGTGCGTAGCAGTAACGGGCCACTCACAGAATACTCTGTGTCGTATCAAAATCTGCTTCCATCCACGTCTTACCTGTTTAGAGTAATATCGTACAATCGTTACGGGATCAGTTACCCCGCGTATTCCACAGAAACGGTAAATAATACAGTCCTACAAATCCTTATCCATTGAACATCGATGTAATAAATATTCTTCTTTCTTCAGATACTAACTCCATCGAAATTGTATCTGGAGTACGCATACTTACAACACAAACCATTCTACAGGCAGACTTGGTTCATGGTCACCTTAGCTGCCACTTCGATTATAATTATCATAATGGTCATCGCAGTGTTATGCGTGAAAAGTAAAAGCTACAAGTATAAACGTAAGCCTCCGTAACGTAACAAATAAAATACGGCCTGAGCGATGCACTTTGCGGCGATTAACGCTAATTAAATGTATTTTAGAAGAAGCGCAAAAGACACTGGAGGAGTCCATGGCGATGGACACGGACGACAGGCAGGAGAGTGATTTAGAGCTTTATAGGTCGAGGCAAGGAGGGGGTGGTGCAATGAATATGGCCAATGCCTGCGGCACTTTGGGCAAAAGGAGCACTTTGGGAAGAAAGTCCATGCATCCTCCTCCTCCTACGATGCTGGGTAAATCGCCACCTAGACCGTCGCCGGCTTCGGTTGCTTATCACAGCGACGAGGAGAGCCTTAAGGGGTACGATGAAAATCCTGATGACAGTAGCGTCACGGAGAAACCTTCGGAAATTAGTTCGACAGATTCGCAGGTAAGCATTCTCTTTACTGATACAACGTGTAAAGTATCTTCGACACGGTTTCATTCTGGTATGTTTTATGTTACAGGGGTCTGAAAGTGAGAATGAGAGTGTACACTCGGATCCACATTCCTTTGTAAATCATTATGCTAATGTGAACGACTCGTTGAGACAGTCGTGGAAGCGTCAGAAACCAGTTAGGAATTATTCATCGTACACTGACTCGGAGCCCGAGGGCAGTGCCGTTGTCAGTTTAAACGGGGGACAAATTATTATGAACAATATGGCGAGGTCGAGGGCACCTTTGCCCGGCTTTTCCTCCTTTGTATAATGCATTTCTTCACGAAAGAGCGACGCTTTTATTGAGTAGATAGGGTGCCGGTCCGGCATAGCGACACTCGATCGCTACGAGAGTATTATGTTAAAGGAATCTGTGCTGAGCACGAATTGGTTTTAACGTCCCGACGTTGCTCGGGGGAATTATTGCTCCGGGGTGGAGATTTCGAAATTGGTATACACGCAAAGAGAGACTGGTTTGTTATAAAATTTCGATCGTCCTCGTAGGATAGTTCGTTAGAGTTTTAATAGCTCGGCACTTAAATTGATGTACACGGAGTTAAAAGACTTACGTTGAAACACGTATTCGAAGGTGTTTCGCGCACGCTAACATCTCTTATAGTAATTTTAATGCTTCTGGCACCATCATATTGTGATATATTGAGATACATATTATTTATACTTTTAGATAAGGACCTAATGTGTATAATGAACATTTTTTACTTTTATTAAGTGAATCTGAATGTCCCACGGATCTCTCGAGTAATGCAGTGCTTGCATTCTTCTTTTAACTCTAAGAACATGACACTTCCAAGCGTTCTGTCGATACACCCTATAATAAACAATCGCGATAACATAATACTGTTAAATTAACAAGAGGATAACTCCGTGACGAGAACTGACAAAGACAAGCAGATAACTATTGAAGTTAATCAGAGAATCATATTTTAATACTACATTGATATAGTAACAATGATTAAATCGCAATCTCTGTTGGAAACTTTCAATACAAACAGCATAATAAGAACGTCGTTTTTTTTTAGTGGTTCTCTAATTCAAATTTGCAAGTATTTGTGCTGTAAAAAAGAGAAACTATTTACGAGATATAAGGGGTCGATTTAGATGTATGAACAGCTCACAATCAGGCCTATCATATCAATCTTGAATAACTTGCCTAGACGAAAGATATCTGAATCTAATATTATTCTACTGAGTAAATGGTGAACATAGGAGTGTTTACATAAAATGCGACTGCGTGCATTTCTAATTATTTGTAAGCGATCTGTTCTTAATATTATAATATATAATGTACATAAAACTTATATTAACTACAAGCTAGCGATACATACTGTACATTTAGTCTGCAGCTTAGGCAGCGTTAGGTAAAAATTTATTCTAAATAATCTCTAGACATCATGTATTTATCTTTCTTTTTAAATAGATACTTATCAGCTTTTTTATCATTCTTTTTTTATTTTGAAATCATTGAGAAAGCAATTCGGCTTTCGTTCGATTATCAGCATCGATTCATTTATAGTACATAATGTATCACACTTACAGTATTGAAAATCATCGTCGTACACGGATCCACTCAATTTAGAACAGTTGTGTTTTTTACCGCGAAACATTTACCCGCTGTAATTACTCTTCCGTAGGAGAAACAGGTATTAAATGCGAAGAACATTTCAGACTGATAACAAAACTTATATGAAATGTTTCCCTCTCTTCTTTAGTACAGATTTCGTAAGGAACAAGCCATAGAAACAATAAAAGTGTTCGGAGATCGTAGGGAACGTAAAATAAGTTATAAAGAATATTCTTTGACAATATACGCTAAAATCTAGGAGTTTCTTACTGAAAATTACATGCGTTGAGAATGATTAAGAAATTAAAATAAAACGGCAGCTATAATTCCACTGCGTTCTCATGGAACAATTGCTCGTCGCGTTGCGAACGAAGTGGTTGAATTATAATTGAAATTTGTACGCGTTGTATGATTTCGGTTAATTACGATTGTAATCGGAAAACGGTGATTAACATGTGTCATAAACTAGACGGCAAGTTGTTTGGTACACGTTTATACTTTTAAAGGCAATTATAGTCTTATTCCGTGCAGTAATCTTTCGTATTAAAAAACTTGCTTTCTAGTTTTCATCGATCGCGTAGCGCTGACTTTATTACTCGTTAGCATCGGCTCGTCGATCATTGTCGTCCCTGTGTCATAGCGAAGCATTCTTTTTTTTATTCCCAGAAATGGAGGAACTGAAACATTTCTGCAACACTGCCAATAAACCTTTTTTTAGTCGAAGAATACAATTATTTCTACATGCATTTCTGTGTACCAATAATGTATTTAATCAAGGTGCATTTGAAATTATAATACACATGTACAAGACATTTCAAATACATGTTAATCTTTTAATAAAATCTATGCAATTTTATTGGCAATGTCTCTCTACGACTGTGTAGCCAATAGTGTTCAGTAGGTCTTAAAGAGTTTTCTACGAATATTAGAAGGAAAAGATGTTTTCGTACAAAGAATAAATCTGTTGTAGTAAGCGATGTTTATTTACGCAAAAAGTTTCTCACATGCCTCGTACCACTTGCCGAGCCTCGGCGGACATTTCTCCGAGACTTGTTTAATCGTACACCACGCAGCGATATCTGCTATATTCGGCTTTTCTTTACCGAACCAATCCGAATCCAACTTATTAGCTATTAACCGCAGTGTCTGCTGTTTCTTCGCCGACGAATCTTGGAAGTGTAAGGAATGACACAAGTCTAATATCGAATCGGCACTATTTATTCTTTGCGGGCAGATGGAATTTTCGTAATTCCGCGAACCTAACAACCTACTTATGTATCTTAAAAAGTTTGTTTCACCAGTTACATGGTAATTATGTAAGCCAGATACAAGTTCCAGATCTTCGACTGAAATTCAAATTCTTTATAACTACGTATTCCATATTAATCGAGCATTTCTTTAAATATGAATCCACTTTACCGTCTTTCCAGATCAGTGAAAGGTTTATAACGTTGCCATTAGGGGAACTTGATACTGAACGATGTACCACGGGCCCTTCTTCGCTAACGCTCGAGTGAACATAAGTTTCTACTTTAATATCAATGTCCTCCCACACCTTTTGCATCGCTGATATAGAATAAGGAGGCCTCTTTGGGTTCGCATTAATAATAAGTTTGACATTAACCGGCTCCTGTAAAAATCGATAGTAAGTAATTAGCTTCGTCTAGATTGTTTGTTTAATCTGAAATCTTGCGCCCCATCGACGTTACCTGACTTTCGCAGCCTTGGTCATCTGCCGCAGTTTGATTTGTCTCTTTCAAGAACTGGCAGAGCATCGACGCTTGCTGCTTAAGCTCGGCGAGTTGCATTAGTATCTTCTCTTGCCTCACCTCCAGCGCGTTATACTCTGGTAACGGACTCTGGAACGAAATACTTTAACAGCTATTTTACCGAGCCATTTGAACATAAATTCTCCTTAGAAAAGCTCGACTCTCCTATCGCTCGTTTACTTATTCCTTTATAAAGCGCGGAACATAGTCTCCGTTAAGCGGAGAGAATAAGGAGAAAGATGTAACGAAGCACGTAAATGAATAGAATTTTGTTGCGCGTACTGTCTAAAGAAAATTACAGAAGTAACATACATTTCGCTGCGAGCCATATTCGAGCCGCTTTTCGTCACTCGCAGTCCCGAAGCGATTTCCAGCTCAGGCATCACAATTCATTCCTCTACTTATAATAACAAACAATCTTTCAAGGTGGAGAAATATCAATAGCCATTGCACGGGAGATCAGAGGCATTACAGATTCAGCATGGGGAAAAAATGTGGAAAAAACAGTGCCATAGATTACGGATTTGACAGTTGACCAATAACATTGTTGTCCAATGTCCACAGTGGGCAGGCAGAAAGGTGCAGAACATCTCCCCACTGGGTTAGGTTCTACGCGCGTTTGGTTATACAACTGTACTTTGCAGCTTTCGGGGTTGCAGTTCTAATTTAGTAAGCCTGCCCTTCCTCTATAATAATTATCGCCGCGTTCCCCGCTTATCCTGTGTTTCACGTTGAATTTTCACGCGCGTGGTGGCCGCGTAGTGTCCTGTTATACGAAAAATTGGAGGGGCAGGCATCGATCAAGCCTGGCAGAACCATATTCCCGGTCGATCGTGATTAGTGCTTGTGGAAATTTTGGGAGGAGTCATGCACAACAAGCCCGGGACAGAGGAGAGGCTGGCGGACACCATGCACGATAAACGCGTGAGTACGGGCGTAGCTTTTCTAGAATAACTTAGCGGCCACGCGTCCCTAGGCTTTGTCGGGATAACAGAATTGACGGGAACCTTTAAAAAGCTGATAACCTGCTCAGTGATATCAGGCACGTTGTTGCACACGGGCCCCGTATGGTCGCCGTCCGTTGATCGTCCACCGTGGATATTTCGCATTTCGTACATGGTTTTCGTGTGACGCAACGCGCCGGGCAGGGAAACGATCGGTTTCAACGCGTACATCGTCATCTCGTCGCGCATTTCGCTCCTTTCCTCGGTATTAATCCGTGAAGGGAAAAAAAAAACTCGATAATTCGGTCTCACGCTCGATTGTCGCACTCTCGTTCGTCCCTCGTATTTCTCGATTTTCGCCGGACGGCCATTTTTCATTCATCCACCCTGCCCTCCGCCCGCCCCGCGGCGAACAGCCGCCGTCCCGGCTATACGACATCCGTTTCAAAGATGGCGCCATAACTTGTTCGCAAAATTACACTATGCCCGGGGATCATCTGTTGTTTATTTACGAAACTCTTTGGTGCATTGTTTACGGGCAATATTCTCGAGTATTATAGTAGCGTATTTATTGACATAGCCCGATTAAATCGAGCGGCTCTTTTAATTGTATAGGGATAATCGGGAGGACTTAGATGATCGAGGATATCCGTGAAATTTATCGCACCGTTTCTGCCGTTCCTGCAGTTTTCACGGGCAGCTTTGTTTTTATTTAATTATTCGGTAGCCTTAACTTTTGGGAACACATTTGTTTACGTTGTGGACGTTGCCGCGTAGTCCCCTGATTAGTCACGTCGATTAGTGGTCAATTCTCTAGCTAAATACATCGGAGAAGCATTGTTTTTGTAGAATTCGCGATGGATCCCGCGAGATGCGGGTTGCCGAGAATTTATAAAGCCATGGTTAATTGCAAGATGTATAATAAAAGACGATGCAAGATCCCGTGTTTGAACTTGACAGAATTCTAGTGTTGGAACAGTGAAGATGTCGCGTTCGTCGCATGTTTCTCTTAATAGAGATCTATCGTTAAATAAATTACACGGCAAAGGTATTGAATAATTCTCGTCTGTATTTATAACGATCATTCCTCATTGACACGATGGTACATGTTGAAAAAATATGTACCGACGAAACGACGTGCTGCAAATTGGAATTAAGGTGGTGTCCTCTGTTGAAGCTTCTCTCGAACTAAGGTTAGATTTCTCTCTTGCGGGTAACAGTGAAAATCCGTTCGATCGGGCCGCGCCGATTAATCGCAGCCCTCGATCCCGCTGTAAAGCATGGCAGATTAAAATACGAGGAGCCGTGCGGAAAACTAGGCGAGCGAAGCGAGAGTAGAGGAGCGAGAAAAAGGTTTCTATCGGAAGTGCGGTTAGAATCGCGTTTTTCCAACCGCGCATGTCGCCACCTATTGTTGATCTGACAGGATCTTGTGTAGTTACGGTGAAAGCTATTGGATCTTCTGTACGCCTCGCGAGGAATCTGAAGAAGCGATCGTTCGGTCTCCAGATTCCATGAAACCCTTTGAAATCCGGTGGATATGGACGCGGCCGATCCGTAGATCCCCGTAAATAGGGAACGAGGGCGTCGAGTCGAAGATATCGTCTACCTTTTCCGAGTAGATGCATTCGAGGCCAGACATGGCGGCGATCCGATGAACCAATTGGAACGGCGCTCTCTTAGAGGATCAGATATTGTAAATTCCCCTTGCAATCGCGTCAGTGAATGATTTTCTCCACTTAGTTTCGCCGTTATCGGTAGGAAAACGGGCCGTTATCGTTCGGATAGGCTGGCCCGTCGTTAGCCGATCGTAAGGCAAAAGCCACGCAACACCGTAGCGGAGCGTTGATCATGAAAGAGTTGTGTTTGGTCACGTGACCGTGGCCGAAAAATGGCGCAAAGATCAGAGTACAAACATGGGTTCCATTTCATTGCTACGGTGTCATTTGTATTTGTTTACAAGCGCGCGTTTTCACAAACCACGTGTTAAGTAAGTGCCATTTCGTTGACAGTGCGTGACGGACAATGACGGGGAGAGGGTCGAAGAGACGGGGCCGACCGCCGAAATCGGTGGTCCTGGAAAGGCCGAAGAAGTTTCAGTATCACCTGATGAAGAAGCCCAAGTATCTGCAGAACAAGGGTTCGGAAACGCCGAGCTCCCAGCCGAGCACGCCGACACCGTCCCGGCCGTCGTCGCCGGTCGAGAGCGAGGAGAGCAAACGGACCACGCGTACGCGAAAATCACGAGGCTCCAGGGACAGGCATTCGCGAAAGGGCGGCCACTCCAGTTCCGGCGTATACCACCGCCGAGGTTACAATCCGAACGTAGATTACAATGACTCCGAATACCACTACGGCTCGGACTTTGGCGACGAGTCCAGTGACAAGAGCGACGGGGAAGAGGATCCGCTCCAGAGCGACGTTGATTCGTCCGAGAGTATAGAGGAGCCGGATCCGTCCAGTGACAGTGACTTTTCTCTATCCAGTTACAGCACCACCAGCGGCACGCCTCGCAAGACTCTGCTCAGCCAGCAGAGACCGCCGAGCCCCGAGCCGCTGTGGCTGCAGAATAGGGATCTGCCGCCTTTGGTCTTACCTAAATCATCCGACGACCTATTAGCCCCTAAGGAATATGTGATGCCATCTCTGTCTATCTACGAGGTACTCAGACACTTTCGCACACTGGTGCGCCTTTCGGCCTTCAGGTTCGAGGACTTCTGCGCCGCCCTCGTGTGCGAGGATCAGACAAATCTGCTGGCCGAAATACACATTATGCTTATTAAGGCTCTTCTGAGAGAAGAGGATTCCCAGCAGACGCACTTCGGCCCGCTCGATCAGAAGGACTCTGTGAACGTTAGTTTATATTTCGTGGATTCTATGAGTTGGCCGGAAGTGCTGCGCTCTTACGTAGAAAGCGACAAATGCTTCGATCAGAATATCTTGAACATTCTGTCGACCTGCGAATACCCGTTCACTTCCATCGAGGACAGAATTAAGGTGTTGCAGTTCTTGGTGGATCAGTTTCTCATCACGAATCCAGTGAGGGAAGATCTGCTGCACGAAGGTACACCGAACGGTATTTCTTGGTTTATCACTTAGGAAGCTTAATTCAGCAGGAAAGATTTATATGACCATGCTGATACAATAATTATTTCGCTACTTTGCTTCTTTCGAGCACTCGAAGGAATCAGGGATATTTTGAATATTAATGATTCGTTTGTTACTACGACGGTACTCCATTGTACATTTGGTGAATATCTTCTAGGGAATATGCATTACGACGATCACTGCAGAGTCTGCCATCGTTTGGGCGATTTATTATGCTGCGAGACATGTCCAGCTGTATTTCACTTAGAGTGCGTTGAACCTCCGCTAGTTGATGTTCCTACCGAGGATTGGCAGTGTAGTACCTGTAAAGCTCACAAAGTTGCGGGCGTCGCGGATTGTATACCTGACGTTGAGAAGAACGGTTCGCTGTGTCGTCAAGAACATTTAGGATTTGACAGACATGGCAGGAAATATTGGTTTCTTGGGAGAAGAGTCTTTGTGTAAGATATACTTTTCCACACATAGATCAAAGATACTGTGTCCCTCGAATTAATCCGACGTATTCATATCTATTTTAGCGAAAGCGAAGACGGCGAAGTTTGGTACTACAGCACGCCTTTACAATTAGCCGAAGTAATGCTCTGTTTGGATCGCAATGAAATGGAAGTTGCCCTCTTTCGAGAACTATCCGATTACAAGGACGAGATAGTGCGACAAATGGAGCTTACAGAATCAATTACTAATCAATACAAGGGCAATAAGAAGTCATATCTAGAAGTAGAAAACAGTAAGTTTACATTTTTACAGTATTCGCCTTTTAAGACGTAACGTTTAACGTGTTCTTTCAACATTCTCTAATTTAGGTCTCATACAGAAATTACAAAAGGAACGTCAGGAGAAGCAAGAGAAGGAGGAAGAGGAGAAGAAAGAGAAGCAGAGGCAAGAAGCCGAGGAAATGGTGCGTAGAATACACGAGGGTACGGATTCTCTCGAAGAGCAGTTAGCAGCTGTTACCGACCAACAAGAAACAAAATCATCGAATGAATCGGCTGCAAAGGAAAGTACCCCGGAAGTGGTTGCAGACAACGTGGAAGTAGACGGCGTAGACACAGATTTATCCGCGGACGCTGGAAACAAGGGTGTCAAAGGTACATCAACTTCGTCGTCTGAAGAGATCGACGAGGAGGCGTTAGAAGGTGACGGTGTCGCAAAAATTGGCAAAGATGGTACGTCGTGGAAATATAAATTTCTGTTACAAGCATCAACCATAATCATTTCTATTAATCTTATAGGTAAGAAGCACACAATTGTAACGAGGTCGAAGACAGGGTCTTTGCAACCCAGGACGTTTAACATGGACGATTTGAAGAAGCGCACTACTGCACAGCTGTCGAAGGAAGAGCTAGAGAAGCTGGATAAAAGTTTGAAGGATGAAGGCGACGGCACTAGATTAACGAGACAGAAAGCCCATCAGATAGCCTCCGGCACGCATCTTTTCAAACTGGGCATGGACAACAATTTCAAGTCGTACGTGAATCAATACAGCACCAATCCCATTGCTCTGAACAAGGCTCAGCGTAACGAGGAGCGTGACAAAAAGAGGCATTTGTCGCACAAGTTCTCGCTCACGCAAGCGTCTGAATTCAAATGGGTGGGAAGCTTGACGGGAACTCGTGCCCTGCTAGTCAGCACGCTCCGCCAGACGATTCTTCAGCTGGAAAGTAGCATTCAAGCGCCGTTCATGCACACCAATTGGCCTCTTCTCCGTAAACCTTGGACCACGGCGGTTGGTGCTTGCGTGAATCCCAGAGATTTCGCGCGGGCCCTTATCGTCCTGCAGGCGTGCATCAAATCTGTAGTGTTCGCAAGCGTGTGGCACGATCAGCTCGGGCACGTGAAATTGCAGAGAGTGACTGCCCTCGAACGGGAAGAGAAGAAGCGTCAGGATAAGAAAGATAAGAAGGAAAGGGAGGACGAGGAGGAGCGTAATCGTTTATTCAACTTCGTCAAGTACACGTTAGGCTTGAAGCATCAAGTGTGGAAGCAGAAGGGCGAAGAGTACCGAGTACACGGGCAAGGTGGTTGGTTGTGGGTGTCTGCCGGTCGTCGTTATAGATTCTCCGACATGTCGAAGTTAGGTCTTCGAGCGGGCCCTCAGAAGTTTATGGTGCAGATTCGAGATCAGGAAGGGGTGAAAATGGCAGCCGTGGATCCTGCTACTTACGATTTCTTGATGAAGGAATACTGCCCGTCTAAAAAGGAGGAGTACCTGGACGTGAAAATCAAACAAGAGATCAAGGAAGAGGAATCATCGAAGCTCACTGTGAACGCGGTGGTAAAGCAAGAATGTAAAACTGAAAGTATAAAAACTGAACTTCCGGAAGATAAAGCAATTGATACCGAAACTGCGAGAACGGAAGAAGCTAAAACGAAGACAGAATCGCAACAGATTAAGCAGGAATCGAAAATGAATTTATCATGTATGTTTATACAGTAAATGACAGTCGTTGGAGGGAGGTTTTATCATTAACCTGTTCTCTTTGCTTCTTAGTTTTAGCGGGCACGAAAATCGAGGAGGTCTTCACGCCGATCAAAGGGTTCGAAGAAATCGACATTACTAAAGCACTGACTACCACTGGGAGGCTGTATTATCCGAAAATTGCTAAGAAGACCAGGATCGACGACTTTCTAGCGCGTAGAACACATTTGAAGCTTTTAGAGGAGAGAAGATTACTGCAGTCAGTGAGTAGCCGTGTTGTTGATCGGAGGTTTTCTCATTAAATTAACGTGCGATCGTATTTCAGGAGAAGTCCAAGGAGCTGCAGAGTCAGTCGACGAATCAGAAGGCCGATGGGGAATCTGAGATCGACATAGAAAATAACGAAGAGAGCGATACGGACGGAGGGGACAATTCCTTGCAGAGCATTCTCACTGGGAAGCAGCCTAGTAAAACTATCTCTGCGTCTGCCAGGGAGATGCTGGCTGTAATAGGGAAGCGAATCCAGCACGTGAAATCTCAGTACGCCAGCATTATGAGGCTTACTAAAAATAGTAATTGTTATTCACGATATTGTAATATGACGACGGCCCCGGGGAAGATCGCGACCGCTGCGCAAAGCTTAATGTCCACGTGTTACTCTCCCATGTGTCTCCAAAAGGCCCGATTAAAACGTGACCTTATCACGTTATTAAGAAAAGCTAATGCTCTGAATAACAATCAATCGCCGTCGAACGCGGCCGTCGCCACGGCCGCGGCGCAATTGCCGCAGGGTGGAGTGAAAACTGAGGGAAGCGACGATGCTAAAGAAGCGATTAAGAAGGACTTGGAATCCGCGGTGGCCCTGGCAACGCACTGTAACGACGAGCCAGCGGCCACCAATGTGGTGAAAGATAGAACATCGCCTCCTGCAAAGAAAATAAAGGTGGAACCTACTACGGTGAGCTCTCTACTATCTATTTTCATGTATTTAAGAAACTCGATAAATAAACTTTTACGAATGCACAGCTATACATCGACCATTAACATAGTGTAAGATCTCTCGTCTGTGATTTGTGATGTATAAAGCAAGGCCACTCTTTCGTAGAATGCTGATGCGAACTCCGATCCTGTCGATGTAGTAACGACTACGACGAGCAATGTAGTAACCACCACGACGGTCACCACGACGCAGCAGACTGTAAAGACAGTGGACGGTGTTGTGCAGACCATGAAGGAAAGTACAACGTCCAAGAATTCAGTCACGTTTTCGTCCGAGGTGAAGACGAGGTGAGAGAATTCGAGTACATTAAGTTGATCGCGATGACTATAATCTCTGAGCAATATTTTTATACTCACGATTTTGATTACGATGAACAGTACGGGGCACAAGACGATAATTGTGAATCGGAGAGGAAGAACCGTGCAGAGGAGCACTGTGGCTAAAGAATTGAACGCGGATGGCACGGAGAGAGTGTACAGCGCAATCTCGACCGAAGGGAAGATCTATTTGAAGAAAGTGGCGATTTCTTTGGCGGATAGAAAGAAGAAACGCACCCCCGTCAAGTATCCATTGTGTTCTACATTTTGCACAAAAAACAAGTACCGCAGTATATTGCTGTTGCCGCAACACGAATTACGCAAATTGTCCCGAGTTGGCGGGCGAATACCAGTTCAAGGTTTTCATCACATGGCTAAGGTAGTAAATTAAGTTCGTATTTACGATAGCGGAGTAGAATTCCGTTGTTTAATTCGATTTTATCTCGCGAATATTAGGCGAACCTGTCCGTGTGGCCGTATCCCTGCCCCAGGCCGTTGTTTAAGACTTGCTGGTTGTACCGAACAGTCGGTATAAAATCGTTGTCCGCAGCGGCCCTTCAATTGAGAATATTATGGGGCTGCCTTCGGTGGGATGACATGGCCATGAAGCCATTGTCCAGCGATGGAAAACACCAAATCACCACAGACACGGAAATAATGTCGTTAGAGATCCTCAAACACCGCCACGTTGGCCAGTTTCTGGATAAAGCGCAGTACTTACGCAGAAAAGTTGTTATACCTTTGGAACTCCCGAAGCAAGTCAGAGGTTCGTATAAATTGGACAAGTTAATTAGAAGTCCACTCGCAATGACGGACATTTTCTACTCTGCAGAAGTAACATCTATAAGAAGTGGCCTCAGAAAGAGGAAACGACCGGAATCGCCGCAGAGCACTGAGCCGCAAGTTGCCGAGGAATGGGTTGACGAGGATAAATTGGAGCTGTGGGAAATTAAACAATATGGCGACAGGTGTGCTAGCGAAATATACTTCGAAGTTCTTCTAATCGACAAACATTGAATTCGGTTTCTTCCACCGTGTGTTTCTGTTAACAGATGTGTGCCCTTTTAGCGCAGTTCTACTAAACTTCATTTCTCACTCTCTTTCCTAATTACGATTGAATGTCTTCTAATACAGCTCCGCCTAGTTGCGGCGCGTAATATAGGACTGTATTGAATTCCTGATACTTGTCACCTTATAGAATCACTCGAATACTCACCTATCCTTACTTAACACCATTTGATACTAACCCTCCGCTTGGTGTGTGCCCTATCCAGGTTAGAGAAGGCTAATGCCCAGATTATTACTAGGAGTCGATCCGGTCAGCCACAGTCGACAGGTGTTGGTTTGAACCGAAACGCAGGCTCGAATTCTGGTATGAGCGACCAGCTCGTCAGCGGCAAGGCGACGCCGGAGGAGATCAAGGAGAAGATGGAGCAGCAGTTACGCATACAGAGAGCCGCTCACCAACAAAAGAGAGCATTAGAAACACTCAAGAGCCCAGCTAACTCTGCCTCGCCTACGCAACTCGTTAAAGTCACGGCTAACTCTGGCCACGGTGAGGCTTGAGTTCTATAATCAAGCTCTACCCCCCAAACGAATAAATAGCTGATTTAAAAGAGTTCGAAATTTGTTACAGACGGCACAGTGAAATTAGTCTCCAAAGTCGCGATACCAGCGAACCCAAACAGCGGTACAAAATCACAATTAACTTCTCTATTGACGACTCCCACGCAAAACAAGACTTTCATCGGCACCAGGCGTATTTACATGGCGAAATGTAAGTGCGGAGTTCAATATAGGAGTTGCATTTATTTCAGAATTAAGCGTATTAGTTTTAATACTCGATGTTTTCCCTCCAACAGCATCCGACGGGACGACTAAAGTTGTTTCCGGGCCTACAAGTATTTTACCAAAGTCGCAGTTGCAGAGCGGGAATCAGCAGTCTCTGATTAAAGTTTCCGGCCAAGCAGGTATACTTGAGTTAACTTATTAAACTCCGTTGCAGATCCAATTAAGTTCTATTAATCTTTCCTTCGTTTTTATTGAAATAGCACCTGTGCAGCAAATTCAGCAGAAGGTACAGATCCTAAGAGGACCGGATGGGAAACTGCAAGTTCGAGGCCTGATGCCTGGTCAGCAGTTAGTTCAGATGCCGGATGGAAAGCTTCACGTACTGAATACAGGTCAGGCAATTGCTACTAGCCTTGCACAAACTGGTGGAACGAGTTCAACTACGCAGGTGAATGAATTGATGAATTATTAGCGTCGCGGTATAATATCAGAATAGAAGAAATGGTATATTAACTCGCGTGATTATCCTGCAAGACGAAAACGGCTACTACGACCAGCACGACCAAAGCAGTTGCAACATCTAACGCCACATCTAATAAGACCAGTCCGACTAAAGCAGCGGCGAATGCAACGCAACAGGTGCAGGCAGCTCAGCAAGCACAGCCTCAGCAAACTGCGCAGGCAGCGCAACGTCCAACAGCTACCGTGGCCATCGCAGCTGCTACACCTACGCAAACAACCAAGAACGCCATTATGGTGGCGAATGCTGGACAAATTGTACAGGGTGCACAGGTGTGTTTAAAGAATTATTCTCCCATCAGCGACTACGAGCTTTCAAGATCCTTCGAGGGCAGATAGCTTGATGCTGTTTAAGGGGAGGTTCCGGTCTAAAAATCAATCTTTTTTGTTTCTTTTTCGAATTTTCAACCTTGTAGGAATACGTGTTTAAAAGGATTTGTTGAAATTTGTAAGATTCCCGAAGTTACAGGCATTTGAGTAGTGGCAAATGCATGGGTAACAACCGGCCACTCGGCACTCACGTAAAACTTTTCACGAAAAACACTTTTTTCTCGAAACATGTATCTCTCAAAGTTATTTACAAAATTACAAAAAAAAATTTAAAGACGTTGATAGGACGAAAAATTAGGGAAAAAGTGATTTCAAACTTGAAGTGTCGTTATTTTCTAAAAAAAATGTAATTTTTATAATTTTTCTTATTTCCCCCGTAACCAGAAATATATTCTTCGAAATAAAAATGTTTCAGTCGAATCGGATAATAACTTTTGGAGATACAGGTCCCATCAATTTGGATGAATTTTTTGACGCCTCGACTTTAATGACTCCCCAGTGCCGTCTACAATGATTAATTATAAAACAAAAAATATATTTCTAAAATCTAAGACATCCTTAATACAATGCAAAAAGTCCCATTAAATTATATATAGTAGTTTTCCTTTAATTAATTCCTAAAGATCGCCTATTTTTATGAGTTCTAGACCGGAACCTCTCCTTAATTTTCGGAGAGTTTTGTGGCTCTGAAATTTGCCTAGTAATCAAGTCTAATATGCACGAAACATTGGAATTCATTGAATATATAATCATTTATTTAGGTATTATCCTCTGGTGGGCAGGTTATCAGTGGAAACCAAATCGTAGTCACCAACGCGAACTTAGCTCAACAGCTTGCATCGGGCAAGGCTCAGTTAACGACAATCGGCGGCCATCAAGTGGTAATCCGTAGCACGCCGACAGGCAATCAAATTGTGCATTTAAATTCAGCGAATAGTAGTATCATAGTGAAGAATACCGTAACGCCGAACAAGCAACAAGGTACGTTACTTTATAATATGTATAATTTAAACAGGAAGCACATTGGAAGATAAATACTCTAGCGAAGGGGTTTCAATCTTTCAGTTCCTGCCTTGCAAACTGCTCCAACGACAACGGCGGGAGGACAATCAACCGAAACAACAAGTAACAGCGTGACCAGCAACGCGTCGACAAATGCAACTTCAACTACCACTACTACGACAAATCAGACCTCAACTGCTCCTGCACCCGGAAGCGTAGAAGCCTCTTTGCTAGCTGGCCAGCCGCCCGGCACGGTCATCAAATGCGTTACTGCTCAAGTTATCCAAACCACTCAAGGACCTCGGATAGTTTTGCAAGGTTTACAGGGCGCGGACTTTACTCCGCAGCAGCTGGCAATGGTGCAGCAGCAAGTTAAGCAGCAGTTGCTTAAGGCCCAAGCTACGACAGGGAAGCAAGGGGTCTTAGGGCCTACCAAGATCTATCTAGCTGTCCAACCGGCGCCCAACAGCCAGCAGACGGTACAGAGCTCTCAGAGTTCTACGACGGCGAATACCCCCGCTACTCCAACGGCGAAGGCGCAGACCGCGCAGCAACCAGTCGTTTCGCCTACGGCAGCAACCGAGCCGCAAACGGGAACAGAAAGCATTCCAGAGCTGCCACCATCTACGCCGAGCTCTCCTGAGAAACCGAAGGTGGTCGTCCAGCAAGTCGGGCAACCCAGCGTCCAGTCAGAAGAGGAGCCACAGAAAACGAACGTGGCCAACGGTCAACAGCCGCTGCAGTCCCTGAAAGAAAGCGAATCCTCCGCGAACAAATTCATCTTGACCCCCGATTACATTCAACAGACCATTAAGAATGCATTGAAACAAGAGAACCTCAATCCCGAGATCGAGGAGAAGCTGCTGCAGCTGCAACGGTACCAGGAGAAACAGATGAAAGGCAGCGTGGAGAATTCCGTGGCCGCTAATCAGACTCACACCACACCCACGGTCACTACCCCCCGTGTCCCGTCTCGCAAAAGACCAGCCCCATCGAACATTCCAACACCGACTACCCCCACCTGCGTCCAATCAGCAACTGCTGACCAGGACACGGAGTGGGCAGAAACGCCTAGAAAGAGACCCGCCCTGAAGCAAGAGAGTCGCGAGACGCCGAAGGTGCAAAAGATCGTCGAGCAGACGGAGATCGAGTCGGCGCCGAAGAATCGCGCGGCGAGGATGAGGGACAGCCAAGAGCTGCGGAGGAAGCAACAAGTGCATTCTCGAATGCAGGTCCTGTTGTTCAGACACAAGGAGCTACTTAAGAAGGATATCCTGAAGAAGAGGGCGTTACTCGAGAAAGAATTGCAGATAGATATTCAGAAGGATTTGTCGGCGGAGCTGGCGTCTAGGACGAAGGCGGAGAGGCACAAGCAGGACGAGGTGAAAGTGGGAAGCGCGAAACGTAAAGCTAACGCTCAAGTGGCTCAGCAAGTCAGTCCTCCTAACAGAGGCGGAAGGCCAAAGAAGTTCAAAGCCCAAGGAAATAGTACCACGCCGCCTGGCGCCTCGACCGCGACTACCCCGAATAGAATTAAGAAAGAGAAGCTTTACTGTCTGTGTAGAACACCTTACGATGAAACCAAGTAAGTCCCCGCAGAAACAACTGCATATCAACTCTCTCTCTCTCTCTCTCTCTCTCTCTCTCTCTCTCTCTCTCTCTCTCTCTCTCTCTCTCTCTCTCTCTCCCCTCCCTCTCTCCCTCTCACCCTCTCTCTCTCTCTCTCGTCGCGTTCGTCTAATGATCACAACTATCTTCTCGCGTTAGGTTTTACGTTGGATGCGATCTCTGTAACAATTGGTTTCACGGCGATTGCGTGGGTATCACGGAAGAGATGTGTAAAACGCTCTCAGAGTTCGTCTGCACGGAATGCAGACACGCGAGAGATACGCAAGAGCTGTATTGCCTATGTAAACAGCCCTACGACGAATCTCAGTACGTGACACGCTGATTACTTTACGCTGTCCGCAGCGTTTCATTAGTCCTCTGCAATTTAAATGAATTTTGCTGCCGCAGGTTTTATATATGCTGCGACAAGTGTCAGGATTGGTTCCACGGCCGATGCGTGGGCATCCTTCAGTCGGAGGCAGACAATATCGACGAATACGTTTGTCCGAATTGTCAACGGAACTCCTCGGTTAATTTCGCTAACATGAAGAACCTTAACGCGAAGGACCTTGATCTCCTGAAGAAGCTAATTAAGCAAATACAGGTAAAGTAATTGTACAGAGAAATGCCAGTCCGTGAAACTAATATTACGATCGTCGATGCTTAGGCACACAAGAGTGCTTGGCCATTTATGGAGCCGGTGGATCCAAACGAAGCGCCAGACTATTATAAAGTCATAAAGGAACCAATGGGTAAGTGAATCTTAGCTCTGCGAACAGAATTTCTCGAAACCTTGAAGCACCTGATTAATGGGATTCAAGCCTAATCCAAGCCTCAGTTCCCGTCGTCGTAATATTATCCATTACGCTTGCAGATTTACAAACGATAGAGTTGAGGATAAACGACAGATCTTATAAGAAGTTAAGTGAATTTATTGGAGACATGACAAAGATATTCGACAACTGTCGTTATTACAATCCAAAAGAGTCACCGTTCTTTAAGTGCGCAGAGTCCTTAGAAACTTATTTCGTTCACAAAATTAAGAGCCTGAGAGAGAAGTTCTCCGAGGGGAAGTAAGCAATCAAAACCATGGGAATTGTAACTATACACGTGCGGAAGTACGTAAGCATCGACGGTTTAATAATTTGTGCAGTGTTTAAAAAGGATCGATCTGTGCCAGTACACGCCGTAGGAAAAAAAAGAAAGGAAAGAAAAAGAGACACTCAATGTAGCCATAAGTATGTAAGGGTAGGGCACATAAGTCCGCTATTTATTAGAGTTGTGTGAACCAGTTTTTGATTTGCCTTCGCGGAAGCGAGCTTTATTTCAACTATGCTGCGCAATGAATTTTGAACCGGAACTTATAGCGTTTTAACAAGGCCCATTGATCGTTCGAAGAGGAATCAATCTGTGAAAGCAAAATGTCCACTTGAAACAATGATGAATCAACTCCCCGCAAGGCTAGAATTTATATTTAAACCCGCGGTAATATTAACGCCACGCTGCTACTTCGTACTAGCGACTTTTATCCTTTATTTATACGGGAAAATGGAGCATTAGTTTATTAAGTATACAACGCTTGGCGCCGATTTCTCTCTTTCTCAAAGCGAAACGGCAGAGATCCGGCCAATAATATATTCGCGAACTGAAATGGAAGAATGTGCAATACAAGATTTACTCCTTATGCCTGCTCTATCGAGAACAAATGTCCCTTCCATTTCTCTCTACAAGTAGAACATGGTTATAAGTTTGCGGTTCAGGAATCATTCGTCCCGCATAAGCATTACACTATTTATGTACATCTATCAAATACATGTAATTATGCATGTTACGAGGATAATTAACAAATATATCAAATCAGTGCCACTGAGCGTTTAGAACGATGAGTTTTTAGTAACCCAACGCGAAACGACTGTCCACGGACTATCGTCGAACGGTTCACTCGCATGCAGCAGGAGGGGAAAGGAAGGGAAATGGTCCAATCGTTGACGTCGTTACATTTCATCGAATAGAAAAGAAAGGGGGAGGGAGAACTAAAGCAGGAAACAAATTTTTTTTCTCTCGCGTAAACGTAAGAACTATTTAGCAAGCGCATAATAAATTGTACAAACTTGTTTATTGTGCTCACAATTAACTATTATTATTATTATGTTGTTTTATCACATAAATTTTCTATAAAATTGTTTATAAG
Organism: Andrena marginata; assembly: GCA_963932335.1. NCBI lineage: Eukaryota > Metazoa > Arthropoda > Insecta > Hymenoptera > Andrenidae > Andrena > Andrena marginata. The sequence goes on from OZ010660.1 coordinate 4,233,263, forward strand.
TAGCACGTACGATAATTAGCCCGTAAGGAAGGTGAGCAGGCGACGCCCGCACCTTTGTATATACACCCCCAAGTAGAAGCGTCCGGATGGAACTAGACTATGGAATTTTTCTCGGTTCTGATATGACTAAAGAACACAGAATCAGTTGAAACGGTAAGAAGCTGATTTCGATGAAAATATTGTTTATATTTTAGCTATTAAACTACCGTTTATGGAAATTACTACGATGCTGTACTGCGCTGTACATGTACGAGTATGTTCGGTATATATCTATAGTGTCAATGAGCTACGAGAGCAATACTGTTTCGTGCGACATCTGCGAAGAAATATATATATATATATATATATATATAAACACGTATATACTCGTCGGAAAGAAGCATGAAAGAAATGAAGGGGAAATCATTTCTGAGACGTCTCGCTAGCGGAATAACAAGAGTGAAAGTAAATAATTGAATATATTCGACTCTTGGGGGCGCAGAGCTTACTTCTGTGAATTGTAACTTAAACCGCGTACACGCTCCGCGAAGAAGGCTGTAAGAGTATTCGCGTAAGGAGAGCCGATCTGTTTCTCTCTGGCGTTAAAGAATGGGGGAGTCCGTGGCTTCGTGCGTGTACATTAAAACTACTTTGTATGTTTTCACGAGTGTCGGGGCGCGTCCGCTGTCGATCGTTCAGGCGAAAGGAGGGGTAGAGAAAGAAAAAGCAGATCGCTCAAAGCAGGTTGTACATTTCCTCGCCAGGATAACGCTTGTACAGTATTTTTAATTCTCAAAGTCCACTGGAACCTGGCACTGATCTGTTTTTTACCTTCGACTTTCGATTATAAACACGGGATATATACACGCGACACCGCGTACTCCGTTACTTTGCCCAGGTTCATTATACACCGCCATTAGCTCTACCGTTTACGCCACGCGTCTCGTTAACTTTATCAGCGGGGCAGGGGCGCCGCCGCGTTTTATCATTGTGTGATTGTGCTTTGAAAAAAATTTGCATTCAGACACCGCGCCGTATCGATAAGGTTTTATTTATTTCTGCTCGCTTAACTCTTCTCTTGCGGCCTTCCCCCCCCCCCCCCCCCTCCCACCCCGTCTTTAAGCTACCAAGCGTTCCTCAGCAACTCTTGTATCTATAATTCGCGTACTGGGGCCCAGCAGATCGCGGGGAGTTAAGCGAGCATTTTAAACGGAATTTTATTTCTCTGGTCTACGATAGGCTGCCCCTCCCCTGTATTGGAGATTCACTCTTTTAGATCTTGTACACGTTTAAGATTCCTCCGCACGTGCCTCGGAACGTTCTCCGACTCGTACAGACGTTCAAACGGATATTCATAGCAAGTATTAACAAGTATTCGCGTTGTTAAGGCACTTCTACGAGCGGCGGCGGACTACGCCCGATTCATAAAGTTTTAACGGCCAATAGCTTTATTATTTATCCGTCCGAGGCAAACGGAGGAAGCAGGTGTGTCCGAAGGAGTGAATCCTTTAGCGAGCGAGCCGCGTGGTAGCTCCGTTATTCGATGGTCGTTAAATACTCTCGGAACCACGAACGCGTTTAAGATAATCTTAGGCGGAGTACGGATCATTCTGTCGAGAGGGGATTCCTTTTCTTACATGGGGAGCGACGCCCGGCGATGTGTCGGAGGAGAATTTCTTGTGTAAAAAAAAAGAACAGAATTGTAGAAACACTTTAAGGGACATGTACTAGATATTTAGCCACGTAAGTTTCTGGCATGCTACCGAAATGTAAAAAAAAAAAAACAATTAAGTACCGGGTGGAGAAATTGCAGCCGCGTAAATTTTTACGCCGCTCCATGTTTCGCTCGCCCGATTTATTAATCATGTAACAAGGTGTTTATTTCTATTAAGGAGAAAAAGCAACAAAGTGTGATTACAATAACTATATTCGTCTATAAATCTAATAGTACTAGTTTATAATAAATATATTTGTACTAATTTTAATCATAAACTTTGTTGTTTTTATTGCACTATAAATATAAGTTAGAGGAGAGCATAGTACGTTAATTTACATTTTTTAATTTGTAATTGCTTAAAAAAAAATAATAAACTGCTGTATAACAGTGGCTTCATGAGACTTTAAACGGAAGTACGTTATTACCGTCTGATTTATATATATATAAAAGGGGAAGAAATTCTACTGCGAACTGGTCGGCGTAAACGCTTTCGGATTGATTAGACGTTGATTCGTTAATTACTACTCGAATAAGGTGAACTTAATAAGTACTTTGAAGGTTGCATTATCAGTTATTCACTTTCTTCTGTCGTCGTTTAAAACAAAAGTAAGAATGTGTCATTCACGTGGATGAATTGCATACCTTTTTATTATTATCTTTAAAGTGTTTTTTTCGTTCTCGATGAACTGAGGACACATGTATATACGTATAATCGAATTTCGTAGATTCTCTATATCAGTGGCGATATTTTAATATACACCAAACTTTCTAATAACATGTTGTGTAAAGGTGCTTTATATTCTATTCGAAAGCGTCCACAACCTCGCCGTAAGTACAAAGTAAATACATCGGAACTCAGCTCTCGCGAAACAGAATGTCGCTCTTAAGCCAAGAATCCACCGGGAAGCTAAGCTATGCGATGCTATACTACAGCAAGATACGTTTTTAAAATATTAGCTTCGATACATTCTTATAGAACCGTTTCCACCAATAGTTAAGCTAAAAAATAGCTTAGCTTCCCGGTGGATTCCCGGTTTTAATTAGTTAGCAAGGCAATAAGTTGTTCGTCAAATATCCGTAGAACTCCATCATGTGGCGAAGGCACCGTTACCGGGCGAACCTGCGAAACCCTATACCCTTACCGAGATCCCCGGGCCGAGATCAGAAGCCTTGCTCAATGAATTCTCCAAGATTCAGGTTCGTATTCTCATAAATCTGCTACAAAAACTGTATTAAAAAGATAACTGTACACCATGAAATGAAATATTGCAGCAAGTAGGCTCCATTCAATATTTTGCAGACTACCAAAGGTCTACTGGAAATTATCTAGCAGATATTGACGGAAATGTATTCCTAGACATGTTTATGCAACTCTCTACCATTCCACTTGGATACAATCACCGGTCAATTCTTGGCGCCCTGTCGTGCGCAGGAAATCAAGTAAACATAACGCGAAGTTCTGGTGTTCGCCAAGATCGCCAGAAAACTGTTAACGTAATGTACTTTCAGCGGATAATGGCGAACAGGCCGGCGTTAGGATTATTCCCAGGCTTAGAATGGCCCTGTAAACTCCAAGATACGTTGCTTCAACCTTGCGTAAGATATCTTCGAACGACAGGCTTGGGAGATGTTGAAAGTGGATGAAGTATAAAAGTAGCGAAGCGATTCTTAAATGTAACATTGCTGTCTCAGGTGGCGCCGAAGGGATTGCCATGCGTTTACACAGCCATGTGTGGAGCTTGCGCGAATGAGTACGCTATACAGGCTGCATTTATTAAATACGCAGACAGACATCGTCGAGGCGCGGACTTTACAGAGGAAGAAAAGAAGAGCGCACCGTATAACAAACCGCCTGGCTGCCCTGAATTATCCATTCTATCTTTCAAAGGTATTTCAGCGTAGGCTTGTAGATGATGCAACGCCACCAACTGATGAAACTACTGAAACAATTAGGAGGATTTCACGGTAGAACGTTTGGTGCGCTAGCAATGACGCATTATAAGTACATGATGAAAGTCGATATACCTTCCTTACCATGGCCAATAGCAAGCTTCCCACGTTACTTGTATCCGTTGGATCAGCACGAGAAAGAAAATAAGGAGGAAGATGCACGATGCCTGGAAGAAGTAAATATACGTAGATGCTAAAGCAACGCCGCTGATAGTCGCAGAATTTCTATCAAGATGTTTCTTAAAAGGTGGAGGATATAATAGAAAAGTGGGAGAAGGAAATGCCAGTAGCTGGTGTCATAGTCGAAGCGATACAGTGCGAGGGAGGGGACAGGCATGCTTCGCCAGATTTCTTCCATGATTTACAGGCTATTGTTAAAAAAGTAATCGATAAATGTTCCACTTTGATTTTCGTGAAGGAAGCAATTAGTCTCTAGAATACTAATTATACAGAGATCTATCCCCTTGATACTGGACGAAATACAAACGGGAGGTGGTGCGACAGGACGTATGTGGGCGCATGAATATTTCGACCTAAACATGCCCCCCGACATCGTCACGTTTAGTCGGAAAATGCAAGCGAGTGGTTTCTATCATTCCTCTGAATACATGTAACGTTTCCTCTATTATTCTGGCGTTCATTTCTATTATTTCATCGCCGTTATCGCAATATTCTTCAATATTCAACTGTATTACAAATTCTTGCCCTCTTAGGCCGGCCCTTCCGTACAGACTTTTTAATGCGTGGATGGGTGACCCGAGCAAAGTATTAATACTGGAAGGGATACTGCATACTATCGAAGCGGAAGATCTATTAACCCATGTTTGCGCCGTCAGCAATTATCTACTTTGCCACCTAAATACATTGCAGCACGAGTTTCCGCAACTTATGCGCGCTGTGCGAGGCAGAGGATTCATCATTGCGTTCGACGCGCCGTCTAAGGACATGAAGAATAAACTGATGCATCAAATACGTTGCAAAGGTAATGAGTTCTTGCAATACGTATGCGGTGAAACGAAATTATTTCTGTAGAGTCATAAGTATGTTTCGCAGATTACGGTTTCGATATCGGAGGATTTTATCTTTACTAATTAGCAGTGTTATTGACATCAGGTATCCAGGTGGGAGATTGCGGGACAAAATCAATTCGATTACGGCCGTCCTTAATATTTGGAGAATACCATGCTGATATCTTTTTGGAAACCCTTCGTGCCTGCTTGCAAGAACTTTCACAGAGCTGATACATTTTTAGACGATGTTTTGCTATTGTACCATATATTTATTGAATTTATACGTTAAAAGACTGCATTTTATAAAAGTTATATTAAGTGGGTAGATACGGGTAATGCAGCGCTCTGTATACCGACACCATCTGGCTCGAAACCTGGGTTTGGGGGAATACGTTGTTCGTCAATATATGAGCAAATTTTGGGCTGGGTGAAGTCTCATTCGAAAGAGGAAGGTTCAATGCAGCCCGCTTTGGCCATGATTCAACGAGATTGTGTTGGTATCTAATGATGTGAGTAGAGAAAAAAATCGACAAAATACATTCGCAGATTCCAAGTATTTGTAGAGCACTAAAAGAGTTTTGTAACTCAAACGATGAGCAGAGCGGGCTGCATTGAATCTTCCTCTTTCGAATGAGACCACGTCCAGCCCAAAATCTGCCGATATAAGGACGAACAACGTATGTATTCCCGGGACTGCATTCCCAAATACGAGTTCCGCCATTTTGACGATAATACAGAGCAAGGCACGTGATAAATTTAGTTCAAGTAGTGGATTCGAGATGGCGTCTACTCGGAAGCACTTACAGCGATTATTTTTAATTATACATTGCTCTAATCTTAAGAACCAATCGCCTTGTGAGCGTGCAATATATGGTAAGTATTCAGGTAAGCTATTGAGCGCTTCACGAAAACGCAACAAAGTTGCAAACGATAAAATTTTTTCAACATTGTTGCAAATGAAATTGGGGTGTTCGAGAAATAAAATCCCGGTTTGCAACTTTGTGCGTTTTTCGCGAGAAGCTAAATTTCGGTTTGCAATTTTGTTTCGTTCCGAAGAAGGAAAATTCACCCTTCATAATTTACAACTAGTTATTTACCTTGCGGTCGTGCTCTATGTGGTAAGTATTCAGGTAAGCTATTAAACGCCCCGCGAAAACGCAACTAAGTTGCAAAGGCCAAAAAATTTTCAACATTGTTGCAATTGAAATCGGGGTGTTCGAGAAATAAAATCCCGATTTGCTACTTTGTGCGTTTTTTGTTAGAAACCAAATCTTGGTTTGCAACTTTGTGCGTTTTTTGTTAGAAGCCAAATCTTGGTTTGCAACTTTGTGCGTTCTCGTTAGAAGTCAAGTTTCGATTTGCAACTTTGTGCGTTTTTCGCGAGAAGAGGGTTTTTGCAATAAAAATAGAGTTTTGTATAGTACTATTGTCTTTATTTTCTTTAAAGCATGTTCAAAATATTACAAAAAAGTGATACAATCATGTAGAAATGATTATTGATGTAAGTATATAAAGAATAAATATATTTTCACTCTTAGTCTATATAATCACTTCACTTTATATATAAAATCACTGTCTTTTTCTGTTCATTGTTGAGCTTTCCATCATTTGTCCCACTTCAAGTTCCTGTCCACGGAGAAATATTCCCAAGTTTTTCTATAACATGCAGAAATATATTTTTAATAACCTGACTTGTGTATTATAGAAAATACGATAAGTGTTACAATATAATTTCATGTAAAACGAATAAAGAATTAAATTATTTTTCCAATTTAACCATTATTTCATGTATTTAGAATACATTTAAACGCGGCCCAGTTCTACTACCGTATCAGCGAAGTGCACGACAGGTAAAAAGAAGGAGCTAACAGCTCCCTCTCACGTTCATCAGATTCATTCAATTTTGAGTGTATATTCTTTATTTTCTGCATGTTTCAACTTCGGTATTAGTATTTCTACAGACCAGGTATAAGATAAAGTTAGTATGTAACGTTAATTTTTTTATTTTCGTACCATTTCTATGTCGCATACAATATTATCGATTGAGAACAGTATGCGACCGTGTGGACCACTAGATAGCCATAGCGTGCATTTCTTTGTAGATAATGCAGGTTACGTTAATACCTTTGATATTGTAGAGAATGATTATATCAACAAGTTCGTTAAGAAGTTAGTTACATTTAAATTCTTCACATAATTATTTAAATTATCACTGTATATTATAAATTCTGTTCTTTTGTCTGTTCACAAACGATTATTAATTTACAAACAAATATTATAAATATCTTCAATAAAAGCTTCAAAAGTCTCCGTACTGAATGCTCATTTTATTGAAAGAATTGCGGGCTCCATAAATAACTGATGCACTTTATAGTTGGACCACGAAGTATAAACGTCAGACTAAATTTCTAAACGATATACACGCGTTCTCCAACGAATTATCATATTTTTTAAAAAAAAAACGTACCACGTAGATTTTAATTCCATTTGACACGATATTCGCGATTATTTTCCACAATGGTCGTTGTGCGTCAAACGAGAAGCAAAGAAGAATAAAAAGTACGTTTCATCAAAGCAATAATGTAGCCTTTATTTTTAAAACATACGACCTTAACTCTTCCTCACTGTTAAAATACAATTACCATATACAAGTATACAATGCTGTGATAATCATGAAATAGATTTAATTACTCGAATCCTCTGCACGCAGTTTATCGTTTAAGGAACATGTTTCTTTAAATACCATCCACCGATTGCAGCGATCCGATAACCATGTGCCTCGCTAATCCCCCCCACCTACCACCCCTCGGCGAGCAATCATCGTTGCCCAATCACGCGCGACAATTTAGCGATCGTTAATCCCTATCTATTATTTAAGTATCTTCGTTAAACGCGCGAAAGGTGTCGGTGGTGAAAAACAATGATACGGAAGGGTTCGTAATAACATATATTCTATGTAACACAATACTTACATAGGTACGTCTATGTGTCCATTATATATATAATAACCGGCCATTATTATATATATAACACAGAATTATTAATAAAATATAATGCTCGATAATGTTAATCGTACGGCTACATTACATTATTATCTCGTTTCTCATCATCGTCATCGTCGTCGTCGTCGTCGATCGGTTCGGCTACCATCTACGATCTTTATGTCGGCTCATATATAATATATGTATATACATATACAATAACAATAATCATCTCAAAAGGCTTATACAATATTATTCGGCTAGCGTACGGGTAGCTTGAGATTTCTTACTTCCTAGTTAAATATTTCTCTTCACCTTATAGTACAATATATCCATTTCCTGACCCACGATGTCATCGTTTATTCTCCACATCTCTGCGCTCATCCCTGCGCCGCGAATACGCACGTTGCATACCTCTTCCGCCGCGTTACTCCATTTCTGTGTTTACCTTCGCGCTCGACTCGACGCGAACGTTTCTCGTAAATGCACCCGCGCGCCTCTTCCCTCGCGATCGTTTCACGTGAGGAAAATCAACTCGACAGTTTCAAGGATCGCTAGCCCCGGATCTATTCGTAATAGATCGATGGCCACGTCCCCGATTGGTCGCGCGGTCGATCGAGGCTTTCTCCAAGGGACAATTTCTCTATCTAATTCTCTAAAAGAACGGTATCAATCACAGTGTTTAAACTTTATTGGAAAATCGAGCATCGCGCGTTCCACTTGAAGCGCATCCAGGCGAGTCGTTACCCCGAGGCAGAAACTGCGTCGACGTGTCGCCGAAAACGAGGAGGGAGGCGGGATGCGAACTTAGTACGAGACCGCGATGTATTCCGGCGAACAATAAAGAAGGGAACGCTGTTAAATCGACACGGCACGGTCGCAGGTGTCTCTACGACGCAAGCGCCCTCGCCGCGCTATATGCGCACCCGATGGGCTCGAGGCAGCGCCATAAGAGGAACCGCGGCGGAATCGCTCAATAAACTTTCAGCGAACTTCGGTGACTGGTGAAGTCGCTGCGCGTAAGAAATGCAAACTCGCCTGTTACACTCGTGACTAACTCGAGGGGAGAGAAAAGTCCTCCTCGCGTCGATTCTTCGGGTCGGTTCGGTTTCATTCGGGGTTTGACTCGTTACCGTCGACAAACTTGCTTCCTCGAAACTTTTCGGACGTCACTTCGCGACGAAGACACAATGCAGTTTGTGCTCTACTTGTAACACGGACTACCGCGGCTGTTCTAGCGATCACGAATGGCCCTTCCTATCCTTCCAATCCGTGTTTACATCACGGCGACAAGCATCGAAATCGAGGCGCGTACAAATACACGGTACACCTATTGCTATTAGCGTATTGCATGAGCCCTCGACGAATCGGCGGGTCGATTATATCGCTCGGTACTTCGCTCTCGCGACGACATTATACTCGGACGCTCGACTGGACGAGTAACTGTACGAGCCGGTGTTAACCCCTCGGGTGCCGTCGCTTTAAAACGCTCACCGCGTGCGGGACCCCTCTAGCCTCACCTCTTAACCACAGCTACTGAACGCCCATGGGCGTTCCCCGCGCATGCATGCGTCCGTAGCACCCGAAGTGTTAAACTAGACGACCGTGTCGGGAATATTCCTTACAAACAGCTTCGCATGACAGGCTTGTACGATACAGTAATCTCTAGTTGTGTCTGAAGAGATTTATACATATACTTATGTAAATCGAATTTCGACAGAACATGGGTATAGTGTCAAGGAGCCGTCCGTTGAACTGGTCGCAGGAAATAATGACGGATCGAGTGGGTTACAAGCATTCAGTGTTAGTTCGACGTTTCGCCGGTATCAGAACAGACGATCGCGCGCGTTCGCCATGGAAATGCGTCCTAGCCGTGTAAAACGTATTGTTCGATGTTCGTGCCCAATTCTGATATGCTTTATTATCTAACCACGCCTGTGCGACGCTGGCAATAGCAACGCGGGCGTGGGGACAGTCTTTGCGTAAAAGGAGTCTTCGTGTATGCGTGTCGCGCGTCGATGTTGCGTAGCCTAATTTAATAATCGCTTTACCTAATGGAACAAACGCGACTCGCCGCCGTCTATTGTCTAATTCGACGCGTGGGGTCGAAATTAGGAGTGGGATCGACGCTACTTTTCGAATTCTCGAAACTGGAATCAGAAACTTTGCGAGGCTCGAAGCTCTCGAAACTTCTTCAAGTACTTCTGCTGATTCTATTTTGTAAGTGAAGAAAATTTTTCCATAAATCTCTGTTGACTATAATTAAAGAAAAATGTAACAATATAAAAATTCTCGAGGCACCTTGCGAACGATTCTTTATTCTCACTTCTCATATCTGACTTTCGAGCAGTTTCGAATCGCGAAAATATTTCAATGCTTCAAATTCTCGAAACTCCAGGAGTCTCTTGAGCTTCCGAGATTTCGACGCTTCGAGAAACCCATCCCTACTCGAAATTATCTCTCGGGACACCCGCGCTTCTGACCTCGGGCGCGCAGAGGAAGATTCCTCGGGGATAGAACGCTTCGAAATTCTCACAGACGACCATTGCGTTGCCACGTGGTAACCGCGTGTACAGGGTGGTTTCATTAAAAATAAAACAACGCCGCTATCATCGCGAATGGGGAATTGAGACTTCGAAATAGAAATTTTCAAACTTCTTCCCGCAAGACACTGAGATTATTAAATTTACTTAGAAATAGTTAAAAAACGATCATAACGAACCACCCTACACGCACCACCACCGCTACCAGCGGCATTACAGATCACGTTACGACACACGTTAACAGACACCGCGTTACCTTCTTCGTATTCTTTCAAATTTATCCGGACCCATATCACACTGCAGATCCTTACGCAATAGTACGGCTAATAATATCCAAAGATTCGTTGCAGCGTTTCCTAAATTCCTTTTCTAATCTAGTAACGATACTGCTAATAGCTACGGTGATTGTATTATACCGATAAAAGCTACGAACACCAACTTCCACAGTCGAAAGGGTGTTGCTAGTAAAGATTCAGCGTAACCAGTGGCGCACCGAGACGGGGAGGTGCCCCGGCACCCCCAAACAAGGGGGTTGTAACAAGAAGAGAAAGCTGTATTTTATTCCGCAAATAAACTTCTATAATCACCCAACGAATTTTACTGAATTAAAAATATTTTTACCCGTTCAACTCGGCTCCTCCCCCGCAAGATTAAATCCCGAGTGCGCCACTGAGCGTGACTATCCGATACGCCTCTACCTTGTTTCCATTCTATCAATGACAGCGCGACGCCTTCGACGGAATATTGCATACACCCGGCGGGGGCGAGTAATTAAGAGCACTGTTCGCGGCTAGCACAGGCGAATGAAACACTTCAATGGACAGTGGTTGATCGATTAAGGTCGCCGTACCGGCCTATTCGAATTTCGTGCTCGCAGGAATATCCATCGAAGCTGTCCTTTATCATTAAACGCCGCTCGATATATTTCTCTTATCATCCTGCTCGCTATTCTCGTCCAAGGATAAACGGCCACTATTAAAAATTCCACTCCAGTCTCTGTCTATCTCAATCGACAGACTCGCGCGCGCACACACACACACACACACACACGTGTGCTAGATAAATCCAACAACGATAAGTTAACAGAGAAGTAAGGTTTTCAGATTTTGTTAGGGCACTAATATTTTGATTTTCTACTGGATCCGTGGAACGATAGGCTAACACCGTAGACATCGATTGTGCGTTGTGTATAAAGTGGTCGTTCGGAGAGAATCATCCGTTGAATTTGGAAAGTATCCCTACGGGGGTTGGTACGTTAGTTCTATTTAGACGAGGGGTGAATAAACGTGGCTGCGGTTATGTCCCATTAATGGCACGAGTATTAAAGCACCGCGCGGTAATAAATTTCCCTCGCCAAATCCCCCGACAAATTACGTATATTCTTTTGAGCAACGAAATAAATATTATGCGGTACACAGATGAAAGACTTTCTGTCAGTCGAAACGAAGGTAAGTCGGTAATTAATTCTAATCGCTATACTCTACGTTACTATCACAATGGAATATTATACGTAATACCATACAAGCTACGCGTTTAATACGCCGCTAATTTTATTGCCTCGTCGATATAGGATTAACGCTACCTAATAAATAATCGATAAGAACAGGGGACAAGCGAAATTGAGAAAGTATAATTTACCAGCGCGGCGTCACGTCCCGGTGTCTGTCAACCGTTAAAACCTAATAGCACGGTTATTAATTCATTACACGATTCCTAAATTACCTCCGACTTTATTACAAAAATTCATCCTCCGCGAGACTGTTAAAAATAAACCTCCCGCGGAACGATATTTACCGAAATTTGCGACGATACGCGTAAACAATTCGCCGGCAGGCGAATGAACGAAAGAGAACTAGAAAACCGCGGCGCGAACAAGCGTGCGAGAAGTAACGGACAAGATGAGTTAATAAGCTCGGTACGGTTTTGTTGGACAGGTTTATTACCATAAGGAGTCTGGCGATAAAGTTTACACTGAAACGTGACCGACGTCTCTTATTTGCTTTTATAATTCATCCTTCGGTCGGTATATAGCTGTGCAATGTGTGTGTACGTTTGAATAATCCGTGTGCCTTGTAACGTGGCATAACCGCAGCGTTTAATACACGAGACGGCGTTGGTCGTCGATAAATAGAAAGCGTCTGCAGCAGCGATGTATTACGTACACACGCGGGAGTTTCGAGGAGAGAAAAGAAGAAAAGAAGAAAAGAAATCGGGGGAAAGAGTGGCTGGTCGCTTTTTAAAGGTCGTCGCGCATATCGGCGAGTCAAGGAAATTAATAACAATTAATTAGTTGTCCGGGCGCCTCGGTCGCCAATTGTTTATAAAAAAAAAAAATCTTCGCCGAAATGCGCGGCGGCCTTCAGTCGTGGTCCAGCGCTATTCGTATTTCGCGGTCGGCGCGACGCGCATGCTCGCCGCTGCGCGCTGAATCGGCGCGCGAATTAATCGGTACACACGCATATATTTGACACGGAGTATTGGCGTAATACTAACGAGTCCCGCGAGAAACGCATCCGCGGATCCGAGGATCGCGTGTTCTCTGACAACCACTTGACGAGCTGGTTACTCAGACAGACGGCATTCGTGTACCTTCGAAGAATGATTGGTAATGACGATGACGATGGTAATAATAATAATGATAATAATTAATAAAAATTAATAATGGTAATAATATAATATAATATAATAATATATATAATATATAATATAATATAATATACTATCAATAATAATATGTCTTTGCTTCGTGCGGTCGACCAAGCGCAATAGTAACGCTCCAACCCCGGTCAAGCAGGGGGTCGTCACTCTTTTTCTTTTCCAACCGACATCGGCCACTAATCATCTGTTAATTAGTCGCCGCACGCCACGCGTCTTGGTCTCATCGTTACGGCGACGCTTCCCTTTTTTTCTCTCCATTTTTCTCTTTTTTTTTTTAAAACAGGTACATACGACAAATCTCGTCGCCCGAAGATGTCGCCATTCTGAGCGCGGGCGGTTTAAACGGAGCACCCGGTCGACCGCACCGTCGAAAATTGCATTTTTTTTTTCATTAAAATCGATATGAGATCGTTTTGGTATGATAATTCCCGGCCATTGTTATCCGCGACGATTGTTTTTTACCTTCGAAATCTCGGCGATCATGCTGGACAGGGCCCTGGATCGGTATCCTTACAGGGCGATCGCTGTCTGCTGGCTTGTTTGATATATATATGATATATAAATATGATCGCCCCTAATTGGCTCGCTGGTCGAATCGATCGAATATATATATATATATGTGTTCCGGTTAATACGCGCGCGGGCTACGCTCCGCCGTCGCAGCGTACAGTGTTGCCAGACGCTGGGACATCTCTGCGCAGGCGCGCAATCCGACGCGTGGGAATCCCCGTGAAATACAAATACGAGCGCGCGGGAGAACTTCCGATATAGAATATATATTATAAGATCGACGGGGATCGAGCGGACGTGGCTCGCCGGTAAACCCGCTACCGGCAACACTGTAGACGCGAGAGCGACGTAATTGCCTATTGCCGCGCGGAGTGTAGTCGCCGCTATAATATACAATTTCGGCCTAAATTCGTCCCCGGCGTTTGAACGTTTTCAGGCGACCTATTTAAATGCGATTACAATATTATACAATATATATCGAGCGAGGTCCCTCGACTCGACGCAACGAATTCGACTAAGTAATATTGACACGTTCAGCTTCGCGATGAAGGTATAACGTACGAAATATAATTTCAGTGCCTATCGGCCGGGCCCGTCGCGATCGAACCGATCGACGCCCGATCGGCGCCGATGCTTGCGCCGACAGGTGGCGCCTCGCTCCCCCTCGATCGCAACGGTCCCGCCTATCATTCTCGTTATGAAATAAACCTGAGGTATCTTTAAGTCTGTAAAGCTTCCGTTACGAATCATTTTAAGTTCCTCGTTCTCATCCCGTTCACGCGCGTCACCGCGTCCCCCTCGGGGAGGCTTCTCTACACCATTCCCAACGTTCCCCTAGCGCGCCCTTCCTTCCCACTACATATAGTCCTCGTTTTTTCTTTTACGTTTTCTGCGAAATGTCATCTCACGAACAAGAGAGTGAACAGGGAATATTTGGCATTTCGAATGGCACAAAAGTTAATTCTTGTACTTGGGCTATCCGCGCAGTGCCTTGCGCTTCAATTCCCGCCCGAAGTTCTGTTTACTTTCGAACGTCCGTTTCGACGGAAAGGATTCAGCGTCAGTTATCCAGGCTTCTCTGATTAGAGCGAGCAGGTTTCGGAGCCAGCTTTGCCGGAAGCTTTTGGGAAAACGGACTTCGCCTGACGCGTGTCGGATAATACTACTTGCTCGGTGGCACCCGAAGATCGTGTTAGAAAGTGTCAATTAGTTTTAATAAATCTGACCGTTAAGAGAATAGCAGACAGAGACGCAGGTGTAAAAGCAGAAGGGCAGATGATTTTATCTGCCCCTCTCCAAAGACGCCAGGCAAATTAAAGTATATACGTACACTTTACAGTGAAGTACAGGCGGATTTAATACGAAATGAACGCTTATTTATATTCCTCCCTGTTCAAGGCATGAACAATTTTATTGCTCGGTGTAAAAGTCGAAACTGAGATTGCAGAATACATGGAACAAATTGTGTTTAGAGAAACTACATTATTTCCATTCAACTTTAATTCACTTCTTCATAGTTTGAACAACGAAGCCGATAATTAGGTGTTCGATTTCTATTGAATCCTTCAATATTTCACTAGACGTGTAACGAGATTTCTCCTATTACCCGTAGTATTATTCGACGTTCTATAAGTAGACCCCGCTCGATCTCTGCCGAGCTTTTACCTGGCCACTCGAAATGCCCGAATCCAGCTGGGATCTCGGAGCCAACGTTTCTCCGCGCTGTGTTTTTGGAAATCGCGGATACCGATCGATAACTGTACGCCCAATAAACCATTTCGGTTGACAATTTTGACCTACAGAAGGAACCTATTTGGACGGCAATTACTTTCTATTCTATTCTTCCTTTCTTTTTACATCGACCAAGGAAAGTGTCTCGCGATGGTTACCGGTCGCATCGCCATCCGGTTATGTTTCCCGACAGCCCGCCCAGTCGTTATTGCAACGCTATTCGACGGTAGCGACTTCTACACCAGCTGGTTCTTGCGTTCGATCGAGCACAGCTGACACACCGACGCAACGAAACCCTCCTCACCGATTCGTTGGAGTCCACGCCGATTCGCGTTGCACGGTTCATCGATTCGGAACGTTAAAAAAAAGAAAAAAGAAGAAAAACCTAAGTACGTAGACAACGCAAAGAAACGGTTTAAAACTTTACAGCCCCCCTTCACCCGACGGTGGATCCTCTTATCGTTATCACTATCGTCAGCAGATCGAAAGGGGAACCCGATTGAAAGCCATGGATCGGAGACGCGACGCGAAACCGTCTTTGGCTCCGAGTAAAACTGAATTGTCGCGACGAAACTGTCGATTACAGTGACGGTAAATGAAATCTTACCGATCGATAAACGTTTAATTGACGCTCCACCGTGCCCTGTTCTAACAAACCAGTGGCTTAATCTCAGTAACGGTTACCGTTTAACGGGGCGACAATAATAGTAACGGCGATAATATATTAAATATCGATGCGCGATCGTGAGATTAATTGTACGGTAAAAATTACGCGAGAAGAAACGACGTAAGAATGCGCTACGCGGTAAAATTGTACTAAAAGATGAGCATCGATCGACATGATGGAAGCAGATCCCCTCTCACGAAACGATTCTGCCAGAGTCCCGGGGCGGGGGGGGGGGGGGGGGTGTAGGTTTCGTTCGAGCGATGTATAAAACAGGCCGAGCGGCACGAGTTTCATTCGGGAACGACGGAGGCGGTCTCGGTGCGAGACGCGGCTCTCGTTGTTAGCGAATGATAAACGTCTCGTTCGTGATCTCGAAGGAAAACTTAATCGAACGAATGTTCGCGTGAATGTGTTCCGATAAAAATTCATTCGAACAGCGTCGAAAACTGGCTTCTATACCCTATTATAGTCTTTGAGAAATACCCTTCGAATTTTTCGTTCCCGTTGTTCACCAAGCAGGCGACGAGCCGCGTAAAACGCTCACATCGTTAAAACAGACGAATAATAAAATTAATAATAATAAAGAATCGATTAAAAATTTGACGACCGGGTGGCAGCGGGATCGTTCCCCAGAAGCGATCGGTCGAAGGTGAACGCGATGGAGATCTGGCGCCGCTGCCACGTCGCAAAAGTCATAGAGATCAAATCTGTACGTTCATTTACTTTTTACAAATACGAATTATACGCAGCGGCTGGAACCGAGCGGCACAACCCGACCGGCACATCCGCACACCACGGTGAAATGTCTCGGAAACCTGCGGAACAGTCTTCCCCACGCGCCTTCGTTTTCGAAAAGATCGGCAGGCCGAGCGCGTCGAGCGCTCGGCTCGCCGAATTCATTCGTCGATATAGATGTAAAAAATATTGTCCTCCAACGTTTCGATAAAACGGTTGTGAAAGGAGAATCTGTCAAAGGGCCCGCCGAGTAACAAAATAAAAAAATAAATAAATATTAGAGTACATATTTCATTGAACAAGATAGAGTGCGCGAAGTGAGAGAGTCGCGAGTTGATCGGTAAAGATAAAGCGCGCGCTCTACTCGCGTCTGCGTGTCGTGGAATCGAACGCCGGCCGTAGGAAAGTCTTACTCGACATCCTCGAGCCGATTGCATCCGAGTCGGCTTGTGCCGCGTGTTTCAGACGTTTCGCGCGTGTCGTGCGAACGATCGAAAGCGAGAACGGAGCACGTTTAACGACGTCGACGGCCACAGGAGGGCGCAAGCGGGCGGCGCGATCAAAAAATCCCGCCTCGGCGACGTTGCGCGCGCACGCGGTGCCACCGATCTCGGTGGATCGCGTCGATCGATTCAACTGCGAGGCCCCTGGGTCTCGCGCGTGCGCGCAGGCTCCCTCGTTGGCGGACGCGTGCTCAGGTCGTCGAGAGATGTCGCGGGCCTGTGCTCGGCGCACCCACACGGAACACACACACGCACACACACCGCGGACGGCGCCGCGAGACCTCGGTAATCGTCCTTTTCCTCGCTTACCACTCCTTCATTTCTTCCCCGTCATTTTTGCTTCGCTGAATTGTTTATCTGGCAGTATAATAATTGGTGTATAAAATTTTGCTTCCGCCTGCTCGCGACGAGCGCGCGCGCGCCTCCACCCATTCTCGCGCGTGCCGCCGTTAGCGCCGCCGTGCATCCTCGTTCGTCCGTCTCAGCCTCCGTCGGCCCGCGATTCAATATCCGATAAAATTTAGAGAAAAATATCACAATTAGCTCCGCTCGACGCAATCACGTTCCAATTGCACGCCTGCGTCCTTACAGGAAGAACCATCGGTCGACACCGAATTCGAACGCGTCCGGCCTTCTTCCTCGCGGTCCTCGATTCTCGCCGCTCATTTCCGCGCGTTCCTCGGCGACGGGATCGGGCGACACTCGCCGCGGACGGAGGTAAACAGGGCTAGGTGGGCGGAAGGAGCGTAGCGACTTACTCGAGGCATGCTCAAGTGATGTGTAAAGCGATATCCTTGAGGGTACTGATACGAATTCCGACGATTATTATCGGGCCTCCGCGCTCGGCACGCTTGCTCGCCACGGCGCGCTTAGTTTTCTAAATACGTCAGCGTTCAAAAATTCTTAATTAAGAACTCATGCCGCTCGAGCTCGCTACCTCCCCCAACCCCCCATGGATTTTATTATTAAAGTTACCGCGCGAGGCATCGCCCCATCGATTTCTAAATTCATATTTGTCGCTGAATATTTCGTAGCTCATCGAGTGGCGAAGCGAACGCTAGAGTATGGGTCACATATTTCTAGGGTGTCTGCGACGGCTACGAAAACCTTATTGAAATCGACGCCGCGGCGATACCTCGCGCGCTGGTAACTCCTTTCCTCCGCGGCTCGGGATCTTCGGTCGCCGAGGAATCGCGCGACGATCGGCTCTCGGGGCCCGAAATGAGGGCGGGAAATCGAGCGGCGACCGCCCTCGCCGGAAGAAGGAAGACCTATTGCAATGACCTAAGAGTCGGTTCGGAAACCAGCACATCGAGAGGGACATGCGTGCCCGGGCGAGCGCGTGCCTCTTCTACGTACCGAACCAGAAGAATTTTCGTTATGGCGAAGCGGGAACGAGGCCGTGTTCCGCGCTCTCGTCCATTCAGAGACAGGGACAGGGGGGGTGGGGTGAGAGATAGAGAGAGATAGAAGTATAGATAGAGAGAGAGAGAGGAAGGGAAACAGAGAAAGCGCAACAGTCTAAGGATGCCTCGTCCCGCTCGCCAATTATTCGCTATCTACTAATCGATATCCCCTTGATTACGTCTAAAAAAAAAATGACCCTAACGGAGTTTGCCAAATGCCCGACGAGCGACCGAGAGGTCGCTCGGCGATCGTGCCTACGATCTTCCACGTCCAATTCTCTACTCCCTATCACTCGAGCGCCGACGCGTCGACGATCCTTTCCACCGTACGCTAAGAATCGTCGGCCCTTCTCCAACCGTCCGCCATCCGTCATGGGATTGACGTTTCACCCGCCAAACGCGTGTCCCCCCCCCCCACCCCCCTCCTGTCCGTTCCACAGTCGAAGCGTCCGCCAAGAGGGAGCGAAGGAACACGACTGACCGGGGACCAAGTAGAAGAAGAACAGGAACAGGCGCTCCGACGCTCGCCGACGCGAACACGCCCCTCCCCGTAGACGGCTGTCGGTCTCGTGATGGACAGAGCGAACCGTTCGCGCTGGAAGATGATGGACGATGGATCCGTCACCGGGGCAGCCCGTGACGCCGTTGCTGTTGCGCGCGGGCCGAACCGGAAGCGACGAGGAGATCGTCTCTGGTCGACGGCTCCTCCCGCGCCAGTGTCGCCCGTGACTGTCGACGTCGCGATCAACGACAGGCGACGACGACGACGACGACCACCGCGAGCCGGCGATTGGCAGTTGGCGAGAGGTGTTTCATCTGCTCTTATCTTCTTTTTTTTTTGTTTGTTTTTTTGTTAACGTAGCATTGGCAAACTCTGGGGTCGGCTCGGCGACGATCTCCGCCCGCGGACATACGAACGGGGCGGTCGCTTGGCCTAGTCGCCGAAACGGCTGCAGGCCTTCTTCCACTTGCACTGCGTGCACCAGAGGTCCCGGTGCTCCATACCGTATACCTTGCGGCACTTCTTCGTCTCGCCGCGTATTCGCCGGGGCGACGAGGGCATCTTGCCCGTAGACACCGTCAGCAGGCCCATGTTCTGCTGGTACGCCTGGAACGGCCTCGGCGACAGCTTTATGTGCTTGATCGGCGTCCCCTGTAAACAGATGATTATGTAGTACAAGTTAATTAGCTACACTATGCGCGCAAGTTTCCATTAAACGGGGAGGGGTTGATTCGTAGCAGGACCGGTACAATTGGCTCCTTCGATTCTGACAGCGTTCGCACGCGTGGGATAATGACATTTTTTTTCCCCCTCAAATTGTTCCGGAAAGAGCCCGCAGATACGGATCTTCTAACAGTGCTGTATAATTTCGCTAAATATTAAAAGATCTGCAACGACATTCAACGTTTCGGCCGGGCAGATCGATAGAAAATTTAATCGCGAAGAATTTACAAAAAAATCGTCAAGTTTTCTGAAAAATATAGGACTCGTAGGGTGATTTGTTGGGAAAAAAATGCCATTATGTATCCGCTGTGCAGCGGCCCGATTCACGCGGTTGGTACTCGTTTGGCGAGATCTTCTGTAGCATTGCTATTAAGTTCTAGACGTATTTGAGGAATACTACAGAGACGTTCGGTAAATGGGTACCAACACTGCCCTCCTTAGATAAATGGTCCTATCTAGCATTTCGAAACATCCGAGAGAACTGAAGTTTTATTATTTCCTTTGTGCCGTCGTTGTAAAAAGATAAAGTGATTGGACTGTTTCTAGATCTCTAAGAAACACGTAGGGATTTCTAAGTTTACCTAAATGGCAAGAGATCCGAGGGACTTCGAATTTTTCGACATTTCTTGAAAAATTGTAAAATGCTAGATAGGACATTTTAACTAGGAAGAGCAGAACACTGGGAAGTGGATCACTAGCCACCAGCAGTGGCGCACCCAGACGGGGCAACAGACCCTGGCACCCCCTAAATGGAAGGGCTTTGTCGGAAGAATAGAAAACTGAATTTTATTCTTTAAGGGGTTACATACACCTAGAATGGTCGAAACAAGAGAACGTTTCGAATTAAGAATTTTGCGAAGCTAGAGCATCAAACGTAGGTCAATTCTGGGGCCCCGAAATCGACGATTTTTTGAAAATTCAAAGAGAAAAATTCTTTCGCTTCAATCTGTACCTTAAACTTTAAACGCGGCTCCCTCGAAACTACGTCTTGCAAATCGGTGCCAATGATACTTCAAAAACTACTCAACCGATTTCAATGAAACTTGGCATGATTATTTCTCACATCAATATCTAGCCTTTATCATACGGATTTTTATGTAATAGCCACAGTTTGGTTTTAATCATTATAATACTGGCGAAACTTGTCGCAGAAATTGCATTATGAGGTGGAATTAAAGTTCAAATACATATATTTTTTTTTTTTAAAAATTGCGTATGATAAAGGCTAATTTCTTTTACATACTTCAAGAGACATTTTTCTTTTTTTCGTTTGGATGACACCCAGAGCAGATATTTCTCCCACCGCCAACTCCTTACGTGACGACCATGCTCTGTTCAACAGCAGCTACACACCGAACAACATGAATTATCGTCACTTTTGGTGAAATATTCTTTAAATTATAAGATCTCAAGTGCACATTCCGATTTTTGATTAACGAGATTACTTATAGATAAAAACGGCCCCCTCTTTACACGGTCCTATTTGTATGTCAGTGCCGTCTTATCGCTTTAGAGGGCTCTGAGGCGAGCTCCATCGGGCCAAATTTTTGAATTTCTAGAAAATAAGAAAATTTTGCCCTTTTCAGAAATTTGCGATTTTTCGTCTACAATTTCGATCTTTAAATGGTAAAAAAATATTAAAAATTAGAAATTTAAAAATCTAGCCCGATGGCCCTTAGAGAATGCCATTCTGCGCGGATTAGCGCAAAGTTCGTGAAAAAAGCTTGTAAATTGTGGAAGTTGTGATGCTTGGCGCAGACATTGCTGTAACCGCATAAAGCGAACGGCAATATATGACAAAAGTGTGTCAAATAATTATTTGTATATAAATAAAGACCCCAAGAACAAGATACAACTATAAAATTTTCAATTTATTTCGCACCTCTCGAGCAAAAACTCCCAAAAGTAGCCCCTTAAAACAATCAAATAAATACGACTAAACGTGGGGTCCATTCCACGAAAAAAGTGCGCGATTTTAAAATCTAAATTTCGTCGTATTCGTTATTTCCTTTCCGTCACAGTTGAAGGGTCCACTTCCAATTATTTTCTAGCATTTACAACCCTTTCCTTTAATTTTCCAATATTCCGCGACCCCCCCCCCCCCGAGCCCCGGGGATCCGAAGCAGTTGCCTCCTTCGCCTCCAGATTAAGACGGCACTGGTGTATGTAACCCTTAAATAAATCTGTCTAATCACCTAATGAATTCCCCTAAATTTCACATTAAACACCTCCGCATCCCCTCGATACTCTCCCCCCGTGATTAAATCCTGAGCGCGCGCCACTGGCAACCAGAAATATCGGAATCCGCAGTGTCGGAATCGAGCTAACTGACTGTCAAGCCCTCTACGGTAAACGAAAGCCTAAGGAAATTTCGAATCTTATTCCACACTCCCCGCTTATACTTTCGCAATTGATCATCCTTCACCCTGCCCTACTATCAGTCTCCCCTCGCAGCCACTCTACCCACCGGCGACTGTGAAATAGTGAACGCTGCGTTCCGTTCCCTGATCCCGGCCATCACGCTCTCGGCATTATTGTTACTAGCGGCGGGTATAGCTTCCAGGCGAAGCTGCTTCTGGTACTCTGGATCCTCGTGGGGTGGCCTGGCCATGTCCCGGTGCGACATCGTCGGCGGCGAGCTCATATGATCCACAGCTACCTCCTGATAATAGAACTCCTCCTCGTGATCAGACATGTCATCGTCCTCCTCGTTGTCGTAGCCCTTCGACTTCTTCGGCCTGCGGAAACGTCAACCCCGGTCAGATCCCCCCGGTTCACCCATGACGGCGCGCGAGGCAGCATACCGAGGATCGTGCCCCGCGTCCCTTTGCGAAGGAGGCCGACGCGTACGACGCCAGCCGCGGGACTTATCTTATCGCCTCGGTTCAAGGTTAATATCGGCGCACGACCTCGTAAACGGCCCCGGATTTTCACGGGACTTGTTGCGCCTTAAAGGCCTCGCCACTTACCCCAAGTGTGATTGGCGCACGTGCTCCTCGATAAGCGCGACGGTCGCTTTGATCTCCAGGCAGCCCGGCCAAGTGCATTTGAACACCACCGCCGCGTTCGCCTGGAAGCATAGGTAACGCTGAGGACGGCGAAACGACGGTTACGGTTACATCACGCCGGGGACGGGTTGTTGAAATATAAGAGTATATTTTTATGAATATATAGTTTTCGTGTGGTGCGTATGAATGTTTTCGGTTTCTTTTTCGTTGTTTGGTTTTCCCGCGGTTTTTGATAGGTGGCGCTGTGTGTCGAGCGTACTTTTGTTTTCTTTGTTTGAGACAGCACTGTGTGGTCTAGTATCTTACTAGTGGGTGTGCTTCTTGCGCGACCACGCGGTGGTGATAGAGACGCACGTGCAAAAATCCAATTACGCGATAAATTATTCTAAGCATATTAAAGTTTTTGTTTTGAGACATTGAAAGGCAGTGTTTTCTCATTAAATCACAATAGGTTATGGGCCCAGCACGCTTCCACTGCGCCACAAAAATTTGCTTAGGTGTATCGCGTGTTTTCTCTCGTGTAAGTGTTCGGTAATATCGCGTCGAAAAACGTTACTGTTCCTGTTCAATAATATGGCGGACAAGGATGTGTTTAACCTCACAAAGCTTGACGGCAAGAATTTCGCGCTGTGGAAGTATGGCGTGTCGTTTTTGTTGGAGGCGCAAGAATTAATGGGGTGCGTTGATGAGACGGATAAAGAGCCCGATAAAAGTACGAGAGAAAAGGAATGGCTGGAATGGAAACGGCGAAAGTCAAGGGCCGCCGTGATTTTACTGACCTCGGTGGAGAAGTCGTTGCATGTAAATTTAATAAATTGTACGACGCCGGAGACAATATGGAAAAAGGTACACGCATTGTATGGCGATGCAACCGAAGACGCAAAGCAGCGGTGCTGGCAGGATTTTTACGAGTTTCGTGTAAAAGATGGAGAACCCGTCGTCACGCAGATCGAGAAATTCGAGACTCTATGTAAGAAGCTGTATGATGTGGAAGAAAAAGTTTCTGAGGTCGCGATCATGTCAAAATTGCTGAGCAGTTTGCCATCAAGATTCTCCACTTTCACAATGGCGTGGGAGTGTACTGCGAAAGAAGAGCGGAAGAAAGAGGTTTTGATTGCGAAGATTATCCGTGAGGATAAACGACTGACAACGGCAGAGGAGGAAGTATCGTCCCTTGCTCTGCAGGTGAGGAGTTTGCAGGTAAAACCCAGCAGTAAATCAAAAGCAGAGTTGAACGCCCAACAGGTAAAGAAAAAGAAACAATATGCGAAGAAACTTGAAGAAAGGAAAAAGAATAGTTCGTGTAACTACTGTCGTGAAACCGGCCATTGGTACAAGGAATGCAAGAAGAGGATCGCTGACGAGAAGAACACCGGGAAGGGGCCGAGTGACGCGCCTGTAACGGCATATGTGTGCGACATCTCGGCGTTTGTTATGGAAACTACGGATAAAGACGATTCCGTCTGGTTAGCCGACTCGGGCGCGAGTATGCACATGACTCATCGGCGCGAGTTTTTCCGGGAGCTGGGACCAGTGAAAACGGTGAAATCTGTCAAAGTAGCCGGGGATAGAGTGCTTCCAGTTACCGGGGTTGGCACGATAGACATTGTTGCGAGTGTTAATAACAAACTGGTGGATCGACAGTTAAGGGAAGTGCTTTTAGTTCCTGATTTGAAGAGAAATCTATTTTCTGTTGGAGCGATATCGGACAAAGGTTTTTCGTTTCATACGTGCAAAGATCGCTGTGAAGTTCGACAGAGAGATGGCACTCTATCGGCAGAGGGAACTCGATGCGGTCACCTGTTTCGCATGTGTTTCAGCGTGAAAAAGGAAATAGAGTGTAACTTGGTTGTAGAGAAAACCCTTAAATTGTGGCACGAAAGACTGGGCCACATTAATACTAGAGCTATAAAAGAAACTGAGGAAACGGGCGTTGTAGATGGTCTAAAAATAAATTGCAAAGATGACAGTTTTTTCTGTGAGGCGTGTACTCTGGGAAAACAAAGCAAGAGGTCACATGTTTCTAGTGCACGGGAGAGAAGCAAGAAGCCCGGCGAAATGATTCATTCCGATATATGCGGTCCTATGAGTGTGGAGTCTCCACGGGGATCAAGATATTTTCTTTTATTTAAAGATGACACCACTGGTTTTCGGACGGTATACGCAATACGCAACAAGTCCGAGGTGTTTGAGAAATTTAAAGACTATGAGACCCTGCTGTTTAAGCAGACTGGCAATAGGATGAAGATTTTGCGCACGGATAACGGGACTGAGTATCTGTCAAAGGATTTTTGTGATTTTCTTCGAGAAAGGGGTATCGTCCACGAGACATCGGCACCGTATGTTCCGCAGCAGAATGGACGTGCGGAACGCGAAATGCGTACACTCGTTGAGAGTGCCAGATCAATGTTGATCGGGAAAAATGTTCCTGGGATGCTGTGGGCCGAAGCAGTCAAGACGGCTGCGTACGTTCTAAACAGGACACTGTCAAAACAGGTGGATGGTATGACGGCATATGAGAGGTGGTTTGGCCGGAAACCAAAAATTGATCACATGCGCGTGTTTGGATGTGAAGCCTACAAACAGGTGCCAAAAGGTAGTAGGAAGAAATTCGATCCTAAAAGTGAAAAAATGATACTTGTGGGTTACGAAGGTGAGTCGGAAAACTATCGACTGTGGGACTCTATGAGGCATAGAATACACATAAGTTGTGATGTTGTTTTCAATGAAACATCTGAGAGGTCGGAGGAAATTTCTGAAGGATCCAGGAATGAGGTTGAAATACGATTGGAGTTTGGAAACTACAATTTTCGAGAGGATGAAGAGGAAGCAGAACCCCCACGACAAGCTGTTGACGACCAAACGGAGGATCAGCTTGAGGATCAACCTGAAGATCAACCTGAAGATCAACCTGAAGATCAACCTGAAGAAATAAATGAGCAGAGAACAAACCATACACCAGAAGGAAGATCATTGCGTGACAGAAGTAGATTGCGGAGTCCAGACCGCTACAGTGATGCCGGGTATGCTTTTGTCGTGGATTCTTTACCGTTGACGTACGAGGATGCAGTGGTTGGTGCCGAAGCTGGTAAGTGGAAACAAGCTATGTGTGAGGAAATGAGTGCACTCAAACAGAATAACACGTGGATTTTGGAAAAACCTCCCGATAAACAGAAAATAATTGGCTGCAAGTGGGTGTATAGTAAAAAGACGGGTACTAACGCAAAAATGGAACGTTTTAAAGCAAGGCTTGTGGCCAGAGGTTTTGCACAGCGCGAGGGAATAGATTATTCTGAAACATTTGCACCGGTCGTGAGTTACGAGTCTATACGAGTGCTACTGGCGATTGCGGCAGTGAAGGATCTCGAAATCGCGCAATTCGATGTGAAAACCGCGTTTCTGTATGGCGAGTTAGAGGAGGTTATTTATATGGCGCAGCCACAAGGTTTCGAGGACTCGACAAAACCTGATGCGGTTTGTAGACTGCATAAAAGCTTATATGGCCTAAAGCAGTCCCCTCGCTGTTGGAATGCGAAGTTCGTGGAATTCTTAATAGCATTAAATTTCCGTCAAAATCAGGCTGATCGTTGTGTATTTTCGGGAAAAATAAATGGAGTAATTGTGTTTCTGGCTCTCTATGTGGATGACGGACTGCTGATGTCAACTTCGAAGATTGCTATTGCAGAGGTACTGAAGAAACTTAAACAAAGTTTTGAGATCACAATTGGAGATACTAAGCTGTTCATTGGCATGGAAATTGAACGCGATCGCCAAAAACGTATTATAAAAATCGGACAGAGTAGGTACATTCGAAAGATGATTGACAGATTTCGGATGGAAGATGCAGCTCCGGTGGATACTCCTGCTCAGTCTGGGCTGCACCTGACTCAACTGAAACGGTCGGAAGCGGAGGAGGAGAAACAGTGGATGCGGACAGTGCCATATCGCGAAGCAATTGGGTCTTTGCTGTTTGCTGCACGGGTCAGTCGACCGGACATAGAGTATGCTGTGAATCAGGCTAGTCAATTCCAAATAAACTATGGGCCGGGGCACTGGCAGGCGGTTAAAAGGATTTTTCGATATTTAAAAGGAACAATTAATGTCGGGATTGTTTATGGAAACAGTGGGAGTGATTGTGATCTGAAAGGGTATACGGACGCGGATTTTGCTGGATGTTTGGATACACGTAGATCCACAACTGGGGTCGTTTTCACATTAAACGGCGGTGCAATCGTTTGGTCGAGCCAGAAGCAGAGTGTGGTCGCGTTGTCTACAACGGAGGCCGAGTATATTGCATTGAGTATGGGGACAAAAGACGCGACCTGGTTGCGCCAGATGATGCGTGAATTGGGTTTTAAGCTTGAGTGTGTCCGAATGTACGTCGATAATCAATCCGCGATTAGGCTTACAAAAAATCCTGAGTTTCATAAGAAAACCAGACATATAGATGTCCGTTTTCATTCTGTACGCGATAGCTTCGAAAAAGGTGAGATTGATGTTGTGTACATAGAAACTAAGCAGCAACTGGCGGATGTGTTTACTAAGCCTTTGTCAAGGCAGCTGTTAAGAAATTTAGTAGATAAGTTAGGTATGCGACACGGAAATATATAAGTGGGAGTGTTGAAATATAAGAGTATATTTTTATGAATATATAGTTTTCGTGTGGTGCGTATGAATGTTTTCGGTTTCTTTTTCGTTGTTTGGTTTTCCCGCGGTTTTTGATAGGTGGCGCTGTGTGTCGAGCGTACTTTTGTTTTCTTTGTTTGAGACAGCACTGTGTGGTCTAGTATCTTACTAGTGGGTGTGCTTCTTGCGCGACCACGCGGTGGTGATAGAGACGCACGTGCAAAAATCCAATTACGCGATAAATTATTCTAAGCATATTAAAGTTTTTGTTTTGAGACATTGAAAGGCAGTGTTTTCTCATTAAATCACAATACGGGTCAACGCACGAGCCTCGCGGGTGCCCCCCTCCCCCGTCGCCCGGTTTTTCCCCCAGGTCCCGGTCGACGGAAGCGCGGCAAAAAGTGGATTTCGAGCGGATCGTAGCCGGCGGGGAGAGCTTCGATTGCCGGCAATGATTTCGGCGAATAGCATCGGGGCCCTTTGAGGGCGGCTCACGGCTGGACGATCGAGGCGTCCTGGCGTGAATCGTCTGCACGCAAGCCGGCGCTCCCGCCAAAGGGGAAATCGATGCGCGGGGGCCTGGCCCGGGCGGTTGCGCGCGCGTTTCTTTGTTTATATGCCCGGTTGGCGCGGCGCGGAGCCGTGCCGCGATCACGTGCTATTGATCCAGGAGCGATACGACGCTGTCCAGCCACCACGAGGCCGGCCGCGATCGGTCTCTCGAAATCCCTCGCGGTGCGCGGCGCAACGGGACAGCCGCGATTGCTTGGACGATTCGCTTTTCAAAGGGACTAAGGACGCATCTGCTGGCCCGAGCGGGGTGCTACTGGGATTTCTTTAATTAAGCAACTAACGCTCCGGGCTAATTGTAAGCCTCGGTTAGGTTGAAACACGATTGTGATGCGGTTGGATTTTAGAGCCCCCTGATTACCCTCGCTGCGTTTTCTTAATTAGTGGATTCCTTTTTTTTTTTTTTAAATGATTGCGTAGTTGGAAGTCGAGGTAACTTCCTGGAAGAACAGCAACGGTCGATTGGGAAAGTCTGGCGAGTAGGCTCGAAAGGTTTATTAAGGTAGCCCGTGCTAGAGAAACAGTTTTTCACGGTGGCGTTAGTGCGGCTGACGTTGGAATTGAATAGTGATTAGGGGACACTGTGCGTTTGCGCTGTGAAAGTATGAATGTTACCTCCGAGGATGCTCGCCTCTTGTATGCCACCGCGTACACGTGTAAGGGGAGGCTAAACAACGAAATTACCGCAGTCGTAAATGTCTCGCCGGTAAGCAGCTGCGCGGCAACACAATGGGCGTGCAAGAATATGCAATTGAGGGGAAAGTAAGTTCTGCGCTGATCCGAAGTGATGTACGACGGGAGATTTTATCGCCGCGGATAAGCACTGTAGGGTCTGGTAGCCGTTGGCGCGAGATTAATGGATTGGGAAATCTGTGCCATTAGCACTGAACTCGAGTCGTCTAAAGGAGGCGCGACGTAAAAGCTGAGTCAATTCGATGCACGATACGGGAGACTGAAACGAGGGGGCCCCTCCGTTGAAATTTAAAAACAAGAACCGATACCTGCTGGAAAATAAACGCTAAGTGAAGTTCCGCAGCGACGCGAGTCCCCCCCTCCGCGCGTGAGTCACGGAAAACGCCTGTACGGACAATTCCCATGACGCCTGTAGTTTTCCAGGTAGCTTTGTAACAGGAAAAAACGGTTGCTCCCGTGCAAAAATTGTTCGCCTGTTCAAGGATCTTTTTGCCCGTGACATCACCTCTGGAACGGTACACGCGGCCAGGCGGCGTACGGCGTAGCATAGGCATTACCGAGGTCACAGACCTTCTATGCCGGTTGGCAGGCAATGCTCTCCCTTTGCTTTGCCTTGCCTGCCTTCCCTCCAACAAGTCAGCCCGCGCCCGATCCTTTTCCCTCTCCGGCCGCGGCGGCTTTCGAGCTGCATTCGGTTACACTCGTTCGTAATCGTGGGTACGGACCGCCCTCGGCCACTCGATCTACCATCCCGAGCTGCTAAACACTCGGCAGCCGGGCTCTCTTAAAATATCTGAAATCGACAGGTAGCCGGAGATCTCGATGTGAGAGCAAAAAGAGATTCTAAATTGGAGCAGACTGCGCCGTTAACAGGTTGCATCGGCGGCGTTGCGCGCGCGCGAGAGCTCGATACAATGCCGAGCGTCGCGATTGGTCCCGCTCTGTCCCATTGGCAAGACGGTGAAAGAAAGAAAGAAGAAAAGAAAAAAGGAACAAACCGCGATCGAGAAGAAAGAGAGATGTAAATCTTCCGAGGAGAAGACGATCTCGTGCGGTGTTTCGAGCTGGCCAGGGATGAGTAAGCGGACAGGGTTGCCGTGTGCTAGAGTCGTCCGTGGGTGCAACGGATACGATGTTGCCGGCAGTCTGGATGGCTATCCTAGGATCGAAGAAAGAATCGACTTTCGCGGGACTTCCAGCTACTTCCTGCGTAATGGGACACTTGCCCCGCTCAATTCCTTGGTCAATGGCTCGCGTGCACCGGCCTGAGTGCTATTCGGCGAAAGTAGTGACGGCTTCGAACCGCTCGCGAGTATTTTTGTTTGAATGCAAACTACCGAAGTTTCTCGGGGAATTAGAATTTACGCAATGGATCGATTGGTAGTAATGGATTCGATGTGTTCGCGAGGAGAATTATTTGCTAAGGTTTTGCTTTAGGGGGTGGGAAAGCGGAGGCTTTTGTTCCCAGAGCTTTCCCTGTAGAGCGAGTCGATTCTTTCTCCAACTGTATAGTGGACGGGGATGCGCGCCTGATCTCTAGAGCATGCCGGCCATCTACCCTAGGCGGCCAGCTCGTTTGCGCTACCATTCTGTCTTCCCCTCGTTCCCCGCACGTCCTACAGGAAACGGAGCACGCACGGGCGTGCACGCCCTCTGGAATCTAACGTCAGTCTATCAAGTCACGCATGCACGTCTGGCGTCTGTTTCGGGCGCAGCCTGGAATCGCTTATAATTAGACCCGTGCATGCGATGATCCACGCCGAAGCGACCCGCGCCGCGCCGCTCGCCGAATGAAAATTCCAAGCAAGGTCCCTCTTTCTCCGTGCGCCGGCCGTGTTTGTTTCGCCTCGCACCGTGCCGGGCTACCGTGCACGCGCCCGCGCCACGGCATCGAGAATCGAGCGTTCACCGCCGAGGTGAACGCAACCAGCGCGACAGAGCCACGAAAATCGATCCGAAGCTAGTCGCGCCGCGACAACTTGCTTTCCACCGGTGGGCTGCTCTCGCTTTCTCCGCGCGTCTCTCGTCACGCTGGGCTTCCTTGGAAACGATCGTTAAACCGTTTCTCGATCATTACTAACGCGGTAGTAGCAGCGCTACAGCTCTACCCTTCTTTCCATGCATTTACATGAACCACTGAATTTTGCAAGATGTTCCTTTCCCTGTATCTGTTCTATAATAAAGCTTTTACTATTTTTATTACCATAATATTACCGCTATCATTGTATTTCCATGATCGAGATACCAATATCGATGGTTAATATACGATTTTCGATTTAACTACCCATGGCGCCGATCCGTCCCACGGATTCTAACCTCAATTTTACGCAAAATGCGTCGCGGCGAGTCGACGAACGCATCTTCCCCCGTGCTACCGCCGCGTATCGTCGCGCCGCGCGCCCACCGACGCGCGCCTGTGTACGATCCTTGACGTCACGCTATAATTCGATGTCAATTCCCATTTTGGAATCGCATCGTCACTTCTATCTACACAACGCCGGGCAGGCTTTCACGGAGAGAGAGAGAGAGAGAGAGAGAGAGAGAGAGAGAGGCGGTCGGACGTGGCCGCGCGGGAGCCGCCTGGGTGAAAGAGGACCAAGCGCGCAGGAGGGCGGGCGAAGAAGAGGGAAAGAAATAGAGGAGAGGACTTCTCGGTCGGGAAGAGAAGTGGGGAGGCGAGGGTAACGCCCGGGAAACCAAAACAAACCAGGCTTCTGTGTGTTGGCGCGTCGATCCGTGGCGTGTGGTGAGGGTCGGACGTTGACCCTTTTCAGAGCAACACACAAACGCTCTACGCACCAACACACGGGGCATATACGGGGTGGCGAGAGAGGAAAAAATCCATGGGTTTGTTATGGGGGATATCGCGGCGGCGAGGGCCGGGCAGATGTCACGGGAGTGACGGCCGACGGGGAGATTAGAAAGTTTTTAGAGCAACAGATAAGAGACACGGTAATGGCTAGATTCTCCGTGCAACCAAATGACGCAGCGAAAAAACCCATAACGATCCTCAGGCGATCTTCAGCCACGCGTATTTTATGCCCCCCCCCCCCCCCCTTCTAACCTCCACCCGGTAGTAAAACGTAGAAATTATTGCTCCCAGCGTAAATCGTTTCGCGCTTTAACGTTGCCACCTTGAATGACGCGCATCTACGGACCGGCTGCTACTATTATTTTCGAATGCCAGGCTCGGGGAGGCCGGTCCGTTGACACGGGCGGACAAAAAGTCAGGGGCCGGGCGGTGTAGTTCTGGCATTGTTCGGTGTCGTTAATCCGTAGAAATTGAAACGCTGCGAAAATCTACGGACACAGAGAGAGAGAGAGGGGGAGAGGGGGAGAGAGAGAGAGAGAGAGAGAGAGAGAGAGAGAGAGAGAGAGACGCTGGAACTCGCGCGATTCGGCGCAATTTCCAAGCAAGAACAGGGGTCGACGACACAGGGAACAGAGAAAGAGAATCGCTCCGAGCACGTGAGAGGAGGGAGGAGAACGGTTGAACATCCGTGAGTCACGATGTAACTGCGTCAGGATATTCAACTGTTTTTAATCCGCGGCCGATCGCGGCGAAGGGGCGCCTCGAAAATTCTGCCCCGGCCAGAAGAAAAAAAAAACAAACAAATCCATCGTAATTCATTATTCCCCAATTACGGGGACTTTCTATCGGCCGAACGGTGGTTTCCTTGCGTTCGAGATACAAGCGATAAATCTCGATTTACCGGCGTGATCGCCGCCATTACCGAAGGTCAGCGCCACCAGCGTGAACGCGATGAAACGATGGTTGCCTGGCCCCGTCAGCCTGACAGAGAGCGACGCATCGAAGGAGAAGGACAGACTGATGCGCTCAAGAGCAAGAGCGCAGGAGGGAAGAGTCGCGCATGCGCGGACACGTTGTTTACGTCTCCGTTCGGCGGCGTGCATCCCTCGCGGGCGCCTCCACGAAACAACAGAGGACGCTAGCTTACTGGCGGCTACTCACCGCTTGCCGGCGGCAAATCCGCTGTGATACAATTCGCATTTCTATCGAACGTATCACTGGATTGGGGACGAACGATTAACGATACCTGCTCGAATCTCTGGCCTGTTCATTTCCGAAGAAATTCGAGTGGTTTTTGCACCGTTATTCGAGGCCACGAGACTTCGAACGCCTGGCAGAATGTCGGGAGTAAGAAACGTTTAAAAAGTCCCTCTACGGGGGCATCGAAATATCTAAAGAGATGATCGCCGCGGGCGAGCTGGCCAACAAAGAAGATAATGAGCCAACACGAAAGACACAAGATAGGATAAAGCGGCGAGATACGAGACGCAAATTGCCGGGTCGCTTACTCTTCCTGCTTATCGTCTTATCGTTGACTTTGACTTTGACTCGGAGTACATTCCACCGTGCGGTAAAAACCGACCGGTTACCTTGTTCGCTCGTTCTTCCGCGATACGCGCGCGCGCGCGCGCGCGCGTCGGTTTCTTTTCCGTCGCCAGCCGCGGGCATCTGAGAATTCGAGGAGAAAACGCGGGGGCTGATTAAATAACGACCGATACCACCGTCCGCCCGTGGAACCTTCCTCTTTTTTCACACGTGTCTACGGGAAGTGCCGCGCATTAGCATAATAACTTATGATTCTACTTTCAAACGGGGATTAATTATGGCCCCCAATTACACTAATTCAATGCGCAGTTGCACTTTCGTCCCGGCACTGGCTATTGGCTTTAATCGATCGAGGAAGACAGAGGAGGGTGTATTGTTGCCGGGGGAGTAATTGAAACGGAGAATCGAGTCGATTGTTCTCTCACGGTACAGAGCCCATGGTGGAAATAATACACGAGTGACTTCGCCGTGAAATGAAACAGAGGAACGAAGGAATTTGCAATTTCAATGCTACTCAATTACGAGATGCTTTGAACAACCTCTGAGTACCAACGCAGGCGGATGCAGAGTCACTAGAAATTCCAGAAAATGGCAACAAGAAAGATGACAGCCCCCAACACACACGGTCCCCGCAATGCATTCTCCCAAGTAGCGCACAAGAACCCAACCCGACCACTGACTTCCACACGTCCTTTCACCTTCACGCTATATTAATAGACATATCAATATCACGCCGACTGATCGCCTCTACTGGAACGT
The DNA here is from genome assembly GCA_963932335.1 of Andrena marginata. Classification (NCBI taxonomy): domain Eukaryota; kingdom Metazoa; phylum Arthropoda; class Insecta; order Hymenoptera; family Andrenidae; genus Andrena; species Andrena marginata. Next base: position 4,266,891 of record OZ010660.1, read on the forward strand.
TCCCTATTTTTAAAAAAATTGACCCTCGCTTAAATTCCAAAGAATCGTCCGCGTATGAACGCTGTCGTCACTCGCGACAGTCCGTGGCTGCCCCCAGGATCAACGAGCATCCGAAACCGGTACGCGGTACCGTTACAGGTGGAAAACACGGTTTTGGGTGACGAGATGAGCTGATCGTCATTCATTCTTAATTGCCGCAAGGGGGTCCACAGTGAAACGAGCTCGTCAACCGTGCCGCCTCTGCCCGGGTCACGTATGAAAAACGTTTCGAAACGCGGCGAGTCGCTCGCATGCATTAAGCGCCTGTTTTTTTTTTTTTCAGGTGGCTGTCTGTGGTGACGGACTGTTACCGTTCACCGATTCGCGAGCGAAAGAGCGAGCGATTGTTCGCCGCCGTATCGAACAAGGACGCTTTCCAAGGCCAGCCCCGTTTCTGCAAAGAGTGAAATATTTATTCGAGCTCTTATCGTGAGAGGCTCACTTGTTATTGCCAAACTGGACGGCACCGTCTGCCGTCTGCTATCGGACGGTGGATGGTTCAACATCCAATCTGAGGTCGTGCGCAGCTCGTCCCGCGAGAGACAGAAAATACGATGGGAACGCTGAATGTTAACCCTCGAGCGGCTCGATGCACTGTGCAGGAGTCGAGGCCTGGGTCTGTTTTGACCCGTCACACCATGCGCATTATAATTCTTCTTTTCCATTTCGCAGGTTCATTGTATTGGTTGTTACGGTGGCGTTACGCGCGGGTCTGAGGAGACCCAGTCCAAGGGAGAAAGCTTTGAGGATCGGTAAGTATTTAGCCTCGGAGTCGATGCATTCTCGCATCACGTGCGAATGCTTTTTTTATCGATCCAGAGGCTGTTGGAATTGACGGAAGAGGTGATAATCCGATGAAGCAACGTCTGGTGGAGTGGAGGACTTCTTGGAGAGGACGGATAGCTTCTCGATTTAGCGGTGCTAATCGTTTTAGCGTGTAAAATTATTGCTGTCGTAGAAGAGTTCCTTTTTATCTTTTTAATTTTGCTACCTATATCTCGTACTTGTAATACGATCATTCACGCTCACATCTATTACCCTAAGTTTTGTGCAGTCTTCCAGATAAAGAAGCTGCCGGCTTTGTGTTTCAACCTTATCCTTATTCGAAAACTGACTATCTATAATTTATTCGATTTCCCTGCTTTTTACCTTCACGAAATTCAGCAGACCAACATTCCTGCCTGCAAGCTTTACCTATTTTTTTTTAACTACAGTGACAACGCACCGTTCCATTTTAAATTCTATACTTAACCAGGAACAACGTCGCCAGCAAGTGAAACAATGATGTCTCACCTCTGCCCCGTCGACTGATTAAAATCGACCGATTAAAGAGACGATAAGGTAGTTCAACATTGAGTCCTCCATAGTCACGAACGTAAAGTGACTCGCACGGTCACTTCCCCGCCAAATACCGCGGCTAGAGGCCTCAATTGTCCTCGCTTCCTGTACAGGGTTCTCGAATCCACCATTCAGCTCACTCCTACAACTAAATTAATGCTGCACGCGATTCTTGGGACCAGCGTGAAAACAAGCTCGATCTCGTTCCGGCGAGATAAAACAGGAGGGTGGCAAGCACTTGGGAAAATAAAATTCGGCTGCGCGGTTAGACGTCTGCGTCTGTTGCACCGTGTTTGCTCGCTGCCACCTGCGAACAGGAGCGGATTCAGAGATTTGGTGCCCTTAGTAATTTGGAGCCGCTGGAATATTTTAATTTGAAAGATTCGTGACAATTTCGAAATTAATTCAATACGACAACTCACATATGAGTTATTCCTAATTCGGTGGACGAAAAAATGGGGGATTGTTTTTAAAGTTGTTGCAAGCCTCTGTGTTTAATTCTTTTTTCAATTTCTTGCGCTCGAAAATTTCCCAAAAAATTACCGCTCCCTAAAATTTGATGCTCCTCGAAATTTAAAGCTTCCAACGATTTGCCGCTTCTCAAAATTTGATGCTTCTCAAAATTTTCCGCTCCTCAAAATTTGATGCTTCTCAAAATTTGATGCTCACCTAAAATTTATCGCTCCCAAAATTGAGGGCTCCCCAGAATTGATCGCTCCCGAAATTTATCGTTCTCCAAAATTTGTCGCTCCCCAAAATTGATCGCTCCCAAAATTGATCGTTCTCCAAAATTTGTCGCTCCCCAAAGTTTTCCGCTCCCCAAAGTTAATGCACCCCAAAATTTTGTTGCTCCCGCAAATTTGTCGCCCCAGACTGCAGCCTACTTATCCCATCCCCAAATCCGGCCCTGCCTACGAGCTTGTCTCCTCGTATTTTCGAAACCTTTCTACACAGCCCGCCAGCCCGATCCCATGTTCCTTGCTTAAGCACGTATTGGACTGTTCGTCGGCCCGCGAACGAGAAGGAAACGGCCGTCGTATTCAAATTCGCGGTTTATCGTGCAGCGAACGATAAGACAAACGACGCATCCTTATCGGCGAGCAATGTTGACTTCCACGGTCCCGTTGATTTCAATCAGTTTCGCATCCAATTCCCCGCTTGCCGCGCGCAAACATCCTTCTATATATACATCCACGTAAAAAGATGTATCTTTATCTTCGCGCGAGCAACGCGCACATCGGTGTACGATCGTGTCTCGTGTTTTTTTAAGTGTACTCGAGATAAAAGCGATCTCCTTCGCGACGGGCCTAGCTGCTGTTCCTTGGAGCGATCGAATTTGGATGGCCAGTCGAGCGGCGGATTACGAGAGACAGGCGCCGCGGAGAATCAAGGTCGCTTTCGCAAATTTTAAAAGGGGGTGGTGCCGAACGAGTTCCCAGCTGGCCAATCGGTTACACCGAATGGTCGAGGCGAAGAGAAAGGATACTGTTCGAGGATAACGTTACCCTAGGGCAGGACTACTTTGCAATTTAATCGCGGAATGCCGAACGTTCCTTTGGATATTACACGGAGTTCATTCTATCATTGGTGCGCCGAGTGTACGCCTTCCCTTTGATACTACGTAGCAGTCCGTGATGCAAGAAACCGAGAGCACAGAGAACCATTCCCTCAATGCCTCGTCACAAGAATCACGGTCGAAAACTCTTGGAATAATCTGTTCTCTATAACTTACACCCGGAAACACCCTTACATCTGCGGCGCACTCAGGATTTAATCTTGATTTAATTTCTAAAACTAGTTCAATAAAATTGATCTAAACAATGAAATCCAGTTGTCTTTTTTCACAAAGCCTCTTCTTTGAGTGGTGCCAGGCCCCCCCCCCCCCCACTCCGTCTGGCTGCGCCGCTGCGTATGTCACTTCGAACTATCCAAAAAAGAACCGATTCCCACTCGACATCCACCGGTTCCCTCGGTAGAAGCTCGCCCGCGCGCAAGTAAAAGTGCACTCGCTGCGCAGTAGCCAGCCGACTTTCGTTTTCCATGCGCACAAGCGACACCGGCGGCTTGGAAACGGAGAATCGGGAGCGCTGCGGTCTCGACGATCGCCAGGGGAGAAACGATCGCCGATGGAGTGGAAACGAATGATAGAGAGGCGACCGATCGACCTGCTGGCCAACGCTTCCGATCGTTTTCTCGACGGCTGGTCACGTCGCGTTTCGCTCGGACAGCGGATCAGCTGGCAACAGATTTTTGCCCAGGCCGAGCGTGACAACGATCGATCCCCGTGACGCTGTCAACGGCCTTGCCACGTAGCGCTGGCACACCGGTTCTCCTCGGCTTACCTGAAGTTGAGCAACACGCGGACTGGGCGCGGCCCCGTCATAGGACCAGTTTACAGTTACTCCCGGCGCAGAAGAAACCAACTGGCTATCCGCCGCCGCTTGAAAACTGGCGTCGAGGAGCGCAGGAGATCGCTGGATCTTCTGGAGCCCTTCGGCGTCGAATGAAACACCTCGTCGCGGTGGTCGAGTCGATATTGGGTGGTAGAGTCTGCACTCGATTTGTAGTAGTTGCCAATTGATGGATATTATTATTGTAAATTACATTTTCGGTGTTCCCCTAGTGCCGGATGCTTGAGGTTCATTCTCAAGTAAAAAGAAGGGGATTTTTAATTGCTTTTACCTAATTGTTTTATTTTCTATCCCCTTCACGGTTCACGCGGAATAACGACTCGGTAGCGTTGCAAATATCACAGGTAGGGACCAGTGAATGGACATTTTTTATTACAACGAGTAAAACACGTTATTAAAATAAGCAACTAATTAGTTAGAGGCTTCTTTTAATTTCTTGCATTGTATCCAAGCAATTTTTGCAACACGTGGAATTAATCGCGCTGCAAACATCATTTTATAAAAGTGTCCATTCATTAGTCTTAGGCGTTCATTTATTGGTGCGTTTACCTTATTAGGTGCCGGAACGCGTTAAGGGAACATCCCCTACTACGGTGTGGAGCATTCACTTATATTATCCTTGTTCTCTCTCTCTTCTCGTTTCTTGCGATCGATAATTTATTTATTAGATCGCGTCGAGTTTTCCGCTTACTAAATTTCAGACTCCCTCGCACCTTTCATTTGCACGCCAATTGACACGGCAAGAATCAGAGATATCGCGTGTGCCCGTTTTATTAACTGGGCAGACCGATGTCGAGATAAGGTACTTGGCCCCATTACTGGCCACGGTACAATATAATCGTCTGAGCGCTAGTAGCTTTCATTGACGCGCGAGGAAAGTCAGCACGGAGTCACTCGAGGATGTTGGGTACGGCAGATTTGTAAATCGAATTTTTATGCTCGAAGATCACGCGTAAGAAGAAGTTTCAGTGACAATCTTAGTGGAACGTTAATGAATTTCTAAGTAAGATATTAACAAAGCTTTTCCCGCGATGGAAACTATTAGTCAGGAATGGCAATAGTATTTTTATCGCAATTTATTCAATATCTTATCTTTTATCATAAACTTGTCTCTTTGTCTGATTGAAACTCGCCTCTAAACGGAGAAGTTGGAATACTTACAAAGAATGTTAAATGTATATTACTGAAACATTTTTGTAAAATAAACAGCTGTAGCGATTAAAACTTTCGAGTTGTTACTAATACCCCTCTCAGGCTCCCTCCTCCCTTGCGCGCTGAAACGACTTGTAACGTATGCAATAGAATCGCGGGTTGACGCGCACTGACCAAGGAAAAGCAAAGTGATAGGGCGACGAATTTAGCAGAAGTAAACGCGCCGGCGAATGAAAGGGGGACGCAATTTTCTGCGGTGGTTGGAGGAGAACCGACGCGCACTTTCCCCTTTCACGCGTGTAGCCTCCTCTTTCATAAGCTCGTTTCACGGGGGAACAAGTCCCTGGGGAGATATGTGACTTTCCGACCCGGGACCGATACGAGGGAGAAAGTTAACCGATTGCGATCGGGCCGCGATGGTGTCGAAACTGCTTACGTAAATAGCGCGCCGGCTGATGTGCTCGGGCATCCTGCGCTACCCGCGGCGCCTGCGCGGTCGAGCATTCAAAAACGATTTCGAGAAACCAGATCGATCCTCGACGAATGTAAAGACGAAAGAAAGAAAGATTTTTATTCGATTAGTCCTCGAATAAAATTTTACACCATTAAAACTTTATTCGAATAAAAAGCCATTCGTTATTCCCGAATAATTCCATCTTATTCGCAATCCTCGTTCGAAATTATTCGAATAAAAATTCATTCGAAGAAATATCTATTCGATTTATTTCTATAAAAATTTAAATCTATTTATTAATTTAATGCCCAACTCTGCTTTCGATTCGATACTGAGAATATTATTCAGAGTCGAGTGTTCCCCGGCTTAGGTAATTAATTCTACTATTGAATCCTCGCGTAAAAGTAGATCCCAAACAGGGTACACGTGGAAGTGAAATTGGAAGCTGTAGAATATTATTGAAGGCATGCCAAAGCACAGTCGCTAGAATTGAATTAAAGGAACTGTAAGATTTATCAGGCGAATTAGAGGCGCGACTGCTCGCTGCATATTAATATTCCATAACGAGGACCATGCGCACAGGTCACGGTAGGCAGCATCCCCCTCGGATCTTCACCGTTAGAAATTTATCCGGAGAAGACTGCGCTCGGGTCTTACGAAAGTCTCATCATAAACCCAGGAATAATGACGTACCGCAGACGCAGCTCTAAGCGCGCTAGGGTACTAGACACGCAAGGCAGAAAGTGCATAAGTGCCACTTCAAATACTACGTAACCGGTGAAATAACTTTGCTTGCACAAATGCTAGCAGCTCGAGCGCTGTCGTTGACAATCACACGCGAGGCGCGTGATCAGGCATCTCGCGGCAACCGGCAAGCCCACCTAACCAAGTTACTAACGCGCGCCTTTGGCCAAGTGCGAGGATTCCTAATTTCTCGCCGCCGTCGCATAGCGTGACATTAATTCCCGAGGGTGTCACCGCTGGCTTCCCGAGGATTCTCCGACAGCTCCCAACACTCCTCGAAACTGTCGCTCTCAATAAAGAGAACGAGAGATTCCCCAAGACCCGCACAGTACTCGCGTAAAGCGTTCAGAGTCCGAGGAAAGGGAGAGGGTGCGCGGGCTAATAACGATTCCTCTGCGAACCAAGCGACCCGGCGACTGAAAGCAGCCCCGTTCAAACGTTTCTCGGTGCAAGGGTATCGGCGATAGCCAGCAAGCTGGAAGGAAAGCCGGGGCCGTCCCCCCCAAGCAGCGATCGCCCGCTGATCAAGCGGGTCGATCCGAGCGGAGCCAAGGCCCTCGGGGAGCTTTAATTGCTCGAGCCAGGTTCGCCGGTGGAGGTCAAGGTGGAGAGTCCGCGGTACGGTCGATAGCGCGCCTGCGCGCCCGACCAGGTAGCGGGTACGTACCACGGGTGCGAACGGTGGCCGAGGCGATGATTCCGCGGGAAGAACGGACCGCCTATCGGCCCCCGAGCGGATTCATGACCGCTCGTTAAGGAAGCCGTCCGGGCTGTTGAACGCGGCGCGAGCTCGCGCGCGCGTGCGTTTGGCGTGCGTAAAAAAGACTACCAGGACCTAGGGCAACGCGAGGCACATCGGCCCCGGAACCGTACATCTCTCATCCCCCACCAGCGGCCGTCTGTTTGGTAAGCAGCCGAGAAATTCGCGAGCGTGCGGCCTTGACTGGCTCTCCCGCCGAAAGAAAAGTGTCTAACGCGGGGCCCTCCCGCTGGCGAGGCGGCGATCCCCCTTCGCACGGCCTGGCCCTCTGCCGGCTGATCGGTACGCTAGCGGCGCGCGCCTGCGCCCGTCACGCCGTCCATCATCGTCAAGGGGACCGTTCCCCCCGTGGCTGCGCGGGGAATGGCAATTCTCTGGAGCCGCGTAAACCAACCGTGGGCGGTTTGCCGATGCTTTTGACCATCGAAGCTGCTGGGATCGATAATTGCGGGCTAATCGGTGGGATAATAAGGCCGTTGAAACGGGGGAAAGGGTGAGTGGAGAGGCTCGAAATGAAGGAGCGGGAGTGGCGAGGCTTTGAGACGAAGTTATGGGAGAGCGGAGATGGTATTCAATTATTCTGGGGGGAAGTTGAAGGGCGTGATTTATTGCAGCGTGTAGATTCCGAGGAATTTATGCGGCGTTTGCCTAGGGATTCGGTGGATTTGCTCTTTTTAAAGTAAAGTTCTGAACTGTTATCTACGAAGCAGGTAAAGGCATTCTGTACGGAAGGATACATTATCAAACGGCGATTACCTATTCTACGCGGTTAATAATTAGCCTTTCGTAAAGTACACCTGATTCGTTCATTACGTTCCGTAACTCTTACACAATCGCTTGCGCAACGTACAATTTTAATGTCGATAAGGAACTACGGGCAGAGAAGTGGCGTGCTTCTGCTTGCACGCGTCGATGATAATCATTAAGTACACTGCCGTTCATCTGTTCATTCAGATGGCTTTAGTTTCCTCGCGTCTACCATGCTTTCCGATAAACTTTCTTGCCACATATAATTACATACAGCTCGCTATCTGATCTCTGAAAGACTGTATTACATTTTAGATTCCACCAGGGATGCTTCAGTTAGTGGCGGATTTGACGGGCGCACAGTGGTGCATAATAACATTTCTTCGAATCAGTATACGGGTCGTAATTTTCTCAGTGAAATTGACAATTTTTATTTAAAACTCTTCGCAATTCAATTCTCTATCGATCTGTCCAACCCGAATATTGAATTTCGTCGCTAATTGTTTTATATTTAGCGAAATGCACAGCGTTTTAGGAAGATCTAGGGCCCCCATCTTAATGAGAAAATGATTTTATCCAAACACTATATTTTTTTTTCTGTATTACTACACTTAGCCCGTTTTTAGTAAACTACCTCTTCATTTTCCCAAGGAATGGCACCCTCGGGACGTTTACCACCTGGGTCTTGTTTTTTTAAATCCGCCACTACGTCCAATTTGCCCAAAGCTCCCTATTTCCAACATACCGACTCGTCCCTTAAATGAACTTTCCCTCGAAGAGTCAAGCTTTTGCCGACGGTGGCACGTTTAAAGCAGTCCATTTAGAGAGTCAATGGCATAAGTTCGACAACCGTTCCGCGAATACCCGCGAGGAGGATCGTAATTGGCCGGGGGGCGACAAGGGGAAAGGCACTCCTCAAGTGATGCAGACCAGCGGATGATCAGACCGACGCTCGAACAAACCGTTGACGATCAATCACGATGAAGTAACGCGCTCGGGCGCGCGATCTGAAATTGAAATGAATTACGCGATGGAAAATAACGTCACGCCGAGGAATTCTCGACTCCTTCCGGGCAGGTACGAGTTTTATAATGACCGAAGGCGCAGTTTCCCTCCCCGCCGTAATTCTTTTCTCATTAGAAGCGGCGTCAATCCTCGCAAGGTCGGCGAAGCTATAGTTTCCAAGGAGATGCTTGATGAATATACATCTCCTCTTGGCCTTCTAAGGAGCTTGCACGCATTGTCTCCGCGTTTGCATTCCTTCGATCTCGAGAATGGGCCCGAGCAGCCAAGTGTAGCAAGCCGTCGGGGATAGACGGCGCAGGTCCCTGGATTTTCGATCAATTAGGAGAATTATTCGCAAGATCAATTTCGAAGACGAGATCGAGAAATTTCTGAGTGGAGACATTGCGAGGCACTTAGGGTTACCATACTCAAAAGTGCAAAAAAAGGACAATCTATTCTGAAATCGTTTGAAAGGGAGGACGTCGTAAAAGTTGATACCTAAAATTTCGTTTTATCTTACAACGTCCTCGATTTCAACCGATTTCAGCCTAGATTCCCCTCCCTTTTTATTCTTGAATCTGGTAAACAGTGATGGAAAGTTGCTGAATAAAGCGAAGGCGCGTGGCTCCTTTGAGTTGTGGATAAAATAAAAAAGTCCCATTTTTAGGACGCTACATTTTAGTGAAAGAAGACATGGCCTTGGATACCATATATTATCCCCAGAAGCACTGGACTCACCCTTCCGTGCGATTCTAATACCCTAATCCTTCTGTATCCCAAAGTAGCGGATTCAGTCGCTAATTAAACGAGAAAAGTGTTTTAAATAATAAATTGGACGTCGTTCGGTGTCTCCGCCATCAGACGCCAGTCAGGAGTCTCTCCAAGCACCAATGTCACTTGCATTTGTGCCAACGAGGGGAACGCAAGTTGACCTTTAATCCGCCGCAGCAGAGCAACGTATGCTGCGTCCGAACTATTTCTGCTCGGTCGCCTCGTGTATCGCAGCCCGATGGAATATCGCGCGCCCGAAACGTCGAAGCCGATCGGAGGACAATTCGCGTCACTTTGGGGGTTGGACACCTAGGGCGGTGTTAATTTTAGGCGGGCCCGTTGCATCCCGACAACCGCTTTAAATATGATCGGGCTGGCATTGGCGAAGGTTGAGCGCGTCGTTCCGTGAGCCGATTGACGATCGAAATTAAACGAGAACGATTATATTCGCGAGCGTAAGCAGCGGGGAGGGGGGCTTCGAGTGGGTGCTTAAGAATGCTCGCTATGACGGCCCCTACGTGCCCGTAGTTTAAAACAGGCGACTAGAGTCGTGCGACGGGAAGGATCGGATGGTTTCATCGTGGCATGGAACGTATCAAAACAAAGAAGATCGCAGAAGCGTTCGCTACGCTCGTAATGTCGATGTCATGGCCACTGACTTATGTCATGCAGCGCCGGTGCGCGCACGCTCGCTCGCTCGGTCGCGCGTGCTCGCCGCGGAATCGTTTGGTATGGAGCTCGGGTGGATTGGTATCGTACCGTTAGAAATATCTGGGGAAATGCAAGGTAGGTTAGAAAATAGGTTAGATTCCAGCGCGGGCGGATTAATTTCTACAAATGGTAGAGTAATCGTTTGATCGGTAAGGTTCCCCAAGTTCCGGAGGAACGGATACTCTTCTGATGAATCGAGCTGCTCGCGGGGACAGTTATATAATTTACATAGGAAAGGAAAGTTGCTCAATGAATCGACCATGCCAAAGCGCTGCGAATAGCGGGCTGGCTTGCGAAACCGAGCGCATTCTACGGGCTTCCGAGCAGATTCGGTGCGGAAAAGTTCACGCTTCGCGCATTCCAATCGCTTCCGTAGAATCTCCTCGCCGCCGGCCAACCGATTTCCGACCATTCCGCTCAACGGGGCCCATTACGAAAATGTCTTAATTACCGATACAGCTGTTCCTGCATCGTACGAATTACGGGGCAGTCGGTTTTACGATGGGAGACACCTTATCTCCTGACTGAATTTATTATTAGAAAATTGTACACAACTTAATTAGTGATACTACTGTAAAGTAACTATGCGTATGTAAAATATCGCGATTCCATTAAACGGTGAACTTAATTACAAAGCACGGGAATAACATTAGGGGCACTGTACAAAATTACGAAACGATTACGTTCACAGAGAAAAGTGCATTATTCTGATTTCATAGCAAAGTGTCTCGTGAGAGATTAATATGAAACTAGTGGTGGTACTAGGAAGCAGGGAATATCACGATTCCATTGAACTGAAATGGGTAAAGCTGTCTCGCTCGTTCGCAGGAGTTTGAAAGCACATTATACAACTGTTTAAAGAAAATTGACGCAAGCAGGCAAGGAAAGGGGGAATCGGCGCGCGTAATCGTAATGCTGGGCTAGGCCCGATTCGTTGTTGCCGGGCGCGCGGAAATACGTACGACAGACATTACGGTGAACGTCAGGTTTACGCAATGCTATTACGTAAGGCGGACGTGTCACAATACGGCTCGACATCCCAGCGCTCGAGGCGTGTGCGTATGTGCTATGTGCATCGTTGGCAATGAATCGAGACATCCGCGGCCGACTGGGAACGTCCACACCTAAACGGCCCCCAATTTCGACGGGACTTGAGAGATTTATAGAACCGTCGGAGATAAGGAACGCCTACCTGTTGCGTTATCCGAAACCCTTAAGGGTCAGAGGTGAAAGCGCAACCTCGAGGATGGACGTTTTCTACATCCCGCGAAGGACGACTGTCTTCGGGCACTATCTAGTGGAAACATGCTTGCATAAGTTCTCTTGCATTTCCATCTGTTTCGTTAGGATTATGCAAACGATATGCACATTTACGTAATTGATTGGCCGGCAGTTAACGTAACGCCAGTTCCCAGAGAGTTTCTTTTTTTCCAGTTACGATGAAGCGCATTGATTGCGTTTCCTCTTACGATTCGCGGCGAGATGGTCCGTGGTGTGTTATTTACTGTTTTAAGGGGAAACCCGTGCTCGAGATACACACGCGCGAACAGAGGACCGATATAAATTATTGGAATGGACAAACAGATCGTATACAAAGGGAAAGGAATTATACGTGCTTTGTATAGATAACAGGTTGGTGTTTTTGGGTAGCTAGAGGATGGAATCGATCTTAAATATATACCAATACGTCATGAACCGAAGCGAGTTTCAAGCACTTGTATAAAAATCGCAAAGGTAAACGTATGTGGAGTTGCGAAGCGAATTGTAACGCGGTGGTTAATAACAGAATCGGAAGCAGCTATTTCGAGTTCAGAGCTCCACTGTCAAGGAGAATTCCCAGTGAGAATGTGAATTCCTACCCAAACACAACGAACGTTCCGAGAAACGTTCCGGAAACCTTGCCAGACTATACTGCGCGGGTCGTAAAAATATAAGAGCTCGCCGCGTAGACAGTCGCAGCCAAAAGTGGACCCATTACGTCTCGGAACTTTTACGCGCGTTTCCCTCTTCCGAATACGATTAACAAATCCTCTGCTGTTCAAGATCGAGGAGCCCAGGAGTTTTTAATCTATGGGATATAAATTTGCAAGGTGCAACCCTTCCTTGCCGCACGCTCCCAAGATTCCACATCCTCGGAATCAGCTAGCGCTCGCGATACGTCCTCTCGATTTTTCGCGTTGCATCGTCTAAAGTCAAGGGCGAGATGGGGTAGACGGAAGGGGGCCTTGGAGGCGACGATGGTCAAGGCCCCGCGTGTCGAATTCACCGTGCCGCGGGGGGGGGGGGGGGCTAGCAGCAGCGGAAAAGAGATATCGCGGAACTAGAAATAAATCTTCCCCGGTGCGCGTTCTATTCGACGAGCGCGCGCGCGCGACGCACACGTTCGCGCCGGCTTGCACACGGATATTGCTTCGCGCGCGTGCAGTCAGGGCCACGGTGACCTTAACTACCGTCCCCCGCGTGTCCCTGCACCGCCGCCTCCACCCTCCTCCCTTTCCTCCTCCTCCTCCCCCCCGTGCAGCCGCCTGCGCGTAGAGTAACGCTGCGCAACGGGCGGCGGAGGGCGAGAGGGGTGGCACGTGCCACCGGTGACGTCACGTGGTGTGCAGTGCGACGCGGTGCATCGCCGGCGCCGGTTCCCCCCGCGGCTCTAGAGATCTAGGTCCATTGCGGAGGCGTGCGTCGCGACGGAGCCGATATTCTCTGCGCAGACGCACCCTCGCGGCTGCATAGGGCAGCCTTGGCACCTTCGCAGGCGAAACACGGTGTTTCGTTGGGAAACTAACGAGACCGACATCGCGCGCGGTTTCATTAAATTCAATTTATTAATCCCTAGAACGGCGGACGGACTCTCGTCAGCCGGGCGCGACATCCGTTTCGCTTTATAATTTTATTCCTGAATGCATTGGGATGATTTAGATTTTGTCATTCTAACTTTTAACTTACAACCAGGTTCTTGGTTTAACTTACAAGCGAAGCTCCCTGACCCGGAAGTTCAAAGAATTATGAAACTTTGGGGATATAGGTTTAGAGGATATATCGATGTATCTATTACAATTACGCAATGTCTTTTGCCGCCCAAATTCACCCTAAGGGGCTGAAATTGACCCCTGATAATCCGGCTATTCTCTGATTTTGTGTTATAACTCGCGTATCAGTTTTACCAAATGACAGCCCCAATTAAAAGAAGTAACTTTTGCCTGAGAACTTTTGGGTGTGCTAGAGGGCCAGGAGGACCTTTCACATTGCACTAGAATTTCGATAGCGATAAGATGAGAGGTCGGGGGAATATGGAGGCTGAGAGTATTGTTGTCTCGTGCTTTGATGACAGATCGTAACCTGCCACAGTGGGGAATATTAAAGGGGCCGTGATTCGTGAGCCATAAAAGAAACTGGCGGAATTGAGGTAGATCAAGTGTGCGGTCTCTACGGTCAGTTACTTTAGAATAAGCGAAGCTAATGTACCAACAGCTCTGGGGAACAATGTTAAAACCCAGCCCTGCCCCAAAAGCCCCATTGCTCCTCTCGCCGTTCTTCAAGGTTACGAGTATAATGCCACAATGCTGGCCTGCTCTGAATGTCAGCCAGAAGCTACAGAAAGACGAGAATACATCCCACCAGACCGAAAAGCAACGAACAACCTCGACAGCTGCCATTGAAGCCACGATTGCCACACCGGCGAGATCTATCCCCAAGGAATCCGCGCCGGCTCTGCTGCAAGGATCGCCCGCTTGCAAATGGCAACGGCGAAGGCCTTTCGCTTCCGGCTTCCGGCCGCGCCCGCATCGCGCTGCGCAGACGAATTTCCTCGAAGCGACGGATCCCTCCCCGATGCGTCGCGATAAAGTCGATTGTAAAAGTCGATGCAGCAGCCAACGCTATCGGCGTTATCTCCGCGGGGCGATTACTTCGAGCGCGCCGCCAGATAAAGGTGCGAAAGAGAGCAAGATAGAAAACTCGGCCGGTGTCTCGCGTGCGCGGCAACGGCGCACGCGCTCGGCAGCGGGGCCCGGGCCCCGAGCCGCTAGCGAAGAGTGGGGAGCGGAATCGTGACACGGTGGTGGCACTTCCTGGCCGGTCCCCCTCTGGCCCGTCGTGCATCGCGCTCCCCAGCTGATGGGAGGCCGATATGGGAACGCTGTGGCTCCGTTCTACTATTCTAAACGCGACCTTTCACGCTGACGAGTCTAGCCAGGAGGAATCTAGGCAGCCCCGGCGACCTTGATCGCCGATCGCGCGGGTATCTTCGGCTGCCGGGTCAGGTGGCGCAGATACGCTCGCGATACGCTCGCGCGGACAGTGAAAGTGGTCGGGGAGGGGGCGGGCCTCGCGAAATTATGCGCCTCCGCGTGCAACCCCGGCTGGCCTGATCGTAGATCGCCGGTAAAAGGGAATTCGAACGGTACCCCGACCCGGGTGCGCGTTCCGCACGAGATGAATGAGCCCGAAGTCGACTTCGCGGTCGGTGAAAGTAGGGGGAACCTTCGGCTAACTGGGTCACCAAGGCTCTCGACGATCCCAGGGATATGGCTACTTGGCATTTAAGCCCGGACTCGTGGAAGGATGACTCGGCTGCACGAAAGTCGGCCGCGCTGTCCTCTGCGCGCGGAGGAAGACGAGCACGGCCACGGTGCAAGCCGAGGGAGAATGTTCGTAAAGTCTTTACCGCGCTGTCGAGGGACGACGGAAGGTAGGTCCTCAACTTAGGCATCGATGAGGAATCTGACTCGGTACCGAGTACGCGCTGACAGATCCGCTCGAAATCCACTGAGCGAGTTATTAATTACTACCTAACTCCCACAGGCGTTGGTATAGAGAAGTAGACTACACAGTGGGCAGTGGCGGATTTAAAGAAAATGGCCCCAGGCGGCAGAGGTTCTGCGACACCCTGCTTACATAGCAGAATCATAAATAAATTTACGCGCGTGTGGTATGAATATCATAGGACGGAAACGTATAGTGTTTAGATGAAATCATAATTTTTCTTTTGGAAGATGGGGCATTCTGGTCAGAAGCCCAAACGGCAACTGCTCATCGGCCGAACGTTAAATCCGCCACTGACAGTGGATCATTGATCGCTCCTTAAACCACTGAGGGAACCTTTTCAGTTTATACCCTGGCGTTCTCTCGATGGTACCGGGACGTTGAAAGAGAATGTCACTCACCTGCTCGCTCTCGTAAGTGGCGCAGCTCGCTGGTCCATTCTCGATCGGGTCGCGGTTCACTTTCGACCGAATCTGAAAAACCATAAGGGGAGCCTGTTAAAAAATGCTGATTGCGGGGCCCCAGCGTCCGCTGGGCTCAGCTATTTTCGTAGCCGGTCCTCCGCCGGCGCGCTAACCGGCCCGCACCTAAGTTTAGAGCGCGGCGATAATACCTCAAGGTTCAACTTGTTAGCCGCCTTACGAAATACCGAAAATCGCCGCGCGTGTTTACATCCTTGGCTCGGTCCAGGCTTATGTCATCGACGTGGACTTGGCACGGGCCAGCGGTCCGCCTGATGCAGCCTGCACTGGCCGATGCACGCTAGCGCTACTCCGGATAAGATATTCGGGGGGAAATCAGGTCGCTGACCTACTATCGAGGCGATTTGGGTATATCAGGCAAATGGGTTGAAGAAGCTTGGGGGTCACGAAACAGTCGACTGATTTTTATTGAATTTCTGCGGGATCAAGAGATGGAGTGTTAGGAAGATGTTGGTTACCTTCTCTTGTGGAAGTTAACACTGTATTAGCAATAAAGCTTTTAAATATTATATCAGTGTCTCTAGTCTATTTCATTAAATACCCCCAATATATGGTGCATAAATTTTGAGATGCGTGTGAACCGTTTTCATAATATCGAAGAAGATTCAAATAACGATGGTTCGTAGTGTGAAGGAGATAGTTCTGTGTGAGGTGATCGAGTGCGATAAATCACGCGCAGTATACAAATTTCTTTCTCAAAATATCCATACATTTCTGAATTCGGAGGAATGGCTCTGCGAGGCCCAACGTGCGCAATGGTGTACACCTAATTTAATTTACGTGTGCATTGCAGTGTTAAATTTCCATTTGATCCCGGCACTATTCATTGACGGTATAAGTTCTAAAATACCGCACAGTAGTTCCTTGTACTTAAGGAACTGATGCAATATCTACGCTCAATGCGCGACAAACTGCTATTCGTACGCCAGCATCCCTCGAAAGTCGAGGTTGCAGAGGGTGAGCTCTAAGCTTTAACGTTCGCAAAATTAGCGGTAGTTGTTGCGACTGCATTTCTTGCCGGTCAGGGCCGACGTCCGTGCCGAAACCTCTCGCGATCGATCGCTCCTTCCTGCCTTGTAATCCCCCCCGATTACAGAATGATCGATAGGCGTTACGAAACGGCGATGGTCCCCGACACCGACAAGGTAAGTCCAGCCTTTCTCCCGCCCGGACGCCCCGGGAATCACCGTATGCGGCGCACGCCGATAACGGTGTTCGGCCTTGCCGCGCTCCAACGATCGAGGATCTCTCGCGTGGCTCGCGTCTAGATTTTCATTTAGATCCCGCAACTCCAACTTGCGATCCACCGATTACGAGTTACCGTTACCTCCTCCGAACGAAGACCCTGAATTTTGCTACGAGGCGAGAACCCGTACGCGAAAGAATGCCAGCTCGCTCGATTTCACTTCAACTTTCGATGAGATCACGGCGAAATACGCCTGAATAGGGGGGAGCAAAAATTCCACCAACGACCAACAATTACACCCGCGGGGTGTCCCCGCTTCTCGATCAACCAGCACACTTGACTAATAAAACAGAAATAAGAGGAGGCAAGGCATAAATAAAGGCAGTCAAAGATTATCCACCCTTCGTACATCCTCATCGGAATCCTTCGCCACCCAACTATCCCCAAGCATCCCCAAGCAACCCGGGTGCCATCTCGCCATTAGCGAAATCTCAAGTAACAACGACTCTTCCAGGAAACGACAACAGCTCTCCCCGCGTAGATGCTGTTCAGTAAACACCCAAGATACCAGCTGGGTTCGCGTGGCAAACAGATGCTGCGTAGATCTTCGCGGCATACCCGTGCGATTCCCTGTTACTCCACCCCCGGACTACTTTCAAATCTGTGTAACAACGGACGCTACCCAAGCGGAACGAGAATTTTCGCTGCACCCTTGCTTTTATATACCCACACTTCAATGGTTCCAGCAACACCCGGTACTTGAAGCCTCTCAGGGATAAAGAGAACGATCGGATGCACGAGGAAGAAGCTGGATGCCTCTCGGTATCGTTACTGGGGATCACATGTACTGGTCGTGGCGGGGCCCTACGCGCGAGTTGCGCCAGCTAGTTACGCAACGCGGCGGTTTTATCGGTCTCGTTGACGTTAATTAAATGTAAGCCTTCTACGCGGAAGGAGCTAAGTTCGGGGAGATAAGTTCGCCACGCCTCGCGAGCGATTTAATTGTACGGCCGGTGATAACCTTCGAGCATTCAGAAGGATCCACGGAATGTTTCACGGATGATAAGAGACCGTTATCGGGGCAGCCTCTAGGTCGAAGCCGCGGGGCCAGGCTTTAACGAGCGTGCTCTTCCTCCTTGTAGCTTCGTAACAGTCCGGGCTAGCCTGCCCGGGAGCTTGGACGATCAACGTCCCGACGCACGAAATGCGTTGCCAGTTTTGCTGGAGTGTCTTTGGATGTTTACGAAGGGCTGACTGACCTGTCGCGGCAGTTCTCAAAGTCCTGCGTCGCTTAAAGTGTTGAGGTCGATGGAGAGTTTGGAAGACGAGCTAGCAAGAGGAACATTGCCCATGGAACCGGTGGCAGCGCGGGACGCTGGAAACTAGTTTCGAAGGTCGAACGCTAGACACCGGTGTATGGCTGCGGAGGATTGTTTTCCGCGGACGAACGAGGATGCAAAGAGAATCGAAGTGGGGGATCGAAGAATTTGATCCCCTCTGACGTGGGCTTGCGACGGTGGGAATGTGGATCGAGCTGCGGGTCTCTAATTGGATCTGCAACGTACCCCAGCGTTATGTTATCTATTGCAATGCTATCTTTTGAGATAGGTTTAGATAAGGAGAAAATCTGAGCTAAACAGTTGCATCTAGAGAGATGTGAAGTTGAATACACTATTTTTCTTAAGTGTAATTGCACCTCGTATTCCGAGCTGCTAGTGTTATCTTGATGAAACGGTGAATAATACTGACCCTTGGCCAATGGGACTTGCTAATTATGGAGTCTGAGGAAAAAGCGGGACCGAGCTGCATGCTCGACCTCTCAAGTATGCTTTCACATCTTGCAAAGCGATAGAAGATACGAATCTCTGACTTGGAAGCTGGTACGCGCAGGCCTTGACAAGTCTAAGGGAACGTACGATAGCGCTGGAAACAAGTCCCAGCATGGGAACACTGATTTCAATTGGAATCCAGGCTGGGAAATTGCTTCCAGGAAGGATATCGCACCATTAACGAGCAATCGCGCGAAGACGAAAGGAACTTTCTTAATCCAATCTCGAACTTCTTTAGACTCGCCCGCGATTTCGCCTGACTACGTGGAAGCGTTACTGAGACGATTTGACCGGGGGGGGGGGGGGGGAATGTGTCTGAAAGTAAGAGGCGCAAAGCAGAGGGAAAAGTAAAAGTTGACTTTCAACACCGCAAAGAAACCGACTGTTCGAGCGCAATGCGCGAGAGATTGATCTACATAGGAAGTTTGCAAAATTGTTGAGAATCACTGGGAAAGTACACGAAATCTCAATAACGATTAAGGGGGGAGGGGTCCCATTTTGGGGGTTAAAAACGTAGGAAAATTTGCGATTATGTTTAAGAAACTAGCGATTCGATTTCTCTGAAATTTGGACCATGTTTTTATGCATCTTCGAAGAAGTTCCAGTTATTTTTTTATTAACTTTCAATCATAAATATAGGAGTTATGCATGATTTTCTGATGAATCGAGTCGTTAGTTTCTTAAAAAAAATCCCAAACTTTTAAATGTTTTTAGCCCGAAAGATAGAATCCCCCTCCGTGAATTTTAAATACCTTCGATCGAGAATGTTATAATTTGAATGCGAACTAATATTTCCAAAACCTTTTAACCCACCACTGAAGCAAAAAGCAAAAATACCTTGATTAATTCAGCCATAAATGTCTCCTACCAGTAATCGTTTAAATATATCCTTGATGATCGAAGACGCGCATCGTCTCCGCGGTGGAAATCCGAAAGAGCGACACGGAAAACAGAAAGAGAGCGAGGGAAACTGTTCCTGGAATCGCATCGACAGAACGACAGATAATCCCTATGGGTTACAACGAAGGCCAAGTTCACCAGCTGCGGATTAACGTTGCAACACCGACGGTGAGCGTTGCACTTGAATTTTATCAGATAACGAGACCGTTCGATTAATCGATAGAACGTGCGCGCGCGCGCGCGCGCGCGCTGGCCGCACGCGTGTGCCGATGTGCTCACCTTCTTCTTGCGCGGGTGCTGCTCCTCGAGGTAATCGGGCACGATGCCCTCGTCCAGGGTGGTGGTGGAGCCCGGGGTGCTGCTCGACGACGAGCCAGACACGTTGTAAGGGTAGTGCTGCTGATTGTGCGAAGGATGAGCGGCGGTCGGCCATAGGGAACCTGTTGTCGGTGCCCCTTCGTCGCTGAGGGGCGGGCTGGGGGTGCCACTTCGCCATGAAGCCCCGCTGCTGCTGCTGCTGTTCGACGTGCCACCGACTCCTGGCGAGCCGACGACCATGCCGCCACTCCCTCCTCCTCGACCTCCCCAGGAACCTTGTCGACGCGAACAGGGGTGGTTTCTCAATTAATTATTTTCTCCGCGGCAGAGATACCACGCCGATAACGGGGAACAGGGTACGCGGAATTAATGAAACGGTTAGATTGAATGGGTTACCAGGAGGCAAAGAGACTCCGCGCCCCTTCGGGGGTTTAAGATTTCTGAGGATTCTAGGGCCGGGGTTCTTGCTCACTCTGACGCCCCTCGTCTAGCACAGGCACAGTGAAAGGGACCGCCAGTAGAGTTAAAAGAAAATTCTTTGCCAATTGCCAGTAATAATTTTAAGAAGAGATCATAGCTCGAGCTCGTTCGCTTTATATACCCGAAGTCTTTATTAAAAGTAAAAATATATTAAATGTTTTTCAGTCCAATTATTTCCCTCGACTGTCTGCCCCCTTTTGCCATTTTTTTCTTTCTTTTGGTAAAACTACTGAAAGAAGGCACCCCCCGTACACCCACTAATAAATTTTCTGGCTACCTAACATTTTCGCGATTTAACTGTGCCTGATGGATATTGAAGCTGGAGCTGTCGTTGAGCGCAGCAATAAAATGCCACAGTTGCCTCGCGTCGGTGGCTCCCTTTATGGAACACCAGAGGCGAGCGTGCAATTATTTCGAGCAAAGCCGCAAGGGGAAGGAATTAAAGGCGCCAATTGCGCCGGCAGATATCTCCAGCTCGTCGATTCAATATCCCCGGACATCGAACGCAACTGGTAGCAATTGCATTTCGGCCGTTGTAATTCGTTGTTGCGTGGACGCAGGGACTGGCGAAGGAACGGCGGTGGCTCGCGAATAAAATTAGGATCAATTGCCGGCGTTCCTAGTATTAGCGAGCATTCGCCGCATGATACTGACCGTAATTGTGCTGGCAGTGAAGTGGCAGGGGATTGTGAGGACTGTGTGGCGAGCATGAGAGCGACATGAGGACCAGGGCGGCGGTGCACTCGTCCATGCAGTCGCCGCGCTCGTTGGTACGGCAACCCTCGCGACCGCAGCCATGGGGTATTCTGTCGTTCCAGCCGCTGTACGAGCGTTCTGAATCGTTGCTCGAGCTGGGTCGCCGCTTCCGGGACCTGAAACCATAGCAATGCGCATTTCTAATCAGTCCCTGATAACAGGAAATCCCGGCGAAAACACCGCCGCCAAATTCACACCAACCATTCGCGCTCAACGGAGCTCGTATAATGCAAAACACTGAACTTCAAACCGTTCCGATCGTAAGAACTCGAGGCGTACCTCGCGTGCGGGATTCGAGTCTACACATCTCTTAACCATAGTCGCCGGACGCCGATCGGCGTTCCCCGCGCAGCGACTGCCATGCATCGAACTTTCAAAGCGACATTAACACGTCCGCGGACGTGGATGCTATAGCATTCATTTTCATGACGATACAGAATGGCATGAATGCTATAGCATGTAAATCTTAAAGTCAATTATTTTGAATTTAATTGTACATAACCAGTTGAAAAATCTGTCGTGGATGCTATAGCATTCATTGTACGTAACGATTAAAATATGATAACCTGACTACCCTTATAAAATGTGTTTAATCGAAGTTCGGATATCACAACCAATTTCAAAATACGACTGTCAATTTTTGCACCTCGCTGAAACTTTTACTGTCCGCGAGCGTGTTAATGTAATCCGAGGGTCAGAGGAACCGTACTTTCGATCAGCTCACTCGAGACAACCCCCCCGAGTGGTAACGAATGAACCGATACACCGATGATAATTCCGTGGCAGTTCAATACCCAGTGAAATTGCCTCGTTCCTAGTGACCAAGCAGAATTCACGCCAAGTCATAGCGATCTCCCAACAATGTTGCACGCACGAACACGCGCGAGCGATCAATCGCACGTCGCGAGGAGGAATGACGAGGACTAAAGGCGGTCACGTAACACGATTCGTCGTGGCGTAACGAAACGAGATTAGTAGATGAACGCGCGGTTTCGCAAGAGGAAGCGTTTTTCTTATTTTTTTTTTAAGAAAAAAAGCATAGACGCGGTTCTCAACAATGGGGGCCTGTCGCCCGTAAAAGAGAATAAGAGTCCCGCGCGGTAACGGAATTACTACGCCAGGCCGTTCGTGGAATTTCGCATTCCCGCAATTGCGCGAAACAGGGGTTGTCCTTTGGACGTCGTCCATAGGTAGCCGGGAACTCGGTCGACGTACCATAACGTCCCGATGGACGCTGTAAATTACCAGTTTCCCGGGAACAGCTGTAAAGATGCCGCGTTAGATTGGCGGCTTGGCGTATCCCGCCTCGGCAGTTGCGCTCGGCGAGTGGACGCTCGAAATTACGGTTTCGCGGAAGAAGTTGGCGGGCGCGTTAACGATTCAGCGAGCGACTCGAGCGACCGGCTGTGATTTTAATTTGGAACGGTGTCGACGGAGAAGCCCGCGCGGGACGGCACCCCCTGACACGCTGCTGGCGAGTAGATCGAATGGTCGTCGCAGGACATTCGACACCGGGTGATCAATAGGGACCCTGACTTTCTAGGAAATTGCCTGGGTAGATTTTCCTCGTTATCCGCGGCGATCGGGTGTCAGCCTGCTACCGTGGAATAATCGAATCGATATTGGCGCCCCGCGGAGCGACGCCCACTGATAACGGCCACGTGCTTGATAATGAACCGCCAAACTGGGGATGAAAGGAGTCCGCAGAAAGTACGAGGATTTTCATTAAAGACTTGAGGTAAAGCAAAAACGCATTAAAAATAGGTATTTCAGAATATAGAGCGAAAGACGGGCCAAAGAAAGTTTACAACTTTTAAAATCGCATAACTTTTTTATAATTGGTCTTATAATAGAAGGATTACTTTGCTAAGTGACATATATCTTCGTTTAAAAAAATGGCATTTGGTCGAAATAGCAAAGAATATAGTAAATGTCGTTTTTTAAACTTTTTTTGTGAGCCTGTAATGAAAATTAAAAAAAAAACCGTTTGTAGATCGAAGTAAGTTGTACGCATGCCTGAAATTTCATCAAAATCGGTTAACGTTGCTCTGAGCTATAAACGCTTAAAGAACGAGATCAGTGGCGAAGAACACATTTGCCATTTCGTGGCTTGGAGGATATAATTTCCCGGACCACTCGAGTGAATCGTCCATCGGCAAATCCCGATGCAACCAGGCTCGAAACCGCCATGAAACCGACGGTTAACCGTCGCCCCGTATGGTGTTTGCCGGTGGATCGCGCACTTTCTAGAAACCGAGCGCTGGTTTCACCTCCGCGACGTTCTTTCTCCGGGGAGCCCCCCCCTTGGGGAACTTTCATGCCGAGCGCGGCTTTTCATACGGAGAGCCGCGAGGAACGAACGGACGCGGAACAGAGAAGGCGGCGTGCCCCCCGTCATCGGGTCAGCTCGTACACCGAGGAACAAGCGTGCGGTGTGTATGGCAGCTTGCAGAGATATAGTGGCTAACCTGGTAGCCACTCAAGTTCTGTGTAAAGCGATATCCACGAGAGAACA
Source organism: Andrena marginata (assembly GCA_963932335.1). Classification (NCBI taxonomy): domain Eukaryota; kingdom Metazoa; phylum Arthropoda; class Insecta; order Hymenoptera; family Andrenidae; genus Andrena; species Andrena marginata. The sequence continues at coordinate 4,290,253 of OZ010660.1, forward strand.
GCCAGCACGCGTGTCCTTCGTTACGAATAACAAGGTTGCGCTTATTTAAACACATCAGCGAATTAAGCTACTGATCCGAAAAGTGTATTAAATAGATTTCTGGATTGCCAGCTTGAAGAATAGAAGAAAAGGGCACCGCTAACTAGGCCCCCTGAAAATTAGGTAATATCCAACGAGGATGAAAAGGGTAGGAAGAGACCAATTGCAGATTAATATTTATATAAAGCAGTAATATCAAAACCAGCGGTGCAGCCAGAGGGAGGAGGCAAGGGGCCTTAGCATCCCCCAAAGAAAAGGGGGAAAGAAGATTAATGCAACCACGGTTGAAGTAATTCAAGAGTTTTGTAAAAAGGGAAGGAGACTGGATTTTACTCCTTAAACAAAATTTATATAGAGGAGACCGGGGTAAAGTGAACCTCGGGGTAAAATGAGCTTTCTTAACTTATTCTTTAATAACAGAATACATTTACAAATTTTGGAAACGTAATAAATGTGTGTAATATCACACTGATAATTATGCACATTTATTACGTCTCCAAAATTTGTAAATATATTCTATTATTAAAGAAAAAATTAAGAAAGCTCACTTTACCCCGGTCTCCCCTAATCCCCTAACGAATTTTATCGAATCTGGATTAATAATACTTAATAAAAGATTATTCGTTATTCTCGAATAACCTGGTTTTATTCACAATTCTTATTCGAGATTATCCGAATCAAAATTTCTTCGAATAATGCCCAATTCTGGTCCAAAGCAAATACCTTCGCCCTCTCTAAATCCCTGCCCACGATCGAACATCCCATAAACTCACCGTTACACGTTCCCCGTCAGCAATTGTTACAAGTCCGCGCATATTCGGTGCCATTCCTGCACACCCGAGCTCCGCCGAGTGCCAGCATCCAAAAAGTATGCCGACCACGTTCCCGCCGCCTCGGCTGAGCGTAGCCAAGGGTGCCAGGCGACTCTGCCCCCCCCCCCCCCTTCTGCTGCACCCCGCGACTTGGGCCGTGTCGCCGCAAGCCGCTGGCGTGCACGCGTGCACGCGATAGATGCCCCGCGAGGAGTAGGGAACGCGACGCGAAACGGTGTAGTCAAGGCCGTCGGTTGTTGAGCCGTTCCGCTCGGACCGGTACCATCGAGAGTCGAAAGTGAAACGTCGCTGTGTTACCCCGCAGCGAGGAATGACGCACGTACTAGGCGGTATTTCGAAAGTAACACTTTCTGGCTACGTGCACGCTCCGACAAGTGCCGCCGACAGCCCGAAGGCTGCTCGCGAAAGCACGCCGGGGGAAGGGGGGGGGGGGCGATCGCTCGATCATTACCATCGGATCGCGACAACCTGGGGAAACGGTACCGCGGGGGAGGGGGGCCGTTGGAGTTTCACCGTGTGGAAATACGAGCGGCACGAGGGGATACGCGAGTGGGCTTGAGGAGGGGATGAGATTGGACCTCGAGGGGAGCCACGGGGGTACCGTTACGGCGGCCGCCGAGCGGAACCGAGCGCTCGTTCCGCGATAATCCTTGGAACACGCTAATTGCAACGGAATCGTGTCGAACTTAGTAAGAGGCTCGAGTCGGGCGGAGGGGGGGTAGAAGGGACCGTTTATGCGAGAAAGAGTGGAGTTCCGGGTACGAAGTTGAAGGCGGTTTGAACGGAGCTGCGAGATTGAGGGAACTATTGGGGCAGCGAGGAAAGATGCGATGGATGGACGGGGTGGTTGCGTGGGGGGAGCCATGACCTCGGGGAATGGTTTTTGATAGAACCGAATTTAAAATACCATCCCTGATAAGTTCGTTTTTTTCTGGCGGACTTATCTGTTCGACATGGCGGCATTTTGTAAAACATTAATTTCAATGAATTATCTCGATCCAGGCGATAACCATATTCTTACTGAATAAAAGTTTTCACTAATCATTTGTTTCAGATGCCTACAAGGGAAAGAATCATGACAGTATCATGGCAAACCGCAGAATTTTCAATGCTTCATACAGACATGTCATACTAATTTTTTCACGATAAAAAGGTTTGTAAATATAGTTAAAAAGACGGTTAAGATTTTAGGAAAAAAATTTTGTAGTACATTTACTTTCATTGTCCATAAAAAATTCTGAAAAATGGTCACGAATCTCGTGCGCTATACCAGAATACCCTCTTAAGTCATCATAATTATCTTTTACATTGTTTTCTGTTACTGTTTGTTTTTGTTTAGTGTTTTTGCTTGTTTCTCTACTCTGTGCCTCTTCTTCTGTCACAAACTGGGTCTTACCCGTTCATGAGAAAATAAATAAATAAATTAAGAACAGAGACTGTTGGGTTTAAATGACTTTTAAGATATTGATAGCTAATGGCCAGGTGTGTAAGTGCTTATCCCCCTTTGATTACAATACTTCCACAGACGTTCCTTCGGTGAAAATAGAATAACTAACAACTCCAATTTTAACGAACTGCTCCTCGCCGTGGAGCGCCAAGTGTCGCAAGCCGCGTCCCGCGAAAGCGCCCCAAAATAATGACAGCGTGACACTGACGCGTCGAAAGCCCCCTGTCCTCGCGGCTCGATTAAAAAGACGCCAGCCCTCGCGAAGATGATCGACGGAAACGAAAGAGAAAGTACTAATTGCCGCTACACACAGTGCACCGGATCCGCGCTGCCTTGTACTTGGACACTGTCAACATGCCCGAGAGGAGGGATAATCTTTCGACGTCTCTGTCGTGGCCCGTTAATTGCACGGCAGAGGGACGGGGTCGTAAGAAAAATTGGAACGTGGGAAACGGAGTCTCCCCATCGATCGTTTCCCTTTCTCCGATTCGACTCGCCTTTTTGCAGGGTGGGTCGCCGCGCCGAGCTTTTCGAAGCTGGGTCCCGGCCAGAGCCAGCTGTGGCGGACCGCACGCGCCGATCCCTTTACCCGCGCGGACTCTTCCCGGCCTCGATCGGCGGCCGGCCGATTTCGCGGCGTTTAAATCCGCGGCGATCTCGCAACCACTCCCACCACCTTGGCCCGATAGAAAACCGCGGAGCTATGCACGCGCCTGCAGCGTTAACGGCCAGCGTTATCAGCGTGCACGGTGACGTAACGTTACGCAACCGGCTCGAGGCGAAGGACGAGCTCTAGGCTCCACGTGTCGCGAGACGATGGTGGCAAGCACCGTCGACCATCCGTGGATCAACGTTCTCCTTAAATCCTCGGTAACGGCGCGGCGCGCCGATTAGCTTCAATGACGTCTGAAGGGAGGACTTAATGAGGATCGTCTGAACGCTTCGAATTAGACCCATTAAGCCCCGATCGCGACAGGCAAAGGTCGAATAATGCGCCGGCTTCGGCGAGGTAGGAGCGTTGGACTCACTAGGAAGCCTTCGGTTGATTTTGCCACTCGACGAGGAATTCAGCTGACAATTTTCTTGTAGGAAGGCTAGGTGTTCCAGAGGAACTGAGCTGGGAGGCATGCACCGATTAAAAGAACAGGAGAACTCAGAGGTACTCTGTACCAAAACCTGCCGAGTACCCTCCACGGACATCTTACACGTGGACCCGATCTTCTAAACACGATCCATGCGATTGTCACTCGTGGAATCGACGAAGCACAAAAAGCAACACTCTTGAAATATACCGCTGTTCATACAGGATTCTATTGATAAACTAACATCTATCAGGCAACAGCAACAAGTCGCAGAAGCTCGCGAGATATGGGTTTGAACATGCTGGGGTTGTGAAACGAGAGCGATTTTTTTTTTTGCAAAATATATGGGCGGATGTTTTGTTTCTAACTCTAACGGTGCGAGTCCACGATGAGATTTTGCGCGAGAGTTTTCTACCGTAAATAATAGATTTTGGGAAATATGTCATGGAACTTGTCTAGTGAGAGTCTAGTTTCGTGTAACTGAAGGCAAAGTAATTAAATAAATAATTAAATAATTGTCCCGCCGTGGATTTGCACCTTTACGCTACTGTAATGTGGATGAACGCTTACGTACAGCATGCGTCGCTTCATCTTCGATCTAATTTTCCCCGAGCGAGCACACCGATCAGACTGGGAGAGGCGGGCGTAAAGAGGAGAGGCTCTTCCGTGTCCTGGGCCGGGTGCACAGGTCGCGGTTGCCCCAGAAACCGTAATGCACTCGCCGTTATATGGGTCGGGAAGCGGGTTGATCCATATTCGGGGATACGCCGTCCCCGTGGACGGGTAACTGGGTCAGCGACTCGTGCTGCGCTAGCGAAACTCTGTTGCTAGCCCGCCACCGTACGATCCACGGGATTTCGCTATGGCTGAGGGACGTTCGGCGTACGAGGTCGTTGAAACGGTTATAGAGGAGCTACAAGCGTTCCTTCTGCTCGTTAACAGACATTGACTGTGAATCCAGTGTCCCCGATGGGGGATGAAGGGGCGCGAAGCACAATACCGGCCGCGTTCATTAATGTGGCAAGTTTCTTGTAATGTCTGACGGGGGAACATTCGCAACGCGAAAATTCTGATTTTAATGAAACCTCGCGGGAATGTAAGCTGCGATTTTCTTCTTTACGGAAATTCACCCTGGGTGAATAGGGCATAAAGAACTGAACGATTTTATATTTAATGTGTTCTTCTATATCGCGTCGTTATAAAATAATATAATAAAAATAAAAAAAAACGAAAAACTAGGATAACTTTAAGGGGTCGTTCGACTTTGGACCACCGAAGAATTAAACTATTTTTAAAGATATTTTTCTGGGTAAATGCAACATATAATGAAATAAATTCTTTTGGTATTTATTAAGCTACTCTTATATTATAGAGAGAAAAAGTAAAAAGAATTTTTGCAATTTGTTTTGTTTTTTTACAGTGTCAATATGGTACCTATGAAAAAAGAGGTGGGTTCATGGCGTAGGCGATTTCCCGGCTCAGGCTAATCCGAAAAAAAAGATTCAAAAAGATTCTTTATCTGTATGAGTGTCGCTATAAAGCCTAGCTCATATAACAATTTTTGTTGAGAGGTAATAAAATGGCGCCGGTTTAAGGAAGAAGTTGGACAAAACACCCAAAAGGATGTACTCTCAAGTGTTCCATGAGAAAAATCTCGGTTATTTCTCCACAAAAATTGTTAATTGGGCTAGGAGTTATAGCGACACTCATAGAGATTAAGAATCTTTTGGAATTTTCTGTTTCGGATAAGCCTGAGCCGGGAAATCCCCTGCGCCATGAACCTACCTCTTTTTTAAGTGCCATATTGACGCTGAAACAACCATTAAAACAAATTAAAAAAAAATCTTCTTAATTTATTTCTATAATATAAGAGTAGCTTAATAAATACCAAAAAAGTTTATTTTATTATATGCTACAATTACTCAGAAAAAAATCTTTACAAATAGCTTAATTTTTCGGCCGATCAAAGTAGAATGACTTAAGGGCTGATTTCCTCGTAGATTTGCACTGAACTGCATATTAGACAGTCTGAGTAGATTCTACAAATGATATCCACAAGTTCCCAACGAGAAATAGATAGGTACAAAATAATTGCCTAATTTACCCCCGATGCTGCCCAGAACGCAGTATCTGTCAATTCTAATCCAATAAATACCCAACTAACCCCTTCCCTGTACACCGAATTCCCATGAAACGTCCCTTTATGCACGTGCAAACGCACTCCTGCACCCTCCATCGCGGATGATGGATGGAGCGCCCTGCATATTCCGAGCGATTCCCCGCCCGTCGCCGGCCCCAGGACGCGACCCGCGGCGGGGTCAGCCAGCACCCCCATAAGGGGCGCTTGGCAAGTGCATCGATCCAGTTCCAAACGATATCCGGGTTACGGGAGTCGGACGGCGGGTCACTCGGCGGGATAGAGGAACGCGGTACATAGCCTGTATCGAGCGACCTGATTCCGCGGCAGGACAACCCGGACAACCTGATTTCGGCTACGGCGACCTCATTCGGTGACCCGATTCCCCCGATTCCAGTGGCTTGGATTTAACGGTGGGCACCCCGTGCGCCGAGGCTGGGGCGGCTACCCCATTGCATTGGAATTGAATCGTTGCTGAAACGGGTGACGTAGGGGTGAACAGAAGAGCGCCATTGAAATTCGCAACGCTTTCGAAACTTATCACTTTTATCGCCCGCCATTGTGCGCTTCGGGGAAAGGGTACGTTAGCAGTCTGAGCTTTGAGAGAACTTTGAGAGAATTAGCTATGGCTGAGCCAGCTATGCTTGAAGGTGTTTATTTTATGGAATTAGAATTCCTAAATTTCCGGGAGCTTGACGTTGCTAGAAGCTAGAATAACTTCTGTGGGGAAAGGAATCTCTGCGAGGTTCCTGAAACGATGACTGAGGTATCCGGCTCTATGCAGGCAGCGTCCCGAAATGCTTGCATATTTCAGAAGACTGTTATTCAACCTCCGCAGAATTGATGAAGAGACGTACGAAGCTTCTTCAGGCTTATCTCGCAATACTCGCCTATTGTCCCCTCCACCAGCAAAGAAAAGGCACTCCACCCGACAAAGCGCTCCTCCGCCAGTTTGTTAATTACACCTGGGTACGTAGATACCCCGAAGACCTCACACCGCTCGATCCTCCCGAGGTCCCCGCGTAAGGTCATCCAATTAGTCGCGTTATTCCATCGACCTTCCTCCGCCGAAATAATCCCTTCCCACCCTCAGCTGTTCTTTCTGCCCGAACAAAAGCCGGCTGAAAGAGCGGCGGCGGCGGCCCGCGAGAGAAAAGTTGTAGCGGAGGCAAGGTCTCTGGATTCTCGTCGTGCACAATAACGGCGGCATCGTGCATGCATCGCACCCAAACGCGCGCGCGTGTATGTGTTGGTGCACGTGCACCACTCCCTGTTTCATTGCCCCAGATTCGCCGTTGGATAGAGAGTGACCCCCCCACCCCCTCTGACCAGTCCAAGTGGGAGTAGGGCCAAGAGCGTCGTCAGGGAACCCTCGGTCTTCATCCTCCTCGCCTTTTCTTCCTCCCCTTTCCTCCTCCACCTCAACAAGTAGCGGAGGCTGCCAAGTACTACAACAGGTACATACGCCGTATGCAGCGGCACGTGCATCCGCAGTGGAGCGGCCGCGGCTCGCCAGCCCCGTGGGTATACATAGGCGCGGCCGCGCGTGCGAGAAGAAAGGGGAGAAATGGGGCAGGAGAAAGGGAGGTGAGCGTCGCGGAGAAAGAGGGCGCGACGAGGTAACGGGGAAACAGGAAGGATGAAAACGAGGCGCGTGGCATCGTGTACCTGACCCATTTGTCCGATGCGACTCCGCGCCGCTTGCTACGTAGCTCTATCGATCGACCCAGATCCGTGGCCCCAGCCTGGCACGACCTACTATTTGTTAGGCCACCTCGGCCACCCTCTTGTGCCGACGCCGACGTGTGCCCCCAGCCCGTCGCGATCCCGGCCCCGACGGAAACACCGCCGATCACTCGGCGCTCCTCCTCCGGCAACCTTGCGGAGCGCGTAAGGTCGCGAGTTGCTGGCGACTCTCGACTTTCGGAAACTGACCAGGAAGAGTGACAGGCCTTTCGGGGTAGCTCGGCCGGAAACTGACGACCCCGGGGTCGAGATTCGCGGAGCGGCCATCTTGCAACTTATCCGGCGGCGCGCGGTGGACCCGTGGTGTCATGAACGCTGGGGCTCAGGGACTATTTTCTTCCAGAGCAGAGGAAGCTACTGGGATTTGGTTAGTCGATGGTATTAGGGAATGTGAACTCTGCATTGCCTGAGGGTGAAGGAAATATTGAATTCCGAGGTCTGATTTCGATGGTCCTTTATTGAACTTCGACACTCGAAAGTTATACTTCTTGTTAATCCGCTACTAGAGCCCAGTGAAACGGAGCTTAATCCTCCGGAGGGCTTCCTCATCTATCATCTGGAAACCCCCAGAAACTGGTAGATTCTCTATATTTACAGCGCGCATAATCCATTCGTTGCGTTAACCCACCCAACCACTGTTCTCTCGGCAAACGCAGCGACGCTGAACGCGCAGGCAGAGGGAGGTACATTTTATGCCGGGCTCGTAAAAACAATTCTGTGCCGAGGCTTCGTGCTCAAGAGAGCCAACAGACAGAAATGACATCTGCCAGTGGCGCGATACTCTGTAGGTCAAGACCACGCGGCTCGCTGGCATATTTCGTCGCCCGAGACCTTGGCTGAGGAGTGCGCCTAGGCTGCACGCCGCTGACAGAGGCCCACCTTCTAGCGTTCCTCGTCGCAGCCTCGTCCTGGCTACTCTAGCCTTGCGGAGCCTTCGTTCCGAGCCACTCCGCTGCCGATGGATTGCTCTAGGTCAGTTGAGCGCGGGGATCGCGGCACCGCGGGGAATACCCGGCAGAAAAAAAAACCCAATGGCAAGGCGAGAGATCCGGTGGAAGCTCTGGGAATGGGAATTTACCAGAGGCCTATCTTCTGTTCTTGCGAAATATTCTTGGTTCGTGTTCCGACGATAGCTTGAATCGGTAGGCGTGCAGTGTAAATCGTTCGAGCTAGCGTATGCCACGAGTGAAAGTCTTTGAACACCTGTTCACACGTTTGCCGTCGCTTTGGGGTCTATGTAGGTCTCTTCTGTGCGAGAAAGTCGCGTTACTTTTTCGCTTCTGCAGTTGTGTGCTCGAGGGATTGTCTTTTTATGAGAACTGGCAGGATATGCGAGTTGATCTGAATTTTTCTCTATGTAATTAATGCGCTTGGGGGTATATTAGTGTATGGAATACACTGTTTAAAATTTGGTACAGTATCTTGAGACATTGCCTTTTTGTAGCCTCAGCTTTCAAGTGTAATTCTGAATGAAATCTTCTCGAGTTTACGATGTGAGCTAATTGCGCTGGACATTTCAATCGATTTTAGCATTCGAACGTCGTAAACTTGCTTCGTTAAAACTTGCGAGATCTAGAAATCATTGATAGACCCGTAACCCACATTTCTAATCACCGATGTGACTTCAATTAATTTGTTATTAGAATATAGGTAACGTCTCCTAGATTTATCACAAATTATCCCCGGACTCCCTAACAAGGCTGGTCTAACAGAAGCCGAAGAACTTCCATCCATCTTCATGCTCCCACTGAAACGCATTGGTGTTAACGAGCAATTTACTATGTTTGTAACACGAGGTCCCGAGCAAGCGACACACCGCGGCTTCAGACATATTCATTTTCAATTAACATACTTTCGGCCTCTTATCTTAATAGGCGGGGACCTTATTCAGGAGCTTCATTAAGGGAGCCATTTCGGACCCAAGTTTCAGGTAGAAAAACCTGGATAATAATCACAAGGCTACCCTAATTACAAGCTTACAGAAAGCATAATAGACTCCATTCACCAAGTCGTGCTTCATCGAAACCTTCACAATCCTCTCTAACATCCAACTGCACTAATAGCTACAAACAGTGCCACAACCATAACTATCATTACCCCGAGACTACTCCCCTCTTAATGGCACCCGAAAATCTTAATGACTCCTTCCAGCCGAAAGCCACAGTGGCACTCCACGCAACAAACTTAATCCTTAATCCTTCGCCTAATTATAAACATAGATATAAATTTTAACATACAATTCTGCCAAGGCTTCTGTCACCGTTCGCGGTTCAAACTTTCCTTCAATCCAGAATTACCATTTCTACCATTATCCGAAACGAAAGGTTCTCGACAAGCAGCAGTGGAAGCGGCTCGGTGTCTGGAGGCCATTACAGTGTCCACTGATCTAAATGGCCACCCAATTTGACTCCCAGCGAGAACGCTCGTCAAGAGCGACGCGGATTGGGCTCAATTAGCACGCCGAGGCGCGACGAATAAACGAAAGGGAAGCGAAGGGGGCATGGGGGAGCAATGGGGGGGCACCGGCGCGGTAACCGGGATCGAAACAGGACAATTGCAGTCCTGGGGGTGGGTGGTCCGGGGGTTGCTAGGGCATATACAGAGCGTGGTAGTGCACCTGACCCATATACCGGCGCCGGTATTGATCGACCTAATTCCGGTAGAACCCTCCACCTCGCCCGCAGAGATTGCTGGCCGAAATTACGTAAGCTAACCTACTGACTCACTGCACCCGTTGCCGCAGAACAAACTTTCAGTTGTTACGCCCGCGTTTCGAGTTTCGCCACCGTAAACGCGGCCGCACAGTTTTAATGGAGCCGCCGGCAGAGTGCAACTAGACTCCCGGGCTTTCGACATTTCGGCTACGGAATCTATAATTCTACGAAACAGCAGGGTGGTAGCTTGTGTAACTTGAGATGACAAAAAGTGGGAAGCTCTGGGTGATGGAGCAATCGAATCTGATAGTGATCGTTAACACTGCCTTCGGCAGAGGGCTCCATCGCGTGGACTAGGGAAGGATTTTGATTTTATAAGTTCTGATAAACTGGTAGGTCCCTTTAATTAAAGTTCGGTAAAGTTTTAAACGGTTTCCATTCCTACGAGTATTCTGTTATGAGATGTGAGTGTTTCTACGAGTATTCCGTATCTAAAACGTAGACTTCGACAAGATACAAAGAATAATACCTAATGCGAAGGATAACAAGACCCCTATTCGAATGTAAGGAACCAGAAGCCAGCAGAGTATTAAAACAGAAATCCGTGGAACCACGAATTCCCCTAACAATTTAATCTCATTTATTCCAGAGGCGCTGCTAATAAGGGACGCAAGGCAAAATACTAATCCCGCCGCTATAAAAGCAGCGTACTGTCACGAGGCTGTTATGATTTTAATAAGGCGCAGCGGCGATAAGCTGCTTCTATCGCGGAAGAACCTAGAGCGCAGATCCGTAAGCCGTATCCTCTCGTAATTGAGACGGAGCTTCGACTATATAACTCCTCAGGAACAGCCGCGATCTATGAGCCGAGGATGACGCGAGAGAGGAAATGATGTGTTGGAGGTCCGAGCTACCTAGATCGTTTGCAGTCTCGTTACGCGTGAAAAATGCGGTCTTCCACGATTTACGGAGATGCCGGAGGTTGCACGCGCCAGGCTACTCACGTAGCACGGTTGTTCGCGTGAAAGGTCGAAACGGGCCCCATGTCTCAACCAAAAAGGGATAGCCAATGGAAGAGGCTCTGGAGATGAGTCAGCGCGACAGACGTACGTGCCCCATTATGATTCTAATTTTTATCGATGTATCACGGAAATGTCTTCCGCTTGTACTTCCACGTATATAGCCAAGGAAAATACTTCGAATAAAAACAAATTGAAATATACTTCCACTTTTAATAAAGACTTGGGCAATAAAGCGAACGAAATTTTACACCGAACCACAGTGTGACGCGTAGTGGATAAAAGTATGAAAACTGAAGTCTCGAACTCGTAGCTTGTACCTTAAAACACTAATAAAGTAGATTTTAATACTACCCATTTTTTACTGAATTTTCTGATTTGTTGTTAAAAATGAGGCTTGAAATTTATTGGAATTTTCGGTGCGTTTCTTTAAACAGGTGATATTTGTCGAATGTTCATCTGGTTAATTTGATTTTTATAAGTTATGTTTAGTATCATAAGACCTTCCAAGCTGTCGAAATTTCTTTTGGTAATATTAATGATTTTTACCAATTTTGTAAGTTAAATGTTTGTCATCTTTAATTTGAGTTTTAAAAAAGTAGCGAAAATTACTTCCGTCATTTTATGTAGGATTATTCTTGATTGGGAAGAAGTTACGATTAACCTGCTGCGTATCAGAAAATAGTTCTGGTAGGTTTAGAATTATCTAGAATATTTCTCGGATTGAAGACTCGCCGAAAGCGTGCACAGGGTGAACACCCCCGACGCTAGTAAAAGCGTTAAATATACTGCAATCGAGTGACACGTTAGAAAATTGACTGTCCATGAATGAGCTCACAAAGCTCGCGCAGTGAATTGAACTATTTATAGCGGAGAAGAACTCAGTTTGAGTATTCAACAAAAGCGCCAATTGAAGTCGAGCAAGACAACCGTTACGGGCGCAATGTGGAGCAGGAGAGTTTTTCGGTAACTTTCTCCACTATGACATCACCCTCGCGAAACAGTATTTGTCTCTGAATTCAATTCCCACTTTTATCCACCGTAAGATTCCAGCATCAAAGATCATGCCGTAGGAGAAAAAAGAAACGAAACCAGGAGCGGGTCTAGAGATTTGGCAGCCCTAGGCTAACGAGCGTTTGCCGGCATTTCCGAGAAATATCAAATATTCAAATTCGAAAGAGTCGAGACAATTTGAAAATTAATTAAAACCCGACAATTCACAAATAAGTCGCTGCTAATTTGTTACGCGAAGGAAAAGTGAATGATGTTTATAGCCGTCCTTTAAACGTGTCAAAGTTCAAGGGACAAGAAGATAACGATCAAGAAAATGTTGCAAGATTTCCCGAGTCGAACCCCTTCGCACGTTCATACCCGCGCAAGGGTGGACGATCAAAGGGTTGGTAAATATTTGCAAGAAGCTCGGGCCCGGTTGGCAGATGAGTTTCACGGTGCGAGATCCTTGGCCGCGACGCAAGGTCTCGTTGAGCTGGAGACGCGCGTATGCTTTCGTCATCGATACCGAGAGATTCGAAAGGCACTCGATTTCTCTCCTGTGACCTTTCCTTTCACGTGGGGCAGGTCGTGCCAGGGCCAGGTGCAGCCACGGCCGAAAACACCGGCCGTCTACCTGCGTAACTTGGTCCCGGCGAGGCCCACCGGACGTTACAACGAGTTCCCCCCTTCCCAGCCTTCGCGAGCGTCCTTTGTGAGAGGATCTTCGAGGCACGGTCGTGCACGACTTCGTTCACGGAGCGAAAGAAAGAAGAAGAAGCAGGAGAAGCAGAGGGGGGGGGGGGGAAACGAAAAGTCGAGGAGGTCGTTGGCATCGGTCGTCGGTCATGAAACAGCCGTTCCACCCTTCTCGAGGAGGGAAACCACCTTGGGGGGAAGGGAAGCCGGGTTGGAAAGGGACAGGTTCACGGAGGGAAGAGGACGGGATGGCTGTCTGACCGAAAGATAGGGATCTGGAGTCGCAGGTGGGTGGAAAGCGTGAGTTTGAGCAGCTAACTTCGCTTCCTCTGTTCGCTAGCTGCCTCGCTGATGGTTCTTCAGCGGCTCGTAGGCTCCACAGACTGGCCAGTTTTTCGGGAGGGGAGATTTGATTCGATTTCACGGGTTGCTTGCTCGCCGCAGCCTGCACTTTACTGGTGGAATATCAGCTGGATGCTGAGTACATTAACTACCGCGTTATTCTTCTATCGTCTCCTAAAATATACGCTGCCGTTCCTCAGCAGCAGGACACCCGCTGTATTTGCAAAAGTGTGACGTTTGGTAGATACAGATTGAATAAGTCCGGGCAGTTGAAGATTAAATAATTTGATAGATTACAATGAAATTCAATTAGAAGATTAAAAATTTCATATACCGTAAACTGGGGTGACTTTGCCCGCCGGGGTGACATTGCCCACTTTTTTACTCTGACTGCAAAATTACCATATGATTGAATTCGCTAATTTTTTTTGTCGTCAGACCTTGGAGAACTTATTGCTATCGATTACGAAGCACGATATGTTCTAATTACTTTACAATAAAATAAAATGAAGTCTTTCCGAAAAGTGGGCAATGTCACCCCGGACGGGCAAATTCACCCCAGTTTACGGTACCTAATTCATGAAGATCTTTCTAAACTTCCACCGCTTTTAATTCAAAACGCCAAATGAAGTAAAATTTACTAGAGATACTAAATAAATTTCCAACGTTCCTCGCAATTATTCCACACAGACTAGATATCCTAAGTCCATAAATTTCCATTTCAAATCATTTTTGGCCCGTGTCTGCTTATCAGTTGGCAGTGTACACCCCGCTTAAAGTGAAACGTGAAAAGCTTAGAAAATTGTTCGACGGTGAAGCGCACCCCTACACCCAAAGCTAGCTTACCCCCGAAAATAAAATTCTCCCCGCCCCGAGTCGAAGTCGTAAAATTCGTCACCGTCTACCCGCATGCACCGCGCGGTCCAACGGCCTACGGTTACGGAGGTCAAGGCACCCGATCTTGCCGGGCTCGGGGTGAGCTCTTGTCACCGAGGAGGATCCCACGAAATTCACCGCCCCCCCCCCCCCGAGCCCCCTCCGAGAGGGGCCGAATCGCGACAGTTGGATCGGATTCCAGGACGTTTAACGAGGGCGAGAGAAGAAAAGCATTTCGGCGACCCTCGCGTGTGGTGGAAGGGTGAAGGGACAGGTGTCCGGCGAGGGTGCATTCACGGTCTAACGATCGGCGGCAACCAGACGCCTTTTAACGCTCCCCCCACGGTGCAACGTGTGGGTGCGCGCAGCCTTTTTCAAACTGCAGGCGGATACCTTCGATCTTTTGGGCGGAACGCTGCACCCACACGCGCGCACCGGAGGGGGACTCGTAGACGCGGTCGCACACGTGTCGACAGTAAATCTAACTTGGAACGATCCCAGGCGTAAGAAAGAATCCTCGAAGGGAGACCGCGGTCGCGCTCGGTTGTCCACCGAGGCAGTATATCATCTTTTATGACCCATCTCGCGGCCGCGGAAGAGTTTCCGAATGGATCTGAAATAAATGATCGGAGAACGCGAAGAGGCTTGATAAGATCTCACTCTGGCGGAGTCGAAAGGGAGTTGAAGGATCCCAAGTTGTAGGGCACTGTCGGCTCTTGCGCATGGTTCGGCTACTCGCAGGGACCATTCCTTAGTTCCAGGGTAGCTCCTTCGAGACGGTGGCTCAGGCGTGGGAACGCACGCAGGATTTCGAGGTGCGGGATTAACTCTTCGGGACTGGGATACGGGTATCTGCGGGGTATACATGATGTAGTTCGTGAATCAATTTTGCAGCTTGAATTTTGGGGGGAAAGGGGGAATGTTTTGGACACGCGGTGCGAAGCTTCGCTTTGGCGGTGGGCTTTGTTAGACCGGTAGTATAATAGGGAGCGATCGAATTTAGGAAGTTCGACTTCTGACAATCGAGTTACGTCTGACTGTGCGATGGACACTGCAGAATTTGGTGTTTGACGTTTCCACTTCGGTGCGGGGTTGTATAAATTCTGTGGTGCCCGAATTTACGATGGGGAATGAAAGTGCTTCGTTGTACGAGCAGATTTAATCGATAGATCGATAGGGTGATAATGATAGCGGCTGACGGTAGACAGAGTTTGAGGAGATGTAAAATAGTCTAATGCAGCGGTGCTTAACCCGTGGTCTGCGGATTTAAATTCGTACGGCAGCGTTCCAATAAAAATATTAGGATGAATAGGAGTATGAGGATTTATTTATTTCTCCTTTCTCTTTAAATTTGAAAGCCCTTGAGGAGCAATTTTAAACGAATGTCTCACGCACTTTAGGACACCAAGTCTCCGCGGTAACTAAAGATATTTAAAGGGGTTAAGAACCGCCGGTCTAATAGATACAGAAAATTGTTATCAAAAGAGGTTGAAGACTTACCCAATCACGTGTGGGACGTCGATGGAGTGAGATGAGGCCCGCTTCCGATCACCAGCCATATCGGCGAGCCTAGCGAAATCAGTATCCTGGTCGGCCAACCGGGCGCTCTTACGTGACTCGAGCAACCTGACCTCGTCTATACGTTTGGTCAAGCTCATCGTCTGCAACAGGATAGACGTGTCCACGTGAGATCGAGTGTCACACCCGAAATTTCAGTTTCACTCGGCATTATAAAGTTACCCACTATGAAAATCCATTCACCCCTGTCTCGCTTAAAACCCATCACATACTCTGCACGTTAATTTCCCTTGGAACTTACTCGAATAATCTGCGGAAACTTAAACTCCTCTATTCCCGCTGCTAACGCCTCTAAAGCCATTTTGTCCGGGGTGGATTTTGAGCTTTGGCGCCTTTAAGCTAACAAACGTATGCATCAAATATTTTAATTTAAAAGAGTCGAGATGATTTTAAAATTAATTCAACATGGCAACTCACGTGCGAGTTGTTGCTAATTCGGTAGATGAAAATAGGGGATTGTTTTTAAAGTTGGTGCAAGACTCAGTGTTTGAACCTTTTCCAATTTCGTCCGCCTAAAATTCGTCACTCCTCAAAATTTGATGCTCTTCAAAATTTAAGGCTCCCCAAAATTTGATGCTCTTCAAAATTAAGGCTCCCCAAAATTTAAGGCTCCCCAAAATTTAGGGCTCCCCAAAATTTAGAGCTCCCCAAAATTTAGAGCTCCCCAAAATTTAGGGCTCCCCAAAATTTAGAGCTCCCCAAAATTTAGAGCTCCCCAAAATTTAGGGCTCCCCAAAATTGAAGGCTCCCCGAAATTGAAGGCTCCCCGAAATTTAAGGCTCCTCAAAATTTAGGGTTCCCCAAAATTGAAAGCTCCCCAAAATTTAAAACTCCATAAAATATAAGACTCCCAAAATTTGTCGCCCCCCAAAATTTATCAATCCCCCAAATTTTCCGCTCATTACAATTTCCCGCTCCCCGAAATTTGCCGCCCTCAAAAATTTGATGCTCCCAAAATTCCCCGCTCCCCAACATTTGCCACCCCCAAAATTTCCCGCCCCACGCTGCAGCCTACTTAGCCCATACCCAAATCCACCCCCGCATTTTGTGCAAAATAAAAACGCCTATTCACACCGCACTCAACTAAAATCGCTGTCCACCCAGAGGACTCGAAAGACTAAAACTAGCTCCGCGACTTGTCGCAGCAGCTTAAACAAACGCACTCTTGCGGTAAAGGGTCTGGCACCTGGCCCCGACCGAGGCAATATGACAAACAGCCTCGTGGCCGGATATCATTTTAAATAATTGCTATGCAGCCATTCGATCCGAGAAACGCGTAACAGTTAGAGAGAGAGAGAAGGAGAGAGAGAGAGAGAGAGAGAGAGAGAGAGAGGAAGAGAGAGAGAGAGAAAGAGCAGAGCGCATTATGGTCAATAATGAGAATCCACGAGAAATACGCGCGAGTTACCGCCTCGAATTCCTGCCCACGGCGTACGTATTCGCAAGGAGGAAAAAGGACGACTCGACGCCCATCCACTTAAACGTCCCGCAGGCTTCAATGTTGCTCGCTGATCCGCGAATTGGAGCGCGCAGCCGGCGAATTCTAATCTGCGCGTTAAACGTTCGAGGAGCGAGTTAACTGATTACCATTAAATATCGTAATAACAGGTGTGCCAGGAGATGCAGGTGAGCACCGAGACGCGAGGAACGAGATCGGTGGGGAAAAAAATCGGCATCTCCTCTAGCGGAGTAGGCGCGTTGAAAAATAACGATACTGTTAAGCGTGATAGATACTGCCAGCTGATCATTAGGGAAGCGCGACCTTTTTCAGCTGAATGTCTTCCGAGCGTATCCTCGCGTGGCAAGAAAAGCTGGCTAGTCTCGCTAGAAGGAAGCAGATTTCTCTCTTTCATCTCGGAATGTTCAACGCGGGAATTCAACGCGCGTTCTTCCTTCGACGGACGCTAGGAGGACCTCGAGAAAATGGGCTTGCTGGTTTTTTTTTTTTTTTTTTTTAGGAATAACGTGCTGACGCGTTCAGCCGCTGGTAGGTGATGGAATGTTTGCAGTGGGTCGGTAGCGAACCTGTTACGATAGAAATGAAGGAATACGCGGCGTCGAAGAATTATTAATAAGTCCTCGCATTGCCGACTGCCTTGAGAGAAATTATTCCATAGGAAAATATTCTTTCCCGTTACTGTGGATTTCCGCGTGCTCCTTTGAATAAGCGCTTGACTAACGGTGCCGTTTTATTCTATTCGAACGAGCGTTTAACGGAGCCGTATGTGCGATTCTACTAGCCACTCCTGCGAAACCTCCGCCCGCGAATGCTCCGATAACGCAGAGACAAAACACAACAGTCACCAAGGTAACTACGCCCCTCCACGGCGAGCAATCAATCCGGCCAGACAAATTTTCGTCGACGTCCCAGATATCGAAATTAATTTCCACCTAATCCACCGATCAGCCAGCACCTTTCCGGCCGTCGAGTACAGCTGTCGGGCTTATCGCCGATAGAATCGCTCGCCTGATATCGGTGAACCGAGTTCAGTCTGTCGCGCGTCTCTCGGTTCCTCAATTAAAACCCACTGTCCTTCTCTCTCTCTCTCTCTCTCTCTCTCTCTCTCTCTCTCTCTCTCTCTCTCCCCTCTCTCCCCCCTCTCTCTCACTCTCTCTCTCTTATCGCCCTCTCGATGATAAACGCGTCTCGGGCAAACGAAAACGGAGCAGAAGTCTGCTATCCATCCACGTAGCCAGAGTTTGGTTAATCGTGAGAGGAAGCTAGAAGAGCGACAAATCTACTCACGCACGGGCGTGGAAAGATTTTACCTATCGACTCGAACGTAGACACACGATTCCTTTCCCATGCCGAAGTCAGCTGACCCCGATTCCCCCCGGCCATTCCTCTGGGCCACGTATTTAAAAGCCGATTAAAATCGAATCAGCTCGCCCAGCCCGCAGCGAATGTTGAGCGCGACGAACGCCGCGCGTCTACTGCTTTCGTGCGGCCGTAATTATGAAACTTTCGCGGCGAATCGATTCGTCTCGGCCACTGTGGTAGCCACTCGCGAAACACCCCATTGCCGGCCAAGCAAGTGCGAATCAAGGAGCTCCTGTCAAGTCACCGTCTCCGAATCCCCCAGAAGTTCCCAGTCCCGTAGGTTCGGCAGGGGCCACCGAATGCGGAAGCCTGCGATCCGAGGTCTCGTTACCTCTGGGCCCTTCGCAC
The DNA here is from genome assembly GCA_963932335.1 of Andrena marginata. Taxonomy (NCBI): domain Eukaryota; kingdom Metazoa; phylum Arthropoda; class Insecta; order Hymenoptera; family Andrenidae; genus Andrena; species Andrena marginata. The sequence continues at coordinate 4,308,864 of OZ010660.1, forward strand.
AGTCGCTCCAGTGTCTATCGACACTGTCGACGAGGGAACGTGACACCGGGACCCAGGTTCTTGCGTAACTTTAATCCACCGGTGAATGCCAGGCGAACGAGTGTAGGAATCACGCGCCACTGAATTCGGCATGTAAATACAACGTCGTTGTAGAATGCCACGCACGCCATGGTCCGCTCGGGGATTCGGGCTCACTCGACGAGCGCATCGTTCATTCGCTGAAGCCTTCAATTACGCGCGGATGGCAATGACGCGAGAATCACGCAGAGGAATAGGGGGTGGAGGGAAGGGCTAAACGGTGGACAGTTTCGTGTCGGGCGGGCCAGAAGTTGGAGGAACGTGAAATATAAGCAGCTGCTAGATTCAGCTCCCTCGGGGATTAGCTAACCGAGCTGGGTTAACCGAAAACCACCCCCTTTTTCGCTTCGGCGTATCGGTGCGGTTAATTAAATGGGTTTACCGGGAGTTTCTGTGGGTGGGGACTCTTCCGGTGTGTTTCATGCGTTAGGGTGATGTTGTTTGACATTTCGAGGGGGTGGTAAGGTTTTCTTGGGTGGAAGACGGGATTTTGTTGCGGTGAAAGGAAGTTTCATATGGGAGGAATACTGAAGGTAGATTACATTTGAATTAGAAGAATGCTTGGGTAGATTTGAGGAAATTGCTTGGAGACATGAAGTGATTGTATATACAGTGAGGTGCATTGTTAAATTATATTAATTTCCACGGTTTTCATTCTTATTCATTAGAATAAAATTCCCACTTTATTAATTTTATCACTGTCAAAGAATGAAAACCTTGGAAATTAATATAATTTAACAGTGCACCCCACCGTTATTCTTCTGGGATAATTCTCAGAAATATTTTTTTCATTGCATTCTTTTGAACTAACTTCGCTTAAATCAATTTAATCTTTGGAATATCCCACTTCTTAATTCAATTATTTTAATTTCTTCCGGAATTACAATTACACGAAGATGTTACTCACTAATAAATAATAATATCAATTAAATTAAGATTTTCAATAATTATTATTCTTGGCATGGGCATATTTTACAATACTTCAAATTTTCAAATATTTTGGAACACCATTTCGTTACAACGATAGAATCTGTGTCTCAATTTTTTTCTAACTACAGGATGCCACGAGTTTTGGCTTGCGCGTCTCGTTTCTTGGCATAGCTACTTGCAAAGTCGAAAAATACAGAAAATCTCTGTGACACTAAACTTATGCACGGCGTCGTATATAAAAAGAATTTCTCTGTCCAGCACCGTCGCACCGTTTAAAGTGCACTGTTCGATATAAATCAGTTACGCAAATAACTGATTACTATAATTACAAGTAATGACCTGGTCCATTCTCGCGAATTGCCCAGAAACCTGACCCCCTAATTTGATCGAGCAGCAGAATTACAGGATCGCCCGCTAAAACAACTCCATCACTTGCCCCTAGAATGCCCTACTTGAATCATTCTACACGCCGCATAAATTTCAATTCTATCCAATACAGAACCCCTTCCTGCGTGCCGCGTAGCTTCGCAACGGTAACCTTTCAATAACTCTACCCATCGCGACGAATGTCTAAAAATGAACTTCAACTTCCCAATCCCAGCATGCGTTACCCAAAGAAGCCACATCCTCCTCAGCGTCCTCCTCCCATTGACCGCACATTCGTCCCTCCGTCATCACCTCGGTTCGCTCCCCCCCTCCACCCGAAGCGCAACAGCCCCGAAGCACCTTCGCGAAGCAATCGAGCCAACATGCCATTATACAGAAGCCGCTGCGACAGATCCTCCATCAGATCCGCTCCAACGACTGCGTTCCCTCAAACCCGAACAATTCGACCGGTGCTAGCCAAGCGCTCCCGAAACTACGACCACCAATTTCCACCGCCAATTACCGATTCCAGGCCCTCACTAAAGCGGCCGTTCGATAACGACCGCCCCCACCCCGCGTGCACGCGGCGATGAACGTGTGCCGGAGCATCGCCAAGGCCGACCGTACAGGTCCGACTGATTAAACATCCGGAAGCAACTCGATCCAACCGCGAGATCATCGAGAACTCCACGTCTATCCGAACCCAGGTTTCCCCACGGAGGCTCGGTAACTCCGTTGGGACGGGGTACCTAGATTCTTCACGGCTGAACCCTCTCCGCTGCCTAAAGGCCAAGCAGCAGGGGAAGACCGTTCAAAGGTCAGCCGGCCACGCAGCGCCGAGTGGGCGATTAAGGGCGCGCGCGGAAAACGTGGAACCGGAAAAAGGGTGGGGGAGGAGGAAATCCGTGGAGAACGTGGGGGAGGAAGTGGGCCGCAGGAGGAAGTGTATATCTACGCTCGAGGTCGCCATGCTCCGCGGCCGTGAGCCACGTGCACACGATGCACTCGAGCGCACTTTCACCAGGCTACTTTCAAATTTCTATCGCCTCCTTCCCTTCCCCCCTCCCGCCCGTCGCATTTTCCAGCGCGCTCGAAGCGCTACCGGCTCGTCCGCCAGCCCATCGCTCGCACACCCTCCGCCGCTGCTCGAGTCTTTCACGGCTAGGAGGAATTCGGTAGGCGAGGTGTCGTCGACCTCGCCGGTCCCCGGATCGAACTCCCACCGACCAGACATCGGCCGCACGCTTCCTTCTCCTCCGTGTGACAACAATGGTCGCGGTGGTTCGCGAACGCGCTTGCATAACCGTGGTTAGATAACCAGCCACGAAACTCGCGTCCAGTGACGTCACGCGGCTGGGCGACTCCGCGGAGAAGATTTGATCGACGGGGACGGGTCGGCCTGGAAGAGCTTTCAGGCTCGATGTGCCGTGGAATGCGGCACTCTGCTGACCGGCGGAAAAGTGCCGGTGAAAATCCAAAGCTGGCGAATTCTTCCGCCCGGTTGCTTACGAGGCAGCGTTCCAGACACGAAAATTCTGAGGTCGACGAAACTTGGTACTGTAGAGCATGCGGGAATACGCGAGGAGGAATCGCGGGACCTTGCAGGGGTGCACGTTTGATCCAAATCCGATAACAAATGAGCGATTTATTGCGGATAAATAAAAATAGAAATATTGATATTTTCATTGTAGATTATTATTTTGCCAAGAATAGAAATAAAAATCTATCCACTCAGTAACTACTATTTATCGTGGGAAATAATAATTAGCTTTTCAATGTTAAGCTAAAGCAATAATTTCATAAACAGTTTTATTTTTTCTAATTTACTACTCCGAGTTGGGAGAGATGGAGCTGCACCTTGTCGCAAGCTCCGCAATTCCGTTCTCTGCGGAAGTTGAATCTGACTGGAGTAAAATCGACCCTCGAACTTCTCGCGTCTTTTTACTATAACTTTAAGAAAACTTTAAATAGGCACAAGAATTAAAGAGGAGTCCTTGTAGAAAACAATCAAATTCTATATTATAACATTGCCATTCGAACGTAGAATATTCTCCAATAATTCTTTTCCTTTCAATTTTGCCACTTACAGCGTTTTCTGGAAGGACTCTTCAATTGTTCTGTTTCGTCAGAAAGAAAGAAAGTCAAAAGAAAGCTAAATTTATACTAATATGTTGACACGAAATATAGAATCTTCTTTAAATAGAGCCTCATCCTTATCTTTCCCTACATCCGCAGGAATCTAACGAATAGCGCGCAGAGGACTCGAAAGCAGAGTGGCTTAAGCCTCGATAAATTCGTGCGGTCTTCATCACCACGGAGCTTCGTTAACCGTGCCAGCTTCGGCGGCCAAGGGGCGATTGACAAAGTGAAATCGCCGGATTTCGTCGAGCAACGTAATGGTTCGCGCGGCCGGGGCACTCCTCTGTCTAGATTTCGATCTTCTTTTTGCTGGTCGATAGACGCTGGCGCGCTGCATGCCGGACGGAACCGATGGAAACGTGACGTTCTAGGCTCCGGAGGGGACGTCACCACTTTCGTCCGACGGCGGTGGAAGGTTGCGAAACGCAATATCGGGTGAAAGTGCATTTGCTTCATTTCACAAGGCACGCTCGGAGCGCGGGGGGCCGCCGAATCGCTGGGCTGAAGAGTTTCGCCGCGCCGAGGGTGTCGCAACGACAACGCCGTCTCGCGTTAAGCAACGGAAATCTACTTGTGCAACTGCACTCCAATTCGATGGATTTAAACGGGCCCCAACGACTCTCGTGCTCGACCCGCTGCCCCGAGCTCGCGGAGCTCTTCCCTGGCAGAAGAGAGTTACTCCTGCAGGATCAATCAAAATTCTACACTCGCAATTCTGCGGGCCACTTATGTACGAAAGTGAAGCGAGCGCGCGAAAATTGAAGATGGAATAAAGGCGACGCAGTAATCGCAAGGATCTATGGTTTACAGTATCTCTGATATTATTCAAGCCGCTATTACGTTAATAAACGCCGCGATTTTGCGCCAACGTAACGCGACTAGTTACATCACGTAACAGACATTACATCAACAGCAACTTCTGTGAAACAAGCCAGCAATGCTAATTTACATAAGTACACAGTAGCCAACAATACCACAAAGAAACGAGTCTACTATTTCCTATGAAATAGCAAATTTTATCATTCCACGAGTGGGAGCGCGGCTTAAGGAACCGCAGCTGAACAATCAATTCGATTTTCCAGCCGATCCCTTAACCGCCTCCAAATCCCCAATTCAAAGAACACCGTCCACGAAATAAGTGCCGTTTTATTAAACCCCCAATTATATTCCAAGCCGTTCGTCGCGCAAGTAGGAGCGCGCCTTAAGGTGGCAACTCGCGGCAGGCCCCCTAAACTGTCGCGCAATCGGCAAGGTTGCGCGCGATCTCCGCATACCAGGGCGCGTTATCGTCCAACGGAATTCGCGACGGGCACTGCTTGCCCCATCGACGCTCTCTGAAACACCTGCAATCGTCCACAAGATCGCTCCCCTTTTTCTTCCCCCCTCTCTCTGTCTATCGCCCCGTTTAAAAGCACTCGGTGTTAAGGTTGACCAGGACGGAATGCGACAGGCTTTCCGGCGAAATCGTTATGCCCGAAGCGGTCCAAGGCTTTTCCTGGTCTGGCCATATTGCCGTGGGACTGCAACGCGGACGGCCGGCCTCGTCATGAAGCAGGAAAGGAAGGCCGCATTCCATCAAACAATGATAACTGTAAACCCAACGCCGACGAATAAAGCGCGACACAACTCTAGCGGACCCCATTCGGCCGTTCATGGGAGACCCTCGCGGGCAACAGCCAAGCGATCGCTCCCTCGCGCGGTCCTGGACATGACGATCTCACGAATCAGAACCTTCGCGGGGAGCGGAGAGTGGGTTCGATCGAGGGCTCATGGCCAAGCTGAAAGAAGGCTTCCGAGGAGCGCGACGGAGAAGTGGGTCTGACGAGACGCAACATCTCGAGTGTGATCGTTGGCAATGGGTGTTCGAGGGGGCCTGTTATGAAAGTTTGTTTTCAAGCTTACGATCTCCTGAGAGGTTTGAACGGGCAAATAGTTTTCTTATGGCTTTTGTTTTTAGGGTATCGGCGATGATGGAGTAGCTTCCGTCTTCGAAACTTCCAAGAACGGAAATCTTTGGATACCATAAACTGGAGGAACATTGGCATGCTTTTATAATATTTTGTTACGTAATATAATAATTAAGATTCTTACATTTACTTCGAATATCCTATTACAACAATTTCTTTCCTTTTCCTTTTTTAATACACGTTAATTGACTCGAATGTTCACCCACTTTACTGTGCCTACGTATTTGAACTTGCCTCTAAGTCTCCGGAGTAAAGCCTCGTTCGCGTTAGTCAAGTTCACTGGCTTCGAGTCGCTTGAAATCGGTAAACTAACCTGTTATTCGCTTCACTTGAAATATCCTTTAAAGTTTCAAGCGAAGCAGAGAGTGTTCCGAGTTTTCTTGCCTCGAAATAATACAACCGGAACAATGTGAACGTACGCAGAAGTGTGAACTTAAGTCCACGTAGCGGCTTGAAGCCAGCGAACTTGACTAATGCGAACGAGGCTTAATGGGCTTTCCCTTAATTATCAGAATTTTCGAGAGAATTTGAATTTTCCCGGCTGGTTCACTTATTTATTCCATCCACGGTAGATTAGAGATCCCACGCGTCCCGCGGTATCATCGATGTAGATACATCGCCGCGTAGGCGATCGCAAACGCGTTTTCTTTCGAGCCTCGGAAGTAATTATCGATTCCGCCGAAGCACTGACGTCGGCAAAAGTGACTGCCGTGAAATTCGTAGCAGCGACCGGGCAGCTCGTGTCACCATTGTCCCGTTTCATAGCTATGGCTGTTATTCATAATCGCGCATAGTTTGAACACCTGCACGGGCACCGGTGTGCAATCATGAAAGGTCAACGTGGAATTGGTGTACACCTGTCCTCGATGAAACAAACCGCGAACGTGTACTTCTTCCCCGGCCTTAATTCCTAGCCGAATCTTGCACAGACTGTAAACGAACGGGAGACGTTTAATAAATTCCGACGGCAATTGTTCGAAATCGAAAATTATATTTTCCTCGACTCCAATGCTTTCGAAATCCTTCGACCGCAATAATCTCTATTTAACAAAAGCGATTTCTGGGTAATCGATTCTCAAACTATCTACCGACAGTCAATCGCTAGACTGAACACACCTGATAATCTCAAACTTAATATTTCCTCCAGCTCCCACTTTTCTGCATCGCTCTAAAAAATTCTGCTTACTACCAGCCCCTTTAATTACGAAACGCGACACGCAAGGATCGAAGAATTCGGCATGTCAAGCCAGCCACCGAAATTAATCCCGCCGCGCCCTTCGCTCCGCCGTTTAACATATTTTTTAATTATTTTCTATCTATGTACCATTTCTATTCCCTTCGTTTTCATCATTTTTCTGTTTCTAATTTTCGCTATTAATCCTCTGCGGGGTTTCTCTATTCTCTGTGTACCAAAGGAGTTTACGTATATATATAAATAAAAATAAATAATGCTAGAGAATTGGAAACATAGCGTTCGCACGTTTCCCTGACAATTAAAAGAGCCCTTAACAGAATGGAACCTGCCAGGGTTAATAGAACTGACACACCGAGGGAGCCCAATGGCGGGAGGATTGTTTAGGCAGCTGCCAGTGCCATTCACTGGCTCGAGCTATCATCGCGCAGAACGCCGCGAACATCGGCGAGAAAACGGCCACGTTCGCGAGGCCATGACCTCGATCGAAGAATGCGCGGAGGAGATTCGGTCCGCGTAACGGGACGCGTAAAATTCACTTCGGAGCCAGTTAGCGCCCACATTGCTTGGCGTCTTTCTCCGGGGACAGTTGAAAAATAGCCCGGGCTCCGGGAACGAGGCCGTTTCTCCTGGGCTACGTTACCGTCCCCGCGAAGAACCACGCCGGCGCGCGGTGTCCTTTGAAAACGGTAAGACCGGCGGTCGTCGGTACTGGGAACCTCGAGCGACGGTAGAAATACGGAAGCGCGACCTGGTTTTACGATAATCTCATTAGTTATGTGTCGCTCGATGCCGAGCTTAACCCTGAAACGGCAACCTTCGACTTCTCCCCTTTTTCGACCAATAGGATTTAGCATAACGATCGCGGGGCACCCTTTGTAGGCTTAGCAGTGGAAAGCACTTTGGAACGCGGCTTTCGCTCCTTCTTCCTTTTATTTCCAAGCTTCCGCTGGTAGGTTCCCCGCGACAGATACACTTTGAACCTTTAAACATCAACTGTTACTCCTCGCGGGCGGACCTTCGGTGCATTGAAACCTCGAGAAGCTCACAGTTAAGGTCGTCGCGAATAGGAGAAAGTAATAATAATTAATTGTTTAATAAATTTTTCTTATAAAGTATCGCCGCGCTGCGCTTCGCCCAGAATGCGCGACGGCCTTCATTCGGACAAAGGGCGACGTGAATATTAGCCATCGATAATAGTTGCTACTTAGTAATTCGATACTTGAAGGCATCGAGAAGTTCCTTGAACAACGGCCGCTCGGATAAGAGGCCGCCTCTTATCGATGTACGCGTGACGAGTGACTAACGAGGGAAGTTGAATCGCACTTGGAGCGAGATAAACGGGGGACGAAACGAGCGAGATAAACACGTGCCCTCGAGCGCTGCATTCCTTCGGTGAGAGAGTTATTCGGGGGGTTGACCGGCGGCCCGGCCGAAGAAATCGGAACAGCCAGTTGGTCCCCGCGAGCCTTTCGCAAGATCCGGGAACGTTGCTGATAATTTGTCCCTGACGTCATTCCGCGAAAGCGCGCGGCGCAGCTCGAGGAAGTCCCGGCGAAACGTTGGGAAAGGTTCGCGCGCTCTGACGTCAGCCGTAATGGCTTTAATTTCTTGAATTCCAACTCGGAGAGCTTCGCCGCGGCAACGTACAGCGGGCGGCCACCTTGTCCTTCGGCTTTCAGAATTGCGGCTAAGAAGCCGCGACGCTGGGATGAGAAGACTCTCCGACGGGGCGAGTAGGTTGAAGCTTAAGTCGCGTTCCCGCTTGCGCCAGATCTTCGATCGTTGATAAGCATTTTTTCGCGGCGATGCGGAGGGAAAGGTTTAGAGAAAAAGAAAAAAAATCGATGACCGAAGCGCAGCGGCAGTGAATCAATTATTATTAACTTCTACGATTCCCAGAAATCCGCGGCCGCCTTTGATCGGCGGGCTTCGTTTCGCGCTTAATGTCGCGCGCGGAAACGAGGCGTCGGAGCGGATCCGTGGATAAGCATTTACATCAGAGGGGCGATTATTACCAGTCGTGCAGCGAGGCTTTAGAAAAAAACAACGGTTACGTCATGCGAGGAAGGTTCTTGGTTATTTCTGCGCGTGGACGCGGTCGGTTTTCCTGGTGACGGTACGTCTCCGCTCGCAGTCACTGTGCTCGAGCACTGATACGAAACTGGGGCGAACGACACTCGGGACGATCGTCTACGAGCACGGCTGTTGGATGCGAAGGTGTCGCGTAGATTGCAATAATCTACGGCTCGTGGGAGTGGAAGATACTACGGTGTCTAGATACCTTAGACTATTTAGAGTACCTGATCCTTGAGTCGACGACTTTCAATCCGGGACGAGAAAGATGACTACTCCTTGATTCCTTCGAGGCTTGTATATTCCATTATACCGATCAAGTGACCATGGAAACTAATTAGGTATCTGAGTGATCACTGCTCAATTTTCAGGGACAATTATTAACAGTAGCCGAAGAAGTAATTAAATTGTCATAGAATAATTTATACTTTGAAATCCTAAAGTAGAGTATTATTTTTTAAGTACACGCGGTTGATTATTTGAACGTGTAACGAGGAGTCTGGCGGGTCTACCTAGCCTAAGGATAACGAAAATCATTGCCTACTTAGTTCGCCAGAGAGAGAGAGAGAGTCGCGCCGTTCTATTAAAGGAAACAGCTCGCCTCGTGTGCAATTAATCGCGCTGCTTTAATCGCACCTATCAAAGTGCAATTGGAGAATGACCTTTGTCATTGCCGCCGCGAAATAATACGAGCTGGTGATTCAGCCCATCCTTCGACACGCGCGTACCTTGTGTCCAATGACAGCTCCTTTCCCGCGAGATAACGCACGCCCCGTTTTGGTACCGCACATCCGCTTTGCACTGCATTCCGTTTACCATTTTCCATGCCACAATGCGGCGCTGGCCGCAGATACACTTCCCCGGGGACAAAGGATAATCTAAAACCGTTGCATTCCGTCCGGCGCGAATCACGCGAGCTTCCCTTTCAAGCTTCCCATAATCGACAGCGTAATCAATCCGCGAAGAGTTTCATCTCGCGCGAGAGACCGGCTTCCAGAGATCGGCGCATGATCCAGCGGCGTGGAAATCCGCGCAGCGAGGGGCATTTAAAAAAAAGAAAGAATTAATAAAATGCAAGGTTCAGCGCTGCGCGAAATTCAAACTGCCGCTAGGAGGATCTTAATAAACGAGACTCGCGGGGAGGTATAACCGTGACGTTTAATTGCACGGAAGTAAGAACTGCAATGAATCCTCTGTTGATAGTCGATTATACAAGACCGACGCGAGCTCCTCTTGCCGCTTTGTTGACCGTACAACATAGGAGAACGATAAACGCTAGTGGACGCTCGGTACTTATCAGTGCGTATCACCGGCTAGCAAGATATTAAAAGAGAATCGACCGTTGCGTAACCGGGGACATTCACGCGTTCGCCGTCCCTCGTCTTGGGCCCCGTTTATTCAGATAAGTCGCACAACAGAGAACGTGAGCTTCGGGCTTACCGAAACACGGCCTCCCTGATCCATCGCCAACCGAAGGACGCCGCGGCGCGAGAGCACGAAGCTTCTTAGAGATAAAACCCAATCAGCTGCAGCGAAATGAAGGGCACTTTCGATCGTACCGCGCGCCAGTACAGGAACAACGGGCAATTAATTAGTACAGCGATGCAGAATAAATTAACTGCGACCAGGGTTACAGTACTCTGGGATTAAAATCGATGCGGACAGGTAGCACCAGATATTAATACTCCCAGGTTACGGAGGCTTTCCACGAGACCGTTGAAAATTTCACCTGCAATTCGATTAGAAAATTCTGTATTGTAAAATTTAGAATAGAATCTTCCCATTTCCTATGGCATACTTCTTCGGGCTCCTAAAGCCTCGTTCACATTAGTCAAGTTTACTGGCTTCAAGTCGCTTGAAATCAATTAACCCTTTATTCACTTGACTTGAAATATCCTTTCAAGTTTCAAGCGCAGCAGAGAGTGTTCCAACTTTTCTTGCCTTCAAATAATACCACTTGAACAGTGCGAACGTACGTAAAAGTGTGAACTTAAGTTCACGAAGCGACTTGAAGCCAGTAAACTTGACTAATGTGAACGAGGCTTTAGAATAATATCGTTTCAGTTTTCCAAAAAATTCTAAAGAGGCCCCGACACACCTAAAGCTCCATTCCCCGCGCATCGACGCCGATTTCCGCGGCCCACAGATTGGTCAACATCGACAGCGGCTAGTTACGAGCAGAATCGGTTGTAGCAGAGACGATGTGCACCTTGGATCGCAGCACTCATCGCCGCCTTATCTAAAGAGGGCACGTGAATCGCGCTCATCTGGCCTCCTATCTATCCATCCGCCTCTCCCTCCCTTCCGCCCCCTCTCTCTCTCTCTCTCTCTCTCTCTCTCACATGGACTGGCACACGCGCTCGAGGTCCGTGGATTTCTTTGTTCCCCGCGGATCTATTCCCGTTCCCCCCGTGATCGGCGAGGCCGTTATTGGCCGGGTGCCGATGCTAATGGCGCAACCTCGTAATCGCGTTTCCACGTGCGGACTGCACCTGAACGTGAGTAACGAGCGTCTGCTAGGAAACCGGGCATGTAGGAATCTGGGAACGGAGGGGGCCCTCCAATCGCGGGAAAGGACAAAGCTTGGCGAAGACAGCCGCTTGCCGATCGCGTCGGTGCTGTTGCGTCAGGGAATCGATCGCCGTGATCTTTCGGGACGGACGCTGGATCGTGGCGCTGCTGGCGGAGGTCAGACGGGGGCAGCGAGAAAGAGATAGGGGTGGTTGTGTTGTCGAGGGGAGCGGGATTGGGGTTTCCAGAGGGAGATGAGAATTTCAGATGATATCAGCTGATGCGGTTGCTTGTGGTGACGCCTGTGGGTCAAGATAGACCCGGCGTTCACTACTACAGGGTAATCGACACGGATTAGGGAAATGCGGTGTTCGGGTGACTGATATGCAGGGGAACTGTGCAGGGTACTGTCTCTGGTGAAGAATAGTGATTTTCGTTATCCTCCAAAGCAGAGATGGGCAAACAATTATTTGAAATCAAAATTTGTGTAGGGAATTTTTATTTTCAAATAATTTTTTGCCCATCTCTGCTCCAAAGGATACTTAAGGGGCGAATCTGCGGTGAGATTTTACACGAGACTTTTATCTATCATGAGATAAAACTCTCAGGAGCAACTGAATGCGAAATAATGGAGACAGTCGTGAGAGATGAGATTTTTTTAAAATATATCGTGAAAGTAATGGCGAAATAATCAAGAAATAATATAATAATTAAATAATTGTCGCGTGAGATTAAAGTCTCGTTGCGAGACACGATAGTTTTTGTCGAATGGGGGATCTGCACCTTAAGGAAATGAGTTTTGCAAGGATTGGTAAATTCGTTCTCGCTGTGGCTAATTCTTCGAATGGATTTCAACCTATTCTAGTGGTAGGGGAGTCCGGGGCAAGTTGGTACAGACGAATTATTTCGACGCCGTATATGTGTGGCTCCATTTGAGCGAAATATGTGAACTTTGTTATTCCCCTAGTAGCACAAAATATTGAATGTACATACATCCAATATTAAAAAGAGGTTCGATCTCTTTTTGATATTTAAACATACATACAATATTTATTCTAGATTAAGAAGCAAATATATTTTCCAAATATGCTGGAAATATTCATTTTATATTATGAAAAAAATATTCTTTTTCAAATATAAAGTAAATATTTATTGAATGGTAGAAAGAAAACATTTTTTTCCGAATACTTTATTTTCTAAACCTTTATTTCACATTTTCAGTGTGTGCATATAATATTTAGAATCAACATTTTTTTCATATTAAAAAGTGGGGCTAAAAAATATTTTGTTAATATTTGGAAAAAATATTTAACCAATATTTTGTGCTACTAGGGTCAATTCTTTACTCCGATCCAGCGTGCGTCCGTGTACCTTGAGGTTAACAATCGTTTCTTAACTGTTTTCGTTTATATAGAGAAAAATTAAATAGCTTTGATGTATCAAAACTATCCATGATTGATCGTTCAAACAACATTTTTTCATTCATTTTGTATATATTTTCTCAAGCTTTCGCCTGCTATATATTAAAGAGGAAGGGCCAAAGTATACTTTGCCATATTTGGTATTAAGTAATTAATTCAAATAAAAATGAGAAAAAAAATTGAAAACAGAATAACGTATCAACTAGCCCCGGTCTCCCGCACCTATAGGGATAAAGCTTCAAAAACTATTACCTACTCACTTACAGAACACCCTCGTCAGAGGTGCTCAACTGGAGAAGCTTGCATGTAAATACATTCTACCGAATTCCCTATCCTCTCCTATTTTCCTACTAACTATCTTAAATTTTTACGAATTTCTTAGGCGACAAGTAATGCCATCTTTCCTCGAGAAATACCACCTCCTGAATTCATTAATTCGTGCCCAGAAAAATCTTCCATCGAACACGATCCCTCCCGCCAGTGTATTCCGAAGGTTACATACCGAATTAATTCAGACCGCCTGGCAGGAAATAAGGAAAATATTTTCGCCCGTTAAACCAGAGACCGCAGTGTCTGACAAGCTCGCTTCCAAATTCGGAATACTTTCCACCTCCCCCCGGTCCCCACTCCGTGTGCTCTTCAAAGTCTATCTTTAAACATTTTCGTCAAGAATTCGAGTCCTTAGTCAAAGTTCACTGCGCTGCAGCCGTCCGATCTTATCCGTATCTTCGGGGCACGGTACAAAGTCGGTATGTACCTCGAAACTCCGCGCGATACAATATTCAGCAAGGACGTTCGGTTTGAATCGCGATACTCGGAAGCTAGAAAGTCCAGGCACTATCGGAATCCACCACGAATGCTGTACGCATTTACCTCCAACCGAGAAAAACTAATGTGGAGCGACGTTTAAAAGAGTTCCAAGGGAATCTCCAGAAATAAGTATTTCTTCAGGATTCCAATCGGAAGAAGCTATTCTAACAATTTCATTTCAACGATTAATCCTCGCCTGCGGTCGCGGGGTCCGTTCCGATCCAACCTAAATATTAAACTTCGCGTGTTACAATTAGTATCTATTGGCTCTGGGTCCTCTAAGACCCGGTCCACGTTAAGATAGATTTTCCAATACGCGACTGGACGCAACGTCAAGAACCTCGAGGTCGATTATCTCGAAAATGAAGCGCAATATGAAAAAAATTTATTCCTTTCTCTGGACTTATTCACTCGTTATAAGTGAAAAAGAAACGGTAACTTTTTTCCATATCGTGCTTCATTTTCGAGAAAATCGACTTCGAAACTCTTCGCGTTGCGTGCATAAGGGAAAACCTACCTTTAAATGGGAACTACTTAGCGAGCGATATCATTATTCTCATGCTTCCTCGGTTGCTACGTATCAGTTACCGCCGCGTAGGGAACAGTACCTACTTTGGCGCAAAGAAAGAGTCGCGATGCAAAGTTCACGCAGATAATTGCTGTTTGCTGACAGATCAAGGAGACAGGCTAGATAATTGTGTCTCGAGGAACGGTCCGACGGTGCGTGCGCCGTGCACACCGGCCATCCCAGGCAGACTTTACCTTTCGGATTAGCCAAACATCGGCCAGCCAGCCCTCCGCTCATTGACAACTTGCTACGTAAGCGTTCTGACGCCGCGGAAAGTTCAGTCTTGTCGAAATCTTAGTCAGCGCACCGGCGATACCACGCGCGGTGACCAGTTCGAGTTATTTTACGACAGAGTCCCGGCCCCTCCCCCCTCTCTCTTTCTCTCTCCTTTCTCCATAGGAGCTCCGGAAGGTTTCGTCGAGCAAGCATAAACGTTGCACAGCCGAGCGATTTACCATTCCGATGGAGGAGTCGCTCGTTAGGCTCGATTATCAGATCGGTAATCATAATTAGCGATTGATTAACTCGACGAAAACTGCATGAGATATTTAGGGCACTTCTGATCTGAAATAAAGGACCTCCTCGAGCTAAATGAAGATATAGTGGGCATTTCTCGAGGTGCCATCGCGATTACTTCGGTGGTCTCGTGAATACCGAGATTACGTTTATCCGACAGAAATGATCGCTTCATGTATTGCAGAAATTAGTGAACTCTCGTTATCGCGTGTCGTTTATACACGAAAATGTAGCGTGATTACGACACCCGAGATCTTAATTAATTTAACGATTAATTCGACGCTCGGAGCGTGTATTTTTGGACGTGCTGAAAAATGGGATTTCGCGGATTGAAATCTCAAGGATGGGTTTTCGAATGGCACTTCGCTTGAAAAAATGAAAACACTTCGTTCGACCTTAGGCTGTCTACGCGCCACGCTAAACGCATACGACTGCTTATCTAGAAGGTTCATTGCTAATGCGTTTCCTTGACTATGCCAACGGCGCCAGGGCTTAAGAGCACAAGGAAGATAACGGAAGCGCCCGACGAGTCGATTGGAAAATTTCGAGAACGTTAGTCACGAGGATCCAATTCGATCCGCGGAGAATTGTTCCGCTGCCCGCGCATAATTTAATCTACCGCGGACAGAAGAAGAATTTCCAAAAGCGACGCTCCTCCAGTTCCGGAGATATGAACCAGGTTCCAGACGTCTGGTCCAGGACAATCGAGATAAACATCCAAGCTCGTCTCGCAACAGATAAATGCACCGCAAGGTGAATTCTTATTCGGGGATATACATAGAAGCATTGAATTAATTCTCGTTATATCCGCAGTGATAGAATCGCTGGCGGGCAGGGAAAACACAGTCCGAGGGGAATTAATCGATCGAAATGTGGTCAACAAATGTCGAAACTGCCCTACGTCATTTTCATTTCCATAGGTAAACACTCGTTCGCCGATAACCTCCTTATCAATGCGAATCGCCGATCGATGGAAACAGCTTGTTAATGCCATTCCTGTTTACGACAACCGGCGCACGATTCCTACATCGAGATTCATATCGAACTAATTGATAACGCGTTTCCCTCCCCGTCGACGCGTTTCAGCGAGGAGGACGGAGGCTTGTCTTGGCCCTTCCGCGATGAATATTAAGCCGGGGACCACGCGTGGGACAGCAACGGAATTTTAGGAGACTTCGCGTGGAACGCAGTTAACGTTCGATTCACACATGTAGCGGAATAGCAAGTCAAGGTTCGGCTGTGATAAACTAAAGCTGGGCTCCCACTTGTTTAATGTGGAACTGAATGTTTCGCACGGGGAATTCTTGAAACTGAATTGGAATGTCTAACAGAAAATGCGATCGTATCTAAATTTCGCAAGCCCGCGATCTGCGCCGCGCATCGACAAGTGGAATCGCTGCTTTAGGAATTTAGAATTGAATATTCAAGCTACTGTTTCGTTAGAAGTTGTAGATCGATCTTAAGACAAAGTTACCTTTGGAAAACGGGCCCTATTTAAATCCCTCGAGCTAATTCCGCGCTAGCAGTCGCGCACGTGGGAGCGCGGCTTAAGATCAGAGCCAGGCAACCCTCTGCCGCAGTTCCATTCCAAGCGAGAGAACGGTGTAGCGAACGAGATGAAATTGCAAATGTTATTGCGGTAGGACACGGTGGCTCTCTCCCGCGATACATTTTTTCCCCCCGATTACAGCGACCCAGGGAAAAGAAGGCGAGCGGCTGTTTGGGTGCGGTGAAAGCCGGAGAATGAAACGTCGCGTTACGAGCGAAAAATTCACGAACATCGGTTGACTAAATGATAAGGGGGGGACGCGTAGACAGAGAGGGGGAGAGGAAACAATACCCGCGACGCATTCGAGCTGATTGCTCGATAAGATCGATACAAAAGACGGCCTTGGTGGGCGGATTTAATCAAGACGAACGAAAACAATGATCTATGAGACCGGTATCGGGATTATCGCGCGATCATAGGACGGTCTTCCGCGTGGAACCGTCAGCTTCGCATAGCACCGCTCGCCGGCTGATAAGAGTGACAATGAAACTGCGCAGAAACGAGGAAAAAATACTCGCCGAGAGTATCGACGATAATGGGACTCTGCGCCAGTTGGGATCAGAAATTTTCTGTACGTCTCTCTGTCGTCACAATCGAGGGGGAACTGCGTGAGGCAATTATCTCCCGGAGATAAAGCATACATCGACGTTTCCCGAAACGTAAGCAACGATCCGCGAAACGATGAATCTTATCGGCGGAATGACGGGGAGCTTGTGTGCAACGCAAGTTGCCGGTCGTTCAAGGCAATCTCGAATTTCTGTAACTTTTTTTTCTGGGAACCACGGATTCCGTGCTGCGTTTCGAACGAATCAATAAAGAAACATTTGTCATTCGAATTGTTTATTAAATTTCAAAGACTGAAGGATTGCGAAAGATGGGACATGAAATATATACTAAGTACTTCCTCCTTTCGAAACTCTTTAACGATTATTCGAAGCATCCTAGATCATGGAAGCTACTAATAAGAACTTTCGATTCCTTTCATCTTTCACAATTATTTACAGTAATTCACGCCATGCTTGGTACCAAAATCGATCGAATCATGGTGCCCCAATCAAGGCATCCTACGCTTCCACCATGTTCGTTATCAATAGTCCCACGTTCCTCCCTTCATCGCAAATCGAACGGAGTGAAGCGACCAAATCGAATGGGCCAATTATTAATTACAAAGGTCCACTTCACCCGATCGGCATTCGCTTTCCCCCGTATCTCTTCAATATTTCCAGAAGATAGTTTAGAGTTTAGAAGAGAGCTCTATAGCCTCTCGCCGGAGGCACGATATTCGCCAAAAATGGTAAAATTGGTGAAATGGACCAGCCAGAGACGAACGAATTCAATCCCGGTCATTATTTACTACCCCGGGTTTGCGGGATTTCTTAAAGTCTATCTCGGGATTGGGTAATAGAAAAATTCAGTAATTAAAATGATTTATTATGTGTTAAAAGTCTAAATTTTTATTTAAAGTAAACAGACTAACTTTCTATCATTAATCTGAAACATAAGCTAAAATCATTTTTAACAATAAAAACAGTAGAACAATGAATAATAACAAAGTCTCGATAAGTAGATAATATCGGTAAACCATTATTGAAGATTTTCGGAAGTGCGAACGAAGGAAGAGCAAAGCACCTAAAGTACATATCTACAATGTTTCGACTTTACGTGATCAGACAAGTTTCGATTTGCGATTCGCGCGATTTCGAGATAACGGAAAGTGAGAGTTATCATTGTTAAAATAAATATAGTTTAGTCAGTCACACGTGACTTAACATTATTATTTAAATAAATCATTATTATCATTGTTCTTATTATTACAAAATGACTATGTTTATTTGTATATTTTTTAGGTGTTCATAAAGTAATTCACATTTTTAAAAAATCCCCAAATCCTCGAGGTTAATTATATCAAATCCCGGGATCTTTGGAGTCGAAAAAACAGCCGGGATCCCGCGTCCCGGGATCGAATTCCCCGCTCGTCAGGCACGAGTGACGGAAATCGCGACGGCAGAAGCGGCAGGAATCGTGGAGCAGCTGGACGGCCTGATTGTTCCTCCCGGTAGAAACCGGCGATCGGTGTCACTGTGTCGAGCTGCTGCCGGTGACGTCACTGCTAAACACCGTCGGCAGGCCCCTACTCCGTTCGCCGCGGTTATCCCCGACACTTACGACACTGAATAAGGAACGAACGAGCGCGGCCGATTAGCAGCTGGCAGATAATGTTGCCGCGTGCGCGCAAAAACCGGCGAACAACGAAGCGCGCGCTCCATTGTCCCTGGCGGCGTTCGGATGGGGAAACGGCAGGCCGGGGCGGCCGTAAATGGGACGCGAAATGAATCACTCCGCGATGGAGAAGTTGGCCAAGGGTCCGTGGCCGAGCGAAGTTCGCCCGGGGATTTATTTACGGCCGAGGGTTCGGGCCTTTTAAAGAAAGGGTGCGCGGTAGGACTTCTTTCGAGGGTGGACGTTGCGTTTTGGACCTCCCTCGGGGCGGAATGCTGTACCGAAACCTTCTCCGTGGTTACGATATGACTTCTTTAGACAGAGAATTTGTTTTGGGACCTTTTTCGACGTGGCGGCATTTATTTCCAGTACTCGAAATCCGGAAGATTTGTGATGTCAGGGGACGCGGCTGATCGATCGCATATCGCTCCGTTCGACGGCGGTCTATTTCAAACGAATGGTGACGTGGAAACGGCTGGCAGCCGCGAGTGACGCTCGCTGAGTAATTCCTCGGTTCCGATGGCACCGACACTCTTGTCATCGGCTCTTCCTACTATCTGCGCGTCACCGCGCGGCCGCACGTCACGCGCGGCCGTCGCGGAACGTCGACGCGGCTGTTGTTCAAATTTGCACGAGGCCTGGGAAACGAACCGGGCGGCCTTAAATCTGCCAAGTGCGACACGGCCGGCGCGCGAATTCGAGGAACGTTGATGCGAGAGAGAATCGCGTGCATGGGATTGATCGCGAGAGCAACGGGGAACTTACGATTGGCTATTCTACTCGCGAAGGTTCGAAGGAAATATTGCGAGGAGAAATATAGAGTCTAAACTAGAAAATGGTTTTTGAATTGGAGCAGGTCCAGCGAGGGACTAGTTTAAAAATTAGATTAACAACGGAACATCCCGAACCCAGAAATTCAAAAACTTCTGAAACTTTGTGAATATTTAGGGAATCTCCTCCTGATTACAGCACAATTTTTATTTCCTGCCCAAATACACTCTAAGGGGCGTAATTGACCCATGAAATTCCGGTTGTCTTCCGATATTCTGTTATAACTCGTGAACTGTAAAAGAATTTTTTTACCAAATGATAAATCTAATTAATAGAAGTAACATTTGTCTTGAAACTTTTTTTCTATCTCTTAGTATTTCTTAGAAACTTTTTCTAAGGTAAATTTCACCTCCTTCGAGTGAATTTGGGCAGCAATAAAAAATCGCGTTGTAATCGGCAGGAAATCTGCTACATACTCACAAAGTTTCAGAATTTTTTGAATTTCTCCGGTTGGGGATCTTTCCTCGTAAGAAATCTACGCTCCCTCTCGGAGGGAAAATTCTACGCAAGATACTTTAACAAATTCCTAGCGCCTTCAATGATATTCCTGAGGTATCTAAATTGATCGTGGAATTGAAGGAACACCTGTTCAAGCAGAGTTATATGCACATTCGATTTCAATTCTCAAAGCCACTCGAGACTCGTACTCCAACAATTTGAAAGCCGCCTGATGAAGATCGTATGGGAGCGGGTACTTACAGAGAACTGCTCCCATTCCTAATATTTGATTTCTACCGGAGATCATAAAAAAATTTCTCTGAGAATCAAACGGATGCGAGGCGCGATTGCTCTGGTATTTCCGTCTGCCTTGCCTCTTAGGTGTTTCTCTCCGTTGAGAGAAGGTACGTACCAAAAAGCAGGTCACGCAACGGTGATAACGGTAATCCGTAGAAGCCGTGGTGCAACGTCGTCCACGTGGAAAAGCAAACGAAGAAAAGCGTGCCTTACCCACTTATCTCATAAATTGCAATACTACCGCTTGGTTAGCTTTGTACTGGCTCCAGGCAGTAATGACAGCCTGGGTCCCCCCCCCCCCCCCCGCCGGATCACTCTTGGCATTACCGAGATAGTAATTTGGAAAGTCCGAGCTGAATATTGTGGTTTTCGGGCAACTCGCAGTAGCTTATGACGAATCGTAAATCCGAGATAATTTTAACAAAGCTGGAGACAAAAGAAGTCCCGTACGTTAAGTAAATAATTTTAAGTAATTTGAAATTTTCGAAAGTGACGTCGAGCCACCTCGATAAATGGAGTGCTAGCTATACTCTGCGCGAGGTTCGTCAGGAGACATTAAACAAAGGAAGTTTATCGTCCAAGCGAGGCTTACTCATTCATCGAGTATGCTTATATGCCAGTTGCTCGTGCGAGCACGCGTATACGCAGATGCGGTAGCGTTTGCAATTATCCGACGTAGTCTAATATCAAATGGGTACATATTCTGCTTTCGTTACGCCTGGCAAGCTCCTTTCAATACATATTATACTGTTTCTTATCAGAAGCAGAGAGATATCGATGTTTCATGTGCAACGGGGGCCTCCAATGACCCCGGAAATCAAACGTAACAGAGTTGAAGTTAAGTCAGTGGTTCCAAACTACGACTCACACTATCGTCCATTCCCCGATCAATATTTCACTTTCAATTTATGCGAGACACAATTAAGTACGTCAAAGTCCAGTAAAATAACTTTTCGTTTGTAACAGTAAAGTACAGTGGTGGTGAAAAGAAAGTCCGCTACGGTTCAGATACAAGGGCGTCCGGAGACTTCTTTCCAGGCGGCAACTTTGAGACGATGGTAAAGAGAAATATACCCAGCTTGCTATTTTTAAACTATTTTGTAGCGCCAATTTAATTAAAAATTTAAGACCGAAATTTATAAATATTCCCTTTTTTAGTATAAACTTAATAAAGATCGGTTTTGAAAAATAAACGATTTTTTGCCAAAAGCCAGGGGGGCAACTGCCCCTTTTTCCCCTCCCCGTGCGGACGCACATGCCTTCCAATGCATTACTATCGATCGAATTATTGTCTTTCAACGAAAAGATATTTTTCGTGTACAATTATAATTATAATTATGAACTCAATTTGTGTTTATTTCTGCTTATGTATATGTAGAAGATTATATTTAAGTTTCTAGAGAATAATTGGAAATTAAAAAAAAATGAAAACCGACTTCGAAAAAATAACAATGCACTAAATAGTAAAAAATAATTTTTTCCCTTATTTAATCTAAGACACATATATTTTTTAAGTCGACGCCTGATTTATACAGTGCGATTTTGAAAAATAAGCAATTTTTTTTTACAAGCCAAGGGGAGCAACTGCCCCCTTTTGCACCCCCTTCCGGACGCCCATTATATGCATACCACTAGTCTACTCCGAGGCAAATTCCCAATCTATAATATATAAATTGAAACCACAATTCCTGCAAGTACCTACAGCAAGATACCCATCGGTACCGAATTAGCCCCCCAAAAAAAGTTTGACAACCGTCCTACGATTAACTATACTCCAGGATCCGAGTGAAGTCGATGCATCGTCGCCGAACATTCAGCGAACGGTACCGCGTACGCGTGCGTGAGAGGAGAGTAACTCTCGATCCAGTTCGCGCGCGTTTATCGAAAGGCGAGAGTGTCAACGTTCACCCGCGCGAAAGTGAAAATCTGGGTCCGCGCGGAGCGCAGGCGAGAGATACCGCCACGCTCGCCGATTGTCGACCAGCGACGGGGAAAGAAGGATGGCGCGAGGGACGGGGAAGGGGGTAGGGTAAAGGCCGGCCCGCGGCGGTATCTAGGCTGCGACCTGCTTCGCGATATCATTTGGGTCATTGTGTTTCAGCCGGGTCCAGCGAAACCGGGTGAACGCGGCGCAACGCGGCGCGGCCCGCCACGCGCGGATCCCTGCCTCGCGAGAAGCAGGGGCGCGCGCCAGCGTTATGCACCTTCCCGTGTCCACGCATGTGCGTGCCCCTACGCGCGCGATTGCCGCGCCATTCCGCCCCGGCCGCTCTCGTTATATCACAGGCGACGTTGCGTAAAACGTACGCTGGCAACACGCTCTCCTCTCCGTTACGGAGTATCGTGGCCGCCTTTCGCCCCTCCGCCTGGCCCCTTTTTAAGCCTGCCCCCCACCCCCTACCCCGCCGGCCCCCCGTTAACCTCCCACGACTCCTCTACCTCCTCGTTCCTTCTCTTTACACGCGGCTCAACCATCGTCGCGCGAACTCTGACGCTCGTAAGCATCTCCGCACGCAGCGAAAGTTTGTTTTCATTTTTGTTTTTTTCACGCGCTCGGCACCACTCACGCGCCGGTAGCAGTGCCGCCGAATCAACACTTTTGGAATAAGCGCGCATACAGGCGGACGAATGGTAGCCATGGTAACGGAGATGAATTTTTTTCCCGTTGGCAAGGAAAAACTGCCCCGAAATAGACACTTAAGTGTCGTCTTCAGCTGCGACGATGCAAATAGTATTTTATATGCAACTTGAACCCGCAGCGTATTCGCCCATTGATACTTTTCGCATCGTCGCAAGTGACTTTGGGTAGGATACCCTGTTATCTAGCGGTACTAACTCAGTATTTAAAGGCTTGTCAGAGGATCCAGCTATATTACAGTTACTTTGATCTTACCGTGTAACTAGCCGAGGTACGCCCGCTGTGTTCTGCCTCTCGTAGGAGTAATTTATTCATCCATCTTGTTAATTCGTCAGACGCGTCGTATAGGTTAGCCCGCGCCGCCACCTACTCTCGACAGCTGTTTTCTTTTTTTCTTCGCCGGCACAAAATCATTTAATCGATGGCGCAGAAGGCCGTCTAGCCCGCTCCACATAGTCGCTACGTTGTTGGAAAGTCACCGGGCAGTGAGAAATAAGAGCGACGCGGCGACGTTAGGGAGAAGGAAACGAAGAGGCCCGATGGGATACTCGCGCGCGGGAGAGCCTCTCTTTCTCCCGGCAACGCGGTAACGTGGCCGCGCGCGAGCCGGCATGGCGCGTTACGCTGGCGTTCGCACGGGGACGAGCGGAACGTGACGCCTTTCCTTGTGAATCTCGCGCGTGGAACGCAACCGCCGGCTTCCCCTGGCTGAGCGACCGGCACCTTCTCGACCCACTTTTCTGAGAAAGGCCCGACCTCGCTTTTCTCTCGGTGCAAATACGCGCCACTTTTCCTCGCGTCCTTGTGTCCTATGCAATACCACGCGCGAGAACTAAGTTTTCGTACCGCCGATCGCCCGCCTACGGGGGGCAGCACCATCGGCCCATGCGAGCGCACTCCTCTATGGTAGCGATAGAAACGTGCCATATTGCGTTCGGTTTACCATACGCACTCGGGGTTCTATGTACCAGCGGATGCTTCTTAAACCTCGACAGTCGAGCCTGAATGTCTGTACTGTTGCGAAGAGATGCTGTTCTCGTTGAATCGTTGGAGCAAAGGGAAAGTGTTGTGGTATATTATGGTCGCTTGCTTCTAAGAAGCCCGATTTATGGTGTGAAATTATGCGCAGTGGGGGGCGAGTGTTGGTTAGAGGCAGTCCTGCATCGCATTGTTGGCCGCGTAACAGTTGATAGTTGTAAACTATCGGCGTGGATTGTTAGAAAGTCCCGGAGGACTTAACCGATGCATATTCTACCATATGTTACCTCCGCACACGTACAAGGTTACATTATCGATCATAATTTACGGCGCGTGCTGCATCGTTACGTCAGTGCGACTCGTTTACGAGCCGATAGTGTCGGGTGGGGGAGACGGGATTCATAAACTTACGCGCGTTCTGCCCGCGATCAGCTGTTTTCGCGGAGTTTCCTCTGATCTTGCGAGAATGAAAATGAAATTTCCGTTGCCGCGGCTCGAACGCCGCGTGACAAAATATCGCGAAAATTCGCCGGACCGTTGCGGGAGATGTTTTACGATGGAGTCGAGTGTCGGTGGTGGGGGAAGTTTCGTAAACAACCCATTCCCTACCTTTCCCTACTTGCACGGAAGCTTTGAAACAGAAGATTTCGCGACAAGGAATACAAGAAAAGGTTCAAGTTTAATAGACAAAGAACATTACGATAAGATCGCGTAAGGAATATATATCAAAGAAATACGTGGATATATTCAACTCCGAGTATCTAAGCATGCTAAGCCTTCAGCGAAAGATATGCATGAAGGAAAAGTGAGACCTACGAGCCGATCTCATCGGCCCATACTATATTCTCGCGACCAAGGGCCCACGCTTTGGCACCGATCTCGCGCGGCATGCTGATTCACTTTCCCGCGGACAATGAAATTTCGTTCACGGCCAATACTGCTTAAATGCCGCGACCGGGCCCGTGGAAAGGTGCGCATAACACGGAGCGTGGGCGATTCGCCGAAGCCGTGCCACGACCGGCTCGCGTTCCCGATGGAATCCGCGACGGTCGATTCCGGGTAATTGTAGCGGCACGCGCGTCCCATTTTCCAATCCCATGCCGTCACGTCGTCGGCTCGGCGTGCAGCTTATTAAAAGTCCGCGCGTCTCGTGCGTACTACGCGGCCATTTCGACCGCGGAGCCTTGCGCGCGCGATGCATATGCATCACGCTGCCACAGACCTGTTCCAATATCCAAGGTAATTGTACTCGAGCGTGCTAATGATTGCGACACGGGCGCAATCGCGGTAAACCAAATCGAGGAGGGGAACGGGAGGAGAGAGAGAGGGGGGAGAGAGCGTGGAGTATGGGCCGAGCAAAGAGAAGGCGTTGCATTGTAAACTCTATGACCGACTTTACGAGCGATCGGCTAGGATGCAGTGCCTCCAACGGCCGGTCGCCGTAGCTAGCAGCCATGTTGTTTCCAAACGCCGAAATCAAGCTCGCAGCACATTTACGAGGAGAAAGGTGAGGCGATCGTTGTTTCGCGGGCAATTATGTCATAACTTTCGGTGCCGTGTCTCTCTATCTTTCTACAAGAGAATATCATACGGCTGTTTAAAAAAAAGAAAAGTATCGTAATTAACCGTTCCCAGGCCGCCATACGAGCCCGAGACACTCGACGGTAGGTAATTCTTCTGGTTTCGTTACGCAAAGGAATCTTGCCTCGGATCCCTGTATCGATCCACGCTTTTCTCCCTCCCTCGTGCATATTCGATTTTTACCGGACGGGTCGATGCTAAACGGACGCCCATTTTCCGAACCGGCCTTTCCAGGATAGCACACGGACGTTTATCTACTGTTCCACAGATTGTAAGCTGCCGTAGAAAATTCCGTGGCATAATTACGGAGCAGTACCCGGAATAATTGCATGTATTAAGATAATAAAAATAAAAAATAAGAATCTGAGGCCAACAGAGTTTCGATCAGCAAGCTTTCTTGGCGATATTACTCGGGCCGGCTATGGGAACAGATTCTACCGTTGATTATAGGAATTATACGATAAAGGCGCTGCTCGCGGTATGGAACGGCAGCGATAGAAAAGGAATATTGTATTTTATAACGCGGAGCGGTTGGCTGCGATCGAGAAGTGGCGTTTCACGGTGGTTGCGCCGCCTCTAGTTTCCACTCGGCGACATAGACGGGCACACGGACGCCGGCCGGCCGGCCGGTTCGTCGCTATAGGTTAATACTTATGCGGAGTGGCCATCCGTGATCCATCTTGCGTAACCTATTTACCGGCGAAGTGGTACAGGCACGTATGACATAATCCCGTGCAGCGGAGCACGCACTGTAGATCCCGGCCTGTTCGGATACTATTTTAAATAGCCGAGGCGCGCCTGCGCCGTGGATCGAGCCGGCACGCCGACGCGCGGCGTTACGCAAATTAAAGGTACGCGAGGAGAGCCGACTGAACAGGGGGCATAATCCTGCTTTCCAATTTAAACACATCGTTATATCAACCTACCAACGCGATACAATTCTTTCAGCCGTATAAATTTCCACCTTGCCACACGATTCAAACCTGTTCCGCACCATAACACGCATTCCTAATGCACGTACAAGTCAGGAGTACAGTGCCGAAAGCCTCCAAGCTGCATAATCCTCGCAGGGATTGACCACAGACTTCACCTAACGTTCGGCAATTAATTAACTTCGGCGGCGATACTACCTAATCTCAGACATATTGCAAATCGAGAGGAGACAGAGGGAGATGGAGGTACCGTCGAAGAGATTGACCACCTGCTGCAGCGCAACCAACTAGAGCAATGAATTATTACACGCCGGGTATCGGCGGGCTGTCAGCAGCTGTTGGATGGACGCCGGTTCTCCGAGCGGGAGGAGTCAGGCGCGTGGAAGTTTCGCCGGGCAAGTTCGGCCCCGAAGAGATGCGAAAAAGGAGGAGAGGCGAGTGGGAAGATAAGGCGTATTTACCGGAAGTGCGAGCGGTCGGGAAGATAAGGGGCGCGAGGATCGGCGGCGCTGCGAGCAGAAACATCCGCGTAACTACGTCATCCGCTGGACAAGCCCAGCACGCGTACCGGGACTTGTTTACATCGCGCCGGTTGTCGCGGATGCGACCGTATGTGTATACATATAGCCGAGGCCAGTTAGGAAGCGCTCGGTCAGCCCAGTGCCGTCGGGGATATCTATCTTTGGATCCGCGCGCACAGCCGGCCGTGTACGTGAAGGGGGCGCGCGAGCGCGGACCCGTCCACCGGGGCGGTGGAATCTCTTACTCAATCGTCTCACGCCCGTGCCGATGACCAGTGACACCGTTAAACGCGGCCATTATTTCGAATGCGCCCCGCGGGTCGGATATTTCCGTGGTGACCGTAGATAGAGCCGATGGATCGCGAGCGTAACGGCAGCCCGAGAGACGCACTCCCGCCGCGGAACGTGTTACACGTACAATGTTGCGCGTGTACCTTCTCGCACCCGCGGAGTGAAATGCACGCGTCAGTGGCTCTCAACTCTCTCTCTCTCTCTCTCTCTCTCTCTCTCTCTCTCTCTCTCTCTCTCTCTCTCTCTCTCTCTCTCTCTCTCTCTCTCTCTCTCTCTCTCTCTCTCTCTCTCTCTCTCTCTCTCTCTCTCTCTCTCTCTCTCTTTCTCCCTGCTGTGCGACATCCCGGGCGCTGGAAGCACGCGCGTAGCGAGCGTTCAAGTGACTCGATCGCGGAACAATCGGTGGCTTTGATGACTAGCTGCGATACAACGAACGCGAAGCACCGCCGAGAAATTCCTTTGTCTTCCGGTTGCGAAAACCCTCGGCCGAGAAGCGAACCGCTTGCGGAGTGCGCATTACTCCCTCCGGGAGGGGGGGGGGGGGGGCAGCGGCAGCTCGAAAACTACCATTTACGCGTGCCCGCGCGAAAAGATAAACGCTGGCCCGGTATTTACCGGTTCACGCTTCGGTGAACTTGGACGTCATTGAAAGTCTCTAGCGTGTTGCATGTGAAAACAAGCGCTGACGCGGGAGACCGCTTGCGTCAAGGTACGGTAGCCGGCGCATTAATTGTGACACCCTGCGTTTAAAGGTTATTAAGAAGGGTAAGAAATGTCAGCCCCTCCCAACATCCCGCCTGTTATAAAAGCGATCTACGGCGCGAGCGTTAATTACGCGATATAAACGATTGGGATAAATACTCCCGGCACGTTCGCTACACACTGCTGCCGGTATATAACGTTATGCGCCGAGTGCCTACCGTAAGAAACCACCCAGCGATGATTTCTCGATCGCGCGCCAGCCGGGCGAGCCGTTGGCCGAGCGTGAAAACATCGGAACCGGACACTTCGGTTTGACCAGATCCGGTTGATTTTCCCCCCCCCCCCCAGCGAGCCGTGCGGCAACGTTTCCACGAAATGGAACTGCGGTCACGCCTCAGCTACCTAACGGAGGTAGAAAGATATTGCGCTAATGCGTTCCACGTGGGGTCACCACTGGTAGCCGGTGCACAGGCGAGCAGCGCTGCCCGTGCTCGCCTCGCGCATAAACCGGGGCTCTCCCGCAATACACGGCGCAGGCAAGCGCTCGCCAGTGCCTCCCATTACGCATCTAACCGCGCCCACATAGCGGTATCGGGGCAGCGTGTATTTCTTCGCTACGCCTGACCGACCGTAATAGCCCTATCCCTAGTTTTATGGTGTATTTATTGCGTTGCCCTCGCCACGATTTTCTACGAGTCCACGGGAACGCTCTCGCGGCGCAGGAGCGCTGGCGCGAGTAAGCCAGCGTGTACCCGGTCCGTAACTCGAGAAAGGCGTGTCGAAAATCGCACGGCCGCCGGCGGTGGATCCGCCACGAGGCGCAGCCATTTCCTTCTCCGAACCCATCCGTTAACCTGTTGTTCTCGTCTGCTACGAGGGATAATATATACCTAACCCGCTCCCGCCAGTTCTCCTCCACCGTTTTTACCCTGGAATATTCTCGGCGATCGCCGGATCCCCGCCAGCGAAACGGATTTCGATCGCCACCTGGTTACGCCGCCGGGCGGCGGTGCGGAGTGCCCCGCGCTCGTATCCAGACGCATCGTTGCAAGGTAACGCGTCCGTCCTTCTCTGTCCCGTCTCGAACACGGGCCAGAGGAGCGTGTCTCGCTCATGCGCGCCGCGTAAATGGAGCATCCACTCTATAGTCCGCTTGCGGAACGAGGTCACGAAAATTAAATTTTCTGATTAACGGCGCACGCAGCGCGCCCGGCAACTCCCCGGCGCCTGTCAACGCCGGATCCTTGCGTTCCCTAATAGCCGCGGATCGGGCCACTGTGCCAAACGAAGAGGAGGAAATAAGCTGGCTGGAATTCGCCGGGCGTGCCGTCGGCACAGCCGGTGCCGCGTTATCGCCGGCGAGAAACGCATTTCCCCGCTCTGGAAAGTGGTCTATCGGTGTGGGACACCGGCCTACGGAGGAGCCCGGCTTCTGCGCGTGCGTGTACCAAGCGTGCCTGATGCACGCTCTAACCTGCTCGGATGCAGCCAGATCCGGCGGGTGTATGGATGACGTATCAAACCTCGTTGCACTTAACGTGCCCCACTCGCCGAACCTTTGTTCAGTTTTCTTTAGAAGAATTTTCCGACGTTTATGGAGGATAAAAAAAGCCATCGCGAATCTATTTTAAGAAGCTCGAAACAGCGAAACTGTTGCACGTAAATAAAAGGGAAATTTCGTTTCGGTGAATGTTAAGATTGACTATCTATTCGAATTTCCAATTTTTCTGCATTTGACGATCCTCCTATAGGGTACAAAAAACTACATCTCGAAAATATGTGACCTTAACCCGAGAAATTCGAAGGGGCGACAGAATCGAGATTGGATATAGCATTCTCTCAAAATCGACTATTTCTAATATACTAATTTATCCAACTTTCCTCACATTTCCTACAAACATACTTTTCAAATATTTAAAAAAAAGTCTTTCAGATTTCAGTAATCGTTTCCTTTAAAGGCTCATTGCGAACAGCCACGTTCAAGTTCATACGCGTCGATCGCAATTTCCGTGTCCTCAAAGTTCACCGATATTATATTGCACGTTCCTTGTATCAACGTTTTCTAACCTAAGAATATCGAGAACAGTATTGGCAACTTCAACCTGCCCACCTAACCTTCAAAAAGCAATCCTCCACCGACCGTCGTTTCCCTACGTTTGAACATTTTCAAACCTAACCTAAATACATCCGAAAGAGTCGACAATATCCTCCCTCACTTCCGGTTCGCATGTAGATCGCTCACCTCTTGCCCGTTCGGCGCGATGATGACGTCCACCTCGTCGAGGTGCTCCCGATGCTGCGTGACCTCCGCGTGTATTTCCCGTCCGTTGTACGTCAGATAGACCTTCTGACCGGGCACAAGCCGCGCGGTGGTCACGGAGCCGAAACCAGGCCCGATCAGGTCGCGGTCGGAGTACTCGGTGCTGGGGCTCGGTGGGCGACCGCCGGGCACGGAGTCGAACCGCACTGAATAACGAGTCTTGGGTGTAATGCTGAGGCCTGACTCGGAGGCGGCCGACGCCGGCGTTTTCACCGCGTGAATGACGCCGCTGTAGTACTTGCCGTCCTCGCCGGGCGCACACACTCTGGTGCCGATAATGCTGCGTTTCGCCAGCCTCTTGCCCGTCGACATTATTCGTGGGGTCCGCTGTTGGACGACTTCCTGTTGATCAGCCGGATCAACGGCGCTGGATCGATAGTTGATTATCGATCGATACGCGTTACGTGTCGACGCGCGTGCACTGAACCTTCACGGGTCACCGCGACGCACTATCTTCGTTAAAGTTCCTTCCACCGAATTGTCTCTCATAAATCTCATTTGCACGCGTTACTTCCTCCTCTGTGTTCCGTTCGACTCGTATACCACGAAAGAGACACTAGCCCGGCACGCGAAATGATAAACAATGATCGATCACGCCGCGAGACGTGTTAATACCCGTGCGCGCCGATCCGCGACAGTCTGACTGCTAGCACACACGTGGCAGACGATGCAAGTAGCGTGGCGATCGATATTGTACGTACGAATCGATTGGATGCAATCGAATACGCACTCCCGGAAACGGGTCACCCGGCACGTTATGTCGATTTGATTTTTTATTCTCTCTCTCTCCCCCCTTTACGAGCTCGTTTAAACTGGCTCGCCGCGCGTAGAGGATACGTCTTTAAAATTTATGTCATCGTCACACGAGAGCCTCCGTGTACACACCGGCTACCGAACGGCAGCGTTCCCGCTGGGGATCGCGATGGAAAAAGATTCCTAGACCGCGGCAAGACGCGGCGGCCTTCGCGGCCTGAACACAGAACTGAGCGTATCAACAAAACGGCGTGCACCGTCGCCCGTCACCGTGTTCGTCACGCCGTCCGCATGTTCCAGGCACTTGGTGATTGATCCTTGATAATACGTGGCCGTGCACGCGGTAGATAGCATAATATATGACCGACTATTGCCGGCGCGTGGAAATCCGGCGTTTTACGGTGGCCTGGGCGAGCGAGCGGTAGGCGATACGATGGCAGACGGGCACTAATGGGACTGGCGGTACCCGACATGTGACGCACAGCTGAGCGACCGGGAGGGACTGAGGAGAGACTAAGCAAGCGGCTTTCACTGCGCCGGCCGGCCGCCCGCCCGCCCGGGAAAAACAGCTGATAGATAACAACAAACCCACGTGACCCGGCCTCGAGCCCCGATTGGACGGGCGCGCTGACCTACTTACTCTCATTGGCCGACCGCCCGGGACAACGAGAAGAACGGGAAAAAATCGCAGGCCAGAACCCTAGCCAAAGCGCTTAGCACGGCGAGACCCTCCACTATCCCCAGCCCTCTCCACTTCTCGTACGCCTGTACTCGGCGTCCCTTCTAGCGTCCCTCTCTTTTCCGTCGCGCGCAAGCCGCAAAGTACGCCGGACTTTTCTGTACGGACCCGTACGAAATTTCATGCACCTACATTCCCCGCGACACCAACGATCGAGCATTTGGCCGTGCAGACCCGATCCCGGAATCCGTACAATTTTCGTAAGTCCAACTCTCGCAATCAGCTGGTAGCGTTCGATGCAGGGGGCGGTCATTTTGCCATCAGCTGCGAGCGTCTGTGACGAAATCCGTGCGAGTGATCAGTCTTGCCGACATCTACGGAGCTGCCGCCAAAGAGACCTCGCTTCGCCAGACACTCCTACTGCCGCTACGATACCATACTGTATCACCATTTTAATGAAATACCCTGAATTTCGCGGGGACCTTAGCGTCAGAGGATAGCAACGTCCGCACGAGAAGGCGGGGCGCCGGTAGCGCGACAATAGAACACGTTTTAGCAGAGAAAAGTCGTGTTTGTGGTTCAGCTGTCAGTGGACGGCGGCCATTTTATGTCAGCTGAGAAGGTCGGTGACGACACGCGCCGAGTGGAATATCTTCCAGCGGCCGTTCGAGCCTGCGGGGAACGTGTCGCAAAGAACCTCACCTTCAAAACTATTTCCAAGGCTTGTCACTGCATCGCGGACAATTGTGCATGGTCCCGCGTGGTCGTCGAACGAATGCGTGCCGTTCGAGGAGTATATACGATAGTAACGAAATTAAAGGCGCGCCTGCCGGGGATACATCTTAAAAATTCGATCCCGTACCGGCGGATCTATTCCGACCTATGCGCCCGTCATTCGTCCGTGTGCTCGCGATCGATTTAACGCTTAATTGCAGCGACGTCGAATTACGAGTGGTTCGCGTCAGCTGAGGGCGCCAGTGACGAAACACCGCCGAGTGGAGGGTCTTGGAAGGTGAAGATTCACTTTCTTAGCCGATGCGCAGTAATCGGCGCTTTCGGAAACTGGTGCACGACCGTGATCGTTTTGTCCATTGCGAGCGATTTTAGGGGGGGGGGGGGCACGGTGGGATGGGAGGGGGGAGTAGGGACAGGAGTGCGATGCCGGTACGCCGGCTCTCGGCCGAAAACACCGGCGGACGCCGATGAATCGATCGGGTGCAGCCAGTTGCGGTGCCTGTACCGTATGCTTGTCATGGCGGCGCGTGGAGGACGAGCAATGAAAATGGCCGGAAGATGCTACGAGGCCGGCGGGGAGAGACGGTAAGGCCGAATAGAAGGCAACGGTCCACGCGTTCTCAGCAGCCTATCCTAGATTTATTTCCGTGGACGTTGCGCAATAAACGCTGCGCTGTTAGCTCACTGAGAGGCTACCCCTCGCTGCGGCTTCGAAAGAGGTGCCAAGGGCTAGTGAGTAACATTTAATTGCCACCGGCTGCCATTCCTCTCATCTAATAAAGAAACGTAATTGCGCTCGGCACCGTGGCATTGTAACGTTATCTCCGCTACGGCCGTCTAACAGGCCGATCCTCGAATCAAATCTACCGTGTTAATTTTCTTTGGAAAGCTTTTACCCTCCTCGCCCCTCCCCCCCCCCCCCTCCTTAATAACAATCAATTAAGAAACGCGTTAACTCAATCACACAAATTTAGGCCGTACTTTCACTGAAGCGACAAGACCACGGCGCAGCGCAAATAGGCCGAGCTGGATACGAAGGGAAAATAGGAATTTTATTGTTACGACTCTGTCGTTCGTTCGCGCATGATGTTAATTGTTAATAGAGTCTGCGTGTTGGGTAGAAGAAGTTCGGGGTTACCTGTTGCACGGTAACGTTGAGACAATGAAGTTCGGTTAAAGGAATAATGAAAAGGTCAGGGTTCACTGTTGGATGCGATCGTCAGCCATTATTTTAATGCGATTCCAGCGAAGATTTCAATACGTACATATTTACGCCCCAAGTGAACTCGACACCCAAAGAAAAAAGTGGAATTCGTTCCTGTTGCCTACCAGCGCCCCGACCCCTGCAAACGAAATTTATCACGGTCGTCGGTTTTGGTTTGCGGCGAGCTTGTTTTTCGAAGAATTGCCCTCCGTTTATGATAGCTCGCTATTGTTCTTGCTCACCGACCGTGTCAGTCGGTTTAAAGGAATTGATACAACAGCCCCGACAAATAACGCCTAATTCCTAACTGTACTTTCCTTCGCGTCCTGTTTACGGAGGCATCCTGTTTACCCTCCAGATCCCCTGATGTGTTTTTAACGACCAAATATGCGAACGAGCAAAGGGACAAACGCTTTTGTGTGGTAGATAACTACGCGCTCCCCCTCGATTCCAGATTATCTCCTAGAGGTTTTCGTGGAAATTCATTATTCCTGTTTATCGGTCGAAAAAGAAGAAGGCGAACGGTAAGACGCTACGCGATGACGTGTATCTCGATCATTAACACATCGACGTCGCCGTGATATACACATAGGCGTGTTGGGAGATAAGATTACGTTGGCGAGGCAATCGCAGGCCTCGTGAAAACGCGAACAGTCCCTATCACAAGTGATTTTGCTGCGTTCAAATCGTTTGCGCTTGTAATATCGTTGCAATTAATTTCACGGAGATTCGTCAGGCAGGTTTATTTACCATGACCGACGGCGCAGCCGTTTGTCTGGTCGCCTCGCTCCTATTAAATTCCGTCAGCATAGTAGTTTCCATCGAACCGTCCGAAACCTGCCCCGTGTTCTGTGTGTGTGACGATTGGTACGAGTTGCAGCGCGCATCTTGCACAGGCCGCCATCTTTACAGCATAGACACAGGTGCACCCAGCACCGTGCAAGCCTTGGACTTGTCGGATAATGTGATATCGTATCTGAATAATTTTGAGCTGGCGGTAAGCATCCAGTTTCGTTGGAACATTTTATCTGCAAGGAGAATTGAACGTGTTATAGGAATTTCTTTAAGATTAATCATCGCTATTTACATTTAGTGACTGAGATCGTTTTAGAATGCAGGTTTGACGAGTCTAAAGTATCTGAATCTTTCTGGAAACGCGATCAGCGAAATCGGTCTGAACGCTTTCGCTGGCCTCGGGGAACTAGCGGTGGTGGATTTGACGAAGAATCATCTGTATTACATCCTGGACAATGTCTTCGCGGAAAGCAACAATTTACGAATCCTGAAACTGTCGAGGAATAATTTCAACTCGCACGTGCCGAAGTTGCGTTCCATTTGGCTGACGGTAATGACGGGAACGATCCAACATTTGTTGGAATGGCCTCTCTCGAAGGAGAACTCAGAGAAATTGCAATTTCAACAGTGAGAAAACATTTTCTGTCTAGGAGCTAAGCTTGGACTCGTGTCAGATTAGTCATTTACCTTCGGACACGTTCAATGGACTCACGCGTATCCGTCGTCTCGATCTCTCGAACAATTTGATGATTCAGATGAGCAGCGCCGTCGTGCAGACGTCGCATTTTTTGAGGAAGCTATCATTAGAAGGGTACGATAAGCGAGTCTCCTGAAACCTCTACACTTCTGCACCAATTCACCCAGACGTTCCCCTAAAAACTACCTTTCCGTATTCCTGCTTCGTCACACTAACGCTCGATTTACAGTTCTAAGCACAGTTCCCACGAAATGCTACTCGACGCGCGATCCTTTATCATACGTAGATACATCAGAGACCGCTAGGAATGCAACGAATAAAAACCTTCTTCCAGAAACCCGTGGTCGTGCAACAGGATCATGTTCGATCTACAGACGTACCTACAGCACAAGAATATCGAGTTCGACGAGGTCTGCGGCACGAAAGCGGGCCCGAAGAAATTCGAGAAGATGATTCTCGGGCCAATAAGCAGACAGCAGAATTACCATCGCTCGGCAATTAAGAACCAGACCATACAAGCAGCTAAATCGATAATTAAGAGAAACAACACCGCCAGCCTGCAGAATAAAACTCCGACACGTGGGAATTCCACGAACGCAACGGACGTGGTCGATTCAGTGAGGAGTATTTTACCGTATTGGTTCCTCGCTGTCGGTTTCTTGCTGGGAGCAGCAACCGGGATGATTGTCTCCTACGTTTGGCTGTCTGGCAAATTTTCGTGCTCCCGAAGGCACCGGCGTCGTGACGCACGCAATGACCCTTCCCAAGGACTCTCTTTGTTATTGAATTCGTACCTACGGGACAGTATAGACAGCGACGCGAATGTTGTAGGATCGTGCCCGGGTACTCCTCCGCCGCCGTATCGAGAGGTTATGTTACGACCGACTCTTTATCGTTGCCCACAGACAGCCAGCAATTTGAATAACAATGCTACCGGACATAGAGGTAGGTGCACGTAGCTATATACAAGTGGCAATTCATTGTCGCGGCGTCACTGGGGCATAGCACGCATAAATATCGTGCTGGCTACATAATTTATCAGCCGTTCGAATTTCAACATTTCATTCGTTATAATTTTTTCATACGAACCTGCTCGACGATGATATTGCGCGCACGATTATTGCGCGTCGCGTATTTACGACCCGGTCATCGACCAACGATCGTCAATCACGCTGACGGGATATTACTCTCCTTTTTTCCCCCGCTAAGATTCCCAAGCAAATTCAGTAAACTAATTGGCGATAAGCAATCGGTAACGAATATACGTTCGTAAACAAGATTTATTAAGACAAACGATCTATGGTAGACGTACGTACACATTGATCGTGTAAAAATGTAAATTTCACAATACATAATCTAGGGTACATGGCTGCAAGTTATACTACAATATATTACATACGTATCTAACGATAAGTGTGGGTAAGTCTTTCGGCGGAGCCTTACGCGATACAAGCTTAAGTTTCGCGTCGAATATGATACAGCGATTTAGGAGCAATCGTCGCGATCGCTCGGCGGGTTTAATCATTGCGTAGCTATCATATTACTCTTATCTACGCTTTGGGTTGTTCTAAGCGTAACAGTCTTGCAGCCAATGGCGGCTATTATATTCTCTGTTACTTCGTAGTCGTATCTGGTACCGCGCAGGTCGCTTATCACGCTCGCGTCTTCGTTGAAATCGTTAGATATCAAACCAGCCGGAAGGCGCATCTTGATCTCCTCGACGACACCGTCTTGTATTTCTAACACCAAATTAAACTGATGGAGCTTGTCATTTTGGCCGAGCACATCTAAAACGCGCGTTACCCTGAATTTCGGTGTTTTGCCGTAATTCCATTCCCACGAGCGAAATGTGCTTATTAATTCGTTCAGACCTGGAAGTATAATCGTCGGTTACAAAATAGCTGGTTGCATTTCAATTCCTGAGGGACTTTATAGACTTCAGGGCACGTGCGCAGATCGAAAAGATCAGATTTTGTACCTGGGAACCAGTCCTCGGTAGGATTGACGAACTGGAATCCCTTTTGACGTTGAATGAGATCTTGCCCGCCGTCTTCCAGAGCCAGTGCTTTTGTACGGAGGTACTCCCAGCCAATCGCATCGATAAGTTTGTCCATGCATATGTGTGAATTCACGTCTATCAAGTTCTTTATCGGAGAGCGCGTAGATGCTGTGGCATTTGTTTCCACGCCGTTCTGTAACGTAGAAATACTCTCTCATTTTTACTTAGAATAAATAAGACGCAAGCTATCTTCGGATAAACATTGCAATTAGGTGTTGACCAATAATAACCAGTGATAATTAAATAATGATACACGGTTCTACGAGAGGGAGAGAACAACAAACCAGCGTTCGAGAAGCATAAACATTTTGCCCCCTAGTAATATCGGATGCAAAACGAAGAATAAGGAAGAAAGCTCGGTTATAGTTCCTCGTATCTCTTACCATTTGGCAATAGTTTCGTATAACACTAATCTCGAGACACTGTATATACATAACTGTATCATCATTCAACCGATCCAGCGGACTTTGTGCGGAAAAATATGATAATCGTTGGGGAAAAATTTTTACCTCTTTTCTTTCAAGGGCTAGGCTTAAAGCTGATTTGTTCACGTCGACTAAGAGTGTGCAGTGGTGATACGCATTCGGTCGCCCTAATTTCGCAGCAGTACCGGACACCTGCGTTTAATTAGAGTTAAGGAAAAACGGATCGCGGTTTTCGCGAAGCGCGCAGCTCCACTGTTAATTAGGTTGTTCCAATATTCTTTCTCAACATCATTTAACTTATGCATAGCAATTCGTAAATTAAAAGTGAAATGAAAAGAAAAAAAAATATAATCTGCCGACGCTCGATGGCGCCTCTTCGATGACGGTGCGTGTGTTGAAGAAAACTTCGACACATTAATACATACGAATTTTGATATAAACAGAAAAGCACACTGATCGCAATATTGCGTGCAGTAACTTACGTTACCAAAGGACGCGCAGTGTAAACGCACCTTAAGGTAGATAAATTTAATAGCATTATTTGTTAAGCCAATTAAACTTATATCGTAAAGTCAGGGGTAAAGGGTTTCATGAGATTTGTACGAGAGTGTTGAGCTATTCTGAACGTACTTTTGGAACACCCTTATCGCTAGGAATATATGGCCGTGTATACGTTACATTGAAGGATACTTTGAATTCCCCTTCAACGACGATGTCCTCGCGCTTATTAACGTCAGCTTTCACGCCCCATTCCCGATACAGGGCTCTCGTGATTATCCCCAAATTGTATTTCCGATCATATCGTTCCCGCGTCGTGAAGAAGGACAAATTCAGATTACCGTTATCATGGTAGACGGTACCGCCCCCGCTGTTACGGCGGACTAACGCTATACTGCGCTTCTCAGCCAGCTGAGCGTTGTGCTCTATCCACGGGTTCTGGTGACGTCCGATCACGACGCAAGGATCGTTACGCCACAGAAGTAACACGTGATGATTCGTAAAATTATAATGCCTGTAGAGCCAATCCTCTAGCGCTAAATTGGTGAACACATTCGTGGATTGCGATATAAATACTGACTTCTTTATCGAGTCGTTCGGGTCACCCTGCTTTTCTTTAAGGCTCGTCGAGAATCTGGCCACTCGGGTCAGATCACTGCATCGAACTCTCCGCTCCACAACAATCAGAAATCTGTTCATCAGAGACATCTTTCTCGCTGGCAGTGTTTCTCCTCTAGTCCCTCTACCTTGGTTCCTCCTTGCCTCTGCCTCCCCTCTGTCGCCGCCTGTTCCAGAACCGAACGGGGATCGTGGAGCGGAGCACGCGAAGGCACCGATACGAGCAACCGTACTCCCCAGAAAACCGCGGGGCCTCTGGCCTTTTGAAATCAGTCTTTGGTTATAATGAGCTTCCGAGGGGCGCCTTGCTACCTCTGCACGTAGGTGGGATCAGCCTTGGTTGCGGTTAATATTTACGTCTGCAGGTAGCGGCCCTAATGGCAGATTCGTCTCGAGACGTCGGATTGACTGGCAGTTATGGAGATGAGATAATCGTGGAGCGTGATAGTTTGGTGCAGCCACTT
This sequence comes from Andrena marginata, assembly GCA_963932335.1. Classification (NCBI taxonomy): domain Eukaryota; kingdom Metazoa; phylum Arthropoda; class Insecta; order Hymenoptera; family Andrenidae; genus Andrena; species Andrena marginata. The sequence goes on from OZ010660.1 coordinate 4,347,663, forward strand.
CCACGTTTGGTCCAGGGAGTTGATACGGTATCGGATACCTAAACAGTCACGGCAGTCCTTTTGCATTCCTCCGTGTGCTGGCAGTTTGAAAAGAAACATTCAAATTACGCGCGACGAACGGCACGCGTAGGTAGCAACGATTGTGTCCCGGCGGGCAGTAGTGTCGCGTTCCCAAGGACGTCGCAGGCTTGGCACGCGCGGTCGGAGCACTCTCGAGACTTTGTAGTGCGCGGTTACCGAATGTCAGCCAAAATTCATCGACGCACTCGCGGACTCGTAATGAATAAGCCAGGCATTGGCTTTTGATATTATATGAGCTCCGTGTGGTCGGAGAAAGTAGAGGGGGGGTGCATTGGACACACGCAAGAGGTTATCTAAGTTCGCAGCACAAAGTACAGCCGTCCCGCGCGCGATATCGGCCAACGAGACTCTCTTCGCCTACTCTTCGTGATCCGCCCACCCTCCTGCAGCGTTTATTTCAGGATCGTAATTATCGGCATACGCGCCCCTCTGTAAATAGCTATTTCGCCGCCGTCAATGAACGTTACGTATCCGAGGGAATATTGCTATTAAATGTGAGTATTTCTGTGAATACGGTCGCTTCGAAAAAGGATAGCTTCACACGTGAGTCATATATTTAGAATCTTACAAGGCGGGGTGCGGTGAAAGTGTAACACTCACGTTTCAGTGTGCTTATACAGGGGGACAGGGGTTGAAATATCGAACCGAGCAGTATACATATGTCATTGCTGCATATGGTTGATAATTTGCTAGATATTGAAATCTTCCTAGATTTTTAGATATATCCAAGATAGAATTTTCCACTGCATGTACCTGCTGTTTTGTATACCTTCTTCATAGCGAGGTACAATGGTACTGTGACTAAGGTGTTAGCTTACGAATTCGTCCGTCTGTTGTTGGCTTCACCCGCGTGTTCTCGAGTCCTGTGTAAACTTGTCAATATTTTTTTTTTCATCTCTTTCTTGATCGTTCTTCACAGTGTAAACGAAATTACATACATATGCGTTTTATACATTATTTATTACTGTTTGTAATTAATAATCGGACTTTTTTACATCTTGCAAGAGTTCTTGAAAGATAAGTGGAGGTCTGGGTACTTGTTAGATACTACATGGGATAATTATCTGCTTACATTGATAAAAAATTCTATCGATTTCAGCAAAGTCAGAATTGAATTTTTATTTTATCTAACAATGAGTTAGGGTCGGAAAATTTATAAATTACACTTAAGAAAATAACGTCTGAATTTATGGAAATAGTACGTATTAAAGTATCCCGTTATACGCGTCTGCATTCAAGTGGCATAACAATGTAAATCACTAGAATTTATGCACGTAAACGCACGCGTATCAGCGTCTCGTTTCTTCAAACATATTTTGCATTTATGTATTGTATACGACACTGTGCTTCCATGATTCCTGATAACCAGACAAAACTCCTGAAAAGTTACGTTTACGTGTCAGTTAACGTCGCCGACCATAGGAGGGGGTAATTAAGGCCAATTGATAAAGATACAATATGTATTCCTTACCCTTCCGCGTGGTGTGCACTACCGTTATTGACTTTGTAGCAGTATTGTAGATAAATCGTTTGTGCCAACAATTGCGGTACAAAACTCCGCGATTTTTCGGCCACGTCAGCTGGCGGATGTTTTGTCTCGTTTCAACGAGGATTCTCGTTTTCTTAAATTACACTGTCTAACAGCCATTTTGATCTGTAACATTCAATAGCCGGTTCTTATAGATTTCTCTTGCGCTGAGTACGCAGGGAAAAAAGGGAAGCTGAGATAAAAGGGAAAAGGACACCAGAAGTGCACGAAATTTGGCAGATATCTTTCTATATACTTCAAAAACTAAGGGTCAAAAGGGAAAAAATATCTACTAAATCGCTATTATCGTTGTTTAAACATACTTAAATGTTTATAATTCAATAATAACTTATATCGTTGTGTTCTCGAGGATTTATAGAATAGTTTGGCGGAACAAGGAACCGAATAACTCTTACTGTTTGAACGTATTGTTTAAATTTAAAAATTTGCTTTTTTTTTTAAATCGAATTTCTCGAGAACCAAGGGTGATGGCGACAAACGGTTTGGGAATTCGTACCCAGCGTACAAAGATCCATAAGAAATGGCTATTGAATGTTACTACTCAGAAAAGAAGTTAAATTTCATTGGACAGTGTTATCTACCGTATGATTCTTATCTCGTGCCGTGCAAATTGTAATTGCAGTCACTTAGGCGCAAATCGACTTCAATTTTACAGTTTCCGTTCGCAAAATTAGGTCCTTTACGACAAACTTTTAAAATTTTTGCGGCAATTTTTTGTCGACCGACTTAAAGAATAGCAAGCTATTTATATTTAGACAGTTGAATATTGTACGCGTACTAGTGAAAAGGCATTGAAAAGTATCAACGGTTTCGTGAGTAAATATAGGTAAATATACGAATATATATATATATATATATAATTCACAGTTGGATACAAATAACAATATACCACTTTTAGTTTCGATATTCATGCAATCTATCGACAACTGAGATATACAGTTTTAATTGACACGTTTGCCGCCTTAATCCGTGCGTTAATTAACAAAAACATTTTGTTCCGATAAAATATTCCAAATTAAGATGCACGGATAAGGCGTCTATATTCATTAATCATGCGTGGCACGCCGGCTCCATATATGCGTTAATTAATATTCGTCTGAACTACAAACATTTTATACGATTAACTATACATTGTCTCTACACATTCGTTTTTTACGACGTTATTTGTTATTTGTCCAGAAAACAGAAATACATTCTTATCAATTGCGTGTAAAGAATAGCGAATATTTCTTCGCGAAGGATGTTCAAAGTAACAAAGGGGTCCTACGATCGGTCCCCCTTAAAATTTCGATGAAATATAGAGGAGAGGACCTAGAAGTCGAATGGCGACACTTTGTAGAATATCTTCTCGCGTCAATGCGGATTTATCAATAATCTATTAATTATCCCTTCAAGTACCTACAAATTCAAGCGTTCTCCAGGAAGCGCGTTGGGTGGAAGCGAAGAGTGGTCGCTTCTCAAACGTTCAGCGTTTCAAAACATTTTCATATTTAATAAGTACTAGCGCGCTGAACGTGAACACCGAGTTAATCGTGTTACGAATAATCGCATAGGTGAAGCCGGCGTTATGGCCTTGTCGTTAGTCGTTTTAAATACCATAAAGAGAATCTGCTTGCGCGAGAGTACCGTCTATCGGATTACAGTGAAATTCACTGGTCGCGAACCCTCGCAATTTATCCGCGCATCGCACTTTTCCACCGTTAAAGTGAGATTCCTTATTCGCAATACAGTTGTTCCATCGTTTGTTATTGCGATAAACACTGATTACACCGTTCTCTGAGAATTTCAGGTGTCGGGCCTTTCGCTACAAGAGCGCACAGGGAATATAGAAATAATGGGGAAATTGCAGTATCCTGAAGCGCGTCGTGACGACACCGTCGATGTTTACGATGGAACCAAGGTTAGAAAAAACAAAAAAAACACTAATATATTAATAAAGCGCGCGGAATACAAGATTTCATTCCATCCCTAGGTAGCAGATCCCTACAGATGGTTAGAGGATCCAGATTCTGAGAAAACCAAAGCATTTGTCGATGCCCAGAATGCCATTACTAAGCCGTATTTGGCGTCCTGCAAGGCACGCCAGGATATCCATGATAGACTGAAACAGTTATGGGACTTTCCGAAATACTCCTGTCCAGCTAGACACGGAGATAAATATTATTTCTACAAGAATACTGGCTTGCAGAACCAAAGGTAACATTTCTAAGAATTCGTTTAAGTCGAACGCCATGATAAATATACATTTATCGTTGCAGTGTTTTATATGTACAAGATACGTTGGACAGCGAACCAACAGTGTTCCTAGATCCGAATACATTCTCAGACGACGGCACTGTCGCGATTACTAGTTGTAAATTTAGCAAAGATGGTAGCATATGCGCGTACGGTTTATCCAGTAGCGGGTCTGATTGGTGTACAATACATTTTATAAATACTGAAACTGGTATGGTCGATGGAATTTACTTCAGGTCGAATTTACTGGGGAAAGTTTGGCATTAATTAATCGTTCGTACAGGCAAGAAGTATCCGGAAATCTTAGAGAAAGTCAAGTACTCCCCGATAGCATGGACTCACGACCACCGCGGAATCTTTTACGGCTGCTATCCAGACCAGAAGGGTAAAACCGACGGCTCGGAGACGGAGGGCAACAGGAACCAGAAGCTATGCTACCACGTTGTTGGCACACCGCATTCGGAAGATGTTGTTGTAGTCGATTTCCCCGAAGAACCTTTGTGGAGGATGTGAGTAACGTAATTGGTTAACTTTAAGAAGATTACACGTATTTGTATCTGGCGTTCTCACAAATGTGCGTTTCAAACAATCAGAGGAGCACAAGTTTCTGATTGCGGAAAGTGGCTAATTATCACGCCTGTGAAGGACTGCAGGGATAATTTAGTTTACTTCACGGAATTGAAGCCGGATACGAAATTAGACGAGAAACTGCAATTAACTCAAGTCGTTGATAAATTTGAAGCCGATTATGAAGTTAGTAATATCTACCAAAGCGATTTGCCTCGGACAGCTTCAGTCTTCTTCGCTTTATTCATTGCTTATTCATTGTTAAACAGTATGTAACGAACGATGGGGCCAAGGCCATATTTCGGACAAATAAGAACGCCCCGAACTACAGGTTAATAGCTATAGATTTACTGGATTACGAGCAAGAGAAGTGGGTTGATGTTTTAGCAGAGCACGCTGATAATGTATTGGATTGGGCCTGCGCTGTTGACGGTGATAAGTTTGTGGCTTGCTACATTGAAGATGTCAAGGTGAGCGAGAACTTCTCCGAAGCAATCTATATCACTGCAAATTATAATGTACGAACAAAAATACAGACGTTACATTAATAATAACGCGAGTTCTCTTTTACAGAATATTTTACAATTACACAGCTTGAAAACTGGCGAGAAACTGAAAACGTTTCCACTAGACGTTGGCACAGTAGTTACTTTCACCGGTGAGAAAAGATATTCCGAGATATTCTACCAGTTCACATCCTTCTTGATACCTAGTATTATATACAGAGTTGACCTGAAAAAAGACGAAGATCCGGAGGTTAGCGATATACGTGTCTCGGTAAAATGCAACTGACGAAAATTTAAAAACTGCATGTGTGCATAATTATCGTTCGCAGGTGTTACGAGAGATTAAAGTGAAGGACTTCGATCCGAGCTTGTACAAGACTAGTCAGGTGTTTTACAAGAGTAAGGACGGTACAAAGATTCCAATGTTTATAGTAATGAAGCATGTACGTATTTGCGGCATTATTCTTCTATCTTTATAACGGGGAAACAAATATCGGCAACGATGATTTAATTTAGGATGCAGTTTTGGACGGCTCCATGCCGGCTTTACTCTACGGTTACGGAGGCTTTAATGTGAGCATTCAACCTACGTTCAGCGTCACGAAGCTAGTGTTTGTCCAGCATTTAAACGGGGTGCTCGCAATTCCGAATATTCGTGGCGGAGGGTAAGCTGAAATAATGGCTGATGTCGATTAAATATATTCACGTTCACTGCAGCATTCCCTGTAATCGGTTTCAGCGAATATGGAGAGAAATGGCACAACGCCGGGCGATTCTTCAACAAGCAGAACGTGTTCGACGATTTCCAAGCCGCTGCCGAGTATTTAATTGAAAATCGTTACACCGCATCATCGAAACTAAGTATCCTGGGTGCAAGTAACGGAGGTCTACTAGTCGCCGCGTGCGTGAATCAAAGACCCGATCTCTTCGGCGCCGCGGTTGCTCAAGTCGGGTAAGCATACATAGCGGATTCGTAATTTAACCCTTTAACTACGGCTGTCGTCGACCGACGACAGGACGAAACTTTCGTGAGATACGGCTGTCCTCAATAAGCGTTTTGATGAATTATGCCGGGAACGGGGTTCGCTTATTCACTTTTATTTATTTTATCGAGATTCCGTCGATGGAACAAGTTTTTCTTTTGGCGTTTAGACGGACAGATTTGTGAATATATACCAGTAGCTAAAGGGTTGATAAACTTGCTTCTGTTTTACATATCGTTTTTAAATACAGGGTAATGGATATGTTACGTTTCCATAAGTTTACAATCGGCGTTGCTTGGGTGTCCGATTACGGCAGTTCCGACGATCCGAAACACTTTGAGAATCTTTTACAATACTCCCCCCTGCATAATGTGAGGGTACTAGAAAATGGACAATACCCAGCAACATTGCTATTAACTGCAGATCACGACGATCGCGTAGTGCCATTGCACAGCCTTAAGCTTATTGCAACTTTGCAACACACGCTTGGGGAATTACCGGAGCAGACGAATCCGTTACTCATTAGAATAGACACTAAGTCTGGGCATGGCGGTGGAAAGCCAACTATGAAAGTGGTTAGTACTTAATAATTTATTTCTTTATTTACTGCTAGTCTTGAATCGGCACTTCTCGCTATAAAATCCTTGTTGTTTCAGATCGATGAAAGTACAGACATTTTAACGTTCATTGTCAAGTCTTTGGGTTTGGAATTTAAATTGTAACACACACCGAGAGTATAAACAATTTTTATATTTTATACTGCGCTTAAATCTTTTCACACGTTCAAGAACGTTACGCGATAACATGGGAAGTGTGTTTACACTCTTATCGTACATATTGCAAAATACTGTTTTGAAATGATGTAATGCGCTTCTTAGCAAACTGTTTCATACAGGAGGAGAATTTCTACCGTAACGAATAAAAAGGTTATGCAATTTACCCCATAGCGTTCATATATTTTCTACTGGCCACGAAACGAGTGCACTTGTCGATGTGTACGCTGGAGTTTTAACCGTGTTAGAAGAGCAAACAGTACCCATCGTCGATTTCAGTGGCGAATAGAGTTAATATATGATTTTTGTTTTTATTAAATACTAAATAACAAGTATACATTTCATTAGTAACGTATGACATTGGTATTTGGTTGTCCTATATGCTTTTAATAGTAAAGAAATAAAAAAGAAGATACAATACGATGCGGTTACACCTCGTAAATGTTTTTACAATTCTTTGTGACAGCTTTTCTATCACAATCAATGATATCTCATTCTTACAAATCATGGAACTTGTGTAAATAGATGCGTGTCGTTAATATTGCTGGAAAAAGGGACCAGTTCCTTCTTTCACGAGCACTATTAACCGTATAAATTATTCTTTTAAACAAGGAACTTTGGCGTATCATGATCGCGTGTACATGTAGAATCCCCCTAATCACGCTCTATGATTGTGTCTCTACTCCTTCAGAACGTATCAATGAAAGCGACGCTCTCGCAAATGCGTTGCGCGAACAGTTCTCCGAGAAAGAGCATTTTAAACTACGATCTGGCTCGCTCGAGTCCCAGCGAGTGTCGGCCACGGAGCCTTCGTGGCGGACGCTTCTCGCGCGAGAAATAAATACAACATCGCCTGTAATGTAAACGCGTGTGTAAACGGGCGTGCGCATTTAGTTCCTAAGACAGCTTACACGCGCTATAAAAATCACACCTATGGGATTAGTAACTAACGCATAGGTAATCGATAAAAATTCGGTTCTCATAAAAGCGGCGAGTGTTGTGCAATTCTTATCACTATTCACATCACATGTGCGATACCCTGGACGCGATTAATCATGGCACGTAATCGTATTTTTTTTTTTTTTACATAATGGCCAAACCTAGAGGAGACGCGTCGGATCGATAATCGTAGATGCACTTGAAGTTTAATTTGCATGTTCGTCACAACACCTGGTGATCCACGCCGCTGGCGAACAGCGCGGCGAAGAATTGGGAGAACAGTTTGCCCATGTATTGCTCCTCTTTCACCGGCCACATGCCCTCTAAGAAACCGATGTGACCGCCGCGGGACGTTACCACCACAGCTACGTTCTTCGTCTCCGATATCTCCTTCAGCGGAATAGCTAGACGCCGGCGGGAAGGATATACTATTTTAGCGAGACGCTATACTTTGGGCAAATAGATTTCAATAGCCAAAGTTAATCACCATGAACCGGCTGGAACGGATCGTCCGCGGCGCTCAGGCAGAGCAGTGGCACGCCGATCAGGTGCAGTTTATCATGTATGGTTGCGTTGGAATAATACTCCTCCACGTCTCTGTAGCCGAATTGCTTCACCGTGAAATGCGAGTCGAATTCCCGTACCGTTTGGCTCTGATTCACAAAGGGGAACGTTGTAAGCAAGTGGAATTAAATTAACCGTAATAAGGAGCGGAGTGGCCTCGCGTAGAATTTGTACATCACGAGGCAGAGTTTGTTAAGCTCACCTTAAGAATAGTCTCGATATCAACGTCAAAAAATCCAGACTCCGTCGCGTAATGCAGACGCTTTATGTTCTTGCGCAGCGTGCCAGCCAAGTATTTGTTCATCATCAAGTTAAAATAATTCTCCTCGGTGTTCTTCGTCGCGGCGAACACGTTCCACGGCACAGAGATCAGGAAGCATCCCTTCAACTTCCCTCTGGCCATTACTCCCTGTTGGGCTAAGTAATTGCCTAGAATTAATCTGCAAGTAAACGCGTATGAGGAGTATTACGAACAGAGTTCATTGCGGCGCTGCTGCTATTACGATGTACGATTAAAGGAATCGATTATGATTTATAGAAGTTTCGGGAATCGAATTGCTTCTTAGGTAAAGGCTTCGTTACCCTCCCATCGATATTCCAGTCGCCCCGAGAGGCACATGGGGGTAAAGCTTCCTCACGTGCTCGACAACCTCGGATAGATCGTCGCTGTTGGCGGCGCAGTACATCCGCGGCGTCTGCGAATCCATGATTATGCGTTAAGCCCGTTCACGAAGCGTCGCGTTACCGTGCTAACTGTACCTTCAGCTCCACGCCGCCTAAGCCTCTGTTGTTGAAGATGACGCATCGTATGCCGACCTTTTTCGCGGAGGAGACAAGGCACTTTATGTACTCCGCCTGGCTCGCGCCCGTCAGCCCCGGCAGGATGATCACGATCGGTGAAATAGCGGGGGATTCCCCTTCCGCCCAATCCAAGGCCACTTCACCTCCGTCCGCCAAGGTCAGGATCTCTCTGCGTGACGATTAATTAATTGCAGCGAGTATGGCCGAGATAATCAGCTCGCGATCATTTACTCGGGCAAGAGTGGTCAGTAATTAGTAGCTATTAAAATCGTCGTGCGGCGTAGGACGCGGCAATGTGCAAGGTGACACGTTTTAAATTCTGTAAACGTCAGTATTTCGATGTTCAGCCAATCGAGTAAGCGAAGAATCGAGGGAGATGGAGGGGGAAGAGGTCACTTTAAGGTCGCCTGTGATTTTTCTTATGTTAATCTCACTTTCCACCATCTCCCTCGATACTTGTATTCGCATTCCGCATGTTTAATACGATATTCACGAATGAAAATATGTTTCCTTTAACATACATTCTGCACTACTTAATTTAAATGTCCTATCTAGCATTTTCCAATTTTTCAAGGGAACTTGAAATATTTAAAGTTACGCGCGCCTTTTACCGTGTAAATAAAGTTATAAAACCCCGAGTGCTTCGTAGAGATCTAGGAAAAGTCCAATTTAATTATTCTCTTACAAGGATGGTACAAAGAAAATGAAACTCCAGTTTTCTCGGATATTTCGAAATGCTAGATACGACATTTTAAATAAGGGGGGGCAGCATCGTAACCGTTTGTTTCGTAGCAATTTCTCTCAGTTTTTAATAAGTATGAAGTTAAAGGTAGACTTACCAACCTGCGATAATGAATCGACGGTAATATTCGCGATCTAAGAAGGCTGGCCAATATAGTCTGCGCTCTTGATTCGAAGCACCATAAGGTAGGCCAGAATTTGTTCCTGACCAGCGGTACATGTTCTTCTAGGAACGCTCGGAATGGCCCGTTCGCGCATACCAGCAACGGCGTCTGAAAGTCGTTTAAAACACTCGTGATTTTTATCGATTCACCGAAGTGTCCGAGCATTCTCGATCGCCTGGACGCTCGAGATCGTAATTCGATTTCATCGAATCTGCATCTTATCGTTTGCGACGCCCGTTCGCTCGTCCACTCGCCCGTCTATAATAGATCACGTTCCGAAGTGGAGAATTAATGAAACAATCTATGTACTTTGACTTCGCATCGTTCCTCTTTGCCATTAATAGTCCACTGTTCTACTTTTGGCAATACACTTTCCACGTAGGCATTTTTAACAACGCAGTTAGTACACACACACACTTTTCAACTGTTTCTATGACACGTCTGGAACGAAAATAATCATGCTTCTAACATTGTAACATACTCTTACCGCGTGAATAGCGTACCGAGACGGGATTAATCCACAACAAATATAGCATTATCTGCCATTCAACGCTTTTGTTGTGGAAAAACTCACACGTGTTTATAAAGAGCTCAATACAGTGATCGCGTGCAGCGGCTCTATAATTGGCCCTAAATTGCTCCATTCTACGACGCTGGACTAATAGAATACTTCTGCCAGTACGATTAAGCAACTTACGAATCTCGTGGAAAAAATTTCCGCGAGCAGCCAGAACGTTTCGTTCGAAGTTCGATTTTTATTCGGAATAATATTTCGCTGTGACGCGGCTCGGATTTAATTTGCAAATTGCAAGTCTCGCAGTTTGCGTCAGTTTTATATACAATTGTTTCTCGGAACGTTAGCGAGCTACTTTGCAAACACGATGAGTTGCACGCGTGAATAGGTCTGTCTATTGAAACATGGTGTTATTCTTCGCGGCTGACTATTTGGTGAGCGTGAGTTACCTGTTCCGGCGTTTGCGCCTGGCGCGCACGCGCGCATCAAAGCACTGGCAATTCGTCCGGGGCGAGCGCCTCGGAGTTTTAAGGTCAAATTAATAAATTCTGCAGCTCCTCGTGGCTCGTACAGACCACGAAGAGTCGTGCGAGAGTTCGAAGTAGTCGTATCGCGGAAATAGTGATAATATATCGGCGTGATGCATCGCGATTCCCAATGCTTAACGCGCGCGATAAGGGAAATGAAACTTTGCTCGAGCCCAGGGGCATCGTAATATTTCGAAATGCCGGGCCAGGCTCGTTCCAACGAGCCTCGAACTTTGCCGAGTTCTTAGTTTCTTTCATTTTATGCAGATTCTCGAAACTTTCCACGTGGTAAATTTAGCAGACTGATGCATCGAGGATGAATCGACGACCGCGAGCGAAAATGACATCAGACACACAGCATACGTAGTTAATACTCGTGTGCGTTTACAGGCACCGAATGTAGGGAGTGTCGAATCAATTCGCCTTCAATTAGACTTATTCTCGTTCAATCGTAGACCAGGGGACGCCTGGAGATCGAAGTTACGTATCCCCGAGCAAGTGTCAATAACCCTTAATCGTCGCGAAAATCAGCCGAGCACGTTGCACATTCGACGAACGGAATTCTTTATCCGTCGATACCTACATCAAATAGAATCAAGCCAGACACGGCATACGCGTGACTGAATCAAACGCGGTGCTGATTGAGAGTAATGAAGGTTAAAAGTCTGCGTATAAACGATAACGGCCGCTGCACGATCTAATTTCAAAGTTTGACTTAAGGCTTGAGTAACTCCACTGCGTGTACTGCCACCACGGAAACGTTTTACAATTAATTTCGCAATAAGTCGCTACAGGTACAGCAATCCTAGCCGACGCTCCTGCAGCAGATGCTTTTCTATATAGAAGTTCAATCGATCTACGAGCCATAACCTATCTTGTATAAAAAAAAAACTCACAATCTATACATTCCCAGCTCAAGAAGCCTCAACTTCGACGTCCGAGGTACAGCCCCTTGCGTTATGCTACCACATTTCACATCTCTCGTACGAAATCTAAGTACGAACTGTCCTTTAAATCGCGACAGGGGAATCAGACCAAGCAAGGTCGGCAATTTCAATCAATCCATCGATGATTAATTGATCAATCTTCGTTTCAATACCGTGGCTCGTTCGAATGTAACCTATGCTCGGCGATATTTTCGGCACGGTAGAGTGGCCGATACCGGCATCAGCGGGGGCGGGGGAAAAAAGGTGGCATGCCTTCTTACCCACATTTGCCCACCATGCTTACTCACTTTGACCACTTCGAAAAGGTAGTAGACGCAGAATCCGAAGCCCAGTAGCGCCCCGTAGTAGACCGTCGGGATGTCGAGGAGTGGCTCGATGTAGTTCAGCATCCTTGTGCTCTATCGATACGTCTAAGTGGGCTCGGTTGGGCGTAAACGCCGTTGATCGCCAGGACCGTTGACAATCCTTGCACGTCGAACGCCGGTAGCCAACAACCGATCGCGACGCTTTCATAGAGTGTCGCGCGACCGCGCGCATGACGTTCAAATAATTGGACGGCCAACTAGCCTCGCTAGTCGACCGACCGGTACCGATAGCCACTGCAGCTACACGCTCGTACATAGGTGTGTATGCTCGAGATTCGGTCACGTGCGCACGAGCGGATCCGCTCCCACACTGGCGAAACCCGACTCGTCCCGCCGCTCGTCCGAGCCGTGCGTGCGACGAGCCTCTGGGAGACACGTACACGGCCCACTTCGTTGTGTGCACGGAGAGCCGTGTAACGCGAGTTATATAACGCCGGAGCAGAACTTTTCGTATCGACATTCGTAATGCGGCCTGCACTTGCTTCCCGCGACCAATACGCCTCGAGCAGCGGCGTAAACGCTGGCCCGATCGCCGAGGGGGCCATTCTTGCATTACGCTCGATCCACGAGATTGCAGAGCGGTAATGCGTCTTCGAGGGAGAACTTGCTATCGCGAGCTAGCGGGCTCGGTCGGCAATCTTGCGCTATTGCAACACACGCTGCTCTTGTCTTTGCAGTGTCATTATGAGTGACTTAACGGGCATTAGTCGAGCGTAGCGTAGGAAATTATGTTATTTGTTTCTTTTTAAATGGAAGGTTGTTGTAGGAAATTAGTGGGGAAGGTCGTCGATGGTTATCAGATGTCGCGCGGTATGTGATTTTTACCCGACTGCGGTAAAGCTGCAGACAGAGGAACGCGAAGCGATAATTTCGCTTTATTACACGTCGGGTACGTTCGTGCAGTGCGCTCATGCGTCGTCGAGGTTACTTCTGATGAGTTCCGAACGGGTAATGTTTTCGAGACAGTGGCGCGCTCAGGATTTAATCTTGGGGGAGCCGAGTTGAAGAGATACAAATATTTTCAATGCGAATTCAATAAAATTCATTAGGTGATTGTAAAACTTTATTTCAAGAATAAAATCCAGGTTTCTATTCTTTTCACAAAGCTTACTTCAGTCGTGGTTACATTTACCCACTATTTCCTTTTTCTTGCGAAGGTGCCGGGGTCCCTTGCCTCCCCCCTCTCTGGATGCGTCACTGTTTTCAAGTATTCAACGAACCAAACAGGGAGCTGCGGGAATTACTCGCGTTCAATTCAATTGTAGCTTAGTTGCTTTTCGAAGAGACACAGTGGTTCTTCCATTGTTTCCAGCAGCGCGTCTTGGAAATCGGTTTGAAGGAAGTGGTCGATACGTCCCAAGAATTAGTTCTCTAATGGTTTCTCCGAATATGTATTGGGGATTGAAAGATAGGTGGGAAAAGAACCGCGTGATTTAGATTGTGAGAAAAATGATTTGGGAAGCACGCCTGGGGAAAGCCGTCTGTCGTTCTCTTTTTCAACCGCAGACCCTTTGAGACTCTTCGTGTTACAATTTCGCTATAGTATTTACATCTCATATTTCTTTATTCTCAGACACATAGACGGCACGTCTACGTTTGCGGTCGATCGCGCGGTAGTTATCACCGGCTCGTCCAAGCATATGCTGGCAATAATAACGCCTCACAAGCTTTAATAACATCTGCTCTTTTTTTTTTAAATTGCTCTTTACTGTCTTAGTTTTATCTGTACATTTATCGCATCCATCAATAATCTCTAATTACTAATCTCTAAAATACTTGAACGATTGTTGCATTTTAAAAACCACTTTTTTCATAATGTAATCTAAGGCAGAAGGAGACAACTACTTTGTTCCAAGAAAAACGACTCCTTTATTAAACACAGTCTTATACATTTCACGAACATAATGAAACCGTAACCAGGGCGGCCGATTTTAGTCGCGTGACCCGAAAATCGGCAGCGAAAAAGGGGATCTGTTTTAACATACAGTTGCAAGGATCGACGCTGCTAATAGACAATTAGAGTCGACATTCCCGCGCCAGGTACACGCGAATGCGACGAGCGCGTTACCTTGATAAAAGTTTCGGTATGCTGAAGTAAAATCGAATCCTCCGCTGTCCATTTCGGACGAGACATACGCGGGGGATCTACTTATCTCACGGGGCACCTTATTTCTACATGGGCACTATCAGAGGACTCTCTCTGATTAAAAGGGGCAGCTTTACTGACATATGGAAAACATAAATATTATATCCGTAAAAAAAGACAAGCTTGAATGGAGGCAAACATTTCTTGGCGACTAATTGGCAACTTAACGGTAAACGCGAGGCATAGATATTAAGCCGAGAATCCACCGGGAAGCTAAACTCAGCTATGCCATGCGATGCTGTGTTATAACTTAGCTTTTACTGAAAACGTTTCCATCAGAATGTATTGAAGCTAATTTTTTTGAAACGTAACATGGCATGGCATAGCCTAGCTTAGCTTCTCGGTGGATTCCCGGCTTTACTCGCATGATAAACGCAGCTTAAAGCGAACAATAATAGGTACAATAGAACTTACATGGAACTTGCAATTGGCCTCATTAAACATATAGAAATAAAACGTCGACGCGCCTTGCGTAACAGTTTCGCGTACAACGACTAGCAGAATGCAAAGGACTAGGACCATTTTGTTCGCGAACCGCTCGCCTGTACGGTTCGAGGAAAATCCAGCACCCTTTGTCGCGCGCTCGACCCGCTAATCGCTTGACAAGGGGCTCCCGCGACGAAAGGCCGCAAGCTGCAGCTTCGTCGCGCGACGGACGGGCGAGCGAGAAGAATCCCTTTCAAGCAGAGAAAGTGTAAATCGGTTTGCTCGCTGGCCAGGACGTCGACTGATCCCGCGACAATAATAATCGCCCGGCGAGTAAGACAGACTCCGCTGCAACGGGCCATGCACGCGGATGATATTACACCTTAACTTATGTACAACGTTCTCGTTGGTAGAGCGTAGAAAATACATTTCAACATCCCGGCGTCTCGTGCGCGTACACGTCTTAATCCTACGACGGCTACAAAAATAAACTTGTACGCCATGGAAGCAAAGAGTGTACGCAGGGGGGTACCGAGGGGGCAGGGGCTGGTAAACGTTTCCCAGCAACCTCGCTGGGTAATTCCGAACGAAAAGGGGCACAGAGGATGGCTCGCCAATAAAACTCAATTAGATACTGATGAAAAGTGCGCAACATCCTACACCCTTTTCAAATGCAGATCGTCCATTCTCGCTGTCGTCAGAAGTTTAGGCGAAGGAGACCTCATTTCCGTGGTCAATCCACCCGGCTTCGTATCGGCAGTGGTCACAATTTTTATGAACAGACAGATAAGAGTAGCTTTCGAACGGCAGAAGGCTGATTCTAATATGATCGTCCAGCTAACGAGCAATGTTTATCCTCGTAACTATTGTAAACAGGCCACAGCGTAGATAACTATTTCGATTCAGAAGACCCGCCGCCAGGCATGCCAGGAAATCGATCGCCGCCTGGGCACCCCTCTGTTATCTTATATCCTCGAAGGTCTCAGCGAGTTAACGATACGAGTGGGAGCGCCTCCTGTCTGTCGTCTAGGTACGTTAGAGCTCGTTCCGTTTTCTATGCGCTCTTTCGTAATCGACGCTCAGCCAGGGATGTTGAAATTTGTTCACCATATATCATGAGCTATGCCCGCAGCTCGACTCGCGGACGTATTTCGCCCAGGTGCGGGTGGGCGCCATGTCGCCCTTCCGCAACCTGCGCTGGTCACCGCTGACGCGGATCTGCTCCATGATACTGCGATAGGTCTCCTCTCCGTAGGTGCAGGTCAGGCTCTTTCTCAGTTTCGCGGCGCCGGTCTCGAAGCTGGTCGGCTCGCTGCCCACCAGCACGTGCAGGTTGTTCTTCACTTGCACCGCCCAGTCCCACATCTCCGCGACCGAGCAGTTGCAGACGAACGGGTTGCCAAGCAGATTCACCGACAGCAGCCGCGGATTCGTCCTGAACACACGCGGGCTAATCGAGGTCAGGTTGTTGTTACTGAGGTCCAAGTGTTCCAGGCCATGCAGCTTCTTCAGGCAAGCAAGGTTCTCCGTTCCGGAGATGTTGTTCCCGGAGAGATTCAGCTGGCTGAGCTTCCTCGATCGGGAGAACAGGTTCTCGTTCAGATGCCGGATGTTGCAATTGCTCAGATCGAGGATCTCCAGGTTGGAGAGATGGGGTGGCAGGAGGGGCTCGTCCTCGGGGACCTCCAGAGGGTTTCCGCTGAGGCTCAGCTCGATTATATCAGTGCTCACGCGATCCCCGAACACCTTGGGGTCTATGGGTGTCTTCAAGTCGCATTTGTTCAGCTCCAGGCTCTCCAGCCGCGTTAGATTAGCGAATAAACCCTCCTCCAAGGTATGAAGCTTATTGCCCGACAGTATCAGCCTCTTCAATGTGGTCATGTAAGCGAATGTGTTATTGCCAACGTAGCCGAGGTTGCAGTAGGACATGTCCAAGTATTCCAACGACTCCAGAGGATTCAGGAGGCTGCCGAACGCGTCTGACAGAGGGTTGTGCGAGATGTCGAGCTCCTCCAGGTGCTCGAAGACGTGGAACGCGTTGGGCAGGCGTCGCAAGCTGCAGTTGCTCAGCGAGAGTTTGTGGAGCTTCGGCAAGTGACGTAGAACCACGGTCAGGTCAGCGGCGAACATCGGATTGCCGCTTAGATTCAAAACGCGCAGCTTGCTGGCGTTCCGGAACGCCTCCTCGGACAAACGGTCCTGCAAGTTGCAGTTGGACAGGTCCAGCGACTGAAGGTTGTGCAGATTGTGGCCGAGCGTGTTCCCGACGTCTAGGTGCCACAGCTCGTTGTCGGCGAGCACCAGCTGGCGGAGGTACAGGTTCTTCGCGAAAGCGTCGCCCGGCAGGTTCGTGATCCCTGTGTTGCTGATGTCCAGGTGCTCCAGCCGTATCAACGGAGCCAGCATGTTGGTCCAGCTCAGAGTGCGCAAGTCGTTACCGATCATCTCGAGCTCGCGAAGATTCTCCAGGTGGGCGAACGCCAGGGAGGACACGTAGGTCAAGTTACAGCCGTTCAGCTTCAGGTACTCCAGGTTGGTGAGGTGGTCGAACGGGCCGGGCTCGATTCGCTCCAGAGGGTTGTGGGAGAGGTCGAGCTTGTTCAAGTTCGTGGTGTTGTGGAAGAACTGCGTATTCAGGCGGCGGATGCCGCAGGTATTCAGATCCAGGTAGAGCAGAGTCCGGCAATTCAAGAAGTGGCCTTGCACCTCCTCCAACGGATTGTTCTGAAGCTCCAGCGTGATGAGACCGGGGCTGTCCCTGTGGAAAAATAGAGGCGCTCGAGTAAGTTCGAATGGGGTGTAGATCTCGCGGGACGAATATATGCGAACCAACCCTCGAATTAAAATAGCACTTCTGTCCACCTGCACGTTAATCCGAACGATCCTTACCTGAACGCCTCAGGGTCAACGTGGGCTATCTCGTTATACGAGAAGTCCACCTCGAGCAGATAAGTCAATCCAGCGAATGATTCATGGCTGAGCTCGGTTAATCGATTGTGCGCCATCTGGAGACGCCTTATCTTGATCGATTGCGGAAACGGGTCGAGCCGCGCGACGTTGTTGCCATTCATATCCAGGACGTAGACATTAGGGCTAAGCTCGTCGTAAGGGATGCTCGTCAAATTGCTTTCGGAACAGTCGGTCACCCAGTTGACGCGAAAATAATGACAGTGGCAGTCCATGGGGCACTCCTGTTCCACCAATTCGCCGTTGTAGGCGAGCGTGGATGTCGCGACGGCGACCGTCAGCAGTAGCTGCCCTAGCATCATCTCGATCGCGCGATATATCTGCAATCACAACGAACCACGATCAATGTTTTATTCAAGAGCAGTCTTATTTCATATTTTTCTCTTGAACCTGAGCCCCTTCGGGACGGAAAGCGTGGATGCCTCGCTGCGAACGTGAAGTGGCCGTGAATGAATGAGTCGGGAGAGGGGGGAACAATTGTTTTATTTGTCTGGCCACATGCGGTATAGAAACGGGCGGATGAATGCAGAAAAGGAGGGAAATACGTCGCCGCTGTCGAGATTTACTCGGCTCGATTACGACGACCATGCTCATTGTAGTGCATTCCCAACAAGATAACCGACGAGTACTAATGGCCCGAAGCAAGTGGAACAATTGTCAGTTAAGAACGGACTTCGCAATTGGCGGTCGGTAATTCCGAGCAACAATTCACGGCGCCACAGGTCGTTGAGCCAGAATCGTTAATCGTTTCCGTAAAGCACACTTCACTATCCTTTTACCATTTCTTGCCCTCCCTCCCGAAAGCCCGATTTAAAAGAAGCCATTCAACGAGTTCCTTTTGTTCCCTAAATTATTATTATCGTTAAATCCGTGGGTAACTCGGCCTCCCGTTATTCGGCCGAGCGGTTTAATTGGCGTTGTTGCTGTTCCATCGGTAAGCAACGGTAATTTTAATCTCGAAAATAAAATCGTACAGCGAGCAACGGCGGCTGACGAACGAATATACTCGTACGCAATTAAAACGGCCTTATGGGTATTATTTAAAACCGTGGGACGACGGGAGACGTGACTGTGGAGAATAAATGGTAAATGTGTAGCGCGGTACGGTCACCGCGCGCCTTCATCTGCATTACCATCGGTCCGTTGATCAAACATGCGCCGGCTAATGGGGAGTAATTTGTACGCATTAAATTTCGCGGAGCACAATCATCTTCGTTACAGCGATGAATAACATTCGAGGAAGTTTTCGTGCCGGGGAGCGAAGGCCGGCACAAAGAAAAGTGGCGACGCCTCTGGCCAGCAGTCAGTTTCACAGACGAAACCCAGCGGAAGTCTTTCCGCCAGAATGCTACGCGTTCCACACTCCACTGCCCCTTCAGCTTTCAACGTATAGTTCGCTCTCGGCCCTGGGCCATTATCATCCCCCCCCCCCCCTCCTCCCCAAACCTCCCGTCAAACAGACTCTGCCTGGTATGGGGAAGTGTATTTTCCCCTTTCGATTCCTCCTTGTATTTCTCACTGTCGCCTCGCCTTTGGCGCCACAAATCTTTCGTTTTTGAATTCCATCCCCGAGCCAGCAACCCCTCTACCACCACGGGGCTCGGGTCATTTGCATTCAGACTCCAGGCGAGACATTCATACTTTTTGCAAACATCCTCCCCCTTTATTCGCGATCCTGGGTTTTCAAACATCGGCGACGGAGGACGCCTTGAAGCGGAATTTACGCGGAACCCGAGTGCTTTCGTTAGAAGACGCGACTAGAACCATTTTCGCCACCATTCATCCACAGTTTATCTACCGCTCCGCGAGGATCTGTTTCTTATCGAGTTCTCTATCTCGCCCGAGTCGGTAACACACAGAACGTCTCCTGCGCCACGGTATGCATTCAAAACGAAGTTACAGTTTGCAAGCTACACCTCCTCGTGCTCCCCAATCCCTCCTCACGAGACGCGATCGCGTGAATCACTGTGACACGTACGTTTGTCCTAATCGGGAAGCAAAAACTTCGTATAATTAACAACTTAGACCAGAGTACACGGCTCGGTTAGCAAGGGAATTATGTCTTTGAGAAATCGCCTTGAAGAGAACCACGTTATCGACGCGAGTCACAGTGACGGTGTATCGCGATCAAATATCATTTGCCTCGGTTCACGAATCTTTTCTACCGTTCTTTAAATCTGGATACTGTGGGGGAATTTCCATGGGTATCGAGCGAGTGTCGTCGAATGAATATTCATAAGAAACGCGGTGCTCGCAGAGGCAAATGGATTCTTACGATCCACCGGCGGGGATTATCGGGACGGGCGTCGATTCCGATCGAGAACACCGCTACTTACGCTGCGTGTGGAGTTCGTCCCGGAAACAGGTCGAAATGCACGCGTTCACGTACCGGATAGATGTTATCCTTTCGTCCCGCGGCAGAAGTGAGGTTAAAGCCGCGAGCGTAGCGGCGGATTCGAGCGTGGCACTGGACAAAGATAGATTGAACTGAGTTTGCTGGTACCCCGGTTAAATTAAACCGTGTCCGGCTGACCGAGGTCAGGGTAAAACCTACTGACGCGCACTCTCGTTCTTTCTGCGTCGCATTAGTCTCGCGACGCCGCGTCTTCACGGGGTGTTATGCTCCCCTCCCCCCCCCTTTCTATTTTACAAGCCACGATTGCACGCGCGCACACGCGACCGTCTTTCATCCCCCCTTGTCAATCACCTGAGTCTCATTGCTTCCGAGTAAAAATTCAGCGCGATTGAAATTCTCCTCCGGCAGACTGTCCTAACCTCCTACTTATTTGTACAGCCATAATTTACCTTTTGGAGTCGCTTCCTTCCAAAGGATGTTGATTAGTAATTCCACGTATATTCACGATTCGTTGATACGATTATACTCTCGAGTTCTTAGTAACGCAGCATTGAAATAGAAGGGTTGTAGAACAGTACCAATCTTCATGTACACACTGGAAACGCATGCGCGCGAAAGCTAACCCTTTTTAAAAACACGTTCCGCTCAGTGGGGCTTAATTCCCGTACACATAATGCTTCTCGAACCCGAGAAATGTTCGCTGGGTATAACGAGAATCTCTTCTTCGTGGAGTGATTTTAAGGTACGACGCGGTTGAGTAATGGGAGTATCGCATGGGATGTGTCACGATTGACACGTGCTCTATTGATTATCCATTATCTTCGCGAATTTCAACGTATTTTGCGTTCCATAAACATCGGACGATATCGTGAAATAATTAGCAGTGTACCGTGATCCCGTTGCATAGGCTATGCGATACATCGCCAGTGCGATACAAGGTGACAAATCAATGAATCGATCGGTGGTACTTTGCCTTGAACCTAATACATACATCTTTCGTGACATTAAAGGTTTTAGTTAAAGCTTTACCTTGATTCGAAGTTTAATGTTTAAGCCTCCTTTCTTCTTGGTATTCTTCTAGGTATTCTTCTAATAAAACGCACATATAACGGTTTCTGTACCAAACAGAACAGTGGTAACGATTAACTCCGAAGTAGGCACCGGTGACATAACACGCGCATGCGCTCCCCCCAATTTCGTTCAACGATTATCTTTGGCAATAACGTTTGAAGCCCGACGTTCGGTTTTATAAGCGTGTTAAATGAATAACGTGATATTTTTATTCTACGACCTTTTTTACACTCGTCTGACGCACAGGCGCAAACACTGTTTATAACGAGATAAGATTATCGCATATGTAACTTTCAGTAATGCGTAGTTGTTTCACGCACGTTTACGCAAATTCTAAGGTACGCTTGGTCACGTGTAACGCGTACGTGGTCAAGGTGCGCAACTTAGGTTAGGACCAAACCGGGAGATGGGGCGAGCAATTGAGTCACCCGAACGGCAAAGTACTGGACAAAAAACTGGTTTCCTCTGCGATTAACATTAATCAAAGTCATTCTATATCGTCTTTCTTTGTCGCGCCGAATAAACGAGGAGTTTTTTAACGGTCGATCCGTCCCATGGAGCATCGCAATTTCTCCGCGGATTTTTCCGTGTATCCACTCTCGAAGCGTGTGACGGATGTAGTATTTTAGGTTACGTTAATACGATATCTCTGTGCCAATCATAATACGACATACGTGGAGGCGTATTGAATGGCCATAGAGGACAATGGGAAATCGATATGGCTTGGATATGGTACGTGTCACTCGTACGTCCGGGAGCGTTTGTTCACGTAGTCAATGCGTGATTGAGCGATGAGTGCGGCGCGTCGAATTCTGAAGAATCGCATTCGGCCGAATTGGAAGCGGAGGTCAGGCATTACGCCAGGCATTGCGAAACGTCGGGAATAGGATCTCATGATCTTGACTAGGAACAACGACCTGCCAGCCCCACGCTCGTATCTCCATGGCCGTGGGAGCGAGTGAGACGCCGGGGCATCGATTAACTTTGCAATTGACATTAGGTTTCCCGATAACGTGCCACTGAATTATCGCCCCAGATTAATTTCCCTCTTAGACCGGGCGCGCCGTGACTCAATTTTTTTCGCTCCGGCCTCGCGGAACGAACGATCACAAAAACGTTCGGAAACGTTGCAGCGCGTAAGGTTGCTGGGAAATGTATAGTTGGGGTCCGATTGAGATTTTGGGTCGTTATCTTCTCATACTTCTATTAATTCGTTTGCGATGGTTGAAAGGTTTAGTTTCGCGGTCAATCGACAGCATGGTAATAAGTTAATAATTTCAAACAAGTAACAGTATGAGAAGTGATGAATCTCTTTGTTGTTCTTTTCTCATTTTAAGGTTAAGGTTAAGGTTAAGGTTAAGGTTAAGGTTTCGGTTTCTATTTTCTCTTAGTATACTATTTTGTTCATAAAACTAAAAGATGACACTTAGATGATATTATCTTATACAGCTCAATGAACATCAGTTTTTGTTACTCTGATTTTGATACCGAACAATTTAGGAACGCTTTGTTCCTTTGAATGGAAGCTTCACTTTCAAATTGAATGATAAAAACGTAGGTTGTGACTGGAGGAACATCAGACTGTACGAGTGGGCGTATTAAGAATATTCCACGGCGAGTATATGACTTAATAAATTCAATTGATTCATGGGTCACGCGTGCGCGAAAGAAAGATCGACTTGTCCGTGGCAGGTTCGAACATCTAGCAGAATCAATTGACGTATTATATATAAAGGAATTAAAAATGCGTAGATGCGATATAACTCGTACATTTATGCGAGCTTTATATAGACTGTTTTATATTCATCCGCGGATTATACGCAACCGTTCTGTACACGTGTGTACTTCGTTTCCGAATTGCACAATCACGCTGTTTATTCATGATGCACTAATGCAGTTATCAGAGTTTAAGGTCATTGATGTGACTCTTGCATTCGTTTGAAATTTACACGTATCCGACCAGAAGAAACTGGTCTGCATTAATAATTCTTGGAATAGACGTCTATCCTACGTTCGTACGATATTAAATTTTCAATTCTTATTTTCCTTATCTCTTTAAAAGCTCATCTCGAAAACACATTGAATCTTACTTCAACTAATTGCGTACCGATGTAATCGGTTGCACTTTCGAAGCATTGATTTAAGTGGAAAAATTTTAGCACCCGATTTTCCGTAAATACGTTTCAAAATTTGGTCCACTGCATTCTGCGAGTACCCCGTAATCTTGGGGAAAAATGTAGCGGACTACTTTATCCACGCACGAGCAACTTATTCGTTCCTACCACTCGACACCAGAGGACGACAAAGTTTCGTTCGTCCCACTTAACGAGCAAACCGCATTTCTTCGCGACTAAAATCACAATGATCGTTCCCTAATTAGTTCCATCTTGGAGGATTCGATATTTATCGTGATTGCCTTGGCGCGCCTGCATACGCCGCGCGGAGCGTGTTATTAATATAAATAAGATCTTCCATCGTTGTCGTTTCGTAACGCCCGTTATCTGATGTCTCTCGGTTAATTAGCAAAACGTACGATTGCGGGCATTATCGTAGCATCTGCGACGGAACAGAGGAAAATGGACGCGCGTATGTAACCCATTCGACGTGTGCTTCAGCGATCCCGTTGAATTGAAGCGATAGCTGGTATCACGTGAGCGTATGAAATTTAATTAAGCCGAGTCACGTTAACGTCTCACTCCGGCAAGAACCGCGAGCGATCATTCTTCTCTGTATTATGGATTTATGGCGGAATTATGGCCGCGAGTCCCGTGTATTTTTTCGCGCTTATATCCCCCTGAAATTATGTGAGAATGACTCTGGCAACCAGCCAGCGTGCCGCAGAACGCGCGGAGACAACATGTACGGAGCAACGAACTTTGGTAAGCGTGACTCCGGGGACGGGAATTCTTTTTCTCTCTCTCTTAGAAAATCTTTTCGGTTGTAAAGTTCGCTCGTCGTTTCTTGGAATCCGCTCCCTCCTATTTCCATTCACGAATATATTCGTAGACCATCGAACGGCTTGTCCGGGGAATTACGTCGCGTTTGTTGCTTCCTCCTGGAAGGAATCGAAGCGTCGGGACGCTGGGAGTCTCGACCTCTTACGGAAATAAAGTATCGCAGCATTCCGGTTTCAGAGTGTATATAGAACGACGGTTGCGAGATTCTAATTTGTAGGGATTGCAACGACTGTAACGAGGTACTGGAATTATTCTAACGTTTTGCGATTTAATGGAGGAAAGTAGTGCCTTCTTCAGGATTCTTTCCATTTCGAAAGAGGGGGGTCGGGGATTCGGTTTAAACGCTGGTTATTTAGGAGCCTCGCTCTTACAATAGAAGCTTAGAACCGACGTCAGCCATAAAGCTCTTGACACACAGTGCGAAGGTGTGAAGGACAAAGTGTTCCCAGAATTGGTCTCGAGGCATTCCTCACATTGCGCGTAGACGATCGCGAGAGAATTTATAGCTGATTCTATACGAACACCTGATTTAACTTCACACTTAACAGCGCAAGTGTCCTTTTATTGCATTCTGTCGCGATAACGTTGAATTATATTACGTGTACTCCTCTAAGTGAGTCGCATTCCGTATGTGAATTCAACATCGGGGAAAAAAGCTTCACGTGCACGGCCCACCTATTTCACTTGCCCACCACTTTATTACTATTACAACGAATTTATTACACGTTCCACGCGAGAATACAGTAATTGCAGAACGGAGAACCCAAGTATTTTTGTGTCCCGATAATTCTCGAGTTAATGTTAACTATCCCCTTATCACGATAAACAAAAATACATGATTTTAATTAAATAAAAACGTCCCTCGTCAAATGTCACGAGATCCACAACTTTAGGATTGAAATATTACTATTTAAAAGGAAATTGAAATCCATTGAATAAAAATTCAAGATGCTAGTGTTCTTCTACTCTCCTAGAGACCAGAAAAAAATTGACAAGGGTTGTTCTCGTTACGAGGCCCTTAATTTACATATTACGTACACGATCCATTTTTACCATTCTTCTGCGACGCTAACGAACTTATAACTACAGCTTCCCCTTGTAATCACACCCCCGTCATAAAGTGCTAAGTAACAAAGCGACAATGCCCGTTGCAGGGGGCAAGGCAACCCACGGAACCCACTCATCACTCAACCGCCTAATGCATCATTCCTCAACCGGTTGCATCGTCGTCCTCGCTGACGGGCGCGTACTCCTGGACTCGCTGCTGCTTCGGCACACGCCCTGCCACGGTACGCGCGGCCAGATTTAATCTCCGGGGCCAAGTTCGTCGGGAAGCAGTAATTCTCGGCTAGCAAGAATAATCTCGCGTTCACGCGTTGCCTCGGGGAGCTAGCCTCTCTCCAGCCGGCGCGGTTGGGGCGCTGCCTGCTGGCCCGAGGTTAGGGTTGCAGCTCCCGAGGAGTCACAGGGGGGTTGGGGTTAGCAGCGTCGGTGGTGGGAGCGGCGGTAGTCGGGGTGGTGGGCGGCGATCTCGGCGGCGGAGGGGAAGGGTGAGCGAGCCACTGCGCAGATCCCAAAGTCCCACAGCCGCGAGTAGGTAGCCAAACTCCGATTCAGTGAGGAGTGACCGTTCCCGTTTGCAGTGCAGCTGGAAATCTCAGGGAGAAACCGCGGCCTTTCGTCCTCTCCTCCTCTCTTCTCTTTCTCTTTCTCTCTATCTCTTTCCCTTCCTATCTCTGTCCCTCTCTCCCTGTCGCCTCTCATCCGTTTCACCCTCTGTCTCTCCCTGTCTGTCCCGTGCGCTGCCTAACCACCCTCTGTCTCAGTTGCTCCCGCGGCGTGGCAAAGCGTACGCACGCATCCCCGGCGTTTCTTTTTTCCCCGTCGTTCGTCCGTCGACGAAGCGAGTTCCCTTCGCCGATACCGGTCGCCTCGTCGCTCGGCGTCGCACCGCCGCGCGTCTGTAGCGGTCGGAGACACCGTGTCTCGCGGAGATTCCGAGTGTCACCCTCTCCCCGCCTGGCGGATGGGTAGTCACGTGGCTGGACGGCATCAGTGACTCAAGAGAGCCGGCCCTCGGCTTCGTTTCCTCGGGGCCGCGACTTCGTCCACGATTCACCGCGGCCGGATGGAACGTGCGTGCGCCAGTTGATCGAGGCTTCGCGCGACATTCGGGCCCGCGGACCTCCGGGCGGGCGGCGCGTGTGCGTGCAGGATCAACGGTGGGCCAGGTCGATGTGCACAACTCCGGGGACACGTACTGAAACTCCACGTCTGTCGGTGTAAGTAGACGCAACCCCTCTTTATGCAAGTCGCCGCGTACGCAGGCGACAATGAGTCACGGGCCAGGCCCGGCTAGGGGCACACGCAAGTCAGCTGTGCCCGCGAAAGAATGAGCCGTTTGCTCGCCGCTGGAGCAACAGCGCCAGGTGAACCGCCTGCTTCTGCTGGAAAAGAATCCAGACCGGAATGATGGCTTTGATAGCGTGGCGAGGCATTGTTTGTTAGATTAGGGGTAAAGGGAAATCATGGTGGGAGCGGTTGATGTCTGTGTAAGTTTTGGGATAGCGAGTGTACTGGTTAGAATAATTAGAGAATTTATTTCAGAGATTCCGGGGGGCTAATTAAGTTTCCTGTTTGCTAAATGTTTGCGCGGCGTGCACTGCCCTTTGGAGTGCGCGGCTCTCTAATTACTCTGAGCAGTGTAAATGCTAATAATTCTGTTTAAATAATATCCATTCCGCTGGCGAATAAATTATAACGAGCACCACTGTGCGCATATCGGTTAAATAGTCCTCTTCCCTGCTGGAAAGAATGCGGTCGAAATTTGGGGTAGTTTATATTTAACTCCCCTCTGAATTCTGCAAATTATACCTACTTACTATGCATAAAGGACCTTTACGTGGTTATGCAACTCACACAAGTCGATAAAAACATTAGAGACATCGAACAAATTGAAAATACAATATGCAGCTAGATAAGAGTCATTATCTTGCTTTTATCTTGATAAGAAATCTGTCCGAGATTCTTATGCAGCTCAGAAAGAATAAAGTAGAAAGAGTTCTTAATCGATCTTCTTAAAAAATGAAAAAAAAGGGGAACCTACCGAGCAGTATGTCCTATTAATAGTCTCGAGTCGCGGATATGCGGATCGATTTGATTAAAAACTTGATGTGAACGCGCTGTTCGTGTACACGTAGGTATACATTTGCCAAGGACGTTGAAACACGTCTCGCCAGAACGGGCGGAACGTAAACAGTGCTCGGCGTGAGCATTGGTAAGGTCATTCGAACAACAAAAGACTACGCCTAAAGCTGTTCAATCTATTCGGCGAAGGCACGTAGCATAGAAAATAAATTCATTTACTCTTTTGTGTCGAGTCTTAGAAAAAAAATCATTCGCGATGGAGAAGATGATTCATTAATATTCTGATTAGCAATTCATCGGAGCGTCGAGGGGGGTAATTAAGCATGAATCAATTATCCACACGATTCCGATCCGAACAATACCACGCGTTTTTAACAATCGGATTCGGAATTAAAGCGCACATGAGATGCATTATTGCCAACGACCATCCCCTAGCAATACGATTTCGCAAAAATCAGCGAACACAAAGGCGACCACGGTTCAATGGTTTATCGGCAATACGCGCGGATAACGCTCGCGATGCCACGAACCGTTAAATGTATTAAACAATCAGCCCACCCCCGGGAAAAATATACAGGATGTTTGGTAAACGGTGCTACAAGGGGAGGAAGATATTAGAAAAATATAGAATACATTTTTTGCAATTCCTTACGTAGTTATATTTAGTTCTCAAAGAAAATCATTTTGAACACGGAGCTGTACTTATTTAGTAGCTTTAGGTATAAAATAATACATCTGAGTACTAGAAGCAGCATATTCCTCTTTTATTCTTAAATCATCACGAGTGAATTACTCTACTTTCCGATTCCCGAAGTCTTCAAGCCTTAAAACAATTCTTCAGAAAGAAGAAATACTTACCCCTTCGAGATTCTCATTATCCCTTCGATTAGCACACTCGCTTCAACGGTATAAAAGTCTCCTTCCTAACCAGACCACTTTGTGTCTTCGAATCTAAGCTCACTTCTCTGAAACTAGACGACCAATGGAACAAATTCCTTGGACACTCTCTCTGCTCCTTCCTTCGCAAGGAATCACCAGCTGGCCAATTGCACCTTGACTTGGCCACCCTGTATTACAGCCTCCCTCCGCCGGGCGGTCTCAAACTTCATAATTAATTTTCTGATATTAAGATGGGGGGGATACTTCTAATCCTGATAACTCCAGTTCCTCGCGAGGGAGAGGCTCGTTAATGAAATGCACCCTTACCCCCTTCACGGGATATTACTATTTTTGCAGGCCGTGGAAGGCTGCCCCTTTTCCCCAAGCCAAAAATGTTCCTGCCGTGTTATTAACATCGGCTTATATCGCCGGCCAGGTATTAACCACGCGCCGGTATCGCCATTCCTGTAATCCCTTTTCCCCCGGCAACTGAATTTCCAGCTCGCCGTGTAGAAGTGGCGAGGAGCCGCGGAGTTTCAAGAGCTTCAACGACGCGCACGCATCGAAAACGCAATAGCTATCCCCGGCGACCCCGTGCCAGCAATATCGGCGATGTTCATAAATCATGCGCACGTCCACTCGCTCTTGTCGACAAACACTTGCCTGCTCCAGTTCAAATGGCTGATTAATAATGCCCGATGTGTGCGCTGCCACCGTCGCAGATTGCCCCGCTCTTTGGGGATAATATTTAATATTAAGCGTCTCGCCTCGCCCGTTTCTAAACGATTTTCTTTATCCCGCGGGGCGGCGGGGTCGCTTCGCTTGGCCGGCGAGCAAGGGTGCATTGATTTTGCTCGGATTTCGCGTACGGTTAACGCACCCCGGCCGCGATGACGCTTCCGACCGCGTGCGAAGCGCCGATGAAAGTTTCTCGAGAAAATTCACTTCCCTCTTGTGCCTGGCTTTTAATTATTCCCGCGGTCAGTTGTTTGAATTTAGAACAGAGGATAAACTTGGAGCGTCGTATCGTCTGTACTGTAATACGCGAGACTCGAGGCGAGCCTCTTCCCCCGTGCATACTAATAAAGGAACCCACAAGCGCGGATTTCGATGAGATCGCAGATTTGCAAAAACAGTGAAAAATATTTAACGCGTATTTCTTCTTATCGGCAATCGTCCACGAGGGGGTGAGAAAAGCCACTAAAGTTGAGGGTCGAAAACTCATTTTCTGACAATTTTGAAACACTGAGCGGGGTGCTAAATTTATTTTTAACAAAAATCACGTTTAAAAAAAAATTGTCCTACGGCTGATAGTTCTAGAAATATTCCCGAAAAATTTATTTTTGCTGTTTTCACCCCTTCAACATGGAAGATTGCCGATAACAAAAAAAAAAAATTGTCAAATACTTTTCACTATTCAGCAAATCTGCGGAGTCTCATAAAAATCGGCGTGTGCGATTTCGACCTGTTCCCCTGTAAGTATTCATTTATATAATCCAAGGGATTCCCTATCGACTACTCGAATATCCACGAAACGGAAATTAGAATTATTATCCAAGCAGAAGCCGCGTCTACCGATCCTTCGGAAACCCCCACGGAAATCTTTATTACACCCCCGTTTCGCGAATATAAATAACCGTGCAGAAATACGATACGCTATCAACTGGCCAGGCTCACGCATTAAAGCACACGACGAAGTGTCCAAGGTACATAACTCTTATCATTAGTTTGATAGGAATCTGCCAGTGCACGAACCAGCCGCTCCCTCGACTACGAGGTGTTCCCGACTCCCGTTCCCCATCGCCGAGGGTACGAAGTCGAGGATGAAAAGTCCCCGATACGAATGCTTCTGAATCGATCCCAGGGACGTGGCAGGGGAGCGACTCGAATCCCCGACAATGAGAGACCGGAGCAAAGTATGATTATCGCCGGAGTCGCGCTCGTCGCTTCGGTATCCTCTCTCCGCACGCCGGTGGCCGCGTAGGGGCCGAGGTGAAGCGGGAAAGGAACCGGGCAAAATGGAGCAAAGGGACCCGTGAGAAATTTTAATAACGAAGGGTACCGGGTCCGCGTACGCCCCATGCCACCTTCTGTACCGTCGATCGACTTCCATCGGTCTCTCCCGTTAAATGTACGACGCACCTGGCGCACCGTACGGACGGACGCACTCGGCCGTGCACGCCGCGCCGCCGGTCTCCACCCCCCGATTAGTTTCCCCGTGGCTGGAGAAAAGGTATTCCGGCGGCCGCATTAAAAACCGTGGCCTGTGAAAATGGGCCACAAATGCGCGGCAAAAGGGTCTGGGAAAGGGGGAGGAAGATGAAAGCGCGGACGGGACAGTTTACGCCGAGGCTCGGATATTTTCGCAGCCCCGATTCCGAGGGGGGGGGGGGGGGGGAGGTGGAGGAAGTTAAATCGACGGTGGAAAATGGAGATAGAGCGGCGGATGGAACGTTGTAAAATGTATAGCCTGGGGTCATTTAGAATTATGTGAAGGACAGACGTTCGCAGACTTCTTTCCACGCGTGGACTGCGACTTCGGGGTAGCAGTAAAGAAAAATATAGTAACGAAGAAACAACTCTGGCGATGGCATCGACGAATCGGTGCGAGCGGAGAAGCCCCCTTGCTTTCTTGCTCGATTTAATTGAAACCTTAAAACTGTCATTCAAAATATTCACTGTTTTGGTACAAAGTTCAGTGTTTAAAAAGCGAGGGGGGGGGGGCTCCGGTGCGGACAATGGCACTCGGCCAGACCTAATCCCCAGTTAGACCAGCCAGGATTATAAAATGTATAGCCCGGAGTAATTGAGAATTGGGCGATAGACAGCGGGACTCTGTTAGACTTAATCCCTAGTTGAACCTGCCAGGGTTGTAAAACGTCCGGCGCTGAGTAATTAAGAATTAGACAGGCGATAGGAAGAGGTTTCTTATTGGGAGCGCGTGGATCATTGGTCGGGGGAATGAATGGACGGAGCGGCGGAGAATGGAAGCCATTTTCCTCTCGGACGAGGAAACCTCGCGTATTTGCATTGGGAGCGAGGGAAGGAAGGATTCGTCCGCATCTATGGGCCACCTCGAGCTCCGAGGAAGTTAGAAGCGACGCGAAAGTTCGAATCTAAGGGTCGGCTCGTTATTTACAGGGGGTTGCGAATTGGATTCCATTATGGGCAACTTTGTTACGCGCTTCCAATGGGAAATATCAATTGAGAGGTGGAGTCAGTTATTCCGTTAAATGCTAAAACCCTCGAACGTCGGGTCAGACACGGGCTTGCCAGCCGTACTTTAAAAAAAAAGAAGTATCCTACTTTATTCCGGCAAGTCCGGGAGAGTTCGACCATCGAGTCCGGCCAGTGTTGATATTTTAAGACTGACGCAATATAGGGCACTGTCTGTCATCGACACAAAAGAAACGAAGGCGTTTGTTGTTTATCTCACATCGACCATTGTCACAAATCCATATTTGAATTATAAGATACAGTTAAGACTTTACGCGAGGCTGAAAGTTTTTAGACCAAGTTACAGTGGTGGTGATATTTGAAAAACAGGTAAGCGTATTTACACTCTTCCGATATTGGGGATATAATATGCATATAACTACAGTGTAACACCAACAACACGTATGTAGTCGTTTTTAATTTTTTTTTGTCAAGGTGGTCGATCGCTCCCTTGATCACCCGTAGTGGGTGGACGGTCTAACCCCGAAATGCGGGTGAGACCGACCAGTTGCAGTGCCAATGTTTTTCCTTGAAAATCAAAGTAAATATTTGAAATTATCGCGCACACTATAATTTATATATACTCTAAATTGCTTGGCATTTGCTTTAATGCGCATAAAACGACAAAAAAGGTGAAAAACAAAGCTACAATTTCTTTTCCAAAAAGTGGTCGAACTCTCCCGGACTTACAATATACGTAAACACGTGATTACACGCGGATTGGCCACTGCTCGCGTTCCCTACAACTAAGCAGACTCCCAGCAAAGGGTCGCTCACGAGGCATCCCCTGTCCGCCTCCTTGCGCGCGGCATTTCTTCGCCGTGCACCATTCTACTCGGTGAAAGAGGGCTACAAAAGTAGCGAGCGGGTCCACCTGGCGTCGCGTCTCTCGTTGCGTGCACGGGGTGGAAAGGCATTAGGCCTGCGGCTATTGATGCCTCTCCCCGCCTAGCCGGGTAGATCGTATTCTCGCGGGCGGTCGAATTAAGCGGTCGTGGGGCGCGAAGCGCGGCGGAAAAGCCGAGGGTCTATAAATACAAGGCAGGCGCAGGGGCAGGCTCGGTGAAACGGAGGCGGAAAGAGACAGTGTCCTCGGCACAATGCGTGCCGCGCCAATCCTATTTTCAGAGATACACATCTCCCGGCCCGCGCCGCGGGGAAAAGCGACAGACAGAAAGCGAGGAGGGCCCGAGGAGGAGAGACGGTACGGAAGATGGGAGAAACAGGAGGATGGATGTGGAAGGAGGGGTTCTAACCGCTTTATCCCCGAATCGAATCGTTTACTCGGCGCGGGCTCTGCAGCTGGTCCCGCAGCCTTCTTTCAAAGTCCATCGTCCCTGACTTCGCGATACGATCCCTCTCGAGCTATTAGAGATGCAAGAGCGTCGGGGACGCCGAGAGTCGACGAAGAAAGCCTGCCGGGAACAACGGCGCGCCCGGGATTAGAGCCTCGACACAGGAGCGTATTTTTGTTCTCCCTCGCGGATATCCTATCCCCGAAATAAGCTGAAACCGATCGTGTTTTGCTCTGCGGGTGGAATTTGTCGCGGCGTATAAATATCCTTTAATCGCTCGTCTTTTAAGGTCCCCGACTATTCCATCTCTGCGCGGCCTAGCGGAGGCTACAAAGTCCACGGGAAACAACGGGCATAGGGGTGGCGATCGAGGGACGATCGAGGACTTTGTAACCGGGGATTATTTCCGCGTCGCCGTCGTGGGTGAAATCTCGCCGTGGTTTCCCTGCGTTTTCCCGCTGGTTCGCGCGTGCACGTCGGCGCGCAACACGCGACTCGCGATAAGGGGAAGATTTATCGGCGAACTTGGCCGTATAAAGGCGCGCGCGTACGCCGCTCGTCGCGGCTGGCTCGCGGATCACCTTTGCCCCGCGGTCGCCCGCGATTTAAGCTACCTCGCGCATAAAGTTGAAGTGCAGGGTACAAGTTCACAGCCACTGCGCGGCCGCGGTGGCTGTGAACTTGTACCCTGCACTTCAGCTTTATGCGCGACACGTTGAAGGGCGGGCATCGCGTTTGCCTTTGTTGCGAAGTTTGTTTGCCAACCGGCATTGTTTACGGACCCCTTCGGTGGTAGGTCACGGGGAGCCCCCGCTCGAGGAGCAGTTCTTTTGTCTCGAGGAGCCGCGCCATTAATTGACTCAGACCGCGACGAACCGGCCCCACTGACGTTCGTCCTGCGCCGGGACAATGCGCGATTACTTACCACACGACCAACAACATTGTGCGTTCGAACAATGGGGATCGGGGAAAGTATCCCACGGGAACGTACGCCTAATAGAGGCCAATGAAACAGCTACGGACTTCTACGCGGGCCCTGCTGCGGTTTTATTAGCCGATGCCTCGAGATTCCTTCGGGCAGAAAGTTCTGCTCTGGTGGGGCGGGATGTTGGGGGATTTTGGGGGGGGGTGTGGCTTGAACTTTTGCAGTGTGCAGTTATTTATCTTGGTATTGGACTCCGTTGTTGTCGATAGATCGCTTGACACAGTTCAGGAATGCTTTCAACTAACTTTTCTGAATACTCCTAAGATGAAGAACATATTTCTCGAATGTTTCCAGATAACTGCTTCACCGCGAATTTGTTTTCTCTGCGGCTTTTGGTTTATGATGTCTCAAACGTTTTCGATTGGATTCGCATCTGGAGATTGTGCAGGCCAGTCCCGTTGTTATGCTCTTTTCTTCTTTCCAGGTCGTGGAAAAACGACAAAAGATAGGTACGGAGCTTTTATTTGTACGTCAGGGTATAGTAGTGGTCGAAGGGAAGATTAGGCTGTGAATTGTAAAAGAAATAATATTGTTCCATTAGAAGGAATCGTGGCTTAAAATTTATGCCACATAGGTTAAGGGGGATCCTACTCGGAAATTACTAAAAAGTTTCGGTTTTTTGTTCGTATAAATGAAAATATTATTATTATTTTTATTATTAAACGTCTTTATTGCACAACATAAGCAGAGGGCAACAAAGAGAAGGTAAACGATGATGAAAGCAAAGGCGAAGTTCAGTCCGGGACTGTTTTTCAACTTAACCTAGTTTTAAATAATACAGAAAAATTAATATAAGAAAGGAAGGCGGAACATACTAACCTAGGCTCAATATAAAATAATAACATAACCAAGGCTTAGAATAAATCAGGAAAATGAATTATAGAAGAGAACGCAGAAAACAGAACATACTAACCAGATCGCAAAGTGGGTTATACGACATTATAACGGGTGAAGCAACAGAAAAGATATTGGGCTTGGATTTTTTACATAGTTTTAAAGCAATCTTCGTTTTACTAGAAATCTTTTTTTTATGGAAAATTGTACAAAATGGCGGCGAACGAAATTTCTTCCCGGAGCACTGCCAAAAAAACACTGGCCCACACTCCCGGGAATGAATGGATCATCTTAGAAGGAAATACAAAGAGGGATATATAAACTGGAATAAATTCTCTCCAATGTAGCGTACGATTTTATTGATATTTTAATTAATCGACTTTTTACAAGCATTTCAGTGCAAATTGTTACGCAAAAAATTAAAGTCAATTCATCAAACTGCTACAATTTCCGAAATAATTCGAGTTTTGAGAAAATCCTACGCAACATGGAAGATAATATACTCCAGTTTATATATCTCTTTTGTATTTCCATCTCAGACGATCCAGTCATTCCCGGGAGTGTGGGCCAGTTTTTTGCAGTGCTCCGGGAAGACACTTTGCTCTTTAAGACTGTGTAAAAAATCCAAGCCCAATATTTTTATTTATACGAACAACAAAAACCCAAACGTTTTAGTGGCTTCTTGGTGGGATCCCCCTTAAGGGATTACAATATCTGATACCAACAAATTACCTATAACAATATCATTTTTAAACATTTCTTTCAACCACCATTGTATCCACCCCAAATCCTGTCCTCTGCAACGTTTCCCACCGTCTCATCCAGTGAGACTGCTAAATTATCGGCAACTATCCAGGTATCCCAGAGAACCGCCAACACTTTTAAACCGTCCGGTTTGAATCTTACTTATCCGCTGCCGCGAAATCCGTCCACCCACCACCGCAGTCATTATCTCCGAAATTCCGCGAGCTACGTTTTACACGAGAGGCAGACTATACCCGTCCAAGCGTCCCGCGAACCTCACAAGTTCCATTCCCGCGAATAATTACCGCAGCTACTCCTGGCGAGAAGAATAGGTATACACGTCGCGGCCGTTCCCCGCGAAGCCATAAATCCGCGTTTAACGCGATACAGAAGGCGTCGCCGGGCGAAAACACGGCTGGCGAGATATTCCGGCTTCGGGCTGTAAAAAATTAAGACACATCGCCGGCCGCGAGATAAGAGGGAAACAGAGGTTGCCCAGCGGACCGCGCCAGCCGGCCGTTGCGTCGTTGAATTACAGTCGGCGGGCCCGCTTAACACACCGCCCTTGGATGATAGCCGTGAAACGCGGTAATCATTTGATAACGATCGACTGTGTACGCCCAGCCCCGTCCTCTCCCCAATTCCGACCCGCCGTTTTCGCCAGCTCCGCCCGGCCCGAAAAACGAAGAAACGACGCGTTTAATCTCCGGCTTCCCGTAACCGCAAACCGATCGAACGGGGCCCGCGGAATACACCTGTAACTCGATACGGCGCATCCTGACTGACAGATGGAGGTATTCACTGTTTCGCGCGAAAGCAGGTAAAAGGGGGCTGAAAGGACGGCGGGGAAGTTCTCGAGGGACAGGAAACAAGAGGGAGGGAAACGGGAGGAAGATAGGGGTTGGACGGGCGGGGGGATGGGAGAAAGTTTCTCGTCTAGCTCGGGGACGATAGCCCCGAAGATTCCGAACGCTCCTCGGACCGGGACTTCCATCGAAACCGCCTCGATGATTAAACCTTGTCCGGCTGAACGTGTTTTAATGAACGCGTAAATCACGCTCCTTGGACGCGCCGAACGTTGCTGTGCTTTATGGTTGGTGGAAAACGCGGCGTGCCTTACGCCGCGCGCAGAAAAATCACGGTAATTAACATTCGAGTCGTAAAATAAATCATTCGCTGGAAAATTGGGGGCCATTAAACCCTTCCGTTACGCGCGGAGGGGGCGAGGCGCCGGGGGAAAAATGGGACGGGCCGATGGAACCCGATAAATTCCAGTTCTGGGGCGTGCGTGCTTTATTCCGGGGATAGAAAGTTCCCACGCGGTTGTCGGATTCGAATTCTGCGGGCGAGCTGCGTGTTTGTACAGGGTGCAACAGAAATAAGGGCTCTGGGAATGGGCTTCGGTTTTACTTTCACTTTCAAGTATTCCACGCGCTCGCGCGGAGCCTATTCTTCCCTTGGCGGGATCTCGCAATATGGAAAAGGAAGGGGTTGTTTGAAAAGACTAATTTCGAGGCTCTGCTTTTGGCAAATTATAAAATATCTTTATTGCCGTTCGAAAGTACGTGTCTTGAAGAGAATTCTTTCGAAAATATCATGTGGAAAATATTGATTAGTGTAGCCACAAGAGCCGATGGTGTGATAGGCCTTCAGAAATTTGTTTAGAACGGGCGCACCTGAAGCGTTGCAGCAGTAGCTCTAAAATAAAGATTTATAAGATTTAAAAGCACATTAATTTATTACAAAATAACGGACCTTCGAAATGAAAGCGTGGAAAATCAGTAAGAAAATCGGGACTTTTTTAAACGTTACGAAGAAACTATTTACCCGATAAAAAATTCGGCAAGCTTATCTGAAGATAATCATACTTGTAGCCGGTATGATAAATTTCAAGTGAATTGGAGGAAAATTAACTGCGTTATCCGTGCGCTCAGTTTGAAAAAGCGTCGTTCCGAGAAAAACGCGTTCAAAGTTTTAGATGGAGCTCCGATCACGCGCGAACGGCCGATTTCGAGCGCTCTACTATCTGGATCAAACAATCTATAACTCCGTTATTTCTTCGAATTTTAATTGAATACTTTAAGGATTGGTACATTATTGAAACCCTTAAAATTAAGAAAACACAGCAAAAGAATTTCGATTTTTTTCGAACGATCACTATGGCTAACGGTTTCCACCCTTAACCTCCCATAACTCAGCCCGTGCTTCAGGCACAGGACTCAACAGCACGACCCCTAGTCGATCCCTGTACACAGCTTACGCGTGCACAGTGTTCACGGGAGGAGCGAGGGGCGGGCTGGTGATCAGCGGTCGTTAATGCAATGTTAATTAGTCCCTGCTATGCAGCCGAAGGGATTGCAGCCGGGGGACAGAGAGAGAGAGAGGGAGAGAGAGAGAGAGAGAGAGAGAGAGAGAGAGAGAGAGAGAGAGAGAGAGAGAGAAAGGAGGAGAGGCGTGCTAGGGCTAATTATATCCCCGCGGAAGCTTGGTTTTTCCATTTTCATCCGCGGACGGTCTCCACGGCGGCGATCGAAACGCCGACTAAATAATTCAACGGGCATAATTCCCGGCCGCGCGTGCACGCGGAATGGTCGCCGGTGACAAAGGGCGAAAAATCACGGAGCCCGCGTCGCGGAGGGCTGATTTTTTCTCCCCAACGCGGAGGTGTACCTATGAGATATCGATTGCGTGTGCGTCTTGGGCGCGCGTGCCGGGGAAAAACGAGGCGCGCGGTGCGTGTGTGTGTGTGTGGGTGGGGTGGATTATCGGTGCTGCGACACGGCAGAACGGGGGTCGGCAGGCCGCGGCGAGCGGAGAGGCGCGTCGCGATCCCGTTTACCAAGCGAAAGCGAATTTACGTGCGGCTGCTTTTCCGCTCTCAAAGCAACAGGATGTTACGGGATGGCGGGGCTCGTAAATATTCCCCGCCGCCCACTCCTACCGATAAAGCGGATCTGTTCGTGGCGGGGGGGGGGGGGGGCGCGATTAATATTCATTAGAAATGGCGGAAGAGAGAAAAGTAGGGAACGAAAGAAAACACGAATGGAAAAAAGGAAACAGAAAGGCGCGGTGGTTCGGGGGATCGGGTGGGAGGGGCTGAAAGGGGCACTCGCGGGGGACGACAGTGGGGAGAAAAAAGTGATATCGCGAGGATGAAAAGCGAAGGGTGTGACTGGTGGACGTACGACCGACCCGGGGGTGGGGGGGGGGGGGTTGTTTTGAAGGAGGATGGATGAGACGCGCGCGGACCTGGGTATCTTTAATATCTTTAATCCACACCCCTGCGCGGGAACGCGGAACGGAGGTATGCGTGCAGGGAGAAAGCACCCCCTGAGAGTCTACCAGGCCTCGCAGCAGCAGGGGTAGTAGTGGCTCTCTGTGTTTGAGCTACGCAGGCGCGGTTTATCGACTGCCGCATATATATATGTATGTATATATAGAAAGAGAGTGAATGAGAGGGTAAAGGAGAGAGAGAGAGAGAGAAGGGGAGGGTTAGAGAGGAGCGAGAAAAGCGTTCCGTTTCGTTTCGTTTCGTCTCGTTCCGTTTCGTTTCGTCTCGTTTCGTTTCGTTTCGCAGTAACCCGAACAATTTCTCTGCTTCCAGTTCTCTCTCTTTTCTCTTTGTTCGCCCGCCGTTCGTCTCGGCTCCGGATATTTGTCCGGATTGCAATTGCAGAGGGCTTTTTCCCCACTCGTTTCATCCCACCCCTCCCACTCGGTTACCCTCTCGCGAGACCACGCTCCTCCGGCTCCGCGCCGCGTGTCTCCTTTCTTCGTTCCTCCTTCGGCAAAGCATCCCCGTCGCCGCTCGGCCGCCTTTCCCCCGACCCCCCGGGGAGCCCTCGCCCGCGCTCCCCGTTCCTCCCGACGCCCGACGTCGCCGCGGCCTCCTCCGCCGCGTAAAGCAATATTTCACCGGGCACGGACCGCGGCCGCGGTGGAATCGCCTCGAGATACTCGATGACCGATCGAGTGGCATCCCCCTTCTGGAAATGCGAACCGGACGGGGAGACAAGGGCCGCGCTGCCGTCGGGGAACGCGTGTACCGGATGATTCGGAAATACCGAATGGGATTCGGATCGCTTGGAGATTGACGACGAAAGATCACCTCGGGTGTTGATCGAGCGGAACGAATTTCAGAGCAGCTTCGGTTAAGGAATAACTCGGAAATATCCATAGACGACACGTAGATGCTACGTCGCCCGCTAACGAGACGAATATTCCAAACGCCCCAAGAATCTTGCCACCGTCTCGAATACTTCGTGAAACGTCGTCGTCGGAAGGGGAAGCTTACCTAAATATCTGCCACTTTAATAACCGGAGAGGCAGTATCCCACAAACGACTTCTCGCACCTGCCCGATCTTAAAGCCGCGTAGAATGCCCGGTCTCCGACCAGCTATTTCACAGCCACCGTGTACGTACTCTTCGAGCCCTCGCTCGTTCGGTTCCACCCGTTTTCTCGTCGCGATCGCTCGCAGCACCCCGTTCCGCTATCGCGCCAGGATTCCGGGCCATCGGCGAATCTTCCCCGTCGTTTGCATAATTTCCTGGCAGCCACGAGTGCTCCTCGACCGAGCCAGCCGACTGCCGAGGATCGCCGAAACTAGCGTTCTCGGCGGCCGTGCCCCTAGCCTGTTGATCGTTTTATGAAAATTTCATGCCGCGTCCCGGCGGCCATCGTCGCCGGCCGACTCCCGAACAGTGATAGCCCCCCTTCCGCGTGTATAATATTTGATCGGACGTCGCCCGTTATCGGACACCCTCGCGGCGATGGTTCTTGCGCGCGCCTTTCGATTATATCGATATCGGCTCGGAGATAAATCGCTCTTTGGGAAGAACAGCTGTCCGACGGGCGAGGGAATTCCACGGGCCCCTTGTTGTTCCCTGGAAATATCGGCCTCCTCCAGCACCGAAAATTAATAGCCCCTCGGCTCGTTAAACGCCGTTAAATCCGAAGGCGTTCGCTCGGCCATCCGAACGACTCCACGAGCACTTAACGAGGCATCTGTCGTGTCGAATCGCTCGGCTGCCCTCGAAAATGTAAATGGGACGTATAGAGGGTGGTCGCATAAACTTCGAAGCTTACAGATCCCCAACTGTTAAGTTCAACAAATCATGAGACTCTGGGGATATGTAGAGGACGCGTAGCTTTGCATTACGCAATTTTTTCGCCGCTCAAATTCACTCTGAGATAGAAGAAAAAAAGTTTTCAAGGGAGAAGTTACTTCGTTTAATTTGGTAACTTACACTGCTTACAGTTCGCGAGTTATAACACTCGCGAGAACGCTCTGCCACGGGCGGAAGCCGCAGATAACTCGTGGGGGCAAGCGTTTCCCTCCTTTTTCATCCCCAAACGCTAGCAGAGGCTTTGGCTTCCTTAACCTCGACCAGTTTCTTCTCGGACACCCAGTACTTTTTCGTCTTCTTTCCTCGGCCTGGTAGGAGGGATACGTTTCGAACAGGTGGTAGACTCGGGCGGGGACCAACAGGTAGGAATCCGACGGGTCTGTACGGGTCAAGAAATGCATAAATTAGGCGAGAGGGGCTGGGCGTTAAGGGGTCCAGTTGCCCGGTCTACGGACCTGTAATTTATTCCCAGCTGCGAGCGCGTCGTTCACCCACGGTCCGGGGACTATTCATTAAGACCGGCTGGCAGAGCGTTAGATTAAAGCCAGCGGCGGAGATCCCCGGCTACCTTAACGAATTTCCTCCGATTTCCCTGCGCTTTTAAATATGCTGATCGAGTTAGCCGCACCAACGGGATGATACCGGCCTGCGACTTTTTCCGCCGGCCGCTGGGAGTGGGCGGTAATCGAATTAGCATTTCAATTGCAGCCGCGATTCCTCGCGATTTGTATAGACCCGTGCACGCGCCGCTCCAATCGCGGACCTCTACTACTCGGCCGCCGAACGTCCGCCGTTATTAACGGCTCGATCCGTTAGCATTCGAGGGATCTGGGTTAATTGCCGGGCAGAGGCCGTTTATACCGTCGCCTTTCTTTCCCTCGCAGCCCCATGAATATTCCGACGTGCAGGCTGTTTTTAAGTCGCGTACACCAGCACGCTTTTTCGTGCCTGGATTCTTGTTCGATTCCCAGAGAGATCGGGTGGAATTCGTGGCGGTGGGCGAGGAAGGCTGGCTGCTTGTGTGCAAATGCATTGGTGCCGCGAGATCAGAGGTGTGAGTAGCTTCTTTTTGGGGGGTTGAGGGTGTTAGCGGAACGTGTATGATTAGGGTGGAATGAACGTTGCTTTAACCCTTAATTGGTGACGTCCCACTTTGTGACATGAACGGTCGCGTCGAGTCTCGGAGACTCTTCTTTATTAATTTCACACTGCCAAGCCGAAATTTATTTTCAACGTGTAAGTACCGGAGCTGTTAGTGAATTTATTGCATATTTGGAAAGACGCTTTCGCGTGTTTTGTTCTGCAACAATTTCGAATGAAATGAAGGGAAATATAGGAGAAATAATTCTGCCAGAAGTCTTCCAGACTCTGCGTGATTGATTAAGGGATGATTAATGTTTTAATGTTCCCTTTTGTTTAAATTTCTTAGCAATGGCATGGGAATATTTTTGACGTTTACTATTGAGTACAAATTGAATTTTCTCCCGTCGGATAAGTTTATTTTAGAGGGATCGGAGAAATTGAATATGATTTTTTAATATCATTGGAAGTTGAAGCTGTAAAGGTTATTTCTTCGTGGGGGTTATTTCTGCGTCTCGTATCGTTCCGCGTCATTATTTCCGTCGCAGAGTGATAATTGACTTTTCAAACTGCAATTTTCGAAGTCCACGAGTCGTTAGACGGGCAAATGAATTTTACATGGCCGGCGTTATATCACGCACGATGCCCCGAGAGGTTTTTCTCGGGCAGACAACCCAGTTTCAAGTTGCCCTCTACTTAATGACTTTTCTTTTGACGCAGCAAGAAAGTGGAGCGAGTCAAGGATTATCACCTCAGCTCCGTCAAAAATTCCACTTAACGACTCTGAGCCGTCGCAATAACGACGCTTATACGTGCGAACGTGACCACTGGTGCGCGTTAGCTCCTTTACAGCGCAGTGAGTCGAAGCGATCCTAAATCGGGAGTCTGTTGCCAATCCAGCTCCCGTCGCGAACCTTATTTTTCAAAATTCGAAGCAACGCAACACAGCTGCATATAATAAAACACCTGTATCCAGAAAATTAAGCGTTTCGTTACGGGGGTATTTGAACTTTATAACCCTTTGTTATTCGACAGTTCTGTAGTTCCAGTTGCTACGAAAAATGGCAAAAAGTCCAGAAAAATAACACATTCCTCGTTTTTCCCCTCACCCTTCAATTATACAGTACTGATCGAAATAAAGTATCAACTCTGAACAGTGACAAAATTAAAATACTTCCGTCAGAAACATTAGTATTTTTAAAATTCATGCCCCATAGATTCTGAATGGTACCAACGTAAATTAATGAAACTTCTAACCACCAATTTTACAATGCCTGTATCCAAACAAAATCCCCTAATTTTCCTAAACAGCAAATGACAAAGGGAAGTATTTAAATTCTTCAAGCATCAACGAAGAAATTCTGCGGCAACTAATACATCCTCGCGAGACGATCAAATTTTATTTTTTTCCCAGGGAATCGCGCGCACCACGTCACCCCCTATAAAAAGTTACCGTACACTTTGCTTCCACTCCGTGGATGACCAGAAAATCCACTGTTACGATTCTAGCTCGCACCAGAATCGGAAACTTTTGCTAGTCAGGTTGTCGGCGATTCCCTCGCGCGTGGCTCGCGGCCATCACTGCGGAGGGTGTAGCTCCCGACGGGCTCGGTCGGTGGTTAGCCAAGTCTGGGTATGAGTTTGGCTCGTCTTCAGTTCAGTTTTGGAGCCGCGGAGGCTGGAGCGAGATGAGTTGGAAACGGAAAAGGGGATCCCTGTAAATTGAATGACTCGGCCTGTTATATGTTACCCGCGGCTTCTTTGCTTTATACACCACCCGCCCGCCGGCCTCCCTCGCGGCCCCGAAATTGGGCGGACTGCGCAGATTCCATTATAGACAAGAAGTCAGCGGCGGCAGGGCCTAGGCGGCCTCGTTCGATGCCGAGGCCGCCATGTATTATGCATGGCCCGGACAAATTTCGTCGTCTACGATAGACAAGAAAACGCGCGCGTCTATTATTTATTTCGCTCTTTATCGGTAAACGGGGAATCTCGGATCGA
Source organism: Andrena marginata (assembly GCA_963932335.1). NCBI lineage: Eukaryota > Metazoa > Arthropoda > Insecta > Hymenoptera > Andrenidae > Andrena > Andrena marginata. Next base: position 4,391,151 of record OZ010660.1, read on the forward strand.
CGTGCTTCTGGCCGGCCGAGGGCCGGTTGAATAATTTACGGCGAGCCAATGTAACGGGGCTAAGAACGCAGGCACGAGACTAACTTACACAATCGACGCGGATGGGGGTCGATTACGTATTATACGGGGCGACGTTATCCGTCCGTCCAGCGATCTTTAATATTTCTCTTGGAGATTATGTATGTCGATCGAAGATTGAAAGTAGATCTCTGTCTATGCTTCTCTAGATCCTGAACAAACCGTAGACACCAAGCTCGTCGAGTTAAGTAAACGAGACAGCCGAGGGGGAAGAATTTGAATGCATATATCAGCAGCTCCGATTCTCATACCAATCCTCTGTTCGCTACCCCTGCGCTATTTCCCCGGGTGCGAGAATCGCGGGAGCAATCGAATCGAGGGAAGAAACGCAATAAACCAGTCTCCGCTGACCGGATCAAACACCGCGCAGTTCGAACCTAATTTCACGGAAGCATCCAGCACAAATATTTCCCTCCCCTGGTGGCGAGAGATCCCTCCCTCTCCCCCCCGCCCCCCAGCTAATGCAGGGCCCTTTCGCCCTTATCTGCCCGTAGACAAGTGTTGTTTATCAGGCTGATGTCGCTTATACCGATGGCCAGAAAGCCCGAGTCTCGAGGTAATCACGTCCCCCTTGATCCCGGCTCGAGGAAAGCCCGCCTTTCACCCTATTCCTCCAGACTTCCTTCCCGTGGATACGGTGCCCTTCGTTCACCCCAAGAAATACGCTGTCTCCTTCAGGCCTAACTCTCGAACGGCGGCGGCGCTGGGGGACGTAGGGTCGAAGGGAAAAAAAACGTCCGATTTCTCGTGGAAGAAAATAACGTCGGGCCTGCTGCCATACGGGATATTACATGCCGCGGATGTTAACGTCCGCCTGTATCTTTTTTTCTCCACTCGCTCTCTCTCTTTTTTGTCGCGGCCCTGGGAGAGAGAGAGAGAGCAGAGACGTATAGCTCTGTCAGATAGGCGGAATGCTGTAAATCTGTGCATTATACATGACAGCGAGATCAGCGCCATTTGTTATTCCGCCGAGCCGGGCGCAGAGGGAAGAAAGGGGGACGTGAAAAATTACTGCCACTGCCAGCACTTACCGAAACGAGGCTTTCGGGGAACATCCCACTGCGGAACACTTGCCAGGAGACTAGTTACGGAATTGAAATTATCAGCGGTCGCTCTCGCGCTGCGCCGTGAACCAACTCTTCCAACTTCTTTCGCCACACGTAATTCCGTTTTTTCTTTTTATTTCGCATGGAATTCATCCGAGGGTAGGGAATCTACGAGGTTCGATGTTTGGCGCCGTTTCTGATCTTCGCTAAGTATTATCGCAGACAGCGGTAGGTTTGTAAATCGAGTTGGAAAATGTCGAGCGCTAGCAAACTGCCCCGAAAATGCTGGTGGACTCGATTAAGAGGATGTGACTTTAATCTGACCTTATTTTCCAAAGCTGGCAGAGTAACTTTCTAATATGGGAAAGTGTATATTGAGTTACACGATGTGGGTCGTCTCTCCCGACGACGAACTATCTCTCCCAGCACCTCAGGAGAGTCCGATCCCGTGACTTCAGTTTTCATCCCGATTTTTCAGCAAATATTGCCTTGAAGCAAATATCGACCAGGTTTTCTGAATCAGCAGAAAATTCTGAGCATATCAGGCTTATTCCGATAAAAATGGTAATATCAGTGTTAGTTTTAATAACCATTTTATATTAGATGGTCGTCCCACTTAAAATGTTTTACGTTATATTTGGTGTTAACGCAAGTGACTATTGGATATTGTAGCTCGATCTTTTAGGCAGCTACTATTGTATATTATAAATTTGTTATTAATTTGTTCTTCTGGTTAGCTCTTCTTGTGTAAGCTGGATAGGATTTCTTCCTGTTTCTCATTTACTTGGTATTTTTACCATCAGATGCCATTTGTATTCATTAATTACCGAGAAACTGATGAGGTACCATTTAGGTGACCAGTGCGATATTGCCAACTCTCCCCTACCTATTCTATAAGAACACAAACATCAATCGTCGCAGAATTCTCCCCAAATCCCTTCATTCCAGCCCCGAAACCGACAGGTTCGCCTTCTGTGCTACATTCAAGATTGCCTCTTTTACATCCCAAAATTGCTCCTCCGTCGAAAGCAAGCCAACTGCATCGATTTTAACTCAGCGTTGCTCTCCATTTCATCCTCAAACGTGTACTCGCCCAACTTTCCAAAACTTCTATCTGCGTCCACGCGAGCTTCAAGCCGGGACGGTAAAAACGACGGTGGGAATACTGGTTTTCATCGACCTGTTAATTTTCGGAGGCGATCCGCTTCTCGGAACTATTCGAGGTGTTATCGCCGCCCCTCTCGCGTCGGCTGGCTAATGTTATTTACTTTGGGTAGCGTGAAAAAGTCGCCGCACGGGGGCTGAAACTAGCCGGGCTGGACGGGCGAGATCGGTGCGCGAATTGAACGCGCAGGTGTCCGTAAATAAACTTGCATCGGGTTTGTGCAGCAAACCGGCGAACGTTAAAGGGTAGTTACGTTCCCGCGGGTCGGCCGCTTACAAAGCTCCTCTTTCGGCCGCCGGGATTTTTATACCGCCGAACCGTTGCCGACGGGTCCGCCGCCCTCGCGCCTCCGGGAATATCGTTTACATAATTACGCCGGCGATCCCAGCCAAAGAGGAGCCCCTTCCGCGTATAACGCACGCAATAATGAAAGTGGAAAGGGTTATTTTAAGTCGGGCGATTTATATACAGGGTGTACTGGAGTTGGGTGTCGTCTGAGGCCGCGCTCTCGCTAATAAAAATAAGACGCCGTCGGGGGTGGAGGGTTACTGGTGGCGCAGAGAGGGTGCTTCTTTTTAGCGAGAAGTAATTATGAAGTGTCGGGACTCCACGGGGAAGCCGCTGGGTATTCAGAAAGGGGGCTCTGGGAATTTATCTGATCCGCTTTGAGGATGTTAAACGGCGCTAAGTGCCGCGTGGGCCACCGGTGGTCCACGCTGAACGAAACGCGACGCAATGCGATCTCGAATAATTAGTCGTAGTAGATATTGTCCACTTGTAACGTTTCAATGCAGCCATGACCAGAGTTTTGCTGTCCTTTGTGTTTTATACTACTTCTGCTATGGCTTCTTGATAAAGTATTCCTGGCTTTGGGCCCGCGTAACAGTTTCTTTTCATTTACCCGCGAAATGAAGTAAAAGAACACGAGGTACGCGGTGTATACGATGCCAGTGAGAGGTCTTTACTCAATATTCTAGTCTACGTCGATGGCGTTGAGGGGTTGAAGTTAACAGACCTCGGGTGACTGAAACATAAGCGCCGTCAGAGGAAAGCGTCTTTATCGTCGCGGAGAAAAAGTGTGGGAACGGGGAGCTATAGAAAGTTGAGTGGTCGCGTAACTCGAAACTTCGCGGAGTTAGGGGTTTGAGTTGTATCGGCGTGGCCTTCTGGCATTCGACCAATCACATGTTGTTCGATGCATTTTGTAGGGGACGACAGTGCGCGTCCCCCGGCATGGGCTGTTTCCAATAATCAGGACCCCGCTATTGACGGGGACAAGATGCTTTATTATGCTCGAGCAGTCGACATGCTCGACTTCAACCCGCTACGGTTTGCCGCATCTTTTTATTCGGGAGCTTGTGCTGCTCGGGTTATTGAACTGTTTGAGAAGTTTGGAAGCTTTAAGAGAATTTGGAATATTTATTTTAAGGAAGGTACTTGCTCGAGTAATTGCACTTACGCGGGACTGAAGCTACGGGGAAGATAGACCTTTATAAAACATTTTTAGCCTTTTCTCTGCCACTTCTATATCTTCTACGAAGCTGAAGGAATTAGCTAAGCTCCTCATAAAAAATTGTCAGGGTTATCTTTGAAGATAGCTTCTAATTCTTTCTGACTTCCAGAAACACTTAGCAACTTTGTTAGATTTTATTAAATACCTACTAATTGACCTCGGGGCTATGGGAAGATAGACCTTCATAAAATTTCTTTACCCTTTTCTCTGCCACTTCCATATCTTCTACGAACCTCGGGGCTAAGCTCCTGATAAAAAAATTGCCAGTGTTATCTTTGAAGATAGCTTCTAATTCCATCTGACTTCCAGAAACACTTAGCAACTTTGTTAGATTTTATTAAATACTAATTGACCTCGGGTCTAGTAAAATATCACAGAAGCTCGCGAAATTAAATGCACAATAGACGCGGAGGTTTTCAGCGAAACGGAGATTAAGCGTTATTGAATAGCCTCGTTGCGGAGTGAGTCAACTGAATGGCCCCTGTTATTTGATTGCAGGGCAGTTCCAGTCGAGGAGGAGCTCATATGGAATGGCATCACGTGGACCCTCGGCGACGACGCTGCCAATCGCGATAGCGATTGCCGTCGCGATGTCAGTGGTCGCGAACGGTCTCTGCCCGAGCCAATGTCGCTGCGACGACGAGAGCCTGCGCGCGTCCTGCGCCTACGCAGGCCTCGAGGTGGTGCCGATCCAACTGAACCCGGAGATCAAGCATCTGGACCTGTCCAACAACCGCGTCGGGAACATCCACCTGTCGTTCGGCTTCTACGGTAACCTGGAGACCCTCGATCTCACCCTCAACACCATCCACACGCTGGGCTCGGACAATTTCCTCTTCCAAAAGAAGCTAGCCACACTGAACGCGAGCGGCAACGCGGTGAGAGCGCTGGCGAAGAACGCGCTGCAAGGCCTGGCGGCCCTGAAGGAGCTGAACCTCGCCAGCAACAACATCTCCGACATGGACGAGCAAGCGTTCAAGAGCACGGGCGAGCTGGAGGTGTTGAATCTCAGCGACAACACCATCACCAGCCTGCCGAGCGGCTTGCTGAGGAATCTGCACAAGATCCGTACGTTGATCCTCAGGCAGAACTCGCTGCTGGAGATCCCGACCGACAACCTCGCGCTGGCCCCCAGCTTGGAGAACGTGGACCTGTCCGACAACCTGATACAGGAGCTGGACAGGGACTCGTTGCCCCCGTTGCCGTCGCTGGTCACGTTGAACCTCGCCAACAACGTCATCCGGAACATCGCCGGCGACACGTTCGACCGTCTGCCCGGTCTGCTCACGCTTGACCTCTCCGGGAACAATCTGACGTCCGTGCCGACGTTCGCGCTGGCCAAGCTGCGCGTACTGTCGCAGCTGGTGCTCAGCAGGAACCCACTGGGTAGCCTGGACGCCTTGGGTTTCCGCAATCTGTACGAGCTGAGGAGCCTCGAGCTGAACGACTGCTCGATCCTCAGCGTGAACCCGAAAGCGTTCGACGACAACGTGAACCTCGAGCGGGTCTCGCTGGACGGTAACCGTGGCCTGAAGGAGCTGCCGTTCGACGTTCTGTTCGGCGCCAGGTACCTGAAGTGGGTCTCCCTTCGTCGCTGCAGCCTCTCCACCCTCCACCACATGCAGTTCCCCGTGGACGGTCTGCTGTCGCTGCGCGTCGGCGGCAACCCGCTCGTCTGCAACTGCTCGATGCGCTGGCTGTGGAACGTGATCAGGGCGGAGAAGATGCGGAACGAATCGAGGCTCGAGCTGGACACCCACGACATCATCTGCACCGACGAGCAGTTCGCCGGCAAGCCGCTTATCGCCCTGCCGGAGGGCTCGCTGCAGTGCAGCCTGACCTTCTTCTATCTCTCCCTGACGGCCGCGGGCAGTATCGCCGCCACCGTTGTCATAGTACTGGTGATCGCCCGTCAGACCCACGCCAGGAGGAAGAAACGGCTGGCGTACGCGGCCCCTAGCCGGCCGGAGTTCCTCGTCTACGTGGGCAGGAGCAACAACCGCGTGGACAAAAACGCGGAGTCGTACAGCAGGCAACTGCTGGCTCTGGGCGACGACACGCCGTACGACACGTCACGCGGCAAGAACGGCCAGCCGAGCCGCCAGCCCCTGGACACGATCATCTACGAGACGCCCAGGTACACCCGCGTCAGCCGGCGGGGCGCGGAGCCAAGGCAGCCGGCGGAAGAGGGCGTGTACGCTGTGGCCGACGTGAGCGATCCGCGGGACGAGCCGCCGGAACTCTTGTCGCCTTATCGCGTCCAGACCCCGGCCCCATCGAGGTCCGCCGTTCACAGACTCGACTGCGCTTACGACTACGACTACGACTACGATTATCAACCTCCGCTCCCGCAGAAGCCTCACGTAGTGTTCGTCTGAGCGCGCAGTCTGTCGCCGTACTATAACGAGCAGTAGTACATACTGAGAACAAGAGCGAGGGGGACCGTGATCCTCCTCAAGCGCACCTCGGCTCGTTTCGCCCATTGGCAGGCTGGGGCGGTTCGCGGTAACCGCGCGGGGGCTGATGCAATAACGGCGCCTGCATCCCCGCGTTACTTATCCCCATGAATATTCCCCACCGCGACACGTGCAAGCAGGAGTGGCAGGTCTACCGTCTGCCTGGCTCCAACGCTGTCCCCTGGGGACACGGAACCACTGTCTCTCCGCCGCCTTTCCACCTCCGGCTCCCTCCGGGAGATTCCTCCTGCCAACGCGAGGCAGTGCCATCGACGATGAAGGCTGAGCCGTGCCGATGGGCTGATGCGCCCGTCGACCCGATGTAACGGGATCCGAGAAAGAGCCGCAACCGCGAACGGAGCGCACACTCGACGCGTAATCCGTGTTTCGGCGAAAGGGATTACCGTAAGAAATGCCCCTCGAGGTGGATCCATCGTTGTCGCGATCGAGGGAGACAGGGGCGAGGCTCTAATAAGGCTGGATATCTGTTCTAACTGATTGCGCGAGATCAGCCGTGATACGGTAATCCTTCCCGGAAGTATCGATTCCAGCGTCCGCAGGGGCGGCTGGCGTGCCCGACAGCCTTACTGTCCCCCGCCCGAAGGGGGGGTAGGCGGATTTTAGAGCCGCTCTTGACGATCGTGGACGATCGGGGAGCCACGGTTAGCGGGCCACGAGCGTTCGTCCAGGATGGAAGGACGGAAGCTGCCACGTGACGCGCCACCGAACGGCGGCCACGCAGCTGAAAATGAAATGTCTTCCGAGATAGTTGCGCCGCCGTTGAACCAGATATGCATTTTCGCTTGGCTAGGGAGGGCGCGTAGGCGGGCGGGCCAGAGTGGGAGCCCGATCCGACTTGGAATGTAAATTGTACGGGGGCGCAAACGTGCCGGTTGCAGCCGGGAGCGTATTTATTTCCACGGATTCCGTCGGATCCCGTTGGTTCGGTGCAAATTGTCGGGGGCGCCGTGTCCCGCGTTCATTTCGCGTTTAAACCCAGTGGCAAATCAAATCAAAGCAGCGTCTCGTTAGCCCGTTTAAACCATTCTAGGGCAGCATACCTCCTCTGGAGATCGCTCTCCGTCTATGTTTTATCCGTCTGCGTCTCGCTGGACGTCTTCTCCTCTACGTTCGCCCGCGCAACGGTGCACCCTTCGTGCGCGTTCTCCCTGCACCCCCGTCCGGTTCCCTCGTTTCAGGGTCCACTTTAGGCCGTGTAAACGACGGGTGTATAGCGTGCAAGGTCGCCTACCTCAGCCGAGGATTTTAACGGTGGACGATTTGTGAAGAGTAAACGGCAAGACGTCGATTCCCGGCCGTTCCTCTGTGTTTTTAAGGGAGCAAAATGACGCGCGATCGTTCGGAATCGCGGGGATGAACGGGCACCCCGCATTTCCCTTCTCTGTCCCGCCGCTCGGACGGCCGATGGAGGGGACCGTTCATCAGGATCTTGTAAATTGAAGCAATAATAGACGCGACCTTTAACCGTAGGCACCACACTACACACTGGATATATTTAGAGACGAGATTACACGCGTTTATACAGACATAAGCATATATATATATAAATAATATATATATATATATATATTTATTTATTAATTTATGATGTTAAGTTTGGAAAGATGTTACGTTTTGAATACAAAAATGAGAGAGGAAATGAAAATATAGTACTTAAAGCATCACGAGGATAATGCGCACGTCTCCGTCGTGGAACATCGCCGAGGGGTGTCGCGCCCTCGAATTCGCGTGGTCCAGTATTGGTACGGCAGGCGTCACCAAGTCACAGGACGATTACCCGAACTCGTCGCCACCATCCACGGCGGTTCGTCTGTATGCGTGCTCTGTGTTTGTGTGTTTCGCCGTCGAGAGCGTGTCCTCGAAGCGTCACCCGTCCGTCGAGAAATTCTCGCGGAATATCGAATTCCGTGCTGATTAAAGCCCCCCCCCCCCCCCCATTTAGATAGCTCCTCGATAGGCAAAAGTTTCAGCGTTAAATATTCATCTCGCCGTGGGGGAACTGTGACCATGGCTTCGTACACGCTGGATCTATGATCTCCGTGGGACAGATTCGAGTTTACATCAAACGTAAGGGTCCCTCCTTCAGTTGCATTCAGTACAAAAAGACAGTTCGTAAGAACGCACAGTTTGTATAACTTATAATTAGCTTAGCTTCGCATCGAGTCCACGGAATCGCAAACGAGGGGGCGAGAAATTGACGATTTATTTTATTCAATTATCCCTCAATAATGAAATTATCGCGTATTAATTTTATTATTTTGAATGCAACTTTTACAACTATTAATTCGTTAATATACATATTTAATTTAAACCTTAACTGCTATACTGTTTATTTTTTTTCAAAAGTAACTGGTATCTTGGGGTCGTGGCAGACCCCAAAGAAAAAAAGACACAGAAATTTGTAAAGTCGACGCTAGATCAATCTCTATGAATATTTCGTTCTTAGGTAATGTATGAAATAATAGAAACGTAGAAAGTTAAACTATTATTATAAAATTAAATAGAAATTCAGTTTACGGATTTAGGCAACCAACAATTTTGCAGCGAACTTTCGACCCCAGGATACAAGTTAAGGGTTAATTATATATCTGAATTGTACCAACTCGAGAGTGATTGAAACGGGATCACCGCTTTGCATGTACGTATTAGGTATCCTGTAGTCCCTCGTGCACCCCATCGCGTTGAATTTCACCAATTCGCCTGACACTCGGCCGCTTAATTCACGTTGCCATTCAGTCGCAACGGCAGCCGGGAGCGTGGGTGGCGGCATAAAAAATTGAGCGAGCTAAGCGGGGGATGAAATATTCGCGCCACCTGTAAGAACGTGATTCCCGGGGAAATGAACCGGGACGGTTCCGTGGTGGCTGGTATTTCTTCCCCGAGCGTCTCGCCAGGACCAGACGGGTCTGAAAAATTCATCTTCCCCTGCCGCGGAGGACCGATCCTGCGGAGGGGCCGGGCCGAGGGTGAAAGCAGAAGGTCCCACTGACCTAGAAGTCGCTGGCTCCTCTGGCTCTCGAGGTCGTCCATCACGCGCAACTTCTCAGCTTCCGATACGAAGTTCCGAAACCGATCGGTCGGAACCTGGAAACTTGCTCGCGTCCCCGGCTCCTCCGTGGCAATCTGGTTGCGCCGGTACTTTCCGTTTGCACGTTTTATATCCCGCCGACCAGCGGCCTCTTCCGCCGCTGATATCGATAAAGTGCAGAACTGTCGGGATATGTCAGGGGTCGACGTGAAAACCCTCCCCACTTGATTCTGTCGCGGCGAAGTTCGATGATTGAGTCGCTGAACAGGGCGAGCCGTATTCCACGATTTCATCCGCGGGGAATGGAACTTATCCTGGCATTTCGTTGTCAAACTACGAGGAGTGGCTCGGAGAAAGGGGGTTGAAGAGATCAGTGTCACGCGAGTCGCTTGTGGAAATAGATAGGAAGGTGTCCGGAGATCCGAGTTGGGCGATAATTTTATTCGAATAAAAATTTCGAATAACGAGTCAAAGTTAAACAAATTATTGTCGAATTAAAGCATTAACTTTAATCGTCAAATGATCTAAGGGTAAAGTAACTTCTATTTCATCCATTATTTAAACAATTTTCTGAACAATTATGTCGTAGAAGTAACTGTTGAATTACTTCAGTCGCGGTCACTACTTATTCCTTTTTCTTTGAGGGTGCAAGGGGCTCTTGACCCCCTATAGTTGCGCCACTGCTCAGGATCGGTATAAATGAATAGATCACTGGCGTAAATTCTCATCGAGCACGGAACAAAGGTAGATAATCGACCAATTCTAGGTGGACGCGAAGCGCACGGGTGAGAAGAGGCGAGAAAAAGGCCACCTTCCGACGGCCGAAAATATTAGAGCAGGAAGCGTTTTGTCGCGGCCACCTTCCCGCTCGGTTAGCCAAGATTCTTCGGTGGCACTTGGCCCCGACTCGTTAGTCATGGTAGTTAGCCACGCTGCGCGACTCCCCGGGTCTGGAGAACGAAGAAGAGGAGGATGAAGAAGGGAGGGTGGTCCAGGGGAAGGGCTGGATCGCGCGAGAAAGACCCAGAAGAGGGCTAAGCGGCTTCTACCCGTCTGCTTCCTCTTTCCGTTCCACGACGGGCAACCCCCCCACCTTTTCCGGCTCTGCTGCTGGGGGGGGATCCCGATGGGTTTCGAGGGCGCGCCCCCGTTCGACGGCTATTTTTGTATGTACATAGAATGAACCTACGCAACGTCGTATGCGCACCACGTTCCTCGAACGCGTGAAAACGTCCGTCTGTGTGTGTCCGTTGTTTCTCAATTGTTCGTTTACCTGTCTGTCTTTGTCTGTCTTTGTCTCTCCCTCTCTCTCTCTCTCTCTCTCTCTTTCCATCTCTGTCTTTCTCTCTACATTATCACCGCCGGTTTCATAACAACGATGCAAAGATACAAAACTCTCGAGAGCCTTTTCGGATGGAATTTCGCTTGTAAATGGAATGGTAGGCGACACGTGTATATGCTTCACCACTTCCTCCGGGGCTGGGTGAACGACGCCCGTCGCTCGATCGCTCGAGTGCTGCTCGTTCACTGGCCTTTTCGACGATGCTAATATCCCTGATGAAGGGTGCCGCCGCCGAGGCGACGCCCGCCTTCCGAGGGAGATTGCTCGGCCACGGTGTACGTTGTACAGCGACTTGGTGGCCGTTTAAGCGCGTTTTGGCATTAGAATATTAATCAGGGGACGTAAATTGCGCGTTTGGACTTAAAGTTACTTGAGAGTACTTAGTTGGTATCCTGCGTTTAATAATTAGCGACAGTGCTGGGAGCAGATCGCTGTATGAGAGGCAAGGATGATCTCGGAGTAGATTATATCCCAGTTTTCATTGAGCTTTTAAATTCCGATCTCTTATAATGCAGCACTTGCGATTCATCAACGTAAGTTGCACGATTTTATTTAGTTTCGCACGAGGGATCGCACTGTCACGCCTTGTGTTAATGAGTTATTAGCAGTCAATAGGTTCTCGAAACTTTTGTAGATAATAAATAGTACAGTGGGAATTTGTGTTCCGTGAGCTCGCGATAGAAAGCCTTGCGACCCCTCGAACACGTGTCAATAGGTTAGGATATTGTAACGATTTATTTCACACGCCGCTGCGAAATTCCAGCGGTGCCCGAGCAACTCCCTCTGAAAAGCCCGGGGTGTCCGTCGGCTCAGCCGCGTTTACTCGTGTATCCGACGTTTAATGGAGCTAGTACTAGATTAAGGCTAGAATTAAGACAATATCGACACCAGCGTTTCCCGAACGATTTATCGCGGAACAATGATGCCAGTCGCTTCGTTACAAGCTTCTGTATTTACGTGCGTTTATGAAACCGGCTTACTTGAATGCGTCTACTGTTTGTGCCGTTCGTACCCTTTTCTTCGCCCCCTTTGTCTGCTCGTTTCCCGTGCACTCTTAGCCACTGTCGCGTCCTCGTGAACCGACGAAGACCAATCACGTGTAACTGTTCCGTTCATCTCCCCGCGCGAATTGTCGTTGCACCGTACCTAACCTATGTCGATCTTTCCTGTAAATAGTTTCGTCCGCTCGTAGCCTTTCTGTACAGTCGTTCGCTTCATGCCTTCTTTCTCTCGCATTCTTCATCCCCTCCCCTATAAAAAGGGTCGGGCGAGGTGATAACGTCGAGGGCACAGTTCCCGGCCTTCGACGACTTTATACTTTGCTGATTCGCAGAATTCTGATAGACTTGGCTAGTTTCTTCGTGGGGAGGATCGCGATTTTTTTTGGATCTCATAGCATCTCCTTGGATCGAGCGTAGCGAAAGTATCGATAGTACCGACGCTCGATCGAAGGCGCAACGATTTATGGTGTCCGATAAAACGTAGACGTAAATTCGTATTTTGCATAATGTATTCCAAGTCGTGTTTAAAATTCTTTCCAATTCCGATCGACGACCATAGGGGCTCGGTCGACTTTTGCCACGCGTTCAAATTGCAAGGGGCGAGCCTCGTCTTGTGAAACTCCGCTCGAAAATTCGTTCGAACTTTGGGCTGGAGCTACGAATTTATACTTAACGATTTATATATATATATAACAAAAAAGGTATATATATATACACATATTCACGGGTACATATGTATGTACTTACATACACGAAATATTTTAAGTAACCATATAGAAATTTCATACATTGCTAATAAAAATGTTTAAGATACCTAATAAAGTTATATTGTATATTCAGTATAGACGGTAGAACATGTTCGATCCCTTTCGCTGTGTAGACTATGTCTGCTACTGTAATCCCCACTGTCTCATGTGTCCAATCCTTCTATGTGTATCGTTTGTATCTCCTTATTCTACTTAGAAAGGGAAAGATATTCCCTTACGACGTAACCGTGGGTAAGGCGAATACGACGGGAGCGTTGGCGAGTTTCGAGAATTTATTTTTTTAAAAAACACAAAAGCGCCGGACAAGGACGCCGAGTTGCACTCCGTTGAATAAACAGGGGATAGCCCGGGAGGTTTTTTTCATGCACGGGTACAAATAGATTTACTTTAGGGATAAAATCCTGTTTAAAAATACCACGCCGCGGGGACCATAAATTTCACCTCTTCTCTCCCTCTCCATTCATCCATCGGCTGTGCGCAGGAAGTTGCCGAAGTGTAAGTTTCTTTTTTCACACGTTTAAGTGCCGCACCGGATGGTCTTTAGTAAAAAGGTAAAGAAAACAAGCGAAGCGAGTACACCGTAGAAGGTGCGTAGCTCGAGAGTCTTGAGTATGGAGATTTCAACACGGAGTTCTTCGAAGACTGATAGTACAGAAGATAAGTCGCTGCGCATATGTCACAAATACGTTTTATTCGTGCGATATGTATTACGTACGGACATTTAACTTCTTTTCATCCATTCGAGACGTGCGTGGAATGAACTGTATCGTTATTGGCGAGATTATTTAAATACAGACGAGTTCACAGTTTTATTACATAGTAATTGCTTTGAATGCTTGTTCGACGAACTTTACAACAGTATTGTACATATTTGACACTTTGATTGAAATCAATTAGAATGCTAGTTGAAGAGTGTATGGATGTGTCGAGCTTTGCAGCGTCGCTTCCGAAAAGTTACGATACTATTTTCTTTCTTATCGGATGGCTACGTCGGAATATCACAGGTAAAGTTCGAAGTCCACTCTCGCGGCGTTGTAAAATTGATTAGTCTCCCCCGTTCTTCGCACCCACGCGCCGTTCTTGAAGTAACCCTCCTTCGCCCACTCTTGCATTTGCTGGGTCGTATGTGGCCCATGGATTTCTGCGTTTTCGTCCTGCAGCCACTTCAACTCCCAAGTCACTTCTTCTTCCTTAGCATCGTCGTTCTCGGAATTCGCTGCTCCCTTGACATTGTCTGAAAGTGGATATCGAATGCGTTACGTGTACGTAATTGTGCACGAGTATAATTACGCGGCAAGTGTAATTACTTTCACTTTCATCCAATTTTGCTTTCTCTTTCTCATCGAAGTCGTCGGCGTACATATCCAATTCCGCCTCCTGTTTCGAAGGATGCGCGCGCTTTTCGCCCAACTCGACCTGTAAACATTTGCATCGCGATAGAATCTTTGAAATTTTGGTAACTGTTATTATACTTTCATCGCGACAGACCACCTTCTTTTTGATTTGCTCGTAACTTTCTTGATATATATCCATATTCCCTGTACGCGTCAACAGTTCGTTGGCCAATTCTGTTAGTTTTGTTATATTAATGGAATTTTCGTCGTCCTCCACTTCCTTTTTCTCCTTTTTCTTCTTCCATCTTTCCGCAGTGGTCAATCTTTTCTTTCCCCTGCCTGCGCATGACCGTTAAAATGAATACGCATTCTTTAAAGTAGAATCTAATCGATTCGAACACCTACCGAGCCTACATAAAGCCTTGGAAACTGTCTCGCCGGGTTTCAAGTACTCCAATATCTGTTTATAGAGCTGAGTCGGGTCGAACATAATGTCTGGACCATCTTCGTCGCTGTCGCTATTGCTATCGCTATCTGCCAATCCGTGTTTCTTACTGCTCTCAGTATCCTTCTTTACGCTTGCTGCGGAACTCGGTTTGATCTATCAAGATTATGCCTTAGTAATGTTTTGCGTCACTGAGTAAACAAGGCAGGTTTACAGATAATTCTATTTCTCTGCTGTATGAAAACATATTCTGATATTTCAATATGCAACGGTCATCGTGCAAGAAAGATCTTGTGAAAATAAAAGCGTATCCAGCTTTAGAAACGTTCGCTATTAAAGTCACGTTTCGTCATGGCAAATAGAAACTCCATAGAACATTATCGACCGTAGGCCACATCGACTTTCATCTTTCAATTGATTTTACGAACCTGCATCCAATCAATGTTGTCTAACCAATTATCTCTAATCTCTTTCTCTTTGTTCCAAAGATAATGGCCATCCTTATCGAAATGCCCTTCCTCCAATTCTTCTTTCATATTAAACGCCGTGAAACCCACGTTCGTTTCCGCAGCAGTAGGCCCGTCCTCGACACCTGCGCACACGATAGAAATCGTTAGCTAAAAAGAATTCGCTGCCGGCGCTAATTTATGTATATCTCCGCGTACCTTCGAAGTCGTCCTCGTGCATCACATTGTAGGTATCCTCGTCCTTCTCGTCGTCCTCCTCGTCCGAGTCTAACGAGTTTTTCACCGGTGCCTTATTAGTGGCTGCATCCATCTCGTCGAACTTACGCTTCAACATTCTCTTAACTTATGAGTACCACCTATAAAATAAATGATACTCGTGCTTTAGCTAGACAGTTTATTAATGACACTTTCGTCGTCCTGTCTCGGCGTGTAACCGAAATAACAGAATATTTCGCTCAATTGAGGTACAAATAATGTAATCCTTCATCGAACGATGCGTCACTTGCGTTAAGGCAGTTATCACTCAACTTTGCGCGCTGATAAGTTCAGATTAGTCTCAAAATGCGTGACGGACGAGAATTTCAGGGATACGTGTTGGAAACGATATAACGCTGTCTCTGATTTAGGTTAGATTTCGGGCAGGGTGGGAAATGACATTGGTTTCCAGAAGCGTCGCCTGGTAGAATGAAGCAGAATCATCAATCACACGCGTATGAAACTGTACATACTTACACGTATTGTATGAACTTATCGTTTACAATTTACATGCCTCGACAGTAGATACTAGAGAGTATTTAATATTTGGCAAATATTTAACGGTCCACAGGAATTGAGATTCTTAAAAAATCACGTATTATGTTTTCAATACGATATTCGACGTTGATTCGTTTCCCACCCACCAGAATTTTAAGGTGTTCCAGAAATACACCAAGTGTGCAGACTTATAAGTGGGTAATTGAATTAATTAAAGGGAACAAACAACTTTGTAATTAACGGTTCGCTAACTATTATATAATATCTTTAATATTCTGTCTTATTATTTGCAATCCAACAGTTTTCTGTGTGATTAAAAGTACTCTGACCAGATCAGGGGCGGAATTTGATTTAGGTTAAGTAGGCTGCAGTCTAGGGCTGCAAATTTTGGGAACCATCAAATTTTGGTGAGCGACATATTTTGGGTACCACCCAATCTTGCGGGTGATATATTTTAGGGAGTAGCAAATTTTGGGAACCGACATATTCTGGGAAGCGGCAAATTTTTGGAAGCGATAAATTTTGGGAGTGACAAATTTTGGGCAAAAGAAATTGGCGAAAGTTTCAACACAGAGGCTTGAGACAACTTTAAAACTCACATGTGAATTAATTCACTGCCATATTTAATTAATTATGGAATTGTCTCGACTCTTTTAAATTAAAATATTTAATAATATTTCGCGGAAAGGGCGGCACACGCTTGTCAGCCTAGGGGCGCCGAATCTCCAAATCCACCCCTGGCCCAGCTGCATTTAAAAGCCATGAAATTCTTGGATTTGAAATTTGAACGAATCATTTTAAATTAATAGATACACGGAATTTGAAACCAAAGTAAATCAGCAATAAAGAAAAAAAATAATTAGAGGTATAATATAATAAAATTTAAAGGAAGCACATTCTTTATTCGTAAAGAACTGTACTATATTACAAACTAAAAAAACTGAATAACTCGAAGCGTATAAATTTATAGATTTACATCAATGAAAAAAGACATTTTTTGTTTCCTTTTACGAGTTCTAAGTTCGTACTATTTTTCTGGAACACTCTGTATACTAATGGGCGAGTACACTATATATGCAACTTGAAACAGCTGATCCCGCGCGCCTATAGCATTGTAAATGCATTTTGCAACATGTATCGATTCTTGCGGATATAAACTGTCGGTAAGAGTCGGAAATAAACAATGGATAAGTACAAGCACATCTCAATGCACGAAATAAATAAAGATCTAGCCTTTACTTTCAATTGTTGTCTCCAACACAATCGCGTATTTATTTACACAACGTGTCGAGGATAAATTTCTTTTCTACACCGTAGAATTGTATAAAATATGTAACAGCTTGTCGCGTCTGTGTAATTCTATTTCTACTATCTACTTTCATTCATCATTATTAGGGAAGCAGTAAGTACAATGTTTCGTATAAGACAAAATAAATACGAGTAACACTTTTCAACTGATACCAATTATTTTGTATCTCAAAGATCGTGTAATTGATGTAGATATCATCCGATGTTTAAACATATCACCGAGATCACGTACAATCCTCTATCGAGCCTCTGTCGATAGAAATTTCTGTACAATAATTATACAACAATGTTATTATCAAACGACATTGCTTTATAATAGGTTATTAATATAAATCCCTCGAGCAGACCAAGTTATTTTGAGCATACTCCGAAGGTTGGCTGCCAACCTCAGAAATTCAGAATCTGCTTCTCCGATTTAATGTCTAAAACACTCTTTTGATTAAACTCGTTTAAAAATGGACTCAGATTCTACGGAAATGGTGAACGAAATCAAAGATAAGGTAATATTGCACTGGAACTGTCGGAGCCTCGTGGAATTCCCCGAGGTGATAAGAATCTACGGGAGCCACATCCAAGAGATATATTTGAAATGGAATAAGCTCACGACGTTGCCACCGTGGATCGTAGAACTGTTCAATGTCACAAATTTGTACATATATGGAAACTTGATCAGGGAAATGCCTCCGGAACTTTGTCAGATGACTCAGTTAACAGCCCTCGACTTGAGCGCTAATCAATTAGAGCGAATACCACCCTGCATAGGGAACTTAGTTAATTTGAAATCTTTATTACTAAACCAGAACCTAATAGATAAATTACCAGTCGGTAAGTCCCTAAACTCTGCCTCCACGAGGGTGTATTTAATTTAATTCTTTCCATAATTTTTATAGAAATGCATCGAATGCATAACTTAGAAATTTTCTCCATTTCTGGGAACAGATTTGTTGTGTTACCAGAATGGATCGGTTCTTTGCCCAAACTGAAAGAGTTAAATGCGGATAACAATTACCTGATGGAATTACCCAATAGACTTACGCTATCGCCAGAGATATCGGTGATCTCCGTGTGTTCTAACAGGTTGTTATATGGAATAAATAGAAACGGTCACAGCGTTCTGATAAATTATAGATAAGACCTTCTGTTAACGTTATTAAACGCTTCTATTTTATGCAGAATAACTTTTATATAGGCTAAGGCATTTACCGCTAAATGGATTTCTATCGTCCCCTTGCATTAGATTCGATGCAAACTTATATTTGAATTATTTGTCCTACCCGCTTCTTCATCAGTTAACGTCGCAAGTTCAAGATTCGTATACGTACGATCAAAGAGGTATTCTGGGGTATGGGTGAGTAATATGTAAGAGTATAAAATAAACGCAAAATAACGGTTGAACAGAAAAATGTAACTTAAGGTATATTTAAACCTTTTAATATAAATTAACGCATAATACAGATTCCTTGTTCCGTTTAAATTCTTAATGCTAAGAAATTCGCGTTTTTTATTATATTTATAAATAAGCGTGTATATACAATCTTAGATGTTTCAAATCCAATTACGAGAACACTGTGTTACGTACGAATATAAAGTTGAACATAAAAATAAATGCACTGCACGGAAAAGATACTGATCTTCTGATTGTGTTGCCGCGGCAACTTTTAAAGGTTTACAATGTTCACGAAAGCACAGTTGTTTCCCTGTGGGAGTTAGCTTTGAGGAAATCTTACAGCGAAAGGTAAATACCGTAGTTTCATGGACTATATCGTTTTCAACGAGAACTCGGCGGCATCCGTTACTTCAATGCAAAGATTCGATACTTAATTCTAGGTATAATCATACGCTTAATATTGCTACATCACCTATAAATATAACTGTTCGCTATGAACCGATTGCCATAAATAATTGCCAAGTACTTGACTTCGCAACGTCTCCTATAAATCATGCCTCTTGCAACTTGCTAATCAATGGACCTATTAGTATCTGCGTGAACGCAGAATGCCAGCAGCCAATCTTCACAGAAGCTTGGGTTACCGTTGGCGCCAGCCACCACACAGAACCTGTGACAACAGTCGCTTTATGCTGCTGCAAAAGGTACGATAAATGTTATCTATACATCTCTACGTAATATCAAGGATTTATCTTAATTTTGCAGATGTGCGTCTGAGTTTACTAAACATTCCAACATGACAGTTATTCATGACTGGCATCGTATAATTTAATGTTACTTACTTCGTTTAATAGGCAATTCTGTAAATACGATATATTTAAAATGTTATAATAAAAGACTCGTAGTGTTTTTAAATTAGATTCAGCGATCTTTTATCATTTACTTTAAACGTTTATCGGCAGTTGCTCAATGTATATCATTTAAAAATATTTTTACCTAACGCTCTATCTTACAGCGGCCAGTAGTTCGAATTTCTATTATACAAACATGCTATAAATATTTTAGTCACCGAATGGCTGCTCTGAAAAATAGCACGTCTCTCTACGGCTCGAAAATTTTTATTTGTAGTAAATTTCTATCTCTCCCGAAGTAGAAAGTTTCTTTAGACCGTTCCCCTCATTTATTCGTTACGCAGTCCTACGTTTAAGCTATGAGAAAGTCTAAAGCTCTGTCGCGATCGACGTTGCATTTTAAAAGTGCGGCCGATGCTTTCTCTTCGGGGAAACCCAAGTCGCGTAGAGTGCACAGATTTTTATAGTAAACTTTGGCTTTCTCTTGATTGTACTCTGTAAGGGCGAGTGCTTTCTCAGCGTCCTCTTCAGAAATTCCGATCTCCTCTAAGGACTGCACGGCCAATAAGTATTCCACGATCTTTTTGTTATCTTGGCCACCCAAATCGCGTATGGCGCGAGCAGCTCTGGATAAAGGGAAACCCATGTCGTTTAGGTGGCGAGCTAATTTCTTGTCCTCCTCCGTTAAGTCCAGTAACAAATTCATGAGCGTAACTTGATTCGATACTATCGGCTCTTCTATTTTCGATGCTTTGTGGGAAGTGGTATTAGGGTATTGTAAATTTGGCCAGGGTTTCCAGTCCTGTTATAATAGATAGATAATTGGAAAATTAAATGTATATATACAGTGGGGGGACAAAAGTATGCAGACACTTTTAAAATCGTACAACTTGTGCAAAATGGGTCCAAACAACTAGAGTCCTTTTGAGAAGCTGGAAAGATTAGTTTGCTAAGTGACGTGTTTCGTCGTTTTGAAAAAAGTTGCAATTGCTTGGAATAGCAAAATAAATAGGAAAGATCATTCTTTCAACTAATCTTTCTAGCTTCTCAAAAAAACTCGAGTTGTTTGGACCAATTTTGCACAAGTTATACGATCTTAAAAGTGTCCGCATACTTTTGTCACCCACTGTATATAAACAGTCTAGTCTTTTAAAAAATACTGTTACCTCCATAAAAGGTCTTTCTAAGTCCCTCTGTAGTTCTTGTACAATCGTGGACACGCTACGGTGTTTAACATTCTCCTGTTCATTCTCTTCTTCTCGATTACTCATTTCAATTCTGCTATTATCATTTTTCTCTTCGGCATGAACTTCGCTCCGATCGCTAATTGTTAAGTCGTTCAGTATACTCTCCAATTTCGCTGGCGGTACCCACTGTGATGTAGGTTGTAGCACCTGAACAGTAAACAATAAACATACTGGAGTCGCTGTTCGTTATCTAAACGATTGTAAATCCATTGCGTTAACCTGTGCTAGTTCTTCCATATCGTTAATCGTCTTTAATTCCATATTGTCAAAAGGACTGCTGGTGTCGTTATCAAAATCGGCGAAATCGAGACCGTTCGTTTTAACATCGTCGTGGAGATCATTCGCTGGCGGAGATAAAGGCTGTGGAGTAAGAATCGTTGTCTCCGGCACAGGAGCGTTTACAGGTGTTTGCTTGACGGTGTCAGGTAGCGGCGGCGGTGGAGGTGGGGAGAATTCTTTCTTCTCTTTCTTCCTCTTTTCGTCTAATCGGGCGACCCGTGCTTTATTGTTCGCTTGTCTAACTTTACGCCATTCGGTCATCTGGAAATCAAAGTTCCAACAGTCCCTGCCCGTTAGCATTGTTTCTGTTAATTGTTATACTCTACCTTCTCGAGCACGGATCGCTCTAAACTGAAGTCGTAGGACAACTTCGACACGTCCGGTAGTTTGTTATTATATACAGCTGGTAAACACACCTTCCTCGGAGGTTTATAGGCCTCTGCAATTTTGACGTGGACACCGTCCATGTAGGACGCGACCAGATCACATTGCGCCGACACTGACGAGCGAGCCATACTTCAGGAGTACAGAACAATCGCTGGCAAATACTTTGTCAACTTTCAAATCAATATACACGATCCATATAATGTCATGACATAGTACGTGCTTATTATTCTCATCTCTTTTGGATATCCTCGTACATTTAATATCGCATACTTAAAGCATATTCGTGGGAAATACACCCAAGTAATTTTTCTGTTACATACGCCAGGTCGTATTTGACAGCTTCACGTGATTTAAATTTCCGATGCCTTCCCATGCAGCCGCACTAAATGAAATTAGTGTATAAGAACGTAGCGCGCAAATAATTCGCTACGGTACCTAGCGGTGATGCCCGCGCACTAAAGATTCTGATTTGAAATGTGCGGCAAAAAAAATAAATCATACTAAATCATTTGTTTAGAATTTCAAAGTATACTTAATTAACAACAAGTTTCTGTAAGTTTTGACATTATATAACTACGAGAATGCTTACCTTCCTTAGCAGGGAATAAATAAAACGATGACTCACGAATACACAGATTGTAATTGTTTTTGTAGTGTGCTTACATACGTTTTCCATCTTCCAGCGCATTACTGTCGATGGAATTATTGTTTTTAAACGAACAGACTTTTTCGTGTAGAATTATAGTTATAATAATGACCTCAATTTGTGTTTATTTCTGTTTATGTGTATGTAGAAAATTGTTTTTAAGTTTTTAGAGAATAATTGGAAATTAAAAAAAAATTAAAACCGATTTTAAGAAAATAGAAATGTACTAAGAAGTAAAAAATCATTCTCTTTCCTTATTTCGTCTACGACGATTATATTCTTTAAGTCGGTGCCAGATTTACACAGTGCAAATGATGAGGCACCGACTTAAAAAATAGGAGAGTCTTAGATTAAATATAGGAAAAAATTATTTTTTACTTTTTAGTGTTTTTAAATTTCTTTTTGAGGAAAGAGCCAAACAAGCAACGCACACGGACGAGAGTCACGGTGGGGATAAGTACTTGTCCAACGTTTCCAACGGCGGATCCAGAGAGAGGCTTTAGGGGGCCCAAGAATAATAACATAGAAAAATATTATGACGTTTTGTATTATTCCCTATAAACAACTAATAATTTAATTATTTAGGCTATAGTATCAGATAGAGATACGTAAATATAAATTACAAGCAAATTTTAAATCCTGTAAAAGAAGGTTTAAAAGTGTACTTTTACATATTTCGCCCCTCCAAGAAAGGCTCCCGAATCCGCCACTGCACGTTCCACGATTCTTGCATCACTGCTGTGTCCAACACATGACGGGACTCGACTACTAGTGACTACTAGTTATAGACAGTGGTGACAGGATCGAATGAATTGAGTCACTCGTCGCCACTCACCGTCAGTTGATCCGAACAGAGATACATATGCGGTTTTATCTGCACTTGAAGCATTATCATTCTCAAGCCGTTCAGTTGATTAGTTTCCGAGGATTAACGTAGCGCGTGTTCTTGCAGCCTCGTCCGACTTTAGCTCCTTCTGAATAAAATAATATTTAAAGGACCTCTGGTAACTTCGGTAGAAAGATGACGGTCACAGCCATCGCTGGTCTAACGATTCTGATCCCGCGGGAAATAGCGTATTTCGGTAGAAATATATCGCGCCTTTATCATCGCCATCGAAAACTATGCTGTGTGAATGATTTTCTGTTAGGAAAATGCTTGTCAGCACCGCTCATCGCCGATACGCGGACTGTACAGAGAACCTGTCACACCAGCAAAAGCAAAGTGGACAGTTTCCCTGGCATTCTGACAAAACAGCAGGCGAAAGAGCTAGCGTCCAAGCTCACCGCAGAGGAACGTGATCTCTTTCTGACCGCTCTGCAGGAATCTAAATCCGACGACGATAAGGCTGGATTTCAGCGTAACTATTTACTCATTATGCTAGAAGAATATACCGGAGAAATGTTTGCGTCGCAGAATATATACTTGTTGTACTTCTTCAAGGTCAATTAGCAGTTTTCCGGTGGTGCAACGAACTCGGCAGACCTAGCAAGATACCTTCGCTGGGCACCGTGGACGCTACGGGCAAATATTGCCGTGTGCCTGACGATTGGCTGATACGCAAGTATGGTAGGAACACCAAAATAACTTTTACCACAATTAATCAAGAATAATATTAATTCCTAATATTAAAACAGATTCAATAACATTTTTGATATTACTAGTCTGCGTAAGGGATATTGTTAAACCAACAGGGACGTTTGGACTAGAGCGCGCTTGTTAATCGTTACACACTTTTCGCTTGAAAACCTGGTGGGGACGGTACGCAACGGTCGTAGCACACTTCTCGATCCAAAATACCGCCATTGATTTAACAGAATTTTCTTTTAATATTGGAGAGTTTGATGGACTAATAATAACCCAGAATAATATACGAATTTCCTGATAATTCTAAGTTGAAAAGTGATATTTATTATTATCGTATTGCGATTCAGTGTAATTTCCATTGTTCTTTAATGGTATAAAATTTTTCCCCCCCCCCCCGTTGCATTCTACACGGACATCACGCTGTAAGTTTAATGCATGTTAAACTATATATTCTATTAAATTCTACGGCCTAACTCTTTCACTTGCTTCTCTTCTACTCTCACTGAACATTCTGGATATTTTAAAAAGACTACAGAGCCACACTTAGGTAATAAATCACATTATATACACATCGGTACCATCTTTATCGCGGTATACACGATAATATCGTTCGATTAGACCCGTTTAAATTATATTTTCTGGATAAGAACGTAATATGCGATGATAAATATTTATGGAGACTTGCCCTTTTCGTTATGCGCAACTTATTCACGGGTAATACACTCAGGAAATCTGTGCTTTAAAGGGGGAGATTACCCTCGATAGCTCTAAAACCAGAGATGGGCAAAAAATTATTTGAAATAAAAATTTCATACATAATTTTTTATTTCGAATAATTTTTCTCCCATCTTTTCATACATAAATTTTTATTTCAAATATATTTTTGCCCATCTCCGTCTGAAACAGGCCTTTTTTTCAAACGCAAATTCTAAAGTGATAAATAACAGTAGAGAGAACTTTTTCCTATTTTTAATCGTTATTCTACGAGCTTTAACACAAAAAAAGAAAAGTCTAAGAATCTGTATGTACATAAAAGTTGTGAGTAAAAACGTAAAGGCATGAAAAACACGACGTGTCGGGAACAGATTTTCTAAAAAAAATAATACAATATTTATGTTGAAAAATGCGATTTTTATCGATTTCTTGTATGAAAAATATTTTTTATCTTTTTCTTTTTAAGAATTTATCTCGAAAATCTGCTCCAGACACATCGTAGGGAATGGTTTTCTGCATCTCTCATTAAATTTTCATCGAAATCGTACGAGCGGTTTTCGAGATTTTATGTTCACTATCAAACGGTGCACCGCGTACATGCCTTCACGTTTTCACTCACAATTTTTATGTACATAGAGATATTTAGACTTTTCTTGTTTTGTGTTAAAACTCATAGAATAACGATTAAAACTAGAGCAAAAAGTTCTCTCTACTGTTATTTATCACTTTACAATTTGCGTTTAAAAAAAGGCCTTTTTTAGGGCTAGCGAGGGTGACCTACCCCCTTAAACGAATAATCGCTTCATGCTTTTTAACCGAAACGTACCATTCTCTTCGGTAGGATTTTCTACAGTTTGATTAAGAAGCTCGAATACATTTTTCATATTTCGAGAATCGCTTCAATGAACATAATGCGGTATGATTCTTGCCTGAATAGCCAGGTAAAAATAAGTCGAGGCTTTAGGTAAATAATCTTACAAATTCCACTACATAAGACTGAATCGTTGAAATATATTTACAAACACAATTTCCATTATTTAAGTTGAACTTTCACATTCCCCCGTGGAACCGCAATTTTGCACAAACTCAAGAATGCTCTTTTTTTTTATAGCGTAGAATTCATCCTTCTTTTTAACATATGTTACGCACTATTTAGTAAACTTTAATGTAAATGTTTAGGTAAAAAAGAATGTACTTTGGTTTGAATAAAGTTTTATTTCGCAAAATCTTGTGTACGTGATTAATTAGTCGATCGTCCTAAGAATCTTGAGCTTCTATCGAATAGATTTCACACAACTTCGACAGGCACTTTTCATATGAATGTTTAGAGTTAATTATTATTTAAAGATACAATATTAATTCATCCCCATTGCATATCTAAAGAAACGAGTGCACGAATGGTAACTAGTTTGTGTTTCTTAAGTAATGCGAAGATTATCTTCTCGCAATCGAGTGTTTTCTTGTTAGCGAACCTTGTTTCTTTAAGAAAACACGCCCATTTATATTCTGCTCTTTCCCGTTACAGTTGAAAAAATTCCAGGACCGACCACGAGAGATCTAGTATTAGGTACGAAACTCGATGTATCTCGTATTTGAAGCTTCATGCTGCGCTTGAAGTATCAATGTATCTGAAAGACACGATAATTTCAAATTTCTTGGCTAATGTTCTTACAGTTGGAATTGCGAACGCAATTCCATTCATCGGCTTCGGTTTTCTCGACAACTTCATCATGATTGTCGCTGTACGTATCACAGGCTTAATACAGTTTATTCTCCAGTGTGTAATTCGCTCGTTTCAGGGGGATCAGATCGAAATAATGTTAAATAAAAGATTTCCAATATCCACTATGACAGCCGCCGCATTAGGAAACACTGTGTCCGATATAATAGGAATCGGATCTGTACATTACGTAGAAATTTTTGCACAAAAGGTTGGATTGCGAGCGCCGAAGCTTACTTCCATCGAATTAAATCTGCCTAAAACAAAACTAGCTGCTAATGTGGTATGATATTTGCTATTATATTCTAATTAAAAATGCTTTGCCGGAGTACGGAGGAAAATAATTTCTAACAATTTAGGGACGAGTCGTTGGAGTTACGATCGGATGTATAATCGGGATGTCGCCTATTCCCATGTTCGCGTATTTCCATAATAGCGATTGAAGTTGCGAATATTAGGCGTTTAAAAGTCTTTCTTGCGCATCAAGTAGATGTGTAATAATGGAGACGGGAATGATCCGGTTACTGTGTATGATATAAATGGAGCTTTTATCATTATTTGCAATATTAATTTATGACAATCATACGTGTTTATGTAATATAATTGTATCCAATGTAATAACGAATGTATTTAATGTACGAATGTATATAAGATAACTTTAATGTATCATCGAAATGGTACTAACAGCATTAGCAATAGATGTACTATAGGTGTCTTATATTCCTCATTAATTCTCCGTCTATTACCGCAACTTTCGAGAATCCCGCGAGACTTGCCTCTCGCCGGTTGCATTAGCTTTAAAAATAACAACACACTTACGCGTGTCTCATGGTATTTATTGGAAAAATCACTTTGTTAGTATAGAAATTATTCATACGTTTACAAGTTAGTACAAAAAATATATACTCTCTCTTTTCTCTAGCGAAGGTGTTACGTTTTGTTAATTCTCTAAAATTCGGACATTTAATCTTCAGTACTTGTGACCCCGAGTTATTTTCGTGACGTAATTCACGTAATAGCTCCAGTCGTCCAGAAAAAAATCTATGCCCAGGACTTGGTTCCAATCCTGGATTCTCAGAAGTTCGTCCGAATCCTGCCTCAACGTGGTACTGTCCAGCACGAACTTGGTAGGTGTCATTAACGAATCTGTGTGCCCGATTTCGTCCTTTATCGTGTGCAACGTCTGCCTCGATTCCAAACCTGAATATTCCGGTAGCCAGGTCATAACCGAATTCAGCCACCATTCCCAGCGCTCGTTCACAGTCTCGTTTGATTCGGTGCTCTCGCAATACTCTTGAGTTTCATTGCAACTCGATAAAGTCGGCATGAAATCGGCGGGTAAAATATTCTCTGACGCAGCTTCTACTGTTGCATCCATTATCGGATTTAAATCTACTTTAGTGATGTTCGTAGGATTTGTTGTCGCTTGCCGTGGGCTAAGTACTGTCCCTGGAAGGTAGCTCGCGACTAAAGCGGAGCCTAGGAGGGTGACTATCCCCGCGGTATACGTTGCCAAACATATGGACGATATGTTTATCATGGCGTGCGCCACGGTTATTAGCTCCATCGAATTCATTAGACAACTCAACTCCGTATACGAAAACCAGCCCCTTTTCCGTGCTTCTTTGTAAGCTATATCTTTCTCCAGTCTCTGTAGTCTTTCCCAAAAGTCTTGATTGCTAACGAAAACCGTCCAATCCTAAGTAGTTTATAAAATTCATACAGCTGTTAGTAAAATTCATCAGTTAAATTCTAATAGAATGGCGTGCGATTATATAGCTCTCTTACAATGGCGTTGAGAAAGTCCTTTTCCAATTGATTCATCTCCATTATACTTAAATCACCAGATTGCGCCCATTCGAAATTAAAAACTTCGCCTTCCTCCCCTTCGTCGTTTAGAAATTTACTCGCCACCATCTAGAAAGTACATATTGTAATCTCCCGAATCACGATACCTTCCTTATGGGGAGGTTCCGGTCTAAAAATTGATTTTTTTATTCCATTTTTCGAATGTTCAAGCTTTTAGAAATACGTGTTTAAAAGGATTTGTCGAAATTCGTAAAATTTTCGAAGTTATAGACACTTGAGTAGCGGCAAATGCATGGGTAACAATCGCCCACTCGGCACTCACGTAAAACTTTAAACACGTTTTTCTCGAAACGGTGGTCTCAAAACGGTGGGACCTTTATCTCCAAAAGTTATTATCCGATTCGATTGAAACTTTTTTGATTTTGAAGAATATTCTTCTGGCTAGGAGGGAATCAGAAAAAATTACAAAAAAATTGAAAGTTTATAATTTTTAAAGGCGTTGAAAAGACGAAAAGTATAGGGGAAAAGTGATTTCAAACTTCAAAAGTTGTTATTTTCCAAAACAATGTAATTTTTGTAATTCTTCTGGTTTCCCCTCTAGCCAGAAGTATATTCTTCAAAATAAAAAAAGTTTCAGTCGAATCGGATATTAACTTTTAGAGATACAGGTCCCACTGATTTGTATGAATTTTTTGACGCCTCGACTTTAATGACTCTGCAGTGCCATCTGCAATGGTTTTTTATAAAAAAAATATATATTTCTATAATCTAAGGCATGCTTAATACAATGCAAGAAGTCCCATTAAATTATATATAGTAGTTTTCCTTTAATTAATTTCTAAAGATCACCTATTTTTATGGGCTCTAGACTGGAACCTCCCCTTAAAGCAACGCGACTCAAATTAATACCAATGAAACGAGGAAAAGCTCAGAGGGGGCCACTCGTTGAAGGTACTCTGGATTACAGTCTTTCAATCTTTCTAAGTACAGCAAAGCCAAGACTAGGGAGCAAGGCGAGACACACGCGTTTCTAGAGATTCTACTCGCTTCCTCCACATCCAGTCGTTCCAACGTATGACCGCTCCTCGCCTCGGTGAAGAGTTCCGCTGCCAATTCTAAGAGGAGATTGTAATTACATAATTGCTGTACCAGAGAACAACTCGATCAATTACGTAACATCGCTGGAGCCAAACTAAAGGGATACATCGCCAGCATAGTATCCTACACGATGGATAGGGAATGACAAACGATTCGTACTAACCAATAACAGGCAAACTGAGACAATCGGTCATCGGTAATTTCGAATAGTATAACGACTTCGTTATACGATTCAAGAACTCGTCATGATTGCCCATGCTCTGTAACACGACGCACAAGTGAGAAACAGATGATCCTCTTCCCGTTCAATGAGATGGTAAACAGCTGCCTTACCTTAACTTTCGGCGAGGTTTTTCGTCGAACAAACAAACCAACGGAGTGGACCAGGCTTCCTATACAGTTTCGAATTTACACTCCCGAAGAGGGGAGCGAGGAACGATTGTCTTTAATACAAAGACGCCGTGTCCGGAGTAATATCAATCTATTATAATTTCATGTGAAACGTGATGATTTACGTTCCCCGTGCATAATGAATAGGGCAGAGGATGGAATGCCATTCGTGCCACTACAAATGGAAATCAGCTGACTCGAGAGAATGCCACGATATTTATCCGTCGAATTAAACGGCGAAGTAGTAACGCCCGTTCGAAGAGACGGAGCCAGATAAGACGCTCGGGTAGAGAAAGTGCTCGTACTTTCTGTCTAATTACGCCCTTCGCCAAAACACATGGGCGTCTTATTGTTGGCATAACTGCGAGGCAATGAACTCGTAATTGAATTACCAAAATCGAATGAGCAGAGTGAGTGAGCAGAATGCTTCGATTCAAATGCGTAAAAGTAGAAAAGTAATCGGTCGTTCATTTTTAAGTCTCGAGCGGAATCGCGGCTTTCAGCTAAGCGGAGAAATCGCGAGACGATAATACGCGTTAAGCCGAAGGTCGATATTTCTGTGTCACATTTCTTAGGTGTGGTGCGAACGTCGTATTTATTAGTAAGGATTCACTTGCGGCTACTTTCACGCGCTAAACAGGTTATTTGACATATGTCAGATTTCTTATTACCGAATTAGCTACTAATTGGTAGCATCGCGAACGGATTGAACTGCCTGGAAAGTGGCGTCGAACAATAGTAAGCCACGTGAAAATGTGATAGCAGTGATGCGTTTAAAAGGGAAAAACAATAGCAAATCCTTTCACAGCGTCTACAAGGTGCTTTCGCGTATATGCCGTAAGTACACTGTGTTTAACATTTTAACTAACAGAACCACTCGTTTGCTTCTCTGACGAGGCACAGTTCTGTTATTATCATACGCGATGTATTGGATTAATAAAACTAGTTTAACATTTCGAAGTATCGTTTTGCTCGTATATTTTACTTCACTGATGAATGATTTTGAGAAATAAAAATGCTGTATGTTGCTCGTAATTATGTAGAATTGGAAAGTATTACTTCCGTCGAGTGCTTTAAGAAATACGATGATACGCACGATGATGAGAATGATCTTGTCAGTAGGAACCGCTGATAAAGGCCAACTCGATGGTTTCATGGCGGATGCTGCGACGCCGTCGATAAAAAATGGCCATAATTGCAGTAATGTGGAGTTCGCGGCGCAACCTGCGAAACAAGCTTCCGACGTCCCGAATATTATTGCTCCGAAAGTACTGAGGAACTTGAACACCCAGAGACTAAACAATCAGTTCACCGATGTCGGCCTCGTCGCCGAGGGCTGCGTCATTAGGGCGCATCGATCGGTCTTGGCAGCGGGCAGCGCGTACTTTAACGCTATGTTCACCGGCGGTCTTGTGGAAGAGCAGCAGGAGCTCATAGAAATTCATTCCGTGTCGGCTAATATCCTGTCGCTGCTGGTGGATTTCATTTATACCGGGAATGTAGATATTACTCAGGATAATGTCCAAGAGTTGTTCGCAGCTGCTGATATGCTAGAATTGGACGAAGTGGTGTCCGGTTGCATTGTCTACTTAAAACAGCAGCTGCATTACTCGAACGCTCTCGGAATTTATAGGTGAGATTAGCGCCCGTCGAATATGCTCAAAGTATTCCGTGGAACTGTCTTCCAAAATGCCCTTACTTCGCAGATTCGCGGAGGCGCATAACCGATTGAGTCTTCTGGAGACCGCTCTACGCTTTATACACATCAATTTCCCTCAAGTTTCTCTGGAGGAAGAATTTCTGGATCTACCGAAAGAACATCTCGTTAATTTCCTCAGCAGCGATTATATTCATATCGACACCGAATTCCAGGTTTGTATTCTTCCATAAGAGCTGAAAGCGTGCATCTGTGGGTTTACTGTCAATGTCTCTATGTACCGTCAGGTCTTCCAAGCTGCGTACAACTGGATCACCCACGACATACCATCGAGACGGTGTCACGTATTCGAGATATTAGGTCACATACGTTTACGGCTGTGTTCAATAGCGGAATTGGAACGAGTTATTTTGGAGTGTAAAGACGCGAGCCTCCTTGTTGCGCTGAGATCCATACAGAAAGATTTAGTATCGAACAAAGGGTGCCTGGTGTCTCTTCACGCGCAACCAAGACTCTGCGTGAAGAAGAACATTTTACTGATCGGCGGTTCAAGGCGCGAGCACTCGGAGCACAGTGGTTGCAGGGTTATCGAAAGTACTTATGAATCAGTGGAGAAATACGATATATTCACAGGGTACAATCACGTTCTATTTACTTAGAGACTTTTAATTCCCTTCCAATCTTATGATTGCTATTGCAGACAATGGAGCAAAGTGGCACCGATGAGCATAG
Organism: Andrena marginata; assembly: GCA_963932335.1. Taxonomy (NCBI): domain Eukaryota; kingdom Metazoa; phylum Arthropoda; class Insecta; order Hymenoptera; family Andrenidae; genus Andrena; species Andrena marginata. Next base: position 4,422,377 of record OZ010660.1, read on the forward strand.
GTCGAATACTACCAGGAGTATCGTCATTAGATGGTAGAGTGTTTGTTGTTGGCGGAGAGATGGAATCGGGTATTACCGTCACTTGCGAATGTTACGATCCACGTGATAACGTGTGGACTCCGTTTGCCTGTATGGAGAAACCTAGGTGTGAATTTGGACTCTGTGCCTTGGACAATAGCTTGTACGCATTCGGCGGTTGGGTGGGCGACGATATTGGCGGATCGATAGAAGTATACGATCCGATAGCCAATTCTTGGACACTAGATGGACAACTTCCGGAACCGAGATTTAGTATGGGGGTGGTCGCTTATGGAGGTGAGCATTCTTTGATTTTAAGAGGGTAGGTCACTCTCCTAAAACAGGCCTTTCTTCAAACGCAATTTGTAAAGTAATAAATAACAATAGATATAACTTTTTTCTCTAGTTTTAATCGTTATTCTATGAGCTTTAACACAAAAAAAGAAAAGTCTAAATATCTCTATGTACATAAAAATTGTGAGTAAAAACGTAAAGGCGTGTACGCGGTGCACCGTTTGATGGTGAACATAAACGTTTACGTTTTTACTCACAACTTTTATGTACACAGAGATATTTAACTTTTCTTTTTTTTGTGTTAAAGCTCATAGAATAGCGATTAAAACTAGAGAAAAAAGTTATCTCTATTGTTATTTATCACTTTACAATTTGCGTTTGAAAAAAGGCCCGTTGCAGGGCTAGCGAGGGACCTACCCCCTTAAACCAATAAACACGTGCAGGTAACCATGCGACGCTAAACCTTTCGCAACTTTCGTAGGATTGATATATATAGTGGGCGGTTGCACGCACGACAGCAGACATCGTCAAGATGTAATGTGTTACAATCCAGTGACTAGGGAATGGACTTCCTTAGCTCCGATGCTCACGCCGCGCGCGCAAATGGGAATCAGCATTCTGGATGGGTATCTTTATGTTATCGGCGGCACTAATAAAAATGGGTTATTCTTGACGTCGGTGGAACGATACTCTTTCGAGAAGGTAATTTCTAACGTGCTAACTCTCCGTTAAGTATTCTCTACTTCGTCGTTTCCTCTGTTCCAGAACAAATGGAGCAACGTGGAACCCATGCACCTGGGCAGGGCGTACCCAGCAGTCGCAGCTGTTGACAGCCGACTCTACGTCATAGGAGGTAATCTGTCGCAGGAAATCGATTTTTACCGGACACAGATCACGATTCGTACCGTCGAGTGCTACGATCCGCATTCAAACAAATGGCACAAATGCGCCTCGCTGCAGACGAGCAGGGGCGAGGCGGCGGCGATCGTCGCGCCGGTCTGATTGAAATTCCATTTCAACGTTGACGAGTCTAGAATCCGATGTGTCGAGCGTATTTTATATCACTTAATCCATGCGCATTTCGTTTCGCGTTCCAGAATGATATTCGAATGCCTGTGTGAGATTGCTTAAGTCGATAACATATGTCGAACGAGAAACACAATTTCTTTGGCTACCTTCTTTTACGTCGTATATACAGGCATAATTAAACGTATGGAGGGTATTCCAGAAATACGAGATCAGCCGGGACATTTAATTTCTCGCGCCAAAAGAAATCGGAAAGTCGCATGTCGTTTCGTAGTTGAGCGGAATTCGGCTCCTACCAATCAACGACTCTCCCTCCTTTCTTTCTCTGCATTTATTGGCTAACGCCTCAATGAATCATCCCCATTCAGTATTATTTCGGCCGCGGGAGAGTTCGCGCGACTTGTTGCTTCTTCAAGCTTCCTAACCGAAGTGAAAGTTCGAAATTCGAGTGACGATACTATATTATACTAATAGTACGCTAATAATAGTGTACTAATAAGATACAAAAGTTATCGTAACGAATAACAATCTGTGTGTTCATTTCGCGCGTAAATACATCTTGCAACTGAAATTCAAGTACCACGGACCGGATCTTGAACGAAGTTTGACCGCAAAAAGTGAGGGAACCTAAGATTTCTTTTCGCACGAGAGATTTCTATGGCCCATAATTTTCGGGGCAGCTTTATAAGCTAGAATGTATTTTTTATGGCTTACAATTTTAAACTGTCGAAACGTTGGTAGCAATTTTTCTTTTCTACGGAATCATAAAATGCAACAGGATTTGAGAAAAGGAAGGTCAAAGAAATGTTCCATTTTGAAATTAGTACAGTGCTATTTTTCTGTACCCTCGGTACATAAATTATGTACATTGATTCCGAAAGGAAGGGCCATTATATGTGAAGCTGCTATGATAGAATTAGGAAGCTACGATTTTGAAATACTTTTAAAAAGAGAATTTTATTAGCTGTAGAAATGACTGGCAGTCTTTCACATTCTATAGTCATTTACCAAAGTTATTGATATACGATATTCTATTGTAAATTCGATCGCACTACACAACGAGAGATAAACGGATATTTCAATGCAGCTTGTGTAAGAAAGGAATTTCTTAGTGCAAAGGATGCAAGGCGAGATATATCTAGTTTTCATCGAAAATCGTATGTTATGATCACGCGTGCTTGTGATATTTATCGATCTTCTTTTTTTTTTATATCAAATCAACTCACTCTTCGATAACCGTGTGTGTGTTCCAATACTTATCAGTTTTTGCGGGTGCAAGAAGAAATGAATACTTAATACTATAACGACATTGTCTCTTTAAGTGTCTTTTTATTTTCATTTAAATTCTGTAACAGCGGATTTCGAATCGCGAGATCCTGCAGTATCTATAAATCACTGCAGTCGTAGATTTACAGTAATAAGTAGGGGTGGGTTCGAACCTAATTTTTAAATTCTCGAAACTCGAGTCCGAAAGTTTTTAAGGCTTCGAAACTCTAGAAACTTGGAGTGCCCGAAAACCAATGTCAACAAAAATTTTGCATAAATCGCTATTGACCATAAGATTCGAAGAAAAATATAACAAAATGAAAATTCTCGAGGCACGCCGCGAACAATTCTTTACCCATTGGTTTTATACGTTTATTTATCTGGGTTTCGAGAGTTTCGACTTCTCGAAACTCAAAACTTTCTTGGGTTTCGAGAAACCCATCCCCAGTAATAAGTTTTATAGAGAAGCTTTAACGCAACCGAATTTCAGTGTTTAGAAGTGTGTCTGGTGCTACGTTGAAATTAGAATCGAAATATCCTTTTTATATACTATAAAGTTCGTAAACAAACCTGATTTTTAAAATTCTAAGATTAAGAATTTTCAAAGCATAGAGAAATATATATAAGTCAAAAGTAAATTTTCAGGAAATTAACGAGGGATGCTTCTCAGAACATAAATTGCTCTTGCAAATTCGTAAACAGTAATAACAAGTACTTAGCTTCAGAATAATTTTTACAAGTCGTATGTATATTATATCAATGTAATTCTATAATCAAACTATTCTTTATGTTCTCATTGTAATAACACACTCCACTACATTAATTACTCCTATGTATTTCTTATACCACAGTTTCTTTTTTATTACACGATAAAATGATATACTGTCGTAACAGCCTCTGTTAAGTTTAATTTAACTGTGCCTCTTTTACATAGACCCTTGATATCGAACTTGTTATCGGTTAATCAGACATGAAATATTATTTACACGCTTTCTAATAAATATAATCAAAATATCAGTAGTAAAATACAAATACGAGAGGACAGCAACAAATGATAGCGAGAAGTTGTGGAGAAAGGGGTAGATATATAGAGAGAGGAGCAAAATCTTGACGAGCGATACACGTACGAATAAAAATGTATAAGAACGTTATTTGTAGCCCGGAAGGGGACAATAAAGTATTATCTACTAACGTACGATTATATATTTACGCATATGCACTTTATATTAGTTTCCGGAACAAGATCAATTTGAAGGACGATACATTGGACAGCTTTCGTACAAAAATTTAATCGATCGATAAGCGTATAGATATTTTGCAGAAGAAAACAGATATTATGTTACATTTAAAAATGATAAAATCTATAAGCGCAAGGCGCGAGCGTCTGGCACAATATGCGTCACTGTTAAATATCCAACTTTGGCTTTAGAAGGTTGAAAATAATTCCCACTAGTCTCGTGGTAACTGCTCGATGACAAAAATTAACGAAGAGAGAAACTTTAACTATTTTTTTCAAGGGGAGGACTAAACGGGCATCGAATTCCACAAAGTAAATTGAATATCGTGTAGATATGAAACTTTTTATTCGTAGGGACTGACATATATTTCTTGTCGGGTGAGTCTGTGGTTAGAACCGATCTTCGAGTCAAAGAGATTTGCGTACAGTTCGTTTAAAGAAGTCCGAGAAATAAATATGCACTTCGAAGTTCACCGTTCTGGCTATCTTATGTGTGCTACGTGACGTACAAACTATCCAGCAGATTTTACAAACAAGTAAGCGAATGATACTAACCCTCCTGAACATTTATATAAATGTATGGTACACATCTTTCATATATACTTAACTATTACAAAACATAGTCCAATTCGTATCTAATGTACTGATTCTTTGGATCGTTCATAATTCGAGGATAGCCAGCCACCAGAGCATCTTGCCCGCCTATGTAAAGGGAATTATAGATTTTCCAATACACATCCCGTACTTTTCGCGCCGGGTGGAATAATCCCTGCAATTCCAAGAATGTTATCGTCAAAGTGTGCCCTTATCCATCGCGTTAAGAAAGTTCGATAAAATCCAGTGGATCTCGAAGCGACGATTATCAAATAAGAATTTCTGCCCAAGTTACATACCTGTAAAGTATATTGCAGTATTTTAATTGGTCCAAGAGCGACACGCAAGCCATCTACAGCGTCCATAAATGCTTGCACCAAGTGCGGCGAAGTCTCGAAAACATTGGGCCAGACGTGATTTAACAGATGTATCAGTGCATCCTCGCATCCGAAACCATAAACACCCAGTGCCATGTGTTTAATGGCAGCGCATGCAGTCTGCCTGTGCACTAAATCCCTGTAACAGTAATGAACAATAAACTGTGGCCTTGTGTCCATGAAAGAAGATGGCTGTTTTCATGAACGTTTCTTTACCTGTCCATGAGCGCGTCCTCTAGCAACGGACTAACGGCGTAAATGTAATCCTTCCCCATTTCTCCGATGTATTCGAACAAGAACGATAAAGACTTTAACACACCGTTCTGCACGTTCAGCTCTGGCACTCTGTATTCGTTCATTAACGCGGGGAGCACCGTGAACGGACTGCAAGTTTCCGCGACAATAGCTATGGCGACTGTAGTACACACGCGATTCTGACGTTCTTGTACTTTCAAATTGTTCAGCAGCGTGGCTAACACGTCGTGGGGCCTGCAAACAGAAATGATCGTTTCGAAAGATTGTTAAAGCAGAGTTTGCTAGCTAGAGCTTCGCGTTAATAGTCTGTATTTACCCTATAGCTTTTGCAATGTAGCCAAAGGTATTGACTGTAGCTCTCCTAATCGCTTTCTTGTGAGCTTTGAGCAGCTCCAAAAGCTCGAAGCATATCCTCATCCATTCCCTGGCAGACACATACTCGGGCCCTCTGTCTGCGATCCTACCTACCAGGTCGATACAATTCTCTTGTACCTGGAACGCGCCAAATTTTACATTTAGTAACTTCTGCGTCCTAGGATCTGAATATACAGATAGAACTTTTTATATAAAGCGACACTGACTTTCTCGTGCCTGTTCTTCAATATTGGCGTCAGTCGCGGCAACAGATCTTTGATAGGCGGCGTCATTTTTGTCATTCCTATGACATTAACGATAGCTTTCAACGCGCCTAAAATACTACCCAACACTTCAGGGTATTCCTCGCCCAAGTATTCATAAAGCACGACACCTAAATGACCCATTAGTTTCTCCTGTTGGTAATAGAAACGTACTTCGTTAGCAAGCAATTCGTAGAATGAATCGTGAAAATCAATTTTACCTCTTGGCAGGTCTTCATGACGACAGCAATTCGCGAGATTAGATCAGCCGCTTGTTGCCTAACTTTCGCTGACTTGTTATTCAATCTCCACAATATCGTACCGCATATCTGCGGCAAATACGCCTTCACTCGTTTTCCCAGTGTGTTCACGATGGTCCCGAAACCGTTCAGCATCACGACATCCTGCGGCGAAGTAAATTCATTATAGAGTTCGCATAAACGAAGCTTTCGCAGCATTTCGAGTACTACGAACCTCTGTTGTCTGTTCTTGGAAGGCGTACAAGATGCCGTCTATAAGTTGCTCCTCCAAACGGGAATCGACATCCGCAGCTCCCAAGTTACCCATTATCTTTTCAATAGTTTCCATAACCATTTTCCTGTACTGTTCGTTTTCATCCTTCAGATCATCCACCACGCGATTTATAATCTCCGACGCGCCGACTTTGTTCGCGATTTCAACCGTCGTGTCGACCAGCTACGAAATCAAGGAGTTAGAACGTTCGCGGCCTCTCGCAAGCTTTGGTTACACGCGGAATACTTACCTGCCTATAATTTCTACGATCTAAAGCCATTCGATGATTCCAAAAGTGCTTGAAGAAATGAGGAAGAATCTCGTCTTTGATATACTGCGCTTCCACACCATCCGTCCCGCAACATTGTTTCACCACCTATTGGGAACGTTTGCATTATTTTCAGCCACGGGAAACCTTAGACAGTAATGTACCATTGTTCGATCATCTTACCTTCAAGACAATCTTCTTCATTTCTTCGTCGGGCGACTGGAATTCACGAATGAGAATCAACATCACTTCGCGAGTATAATAGTTAGCGTATTCAGCGTCCATGAGAGGAATTAGATAACCAATCGCCTTCAAGAAGGCAGCAAGACCTTTCCCCCTGTGCGTACGAATACCTTTCCAGAGCGGTTTCAGAACAGAGTCGAAGCTTTCGATACCATAAGGCGTTGCTGCCTCGGCCAACGCGGCAATCGCTAAAGCTGTGATAGTGCGAACTTTTTGCTGCTCGTCGACCAAACCTGTGAATTAATTCAACGTTCTTTAACCGTTTCCTTTGAAATAGAACGACTCGGTGGTCCGCGATTAAATTACCGTGCTCTATGATCTCGACCAAGCTCTTCAGATGCGGCAATATAGCGCAGCCCATAAGAATAGCGATTTGTTGTACGATTTTGATGCCAGTGTGCCGAGCTTGCCATGATTTTTTACTACGACACACGGCTTTGAGGAACGGTAGTAGAGAAGGGATTCCCAACGCCGACGCGACCACAGCGAATGCCCTTGCGGTGGTGTTACGCACGTACTCGTCTATGTTATCGATATCTGGTCTCATCGTGGAGATCATCGTCGCTAGACCAGCTGCTTTCGCCAGATTAGAGATTATCTCTCTGCCTTCTACGCGAGCATAGTAGTCTTCGTCGATCAGCAAAGGTTCAATGACGACCAAAATCTGAAACGTAAGTTGTATTTTACTTTCGTCGAGGTCAGGGGCAGACAAATCTGTGTAAAATTAGCATACGCACCTTATGTACATAAGGCCTGACCAAATCGTCGAGTTTGTAAAGAATACGATCGATGACTTTCACGAGAAGATGACGCTCTTGATCCTCCAACGTAGGAGACATAAGGAGAGGAAGTATCTGATTGAACAACGGACCCGCGCCGAATTCTCTCGCCTTGTCTGTGATCTGTCTCAGAGCAGCCTTCCTCATCGGCGGCGTGCCATTCTTGATTTTCAAAAGCAACTTCATGATCTTCCTCTCCTTTTGCTCTTCGGGGCTGAGAGTCTCCTCGTCAACGTCCACCAGCAATTTGTCAAAATATTGCGCGTCCTCTGGCTTCATGAACGGCAGATTCCCTTTCGGCTGATTGTCCACGAATTTTGCGGTTTTGTCTTCCGTCTGGATAAAGAATCCCTGCGGGGTGCCGGCGATCGGCGTTGGCGTAGCAGTGAGCTTCCTCGCGGGCGTACGGATCGGTATGTACCCTATCGTAGGAGAATACACGCTTGATTATTATTATTCTGTTATTGTAGCCTCAGAGTAGATAATGTCTCCGATGCTTACCCGCCGGTGGCTGCAGAACTTTGTACCCAGGTGGAAACAGGGCGTCTAGTTCGTCATCTGAGAGCGGTCTGTTCCGCTCGTCGATCTCTCGTTCCCAGCGATACGCTTGGAGCTGCTCCGGCGTCATTGACATGAGGTGTCCCGGCGTTGGGGTGGCCAGTCCCATAGCTTTAGGTCCGGTTGGCGTCACTCCGCTAGGCGTTAGAATAGAAGTCTGATGTGGAGTCGCAAGGGGCGTCGCCGGAGTCTGCGGCGTCATAGAGCCGGGTGTCTGGTTCGATGGTGTTTCGTCCCACCGACTTCGACGTTTGCTAGCAGACGGCGTCGGTGTCTCCTGAATTAGATCCCCGGCGACCCGATCGGTCCTCGGTGTCTCGGCCCAGCCGCTGCTATGCCCGGGCGTTTCTATTGAAAAGAATACCGATATCGTTAGCTTGGTCTTTAACGTCTCGGTGGCACTTACAGCGCAAACGTACCCCGCTCGGTTTTCGGCGTTTCATCCCAACGATTTCTACGGCTCGAAACAGTTTTCTCGTGAGACGGGGTTTCCCTACCAGGAGTAGCCGCACCAGGCGTTGCATGCCCTGGAGTAGCATCCCACATTCTAGTACTTACGCCTGGCGTCGCACCAGGAGTCTCTCCACCTTTGCCGTGGCCAGGCGTTTCGTCCCACCTGATCGCAGCTGGTGTTACCTGTTGGTATTTCAAGAGAGTTAATGGTAACTCGTTTTACGTGGTTTGGAAATTAGGTCGGGGGTTAATTCTTCATTACGTCTGCATTGTCCCAGGATGTTGGCGTGGCAGTGGTACCACTTGACTTTTTCGGAGTCGGAGCGTCATCTGTCTGATCCCAACGGCCCCTTTTCTTTGGCGCTGGCTTGGGCTCGCCGTTTGCTTTTAATGTTCCTTCTTTGGCTTTCTCTGCTAGTTTCTTTCTTAACTGTAAGCACACGGAAGAATAGTCGTATAAATGTTTGCATTGCTCATGCAGGAGTAAAGCTGACAATCCACCGGGGAAGCTAAGCTATGCTATGCTATGCTTCAACAAAATTAACTTCAATACATTCATATGGAACCGTTTCCACCAAAAGCTAAGCTAAAACATCGCATAGCTTAGTTTAGCTTCTCGGTGGATTCCCGGCGTAACGAAGGAAGCTGAATGGAATGTTGAATGTACCTCGGTTTCTTCGCCTTTTAGTAATTGTTCCCGCATAATCTCAGTGTACGTCCTAGAACCGATATCTGGAGTCTTGCCACCTGTAATCAAGAATCAAACGTCACGCAAAGCGCAACCATTAGACAATCGTTCGAAGAATGCTCAAATTTTCAGAAACTTCTGACATACCTAGTCATTTTATTATAATATTCATTGTTTAAATGCCCTCAGAATATGTTTGCGCATATTCTAAGTAAACTACTGAATTCACTCTCATTTCCACGTTGCATATACCATAAAGTTAAGCGACAGAGCGATTTCCGAAAGAGATCACAAATGTATCATATTAATCGCACAACGGACTTTAGAGAGCTGCAACAGCAGATGGCATATAGCATACGTACGTGAAGATTTGGTGCCATAGGGAGCACTGTCCTGCTCAAGCCTTCCACATCGAAAAATACTTTAGCCATCTAAAAATCAACTCATTCTTGTTATTAATAATATTTGCACACCAACCACTCATACTAGTTTTTTTTTTTTTTTTTTTTTTTTTAATCAATATTTACGTTCTCGCGAAAAACACATGACACAATGAGAGCTCAATGGGCATACCATTGTCTAGGTTTCGATCAAGATGCCGAACGGAAATGCTTTCACTAAGAAAGGGGGCGCGTGGAAATGATATGGTGATCAAGATGGAAAACAAGATTAAGTCTCATTGTATCATTTATACGAAGTGACTGTAATGCTGTGACAATTCAATCTCGCTTAACCTTCGACATAGTATCCTCGGTAAGCAGATGATTCCAAATGTGCAGACCGTCACTAAGATTGGAAAAAAATGTATACATTAGTATGTATTTGAAAGAGTCGCATTCATTCTCTTCATTCAAGCCAGTTTTTTTTCTACTTCTCATTGCTCCCATAATCTGAGCATAAAGAAATCTTAAATCTATTAGCTACTAATAACTGAGGCAGTGTTCCGGGAAACATTTCTCGTCTACGAAATGGATGAGAACTTTTTATAGAAGCTGCGGTGCCTCAGGTTTTTTTTCAGCAAGCAGGGATCCGCTTCGTCGTTTCCTCAGTTATTGTAGCGGCTAATACTACAGCAATATAGGGACGTACTGATTACTTAAACATTCGTAAGGGAAACGTGGATTACAATACATCGTTTAAGGTAGAATCTGTACATGTTAGGAGTAGTTCGTGGTTGCTGTAGTATCGATATACTTAATATCTTCACTCTATATTTATGTACACAGGGCTTATCTAAGAACATACAATCTTACACGAGTCAGTGTGTGAAAACTTTGACTTTACAGAAACATTCAGTGAATTAAAGATGCCAGAAACAATGCATGATAGGCGAACTGTATCGTGAATCGTTCGAAACGAAACTTTCGTATTAATTGTTTACCGGTTAAGACGGACAGTGTATGATCTTACCGAGTGAGTAAGATTATATAACAGGGTTCGAGTAATTCAGGGGAATTGCGTATTCTGCTTTTACGTTGCATATTTATAATTTCGCTTATCTGACAAAATTCTAGATTATAAAGATAGTCGTAAAAAGAAATAATAGTGAATTGTAGAGAAAAAAAAGTAATTAAATGTTGCCATTTAACTATTGAATACTTTGTGTGGTGATTGTTTTTCGAACATGTATATAGCATTATGATAGGAAAGAGTCAACCCCACTTTTGCTTCAGAGGTAGGATCGATCTTGTCGTGCGGTATACCGTTTAATGAGAAATGATATCAGCCGCTTACGCGTGAGATTATACTCCTGCTTTATTAAAGTCAAGTTGACTCCTCCTTTGCGATACGTTGCGATATATTTAATGAGTTCGTTTTCTTATAAACTGTAGTGATAAAAAGCTTTGTTGTGCATATATTTTGTCGCGATATAATCAGTATGGAATTTTCTACGTTTGAGAATCCGAGACCGCGAACATATTCGATTGCGAATAGTAAGAAATCTGTTGACTATCTGTAAAGATATTTGTAACAGCAATCATCATAGTTCATTATACTGCTACAAAATATAAACAAAAACGGTAATATGTAAACACACTTATGTCTAATTACCTGTTCTGTTCTTATAACTCATAGCTTTAAAGAAAGAAAATACCAACCTTCTGCGAATGGATCAACACGTTCGGGAGATATAATCATTCTGCGTCTTTTTTGCCTATATTCATCTTCCCTATCCGCTATGGTGGGTCGTCGTCTGTCCGCAAAGGGATCATAATCTTTTTCGCTCTGAACAAAGCAGCAATTAATTACTACCAGCGTTACTATTACCCGTACGATTATTGATAACATTCCTTCTTATATTCCTTACCTGTGCAACGTCATTAAGCAATGCGGCGGGTGCATTGTAACCAGGTCTCTTATTAGTGCTAAATGTAGTTTGTTCGTAATCTTCGTCCTGGGAAAATACAGAGCAACGCAGTTAAGTATCGCATTTTCAAATCAGCGAAATCACAGAAATTACCTCGATTTCATCGTTGGCTGCAATCGATGTAACGTAGCCTTCGTATTTATTGTTACTTCCATCGTAAATGTCTTGATCGTAGAAGCCAGTCTTCCCTAGACCCACTTGATCCTTCTCTGCCGCTACATTTTGAATCTCCTTTTTCTTTGACTGTATTTCTCTTATTTGTGCTTCGATATCTGCAGATTAATATTGCAATATTCGTTACGGTGATAGGGTTGCGAGAAATAAATCGCAATTCAGAAAGCGATAATAAAATTCGCGTAACTAATTAAATTCTATATTTTCTGTTTCGGATCGCCAGTAATTTCAGTCGACAACAAACAAACCTTCGTGCGTTCTGGGAATGGAATCCATCGTGCAGCGTCCGAAACCTGACAGCAGGCAACCCCTGAAATTCCCGTCAGAAATTCCGCCCGACTCTAATTCCAACACGTGAGCACGGCTTTTATCTTTATATTCTCACACGCGCGCAGCCCGTTCACGTTATCGATAACATCCGATCGAATGTGAAAATAATAGCGGAGAACCAAATTCCGTTCCTTACCAATTTTTACATTGGTAATGATTATAAGATGGCATACTACGTATTGTTCCCAAATCGTTAGGGCGAATTAATATTAATGTCGCGCACCAAATTAAGGTACGTTTCCAATGAGGCTATTCGCTGCTGTGAACACTTGCCCTGAAACTAGGGATATTTCGTTGCCGCCGTAATGTAACTAGATTGCGTTTTGCTATTATAGCACCAGATAAAACATCTATTTGATTGAATCGCACTTGTTTGCATTATTAAAGCACATTTTAATGATTCTCTAATGGTGCTTTGACGCTGACTTTCTCACGAAGGAATTAATTACTAAATTCTCTTAATTTAATTTAGCTTGGTGAAAATTGATACTGGTTTTTTGAACCTTTCTCTTTATTAAGGCCCTTTTTAGCATTAAAAATGTAAATTTTTCATATTTTTTTAATTGAAATAAAAATACATGTTTTTGTTTCAATAACGTGCCCTGAAAAGTGTGTTGTTCGTATTACGGTGCCCCCAATTACGGTGCCCCGTCTTCGAACTTTGACCTGTTCAAAACATCTTCTTTTCTACGAGAGGTGTTTTTATGTAATTTTAATATTACCATTTCATTACAAAAGCAAAATATGCAAATATAAATTTCTGTTCATCCGTTCTGAGAAACGAAAGTGAGGTTAGGTTTTAGCGGTTACAGAGGGAGCCAGTGGGCACCGAGGGAGGCTGCGTTCAATTCCTGTCCTTATTACTGGCTTCACTATAAAAAATACGATGTTACGTATTTTCGCGGTGATTTTATGAACAGAACGCGGGTTGGTGCCCGTGGAGCTCTGAACCGCTCTGCTCGTCAGAGTGCGCGGGTGTTATAAATAAAATGAAACTTTATTCTGGTAAAACTTGTAAATATATTCTTAATAAATTTTAAGCTGTAGCTTTTTGTGAGAACAAGTCTGGTACAGTTAAGCGTCAAGATCGTTCTGACTTCTCGGTGTCCTCCGTCGTTGCTCCTTCCTTCCTCGAACGTGGTGCCCCTGCCATCCCTGCGCGTCCTCCCAGTCCTTTAGCCAATCAGGATGAGGGATGAGCCGGATTCAAAGGGTAGGCTGTCCCGCGGATGTCCGTCCGCCCCCGCGAATCGACGTCCATCTTTTCCTCCGTCTTCGGGTGGTGGTGGAAACTCAGTGGAAGCGCGCTTTTCCGTTACACAGCGGGGTGCACACGTGGGAAGAGAAAGTTGGCTCGGCTACGAGGATCGAGTAAACAACCCTTGAATGGAAATTTATGACTGCCTTAGCGTCGCCAACACTTCTGGACTCAATCAACACTCCTAAAGACTAACAAAGGACAAGGCCTTCTCAAGAGATTACGTGACTTAGAAGAAACTCGCGATTCGTTTCGGGGTCCGTTAATAGGTATCCTCTTCCTGCTTTCGAGCTCCGCTCAAGATCCTTCCCACGAATGCCACCCGCATTGCTCTTCCTTTATAATACTTCTTAATCATACGCAAACATCTACTTTCAAACTTCGCTCCTGATTTACCTATCGATTATATACATTTCCCCAGCTACGTTCAAGCGATAGCGTAACAACGAAAACGTTTCAAAAACGCTCATTTCGCTATTTTTTTCATAAAACTGGAACCTTTAATGATATAATTAACACTTTACATAAGTGAAAATCATGATTATTATCAATTTATTCGCGTTTGTAAAATCCGTGTCCCTTACCGTTTCCGGTAAGGATTTGGGTAATGCATCGAAATCTTCATATTCATTTTTTAACTTCTTTTTACTATGCTTTAATTGTTTTAAAATGCATCCTTCTCGTTTTTAACGCACACATCAATAATTTGACTTACTTAAGAAAAATTCTTTTCCTATTTATTTATGCGAGTTTTTTTGTGCGGCTACTTTAAGTATAAAGGCACCGTAATGGGGACAGTGCACCGTAATCGGAACAAGTACACTATGTAATTTTGAATGTGTAACAAATTGGGACGGAACGTTTAAATGCAACATAATGAATATTCCTCGTAGAAGTGAATCAATCGTTTCTGCATTTAAATGACTCGAATGACCATTTTTTCTTTCTTTGCAAAACAGTACTAGAACGATGCAAACGTTTCAGATACAGTAGATTTATAACACGGGAAGATAATAAAGTGTAAACAAATGTCAGACGTTCCTGTGGGCAAATGTTTACTGATAAAGAGAAATTTATTATTTAACTACTACCCGCGAAACAAAAGTCTACGCGTTAGGAAATTGCGTAACTTGACCAGCACATTACATTTACCCGAGCTAATGATCTTTGATATCTCATTTATTTCTATTATAATTGCATCTCATAATTTATCGGAGCTATAGCTGCGTTTAGTTGTTCAGGATATTCTTTACAATTCACTTTGATTGTATAAACTTCTGAAATTTAATCACGATCGAGCACTTTACCAATTGCAAGTATTTCTCTCTCTCTCTCTCTCTCTCTCTCTCTCTCTCTCTCTCTCTTCTCAGAAGAAGTTTTCACTTTTTACTTCGTTTCGTAACTTCTCGGATATACAGCGTTCCAAGCACAAGGGGCCTACGTGAAAGTCTTAACGTAGCAGCGAGCAGACGCTGATCATTAAAAAGCTTGATAATCACAGTGATTATTGTCTCCAACGTCCATGCTCAGGGTTATCGTTTGTTTGTTCCTCGTTCGTCCCTCCATCTACGTTCGCGTGGGGATACTTTTCCTCCGATTTCACAGAACGTTTCCTATCACGAATACGTACTTACTTAGTGTCACTAACAAGGGAAGCTCTCGAACCCGAAATTAAAAAAAATTCTGAAACTTTATGATCATGTAGGGGGATTTCCTCCCAATTACAACGCAATTTTCGTTTGCTGCCCAAATTCACTCGAAGGGTGTGAAATTAACCCCTGAAAATTCGGCTATTTTCCGATTTTCTGCTATAACTCGCGAACTATGAGAAATAGAAAAAAGTTTCAAGACAAAAGTTACTTCTTTTAATTAGATCTATCATTTGGTAAAAAAAAATATTTTACAGTTCACGAGTCATAACACAAGATCGGAAAATAGCCGGATTTTTAGGGCTCAATTACACCCTTAGACTGAATTTGGGTAGCAAACAAAAATTGCGTTATAATCAGGAGGAAATTCCCTACATATTCACAAAGTTGCTGAATTTTTTAAATTTCCGAATTCGGGATGTTCCCTTGCGAGATACTTGACTTCTCCATCATATATTATACTCGAGAATTAAGGTAACCAGATATCATCATCTGTTATCTAGATAAAGATTAGATAATCACTGGTTCAGCGGTAAACGAGTATGTAATTTTCTTAAGTTCAGGTCCCATCGGGAAGGCAACTTTGATCCTTGCCGCAGGTGTAGCGCGTGTAATCATTTGAGAGGTGGCGTGCCGCTAATGATTTTGAAACTCTGATAAAGCTCGTTTACCAATCGATAACCGCGTTTCGTTTGTCGCTCGTTCAGCAATTCGTATATAGGTAATTACAGCGTATAGATACGCAGCGAAGAGATCGACGCGACGATAACAATCCGCGTGAAATAATAAAGCTCGTTCCTCTTCTTCTCGTTCATGGCGGAGGCTCGACTCTTTATCGCGGGCCGATCAAAATATTTTACCGTACCCAGATACCAATTATGCGCAGAACGAGCGCCAGGTTGCGTAATTAACTTTGTAACACGTATCTGTCATGTGACTCGAGGTCGAGCGCGAATTATTTATTAAAAATCATTGCAGCGGGTAACTGGCGGGGTCCGAGATCATCAACAGTTTATCGATGCGATGATATATGTACATAGATTTAACATTCAACCGATGTTCCCTTCACTGAACAATGATGCAGTTACATTGTTAGCTCATTTTTATTACAATCAGCTCCTCGAGAGCTGCTTGCCAGTGATACTAAAATCATCTTTCATTCTTCATTTCCATTCACGTAATACGCCACGGGACGTTACAACGCGTTCTTTTGTCTGCCTAATAGTTACAGTGTAAATTAATTGCAAGACTAATGAGTCACCGGGCCCGATAATGTTAAACGTACACAATTTCGATGCTCTGACGTCAAAAGTGATTAAACATCTTTATAAATAGTATCGTATCGAAGTTATCGGGATGTCGTCCTGCCACTTCACGAGCTGATATTTCTCAGCAAATGACGGTCATAAAATTCGCTATAACCTAAAATACTCCAGGCCTTAGGGGGCTTTTATATTCCTTCTATCTTCCTCGTTACAGTTCCTCGAAGTGTTTAACGGATTCTCGGACTTGTTTAACGGATTCTCGGACTTGTTTGACGAATTCGTGGACTTGTTCACGCGAAGACACTTCGTCCCAGTAGCCCACGAAGGAATGTATCATATCTTGTATAAGAACCGCATCGGTACCGACATAATGCTTTCCGACCCCGTCGAGAGATCCCCGTGGATCATTAAAGCGAGGGGGCGGCACTTACGCGTTTTACGTCCGCCCTGCAGGCAGAGGAGAGAAGCATTAACGGTGAGCCGTTATCGACTGTCCACTTCCGTGGGAGCGGCTTATCAGCAGACCCATTGGATGGGGTTAAAAATAGAAGGCACAGTTTGTCGTAACACACATGCGGCGGATGACCTCAGTACGTGCCGCGATATTATCTGTCGTATCGAAGCCGGAGATCATCGGCAGATATTGGCGGGCAAATACAGAGGTCGCATGAACTGTTATCAACCGTTAGCCCGGTTTCACGCGTCGACACATGCACGCGTACGATGGTTACCGATTTTCATTGTTTTTCTTTTTCGAGTATCGTCGTGTGAAAGGTTCCATAATGATCGATATAACACCATACAAATCGATGCGTATCGCCGTGTGAAAGCGGGCTTACGCTGCGCCACCATGCGGGCAATAAAACAATCATGGATCGACGTTTAGGGAGCAAGTTTATTGGCACGATTAACAAGAATACGTGAAAACGGAAGGTGACTGGGGATTAAAAGATCGTATCGTTTTTTAAGCACAACAACGGCTAATAATAGACACTGATAAAGCATCTCGCGAACTTGTAGCGATATCATTGATCGATATTGTAGAATCTGCAATCGATATTAATTTCTTTCGCCAAAGCCACGCTTTCGAGTGGCATCGCCACTTGGCGACATAACCCTTTTAGTAGGATCCTCTTCGATCAGTGATATATGGTACGTATTTACTAGAATCGCGTGTTTATTGTGCGATTAAATAGAAGAGCGAAGAAAGTCTGCAGGAGATACAGGATTGTCATACATCATGCTCTAATCCGACCGTCAATTATTGATATCGCAGATTGCGATTAGACCTTCTTCGACTTTCCCGTTTAATCAGTTCCTGTTTATGATACTGCAGTGTTATCGGGGAGTTTAATAATAGAGAGCCGGTAGCTGGAAAGAAACGAGCTTCTGCATCGGAAAGAGAACCGGTATGTAAGTGCATACTTATTCTTACTAAATACCAGGAATTTCTGGTAAACTGCGAAATTACTCGGGAAGTAGGTACTCGATAATGATGGACAGCTGCAAGGCTGGCTTCTCAATAAATCGAGGGAAGCCGTGCGACATTCGATATATTCTATAATTCATATCGTACACATTTGCTAAGCAACCGAACCTGACGCGACGCGATTAAAAATTATCGCGCTTGTAAATAAGCGGCCGTTAATTCCATACGATCGATTCTAATTTCGCGGAGGATAATAATTCTAATAAATAACTCGAAGGATAAACAACTTTCTGCAACGAAGTCCGACGATTCCTTTTTCAAATCACTTCGAGATTGCACACTTTCAATAATACATTTCGATAAAGCGGTATCTTTATTACCGTTCGTATCGCCGAGAGCCCCGATTTACGAAATCATCGCGTTAAATTTATCGCCAACGAGGGGGTGTGTCGATATCTCGATCGTTTTCATACCGAGCCGGAGGCATGCATATAGAATCATTAGCGAGGCATGTAAAGCGCACCGATATCGGGATTTTTGCACCATAGACGTGATAAATTGGCCCGAATGCGAGATCACGTGCGTGTCATATTTTGATGGATCGCGAGATTCAGTTTCAGCCGTCGATTATTTTTAGGACATTACGAGCTCCGTCGTTGTTCATCTGATAGAGTACCTGGAACGTGTGCGCATTCGGGTCACTCGTAACGAAATGCTAATAGAATTAAATAGTATCGCGCAATCGACCCGGACAATCAGATCCTCCCATCTTCCAGGCTAAGCTCGATACCAATAGTTACAAGACTAGCCTCGCAACTTCGACGATCAACCGTTTCACAAAGCTGCCACGTATCTTTTTTATCCCGAAGGAAATTTTATTATTACACCATGCTCGGGGAAGTAACTTCAGCTAAGAGAATCGATGAAGCTGCTTACGATGTTGCATCAACGCGCAAAAGTACCGGTTACTCAATTGTTTAGAACGTATCTACGAGGAGGTTGGCCATCGGGACGTTGCGATACGCGTCTCGTCCCGTCCCATTAATTTGCAAACGAGTTCCCGGCGTCGCATGAAATTTACCGTACCCGTCGCCATCATCCGCCGCGTCCCGCCGCCTCTTCACATTTCTTTAAAACAATCGCGCGACGACTAAATATAGCCCCATTGAAACGCAGCTTTTGCTGCGCGGCGTTTCAACGTCGCTGAATTAATTCACCTGTGTCTATCAAGTATTCCAAGCAGCCACGTACCGATAATGGCGCCCGGACACGTGCAGCGTCTCTTTGTGTCCCGTTTTAGAACGGATCGACGGAATAACCATTGAACCTCCCAATATTAAGGGGCCATCGTTGGCTCGTCTGCTGGACAGCCTTTCGCGGCAGTTTTGTCACAAACCAGGGCGTCGTTAACGGTGAAAAGAAAGTTTCTATTATATTTTACTGCATTTATATGTGCAATTGTGTTTTGAAATTTAGGTCCCACGGATTGCGGGGTTTGTAAAGGAGGCCGTCGGATGCCAGCGGAAGCTTCCGAAAAATATGTGTTTTGAACTTTCTTTTCAGCGTGGGTTCGATGGTTGGCGCGCAGCAGAGCGAGATGTGCAATCAGCTCGCGCATAGATCGCTTATTGTTTACAGTGCTTTTAAGACGCACCTTGTAAGCAAATATGCCTCGAAGGCCGCGTTGTAACAGAGAGGCGATGCGTCTATTTTCATTTCGCGTGCGTGATGCAGCAGCACGTGCCGCGAAACCCAATGGAAGAATTATGGGGACGGAATGGGGCGCGGGTGGGTGGTTGATACGCAGGATGCGGAGCCGTGGATATGGGCTAGAGTAAATGTCGGACTATCGGAAGGGTTGGAACCACCCTTGAGACTCGCGGCGCTGTCGTCCCGACAACTGAAGAATTACGAGGTCCTCGTTAAAGCGGACGAGCTTCTCAAGCTGGCACCTTAATTTATCAGAAAATCGATAGGAAGGTGGGGGCAGTTAGCTTGTTCTTTTAACAAACTTCTTCGCGCATCTCACGGTGCTCCTAGATGGCAATACTTCTCCACCCCAACTTATCGCTAGCTCATAAACTATGCCCTCTCCATTTTACTACAGATTCTAACATATCTATCTCTCTCTCTCCCGCCACATCTCCATTTGCAACCCCTGTAATCTAATATCTCATAAATTTCTAAAGTCTCCTCTCGCCCCTTATTCATTCTTCCGAATACTCCGCATTGCCCGGGATGAGAACGCCACGACGTCGGAAATTAGCGTGACACAACGTGGCGAGAGGCTGGATCGAATGGTCCAAGGAGCGTGAGTCAACGCGACAAGGAAGACCGGTGTCGAGGGGCTTGACAAGGTTTCTTACCCGCCGCTGTCCGTGCGCCCACGGTCACTGATGCGCGGACTGATTAAGAAACATAATTACTCGGCACAGGAGAACACTCACTTTCCGGGCGTTCATCGAAGGGTGACACAGACTCGTGGAGCTGCAGACGCGAAAGATCGGGAATGTAATTAAAGCCACCCTCTTGCGTGGAAAGCGCCGGTTCTAATTCCCGAAGTTAACCTGCGCTGGGGCTAATTAATCCGGCAACTCCAGGGCCGCTAAAAAATCATAGATCCCTCGGTAAACGAATAAACGACTCTTGGAATTTCTATAGACCCCCACAGTGTTCTTCGAAAGAAGTAGCTTTGATCGCTGGAACTTGGGAATCGTCAGAAAGCGGGTTTAAAGCAGAGATGGGGAAGAAATGATTTCAAACAGAAGTTTGTGCGCAGAACTTTTATTTCGAATAATTTTTTACCCATCCCTGCTTTAAAGTACACGATCTATTACGCGATCCTCACCGATCATTTGCGTCGGCCGAGTCACGCTCTCGCGCCTTCCTGACGCAACCCTTCTTACCTGTTAACGCGAAGCGTTGCGTTAGTCGGTTAATTGGGATCGAGTCAGAGCGCGAATGATCGGGGGGAGGGGAGGCCGACGATGATTCCCTAATCGCGGGGAAACGAAGATCCCCGGGGCTCGGGCACGCGCTCGCGCAAACAATGCCGGGCCGAGGATGCGGTGAGTCATCCCCAACCGCGAGCTATCGCCCCGTACTACGTGTCAGTATACAGCGGCAGAATACATCATAGGAAATGTGAGATGCTCGTTAGTCTCGTTCCAGGTGGCTCGTTATCGCTGGTAGCAGTGTGTCAAGTATCACATAAGTTAGCCCCAACGCGTGACACTCGCGTAACGCTTGGTAAAAGGAGAATATTATGAAAGAAGCTCGTCGATTCAGGCGAGAAGGAGAGTGGTCCAGATCCGGCAAGAGGGTAGTGTGTAGTAGGGTCATTTGGAGGTGGCTGGACGAAACGCCACCCACAATTCGAGGTTAAAGGGTTGCGTGCACCTGCCGGAGTTGGGGAAGAATCTTCTTCTAGCCGAGTGGTGACTTTTATCAATTAGATTTCATTTCTAGTCGAATACTTTCGAAGGAAGCTTGTACAATATCGAAGAAGGGGGAATTTGAAATTCCGTACTTTTGTTAACAGACTGTAAAAAGGAGGAGGTTATAGATTCGACCCGTTTGTACCTTTTTTTTTGTTTTATGTTTGTCCCCACATAACTTCTCAGCGTATGGACCGATTTTAATGATCATTTTTTTTATTTGAAAGGGGGAGATGCCTCGGCATGGTGTGTCAATATATATAAAACTACAAAGTTAGAAATAAAAAAATTTAAAAAACAAAACCGACCTCGAAAAATTAAAATTGCACTAAAAAGTAAAAAATAATTTTCTCCCTTATTTAATCTACGACTGTCATATTTTTTAAGTCGGTGCCTCATCATTTGCACTGTGTAAATCTGGCGCCGACTCAGGAAATATGAGATTCGTAAATTAAATAAGGGAAAAAATTATTTTTCACTCTTTAGTGTATTTTTACATTTTTGAAATCGGTTTTAATTTTTTTACATTTTTTTTAGTTATGCAGGTTTCAGGATTTATGGAGTATGTTTTCAAGTCTTCGTGTTCCAATTGAAGAGTCCTTGCAGAAAACGCTGCAAGTGCCGCTCTGCCAAAGTGGCATTTACAGTGTTTTCTACAAAGGCTCTTCAATTCTAAAATTGGCACTCTGTTCATTTGTCAATAACACGGATACACCTTGCTAGTAGAATCTTTATACATTGTTGTGCCATTGCTTTCATTTGATTCTCGTAATTGATTTCTATTAAGGATGTATCGGACGTACAATATTAGACAAAAGTATATGCAATTTGAAATACTTGAATATCTACGTCTTACGCATAGTAAATCTAGATGTAATCAACTCGAACGACAGTTGCAGTCTTATTTTCAATCCTGGAAAGGTATTTTTCACTTTACAAATGCTTTTTCAAGCATTATTTGCTAAACTTTTGACAGTGGAAATTCCTTGAATTCACAATTTTCCCAAGTTACAATTTATTTCTATAAAACTGTGCAGTGAAAACAATTGAAACTCGGCAGATATTCTCATCTGTCCATATACTACACGTACAAAAAAAAAATTGAAAATCGGTACCATTTCTTCAACATTTTTTTACCCGCCAAGATCGTCTCTTTCCACAAGAGTACGTGTAAAATCAGTGAAAATTAAAATCGTTGTAACTCAGCAACCGTGTAGTGGGTTCGTTGAAATTTTTTGGAGCACATCAGCAAGATTAAAAAGAACAGTCCCACAAATTTTCATAAACTTGGTACCAGTTTGAAGACGGGTCCGATACATACTTAAATTCCCCCAAGTGCACCCATCTCAAAGTCCATGCTCAGGTACTAAAATAAAGACGATAAAGAAACAATGGCCGCGGGTATTCCTCGTGCAGCGATCTATGACCCCGCTAAATAAACGTTATCAATTTATCGAGCAAAGCAGATAGCGAGTTACCATAAATACGCTGTTCCCTCGATCGTCTCTCGCGATAGGAGATGCCCAGCAACTCCCGCTGTTCGATCTCAATACAGCAACGCGCGCGATCGCGTAATCGATCTGTTAATGGGCTTGAAATCATCGCGCGAAGCAGGTAACGCAATGTAACAAAGCGCACGAGGAGAGATTAAGTCCCCCGGAAGACCGAGTCCCAAGCGAAAATATTTAAAGTGGAATTAACAGGATCCCCGAGCGTAAGCTGCACCTACGACCAGATTATGATAATACGACTAGTTCTCGCCGGTGACGCGCGGTGACATTTAGAGCCGGCCCCGTCGGACGTGCGAAAGCCGCGGCAGAAAGGGAATGGAAACGCTCGGGGCCTCGAAATTCAAGCTACCAGCGAGCTTGGCACGGAAGAAGCTTTGGCAGTAATCTCTGGCAGTGAACTTGCGATGCATCGCGCACTGGCCTGGACAACTCCTTCGCTTGCCTCCCGATCTGCCGACAGTCGTCCCGAGCAATTGCGAATGATAAGAAAATAAGAGGAAGGAAGCTTGAAAGGAATTGTAATAAAAGAAGATATTCAGTTTCCAGTGAATATTGTAAATGGTAAAGCTCGATGGATAATAGCGGCTGCGAATGGTCCTAGATTATTTCCTTCCGCAATCCTTTTGGCACATCGCGCTCTCCTCCGTTCCATATTTCTCCCGCGTATTCCGGGCATGCTACATGCGCGCTGCAAACATTATTTTCCACGTCTGCCTCTTATCTCAGTGCCATTAAACGCCCCCCCACTCACCGATGCTTTCACGCTCGCGAATTTTCTTGCAGACTCGCGTGACACGGTTGATTCAACGCTCCCGATTGCCTCGGGCTCGACTGTTTACGTAACACCGAATTCCGAAGGACAATGTTAATTATTCTTGACGGATATATTGTGCATCCATACGGGCGGGATGAAAAATTATACCCAACCGCGATATCGAAGTTGTCGGGGGGGGAAAGAATGGCTCTCAGTTTCTCCGCGAATATTGCGACGCGCAGATTCTAGAACCGTTTGGAATTAGATTTATTATCCCCCGCGGTTCTGTCGGCCCGTAATTGCCGGATAATGGAATTATTTGCGATAGGCGCTTAACGAGCCTCTCAGCGCTCGCAGTTTCCTTAGCGAAATTTCGTTTCCGAACGTCCAACTCCATCGTTCAGTTCCTCGAACTCGGACAGTCGACACCTCGGCTGCATTTTCGCGTTCCGTCTACTCGTCCGTTTCCATTTCCCGGGCCGTCGCGTTATTTATTTGATTAATTTGACGTTTCCCAGAAGCCCAGACCGATACGGAGGCGAGGTGTGTAATCGCTGCTGCATAGTACTCAATTACTCCGCGGATGACTTATTCAATTACTCGTCGCGTCAGCTGACTTTTCCACAAAGGATCCGCGCCGTACGTTGAAACGTCTCGAGCCCGCGCGTACCGCGCGATACCGCTGCGTCGCCTCGGGACCTTTGGACGTTAGTGCCATTGAGGGGGTGCCGTTACAGGTCGCGCTGTAATACGCGTGGCTAATTTTCCGGGGGCCGAGCAGCGTCGAACGCTTTCGTGTACTTTACTAATTCGAGATCGATCATCGCTCGGGAATAGAACACGCCGAGCAGACTGTGTGTGTGTGTTTTTTTTATTGGCTTCCAGTTTGTTGGAATTACGCGACGTGGGATTTAGCGCCGTGGTCCGGGAAGATTTTTATTGTCTCCCAAGTCAGTTTCGTCGCGCGACTAATGTCTATTTTAGAAGCGTTGCTTTTACATTTCTGGTGGATCTAAATGGTTTCTCTGAATGATTCGATAAAGGGTGATTGAACGGTGGTGTTTAATGAGATAGTGGCGGGCGGGGTTGATGGGGAGAGAAATTCTTATCGCTACTTCTCAGCTTACAGACACCTGCGGAAATTGTGCAATTTTGTATATTAGTCTTGCGCATTAAGAAATATCAATGTTGCGCATTTAAATATAATTGAAGTCGAATCGAGCCTTTGCGTGTAGGGGTAAGGTGGCTAAAACGACACCCTTAAGAAGAAATTTCATATAAAAAATATAAATGCACATTGTTTAAATGTAAGTAAAGTAGTTTTTGTAAATTAGTTTATCTTCCTTATTATTGGCTTGGATCGAATTTAGCTACCTGATCGATTATATTTTTTATTCGCATATTTTTGAAGGCATACTGAATACACGTGGGTGTACAAAATGATCCCTGTGTGGGATCCCTAGAAAAATGACCCCTCGGATCATTTTATACCTACCGATAGTCAATAAAGACGAGCATTAAAAAGCATTGATTTATTTAAATAAAAACAGAAATTAAACTCAATCACAAAATATGCGAACATTATAGATGAAAGCAATTTTTAAAAAACAAATCAAAGCTTAGATAATTTTTGCTACATAATCGATGAATAAAAATACTTAAAATCAACTAACAAACATAAGGAAACGAGATCGGCTTCACAGGCCTCAGAGGGAGATCATATATGATCCCAAACATCCAACTCACATTCAGTGGTTGCATATAACGTCAAGTGATTAGATTCGGTAACGGAACATACACTAAATTATTTTTGAATTGTCATTAAATTCGCGAGGAAAACAGCTGTCGCGCCAAGCTGTTTGTGACAAAAGTTACGCAACATTGAAAAAAACCTTGCCTTAGATAAAAGGCAGTAATTTCGATTTTTCTCGTTAATAACACACACATATTAATGAAGAAATAGCAGCACTAATAGCCTCACAACAGCCAGGAATCATTTCGCCCCGAGGGATCATTTCAGAAACATTTCCCTGCCTCTATCGTACCAACATAATCCCTAAATTTAAACTTCCGACTTCATGAATTTAGGGTAATTTTTCTACCACCAATTACTCCGGTCAGATAGAACACTTCCAGCCTTCGCTAATTCCTCCGCGACTACTCTCAACCCCTCGGAAACTACTCTGAACCCGCTAAAATTCCCCAGAAGCATCCCTCCACCATTTAAATTCCTCAGAGCCGATCACACCCCCGTGTCTCACCGCCGGTTCCAAAACCGCCACCACCGGTTCTTGCAACCAAGCATCGTCGAAGTCTCTCTGGAAAGTGGCGGGCGACACGGTTGTTTCCAAGGGTCGAGGGGGTTGGCGCTCTCGGGGTTGTCGATCGGCGGGACGACAGGTGTACAGCCGGGAGGCGCGCCGGCTGGCCTCGAGGGGGAAGAGGCTTCGAAGCTCTCCGCTCCACCGCCAGTTCGCCAGGTGAGCGAGCGAGCGAGCGCGCGCGGGAAACGGCCCCCGTGGCCGCATCGCGTGAAAGAGGGGACGCCTCGATGGTGGGGTGTCCGCCGCGGCTTATCTGGCGACTTTATGTATATTACGATGCCCAAGGCAGGAGCGCGGGCAGTTCACTGCTGGCTAACTGGTCGGAGAAGTCGGCGAAGCCGAGTCTCAGCCCGTCGGCCCGGTTCACCCCGAGAAACGTGTTCGAGAGCGAGCCACGCCGCGCCGAATTAAGAGCCCGGACGGCACACGTGCTACCACAGCCACCGAAAGGCGCGCACACGCGTGCACGATATATATATATATATACATATATATACCAGCTCCGCTTGCCTGCCCGCCTGCCCGCTACCCGCGACACCGCTGGCACGGATATATAGACGCCTGTATACCGGTCAGGTGCGCCGAAACCGCGGCCGTAGTGGAAGCCCGGGGCGGCGCCGAGTTTGGCAAGCTGATCGAGTCGGTATCGGTACTTCTCAGTGATCACTTCGATCCAGGATGATCGTCCTCGCGTGGTCCCTGTTCGTCATGGTATCGCTGCTGGTCGCCACCATCCAGG
The DNA here is from genome assembly GCA_963932335.1 of Andrena marginata. Taxonomy (NCBI): domain Eukaryota; kingdom Metazoa; phylum Arthropoda; class Insecta; order Hymenoptera; family Andrenidae; genus Andrena; species Andrena marginata. The sequence goes on from OZ010660.1 coordinate 4,448,801, forward strand.
CCTTCCTCGCCGCTCCTCTATCAGGTAATGACAAATTTCGCTGTCCAATAATATCGCGCGTAAGCTCTAGCCTACTTCGCTAGCCACGGCCCGCCTCCGTAGCACCGTTCTTGGCTCTCGTAACCGAGCGATTCGACTAACTGTACGCGGGCAGAAGTTTCGTGAAGGAATCCGTGAGTCACGCGAATCCAGCGTCGCTGGAACGGGGACCGTCGCGGTTCACCCGTTCGCGGTGAAAATATAACGCGAGAATTCGGCGACAGCCGATCGAGCGTGTTGGAAAGGTCGAGGACTTCGGGCGCTGTGCTTCTCGTGACATAGGCAAACGTCACGTCGATCACGAGGACGGGCATAGATCGAAGTCTCGACGGCTTCGGTATCTGGCCTCACGTGGCGCCGAACGTCAGGCACAGAATCGTTATTCAGCGTTCGCGCGCGCGCGGCGCATTATTTTCCTTCTCGCCTGTACCTCGGCCGAAGCTTCTGGCAAGGTTCTGTGACTTTGCTGCGAACCCGATAACACGGGCGAGTGTAAACAGTGAACGCGTCGGGTTTTTTTTTTCTTCTTGTTGTTCCGAGTTGGGTCGCCTCGGTTCCGCAAAAACGCTCGTGCTTGTGAATGGGAGATTTAGAAATGGACAGAAATGGGTAACAAGCGGTTGGACCCGGGGAAATTTTGATTGTTTGAAATAATTGGAGGATAAAAGATACTGTTTGGAGGACCTTGTTCCTCGGGAAGGGTGAGAAATTCTTCTAGATTTAGGTATTCAAGTATTTAAGGGGTAATGACACTGTAGAACTCGGAAAGGCAGCCTGAGTTTGAGAATTTTTTTACGCGAGTAGAGTGAGTGGAATACAAATTCTGTTTGAAGGGCTTTATTGTACATACCTTGAAGTATCGTCGCAATTTTTTTTTAATCTTTTTAATACAAAATGGCGGCGTCACAGCTCGACAAAAGAAGCTTCTTCTGAGAAACAGTGTTCCGCGGACGGAAAGATTTCTCCTTCATTTTTTGGCATAGCACAGAAAACCGAATTTCTTTTAGTGTTAATTCTTCAAGGCTTAAAGTATTCCTCTGTGATGTGGCGCTGTTAAGTAAGCGGCGGTCGGAAGAAAGTGTAATATAAGGCTTCAACTATTATATTGGTTCCATTTGAATTTCTTATTTTTCTTACCCACTCACAGTTTAAGCTTCTTTCCGACCGCTACTATTGGACCATTTCCGATGAAATAGAGTAGAACAGTAAATCCGTACGCTTGAAGTTTCTATCAAACATCTTGCAACTGTGCGTTCAAGCGTCCACAGTGCCGGACCCCCCTTCCCGAGGAGAAAGTGTCTTGACCAAGCGATCCTCCGCTTCGATCGCCGCGCGGTTCACTGAAAATCTTATCCAGCGTCCCTTTCGTTCCTCCTTGCGTGCGATTGGCATGGACGAACCTCTCCGCGCCGGTTCGATGAATGAAAATCGACCGCGAGCGGATTGAGTCTCATCTAAGTTCTCTCTCTCTCTCTCTCTCTCTCTCTCTCTCTCTCTCTCTCTCTCTCTCTCTCTCTCTCTCTCTCTCTCTCTCTCTCTTTCACACGGAAGGCCCCGTTAAAAATAGCCCGGCGCGAGAGAGTCGAGGCGATCAACAACAGCGCGTTTCATTCTAAGATGCCTCTGCACGTCGAACGGATAGATTTAAACCTCTGGCGTCGCGGATTGCCAGCAGTGGGACGGTGCCTGGGCGAGCGATCAGCGTGTTGAATCGTTGCCACGCTGGGCGTTCTCGCGTCTACGCTTGGATTCGGGGCAAGTACGTTAGGTGCGTGCGTTGGCCCGGGAACTTAATTAACGGCGCGATTGAAAGGGCGAGGTGTACCCCCCGCTGTTCCGCGCGCGCCTATCGACGCGTTTTATCTACGAAGGATTAAAAAGAAACTTCACAACGCGCGGGCAGATTAGATTCTCGCTCCCCTCGTCGACAATAAGTCCGCGGTCGTGCAGATTTTATCCAATTGTATCTGGAAAGCTTCCTTCTATTTATGCCCGGCTATTTATAAGTCGAGGGGTAATTAACGAAAGCCCGAAATCAGGGAAGCGACTTATTCGCGCTGATCAATAAACCGTCGGTGTCAGATAGGCATCGAATTAACGCTCCAAAGTTCGCTCCAAGCCCGACGCCACTTTCGGCGGCGAATCCTCCGTATCAACCCACGGCCCGTTCAATGAACTTTGCTCCGGCGAGATTCAACGTTTAATTGGTGATAGAAGGGAATCCTCTTTTTCATGTCCCGTTCCAGTCGCTTATGGTGAATAAGTTTCTTTGGATTTTTTTAGGCGATTGGAAGTGTGTTAAGTAAGTGAGCGATAGGTATATTTCTTTCAATACTTTTGGCAAATTAATAATATCAGTCCTGGCGTTAGAGACTCTCTGCGTTCATATGGTTAGACAATTTTCAGAGGAAATGTTTTGCCTCTGGCGGAAATTTCTCGGCGATAGGAAAGTAGAATCTTTGTAGGTATGTACTTGCGGGGAAGCTTCGAGCCGACTCTATTGATCAGTGTTCCTTATTTAAACGCAACAGCTAGGATTCTCGTGGAATACGAGTAAGTATTCATGGCAGAGACCCCACATTAGAGGTGGAGAACTATCGATAGTGTTGACTATCGACATTATCGAATGCGATGAAAATTTAATGAAATATATATGCTTTAAAATATTATATTTGATTTTTGATCACATTCAAATTTTCATCACATTCGATGATATCGATAGTTCCCCACCTCTACCCCACATTCGAAATAATGACGCAGAAGGAATTCCCTATCTCCTCAACCTATCCCATCTCCATATCTTTACCACTCGAATACATATGGGGGGGGGGGGGGGGCTAAAATTTCACCCAGATTTCTTTCATTATGTCACTAAAATATCTAATGAAAAAAGAAATCCGTCCGCGTGACGGGGGAACCGGTTTGCTTGCGATTCACGAAGAAACGGTATTCCTAGCCGAGAGGCAGATGGTCCCGTTAAAAATGAAAGGCACCTACGTTCTATCGGCTGAATCTACCTCGACAAAAATTTTCGACCACCACGTCACTCGGCGGACAGCGATCGCGATTGCGCGCTCGTATTTTCAATGAGCTCGCGTATTTTCGATACGCGATGTTATGTCGAGATCGTTATTGGCCCCGATTACTGTTCTGCGATTCGAGCTTGCTCGATCAATGGCAGCGCTGAGAAAAATACGCTTTAATCCCTACCGATGGCTATCGGGAGGCTTCCCGTAAATTAGGCAGTCTTCTCGCATAATTCGGACAGGTTCTGTCGGACGATAACGATCGGCTACGAGTGTTTTTTCAATATCGCGGGAGTATTTTCGTTCGGGGCCTCGATCGGCGAGCAGAGAGAATCTGATCGAGCGGATCTCGATTCCGTCGGAGGATTTTTGATCGATGAACTTTTGAACGCAACCCACCTGGTTTGATTTCTTCAGGACTTCGGCCATTTCTCTCTCGACTATAATTTTTTTTTTTTAAAGATGTTCTTTACAAAGCGTGAGTCTCAAAGAAGGGAGTGGCCGCTTTTTACAGTATCGAAAGGAAAACAGAATTTCTAACTTACACTTTATCCTTATTTATTATTATCCTCGATATTTATTTATTTATTTTCTTCCTCGCGTAGACACCATTGTTTACAATACGACAAACGAAAATACATTACAGCACGCGGGATTGTAAGCCGCAAACACACCAAAAGCAAAATAAAATTTAACTGCTAACAGCAATACAGGGAAATTCAGAATTTAATAGAAAGATAACTGAAACGAGTAAACTTCAAAAGAAATTATCATATCCTTCCGTAAGGAAGCCCAAGCAGAGTTTAGACCAAACACATATTTGCGCGTTCCACGCAGAAACATCCAAACTGGATTGGCAAAGTTGAAAGGTGATGAGACCGATCTTTAAAGAACACATTTTATGAAGAGCTTCCCATTGAATACTCTACCATTTCAATCGCAGCGTAGCCAGCATTAATTCATTGAAATTCCGCTAAGAGCACATTGCAGAGATTGCAGGAACTCCGCGGAGATCGCTCTTAGCAATATCCGGGAATGGAAAAATCGACTTTACCGTCGTTCCGCGTAGAGATGCCCCTCGCGGTATCGAAATAACGATACACTCGGTTGCTCCTGCAGAAGAAACGGCGGGGCGGCACGCGGATGAATTTGATTTTGCGCGTTAATTACGCGCGCGCAGCAGACTCGGCTCGTGCCCGAAGTTAAATGCCCCGGCTCCACCGATCGATTCGTTTACCTTAATTGTCGTCGGTTATCCGTTAACGAGCCCGTCGGTTTCTGTCAGCCCTATTGGCGGCCTGCCAGTGGCCCTTTTAAAAACAGCCCAGTCCTCGTCGATTGGTTATTGCAGTGAACTGCTGCAGCTGCAGAAAACTAAAGCTGGACCATCTAGCACGGTGCACGTACACTCGGAGGCATTAGAGACGCTAAATGTCGAAGCTGCCGAGGCGCGGCAACCATCGAGTAACACTTCATCGCCACGGATGATATAAGTAAGACTCCGAAAAGCACGGAAGGAGAGGTGCTCGACAAATAGTCACGTGCCGGAACGTCTCACGCGAGTAGGATCTAACGGCGAGTGGAACGATCCACATCGATCGGCAGACTGATAACGGCAATCCGAGGCTTATCGATTGATCATTGCTGGATCAAGTGGGCCAAGTTAGGCGTCGTCTTTAAATTACGTAAGGCTTTCTTGAGGGGGATTAGGTGAGTAGTGTCTTACGTAACATTTCTCAAACTAACTTTCAATAAATACAAATTCTGTCATTAACGTTCCAGAAAAGTGGTTTCAGTTTAAATTTTTCGAAATCGAGTTAATTATATGAACCTTTAAAAGAATTTTAATAACTGAAAAAATTTAGTGTAAGGAATAATTACGTAAGGAGGAGTTTGGAATATCAAATCTTACGAATTTCTTATATTGGGGGAGGGAGGGGGTAAGAAATCGCCAAAATTACTCTTACGTAATTTAAGAACGGCCCCTTATGCGGAAACTTATCAACCCTCAATGTGGCAAGAAATTAATTAAACACAGTACGGCTTCTATTATTTCGCGATCTTCATTTGTTTAAAAATTACCACGCTGTACAATTATTAAAACTACCAAGCCACAGTTCCATTTTAGGCTTAAAGAAGAAAAACTAGGGAAAGTTTATAATAATATTAATTGTACCACTCGCTATTAAATAATTCACCAACAAAAATGTAAAACAATAACAGAAAATGGAATATATCCGATAGAAATGAAGCTTCTATAGCAATTAGAATTTTTCAAACTTTGTAAATTTAGTCAATTTCTGCATAACTTAGCCCAACTTTCGCACACGCGTGTCGCGCGCCCTTAATTCAATCCTGCAGCTGTGCTCGGGGCTTATTTGGCCTGGGTGCGAAGTAATCGGCAGATTCGACAAATCACGTCCACGCGACCGGTTTGCCCGCACAAAAGTATAAGGACTTTTTAAAGGCGCGCAAGTTTTACTGGCCGTTTCTCCTTTGTCCCCCGCGATCTCGCCGTCCCGAGGCAAGCAGTGACGCGGAATAGAAGGAAGTACGAGTCTCGTGATTGTCGGTGAATCAGTGACAGCTGGATAAACGAAAAACGCCATTCAGCGTCGACGTAGTCACTCGCGGTAATAGCTGCCGGAGGCTTGTTTTAAGGAAAGCCGCCTCTGCGAGGTCTGCAGCCAACCACCCCGAGGGAAAACGCGGCGATTACCCCGTAACGAGCAGCCCGGAGGGTCTGAAAGTCTGAATTTTCGGCTAGAAGGAACAACGCCGGTAACGAAGGCCCTTCGACGGCACGCTGCGTCCTTCGATTCCCTGTTAATCGCTCCTATTTTCATCTTTCTTCATCGTTCTTCTTAGAGTCTCTTATACATTCAATTTGCACCCTTAAACTACTGACTATTTACGTGAGCACAGCCAGGCCTGGTTTAAGATTTTTGGGGCCCGGGGCTATCAAACCTTCGAGGCCCCCCGTGGTTGATTTTTGGGGCCCAGGGCTATCAAACCTTCAACGCCCCCCGTGGTTGAACGGCGGGTGGGGGGTGGTTGTGAGCTAATCGCTTAGAACGGGGCCCTCCCCTAGCCCCCCCTTTAATTCGGGCCTGAGCACAGCCCGTGCGGAGACCGCCCCACGGGCGTTCAGCGCGAATGGTTAAGAGATGCGAGTAGAGCAGTCCCGCACGTGGCTTTTGAATTGTCAGCAGCCAAGGGGTTAAACGTTAAGATCGAGCAACAATGCGACAAACGTTTACTGTATCAGCGGTTATTCGAAGGGATTACCCTCGAAACCTGCCACCCACCGTTGTCCACCTTTAAATCGCGAGGTTTAATCGATTCGAGGCAAGCGCGCATTACTCTAATCCGTTTCGATAGATTTTTACGCGACATGCCCGGCAACCCGGCCTCCAGGCTTCCCATGCCGGACGTCCACGGACGCATTAGCGTTTGTATTCACCATGCATCGCCGAAGAGCTTCAGGAAACCGTTACGCACGCGTGACTGTAGCCCGTCCCCGGTTTCTGGAGAAATTTGCCGCGCGAATATCAAGCTGCCCGTCCACCCAGCGAACAACCGTTTCTTCTCGCCGTACCGGCGAATCTCGGCGCGCAGATGTCGGATAAGCTGGTTTAACTCGAAGCCAGCGGTGCCCGCGACCGCTGCCTCGCTGGCAAGTTTCTAGAATTAGCTACAGTTAGTTACTAGAAATCGAGAGAGTTAAAGAGAGGCAGAGAGGCACCTACGAAATTCTTATCCCGAGGTTCGAATGTCTGTTCGCGAATGCCCGAATGCGAATCCGCCAGATTCGAGTGTCGATCTCATAGATCCCTCGTCTCGGAATAATTTACCCGCCGGCTGAAAAATTCAGATCGTTAATGAAATGGCAACCGGTAGGCGAAAGATCAAGGCCTGTTCCAGAGGAGCTGGAGCGAATTTGGTTATTTAAAACCGCGACACGTCTCGCCGCCTCGGCTCCGTGCCGAATTCTCGCGGCGGCAGGAAGAGGCACGGCCCGATATTTGGCGGCTCGGTCGCCGAACGCGCTATCTCGATCCCCGCGGAGAGAGTCGCCGGCATGCCTCGGCTCTGGAACGGAAGCTTGAAGGGCCCGCGGAGCTCTGGGGGAGGCTCTCGTGGATCGCGCCCCGCCGCGAACAATGGCGGGGCCACTTGGAGCCAGGTAACAATACTACCGATAATAATACACGGCGATCGCGAGAGCCTGGGCGCCCAGCCAAGTCTCTTCTCGTCAGCCTGAACTACGGCCGAAAACAAAGGAGCTGGTTCGAAGGTCTTCGTCCACGGGCAGAGATCCGAGATAATTGTTACATCCTCCTCGGCCCTGGAGGGCGACTCTCGAGCCGTCCACTCGGGGCAATACAGGCCCGCGAAACGAATCTATTAACGACCGTTGATATTTATAATGCTGCACCTGACCTTCGCGCCTCTGCATGGGCACAGATTAAAATTCCGCTATTAATATTCACGGCTGGGTAGGTAGGTCTAATTAATCGACTTCTTGGGTCTTCGCGCGAGGTTCACGAGCCTTCGCCCTTCTTCTTTCGCCGATCTAAGCTGTAAAAGAATTTTAGAATTTCGAGGGTAGCTACGGGATTTATTAGCGGTTGGATAGCTCGCGATGTGGGAGATAGGGGATGATATTAGGGGGCGCTCGAGTTTTGGCACCGCTAAAAAGGAAATCTGGATGGTCTTCGTTTAGGAGAAGTCTCTCGAAGTGCCCGTGTCTCGTAGGAATACGCCAAGCTACTTATTTCTAGTTTATTATCTTTGGAGAGGATGGATGCTGGTTTGCGAGGGGGCAGGGCTGTTTATGTGTACTTAGAAATCCACTGTGGGTACAGTGCATCTTCGAGCACACGTGCGCGCGCGATTACGTAGCGCGGAATCAGTGACGGGGCTTCTTTTATCCGATGCCAACGCCAGGGTATCATTCTGCCCGATTCTCTTAATTGCACGCTTGTTTGCCTATCCATGAGCGCAGCCGCTATCATTCACGGCTCGGCCGAAAGATTCAATCGAATCCTAGCGTTCCTCGGCAGCCGTTCACGGCCGCCGTTGGCGAGCTGCCGAAAGTTTTCTTATAGAATCCTTATGTTTACGTAAGAAAGGCCAGCGGAGCGAATCCCGCGATGTATCGCCCTATAGAACGAATAATCCCTCCCGCCGGGAGGGGAAGAGATAGAACGAAATCTGATCGGAGATCCCGGGCGCCCGATCGATCGATCGCTCCTTTATTCCTGCAGTTATCGGGCCGAAAAACATATTGTTTTTAATTGAGAGCCGATAAAACGACTGCACGATGGTATCTCGAGCCTGGTACACCACTATCGTCCCAGCGATTTCGTCTCGGTGCCCGCGTCGCTTTGAAAAGACTCGGTTTACCGAGCGACTCGAGTGGAACTCGGAATATCGAGGCTGATCCAGAGTTTCCTCGATCCACGAAACTAAATGGTAGAAGGAGAAATTGAGGAGATTGCTTCTATGTTGATTCAGAAACAACTGTGATATTTATATCTACTACGGAGATACGTATCGATCCGAGATACAAAGACCTCCGAGTGGATCGCCGAGATCGCCTCGTTCGTTAATTTCAGGGTTAATAGGATCGCTTCGGATATTCTTGTTCTCCTCTTGGAAGCCCCGCGCTGTTTCAATGAAAACTTGTAGCTGACCGCTTCGCGCCCGGCGTGCAATAAACACAGACCTGACGCTGAGTATTCTGACGACTGTTAGAAAGATCATCGTGCAAGCCGGACGGTCACGTTCGCGGGCTATCTGAGATCCAGCTGAATCGCATCGGATTTTCCAAAACGAAGTAACTGATACGCGGGGGTGCAAAGTCTAAGGCGCGACAGGCTTTCTCCGACGTTCAACGATCCCAGAAATTCGTAGAGGAAGTATATTTGGAATGCCAGTTTCTTTAACACGAATGAAAAATTATCTATAAAATTATTTGTGGCGTTCCTGAATCTTTTACGCGGCCCATGGATTGATCGGGGGAATGGAAGCTATGTAAATTCACGTCTACACAATTTCAAAAGCTTGTTTAAATATCTGATATTTAAATATCTGATATAAGTTGTCAGATATTCCTCCCTTCGAACCTCGCTCTAAAATTCTAAACTTCGCGTCCTTCTAATCGAGCCTCTCTGTCTACCCGGGAGGTGGGGTTGAACGGGAAACATTAATTTAATAAGCGGCGGGACAGAAGGCGACGAAAAACCAGCTCGAACAACAAGCAATTAACGTGGCCAGCTTTCTGCGCGCGGCCCATTGTTCGTTGCCTGGTGAATTAGACTTTATCGCGCGTAGTAAAGGCGAAGCCTGGATGATTAACGGCAGACGCACGCGTCCAGGAATAGTATACAATGGAAAACAGTTTTACGAGAGTGTCAGGCTCGAGGGCTTTGTAGATTATTAGTCAATGCAACAACGGTTGCGCAACGCTTGCTGGAACGAGACGTGGAAGATTCATCCGCGCCGGGAGAAGCCGGGGAAGGAGGAGGGATCGACGAGGCGGTCCGAGGACGCTCGATACACAACACCGGTGTTGTGGTGTTCGTTGAGGGCGATTAATAGAATAGGGCCGAGACCTCTGAAAAATACGTCGAAATGCTGGCTGTATCGACTGTTCGTATTCCTGGTGTTTACGTAACGAACGGTTGCTAGAACGTTCCGTGTAATGCGAGCGGGCTACGCGCGAGGCCGGTGCGAGCTTGTAGCGAGCAGATTTATCGATAAACAAGGCGCTAGGGATAAAGCCCCAGTGGTAGGAAGATATCCATGCTTGGGCTTGTTGCGACATTTACGAAAGGGAAAGGGAGAATCGCAGCGGCGGTGTGAAAAATTGGTGTCAGTACCATTTCGGAATCAATGAACGAATGATTTTATTAGTCGCGCGAAAGAAATAAGGAAGCGTCAACATTCACGAGCTCCCCTAGGACTTATCTCTCGTTCCATGAGCGGATTAGAAGATTTGGCGCACCTAGGTTAACAAGTGTCTGCCACCCTTTCCGCGAAATATTATCAAATATTTTCATTTGAGAGGGCAGAGGCAATTTCAAGTTAATTCAATATGGCAACTCGCGTCTAAGTCGTTGCTAATTGGCTGCGTGAAAAAGGGAATTGTTTTTAAAGTTCTCTGGAGCCTTTGTGTTTAACCTTTAGAGGGCCGGGATTTTTTCATTGAAATTGTAAATTTTATTCACTTAAAATTTATGCATATGTACCACCAAAATGGCCGGCAAAGTATCCAAATTCTTAGGTGGCCATTATAGTGGCCAAGCCCGGCCCTCTAAAGGTTAAACCTTTTCCGATTTCTGTCGGTTAAAATTTGTCACCCTCCAAAATTGGATGCCACCCAAAATCCGTTGATCTCTATAACTTTGCCGTTTTCTAAAATCTGATGCTTCTCAAAATTTGCGGCTTCCAAAAGATTTGATGCTCCCCAAAATCTGTTATTCCCCAATATGTATTACTCCCCAAAATTTGCCTCTCCCCAAAAGTATAACGCTCCCCAATATATCTGTGGCTTCCAAAAAGTTTGCCGCTTCCAAAAATTTGTCGCTGCCCAAAATTTATCGCGCCGGAAAATTTGCCGTTCCCAAAAATATGCTGCTCACCAAAATTTACCGCTCCACCAAAAATTTACTCCTCCCCTAAATATACCCTCAAAGCCGCCCCTGCCTCGTTCCGCATATTCACAATTACCACACCGTTTCTCGCGCTGAACTGCATTTTCGAGAATACCTCGATCTCCTCGCGAAGTACGTACGCGACGTATTTTAATATTTCCCGACGCGGAGGGAGGCCCAGGGGTGCGAACTTTTGTGGAAACAACAGACTGTACTAGCAGGAGTAACCATTTCGCGAGCAGGCCGGAACGAGATGACTTTTAAGCGCGTTTCCGTCCGGGAAAGTTAGGAACTTTCGAGCGAGAAGTTTACCAAGCACCGCTGGCGTGTTTCTCAGCGAATGCGAGGCAGAAAACGGATTACGAAGTGGGTCGTCCCTTTTAAAGCGATAGGAATGCGGCATTGTTACGAGCGTGCAGGAATAATGCTGGGTGACGTTCGCCTGCAAGCGAGGCGAGATATCCTTAAGGCGGATTCATACGTGTCAGTGGTAAAAATGATCGCTTCCCTGTTTTGGAACGTAGCAGCCCACACTTGTCTCTATCAAATTCGCCTTCACAGCGTTTCCCTTGCCAAAGTATTATGCCATGAAAGTAGCTATGCCGGGGACATTATTTCGCGGGACAATAATGGAGCTCTTGCGCCAGACCTCTCCGCTGCGGCGTTCGTAGATTCGCGAGCATTAGCTTGTCCAGTGGGACAAATTGCTCGTTAGCCTCTCCTCGCCGCAACGATCGTTGTAAACGTCGCAAGACAAATCAAGGACCACCGCGAGCAAGTATGCGAGCGGTTATCGTTTGCTCGCATCGTTTGAGATACCACGTCGTCACCGAGAGGCTTGCTTGCCTGTCGAATTGGTGTACCAAAGTTCGCGGCCTCTCAGGGCATCCTGTTTACTTCGTGGCGCGTCGATTTTTCGATACTCTCGCCATTATCCGTTTAGGGCTAATACGATAATAACGAGGCGCAGAATGGAGTGTTGTGCTCGCAATTACCCGGTGGAGATGGTCGCTGCAGGGGTGAATCGTATGAATTGCGTGCGCTGTATCCGCGAATTGCTGTCGCAGTATTTTTCGTCGCTATTCCCCTCGCGAAATTCTGGCTACAGAACGTTTGCGGAATCCTCCATTCGTGATCGGATTAGTCAGCTTAATATTTCACTGTGCAAGGAAAAGGAGCGGCAACCAAAAGTGGCCATAACGCGAGGCTTTTAGACAAAATGGACTGAATCACATTTTTTTGCGAAATTCAGTCGGTAGCAATAATGTATTCCATTGAGCTGTACTAATCATATAAAATAGGGAAACTCAATATTTTTTTGTAATGGGTGTTTGGAGATTTTCTCTTGATTGTCGTGTTATTTTTGCCCGTATGATTACCCCCTGAAGTATCGATTAATAGGTAGAGGGACACCCGGTACGTTTAGTGGTTTAAGGGGTCGTTCCGGTTAAACGGGTTGAAAGAATCAATTTTTTTAAAACATTTTTCGAAATTACATATCCTCGAGAATGTACCGTTAAATTTTCATAGGAAACTTCCGATTATTTTAGCTTCCGCAGAGGCATTTTGTGGGAGCGCAGAGGCTAGGCGTGTTTCTCGGAACGTCACTTTTTCATATCGCGAAGATAAAATGTGAAAATCGATCGAACCGATTGCTTTAGAAATTTCACTGCTTATATACACTTCTGGGCGAGCCTGTCGACGAAGCAGGCTCGAGCGGGCCACCGAAAATAGAGCCCATTCGACTTGTTTCATTACAGAGAAAGCTGGGGCTTATGTAACTTTCATTCCGCCAACGTCGACACGCCGATAATTTTCAGGCTACCCGACCGTACTCGAAATCGCAGGCCTCCCCCCTGTCGTCATCGTTCCCTCCTTGAGAGACACCGCTCGCTTACGTGGATCCCTGTAACGCGCGCGGTTTACGCGGCATCGCGCGGCTCACCGAGGACTTTGTACTTAGCGCGAAACTATTAACGATGATTCCGCGGAAGGTGCCTTAATTGCGAGTGACCTCCGAGAGACACGATTGCCAGAGACGGGAGAGCGGGAAATTGGCGAGGACTCGTGTCCCGTGCAATTTCTCCCAGGCAAATTGAAGATCCCGCGTCCCAGACGCTTGGCGCGAGGCACTCGTCTGCTTCGTTCTGTGATCCTCGGTTGGGAATTTATCGTTTCTGTGCAATTCGTGGTAGAGTCACTCAATCCTGGATTAACCAATAAGCGAATCAAGGGAAAGGAGGGCTCCATAGAAATTTTCTGAATTTTAAAATCTAACTTTCGTTAGAAACACTTTCTCAGGCAAATTATCGAAAATGCCTAAGAAATCGTGCATTGCGTCAAAGCGATCGCCCTGCGTAAGGGGGCCTGAAAATTTTTCAAATTCTCAGGGCCTCTAAAGATCTCAACTCGGCCCTAAAGCTGTTTCGGTGTATTTCCAAAAATCGGAGGCAAGAAACGATGCAAGAAAATGATGACGCTACAAATGAAAAGTTACGGAAATATACTATCGGATTGAATCATCTAATCGCTAGCCTATCGTGACACAGCAGGTTCTAGCGAAACAACGAGGTACCTACGTGGCAATTAGCACCTAGTATGCAATCGTGTCAGGGTGGACTCGAATTTCTGTGCGAACTGAAACAGGAACGACTTCCCTTCTCTCTTTCTCGTCGCTTTAATTGATCGCGACCAAATGTACGCTCGCGTGGATCGAAGAGGTTTCGAGGATGCCGTATCATTTTCAATGGGCTTCGATTGCGCAACGACGACTGGAACGGTAGCAATCATTTAGCAGAGCAGTGTTTCAGAACCTGCGCCTTTAACGCTCCGTCATTCAGTGGACGAGTGGACTCTTGAAATTATGAGTTCGCGCTTAACAGCATTTCCCGTCTCCCGGGTAGTCTGTCAATAAAGATTGCGATCGGTTTCAATTTTAAAGGAAAGATAGACGATGACTGATCGTAATTCAAGGGGCCCGAGCAGTCGATAATCTCACCAAATAATCAACCGCGATTAAGTTATAAACCCCATACGCTCGATTAAAGCGAAACGCCTCGCGTTAGAATATTTACAAATCCATCCTCGCCTCTGGCTTCGTTTTATCTCGAGTAAAAGTCCGAGCGAGTGAACTCCGGCATAGAAAGAAATAGCGCGCACCGAAGGGGCCGTTCGATCGCGCCCACGGTGCTTGACCGTTTCTATCCAGCCGCGGCAGACGTCTCGCGATAACAGTTATCAGTGGCACTTGCCTGGCGGTAATTATGCGAGACGCGACAGAATCGCGCTTCGCGGGAGAAGCTCGCGTTGATGACGCGTGTTTTGTTCCGCGAAAGAGCGGAGAAAATCGGTAGAGCTTACGAGATCTGAATTATCCTCGACTTGTAATAGGCTTGCCAGCATTTGCGCAGTACTCGCCTGGAGGATCGGCGAAAACAAATAAAAGAAATTCCAAGGAAACAGAGATTATTCCGTTTAACAAAAATAAATGAAATTTTCTGGTAACTTCTGAAGTTCGTAAATAGAATTATGTGTATAGAAAAAGTCTGCGCGTGTAACGTAGTATATTTATCAGAAAATGAAATTGCTTATTTTCTATAATTCTATTTTCCATCCGTCTTTGCTCTGTCCCAGAATTTTCTTCTGCACGGATTTAGCTAAATAAACCGAAAAACTTTCGCGTCGAATTTCTAACGCGTTGCCAGCTTAACTTTGCAACCCATTCGGTGTTTTGCGCTCGAAAAATTCAAGCTTTATTATACGCAATTTCCCCGCTGCAGAACAATCAACTGGTTTTTAAGATTAAACGGTAATATTTATCAAATTCCTGGAGAAATTACTGCGAAAATGTCACCAAACGTAGAGCCTCGAAGGGAAAACGGCACCGTTGGCAACCGTATGTAAATCACGGTGGATCGTCGCGCTCGCGGTGTTTGCAGGTGACGAGATAAAAGAATCCCGCTCCTCGGCGAATTGGGGCAAACCTGGCGCCGTGGTGGCATCCATTACGAGAGATATATTGGCCCCTAGCGTCGATCCTAATCCGTTGATTCTATCATCGAAGCCGGAGATCTTCTTTATCTAAAGTACACCGATGCACGGACTCGTGGCATTGTGCAATTTAATCCACGGATTAATCTATCCCGTGCGACGTAATTAAGAATTATCCTGCGGGATCTATGGATTAAAAAGGGGGATATATCGAATGAGCTGACCCTTGAATTCTTAAATACCGACGGCAAGGCGTAGATTCAGCTCACGTGCCTTTCTCCGAATCGCTCGAGATATCGGCTCTCTTTGTATAAAATTCCGTGGACGGCAGAGATGGGCAAACAATTATTTGAAATAAAAATATCCTACGCAAATTGGCAAAAATTTATTTGAAATAAAAATATCCTACGCAAATTTTGTATATCAAATAAGTTTTTGCCCATCTCTGGTAGACGGCGGAAGCTTGAATCTTTCAAAAGCCCCGACAGAAATCTACGTTACACGCGCGAGCGAATTACTAAATCCCGATTAGCCCGCCGCTGTCGCATTTAAACAAGTTAGCCGAGCAATCGGCACCTCGCTTTCTCAACCCCCGTCGTTCCAAGCGCGTGCACGTCGCTCACGCTTATACCTGTGTCTCTTATTGCAGTTCACGGAGTGTCGAGTTACGATGTCACCGGCGCTCAGCGGCCGAGCAAAGAGGTGATTCATAAGGCTATCAACAGCCACCAGTACCCGGACCATTCGACAACCGATGACGATCGCGACAGCAGAGAGACGGTATACGTGATCGAGTTCGAGTCGGAGTCGAACGAGAAGGAAGAAAGCCTGCAGACCAAAGGGAACGACGCGTCCAACGGTGAGCACCCCGGTGACCGTCCAAACCCCTCCCACTCGAATAGAGAGAAATGGGAAAAAAAATTGGAGTTACAATTTCCTCGCGAGAGAGCCATAGGTTCCGAGGAAGAAGCAGCCTCGAAGATCGCCTGGATGCGTCAGCGATCAGCTGGTACACGCCCGGCGCAGCCCACTTGCGAAACCGATTTTCTCCAGAACCAAGCTTTTTTATCGGGGACAAGTATTCCACCGTTGCGATTCAGTTTCGATAGAAGAATCATTCCCAGTCGGTGATCGTGTTAATATCTCTGACCGAGTCGCGGCGTACGTAGGAGCTTCTAAAGTCAACAGTCACTCGAACAACCGATCTTTCAATTATCCCAAACGTTATGCAACAGCTACAGTAACCCCGCGAAGCGTCAGCCACTCGTATGCATTCCGATCTCGATTTCATACATTATTCTCCATCGACGTCTCGACCGAGCCCGTCTATGCATTAATTTATTAATGAAACCGGCGGGCGTCCTCTCGCATGAATATTTACGATAAAGATATATATTATACATATATGTGTCGCGTATTAACGGCAATAGCGATCATCCCGCTATCGGAAACGCTAATGCCGCGCGGACGACGGCGCGCAGTGGTACATATTGACATTATTTGTTCGAATCATCCTGCAGGTCGTAATTTTTCAGAGAATTTGACGATTTTTCTATTAGGTTCTTCGCATTTAAATTCTCTATCGATCTGTCCGGCCGGAATTTTGAAATTCCATCGCTGATTTTTGTTATATTTAGCTAAATGTACGGCACTTTTAGGAGATCAGTATCTGGGGGCTTTTTTACCGCCGGTTTCGAATTTAGTCAGATTTTCGAAATTCAAGTAAATGGGCTTATTCGGGAGAAACTTAGTGCGTATAGATTGTCAGCAACGAGATTTAAAATTTCAGCCGGACAGATCGATAGAGAATTTCATTGCGAAGAATATAAAAAAAATCGTCAAGTTTACTGGAAAATTACGACCTGCAGGGTGATTTGAATAAAAAATGTCGTTAGGTATGTACCACTGTGCGGTGCTCGGGAAACTTTCCACGCGGTAGTTATGCCATGTTCGTCCGGGGGACACGTACGAAGCGTCCCGGGACGTGCGTCGCGTGCCTACGAAATCGGTGCACCCGCGAGTCGACATCTCCGAGTACTTGATCTCGTCGGAATCGCTCGCTGTCAGTTTATCGATCTTTACATTCGCCTTCGGCTGATCCCATGCCCGGCAGTGTGATATTTGAGTCGAGTATCGGTAGGCGTTTCCATGCGCCGGTTTCTCATTGCTGCTTATTTATAGTCTTACGGAGCGGCTAGTTAACTCTCGTTGAGCTCATTAGCCCGGCACCCATTCGCCGATCGCCAGTATCGGAAGACGTGATTTACATGAGACTTTACACGCGAGGGTAATTGAGCTAAATCGAGCTTGGCGTTCGCTCGGGGCGATATCACTCGGGTAGTATCTATGGCCTGCGAACTTTCGGATAGTACAGTACCTCCCCGAGATACAGCGAGTGTTTCGCTGGCAGGTTAAAGGCTGTTTTGACATTTGTGGTTTCGATAAAAAATCGTCCCTCGTTGAGACAACTCGAGTGTCGTAGCTGTATAGAGAGTAGAGTCCGTTGAGTTTTCATTTGAAATTTTTCTTATGTCTACTGTAGCTTTGGAGATTTGAAAATTCACTTAAATCGTGTTGAGTAACTCTAAGGCGGGGGTGGTGAAAATTTGAATTTTACTGAAATGCTAGATTTGGATATTGGAGGGTAGGAAGAATTGTGGAATTTCAGGTAGAATGAAAATTTACTTAAATTGTGTCGAGTAACTCTAAGCTGGAAGTGGTCGTAATTTGAATTTTACTGAAATGCTAGATTTCACTAATCTATCCCGTTTAAATAAATAATTTAATGTAATTTAATAAATATATATACGGGATAAAGTCCCATTAGTGTGAAAGAGAAAAAGACAAGAAAGAAAAAAATAGAAAAATAATAAGTTATACAGGAAAGTAGGAAATCACACATTAAGCTTTAAGGGGTGTTTTCACCCCGAAGAACCGAAAATGGGCACAAACGAAAAATCGCCTGATACTTCTATCGAGGTCCCCTCCAAACCTGCGCGATTGCAAAAAAAAATCGGTATGTTCGAGTAACCGATCTTGCCCTCCGACGCCCCAAAAGAAGGAGCTTCATAAAAAGAAAAGAAAGCTAGATTTCATTGAATAAATATATTTCTATAATCACCTAACGAATTTCACTGAATTTGCATCGAAAATATTTTTATCCCTTCACCTCGGCACCCCCCCACGATTAAATCCAAAGCGCGTCATTACCCTTAATTAACCGCTACATCTCGCGGAGGCACTATGCCGCGTTGAAATACGTATCGGCGGTTGTAAATCTTCAAGATCTCTCGCTTTTCCCGCGAGACATCGCCAAGCCGCTTCGCTTCTGGACGTATCTATTAACGTCTTGTCTTCCTTCATAGGTGGGTTTCTGTTTGTTTCAGTGGACGGGGACGGCCAGAATCCCCTGGACCCGTGGTCGATCGTCTGGTACATCGGCTCGTTCGGCGGCCTGGTGGCCTTCTTCCTGATAGTCAGTTGCTCGGAGTGGTGCTGTCGCCGCGGCGGGAGGCCGCTATCGGTGGCCTGCTCCCAGCGCGCGGACGCGATGAACGGCGGCCAGGCGGTGACGGAGACACCGCCGCCGCCTTACCACCTGTTCGCGCCACCGCCGTACGACTCGGTAAACTACGGGGAGATCGTGGACAAGACTACTGGTGAGAAGGTGGACATTTACGTGATATCGGTGCCGATCGGTAGGCCGGTGGTGCAGGTCCCAGCCTAGATGCCCCTAGGTGGCGTCCTCGGGACGAGGACTCGAGGCGAATCGACATAGAACGACACCGACAGCCTTCGGGCGCAATGGATCCGAAGAAGCTTCTCCCGAACCGGAGGACGGGGAGGGCGGCTCCAGCGAACCATCGACGCGCGACCATTTGACAATCGTCTGCTGATGAATCCGTCTGGCCGTTGCTCTTGCCGAGCAGCGGCGCGATCCGGGGAGCACCAAGAAGACGAGCACGCGAGACGCTCGAGCGCCGAGGATGCCAGACGCGCCGGGGCTCGGGACCTGCGCAATTCCCAACGCTTTAACGAGAGAATAATGGAGGTTCTCGATGACCGCGGGACGAAGCCAGAGACCCTTTTCGATGGAAGGATACTAGTGGATACGATTAAAGAGTTAAGCGCGCCTTGATGCCGGAGGAGGCGGACGGAGTCCTCGTGGGACCAGGGACGATTAAAGATTCGAATGCCGACCGGTGGGGGTCGAGGGCGCCCGGAGCTAGATGGATGGGGAAATTGAGTAATCGGTTTTTAAGCGAGTGACAGATAAGACAAAGTGACTGGCAATGGGAATGGTTCTGAGGGTAGCCTAGTGAGAACGAAGGAGCCAGCAACGGGAACGGCAATCAAATCTCATTGTACTTTAAACGGATTGGACGCGAACGACGCACGCCGGTGGTGGCGACGTCGCTCGTGGAACGAGCTGAAACGGTCGCGCAATTAAACGATTGCGCGTGTGCTTCTAACGCGAATCTGTTGTACGTATAGCAAGCGAGGAACTTTTAGATAGATTACTGAAGCGCGACGAGACGTGCGGTCGATAAGAGTTCAACGGGTTGGCCGCGCGATTTTCTACGCTTTCGCGATGGATTAGGACCAGCCGCGGCGTTGCATAGAAATCGTGGATTTTATTTCGAAGATATTGTTTATCCGATCACTGCCTTGGCACGTGTGTCGTGTCGAAATTGTACCACCTCCGTCTTACCAGCTTGACGCCATGCCTGGTTGCGTTTCAGTTCGCCGTACTGGCATACTCTCGTACGTTCTGCCGTTAATCGTTCAAGCAACGCGCACCAGATTCCAACGCGGCAACGCACAAGGCGCCTTTCGATATTTTTATACGCTCGAAACGTCGGGTAGAGATATCTGCGCGCGCGGCGTAAGATGGAAAAATCCAGACCATCGAACCTCTCCATCTTAATCGAGCACTGGATACTTGATACTCTGCTTGAAATAATTATGTATAATAGCATAAGCCTAGAAATCAGAGCACTGTTTCATTTGCTCTGCTTGATTCTTTAAAAGCATCGCCCGCTTCAGTGGAAGAAAATTGAATAGACCGTAGAGCTCGCCGAGAAGCTGTACACTCGGTAATTCAGCAGCGTTGTAAATGTTTGAGAGAACGACGGATGTGTATTCTCGGTAGCTTCCTACGGTCAATTGATTCTCCTCCGATTATAATTACTTGGAGCAGTGTGAATGGCATCCGCAGGCCCGCTTTTGTACGAACGTGCTTCCACCGTAGAAACCTTCGAATACTTCGCTCGCTCGTAAAACAATGTCACGGGTGTATTCGCTATTCAGGCATACGTGTTCTGCGTTGATCGCTGGCGATCGCCGATGCATGCAGCCATTGCGTAATGACAGTGTAATTCGTTCATACGACCTGAAGGATTCATCGAGCGCGAGCACGTGCGCCAAGTGCCCGAACAATCGCCAGTATTGGTCCCCGCGCGCGATTGACCTCAATCACCGGCGCACCAAGTCCGGCAATTGTAGGCGATTATACATAGATTGCGAGTTGACTTGCTCGCGAAAAGAATTTTAACCGAATGGGGGGATCGCGAGAACATTCTCCGGAACGGCATCAAGCCTTCGAGCACGGTGGTCTGGGACGTTTGGCGTGCATCGTGCGGGGAAATCCGAAAGTTTTCCACTCTCATTTGCTCCACGGTGTTCCCAGAACGCGTTCATCTTAATCGAAGGACTAACGGGGCGAATTTTTAGATTCGAGTAACACCGCGCGGCAAGCGAGAAGCCGAGTATTTCCTTGCAAAGGTAGAAGCTTTCGTTATAATCAAGTTTCATTCGAGGCGATAAATGCCCGCTTGTTTGAACTTCATTTATACGAATGCGTAGCAAAAGCGTTTTAACAAGTGCCACGCGCTTTCTACATAAGTTGCATTCGCAGAGAATTCCTGCGATCCTGAGAAATAAGTCGAGAGGGCGAAATGAAATTTCTTCGCACGGTGGGGCTTCGTGAAATCTTTTTCTTTGAAGAAAAATCGATTTTAAACATGAGATCGCGGCAGACGCGAACCGATTCGTTCGAGAACGAAGCTTCGCGCGAGAAAGTTTTATTCTCTATTCTCGACTTATTAGATGCAGAATCATCTTGATCGCAATTGTGCTGAGAATTAAGAGGCACGCGATATTTATGATTGAATGCGCGGAGGAAAAGAAACGACGGCTTGTTCATAGGAAAAAGAGCGGTTCCTTTTATTTTTACTTAAATTGCAGGACGACAATTTCGTTACAAATCGAGCAAGGTGTAAAGAGGGTATTTATTAGGCGTTTAATATTCTTTAAATAACATATTGGATAATCGCGTGGCGAGTGATGTCCGTGGATGAATACTCGAGAACGCGGGGAATTTACTTTACTCTGTTATCGCATTGATCTCCGTCGTATTTAAAGTTTGAAAAACGGCCAACGTTCGAATGAAGAAGAGAAACGAATGTGCGTGCGCGCCCCTGCGCACGAGGTACACGTGTTGCGTGGCGAATACTAGAGAGATTTATCGTAAGATTAAGTACAACGTCAGTTATTATTATTGTTATTATTATTCTAATTATTCTAATTATTATCGTCATTGTCTCTAGTGATTTTATTATCATTGGACTCGTAGCCGTGTTCCCCGATGACGATGGGAACGCATTACGATGAATTCGCTCTCATTGAGACTTGCAGAGTCGCAACGCCGTCGCTATTTATTTTTTATACTTTTATACGTACTGTTTATACGTGTTCGAATGTCCCTACGTTACCAATAAAATTTCTTTACGCACGAAACTAATTTCCGCGCCCTTTCTGATCTTCCTCGAGAATACGGGAAACTTCTTGAGGCATACAGTTTTATGGTTATGTTCTCCCTTGAGACGTCGCCGTAGTCTTTCATCGCCTAGTCTTTTCAACTATTCAGCTTTTGCACAACGGAAGCTCTGTTTCCTACAAATTTAATTGTAGTTTTCTATGGTTTTCTACTTCCGGTTGCTACGAAGGGAGAAGTTGCGAGAGAGCGAGATCGGTCGAGATGCCCTCTTGTGGCGGAGTCGGAGGTATCGTTACAAAATATTGAAGAAGTAAAAAAAATAGAGTAAAATCAAGCAATGGGACCGCCACCCCCGGAGAATGTGAAAACGTCGAATTCAAGAAGGGTTGCACGGAGGATTCTGATTTCGATGATATATAGTACAATTTTGTTCATTTCCGGTAACGATCGTAATCAAATTTACAAATATATACAATTTTTTAATACATTATAAGGACTCTTCGTGTTTTTAGACTATTCTACGAACCTCGGTTCGTAATTTATAGGAAACTTGAGTTTCCTTTTAATTAATTTAATGAAAGACGACAACCCTAAAACTAGTGTCATTAAATATATGATACTTAATTGATTCACTCAGTAACTTCCTGTAGTTCGTTTTAAATCTACAAATATTCTAACCCCGCACATGGACATAGGAATATATTCTAACCCCCCCGCACACCTGAATGTGGCCTTAACCCGCGCATTCGGACACGCCAACTTAGAGAAATGAATTCAATTATCCGTGTCACATGATCCTTAACTCAACAGTTCTGACAACATCACGCTAGCGACTGCCTCTTACGTTATTTTCAACCGGTCGGGGGTGCAATTTTTTTGTTTTACCTGGCTTTAACTCTCGTCGAAAATCACGCGTTGTAACATTCGGTATACTGAAATTAGAATGGGACCGATGTGGCCACACAAGCGCCAATAGGAGTATCAAAAATGGACAATATTACGGCAATATTTTGTAAACATATAACCTGATCATGGATTATTTAGGCGAGATAATAGCCCTTGGAATTGACAGCGTAATCTTTGGTATCTGCTTGAAACAGTACTTCCATTGCAAAGGTGCAATTATATCAGTCAAGGTAAATAGATTAACGACGGGTAGGATTGTTCGTTAAATCGTGACTAAGTTTATTCCTCCGAAATCTAACCTCAAAACGCTCTCAATCCGGCTATTGTAATTCCTCAGTATTTATAACGCTGTGCGTAATGCTTAAAAATACTTCAAAACGTTTAGTTTCTCTACAGGATGCAGAGTTCCACCAAGTCGGCCCGCATTTGGAAGAGCTCGTCGACAAGAGCGCCGACGAGAAGATAAGCTACATAGCTATCAGCGGAATTGTGAAACCCTTAGGAAAGCCGTTGAACAGCATCAATGATAGGAAAATCACCGGCGTTGTACAAAAGCTTAAAATTAAGGAACATGTCGTAGCTAGAAGCTCTACCGGCTTCTGGTACAACTGAACTTTCTTGTTACTTTCCGAAACACGTACAGCTCTGAAATTGAAGCTCACAGATATACCCCTTCAACGTTTAGGACAGACCAGGAGCGCACAGTTCATAAAGTGTATAACACGGTGCCGTTTGTCTTGCAACGCGGCAACCAATCTGTAGAAGTGTTAGAACCATTGTCGGCGGACATTTTAGACTTGGACGTGGTGTCGAATACCTTCGAGCCAAGCGTCCCGTCATTTGCGGATCATTTATGGGGCTTCTTCACAGGTAGAGAACACGGACAATTAATTCTCCATCGAACACGGACGACTAATTCGTTACTGATCGCAGGTATTCGCCAACGCGGTTTACAATCCACGGAAGAACTACTTCGCGAAGGGGCAGTTATCACGGGTATAGGCGAATTAGCGAGATCGAAATCTAAGACGCTCACTTTGCAACGTCCGTTGAATGGCACTCCGTTTTATTTAACAAGCATGTCGATTAGTTCTTTACTTCGAAAATTAGACGACCGTAAAAAGACGTATAGGTGAGTGAAATATGCAGCTCCCACGATAACGCGTACAAAGGCGTAAAAGTTTTCTCACGCCATCGTGGCACGATTTAGATTGCTGTGCTTCATGTTCGGCGCGATTGGATTGCTAATCGGTGGAGTAGTGCTTCGACGTTATTGGAAAGATAGAACGGAACAAAGATTAGCGGACGAATTGAGGCAGTCTCTTGCTGCTTCTCGAAAAGAAAGGAGGCAAAGAGTGAGGGACACAGAACTTAGAGAAGATCAGTTGTGCGTCGTCTGTCGCACGAATCCCCGTGAGATTATTCTTCTTCCGTGTGGGCACGTCTGCTTGTGCGAAGATTGCTCCGATGATATTACCAATGATTGCCCTGTGTGTAGAGCGCCCATCGAGCAAAAAGCTGCCGCGTATATCATCTAAGATCAGGATGAACACGATGCTCTTAAGGTACATTTCACGATAGTTTCTTGTCACTTGGTACAAAGGAATATTTATCGAAGATAAATGAATATTCACGAAAATCTGACGGTGAACAGTTACGGCGTGTCTGCAAAAATTGAAAGATACTCGGAAATTTTGAATATGTACTTTTAAGGAATAAAGTAATCGTTGGAACTGGTTGAACTCGAGCCAAATTTGTTTCAATTGGAATTATTGAAATGCGGGAGTATCTGTAATAAGCTTACCATCGACTTTGCTGACTTCTTAGTTAAATTAATGTAAACAAAAATTAGAGAATATAAGATATATTTTTATTGAATTGCGTATATCAGTAGCTTCCAGTAGTATGCGTGATGTCAAAATTCTATACTTTGCGTTTCCTTCTTGTTGTTATCTTTGTCTTCGTCGTTTCCGTTCGAAACATTCTTAATCGAATTCATCATTCGTTTGACTTTATTACTTTTTCCAATACCAAGCTTCGGTAGCCCTCTATTTAAACCTTCCAGCATGATGCAAGCTTTACATATTTCTTGACTTGAAACGAATCCACATCGCGAACAAGTTCTCCTCTCAGGCATTTTAACAGTGTCTTTCACTTGTAACGTTTCTCCTATAACAGAGCACATTGATTATACATCAGACATTAAGGGGAGGTTCCGGTCTAGAGCCCCAAAAAATAGGTGATCTTTAGAAATTAATTAAAGGAAAACTACTAAATGTAATTTAATGAGACTTGTTGCATTGTATTAAGAATGTCTTAAATTATAGAAATATATTTTTTGTTTCATAATTAATCATTGCAGGCGGCACTTGGGAGTCGTTAAAGTCGAGGCGTCAAAAAATTAATCCAAATCGGTAGGACCTGTATCTCCAAAAGTTATTATCCGATTCGACTGAATTTTTTTTTATTTTGAAGGATATACTTCTGGCTAGGGTGGGAACCAGAAAAAATTACAAAAATTACATTTTTTAGAAAATAACGACACTTGAAGTTTGAAATCACTTTTTTCCTATAGTTTTCGTCCTTTCAACGCCTTTAAAAATTATAAATTTTCAAGTTCTTTTAAATTTTACTATTTTCTCCCCTAAACAGAAGTATATTATTCAAAATAAAAAAGTTTCAGTCAAATCGGATAATAACTTTTGGAGATACAGGTCCCACCGTTTTGAGAACACAGTTTCGAGAAAAACGCGTTTAAAGTTTTACGTGACCGCCGAGTGTTGTCCATGCATTTACCGCTACTCAAATGCCTATAACTTCGGGAATTTTACGAATTTCAACAAATCCTTTTATACACGTATTCCTAAAAAGTTGACCACTCGAAAAATGAAATTAAAAAAAATCGATTTTTAGACCGAAACCTCCCCTTAATAACAGCTGCGATAACGCAATTATGTTACAATTTTATTTACCGGAATGAATTATATCCAATATAGACGAAGGTCTAACTTTCTCTAAATCTTTAAGAAAGGTCCTCGCGTGTCCGCGATATGCATTTGGCGCGAACACGCATTCCGTTGAGAAATACACCAAACGCTTGAAATACGCGTACATTACTATCTCCTTCTCGTAAGCATATTTAAGTGGTTTACATCGCCTTATGCAATCCGCTCCTGACTTCGACAAAAGCAAAGCGTTCATTATTATTCTGCTCGGTACACAAGCATTATCCTGCTCTGTTCCTGGGAACACTTACTGTTACAACAGAAGTGCACCGCTGTAGTCTCGCGACATCACCTCGCAAGATATTCATAAGAACCGTTTCCGCTATGTCGTCCGCGTTGTGACCTGTCGCAATGCAATCTACGCCGAGGAGAGCCGCACCCCTGTCCAATGCTTGTCTCCGAAAGACACCGCAGAACGTGCAATTACTTTTTCTACCGATCTGAAAGAACATAAGTATTAGATATCCGACTTGAATAATTCTAACGGAAGATTATGATATATTCATACTTCTGCGACAATTTCATCCATGGTCCATCCGTACAATTCTTTGTAAGATAGTATCTTCAATGGCAATCCGTAATCGTCTTTATTCTGTTGAACAGTTTTCAAACTATCGTCCCTGTATCCTGCAACGATATAAATTTCTGTAGAACGAGTCCCTCGAGCCTCTGATCTTTGTAATAATCTTTCCAACAAGCTACCGGTAATTCCTTCGTCGATCGATAGAAGAAACAGATCAATCCCGTATTGGTACCGCTCGTTCAAGGTTTTCAGAACATACGCAAGTACCGTAGAATCTTTCCCTCCCGACGCTCCGATAGCAACCTTCTCGCCAGGTTTAAATAACTGGCCCTTCGCTATAGTATTATGAATCTCGCTTTCGAAAGCTGCGAAGAAGCACTGTTTGCACAGGGCATGCCCAGTTTTAGGTCTCTGCAACGAAGAGCACATTTGTCCTTCTCACACCTGCATTTAACTCGGAAAGTTTAAAATCGGAGTCGAAATTATTCAACTTACTTTGAGGATAGCATCTTTTCCACAATCCGTTGAACATGGAATCGGCATTTTGATTAGATAATTTCAGTATATTCTACTTGCTTAACCTATGCCACAGATGTCACAGCGAAATGTCTATTACAGTGGCTTGTACCTCGAAAATAACTCTTTCGTTTTCTCAGAATATCCGCATTCTTCTTTGTCAAAGCAATTAAATGAATTATATAGTCTTCGTTAATCGTGATAGACACGTGATGCTCGTATGCAGGTTATAACGAAGCCCTTATTTGAAAACAATCTGTTTTCCCGCGCGCGTAGAAATCACTTCGAATCGTAGTTACGCCGAAATTCACTTTCACGCAATTCAATTTTGGGCGACGTAAGAAAGATAAGGAGAATCGGGTTTAATTTAAAGTACTTATATTTCTAATCACTATCGTTGGCAGTTGAAGCGTAACGCGTTTCGAAGGAAATTTAATCCTCTGGCTTCTCTGGAGGTGGGCCACAAGGTTGCAGCATCTTCTCCATAAGATTGAATCGCACGCGTGCCTTTGCCTCGTTCTCAGCGATAGCGAAGAAGTTTAGGAGATCGTAGTGTCCCATGTAAGAGCTGCAGGAATCACGATGCTGATTCACGAGCCACTCGAACTTGGTTGTGTCAGCGTGGCCTGTGCCGATGTACTTCGATTGCAAATGCTCCAACTGACTGTGGATGTTATAACGTTCCCCCATACTTCGCTATTCTCGATTGTCCGACACGCACAAAAACACGATAAAGAATACTATTCAATCGCTTAAATGGCTTATTGATACTTGACTCAATTTCTTGCCCTTTAAGTTTATCGTGCGACAAACATTTGCGTTTGCAGCTTGAACGTTCCAGGTAGACAGAGTAGAGGGCGTTTTAGTCAGCTGCGTAATGCAGCATTTTCATGTAGCCAGAATGGAGGAATAGAAATGTTATCGTTTAAAAAAATTTTTTAATGTAGTAAAATCGCAAACAACTATAATTATAATGGCACTTATTAGGGGTGAATTAAAGAAACCTTTTGCCTGTGCAGGTATTAAAATATATCTAGTTTATCTGGTGTATTTGTAATTATAACTTCTGCTATAGCTTACAAAAATTGGAATATTGTGTTGTTAAAGTGATATTGGAATCTACGTTGATAAAGAATGTTTAGAGGAATATTTGTCCGAATTATATATTTGTTTCGAAGTTGATTTAATGATATAACAGAGAAGTAATATGTAATATATTACTGTTCTATTCCATTCCTATTTGTATTAATTGACGGCTGTCTGATTGTAGGTATATTTCTATTTACAAATACGGAGATTAAGTAAATTCAATTGGACCAATTGCATCGAGCATAATATTATACAAGATTACTCTGCAATTTTGGTTATTCCGTATTTAATCGGCAGGGCGCAGCACTGGTCGCTTGTTACGTCAGACAATAATGACGTGCTAATGGTTAATGGCTTCTACTTACTGAGCTACCTTTATGAGAAAGCCAAATACAATCCAAAGAAAATTCATGAGATATGATGCATCGGCTGCTAAAATTATAAAATTATGATTGCCTGAACATTTAATTGTCACGATAGCTATTAATATCTATCGAACTTCACTCGTGGCCTACGAAATATGTGCTGAAACTGTTTACCGAGCAACGAACGTAACCATTCGCACTCATCGCTACGTTGGACCAGCCCGATGCAAAGGAACCCAACGATCGGCGTGATATCACAGGATTTACATTGCACGTGAGTAGCGATATACGTCATTGGCTCGGGAATCGTTGAAAAAAAAAACGGTAAATGACTTTCTTTCGCGAAAACTGGGCAACTCCCTTGCCACCCAGTCGTTAACAATGGCGGCTGCGCTAGGTCGACCGAAAAATTCTTTTCTACAAAATATCCTTTAAACCGACGAGTCATAGGGTCGCGTCGGCTAGATCCTCGGTTTTCTCCAGGGAACATCGCGGTACACCGAAATTTACCGTTTTTCCGTACATTTGCCGAGGAATCGCGCTGCTCGGGAATATTGTTACGTCGACTAAACTGTACATGTGCGTGTTCGTGTGCCTTCCCTCTTACATGTGCGTACCGTTATGTATGTGTGTTATATCCATGACGATCAGTATCAAAGTATTGAGGAGAACAGAAATAATTGTAATATTTTAAAACTTTCTATACCGATTTATGTTAAGGCAAGTGGTAAAATAATGTGAACATTTTTAAATTAAATTGCATTTTACTTTGAAGTTGATTAAATGGCAATTTCCCCCGACGATACTGTATTTACGTACTCGCTGATTGCAAAATAGACACGGTTCAATCAGGTTTCATTGTTTCTCTAGTAAGCCTTTCTGCCTTACTCCGTTAAGTAAGGTGTTATATATATATATCGTGTAATTGTATTTGTATAATTAAACTTGAAAAAGAATATGCGAAGAGCCGTGTGAACGTGTAAAGTATATGGATAAATATCTTTATAATTATTTAAGCCAATAGTATAGTAGAACGATAACGGCGCCTTGTTAAGTCGGTATATTACTAACATTTGTGTATTTTAGTAGGTGACATGCCTAGCAGTCGTGATATTGAGCGAGCTGAACGTAATGGAAGATTTCGAACGCGCAGGCGAGGCAGTACAGGAAGCGATATAAATCGTCACAGTTTCGAAGGGTCCGACAAGAAGCATAGGAGGCATGGGAAAGGAAAGAGTTCTGGAAAAAAGAAGAAAAAGAGGTCGAGAGATAAGTCCATAGAGAATGTCCCGACTGTAGCATCTTCTATCATTAAACCTTTGGTTGAATACTCAGACGTGAGTAGCGAAGATTTGTCCGAACCGGAAGCCGGGGAGATTCAATCCGAAGATAGTAGGGGTAATAGCTACACGGACGGAGAGGTACCTGAGCCAGTTTTACAGAGGCGTTACTATGGCGGGAGTCCAGTGCGTGCTCTCGGAGCATCACCTATTAGCCTTTCACCGTCTCCGCCGGTTCAGCACAGGCATTCCGGCCGGCATTATTCGCCGAACGAGCAGCAGCCGTCGGCGATGCACGGCGCGACACCCGAGTACGAGGAGGAGTCTAGACGGTACGCGAGAAGGAAAGAGAAGAAGCACAAACGGGAGAAGAAGAAGAAGAGAAGCCTCAGTCCCTCGTCTAGTTCTGGCAAGAAGAAGAAACGAAAGTCGAAGAGGCATTCTCACAGTATGAGCCCGCATCGCATGGTCGATGAAATAATCGTAAGCCCTGACCACGAGAAGCCGGTAGGAAATTGGTCGGAGTCACCGCCTTTACCGTTGAAAGACAGTACGTCGCCGATATCGCCGGCGACGCCCCAGGAGCAGAGATGCATGAGCGACGTGGAAATCGAATTGACAAGGCAGGCCCGGAACGTAACTCCACCACCGCTTCCTCCTAGGCCGCCAGAGTCTCCGCACACACCTCTGTTACCGCCGCGGACAACAACGCCGGAGAGTAATAAAGCGAGTCTGTCTACGATGAAGCATACTCCCGAGAGGCAGAAGCACAGTCCTAGTATTCATACTCGGCGTAGCAGCGTCAGCCCGGGGCCCGCTGTTAGTTCAAGCCGTAGGAGGCCTCACAGCCCGAGCCCACCGTCAAGGCGAAGGGACCATAGCCCAACGAGAAGAAGAGACTTCAGCCCGAGTCCGATGGTGCATAGACTCAGGCACAGTCCTAGTCCATCCTCCAGGCGGCGGGAATTTAGCCCAAGCCCTGTGGGTCATCGGCGTAGAGAACCCGTTAGTTCTCCACCATCGAATAAACGTAGAAGACGAGACGAGTCCGATCGACGGCACAGGCACCACGAAAAGGATCGGAGGGACAAGAGAAAGTCGAGGTCAACTAGGAGCCCCACCGGAAGCAGGTATTATATCTTTGTCTATTATAAATCTATTACAATAAATGTTCGGACGAATCAAGTTGCAGCGATCAAGGTTACGCTGTCTTTCTCTGTCGTACAAAAGATAAAATTGTTGTCCAGGTTGCATTTGCCACTTTCCCGCTCGCGATCCCGGAGCCCCGGAAGATGGGGACGAAAGATGCAGTCGCGCTCAAGGTCGCGTTCGCGTAGACGAAGTCGCACGCCGAAAAAGTCACGCTCGCCCAGCAAGTCCCACAAATCGGCCAGGAAACACAAATCGAAGAGTCCCCGCCCCTCGAGAATACCCTCCCCTTCCCCCCACAGGTCGAGGGCGAGAAGTCCGTCGAGCATCACGGCTAGGAACCTTAGAGTGCAAGCGAAGATTAGTGAGACTAGTTTATTCGCCGAGCTCGTGAAAGACAGGAACATGAGGGAGTTGGCGTACAAGAAATTACAGGCGGCCAAAGAGAAGGCTGTCAATCAGGACGAGGTTCAGATCATAGAAGGTACGGACGATAAGGATGCTAGTAACGCGTCCTCTGAGAATAAAGCTTCCACAGACAATAAAGACAAATACGTGAATCATAAAGAACAGTCGAAGACGAATGAAAGCATGAAGTCTGTCGATGTAGTGGATATCCCTGTCCCAGTGGTAGACGATGGGCTCTCAGGGAAAACGCCTCCATTGCCAATGATGCAGTCTGTCATTGCGACGAACTTAATGCCCGGAGGTAACCAACCACCTCTGGCAATTGTATATACCTCGCCGACAACTGCGATTAGTAATTGCCCGATGACTATCACGAATAGTCCGGGCTTTCCACCGGTCACAAATGTACAAGTACCTCCGTTGCCACACTCTGAGCCTGCTAACGCAGGTTTACCACAAGCATCCATGCCAGTGCCTATTCCTGTACCAGTACCTGTTCTCCCAAACTTGTCTGTCCCACCGCCGCCCATACCGATCCCGGTACCAGCGCCCAACACGGCCATGTCCAAGTTCAATCCACCTAACAATTTAGTTCCTCTTAAGTCCGTAGACCCCCCTAAGCCTCCTATCGTAGCGTTCAAGACGAAAAGCTTGTCGAGACTGCCGCTACCACCTGGAATCAATCAAAACGATCTGGAGAGCATAGACTCGCCGCCGAGCCGCTCGCCAAGTCCACCCATTAAGGCGCAAATGAAGTTCCCGGCGTCCACGCCGAAACCACCGCAGAAGAAGAGTATTAAAGATTTACCTATGCCACCAGGTAAACCGCCCCCTCTTCTTTCTATCGCCGTCGTTTTCCAGTCATCGCGGAATAACTTGGAGACGATCCAAGTAATACTATTTTTATTCCTAGTTGTCCCTGGATCGGAAGACTTGAGCGGAGAAGACGATCCGAACGCGACGCCGCCGCGCACGAAAGTCGAGCGTGTCCCGCCGAAGCCGAAGTTAAAGAGACCGAAGATCTTGAAGCGCAGAGGCTCGCGGAACAACCACACGCCTATGTCCGCCTCCGGCGGCAAAGACTGGGGCGAGCGCTGCGTCGACGTGTTCGAAGTTATAGCGCAGATAGGGGAGGGTACTTACGGGCAAGTCTACAAGGCCCAGGACAAACGAGCCGGTGTACTCGTCGCGTTGAAGAAAGTCCGATTGGAGAACGAGAAAGAGGGATTTCCCATCACGGCTGTGCGCGAGATCAAAATTCTGCGGCAGCTTAATCACAAGAATATTGTCAATCTCAGGGAGATCGTCACGGACAAACAGGATGCCTTAGACTTTAGAAAGGTGCCGCAACGTTGGAATATATGCGCGCGTACAGGTGTCGGTCATCGAAACGCAAATAACGTCCCACGCCATTTTTTTCTTTTTTCTTCCGCAGGACAAGGGTTCGTTCTATCTCGTGTTCGAGTACATGGATCACGACTTGATGGGCCTTTTAGAATCCGGTATGGTCGACTTCAACGAAATGAATAATGCGAGCATCATGAAGCAATTGTTAGACGGATTGAATTACTGCCACAGTAAAAACTTTTTACACAGAGACATCAAGTGCTCGAACATTCTGATGAACAACAAGTACGTAAACCATACCGCGAACGGCGATTTGCTTTCGAATTCTACAATCTGATCGTGTGATTCTAGAGGGGAGGTGAAGCTAGCCGACTTCGGATTAGCGAGGCTTTATAACGCCGAGGACAGGCAGCGCCCGTACACGAACAAAGTGATCACTTTGTGGTACAGGCCGCCGGAATTATTGTTGGGCGAGGAGCGTTACGGGCCTGCTATAGACGTGTGGAGCTGTGGTTGTATTCTAGGAGAGTTATTTTCTAAAAAGCCGCTGTTCCAAGTAAGCAAGCCGAATTACACATTCCATTTCTCGAAAGACTATCCTGTTACGACAATTCCGATTTCTCTTATCAGGCCAATGTAGAAATGATGCAATTAGAGATGATCTCCAGAGTCTGCGGCACGCCGACTCCCGCCGTTTGGCCGTCTGTGATAAAACTGCCGTTGTGGCACACACTAAAGCCAAAAAAGTCCCACAGGAGACGCTTGCGAGAAGACTTCTCGTTCATGCCTGCGCCGGCATTGGATCTCCTAGACAAAATGCTGGAGCTAGATCCTGAAAAGCGAATAACGGCCGCTGACGCGCTTAAGAGTGCTTGGCTGAAAAATGTTCAACCCGAGCAGTATGTGTTCTTTCTGTATTCCAATATGCTTATAAAGGGAATATTATTTTCGTCGATTTCGGGTTTAAGATACGTTACAGAGTTAGAGTTATACCTGTTTTATTTTGCATTCATATTGGAATATAATAGAACGAAACTCTTTTTAGGATTATAAGGTTTAGTTTCTTTGTAGTGTTTTTGATGTGGTTTATTGTAATTGTGTGGTGTTGCTCATGAAATTTACACATCTTCCGTGACAAATTAGGATGCCAGCGCCCCAGCTTCCCACTTGGCAAGACTGTCACGAGCTCTGGAGCAAAAAACGAAGACGCCAGCTACGGGAACAGCAAGAGAGCTCTGCGGGAAAGATACCTCTGCTCCCTCTACCAAATAAAGGAGGTCCCCATAAGGCTATTGAAGATCTATCCGATGTCGGGGGGTGAGTAGCCGTAGAGAGACATATTCGCACAAACTGGGATGCGATCCAGTACTGACCACAGATACTAATCGCTTACACACGTAGATGGCTGTGTATCCGCAGTTGTGCTTGGCATTTACTTTTTTTTTTCTTTCCTAGCAAAAAGTGCGTTGTCATAGAAATATTATTATTTAATGAACGAAGACGTAACTGTTGTAGTATCTTACTTCTTCTCGTCGTCCGTTTGCATGCTACTCTCGATAGTTGGATAAAAAGGAATAAGTTAATTTTAGTTTGATTCACAGTCGTTCAAACACGACGGTTGGCTCTATAGCGCGGACACAATGGAATTATAAGATACGCAAAATGTACATCCATCGGTGGCCCCCTTTTCGCGGGGCTTTCCATGCACAGAGATTATGTTTCCGCAAAATACTTTGTTTCTTAAACACGCGAAACACTTCCTAGTGCATAGAAAAAAAAATTCACGGCGACGCGTTTGTCATGAGAGAATATGTCGATAGCGGTTTGACCGTTTGCGTGGCTGGCATCTTAGGATATTAGAGTAACACGTGTATCGATGATTCAGGGAAATTATCATACCGGTCGTCGCAACGCTATATTAGTATTCTTCTTTTAAGTGATATTTTATTCGGTTCGAAGGGTGATTGTAGGTATTTATGTAAAAGAAACCAACGAGTAATTCCTATTTCGATCCGTTTGTGATCCAATTTAATCAATTGCCTTAGAAAGTGGATCTAACGAGCTTGAGAATTCACACACTTTTCGCGTCTGATAATATCCTGACCAGAAAATAGATAAATATGTACATATTTGCCAATCCATAGATACGTCAACATACACACGCATATTATTATATGCCTGTGTATGCAAAGAAAGAGAATGCACATATGTACAATTTTATTCTGAAATCCATAGATGCATTTACATGACTTGCATGTATATGCATACTGTCGTCAGTGACCACAATTGTATCAACGATATATAGATATATCTGTGAAATATTCACCTTTGATCGACGAACCATTGAACAAAAAACAAAAAGAAAGAGAGAAAACGAAGGAAAAAGGTAAAAACAGCAGTAGGTTGTATGATTGTAAATAAAACGGAATCCGAGTTGCTGGAGTTTCATATTGTTAAATTTTCATATTAAACTACCAGATTGAGATATCTACAAGCGTATGAGATAGTAATACGAAGCGAATGAGGATGTGAACGAATAGGCGATCTTTATAATATTTAAAAGTCTTGGAGTGTAAATAGGTCGAACGGATACAAAGAAGAGGCGGTCGGAAGATAGAAGATATGGAATACGACGAGCCAAGACTAAAAAGCAAAGAGAGAGAATGTGAATGTATTTACGGAAATATTAACGTCACACGACCATCACCATCGATAATTCATTTTATTTACGTTAATTCAGTTTATTTAAACATTCACATTTATGGATTAGGTATATTTTAATAGGTCACAATTCCGCAACTGTGTTATAGTTCGTTACTCTGTATTATGTAGATAGTTATCGTAAGTTTCAATATACGAATGGCAAGGTTTTTGATATCTCTGTTAAATATATTCACGTTTATTTGCATGCGTTCTGTATTGTGATGCCATTCTTATAATGAAATTCGGAATTTAGACAAACCTAATGTATCATCGTCGTAATGTAAAATAATACTGAATTACTGTAATATAAAAATATTTACTGAATGTCCAAAAGGCGTTTCGCCTAACATTTTTTTTTGGACAATGAATTTCCAATGTTATTAAAATATTTTATCGTTTAATTTGTTTAGCCCCTGCCAATGCGTCTATATTTTAATTTTACGAACTGTTAAGTAACCATAATCCTTTTTTTTTTTTAAAAAAAGAGAAAAAAGTATCATATCTGACAACACTGGGACCTTGGGAATGAATTTAAAAACCAGTATAATACACTATGATGTTGTACACAATGACAATACTCCTCTAAAATGTGCTGCAAAGTACTTGTTACTTTTCTACTTATTCCACAATTAGTTCGAGAAAGATCTTTTATATATATATATATATATATCTGTTACATTTATGTAGAGCGTGTGAAAATAAATAGCACGTTGATGTTACGATGACACTCTATTCCGCAGAATACGATGAGATAAGATTAGGAGTATTTCAATTTTCTTCATACATGAAACTATATGACATTAAATGATAGCAAATGGATGATTAAAAGATTCATGCAATTCGTTACAAAATAAACGTGCCACTATGAATTCCACGAGTTTCGTCATCTCGCGTACCGTTTTTACAAAATTCATGCCTCTTTACGTAACAGCGAATTTCAAGATACAGGAATTTAAGGGGACATTATAAATATGTATAACTAATCATGTGTGCTGCTTTAGTTTTGATAAATTCAACTCATTAAACACGAATACTTAACGAATCATTTAAATAAATATAAAGAATTATTGCGCATAATGTGGTAGCAATTTAACAGAATTTTCTTGCACTCGAGAAATATAAATAAAATAATGTTTCCTACGTTAGATGATGATTTAAAAAAGATTTCGAATACCTTGCAACAATTATCTGCCTACATTGATATAATTATTAGTATTTTTCTATAATTAGTATAAAAAAGTCATGCAGCTACAGCAGAATGAAAAGAACAGTTTGTAAAAGTAGCGCGATTTTTTCGGCGCGTTAATAAAGTATCTTTAAATATTGTTATTCTAGTAGCACATATTAAAAACGTTCGTTGTTAATTTATTTAATTTGTATGATCATGCTCGTGTCAAATTCAAGTTTCTGAATGTTTAACTATTTTTGTACTATGTATTTAGAAAATACATGCGCAGGCTGACTCTGATAGCTGCACACAAAATAAATTGTACATTTCGAGCATAAAAGGTGTACTGATACATAACCATTTACTTTAGTTATTATATACATACAACTAATATGTAGAATGCATGGAAATTTGCATTTGGTTATGTATATATTAACTTCATTAATGCATATAGTAATAATAACGTGGTATAAAATAGATACTACATGAATAAAATAGAAACTACATTCAATCGTCCATGATAAGCAATTACTGTGGAGTTTGTAGAAAGCAACATGCACTTTAAATACAAAACAATAGTAATTATAAGCAGATGGAAATTGGCAAAATATCTAATCAGAAAAACATTATGTTTCAGGAAATAATGTTATTGTGGCTGAATGATAGAGGGAAAATTTTATAGCACTTATAAGAATATAAATAGGTAATGAATGCTCTAAATCTGTACGATTATATGTTTATACCCAGGGTGTCCAGTTTAATAATTCACATCAGACTTTGGTTTTGTGTATCATATAACAAAATCCATGTGCTTGGGCTTTACGATTAAAATAAAAATGCTTGATCGTGTTCTGCAGAAAAGATTTGGGGATGCAATGAATTTCAATGATCATTATATTAAGACCTCTATATTCGTGATCCTTTATCGAATAGCTCTGTCATGTTACTTCACTCGTAGAGATATAAACAATAAGTATGCAATGAAATTGTGAAAAGAAAAAAAATAAAATTTACAGAATATGAATAAAGTTTGATATGCTGTGCCTATTAAATTGCATGTATATCCATATGAATTAATGGTTTATTAGTCTTGCTTCTTCGATATGCACATTTATAAGTTACATCATCTTTTTGCATGACTTTCGTTCAGTATTAAATAAGTGTTATTCTTGGGTATTCGTGTGTTACCACTTGTATCGATAGTGTCTATATAACATTCAACTAATTGCGAAGTTTTATTTAGTATTATATAGTTGAATATTTTATTGTCTGGAATAGCATGGTTTCTTTTAACATTAGCTTCGCTTTAACATAGTGTAAGTCAGTTACAGAGTTTCATTAGCGATCAAAGAATTCTCTCTGCAAGTTATATAGTTTATCGTAACGTATTCGTATTTATAATACGTCTTGTTAAACATACTAACTACTTGCGTCTTCCATATAAATGCATTTAATAAATCTCTCATTCAATATGATACTTTTATAAACAATCGCATTTGCTAAGATACCTAGTTGCCTCTTTATAATCTCCCTAATATACATTTCCGCTTGATTTCAGGTCTTCCAAACGTTTAAAAATGGAGGCAGGCTACAATTCCCATCAGAATCGACTCGGCGCGGAATCCCATTACGGGGGAGACAATTTGTTTAATCAAACAGGGCCATTTATGGTCTCGCCGTCGTCGTATTATTATGCTAGTCCTCCGCCTGTCAAACCACGACCCAAGGGAGACGCTAGCACTCATATGACAGAACTATGCACGGAAGATAGCCTTGCTCGAAAATTAAGTATTCTTACAAATGCCTTAAATCAGGGAAAACCGATTCGCGTCGATGATCTCATGTCACTCCGATCCGATAACGAGGTAAACACTTTACGATCTTCGTCTCGACTGCCTCCGGCTGTGTAACAGCAATGTTACCCGTCGTTCGTGATTGCAGAGCGATCCAAAAGTAGTACAGTTGTTAGGAGAGCTGCATGCCGAACTCCGGCTCGCTGCGAGCTCAAGACCAAGCGGGCAACTAGAATCTCATCTTCCTGTGTTGAATCCACCATCTTTAGGTGAGTTACGCCTCTTCGTTCTCCATTCGCGACTCTCGATGCCATACTGACGTTTCGAATTTCACGGCCTTCCAGATACGAACACATCTCAGTCGGGAAACTTTGACGCACACGCGGTTTATGCTGGCGACGATGCGATGAGCTCTGGAAGATGGTCGCAGCTGGCCACAGCTGGTGTTCGCAGTGCATTATTGGCGCTCATGTCGCGCTATGGTTTGGAAACTTACAATCCTTCCCCTGCTATCACCCGACCCCCAGGTAAACCGGCATCCAGCCTGACGCAGAACCTTTTCCTGCCCTCGACTTCCTCTCAGTCAGCATTCAGCTCATAATGATTTGTATATAATAACTCTTCACAGCGTTCTAAGCCATGTTTTGTATAAAGTCGAAGAAGGTCTAAATTGCTATTTTTTAAATTAACTAGGCATGGAAGTACAACTGCATCCGAGTTGTTTATAGACACTACTATCTGTTCATAAACTGTAAGTGCACATTCGGTGTATACTTGTATATAATTGATATATCATTAATATCTGACCAGTTACTTAATACGGTACTTGTATCTTTAATAATATCGACATGCTCTTTATAGTGCAAATTTATGCGACTTACAACGTAAGAGCTTTAAAATCTTAAAGTTTTCCCTTTTATTTCTCGTTAGTTGTAGATTTATTTCCGACATTAGAAATGTCTAATATATTTATGTACATACACGGAAACAGATGTAAAATGTATGTACACTTGGAAGAAGTTAAAACAAAACGTTCTTTCTAGACACTTTTCTTTCTTTTTTTTTTTTAAAAAAAAAGCATAGTTTCCTTTCAAAGTATTCATCGTTACGCGTACAGTTTTATGTTAAGCGATATGTTCTGTTACAATGAACGAGTTCATTAGCGAAAAGAAAGAGAAAAGAAAAGGAGGAAAAAAGAGACAAAGGTACTTGGGGGGGGGGGGGGGGAAAGCTTATATTGGATGCATTTTGAACGTTTATTTATTGCATAAGATTTTTTTATATAAGATATTTACGCTTATTTATTATGCAAGTAACTACAGGATGTAATGTACATAACGCATTATCAAGATATAATAAAGAGACAAAAGTACAGAAATGTAGGAGGATTCTTTCAGGTCGGGACGAGAGACGCGCGATAGTTTCGCTAGAAATGATCGTTAAAACTCTTAACGCTGTAAAATACATAGATTTTTGGTTAGGTACTTACAAAATTACATAAGTCTAAGGGATGCATTTTATATTGTCGAGACGGAGTTAGATAAAACTATTTGAGACGGCAGGAACTTTTCTCCACCAGATCACAGAGCAGGGCAGAGAATCGAATTAACGCAAACTTTCACGAACGTTTCAGATTGAAGTGGTTACGAGAGGGCACGTACACTGTGAAAGTGAGGTTAGGATGTGTGCTTCTGTACCGGCGACCTGCATGCGATCCGTGACGGTGTTATGGCGAGTTGCGCCGCTACTCGAAAACAGGCCCAGGCAGCGCAAGTGATCATTCGGTGAAGTGATGAACGGTACGACAACACAGTGTGGGACATGAATAATAAATCTTTCCCTTCTATTCAACCTGTTCGTTTCAATGTTCGCGCTGTGATACTACTATATGTGCAATAAAATACGCAGCGAAGTAATTTAATGGCAAGTGAAAAAAAAAAGGAGTATTGAATTGTTTGAAAAAAAAATACACCTAACCTCGTCTACTTTATCGATGGCTACGTCGGATGTTCTACAATTTCATTATTACGTAGAAAATGAATGCGCGCGGAATGCTACCAAGGGTTTCGCTGGAATACTCGGAGAAGCATTCGAGCAATACAAAAGTAAGTATATGTCTGCTGTTTCTCCGCAACGAAGTACGTTTTCGATCTATTATTTTCATTGCTTTTTAAGCTATACTTTGTGTATTAATTAGTGTTATATTGATATTCCTTCTCTATTATTTGCGTTCATTTAATATGCGTTAATTTAACAACAGTATAAGTTGTAGTGGTAAACAATAGTTTGTAATTAACCCTTAGGCAGACGCCTGCTTAAGGGTTAACGACACTTTTTTGTAACTATCGATTACTCTTATGGTTGCAGAATTATGGAATGAATATTTAAAATTGCAAAAGCGTTGCGAAGATATCGATGTTAAGATTCCGTTCGCAGTACGTGAATCGGAGAGTTGTCGAAATGAAGTTGCGTAAGTCTCTGTTATTACTGTTATCGGTGACCATAAGCGATGTTCTCTTTTATTCACTGTGCGCGTGTGTGTGCATTTTGATAGCGGAACGCCAGAAACATCAGAAGGGCACGCGAGTCGAGCATCGTCTGAAAATACAAAAGCGTCTACGTCCTCGTACGAGAGAGTTTCGAATCTGTGCAGTTCTGACATCACTTCGGATTGCGACGATACTGTCATAAGCGATAATAAAGCCGTTCAGAACCAAATGGTAAATGACGAGCTATTAACAAGTCCAATACTTGTGAAAAGACGTTCTAAATCTAGAAGGAGCAGCGTTGTACAGGGTCGTTCTATTTTAGAAGATTCCGAAGACAGTAGTACGTGTTTACCAATGGAAGGAAATAATACCACTTGGATAAGTAGCACCCAGGAAGATGTCTCCAAAGAAATGGAGTGTTCGTTCTCTGAGAATAATAATGACCAAATAGAGTGTACGCCTATATCTAAGATGCCCAGAAAATTGGGAGTCAGTAAATTGTATAACATCGATACTACGTTGTTGCAAAATGGTAAGAAGTTAAAACAATCGAAGCTTGTATTTCTTCCAACAGAGGAAACCGTTGATAATGGAGCTTATAAAGTGTGCAAAGAGAATCCACTGAGACCACATATGTCGCCTACGCCGGCGAGAAATGTGAAGGAGAATTCGAAGAATGGAATTAAACCGATGGACGAAGAAATAATAGAAAGCAGTCCTACTAAAGGTGTGAACAGAAATTTAAAGATGAAGAGTCTAAGACTGAAGCGAAAGAGCCCTGCGAAACATATTCAGAAAAATTCTATATTTGATAAGATTATTGACAATAAAACTAGTAGAACAATGCTGCCTTTAACCGAGATCCACCAGGCCAGTGTTAGTCAGCGCTTGGCTGTAGATACACCTACGCAAAATGATGAGTCGCAATTAATTAAAAGATCAAAAACCTATGCTCCTTTGCACCCTGATAGTATAGTAAGCACTATGGATATTACAAATTCTCCATTCTCTCGGTTGCTTGTTACCTCTCAAGATGTATATTTTGAGGATTCGGACTTCGATACTGAATTGCCTATCCCAGTAGAAGAAGCTAAAAGCGTAGCAAATACAGGGAATGACAATCAAGCGCAGAAACTAAAATTTTCTGAATCGACCAGTCAATCGCAGAACTATAATTCCTCTACAGGCGACGACGAGACGTTCTTTATCTTAGGGGAAAACCTTAGACAAAATCCTACTCGTAACGTAGAAGCATTAAAAGAAAAAGAACCCCACAGCAAAATATTGCAATATCCGCGTTTAAAGAAGAGTCTTATGGATAGCTTTGATATGTAAGCACCGTCCATGTAAATACGAAAAGGTATAAAACATTTATAGCCATACATCCTCTGTTGCAGACTACCCGAGAAAAAAGATGTCCCTATCTATAAACCATCGAAGAATAAATCTGAAAGATTAAAGATGACTGGCGTTTCTTGTTGGGAGTGTAAACAGGTAACAAGAAATTATTATTTTAACTGTAAAACGATTAATACGAGCGGTTACTCCAAACGATATTAAAATACAATTCTCTTTCTGTTGTTGCTGCGCAAAGGCATTGGATTGTAAGTCAGTGCTATCGTAATATTCTTTTATGTCATGCATCTACAACGATGATTGTAACACAGCTTGAACAATTTCCTATAAAAGACCTTACTTTTAGTACTACGCTAGTCTTGGACTCTCCGAGGATGAAATAAGAGCAAGGCAGAATCAGTGTTCCCGGCATAGAACTGTGCACAATGAACGGAAAGATACACCAGAAGGTAGTTTCATCGATATAGTTTGCTAGTGGAAATGCAAAGTGGACATCTTTTCGTTGCTTATAAACTTTACCATTTTTTTTTTCAGGACTCTGGGATCCTTTGTTCCCTGATACATTTACATCCACTTTCCCAGGCGACTGATCCGAAGCATGTTAACATGCCTTCCGTGTATAAGTGTTCGAATCGTATAAAGATTGGTTGCCAAGTATTTATATCGCTGTTTTATAACATTCACTGGCTGCATAATGTCCAAAATGCTCCTACAGATGCGTAAGATTTACAGTAGAGTAAAGAGGGAGTAAATACTAAGGCACAAAACACATGCTGCGCGTTATTGATTTGAACATAGAGTGATTTATTATATTATAACACATATAGTATTACATTTTGAGTAACATAGTATAGATTTATATAACTATATTATTTCATCTTATATAGACGCATTCCTTTGCATAAAAATATAGAATCTGTTATATGAATGTGTGCTAACAAAGGCTAATGAAACTTATCGTTTGGTCAAGCAAACTTTCACGTTCTGTTCACAGTATGTCGTTTGTATTTAATTTATAACACGCTGGCGAATTGTAATATACGAATTGTCAATTGTCAAATAATATTCTGAACTTCTCTGTACTTAGATGCGCCAATTACAGAACTTTTCCGAGCGGAAGTGATATTGGAAATAAAAGTTCTTTGTATTCTATTCTACTTCGTTTACCACAACTGATTCACTCGTCTAATTCGATCTATGCTTTCTCGTCCAGAATGAAAGTTTCGTTCCTAATTTAGATAGAATGAAAGGGCAAAAATGCAAGTCACGAAGAGGAAAATATTATTCAACTGTAATCGTACTGCACAATGGGAGGAAAAAAGGAACCTTTTGGCGCAGCCTACTGATCCTGCGGGAGGCTGGA
Organism: Andrena marginata; assembly: GCA_963932335.1. Classification (NCBI taxonomy): domain Eukaryota; kingdom Metazoa; phylum Arthropoda; class Insecta; order Hymenoptera; family Andrenidae; genus Andrena; species Andrena marginata. The sequence continues at coordinate 4,491,755 of OZ010660.1, forward strand.
TCTACAGGATCAACAGTGCTGCAACTTTAACGTAACGACAGCATTTCTGTTTATCATTTGCCATATCGATGCTACCTCGTGTAAACATGTATGTTTATATTTTCTTTTCCTTCTTTACATACCGCTTCACATCATTATCACGATATGATGATTGGACATTTCATTCGGGGACTGTTCATCGACACTTCCATTTGATATTAGAACATTAAGTTTATGTTACGTGGTCATACTATAATCCATATTTTCACACCGATAAAACGTTACTCTTATAATTTTCGACAATGACGTTACTTAATTACAAACGCCCGTAACTATTGTGCAGCTCGATCATCCTTTCTCGTACGCGTAGAAAAAAGACTGACAAACACATAGTTCCCGCGGCCCTTTCGCGTACGATTTTTATATTTAACACCGAATAAAATTTCATTCTGCGGAAGTAACAGTCGTTCGTCGAAAGCCGTATTCTTTAGAATATTTAACAGTAGTATAAAAATTCTGATTTCAATTTCTAAAACTATGATTTCGAGACTTGTCTTTCAAAAATAAAAGCTTCTTTCCCGTTTTATCTATCGAGTGGTTCGTTTCGGAAAGGAGTAAGAAATCTGTGAGGAACAAGTGGATTTAACAGTCTGATGGAATGCATAATTCAATAGATTTTTCAACTAATCCCGTTCGAACATCGGCGTTCTGCCACGCTTAATAGAATTGACTGAGCAGATAGGACTATGTTAATTACTTTGCAATATATTTTAATATTCTGTTTAAAGCTGTCGTAAAGCACGTTCGTGAGGTCATTCATGAGAGGAAGCAACGTAATTTCAATTTCACTTAGACGCTAGCTTCGCGAAGTGAAGGAAGGAAGAAGCTACACAAAGACTGAGCTACATAATCGATGGAAAGCGCTGATCTCCGGTAGCAAAATAACTTTGGAACTTGATAACATCGATTACTACAAAGGTCGCTTTAAAAGGCGATTCTATAAGAGTACACAGTACAAATGATCCTATTATCAGCCAGCGTTTAGAATCCCAACAGCTGCATAGCTCAGTCTTTCGAATCCATGTGCTTGGTACCTGATCGTTCAAGTAGGCCGTAGTAAAACGAGATACGTAATAAACATTACAGATTGCTCCTGCCCCCTAGAATAACTGTCCAGCAATGTAATTTGTACGTATCATTTGCGTATCATCGCGTAGGACGAGTGTGATTAGTAGAATTCCAGAGTGAAACTTATACACGCGAGAATTCCACGCTCTCGAGTAAAGCGTAGTTGAAGCAAAGCTTTGTAATCCGTTTTGCCCGGTTTTACAACACCTCGAAAGTATTTTGAAGTGGAAACTTATAGGAAACGAAAGGTGAAAATTGATTCTAGATTTCGTAGATATGATTATAATCGACTAGAAATATTTGGCCATGTTTCCCCTTTCAATAGATTGTAATTAATACTTTGCCTTAGCTCGCCGCCCGCTGCAATCTGGAGTCTTGATTTTACTGGCCTTCCTTCGTCGAAGTGGTGGGTCCCGTGGGAGGGGATTTCTCGGCAGATGGTGCGGGTAAAGCCTTGACGATAGCGTGTACTTCTTCCGCCACGGCCATCAGGACGAACTTAAATTGTTGCTTCGTCGCTACCATGTCGGGCCTCTGGTCTCTTATGTGTTCTAGAGTAGAGGCGATATCGATTTCCTTGGCTCCTTTCATCATACGGTTCAAGACCATGTCGATTAAACAGTATGTACCAGTGCGACCGGCACCATCGCTGTAAACAAGTTATTATATCTCATTACGGTTGGCTTCTGCCTGGTACGGAAGCTTGATAATTTAAATAGAAAGCTTGTTTACCTGCAGTGAACGACTATGGGGCACGATCTGCCTTTATACGACTTGTTGATTTTTCTGAAACGATAAGTAACGAGCCTTCAACATCAGGCTTACGGTTTAAGGCGTAAGAGCGGATATGAAATGTTTGAATCAAAGGACGCGCACCTGCGGAATTCCAGGAGAGACTTGGTAGAGTAGGGCACACCATTTTCCGGCCAGGATAAGAAATGGAATTGCGTGACGGTCCGGGTCTCGCCGGTGCGAAGATTCTTGAGGTAGAAAGAGCGCACCAAGTAGTCGTCGCACCAGAAGTGCTCGGACACGAGGTGCACCTCGTAAGTGTGGTACGTTTCCGAGCCTTCCTCCGGCCAGTAGCGATGGCACATGGCTACACCCTCCTCGGTGAGTCTAGTTAACATCACGATCACGACACTGCCCTGCTCCCAAACGAGTTGCCAGAAATCCGCTGTTGTATGCGGCAGAGGTCCTTGGGTGGCGATGTAAGCTGGATTCCGAGGATCGTGATCCGTCTAAGGAAGAAAAGAAGCCATTGGAAAACACTGCCTCCTCATCGTCACCCTTCGTTCCTTTAAAAGCAAGTCACACGGCTCGCCAAGGTGCACAGAAAGCGCATTTGCTAATTCGTGAGTTCCTCTACGATTCTTCAACACTTGCAAAAAAAAATTAGAAACCTGCTTCTACCAGGTCCTGCAATCGAAGCCATTTCGCACGATCAGAGCTATTGCGTATATTAGTGCACACTAGGCGCGATACTTAGACTGGCAATTTCCATATTGCGTGTTCTAAATATGTGGGCGTAACTTCCGGGGTGAATTCGTTGCGCGGTGATTGTAGAAAAAAAAGGTCCGCGTATAGGCTTGCCTTACAAAATATTTGTATTATATTTCTCTGCGTCGAATTCATTTGCCAAGTTACACCCGCATAATATCCTTTCTGCGTGTGCCTCGCAATTGTCATGCTTCGATTCGCAACGATGGAAGAACGTCTACCGAAAGCGTTGTCAAAAGAAAGCATTGCCGCATTGTCAAACTGTTCGAGGGTGCTCGTAAATGCAAATGGTACAAGTTCCGCATGCTCGTCGCGTGACTTACCGACTTCTATTTTCAGTTCCGTTTCAACGAATTTATAGTGAAAACGAGGTACACATATTATTGCAGTCGGCGTTAGTGTGCTCGGAAGTAATTGCGAGAATTCAGATAGCTGCTTACAATAGTGGAGGCGTTAATATAGTCGGAGTTCTTTGCGTTAGCGAGGTCGTTCAGAATCACCCTGGAATGGTCGTAGGGAACCGCCATGCCGAGGCGATTGCAGTTAGCATTCGCCTCGCTTTCGGCGGCTTCGGTGGAACAAGGATCCGCTTCGTACGCGCACAACACCGTCCATTCTTGATCTAATCGGTCCTTGTTTTTTATATGATCCTCCATGTAGCTCTAGAATATTCGTCTTGATTATTATCCCTGTAGAGGAGAGATCGTTCAGAAGAAATAATTTGTGAACGTACGAGAACCATCTGCCCCGTTGATATGTCCATGTTCACTAGAGCTGACTCGTCTCCCCACGACGACGTGCTGGAACGATTCGATGGCTGATTACTAGATTCGCTTTCCCGGCTCAAGCTAGCGATGCGGGGTGACTCTGGCTTGTCCGTCGGCTGTTTCGCCTGCATCCTAGCTCTGCACAGATCCTGGTAGTCCTTGGAAGCTTCTGGATCAGGCGTGGCCAGCCCTGCCAGCTTAGCTCTAGATTTAGCGTGACGCCTAGCGATCAGCAACGTCACTGCTGCTGCTGCGCCAGCGGCTGCACCACCAGCGGCCACCACTGCACCGAACAGGCTTGAATTCATCTCCGGCTCCCTGGTAACCTCCAGCGTGGCAGGTAGTTTAGCCTTCGAACAAGATACCGCGGTTAATCTCTATTCTGCGGAGCAGTCTGAACAAATTCTTCAAATACACTGCTCAAAGCAATTCTTTTATAGAGTTGGATAGAATACTACGTTCGCTTAATGGCATTTCTACGGAGTGTCTAGCTTATGTAGAGTGCAGAGCTTCCAAAGTGTAGGGTACCTTATCGAGTCACGATATTAGCTAAGTAGACGATCCTCTAATTGTTTTGGGCAGTGTATGTCGCAACTTAAATGTCTTTGTAGTTTCATGCTTTAAGTATGGTTTTAAGATGAACCTTGTCACCTATGCCTGCACGGACCACCTCTGCGCCCAGCGTTTCCTGTAACTTGCCTCGTATATCATCTAAGACCGAAATATAATCGACAGATTAATTATTATCGTTCGTATGCACGCAGAGGGCTCGCACACACCTATTTTGTCAACGACGTCGCTGGAATTGTAATTCTTATTATTTCTGGCTACTTTGAAAGTCACTTCAGCTCTGCCGACACGGATGTCTGTCAACGCTCCAGGTGTTAGCCCCAGCAATTTCCCCACCTGTAGAATTCAACGGGCTGCTTTTTATCTGCGCCTCTGCGTAGCTGCTTCTAAGGAGAGTTTTATTACTGCACCTCTTTGACGACGTGCTCGCCCTCGGACCACGTATGGAAGGGCTGCTCAAACTCCACGTACACGTGATCCAAGTCCACATTGTTATACGACTTTGGATCCTCCGGCTCGTGTCCAGTCGCCGCTTCCTTCTTCACTAACGGAGCTAGTAACACCTCGTTCTACAAGGTAGCGTTCAAGCGATCACATTATCCAATTATTTATTTCACTTTCTACCATTCTTACTCACATCTTGCTCGGTTTCGAACGAGTCCGATTCATTTTTATCCTGCAGAGCTGTAAAGGTATTTGTTCGTATTTAGATGAATTCATTAAGTAACGATTGAAAATTCTTTCGAGTACTTAGACCAGCGATGAGCGGCCCGCAAATTAAATTCACCCCATAGATTAAAATTTTCTGATTAGTATATTTAAGAGGAGGTTCCGGTCTGAAAATCGATTTTCTTTTTATTTCATTTCTCGAAACAGTGTTCCCAAAATCGGTGGGACCTGTATCTCCAAAAGTTATTATCCGATTCGACTGAAGCTTTTTTTATTTTGAAGAATATACTTCTGGCTAGGGGGGAAACCAGAGAAAATTACAAAAAATTGAAGATTTATCATTTTTAAAGACGTTGAAAGGACGAAAGATATAGGGGGAAAGTGATTTCAGACTTCAAGTGTCGTTATTTTCTAAAAACAATGTAATTTTTGTAATTTTTTCTGGTTTCCCCTTTAGCCAGAAGTATATTCTTCAAAATAAGAAAAGTTTCAGTGGAATGTTATAAGAACTTTTGGAGATACAGGTCCCACCGATTTGAATGAATTTTTTTATGCCTCGACTTTAACGACTCTCCAGTGCCGTCTGTAATGATTAATTATAAAACAAAAAATATATTTCCATAATTTAAGACATCCTTAATACAATGCAAAAACTCCCATTAAATTATATACAGTAGTTTTCCTTTAATTAATTCCTAAAGATCACCTATTTTTATGGGCCGAAGGTTGCTCATCACTGCAGTACAGACACTTACTAGACGCTAATGGAGTTTTAAACGCGTAATTATTCGTCGAGAAAGGGGGGCCTGGTTTCTTCACGTCCAAACGTTCTCTCCTCTTAAAACCCGCCACTTCCCGCCTCCACAGAAGTTCATTCAAGTCATCGTCCAACAGAGTGTCGTACGCGTTTTCTACTAATAAAACTCATCTTTATATCCCGAATACTCACGAACAAGTTCCTATCAGTTATCTAAATTATTACCGTCCGTATCTCCGTTAGATTTGTCGTCGACAGCTTGCACGAGACCACCTTCAGTGTATATGGCGTTCTCCACCGACGAAGTATCCTTCCGAGGCAATTCGCCCTCATCATTAAAGTCCTCGTAGTCCTCGTTCTCATAGTCGTCGCTCTTAGAATTACGTTTCACGTTCTCCAATAGAAATTCGCCCGTGCTCGAGAGCTCCGACAATTTCCTCGGGTGCTTGTACTTCCTGGAGAACGCCTTCTCGTATTCCACGTCCAAGTCGTCTCCCCTTTGCTCCTGCTTGGAGTAACGATCCGGAGGCTTGTCGTTCACTAGAAACTCCAGCTCCTCGACAGGCATACTGTCCATGGCGTTCGGATCTCTGTCCTCGGTGAACTGTTCCGACAGCTCCTCCTCGTCCAGAGCATTCTTTAACGACGCGATCGCGTCGTCGTTGTAATCTCTGGCGCTGTAGGGCTGTCGCCTGGTCCGGTAGAGCCTCTCGTCGATCCCGTCGATGGCCAGGGGCTCGTTCCGAGGCTCGCCTTCCGGGTCATCGTAGTTCTCCTCGCTGGCCAAAGAGTCGTACTCGTAAGAGCCGAGAGGGTACCTCGATCTGTAGAATGTAGAGGCGGGGCCTCTGGGTTGCTCCTTGTAAGGCGACCTTGGGGCTTCGTCCTCGTAGAGCGTGCCGCGGAGGTATTCGCTAGGGGTTCCGGGTGGGTAGAACAATTCGTTGGCGAACTGGCCGCCGGAATTGCCATTGTTCGGCGTGAATTTCACTATGGCTATAGCGGGTACCTTTGAGCAGGAAGGGTATCAATCAATAGGCAGTAGCTTATCGGCAAAGTTGGGCAAAATCTAATCTAATTGTAACTTGCAAACTACGATTAAAATGTAATTGTGTAGCAGAGTTGGGGCAAAATGTAATGTAATTACAAATTACGATTAAAATGTAATTGCGAAGTTGATTACATATTATGTTCTGTAATCGTTAATTTAGGTAGTTGACGACAATTTTCTCAACCACCTAAATTAACGATTACAGAAAATAATGTCTAATCAACCGCACAATTACATTTTAATCGTGATTTGTAATTAGATTACATTTTGCCGAACTCTGCTTATGGGTTACCGTGGTTAACATCAGTTCTAAGCTCTGGATCGCTTACCCTGGCCTGCTCAATTTCATTGTCGCTCTCCAAACGTACCCGTTGCCTCAGATGCTGGCAGAGCCTGAGGTCGTAATTCTCCCTGAAAGAAATAGATGAGTCAGATTCTTTGTGATATCATTCTAGAAAATCGGACTACGATCTCGCCATACCCGTGGCGCAAATTGTGTAAAGACGTTTGCATGATGCATTGAGTGTAAGGGTGGGTCCATTTGTAGCCATCCGCTTGTAGCCTCTCCAGTTGCAGTCTCAACAGTTCCAGCTCGTCCACGTCGAAATTGTACCTGTCGGAATAAGAGGAATATCGTAAACCCTCTTTCAGAAATTAATACTTCGTCGTGCGAATGGGGAGGCGGAGTTGAAGGTCGAGAATTAACTGTACACGGAAAGTCAATTACTGCCTTCAAATTTAACGCGAACTGTTGTGCCTCGGGGAGTAAAATAACTTTACGCTGGCGATGAACGAGGAGGAAGTAGTACAGCCCACTTTATGATCAGGCAATAAAACGGGGAAACTGCTCGCCCTGACGCGTGGCATCGATTACAAGTACTTATCATTTTTAGGGCATACTTATACACGTGATAGCCGAGCGTACAAAGCGTAATTATTTATAAGTTAATTGTGAAACGTATAAATCGCAGCTACCGTTGCTAGTAACGACTATAATAGTATCTCGATCTTGGATAATCTTAACTAAATATTCAACTTGGAGTCACAATAGAATTCCCTTACGTTCGTAACTATTAATAGACATTAGTAAATTGTGAAACGGTGCCATCAGTCCTTAGCGTCTGATCATATAAGGGCGTGACTACTTGCGCCCGCTGACGGCGTACGATTAAGCGTCGAGCGTTCCACTCGCTGAAATCAGCGAAAGTGGAACTGCAGCCTGAGGGGAAGTTGAGTGATTCTATTTGACTCGATGCACGTGTCAGTGACGCCGCGGGGAACTGATTTAGTGGCAAACATCAGGTGGAAATATTTAAAAGAATATTCATTAAGGTGAGACCAGTCTTCTTCTTAATAATTGATACACACTTCGCGAATGGACATTCTATACTCACTGATGGTAATCCTCGTCGTTCAGGTCGATGTAAAGTGGCAAACATCTGCCGAATGCCAGGTCTAAAACGATAGAAAGAGATATTCATTTCATCTGCCTTAAACTCTCCGAGATATTTTAATTACGAAAGGGGTGTCATGCGTTACCATTGTAGCAAGTTTCTGTCCGAGGATTGCAGAGGCTTTTGCTGAACAGGCACCCTAAGAGTGTAAACGTAAACTATATTTAAAAATCGCCCATAGGGAATTCATCAGAATTCATTAGCCACGCATGTTTCTTTTATTAATTCCCCCAAACGTTAAGTTCCTTCTCAGGCGCCACACTAGAAAGGCCCCGTGAGATATTCTCTGTGATCTCAGCGATGTTAAATTCACTTGCCAATGAAAATTAAATTAGACGCAGGTGTGACTGAAATACTCCTCCCCGATAGAACCAAAGATTTCACGGTCGCCGGACGATCCCACAAAATCTTGGAATCTCTTTCCAATTAGCTGATGCGGCCTGCGAGCTAATTTTCGGAACGCCCCCGCTCGGATCGGGAATTGAAATTACGTAATGTTGAATATAGGACGACCGGGCCTCGCCGTTCGTTTTGTTCGCGAGGGATTGACGCAAAGCGTGTCTGCGTCATGATTTTCACGGCCCGATTCTCGCGAGCACGTTTTCCATGGTTGCCTCGCCGGGATCGCAATACGTTCACTAATTAGAAATAGCGGCCGCTTTCCTACTCCCGTTTCCCCGACGCGAGCGTCGCTTAATCCTTAATAAGGGTTCGAAGATCGAGCAGCCAGGCGGAGGGCTTCGTTTGCGGATGTACCGCGTGTACACCTCTCATAAATCTCCGATCACCCTCTTGGGAACAGATGAAAATCTCTTGTAAAACTCATTCCGTATGCTCGTTTAAGGGGGGAAGCCACTGTGAATTTCTTTTCCGCCGAGTTTTACTCTAACTATACCCGCACAATTTCAAAGTGGATTTTGAAAAATTCTGGGAGCCCCGGAAGGTTTTGTGTCGGTAGCGCAATGCTCAGAATCGTAAGAACAATAACTTGGTGTCGATTGCCCGAAAAGTTTATGTCGAAGGATCCAAATGTATGCATAAGAGGGATTATGAGCTTATGTACTGTTTACAACTAGGCAGAGAATCAGTGGAGTTGCGGAAACTAACTTCTGTCAAAACCGATTATCTCGAAACGGCATTTTTCAAACGGGCGGATTAATAGCTCGGTCAATTTTTATCGGATTCACTTGAAATTTTCAGGGAATATTCGTAATAAAATTATCTTCAGTTAGGCGTAGAAGTTTTTCGATCGACTAATTCATCTAATCGTGAAAACTAATTCAGAAAGAAATCTAATTGAAAAAACCTGCTGATTTTTCATAATTTTTCTTTCAATGTTCGCCGTTTCTTCAAAAATGATTATCTTTTTAAATATACATGCTTAACCGAAGCTATTCTAATATAGTTCAAGAAAACCTTCGAATTTTTCAATTCCGAGCGAATGTTGGAAAGTTACGCGACCGCCGGTTTTGCAAATTTTTTTCAGACCCCAACGTTATCGCATGTTGTGCCGTAATACCCAAATTTTCTTCCGATCTAGAAGCATAAAATATTACTTAAATATACGTATTTTCAGTTGGTAATTAAGATTTCTCGCAAAAGCTTACACTTCATTATAAAGGAATGCCTTAAAAATAGCTTTTCTTTTCGACGCGTCACAGTGGCTTCCCCCTAAAACAGGATTTGCAGTGTAGAGAATCTTCGCTTTAACTCGCTAATTATCAAATATCAATGATCGGCACGTGTGGACAGAGGGAAGTAGTAGGCGTTGCAAGATTCTAACGAGTGGCGTGAAACTCGAGCACCCCGCCGTGCAAATAATTTTCGAACACCTCACCGAAGTAGCGGTTGGAGTTTAAATTTCCTCTTCTGACAAAATCGAATTACAGCGACGGAAGACGGTGTTTCATTTCCTTTGGCCTTCGCTTGGCCGTCGAGCATCTTTGAAAGCGTCGCCGCGCGAGCTACGGGGTGCGAGATCCTCTGTTCCCAGGGATTCGTGAGCCAAGAAAGAAACGGAAGGATAGGAGCGAAGTGGCAGGGATTAACGAAGAAAGACGAGGCTCGGCGAGAAGAATGTAGCAAGTGTCCGTCCTACAGCCGGGTAAAGGAAGAGCTGAAGAGACACCTGAATGGGCGAGGGCGGTAGGCGGGAGAGGAACCAGGACAGAAAGAGTGGAGGTGAGTTTTGCAAAGGCGGTGGCAGCGTGGGATGTACGGCTCGATAATCGTCGAGTGGGCAGCGGGTGAATATCGAGCACGCAGAGTTCCACGCCGCCTCTGTCTCTCCGTTCCCCGAAGAAACGTGGAATTTCGAAGGTCGCCGCGCAATAATGGCCGAGTTTAATCTGGACCCGTAAGGGCTGCCGGCAGGCCGGGCTGCATGGGTCGCGAGGGGCGATGGTGAAACCCGAGTTACGAGGTGGGACGTCTCGTCCTAAGGGCAGACCGAAGGCGTCGGGGGAGGACTGATAGGAAATCGATCCGCTGACTTTGAATTTTCAATGGACATACGGGGAAAAGCGACGTCGGATTAACGATTGCCGCTCGACGTCTACTCTCATCTTTCTCTCCACTGGCGGCAGCCAAGATTGCCTGGAGTGCGCGTGTCGCCTCAATAAAAAACGGGCGAGGAGACCTCTTCAAACTTTCCTTGCTAATATTCGCGACGTACAGTTTGCGTAGCCTACTTCACCGCCCCTGCCGCGCACGGTTGATTAAGTGAAACTTCAACGGCAAATGGAGTAATCGGCGTTGTTCTCCCAGCTGTTACTTCCCACGCGAATGAAAGTTGAACGAATGGAAATTTATATGGAGCTTCCCCATCGTTTCCACGGCTTTTATGGGGCGATCGCGGGGCAGATCGACCGCTTTTAGATTATCTGCCCACTGGCTAACCGTGGTGCGCATTTTTTCTTCGGGATTATTGGCAACCGATCGTGCAACGATTTTACGATATTTGCCTGGCAACAGGTAATGCTTTGGCGACGATGCTTTGACATTTCGATAGGAGAGACTCACGAAGTTTATTGGCTATGGAGATGAATTAAGTGTACTCTTCGCGGGCGCGGAAAAATTGTGCCCAATTAATTATTTTGAGTGGCTGCAGTATATTGACTGTACAAAGGTAGCATAATAATTAGTCTTGTTTATTGAAGGCTTGAATGAACGAGTTCGGGAAATATTTATTTACTGTCTCTGATTTATATTATTAATTTGAATTTTAAGCAAAAATGCTTAAATTTTTTTATGCGACGGGAAGACTTTATAGAATTTTATCATTTATTTTCAAAGTATAATTTTAAAAATAAATTATTTTATTGGGAGGGTGTATAAATTTATTTAACTTTAAAAAAATTATCCAATTGTTTCTGTGTGAAATAGATAGTTAACTATAAATTATTAGATTTAATTCTCCTTATTATAAATTATTGCATTACAACGCAACGTAAATTTAGATGAATGTTTAAAGACTTCTTTCTGTGGGGCCATTTGAAGGCAAATATTTACGTGGATAACCCACAAACTTTTCAACATTTAAAGGAGCATAGTGAACGCGAAATCGAAAATCTGGGCCCACAAATTCTTCACAATTCCATGGAAAAGGCAATAAGAAGGTTTCGACTTTGTATCAATTCGAGTGGCGGTCATTTGTTGCATATTACCTTTGGAACTTGATGTCACGAAATTGATAAATCTCAATAAATCGTAACACAAAAAAATGAAAATGAAAGCTTGAAATTTAAAAATAAAAAATGGAAATAATAGAATAAGAAAATCGGATGATGACTTTTTCGCCACCTTTTACTATTCGCTCGGGGAACGGCGAATTTACTTATTCCGCGAACGCGTTAATCGATAATTGCGCTTTGCACGCGCGTGCAAAGGAAGGCGAGACAGCTGGTGGAAGCGTGAATAGTCTCGGAGGGAAATTTGCATGAGCAACAAGAACGGTCACGAATTTACTTTCGTCGAAGAAAAGGACACCAAAGCTCGACTCGAGACTCTCGCTGTAATTTATTCATAAAACAAAGAGGATCTAAATAATAACTACCAGCTCGAATTAAAATAAACTAAATTCAATTGATATTCCTCGCGAGAGGTATTCTTCGTTTCAACGACCGAGAGATCAATCCGTCTGCACAATGCTACCCGATCTTCCTTTGTAAATCCTCGCCGGGGAGGATTTCAGTGAGCGTGACTGGATGAGAAACGTGTTGACCGGAAGGAACGGAGTCCTGGCGGAGGGGGTTATAAGCCGATAGAGAACGAAATGGTCTTTAATCGCTCGCGACGGCTCCTAGAGATATGAAATCAGCGAGGAATTTAATTTCTCAGCTCCACGTTTTCACTTCCACGCAGGCTGGCGCTGCGCTGTAATATCGAGCAGTCGACGACACGGACGAATGGAAGAATTACGTGTCCGGTGTACTCATCTGTTATAATTTCATTCGAAAGTGTACCTCAGCTTTTCCTCCACAAAGATGCCGACGTTGTTCAGGCAACGTTTCAATTTTATTAAAAAAAAAAAAGGCTTCTTATTCTAGGTTCCAAGGATATCGGAGGACCTATAAAAGAGCTCCTTTTGTGCCCGCGGCGGAATGATCGTACTCACCGACATCACCGTCGCCCAGAATAACGTGATGGAGGAGGAAGAGCACCAGCAGCTCCGAGCCTCCGCGCCACCACCGTTTACGGCCCATAGATGTTCCTGCAATTGCGTATCTAATTTACGTCTCTTACCGATAAAGCCCCCATTTCCTTTCGACCAGATCGCAATCACCCGGCTTCGCGCGGAAGAAAGGAAACTGGAGCGGCCGGGGGAGACGCGGAAAGTCCACGGGCGTCCGTGAAAAGTTGTGTCGCGCGATAGGAAATTATAGTTTCTACCCGGTAAACTTTACTTCGTAACGCAAAGTTTATTGTCGATCCCGCGGGGTATTTTCAATTATTGCAGAAGTTTGTTCTTTACGGGCTCCGAAGAAGATGGGTAGAAGGGTGGGAGAGTTCAAAGGATTGTCTTTGAAGGTAGAAGATGACGTTATCTTCTGGTATTTATGTACCTTTAAGTGTAATTAATTTAAGCAACTTACTGTCTCCTGTTATTCAAGGATCGTCTCCCCGATTGATATATAAATATATACGCGGTTGAGTGTTTACTTCGATAATATTCTTACGTAATCACCCTGTAGTGTACCTTTCGTGCTCGCTAATTGGCTCATTCCACTGAATTGCGCCGAGACGCAATTACTCGCAGCGACTTACAAAGATCGAAATCCCAGAAACGTTACAGTTTTATAACTCTATTATTATTGTAAGATATCGTGACATACTTGTGACGTGAATTCATAAACATACGCAGCAACAGCTGAAGCATATTCTTATCTAAATTTATTTTAAAATTATAATCGCGTGTCGCCTGCCTGTAAAATTCGAATTCGTGACGATTAGGCGCGAGCCGTTTAAGAGAACCTTTTCATTAAACGCCTTGCGAGCGTAATTCGGCGGTACTTCTGCTGTTTCCAGCAAAGGTAAAGCGTTAATTTCCCGCGACATACTCCCGAGAATAACTCGCGCTGTTATTCAATCACCCCTATGGATGGTGCTACGGACACGGGGTCGCTTTAAAGGGCGCGGTACAGGGCACCTTTGCGTAACGCCGCAAGCCCCTGGGCTCACGCAACCGTTCGTACGCGTACGTCCGGCCGGCTGACACGCAAAAGCGAGACAAGTTACCACCCCTCTATCTGAAAGCCGCTTATCGAAGCCCGACGATCTTCTACCTAATCCCAACCATTTCCAGTACTCTCGCAGCTTCCACTAATTACTATAATTGCTCATGAACTCCGATAAAAGGACACTCCTCCCCTTCGGGCGGCCCTGGCTTCCGATAATTTCGTTACTCGCGCGCCCATCAGTGGGAATTGAATAGAGTAAACAGAAGGAAGAGAGTAACACGAAATTACGTATAATACCTAAGCGATTCCCGCTGCAATGCAATCGTAGGTAACGTTACTTCCCCTCCCTTTTGCACGGTAACTGTTCGATCGAGAAACGACCGAGCACGTCCACTCGCACAATGGAGATTCGAAGCATCAGGTTGTAGTCACGTTCTTCCTCTCCCCCCACCCCAACCCCGGGAACCCTGCGTGGCGCTTCGTAGCGGCGGCTCCTCTGGACGTAAGTGCCCGTTCTTGCTTACCTGGGCGTGACGCGTCTCGATCCTCTTCGATCTCTCAGTACATCCTGCTCCTCGGTCGCTCGGGCCCCGAGTGTCTCTGGATCCGCTGGTGGGTAACGATGATCGTTGTCGTCGGAATTGGACGGCACCTTAGACCATTTCCCTCCGCACACGTCCTGTTGGGCTGCAGCAGTGCCACCGACTGAGTAGTCTTCCATCGGGGAACACTGAGGAGGGCATGCGTTGGCTCTGGAATCGATTGCACCGCGCACATGCCGGGTGCCAGGCGACCGAGGATGGGAATAGCGATGGGACCAATACCCTCGTGATACCGGGACCTTGAAAACACGTCGCTTCCCCGGGACAGGATCTGAACTGTAAATCGCCATGCGAATATGGGGATCTGGGTACAGCTGAGTGGCTTCACAGGAGCGGTAGGAAATCAGGATGTAGGTGTACTGTAGCGGTGGTATAGTATGCGGGAAGAAAGTAATTGGGGTATGGTAGCGTAGCAGAGCGTGGTATAGTATTGTATGATAAGTTGCGTGATAACGAGTGAGGGTACTAAATTGACGAGTAAGACAGTACAGTTGTGTAGTAGTAATATGCGATATAAACAGTGGCGGATTTAAGGAAAAAGGCCCAGATGGCAAACGTCCTGGGACACCCTGTATAGATAACAGAATTACAAATAAGTACGCGCGTGCGGTACGGAAATACACTGATTATTAGGTATAGTTCTGTAGTAATATAAGACTTTTTGGCGGGGAGGATGGAAAATTCTGCGTAGGGACTATAGTTCTCACAGTCATAGGATTTCCGCGAATGTTACTTCCTTCGGGGACATGCTATTTTAACGCGTGGCATTGTTTGAACGCGGGAGTTCGCCCCATCGAAATTCACAAGAATGGGATCGATCCCATCGCTAGAGGGGAATGGGAAAGAAGCGGGTAGGGAAAGAAATAATACTATCTACAATAATAGAGACACCCAGAGCTCCTCTCGTGACGCCCCACTATCAATAGGCAGATATTATTCCATACCTTATCTCGAACAGCTTAAGGACACTGATCCCAGGCCCGATTTATAAAGCTTTCTTCTTTTTCCCCCCTATCTTTTTCATTTTCGAAGTAATGTCGATCTGCGGTTGTGTTCGTAAGCCAACGCCTGCGCATTTGTCTCTCCATTCTTGCGACGATTACCCTACTCCTCTTTCGAGCACCTGTTGTTCGCTAGCTATACATTCCCCTCACAATAGCCGAGTATCGTGCTCCGCATGGCTTCTTTAATTTGGAAATCTGATGGGAAAATATTGACTAAGGTGGAAATAATAACCTAGCCATTGATATTCGACTAAGTTTTTTTTAGCGAAATATAAGTTTCTGTCAATTGAGACAGTGAGAGCAAAAACGGACTAACCCACATTTTTGTCGAAATTGAGTTAATGGTAGTAATGTATTCCAATTGACTCTACTAATCATATAAACTAGGAAAAAAAAAATTTTTCAATGTGGGTGAGTCCGTTTTTGCTCTCACTGCTTCCATTTGTGATCATCGTTTCTTCATATCGCGGACGAAGCATAGGACAGGACAGACGTGAAGTATTATATCTTATGGGAGTCCGTGTCACACGAAGTGAAATACCGACTTCGTGAGAAATCAAATGGTTCTAACTTGCAACCTACATTTAAGAACGATGACACTGGGAACAAAGATAACGCGATCACCGAAGTCGGTAAAATTGTAACCGCTAGTATACTGCATTCCACTTTAGAGTAGACTCGTTCTGTGCAAGGATATACCGTTGATTGGTAGGAAATCGGCAGGGAAAGTGCTACGACCAATCGCGTGCGTCAAATCTGTGGGAGCTGCGCAGATCGGTAGAAGCGTAGATCTACTCTTATATAGAATGGAGGATAGGATTGCGATTGAATTCCACTCTGCGATTTAGACGCACGTGGAACTCGCTTTTTTCCTACTTAAATACCATATAATAAGTATGTGTAGAATTTTTAAACAAAAATGTAGTAATAACGCGGGAATATTTGTAGGAGATTCTGTTTTATTTACAAATTATTGTTTACAATTTCAAATTATTCATGCAGTCGATAAAATTTGTCATCTTTCTAATCGTACTGTTTTTATACAAGGTCTGCCATATCTGCGTTTGGCCTCTTGGAGAAAAGCATTTTCCATTTGTCTGACGATTTCGTTAAAAAATAAATTCGATAAATGGGAATGGATTACGGATTTGAATTCAAATGATAATGAAAAATCGATAACGCACGTTTGCGCGTTATTCTTTAACCCCGGACTGAAAAGCCACAGCGTGTTCAAATGATTAAACAATTTACCATCTGTGCACTCAGCCTTCACTAAACGTGGTTTTATCGTAGTTACTTTAGAGGTGTAACTTTCATTTATAGGCGGAAATCCTATTACTAGTTTGGCTTTCTGGATGTCGTCGGTTTTGGAAAAAACATGGGACGTTTTACAAAATGGCACGAAATGTTTATAATTTTTCACGTCCGCTACAACGTCGTATATCTGGTCCATTGAAAACCTGTGTATAAGAAGAATTCCCAACAATCTCTTTTTTATAATAAGAGATCCAATCGTCAACTTCGTAGAACTCACCCTATCAACTTACGACCCTCGTATTCTTTCGTTTTCGAAGTTTCCGCCGTGTACATTCGTTCGATACATTGCTTTTTACAATTACTCTCTTTCTGAAGTATAACACTTTCGAGTAATAAAATACGCCTGAAAATAATATTATTTCTTTCCATCTAAAGTCCAGTTAAACAATTTTTTCATTCACTATGACTGAAATAAATGATTTTAATGAGAAGTTACGAATGTTCAGTTGGAAACGCACCTTTATGTTTCAGTGAATTTGCAAACTCTCATTCCAATGATTATAATGGGTAACAGGTAACGGCATTTGTTCGTAAGATTCAAGAGTTATGATAAAATGAGAAATAAAAAATATATAAAGGGCGGAAATCATTACTCTTTTCTTTACTCGAGGTACAAAGGCGTAGAGGCGTGGATAAAAAAAATAAAAAATTCGTGCGAGCTAGGTTATACACATTTTCTTTTGCAGTTCTCGCGCCCGTAATTTTTTGTCACTATGATTACACACATTTAATCTAACCTACATGCTTCCTCGTTAAGAAACTCCCAAGCTAAATGAATTACACATTCTGTAAAGTGATGTGAAACCACGAAAATACTAGAAACATAACCTATATATACACATACAGAGCACTCAACGAACAGCAGACGATTACAGATCCTGATAATATTAAAAACATTACCTATACATGATGGCATATAAACTGGTTACGCTTTACAACTATTCGATATTAATAAAATTTACACACGTATAAACTATAACTTCAAATACAAATGCATGGCCTCAAACGCTATCTACTTTCAGAACTGCACTTCATTGTTTACGCGTTTCCGCACTACTGAGCATTTTTCTCACTCAGAATGGATTTTATAATATTTATACCCGAGCATGTATAAATACACGCGGAACTGCATCGAAGATAAAACTATGCAGATGTATATACACCCTATATATATATGCTATAAGCACGTGTGAGCTGCACGGGCTGCAAGTGGATTTAAAAATAATACGACATTCTTATAATTACGCATCGAACGGTAATCTGCAACGGGTCTGTCCGAGACATTGCTTCCGCGCACTGAAACAAAGCTTCTGTTCTTTTTTATTAACTAATAAATTATATAACTCTGTCATTCCCCAATTCGGTTACATTTTTATTAGACGACAGAATTCTGTCCCCGAACAGCAAGCTTCGCATTTACGTATGCGCAATCCCGTCGGAGAGAATCGCAGAGAATAGAATTATCGACGTTCAAGCGAAATTTGACAAATTGTCTCGCGTCCACGTAGTTCTACGTCAGTAAGCCAGCCGGCAAGGTTGGTACACCCTCACGCGCAAGGGTTACATAACACAGGCACCGCAAACGTCTCGCCGATTCGTTTCATTTTTTTCAAAAATGGCTGGCATCGCACCGCAGACTTGTAGAAATGTGTTTCGACAAGTGAGTACTCGTGGCACGTTACCGTTCGACGACAGAGCGATCCCTTCGCCGTCATATGTTCTTACCATTGTCGCAACGCGTTGTGCAAAAGTTGATAACCAAACCTAACTTCAATGCGCCCTGTTCTTAACGTCAGATCCATTGTTTTCTTCGTTCGGACTGCTAGAATGTACTTCGATAAACTCCAATTCAGCACCAGCGTTAATTATTGTTTCCGCGTAGAGTAGTTATTTGTTGACCCACGCAACAACGTAAGTCCACCGAAAGTAAGCGATTATAATTATATAAGTTGAGTTTCCTACTTTACTTGGCAGGGATTTAACGAAAGAATATCTTTTATTCGGCTCGATACTATATATTTCCTTTACTGTTAATAATTTTAGCACTGTTACAATAGCTTTTATGCACCGATAGAGTTAATGTTACATGATTGTATCTCGCTAAATATCCGACCGACTTTAGTCCTTTAAAATGAATTTCTTTTCGCGAATGGTTCGCACGTCCCAATTAATCCTGCTCAAGGAAACCTCTATCTGTATAATTGTAAATGCAGGTCAGAGGTCTGCGCACCTCGGCTAGCCAAAATGCTGAGGCCAGGCTGAAGACGTTCTCGATTTACCGTTGGAATCCAGACAAGCCCGATGAAAAGCCGTACATGCAAGAGTACAAAGTGGACTTGAACACGTAAGTTTAGCGAAGAAATTTTGTATTTCCTTTCACACCTCCGGAATTTGGAACAAATGGGATTTCAGCTGCGGTCCTATGGTCTTGGATGCGCTGATTAAAATTAAGAACGAGATGGATCCAACTTTGACTTTCCGTCGGTCTTGCCGTGAAGGCATTTGTGGTTCCTGTGCTATGAACATCGGTGGTACGAACACATTAGCGTGTATCAGGTATTTAATAAGCGTCCATACCAAATGCTTCTCAGTTGTAAGAGAAATTAGTTCTAGAACACAAACTGTATCTACGATTGTTTCAGCAAAATTGATACCAATGTAAGTTCGTCTAGCAAGATCTATCCTTTACCGCACATGTATATAGTGAAGGACTTGGTCCCGGATCTGACGAATTTCTACAACCAATATAAGAGCATACAACCGTGGCTGCAACGCGGCGATGGTAAAAAAGCTGGATCCAAGCAGTACTTACAAAGCGTCGAAGACCGAAAGAAATTGGTAACTTACTAATGTACCTATTATGTCGCTATAACGAAACGTTAGGATTCTCAACTTTGCTGACTGTAGTTTATAATTTGCTCTTGACGTAGGATGGTCTCTACGAATGCATCTTGTGCGCATGCTGCAGTACCTCCTGCCCGTCGTATTGGTGGAACGGCGACAAGTACTTAGGGCCTGCCGTTCTTATGCAGGCTTACAGATGGATCATTGACTCGCGGGACAACAAAGCAGCGGAGCGTCTCGAGAAACTGAGAGACCCGTATTCAGTGTTTCGTTGCCACACTATTATGAATTGCACTCGCACCTGTCCAAAGGTAAGTCTTGGAATAATAAGGTGAATAATCATATCGACTTGAAATTAAATGTCTCCCCCTAAACAGGGTCTGAATCCTGGGAAAGCTATCGCAGAAATAAAGAAACTGTTAGCTAACATTAGTGAGAAACAGAAACCGGGTCTCGGCGCTACTGCATAATTAAGTAGGAAAAGAAATTAGTCAACCATGTGTATTTTTTGCTTCAATACGGTTACGTATGTATGTACGTTTTGGTGAATAAAAATGCGTAACCAACCCACTAATAGTATTTGGTGAAACAGCATCTGCTGAAACCAAAGAATTTTTTCTATGAAATAAATTATATATATTTCAATTATTTATAACGTCTTTCACTGTAAATAAGTCTCGATACCTTGGTTATAGGCGTGTAGTTGTATTTATATTGGAACAATTTATGTTATGTACATTCATACACGAAAGTGGAACGTAACATGTTAAACCTCGATTAATAAATGCAACGTGATGTATTCGATATCTTATACGAAATACTTTATACCTTCACGATAATGTATTATTACTGATATGAAATCGTCGAAAGATTTAATAATTTTCCAATGAGCAAAATTGTATCCTCGGATATGTATCTTTACCCTTTCTTTTATACTGGAAACAAATATACGCTACTTCCTCTGATATTTATCGAATGGAATTGATATCCAAGATCATCAAAAATATACGATCGTATTATTACTAGAGATTCGTGCGTTAGATATGTCGGAGAACAAGTAGTAATACTTTGAATACTACAATTATTGCACGTAGATTGCAAAGGTTGCATGATATGCATAATCGAACACTATCTACGTATTGTTTAAAACTTTTAAAGATTACGTGTAGCGCAACGGGATCTAGGGCTCCGCGGCCATTCTACTTCTTGCCGTTTCCCTCGACCGATTGTGCACCTCCGCCGTTCGCAGCGTTATACCGAATATGTCTTCGTGATAACGATTTTCGTCCTGCAAAGGAACAAGTCTCATACACGGCCCCAATAAATTATTTCATCGCGGTCTTGTAAGTGACTTACCCGCAGCGACAGCATATACGCCTCGACTTGCTTATCCGCCAGTTCGCCGTGAGTCTGTATAATCTGTTTCAAAGTCTGATAAACATTTTCCGCCATCGTGCAATCGCCGCAAACGTAAAAATGACCTCCTTCGTACACCAGCATGTTGTAAATTTGTGGAGCTTCTGCTTGAATTAAATCTTGTACGTACGTCTGCGAAGTAAAGGTAATTAAGCAAGGGAAAAGATCGTTCCTCGAGCGTTTGATGAACGCAGATTTTTATAAGCGAATCAATCGCATTCTAAATGCGAAACCTTTTTCAATCCGGGTTCTCGAGAAAGGGCCAGGAAGACCTTGTCTAAGACTCCAGCTTTTACCATCTCTTCTTTCTCTTGCCTGTAGAGATCCAAGTTCCTTTGACGGCAACCAAAGAACTGCCATACCTTCCCGTACTCGAGCTCTGTAAAATTTCAATTTCGTATTTTTCTTTATTAAGACCATACCGTTGAATGAAACGTATGGTACCTGGATGAGACTTCATTTCTGCAAGTCGATGGTGCCAGAAGCCGCGGAACGGTGCTATTCCTGTGCCTGGCCCAACAAGTATCATAGGCGCTTCCGGTTCAGGCGGCATATAAAAATTAGGCGCACTACATATAAAGAAGGACAATATATCTCGCGTACAATGCAACATGGAACGATAGAAATAGCTGGTACGCGTGGACTTGCCTGCGTACGAACACGTAGAGAGGTTCTCCGTCCGATATCTCGCGCAGATAATTAGAACAAACTCCGTAGTGAACTGGTCCAGAGCCACCTGACACATTTCGCTCGCAAATAACTTTCTCCCTGAACAAACTGTACTGCAGAGAAGTGTTAAAACCGAGTACCTTGCGTTTTGTATTGTACAACCGCGACAGTGAGATGTATTTGTCCCTGGTGTATATCGGGGGAGGAAGAGATACTGTAGAATCTCGGTTGCAAAGGGGTCAAATGAAGCAGTAGCAACGGCGCGAAAGGCTTCACAGATGGGAATTCATCTAGTACTTCTACCAGGTTTGGAAACTTCCAGTGTCTCCAGTCTTCATAGGCTGCCGGATCCTGTTAGAATCCAAGTTCCTTAATGATTTTTACAACCTTGAAGATCTATTCGCTTACTGAATAGTAGCAAGACATTTACAGAAGCTAGAAGATTAAGTTGTGCCTGTTCTTTTGAATTGGTCGCTACCGCAGCGAAGTATCTGAGGAGGTTCGGTGTCGGTGGTGTTGTGATATCTAAGAATCTGGTTAGTAGCATTCTCACGGAGTTAGGCAAATACCTATCATGAGCCACCCACGTTTTTAAAATACCTATTTAACAATTTAGAAGAATTAGAATCACCGAGGAATAGCAATTTGGTATTTCTAATCCTATTCGTGCAAACCATTAGGCGTGTGAGACTGCTTCTGCATTTGCAGTTCGATCGGCGTGTCCGGGTGAAAAGGAGTTTCCATTCGTTTCAGAATCCCTTCCACGAGTTCTGGCCTGTTGCACGCGAAAACCCCCAGGTGATCGCCAGGCTTGTACGATATCTCTATGCTCGCTATATCGTCCAGCTCCAGAAGTAAAGTGGTCCCGCTGTTAAAACGGGAGTACGGATTGAAAATTGATTACAGATTTGTAAAATTATCAATCGTGTATAATCACCTCATCGGGTCACCACTCAAGTTCGTCTTTCGAAACATGTTACAAGTAGTTACATTCCTATTGTGGCACTTGCTCAGTGCTGAAATAACGTTTGTTACAATTCGATGAGTAACTGAGTGTCGAATAAGCAAGCGTACCTTTTCCAATTGGTTGTGGGTCGGCTTCGACGAAACGAACAGTCGCCGCTGTCAGTGCCTCCGATCCTAATGACAAAGCGACTTCGAGCAAAGTGTCGTCGTCGTCCAGGCAAAAGGTCTCGCACGCGACCTAGAGCAAAGTTTGTGAGGAATACGAGCTAGTAAGTACATATCGCGCGATTGTGATAACAGGATACGAACAGCGAACGTATCGGCTGCCCATTTCCGGAAAGCTTGCTCCTGGCCACACATCTCATCTCCTTGCGCCAATCGCAACAATCGTTCTCCGCCTAATTCGCCTAACAGGTTATCTACGTAGCGACCGAATGCACAGAAATTTGGATAGGCCGACGATCCCAGTGCACAGACGGCGAACCTGAACAGAAATTATTACAGATTTCGATCTTCATGAATACCGGTTGATTTTAAGTACCGCGTACCTAACGTTACTCAACGGCCCGAAAGTATCTTCCGCTTGGGATTCTGTGGTGGACCCACGAAGCGAATCCAGTCTATCTAATTTCTTAGAATGACTTACTTCCGACTGGCTGTTTGCTTTGATGAAGGATTTCGAGGATGCCAAGCTGTAACCAGAATAGGAATTATTAGAAGGCGAATTGCAGCGCGATACAAAAACCTGATGAAGTCACCTTATCTTATTGCCACTATTAATATATGTCTCGTTCATCTTCATTGCGTACAAGTTCTGAGCGAAAGCCTGGAAATCAGAAGGCATCACAGTGGAATTATTCTTGAAGTTCTGAGTTAATTTATGGGTGAGATATTTACCTCGCCATTTTCCGGAGGATCGCCGTTCCCGAAAGTGGACGTTATGACCAGCAGCAAAGCTTCGTGCTCGATATTGCTGATGTCGTAGTCTGCCATGGAGAGTACCTAGAATCGATAGCTTCAAGTATTTTTCAGACAGTATTTCCCCGCGAGGAAGTCTGCTAAATTAACAAATACCTGGGAATGGAAAGCGTGTCCCAGTAATTCGCCGAGCTTCTCAGCGTACATCTGCGACGTGCCAGTTTCCGTGGCGAACAGCACCGTAGCTTTTATCCTCCTGGACAAGGCTCTTCCGAACAGCTTCGATGTAAATTTCACAGCCCTGGAATTATTCGCAATTCATTTACGAATTTAGTCGTCATACTTTACACTGCTGTCGCGGTTTACCTTGCGATTTGCTTGAAATGGAACTTTCTTCTCGGTTTCTTGGAGGTGGATTTCTTATCCCGACCCTTCTTCCACACGTGCGTCTTCCAAGCGGGGTCCTGGAGTCGTACAATAAACTATGTAGCACGTAATACGCAAGTAGGATAAATTCATTGTTCGATAAAGACCTGGGCATCATACGACGGTTTCAGATGATAAAGAGCCATCTCCTGGTGGAACACAGGCGTAGCCGATCCCGATATCGGCGGCACGATCCACAGCCAATCCGCTGGGCAACCGTTCCTCAATCGCATCTCGTTTTCATAATGTTTCATGAAAGATTCCGAGGCAGTATGATGATCTACGATCGTCACATTTTTCATCTGAAAAAGGATTTCAATTTATTATTACTGTTCGCGATGAATACCGAACAGAGATTGAACTGTATACTTGGAAACTGTGCAGCACAGCAAGATTAGCTTCTATCATGGCTTTATCCTTCCACAAAGAAGTGGACGTTCTCGTGTCTAGCCCCATATGCGTTGCTATTGTCTATAAACAATATTCCATGTTTACTCGCTCCTCGATATATACTTCACCCAAGCTTCTAATTATTCTTCGTTACTATAAAGCAAATAAAAGATTACAAAACCAGCGCGTAGACATACCTCCAGCAAATTGTATCGCTGAACATCGCAGAGGTCCCTTGCTCCGATCTCAGTGCTCATGTACCACCCATTGAACGGCGCAGCTGTGAACTCCAATCCTCCGCAATCGAACACCATTCCCGACACGGCGGGGACACCGAACCACTTCAACCCCAGCTTCTCGAACCAATCGTATCTGTTAAAAGCGAACGATTAACGTTGCAACTCGATTAACAATCGGAGCCTGCTGATAAATTAACAGCGACACCTACGTGGGATGACTGAGGGGCACTTCGAGAACGAGCTCGCTGGGAATGTCGAAGTAATCAGGATCGTGACCGTTCGCTGATAGCACCAACGGCAGTACGTCGAAACGCGTACGCGCACCTTTCCAGCCTAGTTTTATGCACAGCTGTGCGAACGATATCATTAGCGAAAGCAACGCCGGGACTGAATGCAATTAACAGTGCAGAGTTAACGATGCAATCTTGATCAGAAGTCGCGATTCTTTACCTCCGTGAATTCAACGTTAGCTGGATCGCCGACTATGGTACCATCCGGATTTTTGTAACCGGCATAGCCGATCAGTTGCTGATTCCACACTCTGTAGTCGTGCTTGCCGTCCGTGCGTTGCGGGAATATTGTTATAGCAGACCTGGGGATTGAACGCCGAGTAAGCTATAAGAATCTCGCGCCACGCCAGGTCCGCGAGATCTTTATTACCTGATGTTCCCTTTGTTGGTGCTGTACTTGATGTGGTTGCACAGAGCTTCGAACATGCCGCTGGTCGTGGTCACATAGCGACAGTCAAACACCTGCGAGTTTATTTGAAGACGATTAGATTTTGAAATCTTACAGCATCCACGCGGCTACGTACTTGAAGCTTAGACCATTGAATACGGCCGATACATCTGGCGGCGTTACGCCAAGCCAATTTCGCTCCGAAAACCAATTCCGTCTCGGTCAGCTGGTAAGTACTCGTGGCTAGAACTTCCCGTTGCACGTATTCCCAACGCGAGCGATGAGCCTCGCTGTTCAACCTATGTTTGAAATTTCGGTTTTAGCCGAAGATAATCGGGCTTTTGGTAAATCTAGGTATTTCAATATTTTAGAACCGAGAACCCACTGGTACCGCTGCTACCTGGATATCGCAGATTTACGATGATTAATTGAGCTTAAGACTTTGGTACCTTCTGATGGAAGAAAAGTACTGCTCGAGGAAATCTTTCGCTTGCAGCAGGATTTCTTGCTTCGAACGAGGCTCGGGCCCGTGAGTCGGCAGCTGCATAACGCTGCCCAGGCACACTTGCTTGGAGCACAGTGTTCTCTGAAACACGCAGATTACGGATTTATTAGTAAAAAGAAAGATTACTCTGTTATTTTATGGCTAAAGTCGGGAATCCACCGGGAAGCTAAGCTGAGCTAAGCTACGTTTTAACAAAATTAGCTTTAATACATTCCTATGGAAACGTTTCCACCAAAAACCTAAGCTAAAACATAGCATCGCATAGCACAGCTTAGCTTCTCGATGGATTCCCGGTTTAACGCTTCTAAAAAGTTTAAACAATGAAGCAGTAATCCTAAGAAAAATAATTTTAAAAAAAAGGGACGATACTTTGGAGTTTCGTAACTTGGAAATTCACGAACTTATATTCGCCGGAATATTTAAATCTAGCGCCTAATCAAATGTTACGGAACCCTATACCCGAAATCCTCGATTAACCACGGAAACAGAAAAATTTCACAAAAACATTTCTATATTAAATACGAGCGATCTTTTCTGATACCCGAATATTTACTTCCTCATCTTCTGAATTACCCAGTGATCTTTAAACGGACCATTTCGTACACCCCTATCCGCGCAACTAGTGGGCCAAACTCATACTCGCTCTTCGATAGTATTGACTCGCTCCGTTAGAAATTCGCCCACTCGCAATTCCTTCGAAATTACGTAGCGATTCCCCGGCCAGCGGATCGGCAACGAGTTATCCGAAAGTGGGAAATTTTAAAGCCACGGTGACTTAAATAACCGAAAGATAGAGAGACGGGAATGGGAATATAATATTAAAGGGCACCTCGCGTACCTCGGCATGCCTGGCGTGCAGAGAATCGAAGGCCTCGGTCTTCTGTATGAGATTCCTCAGTTTCGTTGGTTTCTTCTGGCTCGCTCCCGTCGTCTCGTGCTCCTTCATCTCGCGAGCTGTCCTATTCTCTCGGCTTCGAAACCCGCCCTGTCTCACCTGTCAGCGCTCTGTTCCCACACTGCCACGGGTTTCCTTCGCGAGCCACCACCGCACGAGGAAGAAAGGGGGGGGGGGTTGGCAGCGCGATCGGCGAAGGTACCCCGGCGAGCGAGTGACAGATGCGCGGCAGAGGTGCGCAGACGCTTTACCGCGCCCGCGACTACGTTTCGGCGATCGCTCTCGCGCATCGTAAATCTCTCTTTCGTTCGATAATTCAGCCCGTCATAATCGCTCTGCTTCGTACGACACTGTATTTTACGACTCCACTGATTAGCCCATTGAAATCGCGCGGATTGTAATTGCATAGATACTCGGCTGAAAATGATCGGTAAATACCTGTAAACCAAGTCTGTAGCCTCGTGACTGAGGCTTCACCTGCGCAATGGCGATGCGCAGTCGACTTGGCGCGTCGGCTTGAAACCTCTCGCCAACGAATTCTTAAGGCGGAACCACACATTTGCTTTCGGCAAACCACTCGCCGAAGTATCTATAGTATTTCGTCGTTTCTATTCGTAATCGGGAACTGCGAGCATCCGTACAGAAGCTCACGCGAATGTTTGGGATTCCTCGAATAACGAATATCCACTCACATGTAGTCGCTCGCCGAGCGTGTGGTTGCGCCTTTACTTTCCTCGATACTCTAGCAGTATCGACGTTCTATCTGGATCTACGAAAAGGCGTCTACTGACCATCGGTCGATCGTAATGATTGAATTACGGCTGTAATAATAACTGAAAATGTCTTGGTTAGAATTAAACGATGCTTTGTGACTGAAACCGTGACGACGATTATCTTTGAGAATATTCTATCGAGGAGCACGATTGAGTTTAAATAATAGTAAATATCTAGTAAACTTACTAAGTGAACAGTAACTACGTTAATAGTAACTACGTTTACATTGAACGCTGGCGTCTCGCGTAGTACACACGAGTCAAAGATTAACGCGCCAGAGTGTCGCTGCGGAAGCTGCCTTTACTCGCGTAGTATAGTTCGAAATTGATATAGCCCGCCAGTGAGCCCGATTTCGTAGACCGACGATCCGTCTTAAATCCATTTGAATCGAGCGATTAAAGTTGCTTCAAGTGATTATTTTATTTAATACAGATTTATGTAAGTACAGTGTAAGAGCATTTACATGTAATTATCAGGGAAACGACACGTTGAATAGCAAAAGCTCGCGAGCAATTTCTGCACCTACGCGAGCCAAACGCTTGCATTATTCTGTTTATATATTCGGCCAGTAGTGAGCAGAATAGGCGCAGAAATGGAAGAAGATAATCGTAAGTCTGATCCAAAGTCGTACAGCGTGACTCCAGAAAAGATGCACAGGACGCCGCAAGAATGCGGTAAGTTGTAGAGTCGTCGATTCGCGACTGGCATGAAAATATAAACGACATTGTGATGTAGGATCCAGCAGAAGGGACGCGAAAACGCATTCGGAGGAGGTTAAGCGTAAAATTCATCATACTCCTCAGAACAGTCCGGATAAGTATCAAAAGACGCCTCAGAGTAGCGGTACGCCGATAAGTATACATTATGCTTTAAGTATATTAGATGTCGTACTTACTTTAATCTATAATGAAACATTTTACGAAACACAGATTGAATTCGTAAAAAATCGAGAATTAGGGTAGATGACCTTGAAATTTCTGACACCCCCACCTATTAACATTTCTCCTTGATTTTCTAACGTCCTCTTAAACACATTGTGGATTATTAGTTTTACTACTCTGCTTCGCCCGAAATTTAGATTCTGATTTTATAAAATTTTTTTAGTTTTTTTTTTGCGAAAATTGAGGCATATTTCGCAAGGCCAGAGTTTTATATCTCTCGAAAGTTTTTACAGGCAACAGACAAATACACAAACATACAGAAGCTTTCTGCGTTATATATTGAAACACTAGATCACCTTACATATTTTTAATATCTACAAAAACCTT
The DNA here is from genome assembly GCA_963932335.1 of Andrena marginata. Taxonomy (NCBI): domain Eukaryota; kingdom Metazoa; phylum Arthropoda; class Insecta; order Hymenoptera; family Andrenidae; genus Andrena; species Andrena marginata. The sequence continues at coordinate 4,520,219 of OZ010660.1, forward strand.
GTCACAGGATCGTACCGAAAGGAAGCAAGATCGCTGTCGGAGAGCAACAAGCGGAAGGGCCCACCGTCTCACGGCGAGAGTCTGGAGAAGATCCCGAAAGTCTGTCCGAGCGGTAAATTCGTTAACACGTTGATCGGGCAATGGTCGAAGTATACGGGCGTGCCGACACCTCTGTCGCAACCGCCGGGGGTACGATCATCGCGCAGCTTCGCTCCCCCTAATAAAGCTACCTTCCCCGTTAACAAATAGCGCGAATACACAGGTGCAGGAAAATTCGATGGTGGAGGAAATGCGGCGAATGTACGCGACGGAAGAGCGGAAGATTCAGCTACTGCAGAAGAAGCTGCAGGCCGCGGAGGAGACCATATCCTCGCTCTCTGCTTCCCGCGAGACTGAACTCAGGGCCAAGGAGGAGATACTGAGACAGCTACATATCATTCCTCTGTGATCTAATTGAAACAGATTAGAAGGGCTGATTAATAATAAGGTTCTTGGCACGATCTTGCAGGTTGAACACTGACTGGGAATCGATTACCAAGTACTACTACGAGATATCCGAAAGCCTGAAAGGATTCCAACAGCACAAAGATAATCTGTCCGCGTTGTACAACAACGTTATTCTCAGGCAACAGTCGGCGATGAAGAGAGTCCAGGAGGAATTGGGTAACATGAAGCTGAAAGGTTTGTAACAAGATTAAATGCGAAGCGAAGAGTATATGCATTCGTTTTTCATTTAGTTAATAGCTCTTGATACTCTTTTACAGACGAAGAACAAAGGGGCATTGTAGCCGCAGCTGAAAGTAAAGTAATAAATCAAGAGAAAAGGTATTTGGAGGAATTGTTCAGTAAAGAGCTCAGCTGCTTCTTACATGTTTAGTAATCTCGCGTTTGTGGCTATTAGAATACAGGAAATAATGATCGTGGAAGCCGAGTTGAAGAAACAGTTGGAGAACTTTAGAAGCAATGCAGTTTCGGAAATGAATCGTTTAAATAACGCTCATGCGGAAGAAAGAGTGGAATTAATAAAGGTTTGAAGCTCGACGGCTGTTTTAGACATTTTTGTAATCTACATACTACGCGATAGGCGAACGATCTCTCCTAACTGGGGAAAACGTGTATTATCTATTCTTTCGAGTGGAAATATAATAATTTATCTATGTTGTTACTGCACGTTGTTATCAAACACGCGCGATTTCAGAAACAAGAGAAACTCACGTCGGTGAACGAAGAATTGCTGTTGCAATTGAAGAGCGTCGCGGATGAGAAGCTAAATTCGATGAAATTATTCGAGGGGAAGGACAAAGAAATCGCGAAATTAGAAGAAGAGATTTCTACGCGCAAGTGAGTCTACAAATGAACGGTTTAATTACATGAAAGCTAACGTACGAGTTGTGTTCCTACAGGAATAAGAACGAGGAACTGTTATGTGAAAATGCAGAATTGGGTGCAAAGTATAAGAAACTAGTTGATATAAAAGAGGAACTGTCGAAGCAACTGGAGTCAAAAGTGCAAGAAGTAATAATGACTTAGCGTGATACCTTTTTTCCTGTGCTTCAATATTTCGATATATGCAAAGGTTGATATTATTTCTGTAATAGGTCGACAGACTTCGAGATAATTTAGACACGAGGCAGGAAATAGAATCTAGTTTGGCTAAGGATCTCGATATGATTGAGATTAAGTACAGAACCACACAAACCGATTTACTGAATGCGGAAAATAAATTAAAGGAGACGCAAACTCGCAATGTAGAACTCGAGAAGTCTATGCAAGATATAAAATATAATAAAGAAATATCAGTGATGGAATTAAATAAAAGGATTCAAATCTTGACGAAGGAAAAAGAAGCGATACTTTTAGAGAAACGTGCAAAAATTCAGGTATACTTAGAAATAAAAATTAAGAAACTACTAAATACTGAAACCAATAATTTCATTGATTTCTCTTAAACAGGAAATAGAGAATTCGCAGAAATCTTTGCAAGAGAAACATGAATTAGAAGTGTCAGCTTTGAAGAAAGACTTCGATACAAAACTGTCCGAGATGAAGAAGACAATAGCCACGCAAAAATCTGCTATTACCAAGTTAAATGAAAATTTGACGAAGGAAAAGGAAGCGATACTTTTAGAAAAACGTGCAGAAATTCAGGTATATTTACAAATCAAAATTAAGAACGTAAATACTGAAACTACTAATTTCATTGATTTCTCTTAAACAGAAAGTAGAGAACTCGCAGAAATCTTTGCAAGAGAAACATGAATTAGAAGTGTCAGCTTTGAAGAAAGACTTCAATGCAAAACTGTCCGAGATGAAGAAGACAATAGCCACGCAAAATTCTGCCTTTACCAAGTTAAATGAAAATATCAGTAAAATGGCCGATGAGAATCTGAACAGACTAGTAAAGCCGCACAGTGCGAAAGGAGATCAGGATAATTTAAAGGAGAAATCACAATTGTTTGTAGAATCGAAGTTCGCAGAAGCGATCAGCACGTACGAAGCGGGAAGTCAGTCAAGATTAAGTCAAACCCGTGAAAGAAGAGGGCAACAATCTCAAGTTGAAAAAAAGATCGCTACCCCAAAGAGAGCGTCCAAAGATAAAGAAGAAATGTCAAGTCAAGAAAAGCTAGATTGCATATATGATTTTAAAAATTCAGAAACTATTCGCGAATTACCGAAGGTAAATTGTAATGTGCGCGATTATAAAAAATGTTGTCCCATGTAATTACGTACGTCATTTCATTTGCAGATATTATCACAAGTAAGGCCAGAAAAAAAGATTAGATTCGATTTGCGTTCTCCGCCTAAGGTGATATTGCTTAATAATAACTTGCATCAGTATTATTCATCAGCCATTTTTCATCGTGCAATGAAGAGAATCAAATGATCCTATTTTTACAGGTTTACGATTACACGGAAAATTCTTCTCCCGATAAAGACAAAGAAGTAGCAAGATCGACTGCAGGATCGCAGCCGAAGCAAGAACAGAAAGAAGAGGTATTATTGTCTAAATACGCTTTTATATATTATTCACCTAATTGCATGCTTTAAATACTATTTTGTACGAATAGGACTCCGATGATACGCCACAGAAGAGGAAAATCTTTAAAACACGTGGTGCTATGGTACGACAGTATGGAACTCCGCGAATAAGATTTAAAAACTAAAATCTTCCACATAATAATACATATTCAATTTATTCAATTTTCTATTGTTTTTCCTAACTTTATTTAATAACAAATAAGAAACATCTGTAACAATGTATAATTAACGTAGTCGATAATAAAACACATGTAAGTTTACAAGGTGTTACACGTTTCTTACGTATCGCTTATACTTGGAACATCATTTTATGGAGTAGATATATAGCGTTGGGCCCTCTGTTTATAATTATCTCTCGAGTTGATCGTTGCTTTATATATGTACCATGGTATATTATATAAATGATACACTTATACTCGATTTCGAAAGTGCAAGATTGTATTTATTTCGATTGCTACTTTAATTGAAGTCTAATCAAGAGACGTTCTTATTATCCATACTTACATTCCGACTTGATTTCAATCACTCATTAAACTGGAGGCGCAATCCCACTTCATTGACCTTTCCACAGCCATTTTCCATTTAGAGTACCTCAAGTCTCGCTCTGCAACATGAATATATGAAGTTACCTATTTACAATCTTCCTCGTACGCTATCATATCGTCCAAGAGAAAGATATTACCATCCTCCCCTATAGAAGGCGTGAATTTCGTAACCTGCGACGCATCCACATCACTGATATCGACGACGCCTGCTCCGATACCAGCTAATATAGCTGCGCCTAATGCCGTCGTTTCCACCATATTCGGCCTCACTGTAGAACCATTTTTAATTATTAAAATACAAGTGCACTCCTCTACTAAACTTCGGTACGAATTTCTGCATACCAACACTTATTCCCGTGAGATCTGCTTGCAGCTGCATAAGCAAATTGTTTACCGTCATTCCACCATCGACCTGCAGCTTTGTTAGCTTCGTGCCAGAATCTTTGACCATCGCTTCTAAGATGTCCCTCGTCTGAAAGCAGACAGCTTCCAAAGCTGCCCGAATAATATGGTACTGCTGCGTGTCTTCAGTGATACCACAGATCACCCTGAGAAATGATACATTTTGGCTTGCTTATTAAAATATTAAGGAATAGTAGTAGTAAGTCCTTTAAATGCTACTATCGAGATCGCATTTACCCTCGCGCGTCCTGTTGCCAGTACGGCGCGTATAATCCAGAGAATGCCGGCACAAAGTACACATCCCCAGAAGACCTTACGGATTCCGCCATTTCTTGCGACTCCCCGATATTACTAAACAGTTGCATATTATCGCGCAACCACGACAAGGCTGCTCCAGCCACAGCGACGGAACCCTCCAGCGCATAAATCGGCGGTGATTTACCCATTTTGTACGCGATAGTCGTTATGAGGCCCTGAGTTGAATCTACTTTCTGAAATCAACGTAGATTGAAATTCATATCGATTCGGTCTACAATACTATCGCGGGCACAGTAGCGAAAAGCGAGCACCTACAACATTTCCAGTATTATAAAGCAAGAAACACCCAGTTCCGTAAGTAGCTTTCGCTTGTCCAGGTTTCAAGCACAGCTGGCCAAGGAGAGCTCCTTGTTGGTCACCTACGCACTACGCGTACGAGTGAAAAAGAAAGAGATTAATTTAACTGAAAAATCAACATCCAAGTCTAACCGTCGCTTTAATAGCTCACCCCTGCGATAGGTACACCAGCGAGAACCTCGGGGTTCGAGACTGTCGCGTAGACTTCGGCGCTGGATCGTATTTCGGGAAGTATATGTTGGGGAATTCCAAAGAATCGACATAACAGAGGATCCCATTTCAGCGATTCGATGTTCATTAACATCGTGCGGGATGCATTCGAAACATCCGTTACATGTAACTGTCCCTTCGTAAGGTTCTATACAAGGACAGTGTAACGATTAAAAAACTAGAGTAATCGTACGACAAATATGGTAATAAAAATGGATTAATTGGTATACCCAAATTAGCCACGTATCGATTGTCCCGAAAGCACATTTCTCAGCGTCTACCGCTTGCTTGACGCGTGGTATATTATCGATAAGCCAACGTATTTTAAGGGCACTGAAGTACGGCGACATTGGAAGCCCGCAAAGTGGCTTTAAATAATTCTTGTTCCTCGTCTTGTTGGGTATACTGTCTAGTATGTCCTCCAAAGTCGTAGTTGTCCTCATATCGAGCCATACTGCACGTTCGATATAAAAATTAAAGCACGAATGTTGATATTTTTGCCAATATAATCGCATTTAAACATGGTGTATTACCAATCGCATTGTGTAAAGGCTCTCCAGTATCTTTATCCCATAGCAAGGTTGTCTCCCGCTGATTGGTGATACCAATTGCCTTGATATCCGAAACGCTCAGACCGATATCTTTCAATTTTTCTACTGTCTTTCTTATGCAGTCTATAACAGCCTGCAAAATCTCCTTCGGATCCTGCTCCACCCATCCTTCTTGTGGATACTTCTGTTTGATTTCGATTTGATGCGAAGCTACCACTTTTCTGCGGAGCACGTCGAATACCTAAACCGGAATACACAATCAGCCATATTTGTATACCTTTATTTTTATTAACGCTTTCCTGCAGATATGTTGCCAATCGAAATTCAAGCGAATTCAAACTGTTTTCAGTATAATATCTTTCAATATCGCTAATTTTATAAACGGAGCGAACAATCGTTGTGTTTGAAATGAGTTAAGATTCTGTAGTGACAGAGGCATTCTCATAAAGTACGAAGTGTTGTTTGGTTTGCACTGTGATACATATTATCAGAAAGTAAACATGATCATATAACCGCATGGCCATCATCTATTCGAAGTTCAAGTTCTGGTATCTCTTCTACTTAGTCGCTCGGTATTTTCATTCGGTTGCGATTTAAATGCAAAAGGGAAGAAACACGTGGACTTACTAGGAACCTAGCGCTGCTCGTCCCTTCGTCGATCGCGCCAATAAACGGCCCTGAGCGATTGATGTTCTGCGGCATATTTTCTGTCACCCGAAACGTCGGGTTTGGAAAAGTATTTAAACTTATTTGCAAGATGACCTATGCTTAACCTTCGTCCTAGCTTGTTATATAATGCCGCGGATTAAATATAATATACCCCGATATCGGTGATAAGAGCGCGTATCGGGCATGAAATCAGGGCATACTTTCTTTCACGTTCTTCCTTTCATAATACATCCTTTCATGGACTACGTCCCAATTCTTTCATTAAATAACACTCTACAACGTGACGAGTCACGAGCAATAGTAAACATATGTACATATCTAGTAAAGAATCAGCTGCGAGGGTTTTTTTTTTCATCATTATTTGACAACCTATCTCGCAGGTCATGTTTGAAAACAAGCGTTCGATACGACAAAAATACGTGAAGCATCGCGTCCCACGTGGCTTGTTTGTTTCTCTTTTTTTTTTCTCGCTGTAACGTAAACGAGGCGTACGTCACTACGAGTACGTTAAATGACTCCGATTGTGTCGATTCTATCGTTCCAATGAAAGCAACGCGAGACATTCTTGACAATCTTCCCTTTCACAGAATGTAAGTCGGGACCTACATTGCAGAACATATTCGCCAAGGTAACGCTCTTTTACTCTCGTAAAAGCATGTATCTCGGTTTTCATCTATTACGCGTAGAATTCCCTTTCAACCTAACATTCCTGCATATTGCGAGGGAGAGAGAAAAGAAAAGAAAAACGCATTGGTAAACGATGCCCCCCGGGTGCAACGTCGCTAGTATTATTTTGCACCGCGAGGTTTGCAACGGGGATGCACTCCGATATCCCTATGGCATAGTAACATTTCGCGGTCGGGCAGTATTTATCTCATTTCACTTTGCGTTACCGGTAAGGAAAGACGTTCGTTCTCGGCGGTAGTGGACAATTATTTGCCCGTTGAGATAATTGAATTAGATTAAGTGCTCTCACCAGTGTGCCTAATACGCGTGGATTTTCTAATGTTTCAGGCAAATCACTGTTAAACTGGCTTCGTAATACGCGTATATTACTTGGCCGGATTTCTTTATTACGGTAGAGTGAGTATCGCTTCTTCAAATATATGTCGTGACTGTCCATGCACTGACCCTCTCTCTCTCTCTCTCTGCCTCTCTTTCTCTCTCTCTCTTTCTCTCCCGTTTGCTCTGTCCACCTTTCTCTCTCTCTCTCTCTCTCTCTCTGAACATAACGGCGCTAGCCTTGCCATTACGAGGGGCCTCGTATTTCGATCATACGGAAATTCACGAGCGCTATTTTTCGCCCCGTGCAACGTGCACGGCATTCGTCTTCGGCATAGGTTAGCGATCTTGTGACGTGTCAAGTGAATACTCCATTCCATATGGTGGTCGGTGCTCGATTACCAGCGCGCTGGTCATTGACATGCTGGCATTTAACTCGAGGCTGCTTTCCTATTTCCCGTTCAGAATAATTCTTCGCGAATCCTTGCTGCCAAACGATGCATTAACGTGGGCAGCTTTACCACGGAGCCGTCGGTAGTACGCTCGCGTAAAAAGACGTATGCCATTAAAAGAAATTTTGCAGCATAGATATAGCATGACTATTGATTCACATTAAGATTTTTTGTATCCCTCACCCCTCCTTTTTCTTTCCCCGAATTTTCGCGCCAGCTACGATCGCACTTTAATTATTTCTCCCCTATTATCGATAAATTCCGTTCGACGAGATAACAATATAAAAATAAAATACCTTTCCAATTTTTCTGTTTCATTTCGTGCGAGCATTGATAAACGCGATCGTAATAAAATGAATTGTACCTTTCAACTCCTTTGTAGATTTATATATTTGTAAATTGTATGTCTTGTGTTTCGAAAGTCGGAGCAACTGTTAGTGGGCATTGACCGCTAAGTACAGTTGCTGGAGAGAAACATGCTCGTTGTTATCGAAGGGTTTTTCTGTAATTTTCATACCTCAGTGCTACTGTAAGGACTTGGCACGAAACAGGACAACCCCATCATGCAGCAGCAGTCAGTAATGGAAGAGGGAACGGCCTACGAGCTACCTACCTACGATGAGACATTCCCAGTTCTTCCTGAGTCCAATTCAGGCTCAGGGAAATTGAATATTTTCTCCGTAAATAATAACTTACAGCTTGGACGCGTAACTATCACACAGGTATAAACTATTCGTCCGCGACGCGCGCGCTAACTATCATTCTTACGATTCTATGCTCGTTTTACCATCCCGCTTAGATGTTCCGTGTACCCGGGGAAGAGCGCAAGTTTGATCATAGCGACAAATTTGGAGAGCGCGAATCTATACGTACGTGCAAGACCATAATGAAAGAGACGAACACGATCATTGAAATAGCATCTTCGAAGGATCAATCTCTTACATTCCTAATAACTGGTAAACAGAATCAGGTGTTGGAAGCCAAGCGTCGAATTTTAACAACATTTCAGACCCAGGTCGAGCGTTATATTTTGATCTTAAGCTAAAGTCTCACGAACAATTACTCTAGTAACGCTCAATCATTTTTCGCAAGGATTTTGAGAACTTCGTTTTCTTGTAGGCGAGTAAACAAATTAGCATTCCTAAAGACCATCACCGTTGGATACTTGGAAAGTTGGGGCAGCGACTTAAAGATCTAGAGAAGACGACCGCGACAAAGATAAACGTTCCACCTGTGCAGGATCAATCAGATACGATAACGATCACAGGAACGAAAGAGGGTATAGAGAAGGCTGAGCACGAGATTAGAGTAATTTCAGACGAACAGGTGAGTGGGTATGCTTCTTCTCGATCGAGTTATTCCGATACCGAATAAATAATGCACAGTGCCGGATTATCCTATAGTCGAGAAAAGCGTTCGAAAGAATATCCGTGCCAAAGATATATCATCCCTTTATCCACGGTGCGCATAACGAAAATCTGAATGCTATGATGGGAGAAACTGGGGCTAGAATTAATATTCCCCCTGCCTCTGTCCAAGAGGACGAAATTACCATCGCTGGCGAGAAAGAGGGTGTCTTGGCTGCGAAGCAAAAGATCGAAGCCATCTACAGAGACATGGTAGAAATTCTTTACCATGGGAATTAAATTCTGTTCCATGCGTTTTGAAATTAAAGTTACATTCCTAATCTAGGAGAAAAGGTGTACCACAGTATCGGTGGAAGTTCTAAAATCTCAGCATAAATACGTAATTGGACCTCGTGGTAGCACAATAGCAGAGATACTGCAAGTGACCGGTGTAAGCGTAGAAATGCCCGCGTCCGATTCACCCACGGGAACTATTACCCTGCGAGGTCCTCAGGAGAAGCTTGGCCAAGGTAATCACCAATTTGCAGATGATTAAATATCTAGACATTCGCGAATGGTAATTATATATTAATCCGCTGTTACAGCACTGAATAAAGTGTACGAGAAGGCAAACAGCGTTCGCACGGCCGTAGTGAAAGCACCCGTTTGGATTCACAAATACATAATAGGACGAAAGGGTGTGAATATAAAACGTATTACCCAAGAAATGCCAAAAGTGAACGTGGAGTTCACCGGAAAGGAGGATAAGATTAAAATCGAGGGCCCCCCCGAGGAAGTAGAAAAAGCACAAAATGAACTCGAATTAATGGCTAGTGATCTTATATCTAAGCTCACTTTTACAGAATTAAACGTTGATCCTCGATTCTATAAATACATTATTGGGAAGAATGGATGTAACGGTGAGTTGGAGTTTACATTGAAGCGATTAAACATCGTGCGATTAAATACATTGCACGATCGTTGTACACGTGCTAATTTCTTTTCCAGTGAATCGCGTGAAAGAAGGAACCGGCGTTGTCATTAATATCTCTGAGAATGACGGCAGTAACGTCATTCGTATAGAGGGGAATCTTGCTGGCGTAATGAAAGCTCAAACGGTTCGAGATTTTACTTAGTAAAATACGTACTACAGCGCTTAATCTAATTTTTACGCTTTCTTTTTTTTTTTTCTTTCAAATTACTGTAGGAGCTGGTGGAAATGGTGAAGAAACTGGAGAACGAGAAGGAGAAAGATGTGATAATAGATCACCGTTACTATCCTAGTATCATCGGGAATAAAGGGGATAATATTAAAGAAATCCGGGATAAGTTTAATCAAGTACAGATTACTATTCCTGGTCCAGGTATGTAGCGTGATATATGCAATAACTAGAACTCGGATTTATGCCAGGTACAAACATCTGAAAGACCTCGGCCCTCGCTGGCACTTAGCCAATGAGAGCTCAGTGTGCATTTTTAGAGTGCAGGTCGCATCTCTCATTTTGCATTGTTATATATAAAAAAAAGAATATATTCAAGATCAGATTAGTTTTACGTAAAAGTATTTGAAAAAAGAAAACATTTTTTGGCAGGCGAGAAAGGAGACGTAGTGAAAATTAGAGGGCCTAAAGAAGACGTAGATAAGTGCCATAAGTATTTAATGAAGTTGGTGAAGGAATTGAATGAGAATAATTACGTGCTAGAAGTGCCCATCTTTAAGCAATTCCACAAGTTCATTATTGGAAAGGGTGGAGTGAATATTCGCAAGGTTGGTATTCAGCACTGGGAAAGTATTAGCCGAAGCTTAATCGTTCCTTTTACGTTTGCCCATTTAGATCAGGGAAGAGACTCAAACGAAGATCGATTTACCTGCCGAAGGCGAGAAAAGCGATGTCATAACTATCACCGGAAAGAAAGAGAATGTGGAGAAAGCTAAAGAAATGATCCAGAAGATACAAAATGAGCTGGTATATTAATTGTTTTTTATAGAAATAAGATTGCTAATCAGTTTTTATATGAAACACTTCCTGTTCGTATTAGGCAAACATTGTTACGGATGAAATAGTAATTCCACCGAAGTTCTACAACTCTCTTATTGGCACCGGTGGGAAATTGATTCATTCTATTATGGAAGATTGCGGCGGCGTTGCGATTAAGTTTCCCACCGCGGAAAGCCGAAGCGACAAGGTAAATGGTTCTTCGCCTATTAACAGAACGAGAAACTATTCTCAATGTCGAAACGACGAGATTAAACTTCTCGTGATTATGTTATATTCAGGTGGTTATTAGGGGGCCAAAAGAGGACGTTGAGAAGGCAAAGCAGCAGCTGCTTGAGCTGACGAACGAAAAGCAATTGTCTAGTTATTCGACTGAAGTCCGTGCCAAAGTGCAACATCACAAATTCCTCATTGGAAAAAATGGTGCCAATATTAAGAAGGTCCGTGTGCAAGCCACTTAATCGTTCGTTACCCTATATAATCACAAGTTAATCATTTTCGTATCTTATGTCTCTTAGATAAGAGAATCGACTGGAGCGCGTATCATATTCCCAACGGACGACGACCAAGATAAAGAAGTGATTACTATCATGGGAAAGAAAGAGGCTATCGAGAAAGCTAAGGCTGAGCTAGAAGCTACAATCAAAGAAATTGTAAGAGCATTCGTTTTAAGAGCATTTAATTAATCAAGCTTCACTTGTTAAGAATAACATTCAGTGACAATCTCAGCCAAAAATTAATCAATTTCCAAGATATTAATCAATTATCCGGAATTCTTGTGCTAATTTAATTCGGTGCTGTTTCTGTACACAAGATTTCATACACTTTGCTTTATTATTTCACTCTTAATTTTGTAGTTATATTTCTCAATATTGCGTTTTCCCATAAGAATACGTGTTAAATTCAAATTTAAATAATTTAAAAACTACCGAATCAATTTTTCTCAAAATTTTCAGGGGTTTTACTATTGCAGAAAAATTAAATCCTCCAATTTTCAAAGTTTTTCGCTTATTTTCAATGTTACTGAAGTTCGTCGTTAATAGTCGAACGAATCGAGTAACTTTTTAAAACAAACTTGCTTCGCAGGATAATATTACCGAGGGCGAAATCCGTATCGATCCGAAGCATCACAGACACTTCGTAGCACGCAGGGGTGGGGTGTTGCATCGTATCGCTGATGATTGCGGAGGAGTGCAGATCTCGTTTCCAAGAGCTGGCGTCGATAGCGACCGCGTCATCTTGAAAGGGTCGCACGAGTGCATAGAGGCGGCGAAGCAAAGAATGCGAGAGATTGTACAAGAATTGGTGAGTTGATAAATCTACGTTCGCGATCGATATTAGCCTCTAAACATCCACTTCGTCTTTCAGGAATCAATGGTAACAGAAGAATGCGTAATATCTCAGAAACATCATCGCACAGTTATGGGGGCAAAGGGCCGCAAGGTGCAGATGATTACGTCCGAGTATGACGTGCAAATTAAATTCCCCGATCGTGAAACGTATGGTCAGTACACGTAGCTCTATTCTATCGGCAAAATATTTTGAGAAAGATCGGATTGATTTACTCACGTATTCGCGTTTTAGATGAGCACCGCGTGGCAGAACAAATGAACGGCGAGAACGGAGAAGTTGCGGAAACTGTCCCGGCCTGTGATATTATACGAATCACGGGGCAACCAGAGAATGTTGCAGCTGCGAAGCAAGCGCTGCTCGATCTTGTACCGATTACAATAGAAGTGAGCCTTCCTACTAATAATATCGAGCAATAGGAAATATTGAATAATTCGATTATTAAATATCGCATCAAAAAAATCCCGATTTTAGGTAGAAGTGCCGTTCGATCTTCATCGTTCCATAATCGGGCAGAAGGGTCGTGACGTGCGCGAACTGATGAACACGTATGATGTTCATATCACGTTATCTCCCGCAGAAGAGAAGCTTGATTACATCACGGTATATACACTATAGTTGCACTAAAAGCTAATTACTCCATACTAGATAGTAATATTGTAATTCTACTCGCTAGATTTGCGGAACACCTTCGTGCGTCGAGAACGCGAAAGTAGCAATTCTCAATAAATGCACGGCCTTGGAAGCTGATCGGCAAGACAGAGCTCTGAAATCGTTCGAACTGAAGGTAACATGATTTGTCTTTATTAATCACGTCTCGTAAGAATATCAAAAAATTAACCGCATTTTATTTTAGATCGAAGTTGATCCAGAGTATCATCCAAAAATAATTGGACGAAAGGGAGCCGTGATTAATAAAATACGTAACGATCACGACGTCCAAATCAATTTCCCGCGAAAAGGCGATCCCGAGGAGCACACCATTACGATCATCGGTTATAAAGACAATGCTTACAGCGCGCGTGGTGATATCATGAAAATTGTTAACGAATTGGTAAGTGTATTTATCAAATCTCCAACTCTGCGCAACGATTAACTATTGATCAACGATTCCTTTCACATAATCTAGAACGGCTTAACAAAAGAAGAGGTGAATATAGACGCCCCCGTGCACTCGCGTCTGATTGGTTCGAAGGGTAGAAATATTCGCAAGATAATGGACGAATTTAAAGTGGACATTAAATTCCCGAGGAAAACTGACCCCGACCCCAATATCGTAACGATCGTGGGGACAGAGGAGAATGTAGCCGACGCGAAGGATCGTTTGCTGAATCTGGCGAAAGAATATGTAAGTAACAAGAATTATCAAGTATCAAGAATTTCCGAGACCATCGACCATCGATAATTCTCCATCGCTAGCGCGTAAACATGCACGGTGTGATACTTTAATTTCACGATGCTCGTTGAATTGCAGTTCCAAGACATCTGCGAGAACGTGTACCGGGAAAATTTACGCACGGTTCCACGGGAGGAGAGAACCTTGGGAAATTCTGGATTCGTGGTGAAAGGGGGCCCTTGGGAACAGCAACCGCAGAGCGCCCCGAACACCGCCAGCGTCGAGGAGTTCCCGCAATTCGCTGGCTACTCGCATGTGCCCGTGGCCAACCCCGACGGCCCGTGGGGCGTTAAGCGTTAAAAGGAGAATAGAAAAGAAGTTTTAATCAAGTTAAACAAAAAAAAAAAATCAATGAAACGTATAAGGTAACAAGGTACGATAACTTTCCTCTGACAAACAATTACAAAAGGGTACACACATACACACGAGAGATTAGTGCTAGGTGGTTCCCTGTTCCATTACTGATGTTGCTGCATACGACCTGGCCACTCAATTGGACTCTGACACTGGTTTACTACATAACGTTTGATGATGGTGTTTATATTTGCAATTCGTATACCGATATCCTATCGATCTGTAACTGTAACGCATGATATTTTAATTAAGTTTCTCGCCATGTTAGGAACGTATACAACACGCGTACACATACACACACTCACGCACACGGGACACACAGGACACGTGAAGTCAGACGCAGGGTGCGTTACGAGTGCATCTAATTTCGTGTAATCTTTTATTTCCGCTGAGATATGCCTTTCAGGTACAGATATGTTGTACTTAAAGACTGTGGCTTCGTAGGGATGAATTCTTTTCGTCGTGTATTATATATATTTTCTCAGATCGTTTCTATATCCGTGTAGATTGCCCGGTCGAATGCCCATCGCGCCGTTCAACCGGGCGTATGTTTCTTGTTAACTTATTTATACTTTTTTTTTGTACATAAATTGCATTTTTTTTTGTTGCGTTGCACTTAAGTGGAATCGATTTCGAACCTTAATCACGGTATTAGAGTCTTGTATGAAACTTTTCGCGAAACGTAAATGCTTTAAGGTCTTTCTAAGGAAAACGTTCCTAGATACGATTTTCTTGCGTTTCTTTTTAAGTAGCTAGTTTAAATAAGGGAGAGGGTCGCTTTATACCGCTCGGGCTCGCGGCGGTTCACGGAGCGGCCCCCGAAAAATCTGCCAGCAAATCAAGTGGTCGTTGTAAATTGCCCAAAATGCTGGGCTTTAACATGCAGAGAGAGAGAGAGAGAGAGAGGTGTTTAGGTAACGACGGGTATACGCGTCGGGGGAACATAATCTTTAGAAAAGGCCTTGATATTTTTCTACTGCTCTGATGCAGTTGAACATCAAAGACGAGACACAGGATCATTGGCGTCGTTGCTGAAAGAGAAGGAATCATGAAATATTTTGTAATTTAAACGTGATACGTAATATTCTTTGAACAGCCGTTTCTTATTTATTCTACTTCTATTTTACTGTTTGCTGTACGATGTGCAAGTCTTTGCATTCTACTATTTAGGAGGCCAACTAGCTAAGAAAAAAAGATATTCGGTTCAAGTGCCTTGTCTATTTTCTTCGAGACAGCTCATTTCAATTGTTGGAGGAATGTGAATATTAGATTATATATAAATAAATACAATGATATATATCTATATATATATATATGTATATATAAATATATGTATGTATACACGTATATATAAAGAATATTGATAATAATTATATTACTATACATATATATAATGATCAATATGATAGATACTGTACTCCACGTACAATGATATACTACTATCACAGGAAAAATAAAATGATAGATCATGTATACAGAAATTCACTTATATTTTTTAGATTTACAGTAATTTTTATATAAAACTACTTGGGTACGAGGACCTATGTGTCATCTCCAATGCATGGTTTATACAAAGAAAAAGACAAAAAAAAATAATAAGAAAAACGCCAGAATTAGCAATTTTAATAAGTTTAGTTTTGGCTAAGAATTTGATAGACGCTGTGCATGAATGTACCTTTTTCTAATGAATTATAGATACGAATTATTGTAATTACAAAATAATATTCTCTGTACACATAATGGCATAATACATGAATTCTATTGTAACAATATATACATACTTAATCTATTGTTAAAACAGTGTTATCTTTACACGTATCCCCATACTACCCGTTTTACGCGCGCTCGTGATACATCCGGAATAGAGCTGGGACTATTCGAATATGTTACAAGTATTCGAATGCTACGAATAAACTTCAAACATTTGAGTATTCGAATACTACTTGAGTATTTCAGTATTCGAATAGTATGGTGTGAATTATAAATCACGTTATTAGCTTACAAGATTTCTCCCTAACAAACTAACGAACTCACAACTAAAACTATATAAAAGCTTGTAAGAAAATGAACCCAAAGAACTTGATTTATAATTCACACCATACTATTTAAATACTTAAAGATTCGAATACCGAAAATTCGACAAATAGTCCCAGCCCTAATCCGGAATGGCTCGCAACATTTTTAACTGTTTTACAAATCCATCATTTGGTTTGATGCAGTTTCTCGCTTTCTTTACTGTATCGTAAGCTTCGCTGTAAGATAACTTTTCTGTAGTCATCAGATAAGAAATTACGATCGCTGGCGAACGAGATACACCAGCATTGCAATGCACAAGGATATTCTCCCCACGATTCTCGTTTATAATTCTACCGCACTTCTCTATCGTCACTGATATATCGGACTCCGGTAGATCTAATAAATCACAATAATAGTACTTGATCCCGTCAAACTTAACTGTCGCTTCAACACCGATACTTAAGATACGCAAGATCTCGTGTTCCTGTAGTATTTCTATATTCGCCGCTGGGTCCTGCGAACTTAGAAATAAGCCTGGCGTCACGCACGCAATCTGTAAGTCAGGTTTATCGTCAACCACGAAAGGCGTCGCAGCTGGTAATTCTCTTCTCTCCCCATTAATTTCCTCGTATCTTTGACCAAGCGCAGTTGTCACAACGGTCTTACAAGATTTCAAGCGTGACTTCTTATTCTCTATGAGACTCTTTAGATCCATTCTTAATAGATGAATAGTGGTATTTAGAGAGAGCGGAAGAAGATTCAGTCGACTGAGAAAGTAGTTTGATTCTAATTTGGCTATACCTTTAAATGTTTATTGTGCTTCGTTCGCATATATTGGTACAATTGTGTTAGGGTAATTAGGGTCTGCAGATTCTTTAAATTCTATGATGCATTTATCTAGTTCTTCTTGAGAGTACTCTATGTTCGCGAGGTATAAACCATGCGCCGGGACAATCTGTATCCTAGGATCCCAATTCTGGTGATTCGGTACTTGTAACATAATATTTATATCTCTTTCTGTTAGTCTTCCAGTACCAACATTGATTAAAGCAGCTACCATGCGCCTGACCTGCAGAAAGATTCATTAGGGCGAAATAATAATAATAAAAGTAATCGTTTATTCTTTACCGCGTACCTGTTTATACAAGAAGGACCTTGCTTTACAGGTAATATTCCAAAACTCAAAATTCTGGCACAAGGGATCAAACGGCATAAGCGGTTGACCTTTTTCTACAGTGATCGCTTGCAATTGCCTTACATACTGGACGGGCTTCGTTGTTATCGCCTCTGCGCTGAATGTCCTAAAGTCTTTTGTTCCCATAAAAAGTTGCGTCGCACGTTCCAATCTTTCTATGTCGAACGTATCTGATCTACGAGTATACGTGCGCAGAGCGATGATAAAGTAAGGAATTACATCGCTTACGTTAAAATAAACGCATTTCTTGTATTATACCTCAAATGATAAGCATGCGACGTTTCCGATATAGGTATTCTGTGCTCATTTTGGTCCTTGGCTCTCATAAACCTATAGACATACGTTCTAGACTTCGCAAAATATCTAGCGTGGAAGTCCTCCGTCACTGGAATAAACTCCAACAGCCTGAAAAAAGGCAGTAAATCAATTTGTCAGAAGTACCGCAACGGCTGAACCATGCGCTGGCGTAGAAACGTTATTTACCTGACATCGTGTTTGCATCTAAAGAAATAACGATTCACATATCTCAATGTGAGATTGGGATTATATAGACAACTGTGCCTGTTGCGTAGGTCGACGTGGGCCGTACTGCACAAAGCGTGCACGCCGACGTCTGTCCTATAAATCACATATTTACATCCTACAATTATTGAAAAGGGATGTAATTGTTTCACTACCTGACTGCGTAAAGTGTTTAAGTAGTTAACTTCGCGCAACGTGATTCACCTGCTGGAGAGCGTTATCTTTGGCCATTCAGAACACTTTGGTATTAAAGTTGCAAGAGCGTCTTCTATAGCTCCTTGAACGGTATCAGGGTCACGTATTGGTTCGTCAAACCGGACCACATTTTTCTGCAGTCCTCTAAAACGAAATGGAGCCAATAAATTCGCGGTGCAAATTACAACTGGCGTTCGCGCGTTGCGCGTGTTTTAAACAATTCTACGTTTAAGATCTAGTGTTTTTAGATTATCCACAGGAAATATTGGCGTTTGTAGTGTAAAGCATAAACAAGTAAATAATTTATAGAATTGTTGAAAGCAAGTATCTTTTGTTGTACCTGTAGCGCGTACCGAGATAGGAAAATTTTAGAAAGTATCTTCCCATTCCTCTTTTCACTAGTGGATTATATAAATAGTAAACCACTGTCAAGGTTTTAGAATAGTATGCTAATTGTCTTGCCTGAATTAAGATTAAAATCTATTTTTAAAGGGATAACCTTAAAACGAATTTCTCACACTTGCCGGGATCATAACACGGCAAACCGCCATGTCCCCCCACGTGCATGCGCACAGCTATTTACAAACAAATGCTGCTGACATGTAATTATTTGGCGGTAAATATGTAAAAGTTGCGCGTGAAATTTGATATTTTAATATATACCACGGAAAATGAATTAATTGAATTTCCAAAACTAATTTATGAACTTTTAATGTTACATCTCAAAATACAGATTTTTAATTATACCTCTCTGTATCATAACTGTTGTTATTTTGAACAGTTGCCCGGCTCAATTAGAAAAAACGAAAAGCAGTTTTCATTTGGTGACCGCTTTCTTTTCCTCCATCCTCGTCACCAAAAAGCTAAACTCGGTTTAGCTTTTAGTCCGAACTGGTTTTACATACTCGCACCTTTACATACTCGTCCCTCTTAATTAATTATAGATCTTCTAGAAATAATTCATAAACTTTTGCAGTTGAATCTTAAAATACAGACCCCCGACAACATTTCTATATAACATTTACGATTATTCTATCTCTAATTAATCAATTATTAACAGTTCTTGGACACGATGACGAGCGTGACTTCGCTATTACTAAATAGTCGTGTTTCGCAATGAATTATAAATTCTCTATAAATAATTTAAGCCCTTTTGCAGTTGCATCTTGCGATGTAGACCTCATAGCACTTTTCTATACATTGTCGCGCAATCTCGCCCTTTCATGCCAAAGAAAGATTCTATGATCTAAATCTAAATTTAGACGTGTTCCTAATAAATGCAGACACTAATATCGTAAATAAATCTAGCACAGATAAATATTCCATTACCTTCGCATCTGTATAATTCATTACATCTCTATTCTGATACTTTAGGCGATAAAATAGTCGCGTTGTGCAAGCGGTTCAAATGACGAGAGATTACATTGATCTCTGTATAATTGATAAAGTAACGTGCACTCTGGTGGATCGATTTACATTCGGTTAGAAACACGGTTTACGCGATCCTATTATTCTGCGCAGAATAGTTGTCCAACAATACCGTCTGTCTGCACAAACGAGCAATGTGGAAGCAACCAATTCGATGGTGGAAAATCATCAAGCAATATTTAAGCAACTGCAACATTCACGGCGTCAGATATCTGGCGGACGATCGACTCTCCTATCCTGAAAGGTAAAAATTCATTTACCAAAGAGTTGAAGGGAGAATATGTATTTCTATAATTCGTAAACCATACCGTACTTTAACATCCCTCGTAACAAGATTCGTATAGCTCGAAGCTTGCAAAAGCTTGCATCGAACGTTTTGACAACAGCGATCTACTCGTAGATTCTTCTGGCTGATCTCCTGCGCGCTATGTTGGTACGGGTGCGCAAAAATGATCAGAGATGTATTGAGAAATTACAATAACTATCCTGTCGCTGTGACTACCGAGACTTTGTTCGTCGATTGGGAGACGCCGTTCCCAGCGATTGCTTTCTGCATTGCTACTACTAGAGCGATCAAGACCAACTATTTTAAAAGGTGTGTAACACATGTCAGTCGCTGTGAAGCAAGTCAGAATGACGGAGGGGCGTGATTAGAACTCTTTGGAGAAAAATTAGCGAGTACGAGTATCGAGGGTAGATCGAAGTTAGCTACGTTTTCTCAAAGTATTATTTATACTCTATTCTGTGGAAAAGAATCTTCATTCATCAGAGATAATTTGAAGCTAAACTAAGCCTGTTTTTAAGGAACCCAGGCATGTTCACGAATTACACTAATCCTCTCCTGCTCCAGGCAACAGCGGAGGAACTATTGTCTGCTTACGAGGAGGTCAGAAAATATCTTTTCTTATATGTGCGATGTTTCACCCGTTCATTTCACAATCACAACAGACAAGATAATGAAAGAATTTCCACGTAATATTCCCCCCCCCCCGCCCCCTGTCCAAACAAATTTAGCGACTAAAGGCGCGGGCGAATGTTAAATATTTTGCTAGTTCAATTATTTGCCGCAGATCAGAGTGCCTTGCACGGAAATGTTGGCCGATTGTTCATGGAACAACGCGAGATTCAACTGTTGCAGTGAGTTCCGAGAATTAAAGAGAACTGGTATCGGTTACTGCATCGCCACTAACACGTTCCATCTGAGCAAAAACCACAAACCAGGCGTCGAATGGTTCGTCAATCGAACTGTGAAATACGGGGATCTCATCGTCGACGTTCACGTGAATTCGAAAACGAAGAAACACTTTCTCGGGGCGTCCTCTGTTCGTATCCGTCCATTTCGTTTTAAATCCATACCACTGAAAAGCAGAGATGTAAATGAATTTTTGGAGTTGCATCCGTAGTAGCAGAGCGTATAGTAATTCCTAGAAACCATTCGAGAGGAATACTATAACTCTAACAGATTACTCGTTGAGAAAGTACCAGCCTAACAGTATTTCATCCCACTAATTACATAAGCCCCATTTCGATCCTACAATTCAGGTGCACGTTCTCAACAATCTGCAGCTACCAATGCTGACCAATGTCGAAAAGGACGAGATACATATAAAAGGTGGTAAGACGACGCACGTCGGATTCACGATGGACGACACGTTCAACGAGGACGGCGTGAAAACAGTGGCGGTTAAACACAGGAGCTGCCGCTTCCCGCACGAAACGCTGCCCGATAATATATTCGATATTTATAGCAGCAATTCGTGTTACATCGAAGTACGTTCACTTTAATCTGTCGAATCTGTAGCCCTGGTGGTATTAAAACACTGAGTGGTCCCGACAGCTGATCATAGAGCGGATGATAGAGTTTTGCGGCTGCGTGAACTTTTACTACTTCGTACCGAATGGGGCACGGGTCTGCAACGGAACCGAGATGGTCTGTATAATCGCCAACAAGGCGAATATCACGTCCCAGTCGGTGAAGGATGAACGATGCCTGGCGGATTGCGAGGGAACAGCCATCGTCCTGTATGAAACATATAAGAATTAGAATCTTTCGAAGCCACAGAGTGATCGATCTGAATCTATGAATGTATATACTTTGGGAGAGTCGAGTCGAGGGAGCAAAGTGGCTCTCGAGAATAATTCAACCGGCCATCCCAAAGTTGCTTACTTTATCTTCCTCAGTTCTTTTAGTGGAATGCATTTTCTGAAGTATGTATGCTATGTGAATATGCACGACTTTGGTATATCGTGATATATTGGATTGTAGAAATCGAATGGAACCTTACGAGTACGACTCACCAAGCGATTCCTACTCGCGCCTTCAATTCTCGTTACTATCGCATCCGACCATAAGGTATCGCCGATACGTAGTGAACGACCTCTTGGACGTCGTAGGTGAATGTCTACTGCCTACTCTTCTCTAGATATTTTTGATAATCAAACTTTTGGATAATTTCAGAAAGCGTGATTAATATTCTTAGTTTCAGTTGGAAGTGCACTAGGCCTCTTCATGGGTGTCAGTATTTTAAGCATCTTCGAGATACCGTACTGGTTATTTATTCGCCGGGACAAGATAATATAGAGCAAATGCTTCAGACTTGGGTATTAAAATTAAAGATTGATTTACTGCCACCTGCCTGTTTTGCATTTTTCTGCGATGCAGCAACTATTGCAGCGTCGAAAACGAAAGATGGAAAAGTACTACTAATAAACGCTACGTTTGATTCATCATTTGCAATCGGAAGATGTACATTTTTCCCTCGGCGCTTTATCTTGAAAGTGTTTGCTGTTAAATACACGCGCCAGGAAGAGAGGCAGTGGTTGCGAATAAATCATAGATACGATTTGAATGAAAGGTCTCGCGCTTACTGCTTATATAAGGAGGAACATGTGCCCGTGATATTTACTTCCTTGATCATGGCAGCGCCGGAGCTGCAAGTACAGCTAGCAGCGGTGCACGTGGGCACCAAAGTGAACCCCGAGGCTAGTGTATACCATAATTTGTTGAGCTTCCAAGAAGTTCAACGCGTAGTAGAACGCTCGCTAGGCGGTGAAGCGAAGGTGCGCAAGTTCTCTTTGGCGCCGTACTCTGACGGGAAGCTTGGATTTCTGGGATCTCACCAACGGCTCTCCGTAGAGGCTCGAACTAAGAATGGTAAAGAGACCCTGTCGTTCTTCGTCAAAGTGATTCCTTACGACGTGCCCGCTCAGGCCGAGTACGTGGCCGACAAATGTGTCTTCGTTAAAGAAAGATTGTTCCACCGTCGCATAATCCCTCAACTATATAGCGAGTACAACGGCGAGCCATGGACATCGTCGTGCCACTTGATCAAGGAGAACTTGCTGGTCTTCGAAGACCTGGGCGCCAAGGGATACTCGATGAGGAAAAAGCTGTTCACGAAGGAGCTCGTCGTCTCTGGCCTGACTAGTATCGCCCGATTGCACGCGTCCTCCCTTTTGGCAGAAGCACGGCTCGGAGTGTCTCTGAAAGAGATGTACCCGGACGCCTTTGTGGAGAATGCTTTCTGCCCGACCGGCAAGACTCGTGCCTGGTTCGACGTGGGTGTTAATGCCATCGTCGCTGTGGCGAGCCAGCTTGGCCTCGATGCAAGCTTGATACCAAAGGCCTGCGACGAAGTGTTCGCGGCCATGGATATGTCACCTACAAAAAGGAACGTGGTCAGTCACGGAGATCTATGGGGGAATAATTTCATGTTCAACGACGACGTACCTCCGAAGTGTTTGCTAGTAGACTTCCAGTTGCTGAGGTACTCACCGTTGGGGCACGACGTTGCGCAGCTCCTCTACCTCTGCACCGACCGAGAATTCAGAGAAACTTGGGAGCGGGCTATGCTGGAGCATTATTACAACGTGCTTCGCGAGACCCTGAGCTCAGCGAAGTCCACGCCCGTGGACGTTCCACCATGGTCAGAATTGACTCGAGGAATGGAAGAGCAACGCTTAGCTGCTCTGATCACGGCGGCTACTTATCATCAGACTGTATTGCTGAATGAGAATCTGAGCGCGGAGATCATGAATGATCCTGACCAGTACAGCGAATACGTATTCCAGAGCAGAGACGAGATTGTGCTGCGGAACATGAAGAATGATCCAGAGTACGGTAGGAGAATAATGGAAGCTGTTACTGAATTGGTCGAGCTCAGCTTTCGACTCGACGAGCTGCCTAAACCCACGTGAAACCAGAAACTCTTACGATCAAAGAACGATCGCGCAGATTAGAAGAACACAATGGCACATTAAAATATTGTATATAAATAACATTAAAATATTATATACAAATATTTATGTATATAAATGTAAACGCTATATATTTCTCCGACAGTATGTAATAAATAGTATACACGAAATAAAGGCTGCATCTTTTTATACCTGTGTTCATTTACGCATTTCATGAAAGAATTTCAATACTCGTCGATTTATATTCTATACAACAGAGGCCCCGAGAACGAAAGTGATGTAAGTAAAAGATTTCCAGAGGATTCGTTACTTCCGTGTATCGAATACTATATTTCAATCATCAACTCACGCCACCCTCGTTTACTGGGATTTAATTGGGATGGAATATTGGTGCCTATCTTTATCCTCGTCGCTGCTCAATTGTTTTCTTCGCCCGGAAGTATGGTGGACAAGAAGGACCAATTATGGTCACGGAGTTGCACTTTCGCCTCGTCCGCATCGTCTAACTCAACGACAGGAGGAGATTCGCGTTTAGTCGGCCGCGGGGATTCCTCCTCGCTCTCGCCCGCCGACTCGTCGTCGACTTGCATTTTGTCGTCCCTAAAAATTGGTGACGTTAGAAGGATGAAAGTTTAATAAATGATAACGAGGCCAGTATAGCTCTTTCACGAGTCGTTGAATTACCTGTCATCCGTTGATTGAGCTTTCGACGTCGATGACATCAATAGAGAAGTAATGAAAGATGCACAGAGCATCTTCATAGGCGGCAAAGTGTGGGCCGAGACGCTGAGGAGCTGAAACACGTTGCTGGTATTAATTCACGGCATTCCAGGGGCTAAATACTTTTAATTGTTCCCCCTTATCACGTTCTAAAAAGCTGAGAATAGAAACCACGCGTATCCGGCATCGGATTGCGGTGACGAAGGTGGAGGTTTCTCTTCTACGAGTGATAGAGGCAAAAATTTGTAACTAAGCGAAAACAATACTGTGACCGAAAGAATTACGTGGAATTGGAAATGC
The DNA here is from genome assembly GCA_963932335.1 of Andrena marginata. NCBI lineage: Eukaryota > Metazoa > Arthropoda > Insecta > Hymenoptera > Andrenidae > Andrena > Andrena marginata. Next base: position 4,544,720 of record OZ010660.1, read on the forward strand.
GTCTACACGTTAGTCAGACTCGTGACGCTCGCTAGATCCGATTAGTTAATTAGTTTTAAGGCTGACGCAGGCACACCCCCGAACGCAAAATTTCTGCAATTCCTGTAATCTTCTACTTCAGATCTAGGTTGACGCGTCTTTTACGACCTACACGAATCTTGGTCTCGGTGTACACCAGTTTTCGCCAGAGAATCGCGAGAAATACGCGTGGTATCATCAAACAGGCCTGTGGCGAGAAAATAACTGAGAAAATATTACCAAGCAAAGTCCGAAGCTCTTCCCTCTACCCTTACTTTCTATTTAAACAATCGCCCTCTTTATTACATACTAGAAACGATCCTCCAAGCATTCGTACGGAGTTGTTTTTACGGAGAAGAATTATTCCATGCAATTTATACGAAGAGAGGCGGCCAGTTTAAAACAGTTTAACGAGATTAGAGATTCGGAACGTCCGCCCGCAGCGTGCACCATTTTATTAATAGGTAACGAAACAATCAGGACAGTTCCCGCGGGAGATAAGAGTTCCTGGCTCGCCAGCAGGTTCGTCCTGACCTGGTTTTACCAGAACATTTCCTAGCAATTCCGGAGCGACGTTGAAAACCGTGCTCCCCCTTTGTAACGCGAATGAATAAAGGAACGGCGCGGTGGAAAGTTTGATTCTTCGTGCGCCGTAACTTCGACGTTGCTCGTTAATCTCGATGGAAGTATCGAAAACTTAATTAAACCAAGAAACGCCACCAAGCGTCGGCACGCGATCTCCTATATTTACTGCAACGTAGAAACTCGATACTAGATTAACATAGCAGAGTATCTTAAATGAAACGCGAGCTGAAAGACTGCTGGACAGTCAAGGGAGAAACGAGGATCCTTCCTCGCTATACGTTTAGTGATCAATGAGGAATAACCGGCTGGTGCGTCAATGTAAGACGCCAGTCCCTACGATGACGCTGCAGGGGAATACGAAACGTAGTAGAAACGGAGGTAGCTGGTAAACAATTAAGGCTCGGCGATTCCATGGAACTGACGCAATTTGTACAGTAAGAACGAAAGTGGCGGGCTGACGGATATCCGTCCGCTGTAAGTAGCGACGTGCCTAATTAATTACGCGCTACGACGTTTTACGGTCCGCTTTATCACGTCACCGGGACACCTCGGCTAACGAGGATGATGCGTCTCGCCGCGGTTAAGAGAAGAGAGAGTATTTAAGAACGCACGGTCCTTCTGGCGAGCAACAACGGCTGGCTACTTGTCTAATATCTGCGCCGAGGAATGCCGGACAATTGAAAAATATCCGGAGCTATCTGGAGAGCTTGTTTAATATTAATTAGAGACAGCGTCCACGTTCTTCGCAACGCCATCATTAGAGATCATACGGCCTTAAGGACCGCTGCCCGGGCGGTGATGATCCTTAATTTGCTTAGCCTCCAGACTAACGCAGCCTCCAAATGGGGCAAGATTTAACTTTCAGAGAAGGCTGATGTTATCGCTCGGATTCCACCGGCGACAATGCCCGCGAAGTTTCTACCAGCCTGCACTTGTTGCGCGTCCTACAGCGATAACAACTCGAGGGAGAAACTTGCCGTGGTATTGATTCTCCATCGAGCAACGATGATACACACGTAGGCTGACTTTATTGTTCTCGAGGGTACCTCGCGCGACCGCCGCGATATCGCAATCTCTCTCATGTATTCACGAGGAGCCAGACATTCTATTTTTGAATCCAGCTTCTACTGCATTTAACTGTATGAATGATCACGGGCCCATTATCATTCGGAAACAGAGGCAACTCTCGCTCTCTCTCTCTTCTCTCGGATTCCTTTAGTTCTCCGCTGAACGAGCGACAGATCGCCCCGTAGTTACAACTGTCTCCTCCACTTTCCAGGGCTGATGGTGGGATCTTTTTTTATGAATCATTCGGTGATGATCTATCTCAGCCAGCTTCCACGAAGATGGAAATAATTCCTCGAAGCGACGCGTGCAGGTTCTCCATCCAAGACAATGCCCTAGGTCAGAGGGACAACTGGAACGCCGTGAGAGGGTGGGAGTGTGGAGTAGCAGCTCCTATATTAAATCATGGCGAGGCCACTTCCCAAAGTCAGTCATACGTCGAGCGCTCGAGCACGCGAGGAACAGTTCTCCCCCGAAGATCTCTCGATTCTCGTTCACCTCCTGAAGAAGTACTAGTGATTGTTATCTGAGTAGCGCGTACCGTTCAGTATCGCGGGGAAAAAACTAAATCGAATAATTGGAACCGTTTTTAAAACTCGCCCTTGGAATTCTTCTGAAATAATCTCCGGCATATTCGCGGGCTTTTCTATTGAAGGAGTATTTGAAGAAGAAGCCGCCTGTCTGTTCCCCAAGTGTGCGACGACCAGAAGCTTCTCTGCTTTCTGTGCAACAATTCTCCGGGGATGAAGTTAACGGCGTGGAGTTTTGTGTCGTGCGTCCTGGTGGCTATCTTCTTCCTGACGGCTACTACGTCTGCATACCCTGCCAGCAACCCGGAAATAGTGAGTACTCTCCCTTGTGCTCTGTTCTCTCAGTGAAGTTCGCATTAATTAACGCAACACCGAGGTAGTTCGGAACCACCTGCAACTTTACATTTCTCTCATTTTAGCATTTTATGGGAGAAGTATTAATGTTCCCTTCGGTGTCTCGGCATGTCCATGTTCTCCGATTTCGTTTACTGGCACTCCAGAATCCCCGGTTCTCAATGCACATCTTTCTTCCCGAATTACTTCCATCAAATTCAGCCCCATGCTGAGTTTAGCGCGTAGACTACCTGTAGCTTGGGGGCCTCGGCTCGTAAACACTTGCTCCTCGCCGCAAATTAAACGTGCGCAACGTTAGTAATAGCGCTAGACAAGCCTAGAAAGATGTAAACGTGAGTGAGCGTGCTGATCTATTGCTTCGCAAGCCAGCTACCCGGGAAAGTGGCAGCCGAGGGCGTGCTCCTAAAAGAGAAGCAAAGTTTCTTGAAGTCAATCCGTTTCGTTTCATTCTCGCTGAAGATTCAAATAAATCGCGCTCCCCTAACAATCGCGGAGTGTTATCGTCGGGTCGCACGAACCTGCGTCGATCAAATGGGGCGAATAGATACACGTACCGCACGCGCTTACCGATAGTAGTATTTTGATCGAGATGACATAATTCGGTCGTTGGTATCCCCATTATCAACGAACAAAAGTTTGTGTGCAGAAGAGACTTCCAGCAAGGCCTGAGATTAATAAATACCGTTGTGATTCGTTTATCAGTGGTAAGATACCGCGCGAACGGTGATGGGCCTAAGCGCGTTTCACCGAATCAATAGCTGTGAATAAGATTCGTATTTTCCTTGTACGGAGGCACGTGGGCCGCGGACGATAACGTTGCAAACTTAAGTGGACGTTGGTCAGAATCGCTCCTTGTTAAATCCATCTCCTTTCGCCGTTTGTATTGGTATATCTAATCAGGCTGAACTGTAGGTGGTACACGATACTGTAAACAGTAACAGAGTTCACGCTTTCCAGAATCACTTCACGAGACAATTCGGCTATAAATACTCGCGGAACGATTGTCCAGTTTATTTATACGCTGCGCTAGCCGAAGGTCTCCCGAGATTTATTTCAACGTTGCCAATCGTTTCTTTTCAAGATGTACAACATGCAGGCGATCGAGAACATGCGACAAATACCGCAATGGCATTGCCTGCGCTACAGGAAATTCGACCTGGTACGTCGCTGCCGGAACTACCGTCTAGGAAGGAAACACTGACGAATACAAAAGCCCCGACATCCAGGATTTATGGCTACCAACAAGTCCCTTTACTTCAAGCTACATCGATCAGCTCTTCTGAACGTTCTACTGCACATGTTTAAGTTCATCTGAGGCAACGTAAGCTACGTAACCGGCTGACAAGCAGAAGCAACCGTCATTTACCATAGATTGTAACTTAACTCTTCGTGGCACGTCGTTTACTTCAAGACTGTAATTTTAAGACTTCACTCGAGCTCTATGCCTTCGCCGCCTAGACCAAAACGGAGCAAATAGTAATGGAAGGAACTTTACACTCAATCTCCCCGACAACTAGTAACTTAAGCCTTCCCTAATGACAGAATACGAATAAATAAAGCTTGCCTGCGTTTCGCTAAGTTATTAATCTCACTCGTAATTCTACGTTAATTATTTATATCGTGTTATATGGGAAACTGTATAAATGCGCTTCGATCTCATTGTACGATGAGAATGTGTTGTAGAATAAAATTATGTTTTTTATTGCAAATGTATTCTTCAAAACGGATTATTCACCTGTTGACGTGCTTTACCTTAATATAAAAAGAACAGTTGCAAAAATGTATTCAGAACACTTACTTCTTCCACCATACCCTTCCCACGTATTCCTAGTTGCTCGTGCGTGTGCGACGCTGTCTCCTTATCGGTGACGGTCTTGGCCGCTATCGTGTTAGCGAAAGCAGTGGCTGGCACGGAATTCGTAGACAAACTTTCGAGCGAAATGGCCACCTCGGATTCCGGTTCCAGCGTCAACAATTCCTAGGAACGAAGAGGGTGGATAAAATGCTCGTGCGCGGTGCAAATCGATATCGCGTTCGCGCATTCTATTACGTACTTGATTAGAATCTAAAAAGAAAAGCTGCGACTTCCGTTGCCACTGCCTGTCAGAGGAGTTCGGTTTCTGCTGCAGCCGCGGCACGAAAGTAGCGCCTAAGATAGAACTGTAGCTCTCGATGACGGTGCTTCTCGTATAAACGGGTTTCGATCTGCGCGGCGTGAATACGAACACTGAAACAGATTGATAGATTAATACGCGAAAGAGAATGAGATCTTAATTCATATTCCGGGGGAGCGTTTAAGCTTACGTGAATTATCAGTCGTAAATACGGCCATGTATGAGGATTTAGGATCTGCTGCAAGCGTGGCCACTTGCAAAGGCACGCTCCATATTAGCGTAAGAGATAAGATGTTCCAGACCGCGATGTGTTCCGTGGAAGCTGCTACTACGAGGTGGCAGGCATCTTGCCTCCCGAATTCGATTCGCCTAGTCATGTTTAAGTAATAACGCTAATGTTATTCTTTGACTAACATCGCTATCGTCTGCTACGGTAACTTACATTACTTGATGCTGATATTGACTGTGCGTTAAGCTGCACTTGAATGTGCAGGTATCGGGTGTCCACATCGTTACGCTGCAACCGAAACCGATGCCCACTAACGAACCGTCTACCGAGAATGCGGCATCCGTTACGGGCAGATTTCTATAATCCCCTATACTGTGGCACAGCCAGTGTTTCGATTTTTCTGAGGCAATCGTAAGTGTTAAAATTAGTGGCGGCTATCGCGTGCGCATTAATAAAGTTTGTGAAGTTTACGCACTGTATGTAGATGAAGATTCAACCAGGTTCCACAGTTTAAATTTCTTGTCCCTGCCCGTTGTGACCGCTACGGTTCCGTCGTCGTCGAAAGGAGTACTGGGTTGGAAACGTAAAGCGTTCACGCCTCCCTCGTGAGGAAGCTCGATCGATGTGTTCAATACAAACCTAAGAGATTCATAAAAATTTTCATAGACTTTTGAAGAGATTCCTTGTAGAAAACACTGCAAGTGCCAAAAATCAGATCCTATACTTTCCGCTGGTTTACTTTTTTAATTTCAACACTTACAGTGTTTTCCACGAGGACTCTTTAATCGAACACGAGCGAGTTACGTTCTATACTTACAATTGCTGCTTAGTGTCGAACATCCAAAACTTGAGCCTTACTTCTATACAGGACACTTTATCGTTTCGTTCTTCGACAGTCGCCATCCACGTACCATCGTAATTTAAAGCTATTTTCGTGACTTCTGTGTTCACGATGATTACGCTACGCTCTTGGGTCAAAAAGTTTTGTGCTGTAATATTTATCTAAAATACATCGATATTTATATTCGTATTTATCTTAACGCACATCCTCTGTGAGATATTAAATCTTCGATCGGTACTTACATTATACAGTAAGCATTTCGTACGAGTGTTATAAAACTGTACATGCCCAGTGCGGCTATTCAGAACCAGAGAGTTCGTACGAGGATCAACAACAAGGCCAGCTGGAAATAAGTCTTGGGAAGAAAGTGCCACACCCCACGTGAAGTTCTGTATTACAGAGGTCAATTTCCTTTGTGGATTCACGACCACGATACCTGTAATTTTTAACCAGCGTGAAACATTGTTAAAGAAGAACTTGAAATACTAGAGCGATAAGTATTAAAAGATCCCAGCACCGTTATCTAAAGTAGAAACAGCAACGTATAAATTGTCTGGGGCGATAGTAAGATGTTTAATGGGTGCTGGCAATCGAGGGAGAAAGGATTTCTGGTGGGAATTCGCTATAACCCATTTCACCAGCACGCACTCTCCTCCGCCAGTGTACATGTGACCACCTGTAATTTTTATAAAGTCACTAAAATTATGTTTAATGGTGTACAGTTGTTATTACATCGGAATTAAAAGGAATGTAGAAACACCTTTATATTACCTGATTTACTGAACGCTATTTCCGTCACAGGTAAAGTATGCCAATGGTAAATCGCTGTGTAAGGTCTCGCTTGAAACAAACTCTTCCACACTACCACGCGACCCGTCGAGTCTCCCGTGGCGACACACTCTTCTTCTGGATGTCCAGCGAGGCATGTCGGTATCCTGCCTGTTTTACCTGTTTTGTGCCTGCGATCGGACGATACAATAGTATTTCAACGCTGTTCCATTAATTCTTCAACGATAGGTAGCGTTTATTAGTTGATCGTACGTACAGTTTATCGACAAGGTTCCTCGACGGATTTAATATGTGCAGATCTACGTCATGAAGCACGGCTATTAGATTCTCCCCATGATTCCCGATTATATCGACATAATATTCATGGGAATCAGTTCTGTAAATAAAAAATCGAATTGAGTTATCGCCTTCTCATCCGAGGGCTTTAAAAACCTTCACTTACGGCATACACGTGGACTTCGTACAGACTCCGTTGTCTAAGTCGAATAAAGCTATATAAATCTTTGCGTTGCACTTGGAAATGTAGGTTACGAGCACTTGACGCAACTCGTTTCCCTTATAAGTTTTATAGTTAACAATGTGAAAGGTTCTTATTTTTGGTTCTTCTTGGAATATCAGTTTCTATAGGGAGAAGAGAATTAGCAACAAAGCGATTGAAAAACATTCGAGAAGCTATTGCGCTAAACCGAAGCTTATGCTTCTACAAGATAAGTTTAATATTCTTACTAATTTCTTAGTGATAATGCCGCTTTGACAGCTCCAGAAATTCAGCTCCCCGTGCTCGGTACAGGCGATAACGGCATTAGGATTTTCCGGGTGCACTATTAGCCCCGCTATCCGATGGTTCGCTGGTTCTAATTCTTTAACGAAGTCTCCGGTTTGCGTGCTATAAGCTCTTATGACGTATTTCCATACTATGTACAACGTCCTGCAGGGATGGAAATGAATTAGTGGAGAAGTTAAAAGGATGTACTTTGGTAGATATAAGAACAGTGCCGGTAAAATTCAATTTTACGAGAGTGTAATGTATCCGTTATTCGATCTTTCTATTTGCGCGCTACATGGCAAACATTACAAGGAAGAAGTATTAAGGTCTCTGTACTCGTTATATTAAAACTTACTCTCCATCGTGAGAAAACACTGGCCGTTGATCGATTATACTACCTCCACCTTTTCTCGTTAAAACTAAATCGTCCACGTCGATTACATCGATACTCGCAGACTGCCGCCTTGCCCTTAACTTCATCTGCATTTTGTCGCTTGACTGGCGATGGAGTAACGCTTTCGATAATTACGCCCCTTACTGCACGCTCCATACATTAATGACACTCTAGAGCACAAATTCAACGTGAAAGATTCTGTTCCGGCAATTACACGTGCTGCACACCGAATCACTCCGAATAACCAAACCAAACGTCGACCGCATGGTTCATTCCTGTATCTAAACACGCAAAACCACTTCACTCGACAATCCTGCAACCGTGGGGGAATAAAACACCTGTGATGATGCAACTTCATGCAAGTCGGTAATTTATTGAGACATGTTTCTACTTTACCTTGTGAGAATGAATTATTGTCACGCGTTTAATGTTCTGAGTATACACAATGCTCATTGGTAAATGTAATACGCGATATAATAAATTACGGCAATATATAAATTTCATTAAATAACTATCTGCATTACCTACTGCCACTTAGAATCAGCACCACAGACACGTATAGGATAGACCTATCACCACAGATGGTTTCGAATGTCCTAGGCCGGTATTCATAGACGCTACTTATTCTTAAGTGTTCTTAAGCAAATGCTTAAGCATGCGGCATCCTCTACTAACCTAGTAAAATTCATCTGCTTAAGAATAAGTAGGGACTATGAATACCAGCCATACTTTCACACGTGTTGAATTCTAATTCCTACCACGCGTAGCGTTACAATTTGTTTCGAGACTTCACCGGTAACGTTGCATGTGGCACTAAAATGGTAAAGGGGTCCTAGGACCCCCAAACCGATGACAGAAAAATACATTGGTTGATAGATAGGACTATCCTGTACCTCGTCTGCGAAAATACGTACATATAATTCTTCGGAGTACTTTCCGTCATTAATAAGAATTTCAAAAAGGACCTTCTTTATCGATAGCAGATCACAGACCTAATTTATACCTAACCTATCGCCACGAGAGATTCGAATTAAAAAGTGAACATACTTCGTTGATTCGAATTAAGTAAACACTCATTATTCCCACAATATAGCATCTCGATTGATTATCAAATAGCCTCAACTTGGCGATCAGTATTGAAGCCCTTACTGATCTACGATTATAAGTACAAATGGAATTATACTGAACCGAGTATATTAACGCCAATCGTAACGTACGTTGTTTGCAGAACAGTTTTAGATCAACCGTTATTTTTTATTCCTCCTTAACTGTACATATTAGACGATAAACATGAATTAAAACTTAAAAGAAAGAAGTCAATACTTCGAGTGTGCAATAAATATAAAGCACGCGGCTTGAAGTTGGATGGAGAGCAAGCGGTGCACGCCGACGGAATTCAAGTAAAGATTTTATTGAAATATAAGGAATCTGTACCAGACAGAACTAAAATTACCGTTGAATTTGGTACTACCGGGGTTCACATATCGTATATGCCTGCGTAATCGCTGGATTATCATTTTTTCGTGTTATCTCTCCGTGTGTATCGTTATAAGTAGTCTGAATATTCTATAAGTACAGAAACAATATATCGAAGGTACGCGCACAGTCTATTCTCGAAAGTTCTAAAGCTAAAAAAGGATCGTCTTCTAGACCTGCAGTAGTTCTCACGACTTTACATTTACAACTTAGGGTGGGGGAGGGGGGTCTCGCTTCGTCTATTTACAAAATTAATAACCGAAAATGGTCTAAAGCTACGCACTCTCTCTTTCTCTCTTTCGTTCCGTTATCGTATAGAGTGTAAGTTCTATTTACAAATTTTACAGGATACCTCTCTCTCCCGCTCTCTTTTTCTCTGATTCAATATACAGCATTACATTTTACAACAATTTAAACGTGTACTTGAATCCCGTTGCAACTCGCGTTGCAAGCGAATTGTGACCTAATTGTACACAAATTGCCCCATTCTTTTCGTCGGACAAGAAAAGAAAAATAAATCGCCATTTCTCGGTGGATCTGTCGGAAATCGATTGTGGAGTCTACGAAAGGAAACTCAATCGATTCCGGAATTACCAATGCTTTTAAATTATGAGAAAACTCCATGCACTACCACGTACAGACAATAAACAGTTGCATCGTTTGATTTTGTTTTCCTCTTTCTCTCGTTCTTTCTTCTTCTTTTTTTTTTAACGGGGCGCATTGCATACACAGTCTAATAATACTATACTAAGAATGTAAAAACCTAAAAATTTTTATATTAGTTACAATAAATAAGCAACGTATATGTTTTAAGTTTTACACTTATTATATTACTTTTAACTATATATCACGGATCTTTTTACTGGTTCTGAATGGTGCACGCGCGAAACTGGGTTACGGTGCTAAAGTTGTTTAAAAATTAAACCGATGCTCTCGAGCGGTAGCATTAGTTGTAAAAGTTCGACAAGATTAGAATTTGGTTGTTGTACTCGATTTCTTCCGTTCAAGATGACCGTTCGAGGTAGGAACATCTATTTGGTGACACGCAGCAATCTCGACAACCTATCCAAGAAATAAAATTGCGCTCCCGCGGATATGCGTTTAAACGATCTCTAAATATCGTTGGAATCGAATTACGCGCAACGAACGTTCTCTCTCTCACTCTTTCGCTCTCGTATCAGACACTTTACGCGCAGTCAGTCCTTATAAACATACAAATGAAAAACATTCGAAGGTACAAAAAAATGCAACAGCTAACATTAAATAACACGAAATCGATTCATAACAAAAACTGGAAACTGATCGAACACGTTTCATGGTGTCACAAAGTAATCGCGCGAAATGTCGTTGACAAACGTGTATTATTTCCTTCGCCTTCATTTCCTTCCATGAATCGGACATGCGATTGCGATAACGATCCAATGAAATCAATCTTTTCTTTTCAACGCGTTTCAAACGAATCTTTAAAGTCTACGAACGAATGGTATATACCACCTCTCTTTTCCGTAGCGGTGTTTACTCGCCAAGAGAAAAGGAGAAAAATTAATGTAAAGAAACAGAGATGTTTAGTGGTAAATACAATTATATAATATCATAATACGCTGAGAAATACGTCGTCAAGATTAATAACGTTAGCTCCTTTTTTTTCTCTATACTCGAAATTTTCACTTCTTCCTTTTTATCCTTCCGTTTCAAATTCGCTTCTACGAAGCTGCTTCGATATTCTAAAAACGAATTAGAAAAATATTCTCTTTCCAGATCTGTACTATTTTATCAATAGTAAAATTGAAAATTATCTAGCTTACACGCAGTCTCCTCGGCTGAATCTCTATATTGAAGCGGAAATGCAATCGATCGGGGAAATCGTGTTATCCTCTAACGTTGTTCAGATCTCTTTAGTACACGGTTAAAGGTCTATCAAGCGTTTTTAAAATGTACAAGTATTGTATCACGACGTGACAAAAACCCGTGACGAATTGTTTCGCTCCTGCAAGATCGTCGATAGTTCTCGCCTATCTCGCGCGCACTTCTCCCCAAAACTGAAGCCAAGCGTTCAATTTTCGGTTCAAAGAAGATTAGTCAAATATCAGGCTCACACTTCTGCCGGAAGTTCCGAGAACTTGCTTTGGAACGTACGTGCCGGGAAAGCGAGTAGCGAGCTTTTTCGGAAGTTACTCTTTACCCGCCCCTTTGTGACCACGAGAAGTCCGTCTCTTAGAAAAGTTTTAATCGCTACAGTCGATATACAGGGAATTTAAGAACGGCAGCCGCGAAGTTCACCGAGTAACAGAGTTTATAGAAATACCTTCGCAAACCTAGATTCACAATGCAATCGTTCTCGGGCAATTCGGTTCATTTAGCAAGCTGCTCCGAGGCGTCTGCTCGGAGTGAATTTCCCACACAACCGCCCAAGCTGAGGGATACCAATTATTACCAACGGCACAAACCTCCAGTTACTTTAGCTTCCACAGAAACTGAATATCCTCAGGAACGATTTCATTCCTAAATCTACGCGCGCTAAAACCCTTCTCTCTCCTCCCTATAAATCCCATTAACCCGCTCAAGATCGCGCCCGAAGCTCCGAAATGCCCCGTATACCTTTGGCTTAACACTCGACGTGCGAAAATAATTTATATTTACAATGGTTCCATTATAATTTCACAAGTGACACGTCCCCCGCGCTAGGAGGACGTTAATAGATATCGCTCTTAGGATCCCTCTCCCGGAAGAATCCCTTCTCAGTCTTACACTCCCTGATGGTAACGGTCTTCAGATTCACCGTGACGTCCGTGATGAACACCTGATCGGCTACCGGATTCCTCGCGTGCCAGTAATCCGTGCCGGGGCTGGAGAGCGGGACGTACACGTCTGCTGTTTTCGTGATCTCCGTTTGCTTCATACTTGACGTGTTATTGTTGTTGTTGTTGTTGTTATTGTTGTTATTGTTATTATTGTTATGATTACTGTTATTATTGTTATTATGACTATGATGCCCGTTCACAACAGTGGGTAACCTGTTGTTGTTCGTGTAAGAGTCCGTGGGTGTGGGCGACTTGTGACCGTTCGCGTCCACCGTCACGGTACCGTTCGACTTCTCCTGCTTTTGCTCGAGCAGGTGCCTCTTCTTGGTAGGCTGCTCCAATGGCGTGTCTATCTGAGGGGACAGAGGCGCCGGCGGTGCACGGGGCAGCGAGGGCGGCGGGCCGTGCGGCACGTCAGCCTCCGGGCGCTTTTTGTCCTGCACCGCTGGCGCTGGTGTCGTAGGCACCGCCGGAAGTGGTTCCTCTGGCGTCGACTTCACGCTGGAGGATGACGGCCTCCTGCCGTTAACCTTGTGACTCTGCAAACGACGTTCAGCTACCTTCGTGGTTCTAAGGAACTAGAGTTTAATTTACTCAAGGGCAGCTCGTATGCAAAAGTACTTCAAGAAATTCTATTCCCCCGCGCTCCTTCTATTCGTCTCTCTTTCAGCTAAACGATCCTTAGTGTTTCAAAGGGACACGTAGCGGACGTCGATGCACGCGAAGGAGGCTCTCGACCATCATTCCGAATCACGTATTCACCGCGAATTAATGCGACAACTCTTTCTTGTACTACTAGTAGAATGGGAAGACACGCAAACTTGGCATTATTCGCCCGACGCTTTCGCATACAACTGCTCTTAAATATTACAGTACGCAATCGCAAACCGAACGAGAACTTTCTCGATGGAATCGAGGTTAAAGCGGAGTTTATAAACATCACAACCCATGGAATTCTTAGGTTTATTACAGAGCGCTGATGTTATTCGCTACTTCTTACCTGTAATGAGGAAGACTGAGTGATAACTAACCCCGCAGAGAAATACTAACACCTCTGAATGTTTACGAATCTGAGTCTGGCATGGGGATATTAAAGCCAAGGTGATCAACTCCGCGCGGACAGCTCTCGTTCAGGTTATGATTTGCTTATCAGAGAATAGGCTGGTACTAACGTGGTAAGAAGGAGACGTGGGGTTGCTCTTCAGAGGCAACAACCGAGGAATCTTATTCGGCGGAGGACTTCCGCTACCGCTGCTGGGGCTGCTGGTGGTAATGGTGACTCCGATTTTCCCGGACTCTTTGCTGAGAACCTCGGCTTTCCTCTTTGTGCCAGTTGGCTCCCTCCTAGGTAACAGGGGGCTGTCCACGCTGCTGTTGGAGCTGTCGGAATCAACACTGAACGCGGACGCGGATAGCTCCGGGGCGGTAGGCGATTCGTGCCCGTCGAGAGAACTCGGCAGCGTGTCTTCGTCGGGTGCTACGGGATTCAAGCGAGGAACCGACGTACTTCCGGTAGTCGACTCGTCCTGGCTATCCTCCCCGACCCTCTCGTCTCCGCCAGGCTCTGGCTCGACCACCATGTTGGCCAGAACTTGCTCCTTTACGTGGAGAAATTAAGGAATAATTAAATTCGGCTGTTTATCCATAATTCCACGCGTCGATATGAAAAATCCTAGGGATAATTACGAATATCGTGCTTTTACTACGTGAGTCCATAAGGGGCCGTCCTTAAATTGCGTGAGCATAATTTTGGGCGAATTCTTATGCCCTCCCTCCAACAATATAAGAATTCGTAAGATTTAATATTCTAACCCCCCCCCCTTACGTGATATTTTTTACCTTTAATTTTTTCAGTTATTAAAATTCTTCTAAAGGTTTATATAATTAATTTAACTTGCTTTCGGAAAATTTAAAGTAAAACTACTTTTCTGGAACATTAATGATAGAATTTGTATTTATTGAAAATTAGGTTAAAAAATATTACGTAAGACGCTACCTGCCTTCCCCTTGTAAGAAAACGTAAGAAATTCCCCCCCCCCCCCCAAAAAGGTCACACGTAATTTAAGAACGACCTCTAAGACGGCGTCCGAACCTTCGTCGTATTAAATGGTACAAATGTAATGTGAAATTAAATGAATTTAAGAATAAAAATGGCGCTATTTATTTATGAATAATCTGCTTACACTGTATCTGGTGTCCCTCCGCCTGGGTCTTCTCGTGTTTACTACAACATCCGCGCCTTTTTGACTTTCCTCGTACAATTCGATTAATCTGACGTCTAAAATGTTCTCTTCCGGTTCCCACGTGTTGTATCTGAAAAGCGGAAGAAAGTGTTTATTCGCGGGTTTCTTTAAATAGAAATCAGATTAACGATTCTATTGTCTTCTACTTACTTTTTACTCCATCCTTTCCATTTCACGAAATACTCCACTTTACCCTGTAATCAGATCAACAATTTACATATTAATATTGATGTTGCTACATGTGTGAGTGATTATTAAGATCATTTTTCCGAAAGTTTAATTTTATTTATAGTGACACATTCCTGCTGATTATACATTTATAGAAAAGTAATCTATGTATACCATCTGTATGTATTAACAGATTTTTCATGAACACAAAGTGGCATAGATTATAAAGGAGCTCGCATGATAACATTGAGCGGTTCGTTTTTTAGAAAGTTTCCCTCGTCTGTGCACGAACGTAATCCCTGTCGTGTTTAAATATATAAACGATAACAGGAAAAAAATCGCCTTCGTGTGATAATAAAACAAGTATTCGTGCTTTGAAAAGAGTTATGTTGAGAAGTGTTTACTCCATTCTGCTTAATCTCTACAATAAATCAAGAATGACAACGGATTTATTGTGACAATGGAGGGATTGCAAGGGATTTAAATCGATACTCGTAAACTGAACGTTCAAGTCTAATACTTTTGCAGGGAGGTAAATCATGCTCTACCGTACAACGACATAAGACATTCTTCGACCAAAAATGGAAGAACTTTAAACCTCAACAGTGCTCAATTTGAATTTTCCGTTTTGCACACTCTAAAGCCTGATTCTCAACGAAACATATCCCGATTAGCATGAGGATCCGCTAGAACAATTATGTCAATCCTCCATCTGTGAGCAATCTACCTAATGAATTACTACTGACATCTAACCTTACTTCCGATATGCAACAATACATCCAATAACAAGCAAGCCTATCTCCTAACCTCTGGAGTTCCTAACCTCTGCTCGCGTTACTCCGAACCTCGAGATTCCGCGGCTCCAACAAGGAGAATGTGTAGCATAGCTATCGGAATAAAAGGCATCTACATCTGCATGGCAATTCACATTCCTATAGGAACATAACCTATGAACCCTTGGCGCCAGTCGCCGAGCATGGTGTAATGTGCGGAATCGGGCCGATCGCAAAGATCCGTCTCGCGCGTCTGCGTCAAAGAGCGGATCTTCGAATCTATCCCGATGGCATAAGGTCGATAAAACGGGCGGCGTTGACTTCCACGAGAGCCGATGGCACGTCTCACCTATTGGCCATCGGCCAACGAACGAGAGCGTGCCGGACCGGTCGTGGTGCGCAGCCAGTATGACAGTTGGAAAACAATGACATAACTGTGCAGCGGTATAGACACACGTCGGTTGTATCGCGCATGAGCCACTCGCAGCTGAGATGTCTCCCTCTCTCGCGTGTTTCACGTCGATTTACAATGTTGCCAGCCTCGAAACGTCGTTATCCGTGCCTCGATATCGCCGGCACGACGCGAGTTATTTTTTGGCAACCCACACGAAAGTTCATGCATGACAATGGGACAAGCTGAGTTTTTGTACGCGCGCAAACATAATTCTCGATAGAATTTGTTATCTAACTTGGATAAGTAACTTGGCAGGCGTATGGTAGTAGAAATGAGCTCCTCGAGGAATCGGTACTAACCTCACAATTCTAGGTATATGAACTTCTAACGCGTTCGATCGGGAGGGTGAATTAAAGGATTTGATTCTGTATTGGGGTATGGGGTATGTGGTATTAAAAATCGGTGTAATAGTGTTGAGAGAGAGAGAGAGAGAGAGAGAGAGAGAGATATCGCGAAGCATTGTGCACGATAGAAATTGTATGCCACGGGGAGGGGCAGAATCATTGGGATGTATAGCAGGAGAGAGAAAGAGTTTGCGAAGAGGAGGAAATGGCAACGGCGCTTAGACAAACAGAATCCGTGTTGTGGCGCCATCGAACGGCGACGGTTGGAACCCTTATCACTTACCCGCTTTTCCCTCTTCTTCGTAATCCGTTCCGCGGCGTAAACTCTGTCACCCAGATCCATGATGTTTTAATCCTTGTTCTCTGTACGAGTATCGAGGTTGTTAATATATCCAATAGGGTAGCGATGGGTGTCACTATTGAAGCACGCCGAGCAACGTAACACCATATGTACCGGCACTGGTTCGGATGCTTGTATTCGATCGGGATGACACACGCGTAAACACACGATAAAACGATAGACGATGGTCGTCCCTCACCGTACGGAATGTGGCGTTAATCTCACTGAACGCTCGTGCAGCAGTTTAGCGCGCGCGACGTTCTCACAGCGTGAAAGTACGGCACGACCACGTGTTTGGTGAAGGCCGATCAATCCGATCGCATCCTCGACGTGTTGAGCATCTTCAACGGGAATCATGTGAAGTGAGACGCGGCACGTGTTGTCTCGGATACGAGAACGCTCGGCATCGCTCGATGTTTTCCGCACAGATCGCAGCCCCGACCGAGCGACCGACCGGTGATTAGAGTGGCTGCTATTTCAGCGGCGAGGCGGCAATGCGGCCGATGTTTTTTGAATGGCCAGTAGTCGCGGCAAGACCGGCGAACACGAGCGAAGTCGGCGTACAAGCACGTCCCATCGAGAAGGGGATTTCAGGCGGCACGGTTTGCGCGCCGCGAGTTTCTTCTTCGCCTGTTCACCGGACGATTATCCCGGGTACGATATTCCGCCGAGCACCACGGCCCACACGGCTGCGTTTCGTCGCTCTTATCCCTCGGTGTCGCCCCGTAGTTGTGTACAGAGAATGACTTGGGTGGTTTCTGTGTGTATGTGCGCTGGCCGGCAACACGTTTTCTGCTTCTGCTGCTGCTGCTGCTCCCTTCGTGCGAGATCGGAGCTCTCTCGTGACGTCAGCGATTCCCCCTCACCTCGTAAACACCAAACATGGCCGTCGTACGGATATACGCTGGTCGAGTGCGTCCCAAGCTGACGGTGAAAACTAATGTTGGTACAGGCACTGGCGGCTCCAGAATCCGCGTGCGAATCGCGGATACGCGTTTCCAATCGGCGTGAACACCGGACAGGCTGCCTATGTGCGATTATAGGAAAATTGGAGCGATCGACTCGCAGCGTCTAGCACATTCTGCGGATCGAGGCCGACTAGAGCCGAGGTCTACCGAACTCCCCTCGCTGGCTTAGTGGACTCGCCCGACCCGCTCGAGGTTAGACGGGGAGGGGGTAACGGTAGAGAAAGAGCACCGAACGGGGGAGGGGGAAGCTCTCAACGGTACGTGCGCCGACACACACACGGCCAGCAGAGAGAGAAAGATGGGGAAAGCAGAAGAAGGAGAGCGTGATTGAGTGTGACCGACCGACGGCGAGGAGGGGCAGGGTGAAGAGGGAGAGGAGAGCAAGCGCAATGGAGGTAGGGAAGAGAGACAGCGCGACCAGGAGCGCCGTCCTCGGAACAAGAAAGCTGCCTGCCTGCCTGCTTGCCTGCCTGCCGCCTGCTTGCTAGCCAGCCACCCCAAGTTCCCTTCTAGGTACGTGTATATGCGTGTGCCTGTGTGAGAGAGCAGTCGATGCGACGTTGCCAAGTCTATTCCGTCGATAGCACCGCACCAAATGTCACAGCCGTACCACTCGATAAACTCGAGAGTCCTACCAACGCTGTCGTTACGCTCACTATTTCTCGTCACACCCGTAACGAGCGTGTCGTCGTATCCATTGGCTGGCGCAGCCACCATTCGATCGCGACGTCTCGCGGATCGGTGTGCCGCTTCTGCCGTGCGTTCGCGCCCACGATGCGGCAACACTGTATCCTCTTGCGACGTACTGTCACACACTACCGCACGGCATCGGTCGCCGCATACACGATTCGCATTTACAGTAAACAGACGGGTCGGATCGGGCTTATTCGACGAAATCGCAAGCACGGTGTCGCGATAGCGCACGGTATCGAACGAGAGCTACGTAGAATGGAGCGCGTCGCAGTAAACGGGCGGCGCTCCTCCCGTGAAAACGTGTGCAACCTCAACGGATCCCGAAACGAGAGTGTCCTCTCCCGTGCCGACGAACACACAGGGAGAGCGGTCCGAGAGACGGACAAGGAGAGGGATAGGAGATGGAGAGAGAGAGCCAGATGGGGGAGCCCTGCTCTTCTCCGTCCTTCGGCGTAAATAGCAGGATAAAAAAGCCACGACGGCGACCCGCTATTGGCGGGATCCCCGAGGCGCCACCGACGCAACGAACCCCGCGCCGCGGCTCGGCCAATAGCCGCCTGGCACGGCCCACATCAGTTCCCCTCGACTCGTCGAGAAGGCGGGATCACCGGCCGACGGTTCAATTCTCTCCCGAGGTCCCCATCGCCGTGCCCCCCGCGCACGTCCCTGCATTCCCCGTCGACATGTCAGCCTTTCCGTTTTGCCGCAACTTTCCCCCTCTGTATTGTAAAACAGAGACAGGCTCTGTCTCTCCCCCCTCCCCGTCTACGTTCCCCTCGCGCAGGAAACCCGAATAGCGGAGCGCTACCGTGCCGCCGTCGCCGGTCACTCTCTCTCTCTCTTTCTCTCCCCTTCCCTCCCTCCCCCCTCTCTCTCTCTCACACTCACTTTAACGCCCACGGGTGTGTAAAGTCGTATATACCGCGTGTATGCAAGTGCGGGGCGTGCACATAGATGAGGGGGGGACAAGGGGAAAGTATATATGTACATTTAGATGTGTACACGAACCGTACATCGTCACAAGCGTTTCCCCTCTCCGTGGCCGCGTCGGCGGTGGCCGACCACCGTCGGTATTGAAATATCCTGGCCCTGGAGAGGCAAGTAGCCGTGCGGCGATGCCGCTTCTCTTTAGAACCACTACGCTCTCCGCACCGAGAGACCCGATCTTCCTCTCCTCTTCCTCACCCCCACCCTCTCCCCACGGTATGCACCTTTCCCCTTTCTTCGCCTCTTTGTCCATGTCCTTCCGCCCTTCCCCCCAGCGCGCCCGCGACGCTCACGTAATCCGTCTCTCTTTCCCGATGTGCCCTTGCTAGGACGGCTCCGTAGCCGCGGGATGGGGAGTCGCGTACCCTCTTCCGCGACGAGTTCGTTTCTCCCCCTCTTACTCCGTCATCCCGATTCGAGTCTCGCCTCCCTCTTTCAAACGCAATCAATGGTAACGTACAAGTGCCGCCGCGCAACCCTGCTACCGACGCGCAAAAACAAAAATGCGAGCGTGCACGCGTGTCGCGCGCGCGGCATTGCGCAACCATGGAATATACAAAGGCAACGTAGATGGCGTGCCACGGGTACGCGGCTTATGGCACGTCCCCTCCCTTCTCCCCCTCCCCCTCCGTAGACACGATGCTCCCCTTTGTTCTTTGCTTGTCATCGGCGATCCCGCGGTTACCGCGTTTAAAGCAACCTCCTTCATTTCCTTAGGATTTGTTCCATATGTTTTTCTAGGGCTCCCATTCGCGTCGAAAGTGCGTCGAGGCGCACGAAACTTTGATGCCCGTGACCATCTTGCGAAATGGCTTGACCCGCCGCGTCGGTGTTACGTTTCGACGCCAATGTAACGAGCCCGCAACGAGCACCCTCTAAATTTCAGGATACAAAGTCGATTACGAAACGAAAGCGCTGCGTACTTAAATGCAAGCACCCGATCTCCTGGTTCCGAATTAATGAAAACCAGCCACGTATCGATAAACAGGTTAAGGCGTCAATCATTCGATACTCCGGATCGATATGTCCGAAGCAGAGAATCGCCTGGATCGTTCGATCTCGCGTGTCTATCTTGGGACGCGTCCTCCGTGGCGCACGCGAGCGCAGCGCTGCTTGCGAGCCCCCGAAGGAGACCGTTTCTATGGCTCGAGCGCGGCAATGCGGTTGTGTAAAATAAATACGAAGAGCGAGAGAGCGGCTAGAAGCGGCGTAGTTACCGAGAGATGGCGGCGAGCTAATTAAAGCTGCGCAAGAACGCGATAAGCAAGGGCGAGCGCGCACGTAGCCGCAGCGCACGCGACCAAAGATACGGGAGAGTACGATGAGGCCACTGATTCGCGTTTCTCATTATGCGGGCCGTCCATCGCGGACACGGCAACGTCGAAAGCAGGGCGTGGCGCCGGGGTTCTTCGTGGATCTAAATCGAATGCTACGCCGTCCGTCCAGCCGAGAAAAGAATCTACTATCGAGGATCGTAACGAGGCCCCGCGATGCATGGCATTCTCACGTGAACCGCTACTATGCCGCCGCGTCTATGGTGCGCTGAGTCTACGAACTAATTCCACTCGGCGCACTCGCGATCGTCGTATTTAGGCCTATTTCAGACCAGACGCTCTAGCTGCAGCTGGTATCGCGGACATGTTCGCGCATTTTCCCATCTTCGGCTCGAACACACGTGGCACGTCACCTCTGAGATGCGCGATGAGGTTAGAAAGAAGTGTCGCGAATAGGTTAGAATCGGCGACACGCGCGGACTACGGGATAACAGTGGGTAGTAAAAATTTAACGAGAAACACGAGCGGGTTCACGATTTCTTGTCGCTCTGGATCGAAGCATGCCGGATATTCATTAAGATTCTTTTTATCAGTTCGATGCACTTTTTAGCTGTGCTATACGCGTCGAGACTAGCTAAACAGGGTTGCAAACCTTTCGATTCCAATAATCGAGGAGCACAGAAATCGATACGTTCAATGCATCGATTTTTCGGCTGTTGCGCGCTGCATCTCGTTTCTTCTCTTGCGTAACGACGCGCTCGAAGAGTGATCGACGGATCAATTCAGTGGAGCTTGAACGTACGCCATTAAACGGTCGCGCCGCTTTGATCGCGACGTTTCCGTTAAGGGTATATAGGTACGTATTTATAGGCAGCAATTTATAGCTGTCTAATTCGCTGCGTGAAGAATTAGTAACATAGACAGGTTATGGTTCGTACTTCTTAGCGATTCGATCGTTCGAGGAACTCCGGCAAAGCGATCGTTCGAGAGCGGTTTCGATGCAGCGCCGAGAGAAACCGAGGGCCGTAGTTAGGTTGGAAAAAGTAGCCATTTAATATCTCGGGATGGGAAGACGATATCGAGATGAATCTTTCCATATAGTATTCTCTACCGGCTTTCATGCTTATTTTTATAGATCCCATCGCCGATCGTCGAATAGTTTTCGGAAAAATGGACATTTTAGGTTAGGCCGGTGGAGACATCGCCGACGCGTTCGGAACGTACGGTCGAGAATTTCTTCGTAATTACTTATCCCTGCGTGATCGAATAGTAGTATCTTCGTCCCGAGTTGCGCGAAAATGGCGATTCGTGGTCTGAGCGGGTTTAATCAACTCCGGTGTTTCGAATAATCCTGCGGAGCTGTCGAACGCTATTGATTTAAATTTCGTCATTTCTGCACCTCCATTATGTAGCAATCTTCGTCCGCCATTTATCTTTATTAATCAAAGGCCGCGGAGAAATTGAAATCTTTGACCAGCTCATTCCTCGACATCGTTCGCTGCTCCAATTAAGATTTTTATCTCGTCTGAAATTATGCCACCGATTTTCTTCAGGACGGCATGCATTTTACAAGTCAGTCGGCTGAAAGATTAAACGCGCGTTAATTATGTGGGGGGGACGAACGATAATCGATACGTTCCGTTTTCGAGCTTCGTAAAATCGGTATGTAACCGCTGGCGTAATGTAAATGCTTTTTGCATTTCTTATTTGCGCTCTCTATTCTCGCTGTTGGTGTTCGGGAAATTTCTGTGAATCCATTCGCAGAACAAATATTCTGGATCATGGATAATTTAAAGTCTTCGTTATATTTTCGACAGACTTTCAATTTCAAATATTTCGCTGAATGGTTCACTTAGAAAGAAGATAAAGAAAATTACATTCGAAACGATTCCTCTCGGCGTACAACGAAGCTCTTCGACCTGCAACAAGCACGCCACGCGCGTGTATAGAGAGCAACAATTTCGTACCAATTACTCCTCGGGTCTCGTTTATCCGGCGGATCTCGATTTAACCGACCCGCCTCGATCCCGATACAGTCGTATAATCGAGTTCTCGCTGCACTCCTATCGGAACGATACACACGCGCGTGCATTTCGCAGTCAAAGGGAACCTCATTAAATCTCTTTCCACTGTGCCGTACAAAGCGTACTTCATTTTTTTCGCCTTCCTCCCCCATATCCCGTCGCAGTCTATTAAAACGTTTCAGTACCATCCGATGGGGGGCACTGAACCATCCTCCGTACCGCGGTATTGTTCCTGCAAACATCGTAGCATAAAAACTATGAAACAAACGAGTCTGTTTTCTACTTTCGTAGATATTGAATGTCTAACAATTCCGCGACTTGTTACTTACACAGTCTCCGCGCTTCAACAACGGAAAGACTGCTACCGTTAACTGGGAGAACATTGATGTTTTTGGAACATTTTCCTATCCTACTACTTAATACGATAAAAGCGAGAGTGTACTTGGATATTTGGATGTTTGTTAGTTAATCGCGTCGCAACCACGCAACGGATCTTTCTGAAATTTTATATACGCGTAGTTTAGGATCAGGAATAACATACGGGATACTTTTCACCCCGATTTCTTTAACCGATCTGGCCCTAATCTTGCACAATTACTCTCTAGAACCGCGCGGAAAATAGAGCCTACTATGAAATCTGGATAACCCAGCTCCCTCCCTTATTTCATCCCCTTGGCATTCCGTGACAGTCGAAGCTTTACCCGGGCAACGCCGGGTACTTTAGGCTACTATAACATAAAAATTAAGATTTCCTATCGTAACGTTGCATCTCCGTGAATGTACCTACTACAAGCGTCAACATTTTCACCCTCTTCCTTCTTTAATACATAAATGAATGCACATACGTATCAATTAGCTGGCAATATTTTCCCAATGCACGGCACCTCCCTGCACGAAATATTTCAAATCCACCTTCCGCCTTGATCCTCAACTTCCTCCCAAATAACTCCAATCTCCCCGCACCCTCAGAGCCCCCATTCCTCAGAAAATCCTCCAGCCTACCCGCCAGAAAGATAAGAACCCTGGCAGCTTTATGCTGCCGATTTCAATAAATAAATTACCACAGATTCCCACATTTGCACAGAATATTGAGAATCAAGGCTCGGCTATGGTTTCAGGCTGCTCCTGAGGTGGTGAGCGCGTGGCGGGACGGTGGTGCGCAGCTCTTCGGCCGGGATTTCGCGGGGTAACCCGTCCAGACACCCGGTAGACGGACACCTACCCACGTAAGTTCGATTATTAATTCAGCGGCGGGAGCGCTTCGGCGGCGCAGAGGCTTGGCGCAATGCACCGCTCTTTATACGGAGCGACGCACCGCGGGCTCGCTGTACTCTGTGTGTGTGTGTGCCAGCGCGCACCGTCCTCGCGCTCGACGGTGTGCGTGGCGCGCGCGAGCGCCGCGACAAGTTACAAGCGAGTCTCCGACGGCTGTACATACGTCGCCGCGTTATCGGGCCGGTGTTATCGCGCCAACTCCTCTCGCGGCGCTTAAGTGCGCCCCGCGACTCCCACGTACACCCGTGAGTGCAAGCGCGAGCGAGCCTGATTGAAAAACCTCTGGACGCGCGGCAGGCTGGCCTGGTTAGCCCGCGACGAACGAATACGTCGCTGCGCTCGTCTATTTGGAAACGAACGGGATCGGTTTCGCGGTCGCGGCTCGCGCCATGTCTCGCGGCTGGGGCCCACCGATCCCTCGAAATAGTCGGGGTTTTCGGTAGGAATAGTCGATTTTAAGCTTTCCGAGGGGAGCGCATTTTGGCAGGAGGAGGTTTACGGCTTCACTGATCCTACAAGATCTCGATTGGGTTCTGATTGGGATGATCTTAGTTTTGTAGCCTGGCTTCCGATTTCTTTCGCCCAGTTCCTTTGTTCAATTCATTAATTGTGTGTTGTAAACTAAAGGGCTTTTACTCGTGGAGGAAATAATAATATGGAATTGGTACTGGGAAATTGTTTGGGGCCTGACTATTTCTTAGTGCAGGGGCTCCTGAAGTGTATTCTGGTGCGTCACCACCGGTTTTTTTTTAATATTATTAAGTTAGAATTATATTCTGAAACATCTATTTTTACCGTGTTCTCTTCACCTCCTTAAATTTACCTTACCTTCCACGAGCTGGAGGGAGTCGCAGGTTTTTCGAATATAATAAAAGGAGATCTCGGCTTAAAGAAGCTCGGAAAACACTCGACTACTTAGCTCGTATTATTTATCACGCTGTAGCAGCTACGAAATGAAAAGCTCTAAGTTCTCAAGCTTCGCACTTCCATCGCAGTCAGAAAAAAACTCTTCGAGAGCCCGAGGAGACGCAACCTCCCAGAGATCTCAATTATAACTAGATTCACTGCAGACTGGAAGAAAGTTTGCCAGTCGGTGGTTCGATCCCCGCGCATTCGGTTAATCGCGGCGACTTCCGTTTTTTAACGGGCCAGAGGCATTCTGTTTGGCAAACGGGCGGCGACCGAAATTTACGAACCTCGGGAACGGCTGCTGGCTGGCAGCTAGCCTCGCGCGCGATAACGCGTGGGAAGTTAGCCGAGGACGTTCCTTTTCGTCATACGAAGAATGTCGCGTTAAACGCGCGCGCGCGCGCGCGCCACGCATACGTGACCAATGCGCGGCGACAAGCGATAAATACCGTTCGACCGTATCACCGTCCAACTGTCGGCGCCCGTTCGATTTTCGAGCGAGCTCTCTCCTGCCGATGGGTGGGGGTTCGTGGATTGGGACTTTCGCAGCGCGTGCTCCGCCGAATTTCCACGGAGGACCGGAGGGAAACTTTTTGAGCGTTGCCATTGGAAGCGAAGGAACTGAGACGAAAGTAGAAGATGGTGCTTTGGAGGATTCCCCCACACATTATTGCGCATATTTCTCCTTCCTTACCATTATTCTAAGCGAAGTAGTTAAGATTCTGCGAGACACTCGGAGCTGTGTCCTGTTTCTTAATAACACCCCCTAAACTTTCCCTTTTTCGTGGGTCCGTTTTGTTCCGTTGGAACTAGATTCATTGAAGCATCCTGATGGGTATAAAGCTACCGTGTACACCCATATGAGGCTTATTAAGTTTTTCCTGCTCCCTTCGCGGAATCGATGGACGTGTCGGTTTATTTTACGGACACCCTGTAGCAGCCAGAGGCGGCCTGCGACTTGTTGCTCGATTTTGGAGCCCAGTCTGGTGGGCCCTACCATTTTGTTAGCTTGGCAGGCTCCTGGGGCCTTCCCTCGACACTCGACCCAGCACCAACGCGGTAGGCTTCGAGCTGGAGTTGCTTTTCCTATCGCCTCGCTTCGCACTGTCCTCCACCCTCCATTTTCTGCACCGATTTT
Organism: Andrena marginata; assembly: GCA_963932335.1. Lineage (NCBI taxonomy): Eukaryota > Metazoa > Arthropoda > Insecta > Hymenoptera > Andrenidae > Andrena > Andrena marginata. The sequence continues at coordinate 4,570,272 of OZ010660.1, forward strand.
CTTCCTCCCTTTCTCCTTCGCCCGTTCTATGGACTTCCTACAAACTCGCGGAGGTTTTCCAACTCTATCTACTTTCTATATTATGCATTTAATATTTAAATAGAAGTGTTTTATTTTGCGACTGTAACTGCTTAGGCTGTTTTTTACATTGCCGTTTGCCAGGAATGAGGTTACTCGTTCTGCACTTGCAACGCATCGGATTCTCTGTGGCCACAATAATTGCTCGAACCGTCTCTGTCGAACCGCGAACCGTTTCTGCGATACACTCGGCTTCTTCGGTAATTCTTTGCATTCATTCAAACGTACGGTTAACCTAGAGATAGGTGGAATACAATACTCTGCTTTCTCCTCTGTCCAGTCTTCACTTTACTTACTTCACTGTCCGTCGTCGCTTTTTTTCCGAATTTCGAACCTACTTTCCCTCGTAGCTTTGTAAAACACGGTTTTTCACCCGTTGATGTCGAACACGCTGAAATGTTTGCCCCCGTAAATAACGATGCCCCAGCTCGCGCAACCTACGGCGCTTCATGGAAAACGCAGCGCTGCGCGTAATAACCGCCCGCAGTGGACGATACTTCGCAAATAGTTTCCTCCTCTTAAATTCCACGTGCCCCAGCGTCCATGGCGGTCTCAACGTGCCATTCTATTTCAGATTTCGAGGCATAAACCCCCGCGTAAGACCGCCACACCCTCCCTTTGTTTCCTCGTGCAGAGCGCGCGGTGCCCCGCTGATTTACCGTTCCTCCTTGAGACACAAACGGGCCCCTACGAAGCGCGATTAATCGTTCGAATAACACATAAACGCATCCCAGATCTCGCTCCCTGCCCAAGGAATCGAGGATCGCCGCGGTGGACGGTCGTCGAAACTTGTCGGTCGTCGCACCGACGATTTCTCGTCGCCGTGACCCTATTTCTGCAAATATCTTCAACGGATCCCTTTGTCGATCATCGAGGAACGATCCGGCCAACGATCCCATCGATAGTTCCCAGGGAAAATGGATATTTCCCGGCAGCCTGGTCCGCGGAACGGCTTCCCAGCGATTCGCTCTGGCGTCCGCAATTTTCCAGCGATCCGGATGAAACTCGAACGGTAGGACGGCGAAATGGTGTGGAATCGGCGGCAAAAGGAATCGTGCCGATATGTTGCTTAACAGCGGAGATATAGATGAGCGGCATTCGGTCTGCGCGCGGACCAACGGAATCGCGTGCACGGTCTGCGCATGTTGGCCTGCCTGCCTCTCTCGAGCCAAGTGGAACTTTCCACGGCGCGAGACCCGACGACCTCGACGTCAGTATCGATATCTCGAGGTGAGATCATCGGGTTTCGATCGTTTCTCGGTAGCGCCCGCTTTCCCGCGAATTTTCCTGCAGGCTTCCCATCGGCGGGGTCGATTTAATCGACTGCTTAAGCGGCAACGAGCCGACGATCTTCTCGCTTTCCGATCGACGCTCCTCTACTCGAGCACCTTCGGCGCGGAACAGCTGCCACGAAACGTGAGAAGCGACGGGATATGTCCCAAAGCTAGCTGACTAAATCGGCGTTGTCGCTGGCTGCGAGAAAACTCGCTGATCCCCTCCCCCGATTAATAAAACTGCAATCAACCGATCGTGGCCGTTGATCCGCATCTGTTTAATTTCGTGGTGAACGAAAATATTGAAGGAAACTCTGAGAAATTATAGAACTCCCCCCCGCAGAAGGTACAAATATCCCCCCCCCCCCCCCGAAGAGCTGGTGCGCGTTTGCACGGCGAGACGCATCCGTTCGCTCCTCTCCTTCCCCCGTTTCGCGCTCGATGATTCCGTCGTGCTCGTTTCTTTGCGCGCAGGAGAACCTGTTTCGAACGCGTTACCGCTGCCCGCCGAATCGGCTGCGCAGCGATTCCAGAAACCCCTTCGACGTCCCCTTGTATCCTCGCGCCGCGGGCACCCCCGGTCGGCTGGAATTCCTCGGGGGGGGGGGGGAGGAGGAGGAGGGGGGGAAGTAAAAAGAAAAAAGAAAAAAAAACCGGCGATAGGTTCGCCGGCGCGCTGCCCCGACTCGCCTATCCGCGGTTCAGCGGGGCAACCCTTCCTGGCGGCGTTGCGAGATCAGACGTTGGGCTGTAAGAAAGGGAGGAAGGGCACCGTCGGCGTCCCGGGGCCGAGGGAGACGAGCGTAGCGCGACAGAGAGGAGGGTGGAGGGAGAGAGAGAGGGTCGCGGACCCTACACCCACCCCGATAATTCCCCATCACCATGGAAACACCCCCGAGGCGTCCCTGTGTCAGTCCGCCACCCTTCCTCCCCCCCCCTCCCCGCACCCGCCCCACGAACACCATCAGCCGACCCTCCCCTCGCCCCCCTACCTCCGCTGAAGCCCCCTCCTGAAGCCCCCCGTTTCGCGAGTCCACCAGGAACTCGGTATCGATCCGCGGACGAGTTCGAGGTCCTACGTATTCTACGGGGAGTGTTACTGACAACAGGATCGTCCGCTCTCTCTCCCTCTCTCTCTCGCTCGCTCCCTTCCTTCTTTCTTTTTGCCCCTTCCACCTCCTCTCACCCCGGCGTCCCTCGCCGTGCGTGAACGAGAGCCGCCGCTACCCTTCCGGCTACCCCCGGCCCTGCCCGCTATCAGGAATCGCGGCGTTATTGGATCTCGGCCCCGAGACTGGCGACCGTCTCGCCACGCGGCCGTCGATCATTCTCGCGGCTAGATCACCGTCCCCGTTCGATCTCTGCCGCTAGCCGCCTTTTCGGCTCCATCGATCGAGCCGACCGTAGCCACCGGGGTATTTTTAGAGTTCGCCCCCGACGGTCTAGGCTGCGGCCTCCCCCTGCCGACGTCTGCCCGTTCCGCGCTTTCCGCTCGGCAAGGTGGCGTCTTCCGGGGTTCAGGGGATCCTTGGACCGGACCCGGGGGTGGGAACGGTTGAAGTAGGGACTTCGGGGAGCAACGTGGCTGCACGCTGGACGCTTATATGAAGCTACGCAGCGCCCTGCTCGATCCAGCATCGCGCGGAGACGCGTGATTCCGCGCCGTCCTCGGCTGCCGGCCGACTAGTTTCCTCTAGGGAAATCGGCAGAAATTCCTGGACAAGCGTACCGACGAGCGGGGAACGGGTTGAAGGGGGTGAGAGTCAGGTGCACTCGGGAGCAACGGCGTTTACCACTGGGGCGTAGGTGGAAAGCTGGTGCGCGTAACAAGATCTAAACACTGCCCTCCCCGTTACCATTCTCAAGCCAGTGCCCCTTCTAGTTACTCTCTTCCTGCTCCTCTCTCAAGCTTCAGGCGAGCAGCCGGCTGGTTCTTCGAGCATTTGTTATCACCGTCTCCGGGTCAACTCTGCTGGTTCAATTCGAACCAGTTGACACGTTCTTAGCTCCGCCAGTCTGGCGGAACGATTCCCCCCTATACAGGTCAACTTATCGGGGAGCCGAGGTCGATATCGATTCGACGCGATCCAGCTGTGGATCCAGATCCAAGAAACGCTGGATCCCCGGGCCCAGGCGGTCGCGGTAGACCGGCGTCGCTCGGTTTATCCTCTGCTCGGCCGCGCTGCACCGAGGGCCCGCCGGAGAGTTTAGGAAACAGTACACCGGCGGTGCATCTCGGTGCGTCCCGGCGAGCGCGTCTGGCCTTCTATGGGCCGTGGCAAAAAGGCGCCTGCCGCGGATAGGTCGTCGAGCCGCGCGACACGCTCGCACGTGTAGTTAGATTCCCCGTCCGCGGTCGACAGGCTTATCGCGGCGCCCGTTGCCCCGTGGAAAGGTGACACCGATGAAAGAACTGTAATCACTCGCGGCCAAGTGCTTCCCCCGGCAGAGACTCGGCGCTATTCAAGCTTCCTATCAACGCGATTACGTTTCTGGGGACAGAGAGTGGAGAACAGCCGGTGACGAATGTGCCCGATTATCGGATTACTGTCATTCGATAAGGCGGCGTAGAGTTGCTGGGCAGCTTTTAACTACAGTCCCGCCGGGCGATCGAGTCGGCTGCTATGAATTTTGGAGACGGTAGAGTGTTCCGAACAGCGAGGAGGGGCTGGAATTGCTGAAAATCAGCGAGAGGGCACGCGGTGAGCTATTGCGGTGCCATCTCGCCCGTGGCAGCTTCGCGAAGAAGTAGCTGTGGTGGCGGAGGATTATTATTAAACGTCTTTATATCACAACAGAAGCAGGAAAGCAAAGAAAGATAAAAGCAAAGGCGAAGTTGAGTCAGGGGACTGTATTTCAACTTAATCTAAGACGATAACTTAACCTAGGCTTAAATTAATACAAGAATTTTAATTTGTTTATTTATTTATATACAGGAAAACCCTTTGGAATATTCAGAATAGAAAATATCAGTAGAGGAGTAGTATATAAAAGTAGACACACAGAAACAGAACACCTAAAGCTAAAATGAAATAGTACCAAGATAGAGTACTTACTAGCGAAAGGAATAGGATAAAATACAATAGAAATAATAGGATTTATGGAGAACTATTAACCGCATTTCTCGCAGAGTGCTTGAAAGAGTATAGGGTAGATGTCCCTATTACTGTCAGTGTCCCTATTACTACCACTTTATTTATTTTGCTTAGTAAAAATGGAACGTATAAAGAATAGTGTGCAACAATAATATTATTATTAAATTGGGATGGTTCCTCTTACTATAATAATATTATTCTTGTACACTATTCTTTATACGTTCCATTTTCTTTACGCAAAATAAATAAAGTGGCAGTAATAGGGAGACTGACAGTAATAGGGACATCTACCCTAACGAGTGGCAGAAGATATCCTCTAAATACGCGACAGAATCAGAAGTTTTACACAGTCTGTCAGCACAGTTGTTCCTGCCAAAAGTGGAAGAATTTAATGAAAGAAAAGAAGACAGGACATACAACTGACGAAGCAGCGGAAAAGATTTACAAAAAACATCTGAAAGAGGAGAGATTAGGAAGTGCGCGGATTTCAGAAGGAAGAGAATTAAAATAAGGGGGGCGTCGTAGGAGAAGGAAGCGCCGAAGGTAGTTTGTACGATGACAGGGGATGGAAAGCATGTCTCGCGAACGAGTAGAATGAGCTGTGTGAGAGGATGATCACTCTCGGAGACAAAAGGCCTGGTCACTTGCGGAGACAGCGCTGCACCTACCCCCGCGCCCTTGTTACCCGCGCTTAGATCTCGCCGAGTATCGCTCGGAGCTCGTGAAATGACGAGGCGATCGCTGAGACCTTCGGCTCTTACGCCAGCCCTCTCGTCTCTCTCGCGCCGCGCTCTCTGTCTCACTTTCGTCGCCTCTCCCTCTGCCGCGCTCCGCCGGCTTCGGCATAGCACGCGCGGTTCTTTGGCTCGTTCGTTACGCGCCTCCCTTCTCCGTCGCGCCGCGGCTTCTCGCGTAAGGCAGTCCTCTTCTCGCTCTCGCGAGCCCCGATAAAGAGACGCCTGGTCTCCGTCTCGCTCCGTCTAACGGGAGGTGAAAGCGAGCGAGAAGACGGCGCGCGCGATCGCAGCCCCGTTTCTGCTGCGGGATCTACGGCGCCTGCGCGCTGCGTACCAGTCAATCGAGTGATCCGCGTTAAGGGCCCTTTCACACGAGACGATTCTCTGGATCGCCATTGGCACTTGGATCGATTTTCAAAATTCTCCTTCGGTTCTAACTGTTGCCAATTTCGCGGGGCAAAGGTGTCTGATGTGCCAGTCCGCAAGTCACGGACGTGTCGTGTTTGATAAGCCTTCGAGACTTTGACTTCACTGAGTAGCCGTTAGGCGCGAAGCGAAAGCATCGCCAAGCTTTTGGAATATTCCAAATTACCTTCACCCTCGGTATTTCGAATTAGGAAATTCCGAGTTCCATTGAAACCTAAAATTTCATGCCACACTTTGTACACTCGAAATTATCGTAAAACTGACACGGAACCATAGAAGGAACCCGCAAACCAGTAGATAAAACGTTTAACTGTAAAGTTTTGACGTATTTTAACCACGATTGGAACGATCGAATACTTTGCAGATTCACGTTCTTCTTACTCTGCGGATTAAGTCGAAAATGCCGGTTCATCCGCAAATGTCCTTAATTAACCTGTCGCTGGCCTCTATTATTTACGGTGTTCTAAATTCGATAGCGTTGGTAGTTTACGAGATACTTCGGTATTCCGAATTACCAATAGTGTTCCGAATGCGCTGCACTTTCTCTGCATAGATCCGAAGCGCTTCGAAGAGCTTCTGACCCCATCACTAGCCGTTCCCTCCTCGGTCGTTGCATATTTAAAGGAATTAGAGATAAGAAAATCGAGCTGCCCGGGGAATGTATCACGGCTGGAACGAGCGGCGAGTGAATCGCTTTACATCTAATGCATCTTAATAAATTCGCCCGCGGTGCCCGGATCCTGGGAGGCTTCTGCTCCAAACCTGCCGCCTGTCGCGGTAACATCCCGAAGCATCGAGGGCGCCCGTCAAGTCCGCGGTTTTAATTACCAAAGGGAGTTCCGCCTGGCCTTTATCATAAGCAACGCCGAGCGTCCAATCTCGCGGCAGCGCTCGGGATCCTTTAATTATACATTCGGCGATCGACTGGCCGGTCGTTAAAGCGAAAAGTCGCGGTGAAAAGTCCCTTTCGCCGATACGTCCCGCGTTGTCTCTCGATAATCGCGCTCGGCCGCGCTTTACCGCGCCGCGGTTCCCGTTTATCAGCCACCCGGGTTTATTACATTTGCGCGTTACCAGCCGTTATTATCGCCATAAAATACGGCTTCCTACGCGGTTCGAGGTGGCTTCTGTCGCGATAACTATCTTCCAAGGCTTCTGCCGCCACATTTTTTTCCTCGCTTCTTTCCCTTTGTGCCGCCTATCGCTCCTTTCGGCCGGCACTCCCCGTCGCCGCGCGATAAACGCTCGGCGTTACCGCTGGCTCAACGGCGACGCACCGCGGGTAATACGTCCATCCGCGTTTTTTATTAACCGATTGTAGTACCAGCGTCGTTTTCCGCCCGGCGGATCGCGATCATCCTGATCCGCGACTCGTGGGACCTCGACGACCTCGGCGCTGTTTCGCTCTCTCTCTCTTTCTCTCTCTCTCTCTCTCAATGTTATCTCCGTCCTCTTTCCAATGGGGTATTACCGTTAATTACGGCTTTGAGTTTAAAAACACGGGAAACGGGAGAGAATAGGTGAGATTCGCCGTCTTCGAGGATTAACGCGTTTTATTTTAATATAAATACTACTTAAATAGGAAGATGCCTCTGCGCTTCGCTTCGGGTCTAAGGGATATTAAGGACGCCGTGAGAACACATTTCATCCCTTGGCACCTTCTCCTTGGGGGTTTTGATTGGGGCAAAATCATGAAATTGCTTTTTAGGGATTTGTGTGGGTAACCTTTCGAATTGGAAACCAAGTTGATGTCTAATCGGGCCTAAGAGATTTCGAGCAATCCGTGAAAATACATTTCACCTCTTTTAACCCCCTTGAGGGTTGGTTAGGGCAAAATTAGTTCTTCGGCATTTGCGCGAGTAACCTTTCGAAGTAAAAACCAAGTTGATATCTAATCGCACCTAAGAGATATATAGGGAGTCCGAGAAAATACGTTTTACTCCTTTTCACCCCGTTGGGGATGGAATTTCCAGAGATGCTCCCTCGGCGGGCGCCTACGTCACGAAAGCAATGACCTCCCAAATTTCACGTTCCTAGGTTAAACGGTTAGAGCTGGGCATTGATGAGCCAAGGCTTCAGTCACAAGTGCAATTTTTTTCTACCAATGATTGTCGAATGAATAATAAAGCTCACGTCCCAGCGCGGTGGACAGAGAACGCGCTGCTAACGATACCTCCGGCGTTACTACGATTCCATCATCAATGACGGCCGGTCACTCGAGTTCTAAGTCGAAGGAGCTGCGTCTAGCATCGACACCCAGGCTTCACCTCAACAGCTTCCCGGAGTGGTCCTCGAATCTGTTGCGAGCGCGCGTCCAAAGGACTCGGAGAATGATCGAGAGCAGCCCCCGCTTGCTGGATCCCGCTAATCCCACGGGGAACGATTCGTCATGATCGTCAGTCGGTCGTCTGGTTGGTTGAGCCGGCATGGAAAGCCATTGTTACGCTCCTATGAGTGGCACTCGCTATCTCTCTCTTCCGCTTGTGGCGCCCCCATCAACCCGCCGCTGGAGCGAGAAGAGAGAGAGAGAGAGAGAGAGAGAGAGAGAGAGAGCGTGAGGAACAGCCAAGGGGAAGAAGGAGTGCCAGGGGAGGAACGGAGAAGGAAGAGGGACGATTATAATTACCCTTTCGTGTCAGCGTCGTGAGGTCGTTTCTTTCACTCCGTATTCTCTCACCTTGCCTTCCCCCCCCCTCTTTCTCTCTCTCTCTCTCACCTTCACCTTCCTCCGTCCTCTCTCCCTTTCCCCCGCATTCGCTGGATCCCCTTCCTTTTACGCTTAACAAACACCCTCCCCCATTAACATATCCCCTTTGTCTTTCGTCGACTTCGTCGTTCCTCTTCTCCCTCGCTCCGACCTCCGCTCCGTCGAGACTCCTCTCTTCTGCCCCTTTACAACCAGTCCCCTCTCCCACCCCCGCGCAAGATCCGCGCAGCGAAACAGAGTTAAGTGACCCGAGGCTCGCGTGACGTTCTCCCGCACAGGGGGAGTGTGGGGGGGGGGCGCGCCTGTTTCAATATTTCCCGAGGCTGGATATGTTCGACGTTGAGGAGGAAGCACGCGGGTGTACTTTGTTGCCCTGGACGCGCCAAGGTGTACAGACGCCTTGTATTTACGAGGCACCGGCTTGTCATCCTCGAGGATATACCACTTCACCACTCGTCCAGAGTTAGCGCGGATAGTTTCGGAAACGCTACCGCGCGCGTCCTTGAGTTCCCCGTCGAAATCCGGTGCGTCGATCAGCGACACGTTCGGAGCGTTCCACCGAGCTCGGACAGGATCGGTAGCGCCCCCCTCCCCCCCCCCCCCTTACCGAGCGTGTCACCGAGCCTGGTGTCCGTTTAATGGGATGATGAGACAGACGGTCTGTCTGCGGTTTCTCGCCGACAGACAGAGAGACGGTCACAGTCTGACTGACTTTGCTTGCCAGTCCCGTGTACCGGGACCACCGGAAGCGGCCCATCACCGCCCCACATTCTCCGCTTCCGCTCTCGCGCTCTTGCCCGCTCGAGCCGCGTCGCTTCGTTCCTAACGCCCGGGATCCCCCTCCCCTCCGCCGAACCGTCGATCGCCGCCAGTTGCCGTCCTCCCGCGGCCAGGACACCCGAAAGGAGACAGTCAGAGGACGCGGGAATGGAAATTACACGGCGTCCCCGCTACTCCACCGGATGGCGAGTTTCGCGGAACAAAAGGGGGCCAATGGCAACGGCCCACTTCACGAATTCGCGAGCGGAATCATATGTCGGGCTTCGACGCTCGGCCCCGATGGTCCCTGCTCTAATGACAGTGGAGAGGGCAGCGTCCCCGTGCTTTGTTTAGCGGAGTGTACGCCTCGCGGCGGCTTGCTCGAGCGTTCGCTTCGGTTTTCAGCCGTTCACCGAGGAATAAAGGAGCTGGCGCTTGTCGGGGGACTGCGAGGATGGTTGGTAGTGCTGGGCCGCCTTCCATCCGGAAATTGCGGACGGTTGAGTGATTCTTCATCGCGAGCTTGGAGACTCGTCACGGGCTTCTGGAATTTAGGGACCCGGGGGAAACTGGCACGTGCCATCGTTTTATTATTCTATTAGGAGGTCGCGGAGTTACGCTGCGTTGCAGGAACGAATTAGTGGTACCGCGAACCGGGGGAACATTGGTGGATACTTGAAGTGTGTTAGGGAAGGACAAGGGGAACAATTTTATGCATTTGTATAGTTGTGGGGCAATCGCAAACGATGGAATGTTGGGGTGGGGTACTTAAGGGGACTAGGCATTCGAAAAATCGATCTCTTTTGCTTTTTCCGATACCGTAAACTGGGGTGACTTTACCCGCCGGGGTGACATTGGCCACTTTTTTACTCTGACTGAAAAATTACCATATAATTGAATTCGCTATTTTTTTTCGTTTGACTTTGGAGAAATTATTGCTATCGATTACAAAGCACCATATATTCTAATTACTTCACAATAAAATAAAATAAAGTCTGTCCGAAAAGTGGGCAATGTCACCCCGGGCGGGCAAAGTCACCCCAGTTTACGGTAGTACTATAGTTCTCTGAATAAAATGCCCCTTGGTTTATATCAAGATTCGTGGAGTTGTTGATTTAGTGGGTAAAAAGGTCAAGCAGCAACTTACAGCGTTGCCTTTGTCTAGAAACTTTAAACGCGTTTTTCTCGAATCTTTTTTCTTTTCTTTTCGGCTAGTTGCGATTGAACGGTGGTTCGGATCGACTTGAAACAATTACAGGATGTGTAAAACGTGTGCCATTTCCTGCGAGACCTCTGATATGGTTCGTAAGAATTCGAGATTTTCATAAGAAAAATTAAAAAGTAGCGCACAAACACGACCGAATTTTTCTCGAAATAATCGCCGTTTTTCTGGAGTGACGTTTTTCTACCCGTTCCCCCAATCGATATGGAAGGTTTCGATAGAACTCGGCGGTAGTATGAATTTCTTAGGGTGATTGGAATAGAATAAAGGCACTTTTGTTACATAGCTGTAGATAATGGGCCGGCGCAATATTAATGCAATCAGTGTGAACGTTCGTTGGAACATAGATGAATCACTGGGTACGAAAATACACGACTATCTGACACCGTTTGATCGGAGGCGCTTATTTTTATCACGTCTGGGTAAAAGCGTCAATATATAGGTACTTACTCGATGCTGAATACGCTCGTGTTAATTACTAATCTCGTCGGCGGAACCTGCGCGTAAATACAACCTACGGCTCGCTTTAATTAACATTGTCCCCCCTTTCTTACACTTCCCCACTAATTCCGATTACCCATTGATAGGAGCCTCCGTGGCGAGTACCGTGTCGCAAAATAAAGTCAATGAGAAAATACAATCCACAAACGGAAGAAGTGGAATAGAAGTTAAAATTTCTTATAATACTGAATATTAAAATAGGTTCTGCGTTACGGTAGAATCATTGGCGGATTTAAGGAAAATGGCACAGGCGGCGAACGTTCCCGAGAGGCCCATTTCTTCGGGAAAATAAAATGGCAGTTAACTTAAACGGGCCAAGTGTAGTAGTACAGAAAATAATACATTTTGGATGAAATCATAATAATAATAATAATAATAATAATAATAATAATAATTTTATTTACGGGGCAAGCCCATTAAGAGTTAATATTTTTTTACCATGGGGGCCTGGGGGCCTCAAGGACACAGGGGCCCAGGCGGCAATTGTTCGTCGGTCGCCCGTTAAGGATGTATCATACTATCTTCAAAATGGTACCAAGTTGATGAAAATTTGTGAGATTTGTATTTTTAATGTTCCTGATGAGCTCGTAAAATTTTAAACGAATTCACTAAACGGTTGCTGAGTTACAATGATTTTAATTCTCACTGATCTCACACGTACCCTTATGGAAAGAGACGATCTTGACAGATAAAACAACTGAAAAAGTGTTGAAGAAATGATATCAACGTTTTCAATTTTTTTGTACGTATAGCATACGGATAGATGAGAATATCTGTCGAGTTTCGATTGTTCTCACTACACCGTTTTAAAGAAATAAATTGTAACTTGGGAAAATTGTGAATTCAGGGCATTCTCACTGCCAAATAGTTTAGCGAATAGTGCTCGAAAAAGCATTTGTAAAGTGAAAGATACCTTTCTAGGAGTAAAAATAAGGCTCCAACTGTCGTTTGAGCTCCTTACATCTGGATTTACTATGCGTCAGACGTAGATATTCAAGTATTTCAAATTAATATTGTACGTCCGATACATCCATACCCTCGCTTCATCAAGATTCGTCCGCGAAAGCTGAATGTCTGCTACAAAAATTGCGCGTGATCAATGTTCGTGGCACACCTTGCTCTATTCCAGCTCGGTCGAGTGAGAAACTGTCGCGGAATGGTGTTGCGGTGAAATCATCGGTGTTTCTTCCACAGTGGGCGCGTGCCAATCGCGCATTGTCACGGTGACTCGAGATCATCGCGATCTCGGGCGCACCGTTCCGTGGAAACCGCCCATACACCTGTAATTTATCGTCCTCTTTGTCCGATACGCTTCTAATCCGCGCGGATCGGCCTGCCCGCCGTTCCGGCCTTCCTAGAACCGAGACAAAGCGTCCCGGTGACGTTAGCCCGCGGAACCAGTGGTGGCGTTCCCACCTGGACTCGCGGCTGGTCACCGTGGGCTCGTGTTAAATTAAATTGCCGACCGCCACTCAAGTATTAAATGCCCCTGAATCCTTAACGACTAGGTGCGCGGCGAACGGGTAATTAAAGTAGTCGTAAATTAGCTGTAAACACGGGGTTAGCGAACGGGCCATTAAGGCAGATTACAGACGATTAATTAAATTTTCCTTCCGCCGGCGCGCAGTTCGCGGTAATTCAGTTTAAACAGTGCAAAACGTGCCGCCTAATGTATTCAACTATTTGCACTTGCTAACGACTACGTAACAACTAGATCGTAACAGATGCTTCGCCAACAAACTATGCACCTACTAGGTATGCACCGCCTGAGCGCAGAACTTTACGCATCGCCTGCGACTCTACTTTCCTCCGTTATCGCGCAACACGAGCTGCGCCAAACATCAAAATACCACCGGCAGTAAAAACCTCCGATTGGACACTGCCTTTGCTACCTCTGCCTTCAGAGTCCACTGGCGAATCTACACCCAATCGTAAGTAAGTACACCCTGCACAGAGTTGCCTGGAAAGTTCGTGCAAATTTACGTACCCAACTGTGTTACAACGCACGCGGATGAATTTCGCGAAGCGTTCAGCTGAAACAGTCTCGTATAAAAACGCGATACCCAATCGAATTTCTGTTTCGCGGAACGCCATTGGTTAGCCTCCATCTCCGAAACTCCCCAACTCACGGATATACCTAATCGATAAGAGGGACTTTCGTGCGAAAGACGCGGAAACATTTCGCACAACCCAGCACCGTCGCCGACACGACTCGAATCATCGAATCGGCGGGGAAAGACGCCCTCGGAAAAAAGAGAACGGCCGAGATTCCTGGCCGCGGTTTCGTCCACGTTCCGCGCGCTCGTCAGCGACGTCACGGGCAAAGGGGGGAAGAAAGAGCCGCGACGTTTGCGCTTCTTCTTTCATTTCGCCACGGCGGTGACAGCGTGAGGGCGATTTCGGGCGCGCGAAAACGGATGGCTTTTGGAACGTCTCCAGGTGCGGACCGGCACCGCGGACCCGCAGGCGAGGCGGATAAAAAACGGCGTTCTAATTCGGGAACGCCACGTTCCGCGCACGCACCGCCTCCGAGAATAATAAAGTATTCTCGTACGCGAGCGTCGTGCCGATCGCGGGCCGCTTTTTCCCTCCGAACAGCGATTTCGAGCTTATCTGGACTCTCCGGACTGAGTACCTTCTAGGTGCGGGCCATCGAAGGTGGCGGCTGCTCGAGGACCAAGCTGTCGGGTGAGCGAACGGGGGCGACCGGTAGCAGAGGATGGGTAACTCGGTACCCGGATCGAAATCGACGGTGGACGTAGCTTGGTTCTGGAACTTCAAGGGGAGCCCTATTTAGGACACTTGGAATTAGGTGATCCTTGGGAATTTTTTTCTAAGAAACTGACGATCCGATCTTTTTCAAATTTTCAGGGTATTTTAGTTCACATTGAAACAATGCAGATTAATTTTTTCGTTACGTAGTGTTCGGTAGGAGTGGAGATATAGGTACGAACACGTCCGTAGAGACTCGCGTGCCGAAGTTGCAAATTTCCGATTACGTTGGAGGCCCCAATTCTTCCTTAAAATAGAACCAAGGATTTTCTTATTTCTCGTATAATTACATTCTCGATGGACCTAAAACCCTTATTAATAAATAAATTCAAATCGATGAAATTGCGGAAATTTCTGCGCTCTTTAAACGTTTGTAGCTCGGAGCAACGTTAACCGAGTACTATGACTAGAGTACTATGACTCTGCTTACAAAGGAGAGAGTTCTGAAATTCTGGTGTCGTGGTCGCTCGAAGGAAAACTAAAATTTCCCTCCCCAAGGAATTTGGCGAAATAGTGGTGGTTCCAGGAGGAGGGTCGAAGACAATTGATTGGTGTAGGCGTGTCGCGAAGAACAGTAGCGAGGGTGAAATAGCGCGAGAAAATCTAAGTCCCTCCTGCGTGTCGGGGACCGTTGAAAACCGCAGGCGTACGCGACGCGGACTTTGGGCCTCGGTGTGGTGACCCAGCGGCTCCAATAAAACCGCGCGTCTGGTTGCTGTCCTAATCCCTCGGAATTTTCCAAATTGGTTGCGCTAATAGCCGCGCTCAGTAAGCTTACAATTGTGTTTAATAAAAGTCCCGAGTTTATGGACGAGGACGACGAGCCAAGTGTCCGCCAGATGACGAACGCTGCTCGTAGGGAAAAACCCTGGTCATCGCCTAGGCTATAAAGGTGAAATTTGACGGCACGTGGATCGGCGAGCTTGGCACGAGACTCGCCGAGCCTGGGTTAAGTCTGTGCGAGACTCGCCGATCCACGTGCCCTCAGATTTCACCTTTACGAAACGTTTCATTTGCGTTTTAAACACTAGCACGCTGCTCATTCTGTCCAGGAAAAACAGAATGTTTCGATTTTCTTCCGCGAAAAGTAGTATGTTTTCATTGATCGCCATGAAGTCTAGCATTTTATGCTGTTTCGCGACGAAAGGTAGTACGTATCGGTACTTCGCTGCGAAAGATAGCACGATTTGCCTTTAGCCGCGAAAAATATCACGTTTCGTAGAAGATCAACGTCGACCGTGAACTGTTTGGGAACTGAAATATATTCTACTCTTGAGAAAACAAATAAAACGTGCTACTTTTCGCGGCAGCGTTTGAAACGTGCCACTGCTCGCGGCGAAATGTGAGTCGTGCCTGTTCCCGTGGTGTATTCGAAACATGCTTGTTATCGGCAGAAACGTTGAAACGTGCCTCTTCTGGCGATAGATCGAAATGTGCCGATCTTTGTAACAGAGACGAAATATGTTAATTTTCGTAACGCACGTCGATATGTACCGGTGCGAAATCGCAACGAGCGCCGCATCGCTCGTCCGAATTGACCCGAAACCTCCTGGAAACCTCGGCGGTGGTCAGATAAAAATCGGTAATCGGTGAGCGTCAAATTGTGCCCACCTTCTCTGCGTTCAGTGGTGCCGCGACGTCGATCAGTTACTGTACAGCTTAACTTCATGGAAATCTAAACCTATAAGGTACATTCGATTTATTTTCTGCCGGTTTGCCTTCGATTCCGTTCGACATTTTAGTCCCCACCGCTCCAGATGCCAACGTCGACAGTCACCGGTTTACCGATTACCGCCCTTTACGCGCCCCGGCCTGTGCCGTCCTTATCTCCGCGCATCCAAGAATCCGTCCACCTTCTAAACGCTTCTGTTCCCCAATTATACGCGACGCGGCCCCTCCGCGATCGCGCATTGTCGCCGGTTTCCTGCTATCGACCACGATCTCGCCCGGCTGCCCGCCGTAAAGATGGCGATGTCGGTGGGCGAGATTAACAAGGTAGCCCTGGGCGAAATTCCTGCAGGGGCGAACGAGACGGACGGCGACGGGGGGAGTCGGGGAAGGGCAAGGGACAGGAAGAGAGGCAGAGAGAGAGAGAGAGGCATAGAGAGAGAGAGAGAGAGAGAGAGAGAGAGGAAGAGAAAGAGAGATAGGCAAAGGGGCAGAGGAGCGAGAGCGAGAGAGTGAGGAAGAGAAGGAGAGATAGGCAAAGGGGCAGAGGAAGTGAGAGCGAGAGAGAGAGAGAGTGAGAGAGAGAGAGAGAGACCGAGCAACGAGCCACAGGGAAAGCATCGCACACGGGCAGGTGTATCTGGCGGCAACCGATCGATACCTCGCTCCGATTATAGAGGAGCGGCCGACACTGAATTCTGCATGATGCTTTTGTTCCGCTCTCTTTCGCGCCGGCCAATCGGATTTTCTATTTTCGCAACCCCGCCGACCGGGAGGCGATCGTTTATCCGCCAGAGAGTTGCCGTTGTCGCGCGGGATTCCGCTAACTACCGCGGGGCTTCTTTCCACCTCCTCGGCGATCTTTGCGATTCGGCTACTCTCAGAGAACCACCCTTCGCAGTTCCTCTTAGTTGCTTAAAAATGTAAAATCTTACGGCGCTGGAGGGGGGAGTTAGAGATTCCCAGGTGGGGGCCTTTGCGAAATCAATCAGAACGTAATCGAATTAGTTCGATCGGCACGGTGCCTCGTAAATCTATTCGTCTCGCGAGTAGATCGCCCGGTACGCAGATTTCCCGGGCACGAAATTTTCCAACGTGTCCCCAGCGACAAAGGAGAGGCTCGACGGTGGACGATCGCCCGGCACGACACAGCCTCGGCTGGACTTTGGCGAGCAAACACTTTCGAATACCGGCAATCAGTGACGTAATCAGATAGCGCGATGAATATTCATGAGCCGGGGCGCATGCGTTCCGGCCAGCGTTTGCACGCTTATTAGCATAACTCGTCTGCTTTTATCCATTAGCCATTCGGCCACGGGACCTAAGTGAGCGCGCCACCGCTCGCTTCGCCGGCCGTTTAACCGCGCTGTCCAATTAATATAACCGCGGGGAATTACAGAAAGAAGGAGCGAGAAAAACGGCAGGCGAAGAATAAGGTCGTCGGGTTTAATCGTGTCGAGCCGGGCAGCTAGTAGCTACTTGGGGCTGAAAATGCCACGGTATAAATGCGAATCGATCGGATCGCCGGTTAACGCGGCGAACATTCATCTGCCTTGCTAATTGGACGTTACCAGGCGATGATCGATGGGAGAGTAGATTGGATCATTGTATGGATCGCCGATGATCTAGCGTGTTCAATGGAACCGGCCGGTTTCTTTCGGGAACAGAGCAAGGTAGATCCCGTTAGCCATTATTTTGCATTAAGGGGACATTCCCCTCAATTCGCTCGAAAGATATGTGATCTTTAGGATTTTTCTTTTTAAGATAGTATACATCTTGCGGCGAAAGAACTTTATGGTCTTTGTTAATTCGTTCTTCAAGGATATGAAAACATTTTTCTTCTAGTTTACTGTAATGGTTGTTGCTGCAACAAACGAGGCGTGAACGTAAAAGAGAATCTTATACGCTATATGAATCGCTGTCATATCAGCCCTTAATACGGTAAATAAAGATGAAAATTACGATGTTTGGTGGACGTTTTGAAGAGAAACGTAAGGAACCGGGGTAATTCTACGGTTAAAAATGTTAATTACGATACACCGTGACCTGTGAAATTTTTGATCGAAGGCTGACACCATAGCGAATTTAATTGCAAAGAAAATACCACCGAGATTATCGAAATCGGCTCATAATTTCTTCTCTTACGCTGTCTACCGATTCGGATAAATCATATTTCGAGATGAGCGCGTTTGGAGCTTTGCTTCTATCGTTGTAGAACAACACTTTTATTGAGTATTCTTCAGATACTATACTATAGATACATATATGCAAGAAAAGAAACCGGTTTTCAGAAAAATTTTAAAGAGAATGGCCCCTTTAAGCAGAAATGCAAAATTGTACAAATTCTAGTACCATCGCCTCTAAACGAATGTGAAACCTGAATCTTGAACTCTTAAGCACATCGAGTGCGTTAAGAATTAATGGGGGGGTTCAACATCCTCCCCTCCCACCGCATACTTTTCTTCTTTTAATCAAATAGTAGGTAATGAACCGCAATGAAATTGCCGTTTCGCGTCGAGAAGCTTCAATGAAAATGTTTCTCGCTCCTCAACTGTTTCATTTACTTTCCGTGATATCTTTTGAGTCGGCAATTGTTATTGCGTCCCCGGCATAAACAAAGGAACTTGCACGGTGCCCGCGATCGGCAATTTCGTACGCGCTGACCCAATATTTCTGGCGAGCTTCCAGCCTGCGACAGCGCCGAAAAATTCGGGGCCATGTTCTATCAGGAGCCAGAGAATCGCTGACACGCCGACGAAACGGAGCTAACAATCCCACTGCTCCTCGTTTTTTGGCGCGAGCCACATCTTGGATATCGAAGGAATAACGAGGGGGGAGGCAGAACGTGCTCCGCCAGCATAGCATTATCTCGCATCGCGGCGCGTAATTATGTAATTACCGATCTTAGCCACCGCGGACAGGGTCTGATTATTCAGACCGGCGAAACCTTTTTTTTTTCTCGCACGGTTTACCGATGTTCGGCGAGTGTGCCCCGCGTCGTTTAATGGAGGGCCCCGGAACGGGGGGGGGGGGCAGTTATATCTCAATCATCTTAATGTCGGCTCCATCGTATTTAATCGGTGGCTTGATCGGTGATTATCGATCGCACATCGATTCTCAGAAGGATATCTCGTGGTTGCTGGTGATAAGGAGCTGCGGGTCGATCAATTCCTCGCGATTCGATTGCGGGTAGACGGTGGTGGAATTCGCGGACTGCTCTGCGCCGAGATAATTGATCGACAGGGATTTTATGGAATCGATGCGTTGGGTTGCAGGCTCGAAAGCGTGGAAGAAGCGCCAAAGGGAGGAGACAGATTACTCTTAGGTAGAAGGATCTTTCTCCTTGCAATGATCGTTTTTGATCGATGCATTCGGCTAGGAATTTGAGCCTGGAAGCTCCAGAAGGATCAGGGTCATCCTTCGTATTCCAATCGTGATTCCAGCTGAGAACGTACACTGTTTCTGATGACGATGGAGAATGATAATTAGGTGGCGAAGATTCTTTGTTATCTACGCGCAGAGGTGAAACGTAGGTAGATGCCCCAAGTAGTGATGGGATCTGAGGCACTTCGAAGCGAAAAACTTCGAATCATTTCGAACATGATTCGAAGCTTAAAGCTCTTGAAAGTCTTGAGTCTTGATAGGTGTTGTAAGTCTTGAGAATTAACATCTGGTTCTACCAAGCATCTACAAACCGTCTATCAAGACTTTGAAGCAAGAATTTCAAGACTTTTATATATTTACTTACGGGCGGAGGCTCTTTGCTGTCGAGTACATAAGTAAGACGAAATATATAGGAGAATTGGGTTCAAGTTACAAGACACGCGGCTTAATATGTCTTAATACACCTGATTTGATGATGGTTACGGACCCATGAAAAAAGTCGACAAAGTCGTTGAAATTTTATTAACACAATCGTTTTTTCCTAAGCTCGTTCGATATGGGGCAATGTGACAAAGTTGCCTAGTTCTTAAGGGTATCCTAGGGACATAAAAATTTTAGAAGTTCCAGAATTTCTGGACAATCGACGATCCAATTAAGGGTTTTGTAGATTAATGCCAAGTCTGACCAAGACTTTCAAGACTTCCAAGACATTCAAGACCTTCAAGACTTCCAAGCCATTCAAGACTTTCAATACTTCCAAGACATTCAAGACTTTCAAGACTTCCAAGACATTCAAGACTCTCAAGACTTCCAAGACATTCAAGACTTTCAAGACTTCCAAAACATTCAAGACTGATAAGACTTCCAAGACTTTCAAGACTCAAGACTTATCAAGACTTTCAAGAGTTGTAAGCTTCGCATCTCGTTCGAAGTGCTTCGAATTAGTCGCCTGATATACAAGACAGATTCGAAGCCCTCCGAAGTGCTTCGGATCCCATCACTAGTCTCAAGCTCCAAACCGGTGAAGTCACCTCCTTCCGCCTTTAGACTTCCTCCTCGGAAAGATGCACAACTTCAAACTTTCCAACACATTCAACTTCACTTCTCACCGAGTCTGTCAATCATCCTTCCATCCACTTCCAGCAATCTAGAACTCCATTGCCGAGCACCGATTCCCTTGCAGCCAGAGGAAGTTCCTCTTCGCATATCAAGGATCCACGGGGAACCTGCCCCCTCAACCCGCGCGCACCATAAGCAGCCGACCCAGGTAAATCAGCTCCTTCGAAGGGTGGTCAAGGGCCGAATAGTGTCGCGAGATTAATTCGACGATAAATACAAATCGTCTGCTGTTCTCGTGTTTTTCGTTCGGTCCGAGGGGGAGAGAGACGAAGAGAGAGAGAGAGAGAGAGAGAGAGGAGCAGCAGAGAACGAGGCGTGGCTTCGACCCCGACCCCATGGTATTTCACCATACCCCTTTAATTCGGCGTATAACGCGGCTCGATAACGACTACCAACTGCTCCCCCATGGGACTCGTATTCACTGTTCCGCGTTTCCTTCCTCAGACCACGCGGGCGATTCCCTCATTCGCCACTTTTTTTTCTCAAGCATCCTTGGATGCTCGTACCCCCATTTGAATGCTGATACAACGCGGGCACGGGATCGTGACGTTCGAGGGCTGCGATCAACCCTTTCGCTGCGAAGAATTTCAGACGAACATTTGTGACCTCGAGATCCAGGTGAATTGCTTGGCTGGTGATAGGAAGCGATTGTCAATTGTTTGTGGATATCGTAGGTGGATCGTAGGATATTTAGATTAGGTATTGATGGTTGATTCGAGCTTTATCACTGCGAATAAGTTGCCAGTGACGGGCTCCGATGAAATCGACGAGGGAATCTGTCAAGTCACTGCGGGAAGCAGGGTTGAAGATAGTGTTTGGTGGAGAATCCACTCAACTATCGGTTGAAAATTGGGACGATCTCGAATAATCGTTTAGCTTCGATTAACCAAAGAAATATTGTAAATGTATTTATTTATTTATATACGGCCGGGGTACCCTTTGCTAAAATACAAAATACACGTGAACAGAAGGCGGAGATAAGTAAGTAACAAATGACACTGTACAGTATAGGCAAACACAGAGCAATTAGACACAGATGCCGCGCATTATAGCTAAATGTGGGTTCTTAAAAGACCCGCTAGTATTCGAAAAAAAAAACAAATCCACAGCCTGGTTGAACCCAAATGTAGCAGTTATCTAATGGTAGGAAAAATGATAGTTACTGGAAATTCAAGGATGACGCTCCTTGCTAAATGAAGTTTATATTTACTTCTCTCTTCTTATATCTACTTCTCCGCAGTTTATTTCCAGCCTAGAATTGTTGAAGGCATCAATTGTTTCTTATTGCTTCCAGCACCTGAACCGGAAATAAATTTAGCTGCATCAGTAAAGCATGAAGTACTTATTGGATGAATCGGAATCTGGAGTATTCTTATCCCTCCTAATTCTTACTCGCTATTCACAACTGATCAACAAACTTCTCTAGTGTCTAAAGAGATACCAGTAAAAGTATAGCCTGATCTACCATTATTATAATCCCTTCCATCAATTTCTACCAATGCAGTTTCACAGCCAGAAAGTAAGATTCCCAAGGCAACAGCCTATTAGACAATACACAGAGAGAAATCTCTGCCAAAGTAAGCAGCGGCAAACTGAATTTCCCACCGGTTCGCTACACTTTTCCCCTGTTTCTTGATTGTCTCATTAAATATCGACGAGTGTCGAAGGGCGGGTGTCTAGGGGTCGATGCCACTTGCCGAGCTTCCAACCCCTCCTCGGCGCTGATTTTCAGGGAATTCTATATTTCAACTGCCAGGGATTTCTCCGCGGTTCACTTGCGCGACTACTCTAACTCCCAGGCTACAGAAACTCGACGCGATTACTTAACTATCCCCGTAACACCTTACAGCATAAAATGCCCCCTACTCGACGTTCGAATCAACGTCCATCGATTACAAAAATACCCACCACACCTCGCCTAGCCAAGTCGATCTCTCAAAGGCTAATTCTCCCGCAAGAAATCTCTCGTTCCTTCCGTACCTGCATCCCCCCCTCGCACCCTCCGCTTCCTTCCGCACCCCGTTACCACAAAGTTCTTCGTTTTACCGAACGAACGGTTCCCTTCCCTTTCTATTTCTGAATGACAAAAGCGTCACGCTTTCCACGTCTGGTAAACGTCCTTGGACGCGGGTTTCACCGTGCGCCAAGGCGTTTCCGATCTGAAGTGACAGGCCCAGGGACCGAGGAGGGCCCCAGGTTAGAATCGGAAGGTGAGCCTCGCTCGTAGCACGTGCTCCCCACATGCCGCGCCGTCCCCTCGCCAGCTTTTCCGTCGATTAGAGGCGACCGTTTTCCTCGAAATACAACCATTTATTAACGCGCCTCGCAGCGAGGACGAGACGCTTCCCGAAACAGGCGAACAACTGTCTCGATAATGGCCACCAGGAGCGAACGACCCTTATCTCTCTCTCTCTCTCTCTCTCTCTCTGTCTCTTCGCTGGCGAGCAGATAAAGCCGGAAAGTTGCCCGGCAATTTGTACGAATCCCCTCCGTTAATTTTCCCGCTCAGGTTCGTGGAAGTGCGACGCGATCGGCCGCTAACTCCAGGAAACCGAGAGTCGAGCATCCGCGCTCGCAGGACGAACCGTCTGCGGATGAAAATAAAGGCGTCCCACGCCTGTCTATTGTTGGAGGTTCGTAGATAATATCGATCATGCCGCGTAACGAGAGCCGCCGCGTAATTCTGTTCATTTCCTGCCGAAAATACGTAGGTACCGTTCGTTTCAGAAATACCGGTCGCTGGGTACTCGGAAGAAGTTGAAAGCGGAGTTGGGGGCATTAGGGTAAAGCAGCCGAACGTCACGACCTCTCGTAATACGAGGCTCGGCTTATCTTCGATACAGAACTCTTCGATGTTATAGCGATGCTATTTCTTTACTAACTAACCCGTGCGTTTGTTGGTTTTGTTCGCACAGTGGCATTGTAATCAATTTAGCGTCTTGAGCAAGCACGTGTTTCTGAAATATGTTGCAGAGAGTTTTTGAAGCGGTTCGATCGAATTACAAATACCTCTCAACTGGTGAGCGTATAATGATTTTTACAAATACTGTTTTATAGTGCTTGCAACGGCGTTTAAGGATTGCTAGTTTTTATATCATTAAATGGTTATCATGTTATTGTTTCCGAATGAGACCCGTGAAAGTTCAACTGATGAGAGTGAGGAAGAAATTGTTCTGAATGATGAAAGTGATTGGGAAAGAAATTGCGATACAGAATGCTTGTTTCGCACGGGGCTCTGTTCTTCAGATGTGCTAAGTGAACAATGGGTTCAGTGTACGTACGTATAAAGTGTTGCGATGGGGCGTGGTGAGCCCACGACGATTGAGGTAGTGAAAAAATAGATTTCACATGCCGAATTTATGAAAACAGAAAGGAAAATTAAGTTTCAGGAAAAAAACAAACTTGGTCTCATATTGGGAATCGATTTTTTTTATCGGCGTATTTGAATGACTTTCGTTTTTATTTTATTATGGAGAAACCGAATCTTTGTTACAGTACTTTCCAGTAGGTTGCTAAAAATACACTTCTACTTTCAAACCGTATATCGAATTTTAATAAAAGTGTTCTTAGTCAGGAGTTGTGTTTAAGAAATCGGTCTCATATTCGGTTACTTTACCCTAACTAAATAAATAATGATTTAAACAACGGATCGGATAAAAGTTACTTTGACCATAGATTATTTGACGAGTAAAGTTAATTCCTTTATTCCACGATATTTTCTTTCAACTTTCACCCGCTATCCGAAATTTGCATTTAAATAAAATCTTTGCCCATCTCGGCTCGATAGAAAGGTAGACATGCAAATGGAAGCATTACCGCTACATTCCCACATATTTCAACAAATCGAACAACTCCACTCAACCCAACAGACACTAAAAAAACCACTCGCGACACACCTTTCGCCCTTGGAAAGCCTCCAACCTCACCCCCTTCCAAAAATCACCACTACCGGAAGTCCCCGACTCTCATTAATTGCCTACTTACGCGCATCTACGCGACGAGGTACATAGGAACTAACAAAATCCCCGCCTCATGGACTGTAACAAGTATCGCGTATCGCGTTTGTGGATCGCGGGGAAGGTTTCCACGCCGCGTGGCCGCGTCCCGATAACACGGCAGAGATAACAGGCCGCATCGGAATCCGTAACGATACCGCGCCGCGGATCGAACGTGGAAACGTGGCCGCGCCGCCGTGGCCCGTGACAGTTACTTAACTCCGTGCACCATCTGTACCGTAGCCGTGCCATTACCGTAATTACGGTGTAATTGGGCATAAATTGCCCGCCGCCGCCGCCGCGCTCGGGACGGCGAACGCCGGACGGGCTCGGAGCGAGCACGTAGCGCGGGCGAGCGCGGAGGGGGCGGAGATAAGAGGGGGGGACGGCGGCGGCGGCGGGGCAGGCGACGCTAGCGTCGGCGGGGGTGGGAGCGAGAGGTAGCGGGAGCGAGAGCGACGTCGCTAGCGGCACACCGCGGGAGGGGGTATCGTCTGGACGGCCAGAGGGTGGGGGGGAGGAGGGGAGGAAGCGTAGCGTGAACGTAGCTAGAGCCGAGGATACGCGCGACCGTGCGTGGCTCACGGTGCGTATGCATGTCGGGACACGCGCGTGCACGCTTGCACCCCCTCTCTCGCCCCTCTGGCCATGTCGCGCGTCGGTTTTTTGGCGCGCGATTGTTTCCTCGCCCGGACGCGACCCACCAGAACCCCTTCCTTCCTCCTTCGGCTATCCGTCGGGTGCGAAGCGAGGGCGAAAAATGGATGTTTCTTTCCGGACGGCGATGGTGGGAGGAATGCACGGGGATGGTTTAGTGGGGGTTGTTTTTTTGGGGGTGCTCTGTGGTGGGTTTGGATGGAGTAGAGTGACGCGGGGGTTGGGTGTGGTGGCCGAGAGGGATGAGGGTGTTCTGACGGGGTGAGTTAAGCTTGTGGTGGGGGGTTGGAGATATTTGAAATTTATTATTTATACACAATGGAGGTAGTGGTGCGAGGGATTGTATACCAAAAAGAATTGCTTTAAAAAATATTTGTTGGTTTGAAAAGAGTGTTTTATTTATTTAGTTTCGCACATTTTGTGGTATAACTCAGCAGAAAATAACAGTATCAACAAACGAGCATCGTGAACGTAAAGCATAATAGTTATAGTTTATACAAAATAATACCAGATACATTTCGATTGTTAGTAGTAAATTTTACACAGGTTTACACGCAAAACGGGACTTTTAGGCCACAGAATCCCGTTGTTGCGTAGAATTGAAAATGGACATTTCCGCAGGGTACTTCGCCGCGCTCTTTATATTCAGGCTGCAGGGTGATTCGCGGCGAGGAGAGCTCCCCTCGGCCCTATTTGCCGCGTTCGTCGTGACAACGTGTAATTTCCAGGGAAGTGCGGGAAGAGCGTGTTTCGCGAGGTGGCTGAATTCAACAGGTGACGCGCCGCGTCCAGACGCAGCTCTTTAGCTAGATTCTATAGAATTTCCACGCTTTTCCCCACGAATGTATGCATAGCGATATCTACCGAGCCTCAGGTTAACGGAACGAAACGCTGACCGCGATGGCTTCGACGAAAATCTGTAAATTCAACCTCCCGTTTCTAACTAAAGATGGCTCTGCTCCCTTGGTAAATGACTTTTACGTCTCCCTGCGTAGGAGTTCCTAATATTTAATAATAATACTCGCCAATAATACTGACCGTCTAGGCCTTGGGGACTGCTTTAGACTTCGCTTTTGGAAGAAAAATTGAAAAGAATCCCTAAATATAAATCTTAATATGTAAAGCAGAAAGTTTCTACATGTTTGTGTGTTTGTCTGTCGCCTAAAAACTTTCAAACATTAAACTCTGGGATCACGAAATATGCCTCAGCTCATCATGCCTGACTAATGCAGATGAATGTGACCATTTTCATAAAGAAATTTTTTTTTTATAAAATCATAACTTCCCAAAACGTGTACTGTCGTGTAGAAGAAACAGTGACCTTGCAGTTCCTTATACTGCACCGTTTCATTCAGCAAAACCGACTTACTGCACGCAACACTACTCAGCAATATAGCAAAAGATAAAGAGCATGAAGATTTACAAAAGTAACAAGTCCAATGGACGCGACACTTAAAACGAATGAAACCGTAACAAGTGCCCCGTACTCGTAGTCGATTATTAATTCTCCCATTCATCGGGGATGCCTTTTCTCCTCCACCAAAGGACCGGAATATCCGCCCGCGAACACCCGACGACACTTTCCACCCGGGGGACTTTTCGTCGCGTGGCGGAGGGGGGAATTCAAACGAGCGAAATAAATCTCGCGGCCCCCTTTCCCGCACCCGCCGCGAGCCTTTACGAGCTTCTCTCCTTACGACGATAATGAGCACTATCAATTTGCATCTGTGTTATTAGCACTTGCACCGCTGTTCCTTAAGTCAACGACAATCCTTACCCTGTAATTTAAACCGCCTTATATCGATTGCTTCCGGCCAGGCCGGTGGCGCAGGTAGAGCTGCTACCAGGCAGAATTTACGCCCCTGTCTGGGCCATCTTTTCCAGCGGGTGACTTTTCCTCCGAGGAGCATCGGCGTCATTACGCGTCTCGCGTGGTTATTGGATATTTAACGATTATTCCGAGGGAATTGAAGTAATGCCTGCGTTTCGCTCGATGAACCATCGACTTCCAAAGGGTATCCATCCCAGTTATTCTATTTGTCAATACTTACTAGGTGTTTCACGATACTCGGTATCTAAAGGGAAGTTCCCTTAGTGCCGACTGCTTTATTCTTTTGGCACAAGGGACATTTTTGCTATAAATTTATTTTCCCAATTTTGCCACTCGGCTAAGTAAATACCTACTTCCGGTGCTTCTATTATTTTCAACAAGACACTTCCTCGAATGCAACGAATCGCGCTATCGCGTAGCGTCTGTACGTCTCGATTCGAGATAGTTTCGATCCGCGACAGTGTTATCCGACACAATGCAGCAGAATGATTCCTGGGAGCCGAGGCGCAGCCAGGACCCGAGCGACTCGCCCGTGGCCAAGGTTTTATGGCAGCGCGTAAAATGAGTTACAGGCCGGATAATCGGGCAATAAACTTCCGGTCGGGCCTCCCCCACCCCCCGCCGGTGTGGGCGGCCACGTGGGTCGGCCGGAGTTGCGGTAATACGGCGACGACGTCGGTGTAAATATATTTATTACGACCGGCGGCCCTCCCCGCTAGCTCGAGCAGGTACGAAGAGGGTCAGCGTGCCTCGGCCGCCGAAAATCCTTCTCCTAGAATCGGCGGGGGAGGATTCTGTTCCTTCCGTTGCCGCCGAGGGACTGTTCGCGCGACAGCTCGAGTAGTCAGGCTTGAAGGACCCGCGACAATAATTTATGACCTTCCCCTGAAGGGGACCTTTTCGCCGATGCTAGGGGCCCCCGGAGAATTCCCTCACCCCCCTGCCCCCCGTCCTTTTTATAATTGTTTACGTATCGCGTTTCGTCCTGGCTTTTGTTCCTCTTTGCCCATTGATGGGTTTTTGCGACGAGAGTTCAACCGCGGAGAGACTCGAGGGAAACGATATCGCCGATTCCGTAATGTGGGAAGAACTTCTTCCCTGTGGCGCATTCGGGATTCAATCTCGGGGGAAGTTGAAGGGATAAGAATATTTTTCATGCAGATGAAATTCAATAAAAATTAGCAGGCGATTGTAGAAATTTATTTAAAGAATAAAATACAGTTTGGACTTTTTCAGTGTATTTTTGCGAAATACAGATTAGGGAATACGTATGTTTAAGGGAGAATTATATGCGTGAGGGAGGCTTGCCGATATCGTACCGGTTAAGATTTTAGGTTATATCTATTTCATGTTTGATAGGTAGCTACTAATTTGAACGTAAGTGACTATTGAATCTTTTAGCCACTTACTGTTACCTATGCTTAACAAAACTTGGCAAATCGCATTTGCAATGCTGCAACGATTTTGGCGATTCTATTAATTTTTTTTACGAGATCAATCTATTCCTTTAACGAGGCCCTTGATAATTTTATATATGTAACCTCGCTGTATATGAGTTAATGGCGTTTGAAGCATTCACCGACTTTAAGTATTGTATGCTTTTTTGTTATACGTTTCGTATTGTTATTTTGGTATTTTTCTCTGTTTTCTCCTGTACACTAATGGGAATTATTATAAGAGAACACAGAGAAAAAGACAAAAATAACAATACGAAGCGTATAACAAGAATGCATACAATACTTAAATATTAACTATTAAAAAGTGTTCAGCAGAAATTAATTTGTTTATCTGGCACAAAATGGGATGTACGCTCGAAAGAATTTGTTTCCACATATTTGCACATTTGCTTGATATTCTTACCATCAGCTGTCGCTTACATTCATTAATTACTGACAGAATGGTAACATGATCATTACGATATTGCCAACTCTCCCCACACGCATCTTTGACAAATAACCTTTTATTTGCACCACAATAAACCCCGCAACGAGCAGAACCACTGATCCGAATGTTTCAGTATCCGAGATCGTTAAAGAACCTTTGCACATCGAACGAAATTGGAGAAGCTACGAATTGTTAGAAACACGAAAGAACGACGCTATTCCAGTGCAGCAAGACAGAAGTGGTAAACAAGTTTACCACGACTTCCCGTCTTAGTCACCCGACGCGGTGGACGTTATTTGCGCGCCCATTATCATCCCGCGGCCCAGGTACCTGCACCGATGACGCAGGCCGAGCCGGAGTCGTGAAAGAGCGCTTCTAAACGCGGGGATAGAGCGATCTCCGGTACCCTCTTCGTCCCCGTTTCCCTTGCATACAATGGAGCCCTCGAGTCGGCCCGCTCCAGCCAAGTTATTAGTTCCTCGGGTTCAGGCTGAGATAGGGTGTATTCCAAGGTGAATCGACGATGAAACCGTGGCCCAGATAGGCGTGCGCAATTCTTTCCGGCACGCGAGTGCGAGAATCGCCGCCTGCAACCTTTTCTCCGCAACCGATGCAAGAGGAAAAGTAATCCGAGAGTCTAATAAAGGGGAGAGCAACCCCGAGGATCCTCAGGGCTGAACGAATTTGCGGGGATATCCTTCCAGCTTCCCAGCGCGTTCGAACGAATTTCTAATTAGTAACTATCCAATCTAACGAATACACTTGCCGCCAGGTCTCTCCCCGTCTTTTCCGTTCCGCGGCTTTCAGCGACTTCCAGATCGCGCTCGCCTTCCGACGGAAACGGATACGCGAAGTAGGACGTCGATACAGGTTGCAGAGGCACCCGCGCAGAAACGGGCCGCTGAAAAACAGATGCGGAATCCCTCTTAAATATTCATATCGCGTCCGTGCACGGGAACGCGCTCCCGGATCGTTCCATCTGTGTCAGACGTACCCTGATGTCGCCGATCCACCGGAGCCACGATTACGCAAAGCCGTCCAATATTCGGGGGGGGGGGGGGGCATCGATGAAAGCACCGCGTACAATTCGCAAGCATCCGTTTGAAAATAACATTCCAGTCGACGGGGTGGTCCAGTTTCGCGTGAAAGTCGCGCGCGCGCTTAAACTGGGCCAGCTCCGTGGCGATTCTAATCTACGGAATGTCTATATCTATCGGCCAAAATTTGGGGAGTTTCATCTTCTTAATATACCTGCTACGCTATGCGATGCTATGTTTTGGCGCAAACGCTTCCATAAGAATCTGTCGAAGCTAATTTTTTTTAAAACGTAGCGTGGCATAGCGTAGCTTAGCTTTTAGGTGGATTCGCGTCTTTAGCTCTCAGACTCTTGCGAGCAACCGCATTATTACACTGTACTGGTTCGCCCGATGAAAACTACTTAGCTACAGATTGCTCGATGGTATCACCGACAATCGGATAAACCCGATGGAAAGCAAAGTCCCACCGTCAATTAGCTCCAAGACTTCATACCCTGCATCATCCTAAAATCACTCAGTATCGTCACCAACAGTCAATCATTCCTACAATTCATCAGTCCACCCCACGAAACGTGCCATTACAAACAGCCTCTGTATCAACAACCCCCTCGACGCAGAGATTCTAGCACGAGCTACTGGAACAACTCAGGCTTCGTAAAAAAATTCCTACGCGTTAGCCTGACCGCGAGCGGGCTAATCTTCCCGCCCACGCATCGATCCGGAAATTGTGTCGCCCTCGCCGCGCGAAATCCGGCGAAGAGGGTACACAGGCAGTCGGCTGGTGCACGGGGAAGATCAACGACGATCGGGGTAGAAAGTGTACGTAGCGAGCGAGAGACCGAGCTGCCGAAGGCGAGACGGAGAGGGTGAAAGGGTCTGTAGTTATGGGAGTTGCTCTGTGGAGTGGAGTAAGCATTGTAAATCAATACCCCGACGGCTGCCGGCGCTTCGAACGCGCCCCGTATTTCAGCATGCCGATACACTGCAACTATCCTCCATCGCTGCTGGATGGCGGGATATAACGCTTTAATAGAGCTTGCAAACAGAGAAGGGGTAGGGGTAGGGTCGAGCATTACGGGTGGACAGGGGAGGGAAGGCAGGGACGAAGAATGGCCCCTCGGGACGAGTAGCCGACCGTGTGTCCTCGTGGAATTTTTTGAAAATTGGGTCGTCGATCCTGCGCACTGAGGTTTTTTTTTTTATTCTAGATTCTGGATGCGGGTCGCGCTTCGGATCGATGAGGGGCTCGAAATCCACCGATGAATGATCTCGCGAGTCCTTTTCCTCCGCGCGGAAGCATAGATTTCCATTTCAAGAGGCTTGCGAGCGTCTGCGTGTACCTGTGGACAGAGTTCGTTTTGCTTTTCCTCGCTTTGTGGGGAGGAAAGCCACGTCGCAGAGGTGGGGTGTACCTTGGTACCGGGGATAAGTAGACACCGGGACAGAAGTGGAGTAAGAGGTTTCATGCACGTACGAGGGAGGTATCTTTCCGCAAATTCCGCCCCGTGATTATCTCACGATCCTTCTCTCGCGCGGCTCTGACCTGGTTGCATCTTTCTGGTGAAAGGACCGCCAACAAGTATCTATTTTAATCATCTTAATAGCCACAGCGGGACGAACGCGTACTCTGCTCCCTGGATGGTAATAAGAAATCAGTAAAAAAAACAAGGGAACTCTATTCAATCCTGATGAAACCTTGTCAAACACTGTCGAACTCCATCAGGCACGTTCGATTTCAATTTCTACGACGCGCAAGCAAGAATCCTTCGCCCTGGATCTCGAGCATAGAGCGTTAATATTCAGGAAAATTTCAAAGATATCGTCCCCCCGATTCTCAGCCAACTTCCTTCAAGCGCAACCCTTCCTTCGTCTCCCTCCGAGATGGCCGTTTCCACGATGCTCGCTTCCGGGGCCAGGTGCCAGGCCTCTGCGGATCCTCGAGCCGTGCCCCGCCGATCGCGAGGATCGTCGCTCGCGGAGGCACGGGGTCAAAAACTAGCTGGGATGAGCAGAGCGTTGGCATCGCGAGGGCAGGTGGAGCTATTTGGAGAACAGCCCACTCGAGAGGCCACCGTTTTCCTCTCTCCTTCGTCCGTTCCCTTCCTTCCGTCCTTCTTCCTCGCCCTCTGCTCGCTTCCTTCCTCTCTCCGGCGCCTGCGAGGACTCCCCGGCTGGCCAAGGAGGGCCCCGCTAGGTTGGCAATGCTGCGAGGAACGACCAGATGCTCCTATATATCCTCGTGGCAGCTGCGATGGTCCCGTCTCTCCAAGAGGGAACCCACTGGATCACGCTGGAATAAAGGGAGCGTGGCTAAGGCGCCGATCATCGAGGGTGGCTCCGTCGAATGCTGCGTTTCTTAAGGCTTAGCCTGGAGAGGCTGTGCTGCTTCGCGAGGATCGGAAGATTAGTTAGGAAGAAGAACTAATCGCGGATGCGCTTCCTCGCTCTCGCTTCTTGGTGTCTAGATCCACGTTAGTTACTAGGAAATATCAGACCACAGGCATTGAGCCGGGAATCCACCGGGAAGCTAAACTGAACTGTGCTACGCGATGCTATGCTTTAGCTTAGCTTGCGGCGCAAACGGTTCCATGAACATGTATCGAAGCTAATGTTTTTAAAACGTAGCATCGCATAGCGTTGCTCAGCTTCCCGGCGGATTGCCGGTTTTACGTGGACGAATGACCGAATGACAACAGTCTTTCGGGAAGAAATGACTTGGTTGACCAGCGTTCATCAGGGTACCTCGGCCTTCGACGATTCCCGATACTCGGGGCTAATGATTGACGGCGGTGGTTGGCGATCGAGCATGGGCAGGGTTTCTAAGAAGCCATGTTAAGATGTTGATCGCCATGATTGGAGATAGGGAAGGAGCAGAAGGGAAGCACGTGTCGGCGGATGAAAGGCTGCGGAAGAACGATGGGATGTTCCCGGAGCGACAGGTTATTCGTGCGTATTATCAATTTTCGCGCAGCAGCTGCCACGATCGCATCCGAAGCTCTATTTACGAGCGGAGCGAGGCGACAGAATTCTTAAGGCGGCCGTGCCTTTAAGTCCCAGATACGATCGGCTCCGCGGCTGCCCTCCCCGCTTAATCGCCTTTCTTTCTTCCACATTTCCCTTGGCTCCGCCGGCTTAATGAATTTCGCCCAGGCGACGGAGCGTGTAATTGCGCCGTTCGCGGGGCCGTGGCTTGCTTAGCGCCCGATTCATTAAACCGGCGAATTCGTGATTACGCCGCGAAAGAGAGTTGCCCCCTTCGCGGTCCAATTTAGTTTCACCGGCTCGCGGTTGTAATTACGGGAAGCGCACACCGCGGCTGCGTGGGCGGGGGACGAGATTCGACGGAGTAGAATAAGGCGCGCGTGACGCGGCGACAGTGAAATGGCACAGGCTTGGTGGGTACCTGCTATCTCTGTGCTAACTGCTTACAAATTTCACCGAGGTCCGAGCGGTTGATACAAACTGTGCTGATAAATAATTCAGTGGTACACTCGAAAATGTCTGTCTGACCTATTCTCCGTTCCGACTTTCATTTTTCACGCAGGCGGCCAGTGGAATCGCAAAGGAAAGTGGACGATAAGCGACCGCAGGTGGGCCACGGCGTGGAATCGAAGGAGAGGGGGAATCGATACGATATCTCGCGATACTTATCGGCTGGCTGGTACCGGAGATCTGCTCGCTCGGGGCATGACCCGGCCAGCCGTCCATTTTGAAAGGCATGCACCTTATCTGCCGGCTCGTGTCACCATCGGCTTGTATTTTACCGCAGATAAGAGCGCGCGCTGCGCCGGTTACAGCCTCGCGCAATCATGGTGTCCTCGAAGAGCAAAGAACCTTCGAGAATAGTAGATGCTCGGTATTCTACGTCGGTTATTCTTAAACCTCCTCGGACACCTTCAAATCATTCTTTTGGCTTTTCTGCATTTAGCAAGGGAGCTTGTTAAAACGGCTTCTAGATTCTCATCGCATTGACGTATGACTACTTCCAGGGGCGGATTTGCAAGTTTGGCCCCCGTAGGCTGATAAGTGGCGAGAGTATTTCAAAATTAATTTAATGTGACAACTCACTTATGAGTTATTGATAATTCGGTAGATGAAAAGGAAGTGAATTGTGTTTAAAGCTGTCGCGAGCCTCTGTGTTTAAAACTTCCCCAATTTCTTTCGCTCAAAATTTGACGCCCTCCAAAATTTCACGCTCCTCAAAATTCGCCGCTTCCAAAATTTATCGCCCCCCAAAATTTGCTGCTCCCCAAAATTTGAGGCTCGCTAAAATTTGCCGCTCCCCAAAATTTGGGGCTCGCTAAAATTTGCCGCTCCCCAAAATTTGCTGCTCCCCAAAATTTGACGCTCTCTAAAATTTGCCGCTCCCCTAAATTGATCACTCCCCCAAATTTGTCATCTCCCAAGATCTGCCGCTCTGCAAAATTTGCAGCTCCCCGAAATTTGTCGCTCCCCAAATTTGCCTCCCTACAATACAGTTTACTTATCTTATACTACATATCCCCCGACTATTTCCTCGACTTACCACTTAGGTACAAAACGAGCGAACCTCCATTTTGCGATTAACCAGTCCCTCGGTAGTTAAAAAGTGAGAAATATACTTTCAAACTTCCCCGCGCGAAACGTGAATTTCATAAACACCAAGCCACTACCTTCGATACGCGATACCTAAATAATACTATTCACGGTGTGGCGGGGTGTCAAAGGCGCGGCGGCCGGGAGGGCACCGAAAGTTTGCGGCCGATTCTAAAAAGAAAGTGCACAGCGCAAGGAAGAAAGCAACAAGTCACAGCCCCTCGGGGGGAAAAGGCATGCATTGGTCGTAACTCCGCGGCGAGCTGCAGCTGCGAAACGCGCGCTGCGGCGCATCCTCTGCGCAGGAGTGGTGTCCTGAAAGGATGTCATAAGTTACCGGCAATTTTCTCCCGCGGTCGAGGTGGCCTGTGGCTGTGGAAGGGCGCCATAAGTTTACCAGCAATTTTCTCTTATCCCGCGACCGGTGCGCGCCTTATCGCTCCTCGCAGCGAGAAAAGCGGACGGCGCCTGAAATAGGAACAGGCGGAAAGTGAAAGGGAAGGATGCTAAGGGGGCGGGCGGGGAGAAAGGATCGCGGTGTACAAATTGAGCGAGAGGCTCGAGAGGGAGGATGAAAAGTCGAAGCTAACGATTCGCCGGAGGATTTTCTGCGGCGGTCCATTTGCATCCCTTCAGCTTTCCATTTCGAACGATTAATGGCACAGTTCCGTTGGGAACGGTGAAGCTACAGAGGGACGCGATGGAATTAATAAAAGGACACAGTATTTAGTGGAACGCGTTTAGATAACAGAGTTCCTTCTGGAGTAGCGGCAATTGTTTTAGATAATTGGGGGAGACTCGTGGACAGCGGGCAGGAAAGTTGACAGGGACTTGGATTACAGACCTGCCAGCAATTATGGAGATATTGTGACCTATTTCGATCGACCAATAAGCCTCTATGATAACGGAGTGATTAGTGGCTGACGGGTTACCTTTGGACTTCGTTATCGGTGAATCACACGCACCAACGGGACAAACAAAAATGATGGATGTCGCGATGAATTTCCTGATATGTAGTCTCGTCGGTCGGGGCTGTGGATCGAAGTGAAATCAGCGAACCCGGTGATTTGTAAGCGAGAAGCGTGTATTTTTTCGATTCTCTCACTGCTGGGAGGAGAATCTCCAGTGACGGAGAGCTGGTTACCTCGATGCACATTGAACATAGGCGAGTAGCGGAAAAGTCACTCTGCGCGGAGAATGGGATTGCATAGCGTGTGCATGGAGCGTTCATTGGAGATGAAACGAGCCTCGAAATTCACCACTCACGCTTTCCAATCGCCTGGCAGTTCCCTAAAACGGCCGATACTGGTGACGCACGCTGGACCCACTGCTTCCTTTAATTACGTTCGTCAATTACTCTTTATGGAAAGCAGGCTTTTTTTCAGATCGACGCGCGCTGCAGCGTTTGCCTTGGGAGACAGCGTAGTAACGATTGTCGAGCTCGAAAATAGGCAAACGACAGCGGAGGAGATTCTCTTAGTTGTCTGCTGCTTGCCAAGCTCGATTTCCTTGGACGAATAATTCCCTCGCTACTTTGAATCCGCTCAATGCATTCGGCACGCTAGACGACGTAGGTGCGCTAAGTGTATGCACTCGTTGCACCGAGAATCTTGCTGATCATAATCGACGGGACTCGCTACACTAGATGCACCAGCTGTCACAAGATGCATTCGACTCGCCCGTTGCATTGGATACACTCTACTCGATCTCGACGCCCTAGATGCATTAGATGCATTAGATGCATCAGATGCATCAGATGCACCAGATCTCCTCGACGCAGTCCAGTTGCGCCAGATGCATTCGATGAACTCGTTGAACTCTCTGCACTGGATGCACCGAATGTACTCGGTGCATCGAGTGCATCCGCTGCACTCGCCGACACCCTGGTGAACATACTCGGTGGCACTGATCGCATCGATCAACTATCACGCGAGATGCATCCAACGTGCTCGTTTCACTGGGCACACTGTAGCAGTAGGTGCATCGGATGCATCGGATCCGCTCGACGCAGTCTAGTTGCCCCGGGTCCATTCAACGAACCCGTTGAACTCTCTGCGCTGGTTGCATCGAGTGCGCGGCACGCACCTCGGTGCGTTAAGCGCAACCGGATGCACTGGTTGCACCCGATGCGCAAACTGGTACCCGATTGTCTCGGGCGTAGGAGTTGCATTCGATAGATCGATCTCGAGGAAAATCGTCACGACCGGCAAGACCAAGTTCCAGGTCCCTACGTAAGAGCGCGACCAGCGACCAATTAACCGGCGTGGTTGCCACACAGAGTCCATTAACATGGGGACAATCGCGCGCCGATAGTCACGGGCCGACGGGGACCGGCCGATTCCGTCGCGAACGAAACAATTACGCCGCGGAGGTCCCTGCGCGGGAAACGGGAGCCCCCCTTAATCTCCTTTCATGCGTGACTTTTGGTCGATTGTGCAACAGGTGGTGAGCTCGACCTTCGGCCCCCGGCTCGTTCTACGCGCCATTCGAAAGCCGTCGTTCCCTTTTCCTAGCGCTCCGCTTATCGCCCAGCGACGAGCACACTCGGCCGGTCGGAGAGATACATATACTCGTCACTACGCGTCCTACGACAATCCACTACTCGTGCCCACAGCGGAGAAGCTTGGGACTAGGAGGAAACTGATGCACCATCGACTCTTTCAAGTTCCCCGGGTCTAGGGGACGGCGATTCGATTTTTAGCTCGTAATTGATCGTCGAAGGCACGACGAGGAATTAAACCGTTCAGAGTATTCGTAACTCACGCCTGCTATCTTCATCCACAACAGAGCTCCAGTAGAGTAGCGTCGGTAGAAGGCAATTTTCTAGCAGTAAAGATCGAAAGCCAACGACCACGTCGAACCCAGTTCCTCTGCGACGTTTAGAGCTGGATGGTAAGATCGGTGGTCTCGAAGGAAGGGCCCGGTGGACGCGGCCAGGCGAGCCCGTGAACGAAGGATGTCGCAATCCTGGGGTTACGTCACCGTCGTAATCCTTCGTATTATTCCGTGGCTGTCGAACGGCCGCGTAGCCTCGAACACGGAACGTAGACGCAGTTTTCCAGGAAACCATTACGAACTGTAGCGAGCACCTTAGCCCAAATTGCCGTGTTCGTGGGTCCAGGGGCGATCGATCGTATCTGTGGCGCGGCCTTGCTCGGGTGTATTATACTCGAACCTCGTGGAGGGACGGGCAGAGAGAGAGGAAGAAGGAGAGCGGGCCGGGGGAGCCGAGGGTGGGAGAGGGACAGAATAAAAGCAAACGAGAGAGAGAGAGAGAGAGAGAGATTGTCGATGGCACGTGCCTCTTCCTCCGGGTTTGACTTTCTGCGCGTATTCTAATTGCGAGGACCCTGCTCCCTCAGTGTTTCAACCGTGACAACCTCGGATGGCGCATTTACGCGCTTGTTGGATTAAACTTGAATTAGTGACGGCAAGTGAAGAAGCATTGTTGGCCGTGCAGCTTGAAGGGAAGCTCGAAGGAGGTTGGGTATCGCGAGCAGTCAGTGTCGTTGGTTCTCCCGAGACCACTTCGCGTTTAGTGGGATATTAAGCGTGCGGATGGCGGGGTAATTCGATGTACGAAATGCATCAAGTATGCCTGGAATATGGGTTGGAACGATCCTGTTGCATCTCCGAGTTGAAAGAACGGGGACGGCTTCCGTGGAGATGGCTATTTGTTTTCAGACTTCTTGTAACGGGGGGTTCGTTCCGAAGAATCTGAAGCTCTAAGGTTCTCGTAAGTTTCTCCCATGCTTTTTTTCTCCAAGGCCCTCGCAGAAACCTCTTCCTCCATCTCTCCAAAAGCATCCAACCCACTTAAGCTCCACCGCAACCTCCCGCCTGCATTCGCACGAATCCAGCAGGCATCAGCCCGTCCACTGGAATTCCTTCAGGGTTGCCCCGCGACGCGGCCAGAAAACGAGGAGGCGCAGCTAGGTCGAAGGAGGGAGGAGAGAAAACGCGAAGCTGGACGGAACGGGCAGCGAGAGAAGAGTGAGAAAATAGAGGAAAGCGCGCGACGGCCGGGGCCGTTAGTCAAAGGGACGAGTTCGCGGTTGATTTACGGCTTACTAAATAGACGCGGTCTCGTACGGCGGCCGGGTGCTCCGTCGCCGCGGAATGCAGGAGGACCGGGCGGAAAAACGCGATAGAAGAAGAGGAAGGGCGCGCGTTCCCGTCGCCCTGGTCGCGCGGCGAAGCGCAGGGCAGCGGCGAATAAGAGGGAACGAGAGGGAAAGAATTATCGAGCGATTGGTTAAGTGGGGTCCGCGGGACACGTGAGCGAGGTCACGCGCGGTTCCAGCAACCCGCGAGGATCCTCTGCGACGTGGAATGCCCTTCCGCGGGGTTAATTCGCCTCCAGCTGCGTCGCCACGAGCTTCGATTCTGCGTCGGGGAACCGACTCCGCGCCATCTCTCAGTGTTTAGACGCACCGGCAGACTTCTGGAGGGCTTGACGACGCTGATTCACGGATCGATGTCGCCCTAAATCGACGAAACTCGATACTCTTCCTTTCCGCGAAGTTGAATTTCGTAACGGGAAGAATAGGTACTCTGGATACCGGATCGATTCGCCAGATAACTCGACGAAACGGTATCTCTGAAACGTTCCTGGCAACGGCTACCGTTCGCCTGGAAATGCAGAAAGATC
The DNA here is from genome assembly GCA_963932335.1 of Andrena marginata. Taxonomy (NCBI): domain Eukaryota; kingdom Metazoa; phylum Arthropoda; class Insecta; order Hymenoptera; family Andrenidae; genus Andrena; species Andrena marginata. The sequence goes on from OZ010660.1 coordinate 4,608,644, forward strand.
GCCAGCGAGCTCCGGCGGGATTTGCGAGCGTCCAAGCCGAAGCAACTGTTCACTGCGGCGTAGCGCGGCGCAATTCAGCGAGTCCCCGAGACACGCAATCGTCACGGTTCTTCTTGATACCGGATTTAAAGGCCTTATGCTCGGTTTTCACGAGTCTCCGGTGTCGTTGAGTAATCCTATCCTCGGACACATCTAGCCAGCATAATGTCGCCCGACCGGTAGCGCGAGAGACGTGTTCCTCGTAATGTATTAATTCTGCCTTCAGCGACGTTTCCCCGCTCTCTCTCTCTCTCTCTCTCTCTCTCTCTCTCTCTCTCTCTCTCTCTCTCTCACTGCCAAGGTCTCCGCGAAACTAGACGACGCATCGACGGCAAAAAGAAATGGAACCGGGACGAAGAATTCGTTGCGACTCGCGTTACGTTCCACTCGCTCTCGAATAATTACGAACGTCCCATCGTTTCCTACTACCCGCGAAAGGACATCGACCATTCCACCTTCCACGTTCCGAGCATCGGAAGGCCGAGCATCTCTTCCTCCGCTCAGCTTACGCCGGCCGCGAGGAGTCGAGCAGTGGCCGCAGACTCTGTAGAAACGTAGAACGTCCCGAGGATTCATTCGGTCGGTTTTTGCGCAACTCGTCGCTTCAGTTAACCCCTCGGTCCTCCCCCCCCCCCCCCCCTTTTGAACGGTGGCCCTCCTCCCGAGACAAGGCTCTCAGCCGGTCATTGATTCGACGGGTGGATCTCGAGATCGGATCCTCTAGCGCCCGAGCGTCCGTTGAGTCTTCATTGAAATGCCTTTTCCCTCCCCCTCCATCTCCTCTCTCCTCGATCTCTCCGCTTTCCATTCTCTTCGCCTTCCTCCAGCCCTCCTCCCTTCTGCCGGATAATGCCCGTTTGCTCGAGCACGCTCCGAAGCCGCCTTCGGTGAAGAGGAACGCGATAATTGCGCGCGCGTGTATGCGTGTAACGCGCGTGTCGCGATGCTATCGCGGGGGCCCCTTTCCGCCCGGCCAGCGGAGTCGATGGATTTTACAAGGCGTCCACGAAGGACACGGGCCCCACGAAATCCCCGCCGAGATCCACCACTGGCGCGGAGGGATCGGCTTTAGCTGCTCTCTTTTGGGGCCCCGTCCCTCTCCGCCGCCCCTCTTTCCTGGTTGCGTGCCACGCTGATAACCGGTCGACGGATTTACCGGCCGCTATCTCGCTGCCCGATCGCGTAGCCCCCCCCCCCCCCCCTGGCCGTTCGCCGTTGTTTATGACACGATCATTGTTACGACTCTGTTTCGTTTTTCGCCGGCGCGGACGGACGCGTGGAATTAGGGGGTACCGGGCAAAAGCGAGGCTCGCGGGCGGAGTCAACCCCGTTGCTAATCACCTGGGGTGCTTAGCGAGGGATCTTTGCTCTGTTAGCTGATCGAGGCACGGAGCAAAAACAGATTTACCCACGTTTTTCGCAAAATTACTATCACCAATCGCGTGAAATAGGAAAAAATTAAGCTTTCTTTTATGCGCGTTTGTCCGTTTTTGCTGTGAATGCCTGAGTTGAGAGTGTTGGCAGTGTCCCGACACTGGATTGTATTTAGGAGACTTGGTGATTTAGTACTGGAACTCATTAGCAATTATTAGAGACTTGATCTTCGTCGACGTCAGCGAGTAACGAGGCGAGCCAGTTTTGGGCTTTAGGCTTAGAGGAAAATGCGTCCTATGCAATTATTTACTTAGGTATCTATATGAGATGGAGAAAGGAAACGTCTTTCTTCTCGATTTTTAAATTAGTCGCCCTCGTTCTTCTGTTTTTAAACGAAGATTTCGCGGCATTCCCGTTGAAGCGCAAAGTTGGCGCTATTTTTAAATCCAGCCGTCTATTATTGGCCTTAACACGGGCAGCCATTTTTACGAGGGTACATAGAAATCGGACTCTTTCTTGCTTCTAAATTTGTACGGCGTTCAAGTCCGTATAATTGCCCAATCACCGTTTTAGTCTCATCGGAGAAGTCGCTTCCTCGATCATCCCTGAAACCTCCCCGTGTGTAAAGAAAACTGAAGCATTTCCATACTCATTTCTATATTCCAGCACTAGGTAGGAGCAAAATAATAACTCCAACACCCCCCTTTAATTACCATCGATTCGCCGAAAGAAATCCATTCGATCCCCTCTCAGAAATCGCCCCCCAAAAGAAACTATTCAAAATTACCCCCAAACTGCAACCACTTAAACTTCGTTCACCTACCAAATTCCCCAAGGCTACACCATCCACCTTCTTAGCTACATTAAGAAAAGCAAGCTTCCAGTGCAACAAAAGAATGCCTAGGATTCCGTACGCATCCTTTCGAAAGTCAGTCCGAAGGAACTTTCCGTTCCTTCGATCGCCCGAGCGGCGCTCTTCCTTTGTGCGGAATCCAAAGTATATCCCGGCCGCTGTCAAAATAACGTGCACGTGCCGGGGCACGAAGCGCACAAGGAGCTCGGGCCCCGTGTGTCCCGCATTTGATGGAACGAAGCTGGCTGGAGAATCCCGATTTCGCGTGAGAAGAGAGCGCGCAACACTCGCAAGCTGTTCGCGCCGCGTCGGTGCGCGCACGGGATCGGCGCGTGTCGCCGCAAAACAGCCAGCTGCCGACCTCCTCCGTCCATTGTGAAATGGAAAAGGAGGGAAAACGGTCCCCCGGGGAGGGTGGCTACACCGGCGAGCCCGGATATATCGCGTATAATGGCCCGAAATGGACAAATTATAGAGCGAATCTCTCGAGTACGTCGACCCTATTACGCGCGCACACTCGCGCGCGAAATGAATCCTTGCGTTGCATCATCGTGTGGTAACTGATCTACTGCGAAGGATGCGTGCGCTGATTCTATTACATTCGATGAATGAAGGAACATTTGCCGAGGGAACGCGTGCCTTAACATTGGAAACGATCTTGGAGTATAATTGGAGGATCCCTTGGCTTCTGTAGCAAACGTTAATGGAAAATTAACAAAGTGTAGGTAATAGAATTTTGCTGATCACTTACAAAACTAGGATTAATATTATTTATTTTTCATTTATGTATTTATTTATTGCGGGCATTAACTGTTTGGCACGTTATAATGGCATGAGTAGAAGACGGACAAATAAGATAGCATTGAGATAAAGATTAAAGTACACAAATAGCAAAGAAAACAACAGAATGGAATGGAATAAGATGTATCAATATTTGCAACTTAATCATCCAGAATTCCGAGAACTGAATTTCGGAAAGTAGATAAGCAGATGATAAAATTCCGAATGGAACTCACAGTTCGTATGGTAGAATAGGATGAGAACGGTTCTTTTTCTCAACGATAGCGTCACGAAAGTATTAACCGCTGTATTACCCGTATTATGCAAAACTCTCGGCCGAAAGCTGCAATTACATTCACCAGGCGTGGCGTTTTTTCGGCTTGCCTAACGAGACAACGATTCGAGGGGGCCTCGCCGGGCGCGAATTACAGGCTCGATATCCTTAATGTCACTTCATTCTCATTATCGTCATTACCCGTCTCGTAATCCCTCTCTTATTGTCGCTATCGCGCTCCTCGGGCCAGTCATTTGCGGCTCCCGCGATACCGCATCGATTACGACAGGTGCGTGCCACTCACCGCAGTCCACGCTCGTCTCCCGAGAAAGGCACGCAGAACGATCCTCGACACATCTACTTAGCGATCTCTGATCAAAGCTCGCCATCCGAAAATTCTAATTTCAATGGAACTTTGTGTGAACGTGAAGTGTAAGTAATCGATGTATGCAAGAAGGAATTGGGGACATAAAATTATTTTTAAAAGAACTCTAATTGGAAAATATGTATTTGAAAAATATATAGGTTGTAGTTATGGAGTTGGTAAGTTTTTAATTCTATTTCTGGCGAAAATATATTCTATAATAAAAATATTAATATTGATATAATATTACAATATAAGTAATATAATGTTACCAACGTTAATATTAATATCTCTCTTTTGATTTATTTGAAATAAATTTGCATCAAACGCGCACCGAACGATGTAGAATTCTTTTTCGCATATATTACACGTCGTAACTGAAAAACTATAAAAAACGAAGGTGCACCCCTCTCGCCGCGAGGTCCTTAATTTTCATTTCCGCGGAAAAACACTTTGAAGGTGCAAAGGTCCTTAACGTCATAGCGTTTTCTTAATATTCCTTTGATTTTCCTGTTGCCATTACCCTTTTCCTGTCCCTCCCTTACCGCGAAGGGGTGGGAGAACGTAAAGGGAGGGTCCAGCGTCGTTCTGGGGCGAAGTCTACCAGAAACTTTGTGCAGCAAACGTTTTCTCCTTGCACCGTTGCTTCCACATCGACGTGCGACGTAAATGGCACTCGTTCGTCGCGCCTTGGTGCACGAACACCGACGAAGAAGGAAGTGCAATCAACGACTGTGCCGCTTGATAGCGCGTGACGGAATGACGTCATAATCCTAGTCGCGACTGTAACCGTGGTGTATACAAGATCTGCGTGCATCGCGGATCGCGCCTGGCCAGATGGAGGATAACGGTTCGCTGTTCCAGTTTCCTCGGTCGATCCCCCAGCCGTTGCTTCCTCTTTCCCATTGTCCACGTGGAAATTTACGCCGACTGTCCACCGACGGCGGTTCTTTGGCATTGCTTCCTCTGGATGGTTATACGAACTTAAAAGCGGACGACGAAAATTCGTTGGCGAGGAGGGCAGTGGATTCGTCGCTTCTGGCTCCGTTTAATCGAGGATAGTATATCTATGCTCGTGTGTACTCTGCAGTGGACTCTTCTCGTGTAATTATTTGAGAATGAAAGAAGAGGGAAGGTGTTAGGAGCTATTTTATAGCTTCATTTTTGGCAAAAGCAATCTGCATCGTTTGGGGAAAATCGGATTAAATATCAACGATCTATTCCACATAAATAAAAATAGAAACAGGTATCAATATTTTTATTATAGAATATTTTTCGCCAGAAATAGAAATAAAACACTAATCGACTCGAGAACTACTACCTACTTATCGCCTGAAAATATATATATTTTCCAATTAGTGTTCTCATTTCAATATTAAGTCAGAGCATTAATTTTCTAAACAGTTTTTTGTCTTGCCCTAAGGTCCTCAATTAGAATGTTCGTTAGGAAGTAAGGAGATCTCTTACACACTTTCCCCAGGTCAGTGACACTAGGTGTCCTCCATTCCAAGGATACCTCATCTCCCAACAAATGGGATCTGAATTTCCTCTTCTTCCAAGACCCCGGGGGTCAGAAATCGAAGTGGCATCTTTTCCCTCTGGTACCGAACACTTGAAACCGTCTCTACGCCTCGGTGGCGTAACTTTACGAAGCCTCCGCCAGGGGCCCGGCAAACTTTTCCCATCCGAGCGCCAAGGATCTTTGCTGTTGCCCGAAATGCAGCAACCACGCCGGTCCGCGGACGTTGGAGAAGCCTTTTTCCCACTGTCCCGTGCCATTCCTCGGCTTCATCGGCCGTCGATCTCGACGGAACGCGCGGGCACCGCGGCGAGAGAGACGCCGATGGCTTCGGCTTCTTTTCTGAAAGGACGAGGGCCAAGGACAAGGAACTGGAGAGCATTTAGCTAAGCATGCGACTAGTTTTTGTCGCGCAACTGCGAAAGGAAGAGAGGCACCGTGGGCAGCGAGGGAAGGACAAGGGGAGAGGAGGCGAGGATACTTCGCCGCCAGGTGGCAAGTATGCTCTTGAAACCTGCCGTACGTGCTGAAGATCTTCCCGAGATACGGGTTTAACAAGGTCAGGAGGACTACGGATTTATAGCATCAAAGCTCTTTTCCACCGTATTTATGCCCCCTTTCTTCTCCCCCGCTGGCCACCCTGCCTCCGCTCCAATCCCCGCCAATTACCCCTCGTATGTTTCCTCGAAAACCGCTAGCCAAGCGCGTCGAATCATCATAGAACTTCAGTTCGGCGGATTCTCTCAATTCTTTGCCAATTAAACTAATCTCCACGGCGATCGAATTCCACGCGCCACGCCGTACGCGCCCAATTTCCTCCCGCTCCAGTGTCTTTCACGGGTTCGTTAACAGAGTTCGCGGCCGCGAGAGGTTTCTCAGAGACGGCGATGTTCTCGCTCCGGCGGGAAAGCCAACGCCGGCAGGCGTTACGTCGCCGCCGTGGCGATTACGCGGGTACCGAGGATCGATAGGCCCGCTGGATCGTACGTTTTCTGCCGTTTGGATCGCGGCTGATCCACGCCGGGCAGCCCGAGCTCTGCGTACGTGCACCGCGCGCACGCTCGCCACCTCGTTAACCGACTAACGATATTTCAACGTCGAGGCGGCAACGACGATTAACGTCCCTGCAAAATTCTGACGCAGAGCCCCGCGAATTTACGGGCTGGACGGCGCAACGTCCGCTACTAGGCGACACCGTTATTCCGGAAAACGGGCTCTTTGACTCCCGTTTTCATACGGTGCCGTGGATCGTGCCCGTTTCCTCTGGCTCCCGCGCCACTGGCAATTTCAGGGATGGGAAAGTTGAATTAGACGCCCGAGAAACCGAACGGGGACCCGTGCGATGGAGATTCTAAATGAAAACTTATGGATTTTTTCAATTCAAATGGCGTTGGAGATTCCGAATGATTGTTTGCAAATTTTCTTAGTTCAATTTTATTCGCTTCGATTTGGGGGACTTGTTTTCGAATACATGGATTTTTTGTTGGAGAGCTTAAGACTGAAGTTAAGTGTGTTAAAGCTGAGTCCTCTGTGGAATTGATAGGATCGCGATTGAATTCAATATGGTTGGCGATTTATTCAACCCGGGGAATGCAAGAACGGAGCGCCGCGACTGAAGAATGTTATTTTCACAGATAACGAAAGTTTGCAATTAAAGTTGCACAGTTTAAATATAATTGGAGTTCGGAGGTTTCGATGCTGAATGGAGACGCGAGTGCAATTGGGTCGCTCGGAAAATTTCTCGCCTCGCTTTTTCTCCCCCGTAATTGGAAATCGCGGGGAATCGATACTCGCTGGTTTGTTACCTCCCCTCGCCTCTGTTTTCCATCTACGTTTCTTCCCCGTCCAAGTTCCCTCGCTATTACTCCTAATAACTTATTGTGCAGCTTGGTAGACCTTTGATGTTGCATTCCGCGGATCGGATAATGAGTTTCTGTAACTTTGCGACTGGCGATAACGTTCTCGTGCAGACTTATGGGGAAAAGTTCGGCGAGGCCATTACCGAGAGTAACAAACCCAGCGAAAGTTCTCGCAAAACAATCCAAACGAGCTCGTAAGTGCTTCTGCTTCAAGTTTCAATTCATAACCCTTTCGGTCAATACACTAATTTACTCGCAGTGGCGGATTTGAGGAAAAATTATCGCTATCGCTCGGACTATAATTAGTGATTTATCTTCAAAATTAGCAAATATGCAGATATGCAAGAAAAATGTTTTTTCGCCATGTTTCTTTTGCTATTTTCGATTTTAAAACTAGGTTGGACCCAATGAAAATACTTGGCCGTAGTCCCTGCGAGAGTCACAGGTGTGTAGAATAAGCAGTGAAATTTATAAAGCAATCTTATCAATTTTATCTTCGCGATGTGGACAAATGACGTTTCGAGAAAGACGCGGTCAAAGTTTTCATCTATAAAGACCGAGCCTCCCCGTTCCCTACAAAATGCCTCTGTAGAAGCTAAAATAATCGGAATTTTTCCATGAAAATTGAACAGTACAATTCTTGAGGATATGTGCTTTCGAAAAAAGTTAAAAAAAATCGATTTTTTCAACCCTTTTAACCGTAATGACCCCTTAATTTTTAGTAGATACAAATTTGAAGTTCAATCTATCGCAATAAATCGAGTAATAATCAAATGCTATTGCAAAATACATAAACTTCTTCCCATACGGATTTCTATTAATCTTTTCTTGTAAAGCATCTACTTAGAAACATATTACTTCCATTAATCCATAAACATTTCAGAATAGAATTTCACCGTCCATCCACAGCTCACCCTCGTTTCGTCCCCGGACAGGCTCCACTAAAATCACCAAAAACACCCCCATCTCCCCAAAAGACAAATTCCCACGCAATCACCGAAATCAGCATTCACCTCCAGCCGCACCGTAGCCAACAATCAGTTCCGCTTTCCTCCATGCAGCGATCAGCATGAATCAGGATCGCCCGGTTCCCCTACGTCCCGATACGTCCGACAATAGCCTGTATCTTGCTGGCTCGGAATCGAAAAAGGTGTCGCGACCCACCCACGTAGCGTCTGCCTCGAAGCGGACGTAGGTGGCTGTGGCTAGCAACGAATTAAAAGAGCCCACCGTCGCCCTCTCCGTCCCTCCCGTCGCCGGGGGGTGCAAACGATTTCAAGGGTCGTTACGTCTCCCCTCCCCCCCCTCCACACCCCTCGCTCCGGAGTCTGCGGGTGCAGCGAGACGCGGCAGAAGCGGAGGCCGAAGGACACGAGGCGCTCCGTCTTTCTCGGCTCGTTATTCCGGTCAGGGACCACCTCCTGGCGTGGCGGCGGTCCTCATTGTAGGACAAGTAGTCGACGACTCTCTTCCGCCGCGGAGGGTCGGGAAAAGCAACACCGACAACGCCGAAGGTCGTTATGAAGCGAAACGAGGCGCCTGCCGATCCTCGCCGACCTCTCTCTCTCTCTCTCTCTCCGTGCCTTCTTTCGCCGGCTCGCGTCCATTCCGCCTAATCTCAACCCCCACGGGCGCGGCCTTTTGTGACTCCTCCACGGCACCGAGAGCCCTGCGAGGGGCCGCAGCTTCCCCCGTCACGGCTTTTCACACGCGTTTCTTCCTCTTTGTCCGGTGGCTGAAGCAGTGATCCTGCGTAGGGTTATTCGTCGATTCTTGGGGAGACTTTGGCTCGTGTCGGGGGTAGCTAGTCGCTGAAGAAGGGGTTGGAGGGAAGGTGGCATGGAGAGGAGCTTGTTTGATCGTCTTCGGAGTATAGAGGTTTCGGAGGTCGGTGTAGCCGGGTATAATTGGGTATCAATGGCAGGATTTCTCCTTCTGGACCCAGTTCGATTTACCGCAGTTCAAGGTAACTGAACTAAAGTCGAGTGAAGTAATCCGCATCGATCAGTTAGCAGGGTTCCCGGGCAATCCAGTACGCGTACTGGCGTATATGACGTCACTTGGCTTGGATTGGTTTAAGGTATACGTCTACGCGACGACACTTCTCTGTCAAGCTAGAGCTGTATAGCTGCAGTGTCTTCGCTCTAGCTCCAGTTGCAACTCCCGCGAAGATAGGCTCTTTCGGACTGCTCTAGGCAGTTTCCAATCTTCCGAAATTCTTTTTGAATCTCTTATACACTTGATCTAGACACAAAAGTTTCGTCGTTTTCAAGCATACCGTCATTTATCCAGCACGTATGCCAAGCTTGTCAGTTAGCTACTATCCGTACCTATTCCAAATGCGAGGCAATATTTTATTAAGTACCTACGCTGAAAAATTCATCAGAGTGAATCTCCAAGGCTTCCGAGACTTCGAAGAAGCGATGCAAAGCACGAGATTAGCAGCTCGGTCCTCTTGTCAACGAGAAGCCCTCGTCCCTCGTCCAAACCGGGCTCGAAGAATTCCCCGGGAACCTTCCCCGAGACGCATGCCTGTCCCTTGTTCAACCGGCGAGGAATCGGCCAGATGACACTATCTGGCTGATTCGCATGAGCGCGCGCGGAAACGAGGAGATACGCGCGTGAGCTGTTTAGCTCCTTATCATCGATCTTCCAGCGAACGAGATGCCCGGCTCCCGAGACCGTTTGCGCTAACTCCTCAACGCTTTCGCGAAGCGTACTTTGCGAGGGAACCTCTAAGAATCCGTCGAATCAAGCAGAGATCACGGAAATAGTTCCGCGTAGTCTCGCGACACCGCGCCGACCGGCAGTGTTCGTTGGCGATAAATCACGATCCTCGGGCAGCTAGGATACGATGGTTCTAGAAACGGCACCTACTTGGATCGACCCGCGAGCCGCGAATCAGATAATCATCGATGCGCCGTGGAGTCGATCGTCTTGCCAAGCAACGCGTCACAGAAGACTCAGTGTCAGTGGAATACACTTTTCAGGCAGTTAGCACAGCTAGGGAGGGACGTTTCTTGTCACACTTCCACTGATATTTCACTTAAGTAGTTATGCCGGGAATTTTCGGGGGAAAAAGTAGAAGGCTTTTTTAATCAAACCTTTACGTATTCGAAAGCGTACATGTTAAACTACTCGCAGTAATTCTTGCGATGGAATATATAAATGAATAAAGAAAAATATCAGCGATCCCCCGGCAGCGATTTTCTTTTCAGTAGTTTGCGAGGACCACTCTAATCTTGACCTGGTTCATCTGAAATGAAAACAATTGCAGGAATTTAGTTAGTATATTGTATTATTTATTCCATAATCGTTTATTATCTGGAAAATTTAATTTGCTACAAAATGGCGACTTCTCATAGCAAAGGTATCGATTTTCGCCACAGAATCGCTCTGATTTCTCATAATTTCTCATCTGTAAAATAAAAACAGCTAGAAAATTGGAATTTTTTTAAAAAAGTGCGTCTTTCGTCAGACAAAAATGCGGTTTTAGTTTCATTTCGTACAGGATAAAAGTTTCTGTGCAATTCAATTTAGCTTCGCACCGCGAACTACCCGTTTTGGGAAGACTCGAATTTGATTCGAATCCTTTTCCTGAAAATAAGTGCCAACCATGCGAAGTCCGGTAATCGGATGCACGCGGTCAGAATCGAACGAGCTTGTTTTAGCACGCATCTCGCAAGCTTAAATGGTGACTGAATGGGTGCCGTGGTATCGCTGCCCGAGGCGGATAGTGGCCCCCTCCCCCCAGTTTCCCCACGCGCTTTATCGCGACGCTGGGAACGTGTTTACTTCACCGCCTGGCTGACTTTACGACTTCCGTATATCCGCGTCCAGCAAGTGTGCCAATGGGTAGTGGACTGTAGCCTGTCCTTTTCCATTAACCCCTCCGCAGTGCAATAAATCGGCACCTCTCTCGTGCGCCGCTGCGAAGGGGTTAATCTTCTGTTAACGGCAGCTGGCTCGTGTTCGACCGGAGCGTAATATTAAATAGTAACGCAGGAGGACTAAGAATTTCTGCCATAAAACGAAACTCGTTCAAACTGCGCGCAGGATATTTACTATTAACGGTCCAAACGGATCCAGACGCCAAGTCCTGGTCACCCACGCTCTGACGCGTTAATTTGAGAATGGGTATGTGAAATTTTTGCTTAAACAGTGTTATTGCTGCCAGCTAGCACAAAGATAGTTTATTTATATGTACACTAACCAAGAGAACCATATCTGCATTGAAACTGAAGATATAACAGTTTTGATCTCGGATGTAGGTACATATGTGAAATCGACGCCTGATTTTCGGAGGATCTACCAAAGTTTCCTCGGGGATTTGTGAAATACCAGTTGACCCGTTAGCTGGTTTCACCCCGTGAATTATTTACGATGTTTCCAAAATAAAAAAAACCTAAAGAAATAAATAGCTGAATAAATCAATGTAATCCAGGAGGTATTTAATGTATATCGAAAGTTTTTATTGAAATCCGTTTAGCTGTTTAGGCGTGAAAGGACATACAACGTTTCACTTTTATATATTAGTAAGGAAGAGACTGTTCCCCCGGTTCCCCATTGACGACTCCGTCTCCGCTAGAAAAATTGGCCCGCGTCGAGGAGAGAACTGCGCGCACCAACGCGAGGAGGAAAAAGGGACAGCAAGGTCGCGTTGGCGAAGAAAAGGAGCGACCCCGCCGATGCAGTTACGCGAGCCTCGGAGACGGAAGGAGGAACGTGGACTCGGAAGAGCCTGTGACAGAAGGAGGACAGGAGGCGCTGTGGTGTCTCGGAGGAGGGGACCGGGCGAGGACGGGAGTGGAGCTGCACGACACGACTCTCGAGCGGAAGGGCGCGGGGGGAAAGGCGGAGGAAAGGTCTGCGAGGGTGTCGCGGCACCGCGGTGCCAGGGGCGAGCAGACAGGGCTTCGGGTGGGACAGAGAGGAGAGACGGGCGCGAAGGGAGCCGCGAGGCGAAGGTGGCGAGGCACAGGTGCGAGGGAAAGAGGGGGATGTAGATACGCAGCGGAGTCCCGAGCGTTTTATGGGTGTGCGATCGCGGAGGAGGCACGACGAACGCGTGAGGGATTCCTCTGCTCTTGGGAGGGGCTCTGCAGAGGGGCGCGGGGGTGGCCGGTTTTATCGGATCCTAGGATCGAGGGGGGGGGGCCGCTCGCGCGCACCGACAGCCGCGACGGGAACTCGGGACACGACGCCCTCGAGTTCGCGTGCATTCGTGCTGCACGGAGTCTTCTCTCGCACGATTCCGCTTCCCCGCCCGCCCCGCTTTCGGCCATTTCCCCTGCTGTTAGGCGCTGGGCCAGCCGCGTCTAATTAGAGGCACGATGAATTTCAATCAATTAGAGCGGGCTGCGAGGAATGCCCGATATATCTGTGGGGTAAGGCGGGTTATGCAACCGTGGGACTTGCTTCCTCGCGGAGGCGACAGTTGCGGATGGAATCGGGCCGCGTTTGCTGGCTGCTTCTCCTCCTTCGACTTTGGGAAACGGCGGGTTGAGATCGTGCTTGGGATCGTGTTCGAGGCTTGCGAGGACGCCGTTCGTAAGCATCGCTCTACAGGGGCGAATGCTTTCGTTCCACTGACTAATCATTCCCAGTCGTTCTGTCCGCGAGAAATCAGCCTGTGCCTAATCACTTCGCGAATTCAACCCCCCTATCCGCAAGCTTCAAGCTTCAGCAGAGCACCTCAGGACTCCACGAGCTTCCCGAGCTCCGAGGAAAGTAGTATCGCAGCAAGGTGAATCCCGTTATTTGCGCGGCGAGGGTGTAGCTGCCAATAAATCAACAAGTACGCGGCGCGTACGGGTGTTCACAGTCTGTTGCACTCGCGTATCGGTGGATCGCACGGATAGCCGTGTCGGCGATGGAGTCGCACACGGACGCACGCGCCGGACACGTGGACAGGAACGAGCTGAAAGAGAGCTAAAAAGGGGGGTATAGCCTCTCGCGGCGCTCATGATTTATCTCGTCGACGGCTCGGAGGCTTCGCCGAGCGGCCCCCTCGGAATTTCTGGTGGCGCGAGTCGGACACTGCCGGCTACTTCTCGACGAAGGGAAGTGGATCGACTGGAATACGTCGACGGAGCGGGAGGATCCCCCTTCGGATAAACCTAGCATTGACAGACGTATTCGCGTGCCCCAATTTCCTGGCCTGCCCCTTTGCCCGCGATCACTGCACCGTTGCCATTCGACGATGGGGTGGTTGCAGCGTATGCTCTTAGAGGGTGGGGTTACCGATGGCCTCTGCGTGTCATCCGCGAACGAAAGAAACAATACCTTTGAGGGAAAGAAGGAACGATCTACGAAGGCCAAAGGAACATAGAATCTGTGTCCATCGAAGGCTTCTTTAGTAAATTCTTTAGCAAAGCAACGCCTCGATTTTTATTTATTTATTTAACCGTATCGCGCCCCAGGATATGTGTTCGCCAGTATTTCTGTAAATTTCGAGACTTTAATAGTAGAATTGAAAAATTTCCTGAATTCTAACAAAAAGTCGCTTTTATCCACAACTATTTCTTTCAAGTACAAACCTCGACGTATCAAAATTTATATTTCTAGAAAAAGAATGAAGTATCGCGAAGCACACAATTATCAGTGAAAAGTTAAAAGAATCAAAAATACGAAAATGGTAACTGAAAAGGTGTAATTATTCATCTTGAACAGGTAAAACCAATTTAGTAAGAAAAACAGGAGTGAATACGTTACAATTAAGAGCGAAAGAGTACAGAGACACGCGACCAATTGATTTTGAAAGAATAATCGCGAAGGTTAATGAAGATCCCTTTAGTACACCATCTGTAATATCTCGCTTCACCTCCGATGTTCTGTATAAGTGCAACTCGGGGGACACTGGTCAACGTCCAGCTCGAACTACCTTCGTCAACGTCGCTCGACGGTCTCCCCAGGAAGTCCGGCCGATGAAGACGCGCAAGGTTTTCATTCTCGCGTTATTGTTTCCCCCGAGCTCGCCCCGGAACGTCGTTTCGCCCGATATTCAACTGGTCACCTGTTGATCGCGGCGGTACGAGTTCGCGGCACGCCGGAAGCAAAAACAAATTCGACGTTTCCGGCTGCAGGACCGGTCCTGCCGTCCGCTTCGCCCTATCCCTCTTCTCCTCTGACAGACGATTCGACGTACTAATTGGACCTGTATCATGCAAATGCGCCTCTGTTACGATTATCCTTCGCGATGGCCGCAGAACGCTCTGCAAAACGATGCTCAGCTGTGATCGAGATAAGGCAGTCGCCAACAGATGAATAGTCGAGTGTTATGCAACAGCGGGGGTGCACTTTATTTATCAACGATGTTGATACCTTTTTTGTTGAATTATTTGAAAACGACACTTGGTCACCGAGCGATCCTGGCACATCCCACGTGAATTTTATTACCGGTGTTGAGGTCTCGCTTGATAAATTTTAGCCACGTCGGGTTAGAAGAGTTTCAGTCCTAGTAGCATTTATTGTCGGCATTTGGATGGCCAATTAATTGCCACCTTGGGGTTAGGTAGGGGAGACCGGGGATAGTTGACTAACGAGGTTAGTTGGCTAATTCCACTTAATTGTTGTATTATGGAATTAAATTATGCTGCGATTCGCGATATCGAAGCATAGAAATGACCAGCTTGCCATTTAATTTGTCGCCGCGACAAAAGCTTGCGTGTTCTGTCAGTGAGAATGAAAAATCTAAAAAGGTCGGCGGGAAGTAAATATTTTTGTCTCGACTATTAACGAATCTTTGCCCGCTAAGTACTGCTTGATGTTTTTTTCATGAATATTTTTTGGAGACGCGATACATCGACTATAATTTACGGTATTCGATTTTATCCGGTGGACCAAGGAGAAATGCTACTAGGGAGGTGTCCGGTGAAGCTTAGAAAGTAAGTGTTAAAGCTCGAGGTCGAAGTCTTGTACCAAAGTGTTAAGTGTCGTGAGCGACAAATTGTGCAGAACTACAAAATACCTTTTGTAGTTCTGTGTTACTACATTGCTGACAGCTGTGACGATCGTTTTCCTTTTTGAGAAAGGGACTTCTAAGTAGCTTGGCGGACGGGGATGGATCGTCAAGCTTTTTCCGCAGCGTCCTGGGAATCGAGAGGCTTTCTTTCCACGTAAGAAAGTCTCGCACGCTTTAATTACCATTCAAGCCGGAGGGCCAGAGCGAGGGCTGGCTCATGCAAGTATAATTCTCTCTTGGATCGCTCTCTTCCTCTCTCCTTCGTCCGGCTTGGCTCGTACGATTCCTCTGCGCTCCGCGATCCCGAAGCGGCCGTGATACGCGCGCGAAAACCTAGGGAAACTCGCCAGGGAAATCTGTTCCGGTGTCCTATCGTTCCTCGCTCGCTCGCCTTTCACGCCTTCCTTCGTGTCCGAATTCCAGCCCGCCTCCGTCTCCGCGTATCTGCCCCCTCTGCTCCTTCGTTTCAGCTTCGCCGTGCGACTTATTATTGCTACGTCATCGCTGTTCATGCATTTCGTATCACCCGCGAGGAACGTGGCCGAGGCTCGCTTCGTCGTAAGCGGACGCTCTCAAGACACTTCTTATAACGGTGTCTCGTGAATTCACAAATTTCCTGCCCCTTATTCTGTTTCACAAAAGTATCCCACGCGAGGCTTAAGCCGGGAGTCCACATGGAAGCTAAGTTGAACTGTGCTATTCTGAGTTTTGAAAAAAATTAAATTCGATACATTCTTATGGTACCGTTTCTATTGAAAGCTAAGCTAAGATGCGCTACGTTTTTTGTACTTTATGCCATAGCCAGGCATAGCATAGCATAGCACAGCATAACATAGATGGATCCCCAGCGTTACGCGAGATTCACGGAAACTTGAAAGAAGTAAACCGACAGGTACTTCTTTCATTCAGATTAACAATTATGTACCCAGTATAAATATCTTTTTCTTTCCACCCTGAATCCTAATGCTCGCTAACTAACTCTTACTATATTCAATTCTTTATCTAATTAGAAGCGCACTCCGTCAAATAAAGTGATTCAAAATGGTACGCAGAACGAACGGTTCCGAGGTTCTTACGTTTAATAAGCGCGGCACTGATCGAAGGATCGACTGCACCGATGGATGGGTGCGCGAGGGGGTTAAAGCACCAAGCGTCATCGAGCATGCTACTCGCGACAGGCTTGCACGGTGATGCGGATGTCCGTGAATGTTGGGCCAGATTGTTGGCCGCCGCGCGTTCCATCCGCACGCGAATATCTGTGCGCATGCGACGCGAATCAGCGTTCCAGCGAACGCCGAGGTGCACACGAGCGAAACGCAGACGACCCATTTAATGCAGGCCGCGTGTATCCGTTGCAGCGTGGAGCTGCCAGGCTATTTAGCCAGCCGGCCGGCTCTGCGGCTAACTGGAGTCTCGAGATAAACGACGCTACGGGGCTCGTCCCCAGCCGCGCGTGGCTGCCTCGATAGAAACATATCACAGTTCAGGTAGTCTGATAGATTTGGTGGATTCGAGGTGTCCGAGGTGTTCGGGGAAATGAGCTGCGCGGAGAATGGATGAGGATTTCGGGCGGGGAGGATCTTAGATCAGCAATTGTAGATAATTTAAGCGTTGAGAGTAAAAGCGAATTAACCCACATCGAAAGAAAAATTAAGTTTTCCTATTTTATATGATTAGTACAATTATACAATTTCGCATAAATGTGGGTTAGTACGATTTTGTTGATTGCTTCCAGAAGACCATATACAGTCGAAGCTCGATAACTCGAACCCCGATAACTCGAAAACCTGTATAAGACGAAAGTTTTCTTCATTCCCGTCCGCTAAGCTGTTAACTCCTCTATAATTCGAAATAAAACTTCTTTAACTTCGACTATATTTTGCACGTTAAATTATGTATTTCACATCTACAACTGGAATTTAGAAGAACTCCGACCTCTACGCGTCGAAGTTTACTTCCACATACTATGTATTACGAAATTTCGTAGAAAGATCTGAAAATATTGAGGATGATGGTTTATCTGCATTATTCGCGATTAAAAATGCTATCGGTTTACGATAGACTAAAAGACTAGCACAAAGCAAAATCACTTTTTTTTTAAATATGTAATAAAGAGTAATGTTTCGAGCATATAATGTGTCTTATAATTAGTTTTACATACGTAGGTATATACCGCCCTGCTTAATTAAAACGTCCTATCTAGTATTTACCGATTTTTCAAGAGATGTATTTAAAATATTTTACGTTCCACGCGGCTTTTAGCTCGCAAGCAAAGTTACGAAACCCTAAGTGCTTCGTAGAGATCTAGGAAAAGTCTGATTTATTTATTCGTTCACAAAGCCGACGCAAAGAAAATGGTAAAACTTCAAAATTCTAGATAGGATATTTTAAATAAGGAGCTATCGAACAATCGACTTTTAAAACTTGAATTTGTCTTGCTTCACAGTTTCGCAAGTCGAGCAATTAACAGTCGCACAAAACCTCTATAAGTCGAATTTTCATTTGTTGAACCTCTGTCACTCGAAAACCCGATAAGCCGAAACCTCTACAGGTAATTCGCCGATTTTTCCCTTCCCTTGAGATTCCAGTTATCGAGCTTCGACTGTATATCTGACAATCGGTAATAACTATGAAAGCCTTAAAGGATTACCCGGATCCTTACCAGCGAATATAGAATTTTCAAATCAAATTTGCACACCTTCGGTCACCTCAATTACAGTAGAGCGTTAATTATCCAAACCTCGATTATCCCAACCAGTATTACATCATCGCTATCCCCAGCATTTCTTGGAAGTGCATAATAACCATGTATTTAACACATATATTTTCCGTAACGTACGTTTGAAATTACAGCGGTAGTAGATAATTCCTATAGTTATAAACTGGGTAAATACACGCATGCTTGATTCTCCGAACTGTTCGATTCTCCGAGTCACCTCGGTCCCAAGTACTTCGAGCAATTCACACTCTACTCTGTCATCGAGAATTCTATTTGAAAGCAATCAAAGAGCATCGTTCGTCAGCACCGCTGTCACAGCTCGGCCCCCCTTTCTACCCCTCCCGATGCACCGGGTCCACCGATCCCCGCGGCCGTTAATGAAAATTACCGAAAACTCTGGCCCGGAATTGGGACGTCGGGTCACAGCTGGCTTGCGCTCCTCGATATCGACTCGCGGAAGAATAGTCGACGAAAGAATAGGGAAATCGGGCCAGGGAGAAGAGAGAGAGAGAGAGAGGGGGGGGGAGGGGTTCGGCGGTGAATACAACGGACGACGCGGAAGAGGATGAAGAGGCTGAGCCCTGAGCGAGATCTCTCGCCTGGCTTCGAGCCAGCCACCGTTCGCATCGTCATCGTGTACTTTCCTGCTGCGCGCGGTAATAAAGATCGCCTCGCTACTCTAAATCGCTGCCTCGACCCTTTTCCAACGACTCCTACGGCCGAATCGGCGCACCGAAAATCCCGATCGCTAGGCCGGCGCGTCGAGCTCGGAGCGCGATTCGAATTTCCATCGGGGTCCGAGGGCAGCCTCGGCTGCGAACGGGAACAGGGCAGCGTCTCGCGTTAATAAACAGAGCGTTCGCGTGAATCACGGGGAGGCGAGCGTCGACCGCGGCCAATTCGATTTCGTACCCGGAGAAAATTGAAAGCTCGGTAGCCAGGGCGCGGCTCGGGAGTCGCGACTTAATTATAGTAATCCGTGTAATTGCTATTATTTATCGCGGCAATGGCAATCCCTGTAATTGCCGTCATTTAAGGCTGTCGTTAAATTCGGGGTATCATTAAGGTTCGTTCTCTTCCTGCGGCCGCGTTCCCTCGATCACGATCCTCCTGATGGGATCGGCCCAGAGCTGGCAAAAGGATAAGAGGGGGTGTCGGTTCTGCTTGGATAATTTATTTGGCGGCGGGCTCGCGGGATGGGGGGATTAAAAATTCAGGCAAACAGTGTACCTTTCGATCGGATCCCCTCGCCTGCTCGCGCGGCGGCATCCAGATGCAGATACGTTCGTCTCCGACGGAGAGTCTCGCGTCTCGCGTGATCGCTGACGATGGGGGGGATTAAAAGCGGAGGGAACACTGGTTCTCAGCTGGATTTTCGGGTCGGCACTCCGCGAAGAATCGCGGCGAGGAGTGATACGCAACAAGTTTCGGGGGGCATTAACTTTCGCGATGGCCATTTATCGCTTCTCCGTGTGAATTATCGCGGACCATTCGCCCTCCCCTGAATTAACGATGCTGGAAATTTCGCGCGGCCGCGGGTAACAAACAAGTGAACACCGTCACCGAGTAAATAATCATTACTGGCCGAAATGGCCTGCTCGCCAATGGCCCATCGTGGCGGCCATTTGTACGTGGCCAACTCATAAACGGCGCAGCGGCGTAGTAGTTTCTACAGGATGCTTCCAGAATAGATGGCTGAAAGGTTGCAGGTTCCTTCTGGGAAGCTTAAAATACCGAGTCGCTTGCCCGGGTAAATTGAAAGTGGCTGGGAAAATTTCTCTGGAGATTCGTTCCTGACGATTCTTGGCTCGTCTGGCACTGTTCGGATTTAACTCTCGGAGTCAATGCTTCATTTGGATCCGAAGCGGTTTCTGACGATAGATTTGTTTCGGGTAATCGAGTCTGTTAACGTCAGTTCAGTGGAGATTTGATTCTTGGAGTTAAGATCGATTTGGTCCCTAGTTTTCTTCAATTCATTTCGTCCCGATGCGCAGTTCTCGCTGGTCGGAGAACTTCTTCTTGGCTTCTCACTGTATTTATAAAAGACAATTCAATGATCCTTGTGCGAGGGCTGGAAGTGATCCAGCTAAAAATGAAACTGAATCTAGTTTTTCATGATCCATCGTGACCGTCACGCTTTTCCAGATAAAATCGGTAGAAGTTGCACGCTCGACGGATGTAGGAACGAAGGGGGGAGGGGGAATGAAGAAACCAGTCGCGGATAGAACAGACGAACGTCTGTTGGGAACAGAGACGCGGCTCCGTTGCGCAACAGCTTCGAACGGGACCACGTTAGCGCGATCCATCCCAGCGCACGGAAACACCAGCCGACGATTAACCGCGTTATCCCTATTTGCATGCGGTGTTTACACGCGTGGTTAATTATGCGCGATGCGTCCGCGATTATTAAGTTATTACGCGGCCGAGCGTCGCGGGAAAAGGAGGAAAGAAACGAGCTGGCCTCGGGGGATGAAGCTGCAGGAATAGTCGACGGGGAATCGTTGGTTGCGGTCGTGATTCACAGTCTGCGTGATCAATAGCGCGAGAGTGTTTCGTAATGTCGACAGGCGCTTTGACTCTTCTTTTGGGTCGAATCGCGAGGGAAGGCACTTGACCTCTGAGGACCTAGCGGTCTGTGGAACTCAGGTCTGGGGGGACCAGTGGCTCGAGGAATAAATCGGTCCGAGAAATCCCTAGCGATCTGGGGACCTACAAACCTGAAGGTGTTGGGATTTTCTTATTGCCGCTACTAGACCTGGTGGCGAAAATCAAAGCGGTTCAATCGGATTAGCTGTCACGCGTAATAGGGCGGTATTTGGAATTTCGACTGTTTGATGATCGATTTTGTAAAATTTAACGGATTATTTAATGACAAAAATATTACTGCACTGTTTCAACACTTGTGTAATTATAGAATATCTTCAAGGGAGCATGTTAGCGTGGTTAGGCATTCGATTTAAACAGATATAATAACCGTATACTGTGCGATGCAGTTCGGTATGTAACAGAGAGTAATTTCTTAAACCCCTTGAAGGTACATTCGGAGAGAACAATTGAATTATCGCGGGACAAGGTATAACGCCTTTTACAATTTTGCTTACAAACATACCTAATATCAAACATTATTCTTCTTCTTCTCTTGCGATTGACCCGATTACAGAGCTTATTGAAGTAGATGGCGCTCTCACAGTATTTCCCAATAGTGATCCAAGAATCCAATGATCTATAGACCACCCGTCCCGAGAACCCAACCATTACAGTTCCCTCCCATTTCGTAGTGGGAGCTTGTAGCAATGAAAAGTATCACGCTCAACATCCACCGAGCTACTATTAACAGCTAATTCGAATCAGGCTTGTCGAATTCCGTTGACCACTGCAATGCAGCTCCTCTGTTTCAAAAGAATTCCACAGACTTATGCAGAGCATGGTGCAGGATCAACAGCCCTCGTAGTTTAGATTCAAGGGGAACGCGACTGCGAAACGTAACGTTGAATAATGAACCAACACGAACATGTAAAGCGTTACCTGAAAGTTACACCGGGTTATGCAGGGTTAACTGGTAAAGTGGTTATAATGCGCCAGTGCGTCATGCACACCGGCCTTGGCGCGGTGCATATGACGTATGGGCACATCGTGCGCGCTAACTTTTTCCGCGTTCGATGGCAACGTTTCTGCCAAGCTCGACTGCGAAGATACCGCGCGCGATCCTTCGAATCTACACTCTTCCATTCAGCTCTCCTTTTCGAACCCTTCCTGGCCAATTCCAGGAATCTTTCCTCCCCCCTCGAAAATTCCAATGGCACTAATTCTAGCACGACTCAATTACTCCCACCTTCTTAGCTTAACCGAGCAAACGTCAAACCACTTTTCAACCCCGCGGTGTTTCCATCCCACGGTGTCCACGCGTGTCCCCGAGGAGGAAGTAGTCGAAATTCCATCGTCGATACGTTCGCGTCAGTTATTATTTCGAAGCTTGCGCTCCGATAAACGCGCCCGCGTCTACAGTACAGGAATAATCGCACGCTAATTAGACTGTCACGTGTCGCAGGCAGCGAAGGCCGGGACACGGACGTTTAATCGAATTAGTAAGGCACTCAAGCGTGCCGGAGGGGTGCTCAAATAGAAACCCGCCCCGGGACTCGATGGTGTTTCGATCTGTTTTGTCTCTGGCTCGTGTAGTCCACCCTCCCTGCACGCTCCTGCCGCCGCTAAATCAATCTTCTCCTCGGTTCGACTTCAGCCTCCATCGGGATCCTCTCGATTTTTTAATCGACCTTCGGCGGCCCGCGCCACGTCCACTGGACGAAACGTCCCTCCTCGCCTGACGTTTATGACATTTCTCTAGAGGACGTAACCGAGCAATGCGCGTCGGCTTGTAAATGTCAGTCGCGATGGACATTTACGGTGGATCTCTTTGACAAATTCCCAAGTCCCAAAAACGTTTCACATATCAGGATTACTCTGTCTTAATTCTGCATCTAGAGTCGAGGATCCGTTGCAAGTGACACTCGCGTTACTCGTAGATTATGGTAGCGGTATCTATGCCAACCGAATCCAGCTGAGATATCGTAGATTTCTGGCAGCCAGCAGGCACAAGATCCTCGGCTCGCCCGCTCGCGTGCAGTCGCCGTTTCATTAGACGATTCCTGCCAACGTCGCGGTCGATCCTCGCGATCGTTTACACACCTGACTGGCCTAGTGCAGGTCCGATCGAAACGCGGGCATGCACGCTCACGTTCCCGTGTTATTCGTCGCCGTGTAAGTGGGAACGTACACACGGGTTGCATGAGTTAGGTCGCACGGCTGACCCAGATAGACGCCGAGCGTCGCCGTCGTCGCCGTACGAAGCGAAACGCGATTGGAAGAGCTGCTCTAGATTTCGCCGAGTTTATCAATCCCCCTGTGTTATCGATGGGCGCCGCGCGAAATACCACCGGGGCGGCGAAATCGTCACGCGAAAACGGCGATCGTGCCGGATCTCTCGCCAGATAAAATTCAACGGGATGGTCGATCTTCGTCTATTCTCTGCGCGAAGATCCCTCGGTGTTTTAATTATCCACGCTAATTATAGTTGTAACGTGTTAAGTGGGTGGTGAGGTCTGTTAGGATGGATTTAGGAGATGCTTCGCAAAGGAAGGATTCTGTGGAACTTGCGTGACTGCAAGTCCATCAAAGATACCTCGCTATTCAATGAATCTGCAGTTGTAAATAATTCTACTTTCTTCTCTGTTACTTTTTCACGAATGATTTTCTGGGTCATCTCTGCCAAAATCGCGGACCATCGCTTCTAACGACGAGAGCCATCTCTCCTAGCACCTTTGGAGAGATGGATACATGACAGGAATTCAGTTTTCAATCCGATTCTCAGCAAATATTGTCTCGAGGGGTCTTTCCACTTTTCCTTGCCTCCAAAAGACTGTGTTTACTAAATTGAACTCTTTCCTATTTATTAGCCCCCAAAATACATATTAATAAATAGAGAGAAGTTTAATTCAGTAAACACATACTTTTTGTGACAAAATACAGTTTTAAACAGCGGTACTTTATCAGGGCGTCACAGTGGAAAGTTCCCTTAAAGCCAATATCGACCAGTTCTTCTGAATCAGCATAGAATTCTAAACATATTAGGTTCATTCCGATGGAATAAATAATATCAGCATTAGTTTCCACAGCTATTTTACATTAGGCGAGCCGACTGTCCTCGATTTACCCTACAGGGATGCATTCTGAACAATTTTTCTGACACTATTGCATTAAAAGCGGGGCTGCACCGAGGTGCACAGTCATCTTGAGTGTGCAGCACCCACTGACCATCGAAAAGCACATGCACCGGCAGATATCCCTACAGTGTCTCAGGTATACAGTGCTCCACTTCGTTCCGCGAACTTCCGAAGGGCCAGCTCGATCCACCCTCGCTCTCTGCAGCTTTCTCAATCCCCCATAGTCTAAATTTCACGCGGCCGATCAATTTCATGTCTAACTGGCCCATATCTGTCCCGTCAGCGGCCCGTGGGCACAGAGGCACCCCGAAAGGGCCTTGGAAATCCGCGGCGACAGACGCCCGGGGTCGCGGGACGGCGATCGTGCGTAGAGTTCCAGCCAACGAACAGACGGGGAACAGAGAGACTATGGCAGTATCCGGCACGAACGTGCGCATAAGTGCACGCTGGAATGCCCCGCGTAGCAGCGGTGCATACTTAGCGGTGCATACGTGCCGCAACACACCGACGGGCTCGCACACGCGCGACCTCCTTGCCACAGGCTTATAGAGACGGGCGAACGAGTCGGACAGAAGCAGGATCCGCCTGTGCGCACGTGTGCGTAGGCATGTGCAAGCGCAAGGTCGTGTCTCGGGGTTGGGAATTCGGACTGCCAAGGGTTCCCACCCCTTCGTATTGCACCAGAATTCTGACACTACCTGCACGCACACAGCCGCCGAGTAACAGGCAACAGGGATCGTGTGCTTGTGCGCCAGAGAGAGAAAGAGAGAGAGAGAGAGAGAGAGAGAGAGAGAGAGTGACGGGGGGGAAGAGAAGGGCGGTGGGAGGTTGAGAGGGAGAAAACGAGAGGGGCACTACGTCTCGTTTCGTTCCGAGGTATCCTTCGGGAATACCTACCGGGTGAGCCTAAGGGAATTCGCACCCGTGGTTCTCGATGGAACTTGTTCTCTGGTTTTGGTAGTTGACTAGTTGCTGGACTTTTCGAAACAACCCCGCGTTTCGAAAGATGAGCGATACTTGTACGGGAGAAAGTGTAGGGTTACCTTGTGCGGCGAGCAGAATGAGTTAATCCGTGCTTGATAGTTCATCAATTTAGGGGCAATTTAGGGGATTTTAGAGAAAGAAAGTTCGAAGGGGATGTACATTAATACCCGCGTTACGAAAGACTGTAGGTAGGTACTACTCTATTCGACGGAGTTACTAATTGATATTCCCCAATTCTGTTTCAGACCCCCCGAACGAGATGCCCAACGCGATGCACAGTTGAGAACCTATGGGAACGGTTACGGAGGACGCGAACCTGTGCGAATTCGCGGAGGCTCACCCGTTACGTACCCAGGCTGATCTGTTCGCGTAATATTATAGTCCGGTGAGCAGTAATCTGGGTTACGCCCTCCCCTCGATTCATAAGAACCACGCGTTGAAGTGGGAGAGACCGTGATTTCTCTCTCTCTCTCTCTCTCTTCCTCTCTCTCTCCTGTCCTCTCACCGTGGCTTCCCTTCCCTATCTTTTCCCTTTCCCCTGCGTTTCCCTCTCTCGCTCCCTCCCGAGCCTCCGTCTCTCTCCCCGTTACTAGCTTTTCCTGTCGTATTACTTCCTTCTTCTTCCTCCCTCTCTCCCCTACCGCTCTGTCTCTTTCTTCTTCTCCGTTCTTCTGCTCTCTTCCTGCCCCCCGGTGTTTCTCTACGCCCTCCTCCATTTCCCTTCTCATTACTGGCAGCCCCTCGCCGGCTCCCAAATTTCACTTCCTCTGGATCTGTTCCAGCGAATCAGATTGACATTTTTCACCAAGTAACGCGAGGATGGCAACGTTTGCTCGACGAAAGCGAGGTGACGATCGAAATTTCGAGGCGCCAGCCGGTCGTAGATAGCGCAAGTAGAATTTCAATCTGCGAATCACAATTGAAACGAGCTACGAAGTCGAAAACTTGTTGCTCGTTCACGACGAACTTCCAAGTAGCGAGGAAAGCTTCGCTCACTCGAGATTCTTATCTCTTCCCCTGGAAATGACATTTTTTTGCTTTCGCTCTACTGAGGAGGCATCTTCGAAACGCGTCCCTAGTTCTTTATCTCCGCGAGCAATTCTCCCGACAATCGTGTGCCGCGCCTCCTGGCGTATCCGCGTTACAAAATCCTGCTCGAGCGATCGCGCTCGCCACCGGTGCGAGCGAATTTTTTCTCCCAAAGCGTTCTACTTCACTCCGCCGTACTTTTTCACCGCTGCTCCACTTTCCCGCATTAATTCTGAATTTACGATCGTTCGGCGGCGAAGTTCGCGCGCCGCGCCACGTACAAATATTTTCAGATACGCCTCGCGACGAGCCGCCGCTTATACCGTCTCTCAGGTTTAATTAGCTTTTGCCAGTAATAAATTACAGTCGACGGGGATAATAGCGTATTTATCATTCTGTATTCCAGGAGCTCCTTTCGAGGATCACGATCGAACACAGTGGTCTAGATTACGGGGAGTGAGAATGAACTTTAACGTCGTTCTGATCAAATCGAACTTCATCTATAAGAGGACACCTCTGAAGAATCTATCTACGTTTATCTAATTGCCGTAGAAATAAAGCGTACGTAATAACAACATCAACTGCGTTTCACTATAACCCTTTCCCTAGCATCCCAAATTTGGGAGAAAAATGATTTCTGCCGCCCTTTGTATTTAATCATAAATAATTACTTTAAAATATAATTCTTGAAGTGAGCGAAACTTTTTGTAGGCGTTTGTTGAATAACAAAAGCTTCGCCTACTTTCTTACCGATTTTTCAAAAAGTTCCTCTCTAGCTTTCGTCGTTGTTGATTTTAATTTTTCTCTCTCTATCAGATTTGCCGCCTTGCTTTCGCCACTCTAAGTAGATCGCGCCTTGATCGTAAGTCGTAGAAAAACAGCGCGACGTAGCTGAGCGTGGCTGCAATTCGCGTGCCTCCCTCGTTCCATCCTCTTTTACAGGGACGACGAGCTGGACACCGGCGAGTTTATCGAGCAAATCAAGACCAAGGGACTTAAAAGGGGCGAGATCGCGTGCAGCGACGGACTTTCAGCGGGAGGCAGAGAAGTCTAATGGGACGGCTGCTTTTAGGTCGAGTTGAAACGAACGCGCCTCAATTAAAAGCGGCTTGCCGAATTAAAAGGAGCTTTATCGACGGACGCGAGGTGTCCGCGTTGCCCAGCACCCTTTCATTAACTCGAGACGCTCCTCGTCCTTGCTACTTCGCACAATGCTCAATGATAAACGCCACGGCGGAGCGTCTCGTTCCTACCAGCCCTTGGGAGCTCGAACTGACGGCGTCTGCCCGCACGCCCAGAAAAATCCCGTAATCCTCCGCTGGCTCGCAAAAAGGTGAAAAAAAAGCAGCCTATCACAAAAGAAGCTAACGGAACCGCTGGCGTTCACTGGACGAAGATGAACGTTAACGGTGTTCGCTGTCGGAGGTTTCACCGCGCTAAATACACAGCCGACACGTTCCTCTATCGCCTGTTGCGCTCGCCTTGCTCCGTACGCGCGGCGTGAGGCGAGCAAAAATCGTGGCAGGGGCCTTGGAAATGGTCCCTTTGCTCGCGATTGCAATTGTGTCCTGGGCACGAGCTTCGTGGATGGGGTAATGAGTAGGACATGAGTTATGCTTTATGGTTACTATTGTTTTAAATTTTCTGTAGCTTTCGCTTGTCAAGCTTAAAATAGAACTATGTATTGGTAGCTTCAATGATTGTACAATGCAAGAGTTCTTCCATGGGTTGGTAAAAAATTGTTATCAGAAAAGTATGGGACTCATACTGCGTTTAAATAATTTCTTTCTCATTTTAAGTGTCGGTAGCTTTCTGCGTAACTAGGTCCAAGAGGCATAATATGGTAAAGCTCTTGTGGGAAATTAGAGTTACTGGGTAAAGAATTGGTAGCGACGAGGGGAGTGATTGAAACAGGAGTCTGTTAAGGTCTGGTGCAATTATACTGCACTCAGTTTTGTTATTGATAGCGTATCTCACAGCCAACGCAGTCGATCCCACACCGATTCTCTTCCTCCCTTTATCAACACACTATCCGTCCGTGAAAAGAAGCTACTCTGAGGGGAAGGAGAGAAGTTTTTCATTGAAGAAAGTCGAGAAAGGATCGGGGAAGGGACAGAGGGGAGAACCCTGCCCCGTTCACTGTGGGAATTTCTAATTGCACGACAATAACCCGGCCGCAGCGAGGGGGACTTCTCTTTAGGGGATAGGGAAGATGATCGTCTATTTAGAAAGTGCTGTCAATGCAGGCGACGGGGAAGGATGGGTTTCGATTGGCAAATCGGCTGCCGAGAAGCGCGACGAGACAGCTTTAATTTCACCACATCGAGCACGTTGATTCTTCCTAATTCTATCTCTAACGTCACGTAACATCTCCGAGCGCTGAAATATTCAAGCATTTCGACCACCTAAGCTTCGTGCATCTTCAACTCACCGCGACTCAAACTCTAGCACCTCTTTTTCCACTTTTCATCTTCCAGCGGTCCTTCCACCATCCCCAAATTATCAGTGGCTAACCTCGCCGCTCCTACAAATCGCCTACGATTGGCAGAACCACCTTGGCCGCAGAGAGCCGCGAATGTTTTCCCGCTCGCGTCAAGCAGCTCGTACCATTAAAATTACCCCGGACATTAATGAACCGATCGAGCAGGAGGCCTTCGTGTGCGGCGAGCGACGGCCGGGCCTCTCTCCTCCGCGCTCCTTCCTCCTCGCCTCTTTTTCTTCCTACTGCAGCGTCCCGCTTCGAGATTTATTAACACGCGGCCCTGTACACGCGCTGCGAATTACGGACGTCCCGTTCGCTGGACGCGCGAGCTATCGCCCGTCACCCCGCTCCCCCCCCCTATTTGCACACAATGCGACTTATGAAAAATATCTGTATTAAATAACCGCGTTTTCGACGTGGCCGCCTCATTGTTCGCCGGCCGAGCCGCGTTGAATCACCAGCGCGACGACTCCTCGCGATCGTCACCGACCTGGAGGCAACTTGTGAACACAGGTGTGCCGAGTAGTGGCGTCAGTCTCCGAAGCGTGGATTCGCCTGGTGTCCGCTGCGTTCTGGGAAAGTCAGCGGGGGTTTTTGGATTCCAGGCGTACGATAGTGATCCGCGGTAATTTGGTATTGAGCTACCACTGTTGGGTGGCTCGTAGTCGAAGACTTTCAATAGCTACTGCCTTCAACCACCATCGAGGCTTGATCTCTTCTGCAAACCTCGCTACTTGTCCACGTAGCTAAGGAGAACTGTACTGCTTGGCGAAGGATTGCAGATTGAGATTTGCGGTGGAAGCTAACTGTAGATGCTCTTGTATCTGTAGGTTTTTGAAGAAGCTTGTGAAGTGGGATTTTAGAGGAGAAAGATAGTGCGGTGCACAAGTAGATGTGTTCCTTCGCTAGGCATGGAGAGTATGGGAGACAAAAGGGGTTGTCACAAGGCTGTTTAAATTTTTGTCGCTCGGACTAATCACTTCGACGGTCCGAGTGGTTGGCGCGTTTCAACCATACACGCTTCGGTGCTAATAGTAACTTTCCTCTTTCCATTTCAATCTTTTCTACCGAACAGTCAGATAAATGTATGCAAATTAATATTACCACGTTTGAATAAGTGCGCCTTTAACTACACATTCGTACTAAGGATATAAGAATACACCAAACTGGTGTGAACTTATAGCATTTTATACGCAATGCTGTCAATCGGAGCAAGTTGTTACATAAGACAAGGGGCACGTTATCGAGGAAAGGCTGCACAAAGTTGATTCAGTGCAGAGACTGCAAAAAGTAGGCACACGAGAAGTGAGCAAAACCAAAAATTCAATTTTATGTCTGCATTAATAATTGTGAGTCGCCGGATGAAACGGACGATGATAATTATCTTTTTTAGAGCGATTGATTTCAGTAGCTTCTTTATTATTTTCAACAGATTATTCAAAAGAAATTCTTGTACATTTAGTGTAATAGATTCTTGCAATTAATAAATTGATTTTTCTCCGAGAAAATATTACTCGCGACACGATGATACACGTATCGACCTCCAAAAGGTTTTTTTCTTTTCAAAGTCATGGTTTTAGTTTAATTGCATGTGATAGCGATAATCGGTAGAGGAAAATGCGCACTGTGAGTGAGAGTCATTAATAGTATCGAATATGGAATGCAAAAAAAATTGAAACACGGAGAAATGTCACAATTAGCGGCGGTCTCCTCTAAGTCTGATCAAGCGCCTATCGATACGGCGCTGATCTTTTACTAAATCTGGAGAACCCTGCTGAGTAGCGTTTCCCCGGTAAATGTTACTTCAGAATAATAACAAAGAGAATCATAGATAGGTCTCGTTTTAATTGAGAAAGATAAATAGCCGAAAGGAACCGCTGCTCGCGAATCGATCGTGAATTTCAAGCAGAGTGGTCGACCAACGCCGCTCGCCCTACAAATCCACGAATCATGGGAAACGGCCAATTCTCAGCATCCGGTGACTTCCAATTACGTCGCATTGTGCCTAAGGAGTCCTCTCCGTTCCCGTTCCCGATGCGACGATGGGAAAAAGACACAGAGGAAAGAAGAACGGAGGCAGAAGGAAAAAAGGAACTCGATCGCGACGCGCTCCCGTATTAGAAGGCTGTACAACGAAGAGGGGTGTCTACTTTTTCCTACACAGTTGGCGAGCGGGCTGGTGTGCGGGACTGGAAGCCAGCTAACTTTTCACGCGTCTCTAAATAAGGGGTTCGACACACCTTCCGACACATGTCAGTCACACTCAAATCTGGCGAATCATCCGGCCACGGGTTTCCAAAGACAAAAAGGACCAAGGGAGAGGAGAGACGAACTCTCGCGTCTGAATTGACAGCTCGGTTTCTCACGGGAAGGGGCCGTAGGGGCCGCCTGGGCACTCGAAACGTCACAATACTCGAAGAAGTACCTACTCCACTGTTCGATTAGTCGAGTATTTCTTCAAGTAACTGTTGTAGATTGCAATCGACACAAGAGACGCTCGAGCAATCAGAATTCAGATTGTAGCAATTCCTAAGCACGCGTTTTTGAAGTATTTTTTATAATAAGAGCTTGATACACATTCGAGCCACGACGATCAATCGGGAGGAGTGAATGGGATCAATGGAGGCATCGTTCCACGTCCTAAATTCCCGTTTACGATCTCGCGGTCTTGTTGCACGAACAGCGTCGAATAATGGCAGAACGAGGGCGGGCACTTTCCACCGTTTCTATTTATTTGTCGGGGTCGAGGGTGTTCCGAGGGTTCGTGGCACCGCCGTTTACAATGACTGCTATTCGAATGCTGATCGACGTGATTTCGAGATGGGGGAGTCGAGACGCCTTCGAGGTTCGCGCGCCAGTCGTTCGGAACGCGTTCCGCGGCGAAGTTCGCCCGTTTTAACAAATGGCACTTCGTGGTCGATGGAGATTAAACTTCATATAAGTTGCTGATTCTTAAATATAGTTTTTAAGTTTTTACCCTTTTCGTACGGCCTCAGCTTTATAAGCCTCCCAGTGTCTTACGAAGCGATCTAAGAAAAAGATAAAACTTCTCTGGCTCTCTGTGGAGATTGTTCCGTCCAGTAATCAAGATTCGTGGAAAGTTTCTGTGAGAGAAATGAATGATTGGTTAGTGCGAAGCTATGTAACGATACGAAACAAATGCTCCGAATTTCCTCGCTGTCTAACCCCAGGACATTCGTCTCGATGAGTTGCTTAAGGCGATAATGAGATCGTAATTACGATCGGATCGAATCGCGGTGCACCTTATTCGAGTGGCATTTATAACGCACCCCATTGTTGGCTTTGCCAAAGAAATACGAGAACGAGGAGCCTATTACAGGGGTGAAACGAGAATATCTTACCAAGTGGCGTCATAAATCGCGGCAGCCCCTTGGAACCCTCGATGGCGACAAATAAACACAAGCGAAACAGGGTAACTAGCAAAGGGGCCACTAAAGAAACCGACCTATCTCGGTACAACGGAAGTTATTCTTATTAACAGACCGACTCGAGCTTCCTGCCAAGGAGACGGCCCCTCTTAAACCTCCAGCCTGCAGAATTACCTAAATTATTTGAACGGAAGTGAAAAGGAAGCTCGACTTCGTGAAAATCAGCGGGCAGTCAAGCTTCGACCGAAAGTGACTCGTAAGCGAAGCTGAAGAAACCCACTTCGTGCTCCGTAACTGAGCAGAACGAGCTGTTAGCGTGACTCCTACGCGTTCGATTGAACGAAACCGCGTAGGTGATGAACGCTTCTGTGCTTTGCATGCCAACGAGAGGCTCTAGGGATCGCGAAGCCTTGACGAAGATCGCGGGAGCGCCACGAGGGCCATTATTTCGCTCCGCTCCGTCATCGCGTGCCGTTTGCTCCACGGTTGTCACACGGTGGCCGTGGGTCACCCGGTAGATCCCTGTTCTCATCTCGATACTGTTATCGGCTACTAAAAGATAATCGCCCACTCCCGACGCATCGACCACTCGTGTGGGCGTGCGACCGGCTGCATCCTCGCGGAATTTATTCAGCTGTCCCCAATTGCGATGGAATTCCACGTCAACTAGGTGAATACCTTGCCACCGACGTCATCTCGCAACGTGCACTAGCTTGGCAGATGAATCTCTCACACTGGGCAACGGAAGACGCAGCCCTGTTTCAATTCTCACACCCCAATTTCCAAATGCAATCGAATGTACCCGAGTGGCTACCTATTCTCGCGTGTGCTGAGGTCAGTGGGGAACATTCCGCCGAAGGAGTTGTAAGTATTTAGGTCCTAAATACTCACAAATCTCCTAAATTTTAGGAGCTTCAGATCCCCGGGGTGGAGTTTACATAATTTGTATAAAGTAACTGGGGGGAATATACCAATTTGGAATAAGATGTCAACTTGTCCGAGGAGCATTGCTATTTTTACGGGTTAACATTTAATTTTTGTCAATTTAGTAGCGTTTGTTTCATAGTATATTCGTTAGATAACAAATAAGCTTTGCTGATTTCATAGAAGCATATACATTAAATTTTTTATAAATTTAATAAGAAACCTTGCGCCACCTTCCCCACACTTACCTTACCTAATACACTTACTTAAACTTAGAATCCTTTGCACTCCAACAGATTCACTCAAGTAGAGCGCAAACGACCAAATCTGTCCGTAATTCAACTTTTTCAAAGTGCAAAAGGGGTTTGAGGGCTGGTCTACGAATGCTTCCCGTGGGAGCGCGGCCTAATACGGGCGCGAATCGGTTGCTATCTGGTCGCGATTCCGCGCCTCCGCTCCGCCTCGACGCCCCGGCGCGGCGTTTACGTAATCGCGATTACGCGCGGCGTCCTTGCGCGGGACGTGATTCCGCGCGCGCGGGCGGGCGTATCGTTCTGTCACGCGACTCGCGTTCGCCATTACTCCAGTGGATTTTCAGCGTCCGTGGCCGTTCTCCGCGCGCCTTCCGAGCGGATAAAAAGAACCGGTTCCACGGGCCCCGGCGTCCAAGCAGCGCGGTGAAAAATATCGGCGATTCGAGATACGCGTCCCGTCGCCGTCCCTCGCGCTCCGAACGCTTCCCTCATTTCTGCTTACGCACCTTCGTCCTCCCCTGCCCCCTTCCTTATCCTCGCACCTCGGGCAACGGAAGTATCGGTCGCGGAAGCCCATCGAGTCGCTTGCCACTAACGATTGCCGATGGAATGCGTTGAGAACGCTCGCGATAGCAAGGAACAATTACACCTCTCAGGCATCGATGAGTTGTTAAACCGACGACAGCGTTGCTAAGTTGTCAAAGGTGTTGCTTTCTCCTCTGTACTAATCTGTTTTGCGGCGCCAGGTCGAGGGGGACCGTAGCAGATAAAGAGGCTGTCGTTAAAGGTTTAATTTCCCTTTTACGTCACGGCGAAGCCTCGCGTGCGCGGCGTAAAGGAGATGTCCACGGTGTCTGACCGCGTCAGCGCGACGATGAATCGTTGATGGTCTTCGAAGGGTGTTCAGAAATTTATGCAGGAATCCCGGCCGCATTCCGTCAACATGGCGACCGTGGAACGAGGGCCGAGCGGACCTCCGTCACTCGATTTCGTTGGCCCATTCACTCGGAATCATCGCCTGGCATTCAGAGAGAGATTAAGGATTCTCTGCGCCCCTCGGCTTGAACAGTTTCAGTAGCTTGCGTTGGAGCTCGAAAATTTCATTGTCCGATTCTGTATTTCGAGACACCAATGCACGATGCTCGATCTTTAAATGGAGCGGTAGGAATATGTTACCCTTCCTGTTCTTCGGTTGCTCGCTTAAATTCAGACATCGAAGCTTGTCGCAAAGTCGGGAAGCAGCAGGTCTGAAGGCTGCTACTGGAAAATTACCTACTTGGAACCTTACAAGGTCCAATCCACGCACGGAGGCCTTGATTTACCGGCTACTTAGTTTCATTGTTGCAGCTCGAACGGAGAAAGTGTACCAGAGGCCAGGCAAACGGTGCCTTATATCACTGCTTCGCTTATCTAATGACCAGCTCCGAGAAGAGCTACTTTGCCCTCCAACGCGTGTTTACGTTCCTCGTTCGCGAAATTTTTCCTGCCCCTCGTCCAGCCGTTACACGGAGAGCGGAAGGTAGTCCGCCGACATCAGAAGAAGGAATACATTATCCTCTGGCAACCGCCCAAGGAAATCGGTCTACGGCTGGCTGGCGTTTCTGCCTCGGCATGCAACTCCGCAACTATATGTATATCCATTGGGATCGCGAGATTCCGAGTGCGATTCCACTGCCATCAATTTTCTCGTCCCAGCTACAGATTCTCGGAAATCCATCGGTGATCCCCGATGCTTCACGATCACCAAATTTCCCCAATTTCCAACCAATCGTCCTTCAACCTTCCAACCGCTGTCCTCTCATTCCTAAAACAACAATCGCACCACCCAATCATCACCGGCCAAGTTCTCAGTAACACCGATCGAAAATAAGCACTCTATTAAAAAGCCAGCCATTGCTTCGCACATCTCGCTATTACGTACTATCTATCCTTCACTGATCACTTTAATACCCTCCAATTAAGACAGCAAAAATAAAGCTTGACAGGCTCCGTCGACCCCGAAACCTCGCCACAATTAAATCCCCTTGAAATCGATCTGAGAAACGGCAGCAGGCGTGGAACTCCGCGATCGGCAATCCTCTTCGTATCCTATCCCTCCGAGACCAGGCCACCGGATGCACGGAGGCTGTTGGACGCAGGACTCGAAATCGCGGACAGATCAACTGGTAAAAAAGGTAGGCTAATCTTGCGATGCACGTCGGGCTACCGGTCGCAACAGCCGCGCCTACCGAGCCGCTTTTATTGCCAGCGGTTCCTCAGCCTCGCGTCGACCGGCCGCAATATGGTGACCGACCCTCCGCGGCGCCAACAGGCATTGATTTCACGCGTGGGCCAGGATACGTCGTTGGGGGCATATCGATCGCGGCCCCCTGCACCGTTTCTCGCCTTCTTCGCC
Organism: Andrena marginata; assembly: GCA_963932335.1. NCBI lineage: Eukaryota > Metazoa > Arthropoda > Insecta > Hymenoptera > Andrenidae > Andrena > Andrena marginata. The sequence continues at coordinate 4,643,565 of OZ010660.1, forward strand.
GCACTTTTCAACCCCCTCCCCCTGCAATGAATGGATAACGCGCGAGCTATCGGCGACGATAAATGGCGAAGAATACATACAGTTTTCCTTGGTGCAATCCTGTTGCGGCACGAGTAGATACATACTCTCGTCCGGGGAGCGAAACATTTCACGAGCGTGAGCTGGGTAATTGAGATACCCCGAGTGTCACTTAAGTAGTCGGGTATCTAGGTAATCTTCCCGTCGAGTCTTCTAGATCTTCGTTTATTCTTTATGTAAATGAAGGGACAGCTGGCGTTTGCATCGGGAGCAGGTTATTTACAGTTCTTGATAGGAGTTTTATATTTTTTTTAGTACCTAGGTGTCGAGGATCCTTGTACGGTTGCAAGTTAATGCCGTGATTACTGTACCAAGAGGCCTCTCGACTGCCAAGCTGGGTCAGGGTCCTCGGGATACTAGTGAACCGGAGTTTATGGGTCGACGTTGTCTAGGATATGCAGCCCCAGCTTTGCTTGCATCGCCCAGCGAGGGGGTGGCTTTCGAGGGTGCGGCGGAAAGATATCGGGAGGAAAAATCGGGCCGCGAGCCAACGAGCGTATCAGCGGCCGCGGCTAGCTGGCATATCGGGGTCATCGCGCGTTATTTCGAGACCTCTTTCGCGTCGCTGCCGACGATACGGAGCGCACCATGATTAACCGTAACCAAAAAGGGGGAAAGATTGCGGGGAGACAACGGGCTGGAGCGAAACGGCGCGGTAATTAACCCACTTGCACCTCCTGCAGCCTCGGCCACGAAAATATCGTGCGAAATTTACTGTTCCCCAAATGTATCGCGTCATCGTTGGTTCGGAGTCAGTGACACGGTTCCATCTTATCGCTGAGTCTTATCAAATTAATGGAAATTCTCCCTGGCATCGTCGATCGACGATCTAATTAAAATCGCGTTGCAGAATTATCTCACGATGGCGGAGAATAGTGATTAAGTGTAGCGTGAAACTGCTTAAGTTGCTCCTTTCAACTTTCTTTTTAGTTACTCGTTTCTGACACTTTTTTTTTTAATTCTTTGTTAAAAGTGTAGTTGTCTCTGTATTGTCTGAAGAATATTGCAAAAATATTTGCGCAGGAAAAAATAATGTTTCCGCCCGGGATCGAACCGGGGACCTTCCGCGTGTTAGGCGGATGTGATAACCACTACACCACGGAAACTTAGTCACTGCGAGGTCTTTCCAGGCAGTAATCAATGCACTATCATTCAATTACTCTACTGTGTATTAAATGTAACTTGTGTGTTCATGCCCTGATACAATAAATGATACGTTTTGCAACGTTATTATTATAAAGCGTCTTTATTACACAAAGATACTAAAATAACTAATAAAGAAAGAGAAAGGAACAAAATAGCGCAAAGACGAGGTCCAGAAGTTACACTGTTTTCCAACATAACCTTATTAAAATCAATAAAAACCAATAAAAAAGTTAAACTTTTCGAAAAACCGATGAAAAGTAGATAATGCATGCTTGAATTTAGTATCAAACTTATAAATTGTTTTTAAATCACTCAGGAGAGTTTTTAAAATTTTTCTAATGTATTTTGTGATTTTATGTTTACGTTATTTTTTGTATAAGAGTTGAGCTTTTCTAGAAAATTTAAAAAAGAGGTATCTACCTCCTACCTACATATTTTATTTCGTTTTGTTACTGTTTTTTTTATAAATATTAAATTTCGTATACAAAAAAATTTCACTCGCTATCAAAAATTATATTTTTAAACAACTATTTACAATTAAATATAACGGGTAGCAAAAATCATTTTTACCTTTGTTAATAACAAACTTACGTACACTTATTACAGTGGCTATTTTCACTCATATGCCTTGTCTAAGAAGATCGAGTTGAATGTCATCCTTCACGAATGAATTCTGTCTCAATTTCGAAAGTAAACGAAGTTAAGGAGTACATTAAAATGTTATTTAAAATTAGGGCCCTTTCACACGAGATAATTTTATATCTCAGGGCTGATATTTCGAACATGTTCGCGTAATAGAGACAGCGCTGCTGAAGGAAAGTAAAAAATATAGAAAATGTGTGAACAGATGCCAGATACCAGTGGTGAGTTACAGAAGTGTCTCGTGGGAAAAGGCCTAAATGGATAGCCCGCGATACAAGTAAATGCAACGTTGCATCCGATAGTCGTGTTTCAACTTCAACTCCGTGCACGTGAATGCAAAAGAGATGAAATCAAAATAATGTTTCCGCCCGGGATCGAACCGGGGACCTTCCGCGTGTTAGGCGGATGTGATAACCACTACACCACGGAAACTTAGTGATTACCGTTCGCCAAGAGCAGTTGGGACGGCGCATTGGCCTGGCCATTACAGCGATTATTATTACATTCGGCCTACTTTTCCTTCAATAATCCATGCAGCTTCTGGAGTGGCTTCGCGTTGAAAGTGCATACCTTCTTTGGTATAAAAATAAAAATAATGGCGTTACTTCCTTTACAGTTAGAAGGGGAGGAGGGCAATTTGGGAATTTTGTAATAGGTCTCTGGCAACGTGTAATCAATTTACTGGACTGCAACCAATTATCCGAAGCCAAGAAACTTTGCAAAATCTCCTCAAATACGAGCTTCCACGCGACTGTACAATAGTTTTCATTCAATCAACATTACTTGAAGCAAGTTTCTGCGGAAGGAAAGATCATATTTTTCTATTTTCCATGTTAAAGATTCAAGTACCTAAAGAATGCTCAAGTATCTTCCACCTTGCATCGATCCCTAAGAAATAAAATCTAGCTATGTATTTAACTTCCTACGCAAGAGATCTTTCATCTTCCATTCCCCACAAAAGAACCCGACAAAACCAAAATTCATATCCACCCAAAAAGACAAAGACGATCCCACACAGAGCCTCCTTCGTCGCCATCAACTATCAGTGGTTGAAAACCAGACGCAAGGTCGTCACGCCGTAAAAACCGCGATCGAATCGAAACGACGAGTCTCCCGACGCCGCGGTGGAAGCTTAAAAGGGAAAGGAAATCGAGGCAGAGGAAGGAGCAATTAATTGAATTCGCTGCTGGCCTCGGAAGCCGCGTGTCATTCGACGCACAGCAGCATCGTAAATCGAAGATCCACCCGCTGGCCAACCAATCAGAGCCTCGCACGAAATCACCGTGCGGCGGACCAGCGCCCTCGTCCTGCTCCTCTGATCCTTTCACGAGCCTTCTATTGTCCTTGACGCTCCACCAACTCCCACGCCCTCGTCCCGAAAACCCTCGCGTCCTCTCCCCTCCCCCTTTCGATCTTACGCCACCGCGGCCGGCGAGGCGCGATCCTCTCGCCGAGCAAGGACCTCCGCTTCGCCTCCTGCAGCGCGAGGTCCCCGTGGCTCGTGGTCTCCTGGTAAATATTGGCTCGCGCTCCGGCAACCTAAGACACCAGCTGCCAGCCAGCCAGCTCCGATCGCAAGGTCGAGGACGCGATGCTGCTACCCCCGATCAAGTACGAGGGCGGAGGAGAATTATCCTGCGGGAGGATAATTTATCCTACCGGCTGGTGGATCGATGTCACTTGACGACGGGAAGGATTCTTAATATCCCTCGCTTAATCGAGATTCACCTTTCGCTAGCTAGAAGGTGGATTCTACGTGGACGTGGTCTGCCACGAGAGTCCTTCGCCCTCGAGGACTCTGAAGGATCGCATCTCGGCCCGTGGCAAGTGTCCAGCTTCGTCGTCGAACGTCTCTTAAAGTGGCTGGGAATTTCATTGAATTTTCTAGGGGATAGCTTGTATCCAAGAAGTTTCACCGTGTCATTCAGGAGATCCTAGATACCTAATGGCGATTTTAATTTGAGGCGGGATTCCACGAAGCGCCCGCCAGGCGAAGGAATTCTGTGACGTGTTCGCGGCACAATTACTCCACTGTGCAGCCTGAAAGGCAGCGCGCGAGGGGAGTGAAGGGGTGCAGGGAAAAAAGCGCAAGCAGCAGGGGTGGAATAAGCGCCGGCGCCAAACGAGTCAGTCGATAAACACCCCGACGGATCGTCGGACCACCCTCTCGGCCACCGTGAACCCCCCTATGTAGCCCAATGACATAAAACGCGGCAGGGGTGACATGCTAGGCCGAGTGAGGGGGGTTGCACGGCGAGGAATTCGTGGAAAAGGAAAGCACGTATTAACCAGCCACCGCGGGCTTAACTCTTCGACGTCCGCGTCGTCGTCGAGTGATCGATTCCTCCGGGGATGCTAATTAACCAGGGTAAAGGGGAATTTTGTTAATCGGATGCACGTGGACAGGGGAGATGTTGATGTATCTAGTGAACGTTGGGTATTTCGGTGGAAATTGGGTCGAGATCTCGAGGACTTCGCGGTGGAGATTGAGTACGTGTTTAAGACACTTTGGATGCACAATTTGCGGTTGTTAAGAGACACCAATAAAGTGTTGCTGAGGGTACAGCGTCCACTTGGAGTTATCGACTCCAAGCCAGAAGGGGATTCAGAAATGGCAGGAGAGTGAAACGAACCTCGACTCGCTCTCTCTCTCCCTCTTCACACATTCTGAGCAAAGAAACCAAACCAGCACCGACGCTAATAAGTAAGATCCACTGGCAGCCAGGAACTCACAGCGCTAATGACTACGGACGCGTTCAAATAACGAGTAGTCTTAGCCTGTCTGATTAATCTTAAGTCTTCCTGTGTTTCGCTAGTCTCCAACCACTCATCTTCCTTATTCTTCTTCAGCAATCTGTGGTACCGCGTAACCACTGAATAACTGATCATCCTAGTCTTCTCGTGTCTCCATGAAACCCTTCTAGAACCATCACTGGGTGATCACATTCTTTCCACAGAACAGTATAACAACGCCAACACATTGTGGCATTACACAGTGGCGATAAAAATTCCATCATCCCAGCCATTCCCAAAGAGAAGTACCAAGCTATCGTACCATTAATGACACTTCCCATCAGTTGCAATAATATTTTCGAGAAACTAACGAGTGAGACTTGCAATTCAAACCGAAAATATCCGAACAGCAAGATCACTCGCGGCCAAAAGACAAGCTCACTAGTTTCCGATCGCCTGAATCCAAGTATCCGTCGAACCGACAAGTGGATTTGGAAATGCAAGCTCCCCGGGACGCTGGGAGGGATGAAGATCCACGGGACAGATCGAACAGCTCGTCCCTGGCATCCGTAGATTGCGCTCGCGAGCCGCTCGAATTTGTCAAGCAGAAATACCTAGCAGCGCGGACGGCGCCTTTTGTTCCCGCGCTGGTCCTCCCTTTATGCGCCTCCTTGGATCGCTTCCAGAAGTGATTTGCATCTAACGAAGCCACTTTGTTCTTGCGCGACGTGGCCTTTCTTCGGGACACGGGCGTCCAACGGGCAGGCACGTAAATATTGGAAGCTGGCTGGGTGGCGCGGGCGGATGACAGCGGAGCGGGTCCGGGAGCAACTCACCGCCGGCACGGGGTTCCGGTGTTGCCGAAAACAATGACAGTAGCGTAAATAGGGGAATGTTATATAAAGCACGCTGCAGTCTGTGTGACGGTGATCTCTAGAAGGTGATTAATTACTTTCTGGTCATTCGGACTGATGCTCGCGAGAGTGGATGCGTTAAAGGGGAACACTTGACATTTATATTGGGTGCTCTGTACGTTGCTGTTGCTCGAGTGACAAGCAGAGCGTTCTGAATACTTCGGAATCGCTAGGCTTGACCCTGCGACTTGGAACTCTAATAATTTCTAAGCTTCCACTTCGTTTTTACTCAAGGACCACGGGCAATTTCACTGGTTACCTACAAGAAAGGAAGGATACTTGCGAAGAAGAGGAAAATATGTGGTTTAAAATAGAAAACAGCCATCGTCTGTCACCGAAGAAGTCGATTGCCAGCGTGGGAGCCGAGGTCGCAGACCACAGAAACGTCAAAGAGGATGGTAGGGGACCGAAAGACAGAAAAGTCACGGTCGCTGGAAGCGTTACGCCACTGTCTGAAGAGCGAGTTCCGAGAAGACTCATTAAAACCGGGCGTCATCGAGTACGCCGAGGCTTTTCCCCGGGAGAAAGGGGAGAAAAAAGTCGCGAGGCAAGGTGAAGGGTGTAGTCGATACTCTAAGGAAGAGATATCTAGTCGGGGTAGCGGAGTAAGGATTGAACGGCAGGGAAGCTGAAAGAAGAGGAAGAAAGAGGGGGACGCCTCTGAATAGCCGGACTCTGGCTAATCGTTGAAAAAGTAACGCGAACTTTCGCGACGCTTTCTTCGGGCATTAACGCACGGGGGTAGTATTCCTGACAATTTGCACTCCCGTCAACCCCCGTCTGTGATCGTAATGGGCGGAAGGATCGATTTCGTGCGATCGTTTTCGAGCAGCGGCATCCATTACGATCGCGACGACGAGTGGTAGCTCGTTAGCAGCTCGTTAGCCTTAATTTTCGGGGAAATCCTTAATTATCGGGACGGGAGGGCGGGACGCCGATGATTCTTGGCACCTTTGCGGCCTGCCATCTTGTTTTCGCGATGGAATTTCGCGTCCCGTGCTTTTCCTGCCTCGAGATCCGAGTGTAATGTGCAATCGGGACAATCAGGGAACACTGAATGCTGATGAAGGTGCACTCGCTGCGGCGTTATTCCTCACAGATCCTGTAATCAGTCATTAATCGGTAACCAGTCGATCGAGAGGTTACAATGGAAGAGGGAGTGCGTTTGTGAGTTTTAAATCAGAAGATCTTCACGGATCACAGGGCTTCGAACAGAGCCGGACTTGAATTTAATTTGGCGCGGATATAAAATGGCATAACCTAATCAACGATGAGGAACGGACAACGGTACCCCGTTCGAATTGACGCAGCCGCGCCATATTTGCGACCCCTCTGCCGTGGGGCTGGCGTAATGCCGTTAATACCGATTGCTCGCAAATATTAGCAGGAGAGGTGATACCGATGACACCGACAATATTCAGGAACATTCGAAGGATTATAAAAGTTTATTAAATATTTTAACCCTAAAAAAAACACCACAATGCTGACCACTGAGATTCTAATCCTATGATAAGAAGAACACAAGCCCCAATGATGTTTATAAAGCACTCTGACAGCGACCGAGACTTCTTCAAATGACTAATTCGCTTCTTACAAAGCGAGACCCTCCATAAATTTGTAAGTCGATCCATTTCCAGCTCGCCTAACGTCCCAACACTCCCAAGTAACCGTCCAGGGTAACAATTGTTCTCCACCTGAGGTACGCGAGTCGCCGAGTCGCGTTCGGCGTGTGTCAACAGCCAGCCGGAGTGTCCGGGAAAGCATCGAATTCGACCGGAGAGGCTGGCCAGGCGACGTTAACGATACGGCGTGCTAACGACCAGCGAAACGTCGCCGCTTTGCATTTCGACGGCTCGGGAGCTTCTCATTCGAGATTCAAAGCATGCCCGCCAGTAAACCGAGCAATTTGGCCTGCTGTACTGCCGGCATACGTGCAGAATTGGCCTTAGATTCTTCCACCTGAATCGTTCCCGCTGTCGTGCAGGGTCCTCGCCTTTCCTGTCCTGCTTTCGTACAGATCGCCCCGCGCTTCCACTCGTTTTCGTTCCCTAATCTAGCGGCCTGGCTGTCTTGCGCGCACGAAGCAGACGGAAATTATTAATGAGCCTGTCTGTGGGTGAAACACGGATACGACATGCTTCGACATACCGCCCGCTGTGGACACTTTTATATTTTATTCGAGAACAATAGTTCCTTGTTCTACGCGTGAGTTGCGTGTTGCAGAATTCTTTAAATTCTTCATTGAAAGCATGTGCCTGGTGGTGGAATTTTCGCACGAAATCGAAATGGGGATTGGAGTTGTTCTTTTGGATAGGGTTCCGTAGATTTTTGGATCCGCTCGATCACTGGGTACTTTTCACGAGTTCTTCTCAGCGCGATTAGAAATGATTATACTTCGGTGCGTGAGGGTGGTGCGAAAGGATGCCGAACGACGGTTGTAACCAGGCGAGGGAACGGCGCAATGTTGGAGCTAACGAGGGAATTTATGCGAGTTTCCCTAAGCAGAGAGAGAGAGAGAGAGAGAGAGGACGGGGCCGATGCAGCACCGAAATAACCGAGATTTATTTCGCGAGGGTCCGCTAAATCCTGTTAAGCGGCGCTCGCGCGGACGACTTAACGGCGTTCACGCGTCGCCGTCACCGTGCGGGCGGGATTCAACGGGGATCATTGATTATCGAGCCTAACGAGCCCAATGGAAATACAGCTAGGAGCACGGTAAGGTGGCTGAGGATATTTAGCTGCGTCTAGCCTTCACGTTCAATCATTGACTAATCTTAATGTTGAGCGCGAAGAGTTTGCTATCGAGCTTCAAGCTTCGTCGCTACGCACGTAGCAGGCACTTGACTTGCCTGTCCGGGACTAAAACACTTTGGGACTCGGTTATTTACAACCGGCTTCATGAAATAGGGACCGTTGGGCCGAGTCGACAGATATCTGGACGACAATAAACAGAGAGCGTCGAACCATTCGGAGGAAATCGTAATTTCCCTCTCCGTTTTTCTCTTCCGTCAGTTTCACAACCAATGGGATAATAGTTACCATCTCTTCGTTAAGACACACCCTTGCAAGGGTTTCGAAGGTTTCGCAAGGCGTCAGATCGAAGCAAACATCCAAGCTGGCAAGAGCTAACGCGACCAGCTTTCTGTATTTCTTTTATATTAATTATACCATTTTATTGTTTAATGCACGTGTACAGAACCAGTAATAACCTGCGCAGTAACGCGATATAAGTAGTCGTGTTCAAGACAGTTACGCTTACCGTTTGGCAAATCCGTTGAACATTCGCGTACTCGACACTTAATATACATATAAACGAGAAAGCTTCTACCTATATGTTTGTGTGTTTGTATGTCGCTTGAAAACTTTCGAACGGCAAACTCTGGGATCACGAAATGTGTTCCAGCTCATTATTCCTAATTAATCCAGATGAATGTGACTATTTTCACAAAAAAAAAAATAAATAAAAAATTTTGTCGTGTAAAATCAGAATCTAAATTTGGGGCAAAGCCGAGCAGTAAAGTTAGTCACGTATAGAACGTGGTGTGGTAGATTTTAGGTGATTCTAGATATTATAGGGCCATTTCGGGAAAGGCCCACCACATTTTATCTTTTGCTTATAAAGTATTAAATAAATACAACTGAGAAATAGGTGAATACAGTTTGATTACTTATTTCAATCTCTTTTTACAAAACAGGTGTAGCATTAAATGTATCAAATCGATATTTTAATATCGCAAAAAGCTTTCTAAAATACATCGAGAATGTCCATCTCTCTATGCGTTCACAGTCGACGAGTATTAATGGTTTAATCAATGCTGCCAATTGGTTAATGTGCAGGAAATGGTGCATATCTCTCGAAACGAGCCTGTAGGTCGAGAGAAAGGCCATGCACGATCCATTTTTTTTTTCAAAAATCTGTAGTTAAATAATTCTCCGCGTCAGGTGAATAAAACAAGGATGAGGCAGAATCGCGCAGAGGCCAAAGTTCGCAGTAAAATTCATCCTTTGATATATCTAAAATTTCAGAACTCTTGTCGTACCTGCACGATGCACGGTTAGCGGTGTTTCCAAGAAACAGGAGGGATCTGATGGGAGCTGATCGAGAGAACCTGCAAGTCCTCCGTTCTAACAGGCGGGTAACCGTTGGTTTCGCGTTGCCCACGTGCGTGCCGCATATGGGACTGATTTATCGCCGCGCGGAGCCCCATAATTCTGTGATCGAGCGCATAATTTCACGGGAGCGCAAGGAAAACGCTCGTAATAAGCAGACGGGGAGGCTAGCCAGCGGTGAATGCGCATTGTGTTGTCGCGTATGGATAGTGGAAATGAATATTTCTATGGGCTCGGGCGACGCGGCTCGATTTCTCGCCGATATTGTCGGGAGACTGGAGCTGGCCCCCCCTCTCTCTTCCCGGTATTAACACACCGAATAATTAGCCGGAGAAAGTGGCTCGGGGTCAGCGATATTTTTCGAAAACTGGACGGCAAATAATTGATCCGTCGCCGTTCCCAGTCGATTCTGGCTTTCGAAACTCCGTCTCCTGCACAAATAATGAATTATTGAGCCGCCTCGCATGCCGCGCCGCGGCCACGTCGATGGCTCACAATAGCGAAAATCGATTCATCGATTCTGACCGTCGCGCCCCATTGAAAACTTTATCTAAGTAGTTTTGCAAGCGGCGCGGCGCGAAAACGCGAGATCACTTCCTGGGGTAATGCGCGTGTCCTGGCCACTGTTTCTCGTGTTTCAGATTAATATTTTTCGACTGCGGTAATGGCGTTTCTGTGTTTTTTTGCTATGTATTTTTTGGGGTTTTCCCGTAAGAAAAATAAATAATTAAATAATTATTGTATAACTAATTACAACGTACCCCCTCTATCTTCCCGTGGGATGATTTGAGACTCCTCCGCTACGAATTTCAATCTGTGACTCTGAATTTAAATACCTACAGAATCGTCTAGAGATCGCGAACAACCCAAGCAATCGCTCGTCCGAGCGTACAGAAGTGACAAAGTGTCCTAATCGCTCGACAGTCGATACTGTACCGAAGAGTTCAAGTACCCTGATCACTCAACCCCAAAGCAACATCCCCATTTGTTCGATCCTCCTTCCGTGCACGTTGCTTTAAGCCCTCAAGAAATCAACCCCCTTCGGTCCCTTCGATCGATGCCCAACGCCCCCGTAACTGCCCACGTGGGAACGTGGCCTAACGTTTCACAGAGCCCGTTTCATTGATCGCACCTCCCACGAATTCGATGAAAGCCTCTAGGACCACTACCAGAAGGGGGCGTGCGCGGGGGATGGGAGGCGGATTAAAATAGCTTCACGCACAACAGGTCACAGGTTATTTTTAAGTTCGCGGTTCTTTCGCCGGCGGACCGTTAATAGCCCCGGTTCGCGAGTCCCCCCCCCCCCCGCGGCTATCCGCGCGATAATAATTCACCGTAGGAGTTTGACTTTTAACGGAGCCCGGCAGCCGCTTTAAAGGTGGAAATAACGCGGCCATTGCGCGCGGCTCGAGACTTCCTCAGCCTCGATTCTCAACCGGCCCATCTCTGCGGGGCCGAGCGATCAATTTGTCGCGGCAGAACTTATGCCCCGCCGGTAGGAATCAATTTCCTCTGGCAGGCGTAATCAACCGGCCGTTATTATGCACGCGCGCTCACGCGTTTATTGCCAATTAATTGCGCGGCCGGCCGCGTAGGCGAGCGGCGCCTCGTCCGGTGGCAGCTCGATTGATACTTAATCGGCGATTAATTGTATAGAAATCACGACTTAATACGAGACGCGCCCCGTCTCGTCTCTGCCGAGGCGACGGTAATTGGAGAGCGCCGCGTACGCCCGATTAACTAGCGGCTATTAATACGCCCCGATACGATGTCTCGGTTTTGGGAAACGGTGTCACCGAGCTGGTGGTCACGGGGCTGTCGTCATTAGGCGTGTTCATTGGAACTGGGGGGAACAGCGGGAGCTGCAGGTGGTCGGTGATTTCTCATCGTAGAGTAACGCGCGAGGATTTCTTGTTGATTTTGTCACGGAGCTTAAATAGACGTTGCGACTTGACGCAATGGCGCTCGATGAAGATTGTTCCTGGTAGAGAATGGTAAATGGAGCTTGCTGTTCGAGGAGAATCAGATTCAATATCACGGATGGCTGCGAATCGGTCCAGAATGTGCACGGTGCCTAATATCAACAAGTGGAGCGACGCCGGGCAGGATCGACTCGAATCGAGAGGGATGAGCGGGGGCTATTACTCAACGTACCTTTAATTTCCATCTATACAGAGGCAACTATTTAATCTACCCCCGCGCCTTTTACTATCTCTGCTAACAGATCGATCTGATGGATAACGAGAACCCCCACCGAGGAGTGACATTTTCATTGGGTTTAAACGAACGAGAAATTGTAAGTAGAGAAATCGAAGAGAGATGAATCGAACCGGCAAAAGCTTGACAGTCTTAAAAAAGCACTTTAATCTCCAAAGCCACTGTGTCCCACATTCCACACCTCGAGTTTAATCGCAACAAATGCCAGCCACTCGAGCATCCTTCCAAAAACGAGACTCTCGGTGTCTAAATGTGGCTGTCGCGGTTTCTGCATCCCCCAGGACCTGCCTCGGCTGAGAAGCTCGACAATCGACGACGAGGCAAAGGGGGGGGGGGAGGGGTGGGGGGAGGAGGGGCGAGTTTGATGCCCGAACAACCGGCTGAGAGAGATCCTAATGAAGATCCGTGGGAAGCGCGGCGGAAGCGCCTCCATCATTCCCGTCTATGGCGGCATCGCGTCGGCACGATTGAGATTTCTGCGAGCAGGTGGCCCCCCGTAATAAATCGTATTGTAAGCAATCCCCTCGGGTAGCCACCTGCGAATCGATATCGCGACCGGTCCAAGGCGGCTCGCATGCAAATTCGAGGGAATCATGGGAGGAAAGCCGGGGTTCGCCTGCCTCTCTTCCTGTCGCTTAGTCCTACTCGCGGCACCCTTCGCGTCCCAGCATCCTCCTCTCGCCTCCTTTCGCTCGCGGATCGAGGAAGAGAGGACAGCGGGGCCCAAGGTCGCTCAAGGGGGCTCGCACCGAGCAGCGGCGAGGTCTCTACCGCGAATCCCAGAAGAAACGGTACGCGCTACGAATTCTGTAGCGACTAAAACACCCATTCACTTCCTTCACGACCCCTCCGCGCCATTGCTCGGCGCACTTAAAAATTATGTAGAGAGACATCCAAAGTAGAAACGTCCAGCTTTCAAACTCCCCCCCCTCGACTACCCACGCGCGTCACCGCCTCGCCACGGAATATACACTGTACTCAGGGCAATCACGTGCAATGGACATTTCCCTAAAGCGGTGCTTAGGACAGATGTAATCGCCATGCACGCGTGCATTACACAACGCCTGGCGCTGATATACTCGCGACAAGTAAATTTGCTTCAACTGTCCAGCTGGTTTATCTGCCCCTAAGAAGTCTATAAAATCTCCTCCCGCGTCCTATCGAAGGTAATTAACACTCGCTACCTCGCTGTCCCCGCGAAGTCTTTTCGCAGGGCGAGGATACGTACGTTGCCATTTTTGCACGCGAGAACGGACAGCTCCTCGACTTGTTCTCGCCCGGTTGCGAAAGCCGCGCGTCTCCATAAATCACGAGGGCCGAGGTTGCGAGTTGTGGGCGTCCGGTGCGCCCGGGAGGAAGGGTTCTCTGTCGGAAGGGCCCCGTGGTTGGCGTGGGACGGCACCGTGGTACCTGGGCAAGGTGGTACGGGGGCCAACAGTTAGCGCCAGACGGTCAAAAACTCGCTGGACCGGCTGCCACCGAGGGTATTCTCTTCTTTTTCTTTTCCATCGTCCTTTTGCGCCGCGCCGCCCGCTCTCGTCCACCTCTCATTCATCCTAACCCTTTCGACGCTGCTACGCTCCGTCCAGGGCGCACCCCGCGCGCGCCACCATCCCCGATCCCGTCTAGAAGCTAGTTACAGGCCAATTAAAGCTCTGCGTCGCTTTCGATATTAAGCGGGCGAATCTCGCGATTTCGTGGCTCCGATAGGTCCTCGTAGCTCCGCGAAGGGCTTTGAGACTCGAGCCATCGAACTGGCCTCTCGAGCCGCGATTAATCTGCGCGCGATTAGCGCGCGTTAAAATCGAGTATTGCCGAAAGTTTCGCGATATAATCGAGTGCGAAGTTGCACGAACAATCCTCTCCATGGCCCTGCTGGTGATTTCCCAAGGGCGACGGCTCTAAAGCGAGGAACCAGTGACGGGTGGAATGGAAATATGTTAATTTCACGGTGCCGATCATATCGATGACCGCTGCAACCGTGTATCCCCTTTCGCTCGAGAATTATCGGGCCTCAGATCCTGAGAGCCGTTCGGGAAGGAACGCGAGCCGCTGGTACGAGCGAGGCCTGATCGGTGCGTGCGTGGAACGGCAGGAGGTGGAAGGAACGACCCGGGAACAGGTCGTCGAAGCGAGTAAATGGCACGTCAGCGTGGACTGCGGGCAATATCGGCGGCGAACGTCAGAAGGCCGGCCAACTTTTTTTCCTAGCGAACACAGACAAATCGATATCTACTCGCGCGCAGCGGTTCCAACGTTTTCCTGCTGCTGCTGCTGCTGCAGCAGCAGCCTCGACCGCAGGGTCACTGACACCCCCGTCGTGTCGTTGTCTGATGAAACGGCGAGCCTCGCGCTCCCTGTTACGTCCCTGCCCAGATTTTCCGCTGCACGATGGAGCAGCCGCGATCCCTGCATTCCTGGATCGATTTCGTCGAAGCGGGATCGAAGGAAAGGCGGATACGAAAGTGGGCGATTTTCCTGGGACTAACGGTTGTGCTTTTATTCTCGAAGGCGGGAGGAAGGGCTTGAGATTGAAAGGCGAAGAATTGTGAGGGGTACCCCGGAGTTACCGATTTTTAGGGAAATTGGTAGGTGATATTTGGAAGACGAGCTTCTTTCGTTATGCATGGTAATGGAAGAGGTAACGGAGAACTTGTATTCGAGGAGCGAGGAGTGAAAGGCGGGGAGTTGGATACCAGAATTATTCATCTCAGCTAAGTGAGATTGCAAGGATAATTAATGACAAATATTAAATTGCTGTGCTGGCTCGAGTGGATATAGAATTTTAGCGCAGGTTTCTCTGACCGAAAGAGGGGAGGCTGTAATGTTCGAAAGCATCGAACTTTCTTAAATGAGATCATGAAGGTTAACGGAGGATACTTGGAAGACGAATGTCTTCGATTTTCTCCGATAAATTTTAAACGCATTCTGAGCACACTCGGTTTCATAAGATCTCCGCTTACAAGTGATGGAATCATGAGGATTCTTGCCCCGCGGTATTGGACTCGCGATTGTTTGTCGATACATAATTCATGCGTCAAGTATCAACGAGTGGTTCGTTGAAAAGGTGTCCCATTGTCGTTCTCAATAAAATGCTCGAAAGCGCTGCCTTTGAGACTCGAATTCCAATCGTTCATAGCTGGCATCGGACAGTGGCGGTCTCAATTAAGCTAGAATCAATCTACGAGGCAGCGTCGAATCCAATAGCGTGCAGGAAAGGCAACGGAAACTGGGTCAGCGCAATTTCATAAAACCCCTTCCTGAAACAGCAAACAACGTTACATAGTCGCTTTCATAACGTAGCATCGACCCGCGTCCTATCACTTTTTTCCTCGCGGCTGCGCTAAAAACCGACCTCGCGCGTTCTTCAGCCAGAGTGGGAAACCCGAAGACGTGTCCATTGGGAAGACTGGCCTGATCGGGAATGCGACTTTCGCGAAACGATTGACTGTAACTCTGGGCCAAGAACTAGATCCATCAAAGAAGCAAGTCTTCAGATAGAAGCCTCTAAATTACCAAGAAGTGAAGCCGAATCCTCCGTTCCTTCGTGGAGAAAGAACTAAACGACTCGAGGCTCTTTATTCTCCACTCCTACATATTGCAACTCCGCGAGCAATATTAATGGAGATTCTAAATAACGAAGTTAGAACTCCATCACTCCTCTTCCTCTTCATCCACGAACAATCGAGTAACTCGAATATATCAAGCCTACAACGCCCCTTTCCTCTCATCTGCGAACCAAGCAACGAAACTATTCCAATACTCCCACGTTACAAGTCCCACTCCTACGTCACAAGTCTGATAGTAACAATAACTCCCAAAATACAAAGTCAATTTAATTCCTAATTAATGAATCTCGTTCCGCTCCCTCCACCCGCAATACTCAAAATTCTCCATACAGATAGCTCAACCCCCACCCCCGAACAGAAAAGGTACTTCCTCCCCCGGTGCCCAATCCCCAAGTCTCCCAAGCAGCGACCCAACTGAAAAGGAGCTCCCAGAGGCCCCAGCGGCTCGCCCGATCCTCGTCCACTTCCTGGCGTTCCTGTCGCCTTGTTAGAATCCCGACCCTCTCCTCGTTTCTTCCACGCACGGCAGAGAGAGCGTGCGCCTCTCTCCTCGCCGCGGCAGCACCAGTTTGGTCCCGGCGAGGCTCTCCTCGAGCCAGCCGCTGCTACCCCTCGAACGCGCCGTTTCTACCCCTTCGTCCCTCGGCCCGTGGCGCCCCGTAATCGCCCAAGCCCGCCGTAGGGCATCCTCCCGCTTCCTCGACCACCTCCTTCCTCGCCTAGCGTCCCTCGTTCGCCACCGGGTCAGACAGAGTCGCGGGGAGCTCGCCCTCCCCGTGCCGTCCCCGTTCCCATGTCGCTCGCCGTCCCGTTTCCTCGACTCGAGCGCCGCGGGGTCGCCTGACCTCCTGCCGGCTCATGCGGGCCCGGTACCGCGGGCAGCCGGACGCAGACGTGCAAGATGGCACGCCCAGCTGTCGCCACGCAGACGCCGTCGTCGATGGCAGCCGACGCGGAAACAGGATCGCATGCGGCTAGCGTGCGCGGAGACTCTCCAGGCCGCGGGAGGGGCGGCTGTCGTGGTCTCCAAGACCCTCGGATCGGCAAGGATCGCGAGAGGGGAGAGCGAAGAATTTCGCTAAAATTTTTGTACACAGTCGGCGTTGCGCTGTGCGTGTTGCCATTTTCTAGGTAGCGTAGTTGCAGAGATCGGTTCACCGCGCGCTCGGCTCTGTCTCTGACATCATTTGCTGCGGAACTGGTCACGTATCGTCCGATACGACGCATTCCGAGGAGAGATTCGAGCACAACGCGTCTTGCGCTCGAAGCGCGAGGCACGCGCGAAGGAGTATTCGCTGAGGAACTCCTCAGAAATAGACGCTGCAGTCTTAGGAATAAGAGAAACAGGAGCAGGAGATTTATTTCTGATACCTCCGAACGTTCGCCACTCAGCTTCCGATGATCGCTCGTACAACTACACTTTCCACTCGCTCCTCTCATTTCCCTTTCAAACGTCGCGCCTGCCCTTCTGTTTTCTCCTGTACATCCAGCGCGATTGGCTGACCGCTTGGTAAACCGTCGCTCGTATCCAGCCTCGAGTAACGCTAAAAATACCCGACGGACGTTCAACGTGCGCTCCGAATGCCAGCCGCTGATGATAATGACGACGCAGCGCTGATACCGCTGATTGTTTCGCCGCGGTTGAATCGTCTCGTGATTACTCCAACGGATTAACGCAACTGCGACGCTCATTCGCTGGCGATTCAGGTGACGAACGCTCGGGCTGCAGCATATGCAAATTCACCTGCATATGCAAAAACGCGTGGACACTATTGCGCGCCACGTCAGGTTTCATCCTCAGTAACTTTTATTCAGTCGTATCGAAGCTACTTTACTCCTTCCCTTATTAAACGTCCAACGTCCATTAAGGTGCCTTTTATGCTGGAGCTGCGATAAACGATAAGAGCGTAGCGTCGAAACAGATTATATTCTTTTATAATGGAAGTGTTTATATTGGAGGGACGAGCAGATCTACGTTGTCTAAGAGATGACCGCTGAGATGAAGCTTGATCGATGTCTAATCGAAGCCCTCTTCAAACTCCACCTTCGTAGCAGATGTTACGAAAATAAATAAACTTTAAATTCGCATAGGCTCGTGATCCCTGCGGAACAGCAGGATCGATCTATCCAGCCTTGCAATTACAGGCACCGAAGGGCGAATTTCGTCCCCGTTCCGCTCGCCGAGAAATCCATCGTCGCGCTTTAAACGCTTTAATTGGCGATTTTTCAGCGTTTAATGGCCCTCGCGAATTTCCCGTCTCCTTTCCCCAATGCCCCGCCGTTTGCTCTGTTCGCCTCCTCGCCCCGCGGTTAAACAAACGTCCCCTTTGTTCTATCCCACGCGGCCGGGCTCGCGAGTCCGTGGTTTCAAGCTGGCTGGCGGTCGCTGTTTTCGCCGCGGCATTTACATTTCTCAAGTACGTATGAATATCGCGGGTATGCAAACGAGCGTCTCTCGCGTCGCGACTTCGTCGGCCGCGAGACGCGATTTGCATAATTGGAACGGCGGAGCCCGGCGCTCGCGTCATTTCCAGCGTGCGTCGGTCTTCGGTTATTCCGCAGGCCCCGACGATAATCAGTGATACGTGCACGATTTACGGCCGAGTATCGATTCGTTCGCTAACATCCTCCGCTTAACCGTGCCTCGCCTGGCGCTCCGAGGCGTTTTACTTGAGAGTAGATCCTTAAACCGCGGGTAGTTGATAGTTTCTGGACGACAGTACGATTACATGAGCGACTGTCGCGCCTCGAGGAAAGATACGGCTTTCCCTCGAGATCTTTCAGCCTTCCAGTGCCACAGAGACGTTCCCCCGTGTTTCTTTAAAAGCGAAATACCGCGACAGTTGCGGCGTCCGCGTGCCGCTCAGCCTTGACAATTAAATTCAATCGCTTGATAAGTATCGACGATTCTATCGTCGGCAATGCTTCCCCGTGCATGCCTCGACGAAAGATATCGACGACTGCGACACGCTGGCAGATGTTCCCGGGCGATATCTGCCCCGGAAACAAGGCGCGCGGCGCGGCTTACAATTTGCAACTGACACGGCCGATAATTAGCGTGTTCCAGAGTCGCGCCGGGCTTGTGTGATACTTTCAGCGGATAATTAAGGCGAGCGAGCCTCGGGCGGCGCGTTACCCAGCCGCGGTGAAACCGGAGGAGTGATCGCGCGTGTTTGGACAAGTTTTACGGCGGGGCTGTTAGAGTCTTTACGGTGGACGGTGTTATAATGCCGGTAATTCCGGGGTAATTTCATTTGCTGATGAGAGGTGTAGCGGCGGACGTTCGACGAAGAGCGGCGCGAGCTGCCAGGATACTGGGAATCGGGCGAGCTGGATTCCGAGGGGAGGGCTACGGGATGCAAATTTAAGGGTGGGTATTTTTCGGAGAGACCCTTTTAGGATTTGAATTTTAAATACGCAGTGTTAAAGGATGTGAAAGGAGACGGCGCTTCCCTGGACAGCGATATTGCGAGGGGGATGGTGGAATTTGAAGGACGATGGATCGCGGAAGATGATTGGCAAGTGCTAGAGGAGGAGTAACGGTACACATAAGGAACCTTGCTGCTCAAGTACTCAAGCTGCGGGACTCCAGAGTTCAGATTCTCAAATTTTAATTACACTCCACCCAGTCTCCAGGCGTCCGCCGCGATAATAATCGTGGAAAGCCAGGACGAATCACCCTCCTCTCCGATCAACCCTCTTTCGCGATCCATGCGGGATCCCCGGACGAGGAGGATCGAAGGGGGCCCCCCGGGTCATTAATCATCGGCGGTGGAGTCGGCGATCGAGGAGGGCCGGGCCGAAAATGGCGGTCTACTCGCCGAATTGCAGAAACTACACGGGCCTCGCTCCTTCCCCGATTGGACGACTCGCCCTTGGTCTCTCGCAGGGGTCGCGCGGCTCCCGTTTCCTCGAGAAGCGTCGCCATCCTGTGGCCAGCTTTCGAACCTCTCCAGCTCAGCTTTCCACCAACACGCAGCCGTTCCACGCAGCCCCGATTCGCCCCGATATTCGCGGCGACCGCCACCCCTACGCGCGCGCGCGGACCCTCCGCGCCGTTTTCGCTGCACCAGGCTTCTCCCTCCCCGCTTCCGCTGGCTGGGGGTTGGTAATTCCGGCCACGGGGTTGCGATTTTATCGGCTGACGGCTGGCATCGCCACTGGCTTCCGGGAAATCACGCGGAACCGTGGGGGCACTGCGCGTGCTACGGGAAATTGGGGTGGTTTCGAAGTCTCGCTTGTTGCCGGGGGTTTCGGAGCGGAGGATTAATTAACGTGACAACGGCAATTGGGGAAGACTGAGAATCTTGGAGAACAGATTGGAGGTGATTTCTGGATCGATCGAAGCTCCAGCGTAACTTTATTCTATCGTGCATTACGATGAATGTAAATTGTGCAAGAACGAATAAGGGGAGTATTAATGTATCGATATCCCGGATCATTTCGCACAAGCATAAATCGCACCGTACAATATCGCAGCGTATAAAACGATATAGAAGAAGAACCGCAGGTCCCTGTTTCCCAGTGTTCCGCCTCCAGGATGCATTTCACACAGGGTGGTCGAAAAGTCACGCAATCCGTATCCCGATCTAATAGCCGTTCCAATACAGTTCGCGTGACATTTCAGCCACCAGGTATTCTCGGGCCCCGTGAATCCAACACGGCGTTCCCATCGTTTTCACCGATCTATCGGTCGATCACGGTGCGCCGACCACCGGCGGCTTCCGTTCCTTCCGTTTCAGGCGTGTTCGCCAATGTAACTTTCGCGGAATTATCAACGCTGCGCGGTTCGATTACTTAAGGAAGATATATTAACTTTCGACGAATGCACTTCCTTGTTGTAATATCTTTTCTTAAGTTCCTTCGAGCAATATGGTAATCCGTAATTATTTAGCGAGGTAGATAAGGGGATTACAGTGAATGCACAAAAAGTCGTTGCTTTCGGACCGATCGTTAGCGCGCGCTTTCATTCATGAAATTCTACAAACACACTGCGCAAGTTCGACCGACATACAGGAGACTGACTCTTCCTCGACAGAGGGTGGTTCGCCCCCGATATATATTTAGGCTCCTTCCCTTTCGTTCGATCGTTCCCCGTGTTTCGTGAAATAAACGAAGGATCGACGACGCGGGTACTAAGAGACGAGCTCATATTATTCCAAGGGAATATCACGATGTTTTTAACAGTTTTAAGAAATTCTCATACTCAATTACGTGGCAAATAAGTCGACGGAAATGTTTCATATTCGCTGATCACAATATTTATATTTCACCGTCAATAAATCACCATGAATCGTGCACAACGACAACCGCCATTAAACAATCGAAACTTAAATAGTGCCCAATGAAAAAGAGGCTCTAATAAAGGAATAAAGGAAGAGAGAGGTAAAGGCGATTACCCCCATAAAAATAAACCACCCCTCGTGAAACCTCGGCAATTGTCCCCTAAGCGTTAATCCCTGCAACCTAAATCCTATTACCATACACCAACGGTTACTGTTAGCCAATTAAAATCGAAATGACACCGCAAGTCATAGGACCCGAACGAAACGAGCCACCCAACGAGTAATTCCCAAGGAACAATGAATCACTTCCGGGTCACCAGTCGCAGTGATCGAAAAAGAAGCAAGCCTCCAAGTACCCATAATCACCCGACACACTCCACTCAACGAATCTTCGATCTTCGATGTTCAATGTTGAAAGAAGCCTGCCCATAAACGCTCCAGTCAAAGCAACCGAGCCCGCCGCGTAAACATCTCGCCTGACCAACTCCCATCGCTCCCAGCCTTCCCTTTCCCTTTCATCCCCCATTGTTCACAGTTCTCAGAGCAGCTCGTCGTCCGCAGCGGACGCACCGTGTGCCCGGTGCACCTTAAAACGTCGAGGCCCACGTGCGCGCACGCGTCTCTCTGACGCAACACGTACGGTGACGTAACCCCGACGAACGTCGTCGCCGTCGACGGCAGGCTCGAGGACACGGCATTATCGAGTGGAGGTTAGGACGACGGCCGGTTGCGCTTGCGTGCGTCCTCGTTTCCACGAGCTCTCTCTCTCTCTCTCTCTCTCTCTCTCTCTCTTTCTCTCTCTCGTTCTCGCGCTCTCTCCTCGTCTCACCCCGTGGTCGTGGCCCCTGTCGGAAAAGCAGCACACGAGAGCGGAGTTTCGCGTGGAACCGCGGCTTTTCGAGACGCTCGACTCGCGTATCCCAGCCGGCGCTCGGCGCCCCGACGCCCTGGCCTAGGGTCCCGCAGGTTGCTCCAGCCGCCCCCGTGTGTCACGCGACGGTGGTGGCCGCGACCTATTGCGAAACACCGGTGCACGGTGGTCGGGGACGCGCCTTCCTCCGGCGAGACGGATTTTCGCCACCAGCTGCCTCCGCTCCGCTCTACTCGACGCTGCTCTTCGAGGGTGGAGAGATCGATAGCGAGGCCTCGTCGTTCCTGGTGCAAACTGCCGACTCCGTGCCGCGGCCAAAGGTGAGCCTCTCGTCCGCAGGACACGCGACCGCGCGCCGTCCACCCTTCGACCGGTGAACGAACCTTCACCTGTACCACGGGGGGGTAGAAAGCTCGCGCATGGGGGTGCATTGCCTCTGGCTCGCCGCGATTCGGGGATGCTCGTTGGCTGCGTCCACCTCGAGACCCGCGTGTACGTGCATGCACCGGCTCTCCTCGGTGTGCTGCTTGACGACAGTGGAGGGGGGTGCGGTGTTTCAAGGGGGAGGGGGGTGGTTAGCGAATATGCGGGGAGGGATTGAAATTGTTGGCGGTGTTTCGTGCAACGCGGATGACGGAATGTTGATGTTTTTCGGGAGAGGGAGCGGCGGAGAATGTGGGTCAGTGGTCGTTGGCGCTGGCGCCGTGCTTCCTACCCTTTCGCCCGTCGGGGGTGAAGGGCCGAGGGTTCGCGTGGGGCGGGTTTCTTGGAGATTTTGAATGGAAAGTGCGTGGTTCGGCCCGAGGTGGGATATTCTCGAGTAGGGAGTGTTTTTTAGTTGTTCGGCCGAGGGGATGAAACGCAGATAGGGAATTATAGGATACCTACGCGAAAGGGTTGGTGTTCTGACACTGTTTCCCGTGAGAATTTTAACCCGCGCTGGGAGAATTACGCTGACACGAATCGAGGTATGTCAGCAGCTCGCGTACTATCGGAGAAGGAAACCCTTTGGGGGTTGATTAATTCGAAATTATACTCGTGGAACGAAACCCTTCGCGCGGTACCAATTCCAAGTGTCGCTGAACTGGGGGAGGTTCGATTAAGTAAAAAATTAAGGGGAATATTCATATTCGGTAGTAATTCACTTGCGACCCGCAACGTTTTTAAATAGACGATCCACCAACGACGACCTTGACGCTAGAGCCAAGACACACGGGGAATTTCAAGATGGAGGTCGCGTTAACCTTTCGGCATGGCATTTAATCGATATCGAGCCGCGGTTTCAAAGTCGTGGCTGGTGTATTCCTGCCTGCAACGACTGCTTAAACTTTAAACACCGACGACAATTACGCCACCTGCACGGAATCTACGCGCAGCCACGTCCCATCATCGATTAATCGAGTTACGGTCGAACACAATTATGATCCCCGTGGAAATTGCCCGACCGTATGGAACGGTGGCTTGTAACAGGCCTGGCAACGTGCGTGCCACGCGGCGTAGTCACTTCGCTGCGGCGCGAGATCGTGTCGCATTTTTAACCCAGTTTCTCGGCAACGGGACGTAAACGACAATAATCGCGCGAACAAGCGATGAAAATAGCGTCGAAAGGAATACCGGTTTCCCTCTGCAATTGTGGCAATCAGAAAAGGACGCAACGTTATTGGTGGCCTGTTAATTGAACTCACTGTCAGCTGCACGCGTTGCAAACTAACATTCTATGTACGATAATATCGTTGGTGAGTCTATTCGATAAACAATAGACATGGAGTTTTAATTAATCGACTATTATGAATCATTCAATTTTCATTTATAATTTGAATTATTTCTATGGAAAGCCTGACGAGTGAAGTGAAGCTTGAAATAAACTTTCATCCCCCCAAAATGTCGCCGTTTGCATGAAATGTTTTCAGCCTGCGCGGAGGATCGCGCGTAAAAAGCAATTCTATTCGGCTTCGACGCAAGCTACTTTCATCGCGTGCTCGCGTGTCATTATCGTTAACGATATTATCGTTCTCGCCACTATCCCGTGAAACGGCGTATCCGGATGACGGTTCTAATAATAACGTGGAAACGCGACACGAGCCGCTTTTATCTACCCGGCGCACACGCGCGCGCTTCAAGTTCAGACTTTTCACGGACGGGAACGTTTCCGCGTGTGCGATCGACGCTTTGTCTCCGGCGCCCGACGACGTAATCCTGTTTCTTCGCGCGGCGAATGGAAATTGGGTCAAGCTTCTGGGCCAGGAGTTGCACCGTTAAATGGAAACGAAATTACTATGGAAGATTGATCGGATCTCCAGCGGACGATGGAAATCGGCCCCCCACTTTGGGTCGTCGATGGAAATCGGACCGAGCCGCGAAATCCAGCGATTAGAAAGCTAGAAGATCGCATACCTCGGGTCGTGTACGTGACGGCGGATCGGCAACAATAGCGAAAGTTTTAACGGCGGAAAAGACCCCGCGGCGAGGACGCTGTTCCACGCGAGTCCACGGTGTCGTTAATTTTATCGGTCCATCGCGATAACGCCAAACCCCGTCGTGACGACCCGCGGCTAGTAAAAGCCCGACAAATTTTTCGAAACGCTGCTTCCTCGTGCATCCACTATCCAGGCTCCGTATCGCTTCAATCGCGAGAGTGTTTCTTTTGAATACCTATGCGATTCCATTGCCCATTCCGAACCTATTCCCCCGAGAGTTATCGCTCAAACAGTTGTACATTGTATTTATTATTTATTTATTTCTTAACCCCAACATTCACATTTACATTTGCTTTTTCGATTTCATATATCTTTACATTAACCACTTCACCTTCCATGCTCCCCTATTTGCTTATTCTATCAGTCTTGTAAATTTATACTTATAAATAAACTAAAATAAAATATAAACTTATTCCACTCTTTACCCTACTTTGTCTAAAAGTTGTACATAGTCGAAGAATCGACGAAGAATCTCTTAATATTTGAATTAGTCCCGGAAGCCTGGAGGCATGGAAGATTTTAGCTAACGAGGAATGCGTTGATAAGATATCAAACATTAGCTCTATTAGAACGCTCGTAGTATTGAGAAACATTGAGTCTAGTATCGACTGAACTCCAAGTCGCTTACAACGAAAAATAATGCAGGCACCTACACTTTATTTCTCTACCTTTGCGATAATCATGAATTCTTCATTTCCCCGCGTTTCAGATATTTCAATGTCTCCACTGCTCCCTTCTCTGAGCCACTGAAAAATTTCTCCCCACAAATCTCAGAAGCGAGTAACCGATCGAATTCTAACCTACGCTGGAATGACGATCGAGCACGAGGCTCGTGATCCCCGCGCCCACGGGTCGCCTCGCTCGCGCTGGTACGATCGATCGAGATCGGGATCCTCGCTACCGTTCGTAATCGAGCAAATGATTGCATGTACGCGTCGATCCCGTGGCGGCGTACCGATCGTGCCCGATAATAAAGAGCCGCGCCGCGAAACTAAACGGAGCGAATCGGCGATAGGGGAAAGTGAAACGATCCCTCGTGACGTACGACTAATGATAAATCGGATCCTTAGCGACGTAAATTGTGACACCGCGGCTCGCCTAATGCCATCGATCTTTATTACCCACCTATACACCGATCGAAGCGAGCAAATTGTAAATCGCCCACGGTGATGTTTGTTTAGTTGCAATTAATGGACCGTGGCGGCGAGCGCGCGGTCATTAGCTTAATAGTATTCAGCGCGTTCAACGGGTGCACCTTCGGCTGCCGATTGATTAATGATCGCCGGAATTTTCGACGACATCTCGCGCCGATTTTATCTCGCATAACTAGATACAATAATTCCCTTTCTTTACCGTACCTTTTCCACCCGTGTCTCTTGCTCCTAGCGCCACTCGCCTCGAGATTATTGGACCGTTCCGCACGCATAAATGCAGTTACAGCGCACTTATGCTCTATTGTCAATTTCGCGGGCATGAAGCTTCTTCGACTAAATTACATGGCATTGATAATGGAGTTAAGGGTACGTGGGTAACTGGGGTCTGTGAGTAGATACAACAACAGGAAAGCGAATTAAATGGGATTAAAATAAGCTTCTCAAGAATTCGACTAGGAGGTCGCGCTCGGGGTTCGTGGCCTCGTCCATGCAACCCCTCCCCGGGCGCGTGAACAGCACACGGAGCGACACCATGAATTGGCAGGGTGGCGAGAGGGTTGAAATCGAGCGGAGCGGTGTGTGCACGCGAGAACATGCCGAGATCACGGCCGTGGAGTCGTAAAACACGTGCGAGAGAGGCCGACGTAGGTGGGGAACATATGGGGAAGCCTGGCTAAATATAGAGAGCGCTTTTATGGCGTACGCGGTCGTGCCACGGGACCCAGCCGATCCATGGACCCCGATGGCCTTTACAAGATCCAGACGAGCCTCTCATTAGGACCACGGCCAGCATTATCGGGCCGCATCGCCATGATTTCGCTGACCAAAAAGATGGGAAGCCCTCGCCTGGCTGCTCGTTGACGATGGGCGTATGCCGTTCCACGAGGATTTAACAGACGCAGCGTCCTCCAAAGTGTCCTTTGACGAAGCAACGCGAAAAGAGCGGAGACAGGATACTTTCCCCAAGATTCTCTACGCTCTACGACTTCTGTGCCCACCGGTTGGATTAAACGTAGCTAAATCTACCATAAGCGAAACAGAAGCTGGTCTTAATCTAATTGGAGCGTTGCCAGACGACCGTCACCGTCATCGACCGTCAAGGTTCACCGGCAGTCAATGAGAGCTGCCTTTGTCCACCGATGGATCACAATAAAGCTTCCGACCGTGAGGTACGATTCGCTTGACTGGCCGCTGCAACTCGAGGAAACAACGACCCACGAAGTGCACGAGCGGCGGGTTCAAGGACGACAATGGATATTGCATTCCCTCTGTCGCAAATCGTCCTTCGTTCTTGTAAGAGATCTTGTAAAAGAAGCAATTACTGGTGAAGTCTCATTGGTCTCGAGGACGCGAGAGTAAAGGCAGGTCGCGGGGCGACTCTGTGGTGGTCCGCCGGGTGCTTCCGAATCAATGTCTCGCGATTGGTTCGAGGGACTCTGAAGCTTGGATATCGTTATAGGCAAAGAATAGAGTAGACCGTTAGCTTCTTTCTTTACTATAACTCTACTGTCCCGTGTTCCTCGATTCTGGACCACTCTCTGTGAACCCATAGGTCAATTGCACATTGCACTCTCCGTGCACCAACGGGACAGGCTCCTCTAGAAAGCTGTCCCCAGCAGCAGCTCTCGTTAACAGCCATTTTTCAATCGCGATCCTCGTTAGTTAATATTCGTCCGGTTGGGGGGAGGTAGAAAAGTCCATCCGTGGACATTTTTTCCGCCCAAGTTTCCCACGGCTCCGTGGACACGGAGTGCGGGAAAGGAGCGGGCCCGAGCTGGCGACAGAGCAAGAGGAGAAAGAGAGGGAGATGGAGAGGAGAGATAAGCGACGCGGCTGCTTTCCAATTCGCAACGGATGATCGCGCGGGCAGAAGTGCGTGAGAGGTAACGTGGGCGGGTGGAACTTATTGCGGTGGGTGGGCCACGCAGGGAGCGTGGAACAGAGACCGCCAACGGAACCCGTTTCTCCTGTGCTAGCGCGAGGAACCAGCGGAGGGACGGGTTCCAGGGAAGCCGAGCAACGAGGACGAACGTCGAGGGATCGCCGCTGGAACGACGAGGACACGCGTCGAGGAAGCGGGGAAAACGAGCTGCTCGCCGGAGCGCCAGAAGAGGACGAGGCTAGTTGAGGCAGAAAAGGGCCAATATTCCCGCAAAAAGAAAAAACACGCGCGACGCGGGTTACGGAACGACAGAGGGGCCGACAGGGTTGGGGGACGGAGCTGTTCCAGGGAAACAGACGAGGACGGCGCGATGCCGCGTGGAGGAAGGTCGACAAGGACGGCGGCGGGAAGGGGGAACGATACGCGATGCTACGAGGAACGGCGACAGAGTAGAAAAAAACTGGGCACGCAGGCATGTTGGTGGAAGCCCGGTCTACTCGTCCGACGAGGATGAACGATCGAAGCGAGAGAGCGGAGCGGGCTGGCAGGTTGGAGCGAGGGGGATAGAAGAGCGAGTGAACGGTTGAATGAGAGACCAACTGACTGAACAGAGCAGGAAGAGGGTATTACTGGTGTGGAGGAGAGGAGGATGGATTATCGTGCGAGTACTGTGCCAGACGAGGAGGAAAACGACTGATGATACCACTGAATCTGCTCGAGCGCGACGAGGATAGAGCGCGTGTTATCGTAAGTTGGCTGGACAGAGACACGAAGAGTTCTATGCGCGGCGTGTACGAGACGAGGACAGAGAGGCAGCGAGTTGACGATGAAGAGCAGGACACTGTGAATTCTCTTGCTCGCGGTGCACAGAGGATGGAGTATATTTGATGGAGTGCTCGAGGTGGAAGGAGATGGCTGCTTGCTTGTCGGGGTGCATATTGGCCCCAGCTCGCAGCAGGCAGAGAGAGACAAAAGGTACACCGAGAAAGAGGAGGCACGTATGCGTGGCTACTTGTTGGAGAGTGCTCCGAATGGGATAACAGAGGAATATGGTAAAATTAGTCCCTAAAGAGAATTTACGATGGACAGTAAATGCATGCTGGACGAACGATATTAAACTGCACCCCGCGCGGGATTATTGAATAAATTTGTCTTGCTTTCGAGGCCGGTGCTAGCTTCCCGGACGTGTGTCTTGAATAAATCTCGTATCACTGACAGAGATATATATTTACACTCTATTTCCTTTCGTGTTAGGCCGAAATATTCCAAGGAGGACACAGTATTTTGACGAATTATAAATGCGATCCCAGATAGTCGCACGAATCTCAACACTTTCCAGCAGCAATACCTCGACAAACTTGCGCGCTGCCCAAACACGTGCTATAATTACGCACAATTCACTCTGCAATCATCGGCGCGCGTGCAAACACAGGCTACGCGCCTCGCTGTCACAACTTGCAGCGCATTCGACGATTGTTTACAGATTCCATATAAATTACGCCGCACTTATGCAATTGCAGCCGCCCCGAGACGCTGACGGAGCAGCGAGAATAGGTATCCACTAATTTATACAAATGAAATTAGGTATCCTCGAGGTAATTGCACCGGTGCATCGCAATTACGAAAATTAGCCCTGTAATTTTCGCGTATAAAATGCAAGAGGCGTGGATACGCAAATTGCCACGGGGTAATGGCGACGCCGGCAGCCGCCCAAAGAAACCTGAACAATTTCGTCGGCCTTAATGGGAACTTCGTTAAACCGCGCCACGCTCACTGGTATCCTAATTAACGATTGTTTCCTCTCGCGTTTGTTTCCGTGCAACTGTAATCACTCGCGAGTGCCCCGTTGAGTAGTAAGGAACTCCCGTGTATCGGAGTATTTGATTTCGAGGTACCAGCGAGCTAAGTAGTATGGAAATTCCAAGTTTATTTTGAAGTCGACAGTGGAGCTTAATTTAACGATCGCATTAAGTTTCCAGCATGTATCTGAAAATTCAAAAGAATTCTATTGCCCCTATGTCACATTTTTTTCTACACACGGACTTAAGAGAGCTTGATCAGTTTCATGGAACAAACGGCACTCCCTAATTTTGAATAGAGCAATCTCGCTAACTGGTTCGAAAAACGTTCATCCCATGGTTCCAGGGGCTGGCCGCAAGTTTCCGGGTAAAAAGTTCGTTAACGCGAGGGGAAAAAAGCTGCGTTCATGCGCCGGGGACCAGTTGTGCAAACATCGTTAAAAATTGCGTCCTCGACTTGCAAAAAGACCGATGGTTGGCAGGGAAAAAGTGGAGCACGGTGTTCGTCGGCATTTCGGTGGTAAAAAGGAACTGGTCTTGCGTTTCCTCCAAGTTAATGAATGATCGACCGATCGAAGGTCCGTTCCACGGTTGCTGATAGCTCTGAGTGTGCATTATTTTCTGAGACCAGTTTTTTCTCGATCAGATTTCTTGAACTTCGCCACACAAATTCCCCCAATGAAATTACAAGCTTACAAGCTTACTCCCTTGCTCTCTTTGTTGTCACAGATCTGATGTGACGCCGCTGTGCAGGGTGGTGGGCTGTATAAAGGGGCGAAATGAAGGGTGGAAGCAATGACGTCCCTGGCATGGTCACCGTTCCCGCCTCCGCGTCCCTCAGCGTAAGTATGCGCACTAAAAATGCACGTTTTATCTGTTAAAACATCTCCCGTGCCACAGAAATTTCCCTGCCGCGTGCTAATTCCACTGTTTAACAAGTTTGGATTTGAAAAAGATTGCGGTGAACGACGAAAATCCTGAGATTAGTACAAAGAAATCTTTCGTTATATACTAATTTAAACCACCACTGAATTAAAACATGGGATTAATTTAAACGCTCGCGCGAAGAACAATGGTTTCTCGAAGATAATTCTAATACTTGGTAACGCGGAACATAGAATTGTAATGAATTTAACAGAGATTTGGAACTCGTGCAAGGAACACGGCACTTCGAGAGTTAATTCAACGGCTTGCGAATTTAAAGCGCACGATTATGATAAATTCCAGAGAGAAAATGGTCCACTGTATGACAATCTTACCAGTTAAATAATATAGCAACGAACAGCAGGATTTAAATTCCCACAAATATTTTCCAGCCTGCAGGGATTTTGAAATCCTCCCGAAATTTTCAGGAGAAGACTTGGATCCGCGTCAAATTGGATACGCGACGTATCGAGGATCCACTTTGACGTACGTTTGACATGTAATACCCTCCGCTCTGGGAATGTCGCGAAAGTTGCAGTTTTAAAATTCCCGTGCAGTTGTTGGGAAATCCCCGCGGGTTTTGTAAGTGGAGAACGTAAAAGCTTCGCGAGGCCGGGGATTATCGGGGAAATTGCACCCCGTCCGTGTCGTTCCGTGTTTTACGCGCGTTGGAAAGTTACGAGAGTATTAATAAAGAGATTTATCGGGCTTTGTGATGTAAAGCCTGCACAATTATTTTTTAGGGCGGTTGCCTGTGTCGCCTTAAACTTTCGGGATTAGAAAACTCGATAGACCTGTCTCGTTATAAACAATTCACTTCTTATCAGATTCGAAACTAACAATTCCCTTTCTTCCCTTTTCTTCGACCTTTATGTTTCAATCAAAGTATACATAATCATATGCTCGGCAAAAAATAGTGTCGGGCAGTGTATCAAGGAAACTCTGACAAAGAAATCCCCGCGAATTTCTGCGACAATCCACCGCAAACCACAAGCGTCCAGGGACCGGCAGAAAATTCCTCTTCAAACTTTTTGCCCGTCAGAAGAATGGTCCCCCGCTATTTTAGCACCGCGTGATCGACGATGACCGCGCGACGACTCCCAGGGGGGATTTTTCCAAGTGTCGACGCGTTTCGAGGGGGGTTGGGGGGGGGGGTTGATTTCGCAAGCCAATTACCAGAGGCGAGTTTATCGTGGTGGAGAACCGGGCCGTCGTTGAGCAACGCGTTCGGAGAGAGAACCGGTGCTGCAAGTATTCCACGAGTCGACAGTCGTACGTAGGTCGCGGCACTTTACCATCGATCGTTTCGATCGGGCCCTCGATCGATTCGATGGAGGATCTACCGTGGGGCTGCCTCCGCGCGCGATACCAACGGGGGGAATTTATCTGGCCAGAACGATCGACAGGACGATCTTTCTCGTCCTCTGCTTCCCGCTCCGCTCGCGAGCATCTTCTCCCCGCGCGTGTCTCATTGGAGCCGAGCTTTGAATATTCCTTGTTAGCAACTCCGCGAACAGGTGCGCTGGTGTGTGTACGAAAGGATTTCGCCAGCCACCTAAGGAGGAATAAGATCGATGCTATCTTTCTGATTAATCTTCAGCGCAAGATATCTTTAACTTCCTAAGGGGGATTAATCTTCAATTTTCCGGGGGATTTCCTTGTATATATTTTACAATTTAAGGGCTACCCTTTACTGTGATTTCTAATTTCTCAGTTGAAATTACTTGTGGTGGAATTTGGCGGCTCATAGAAATGATTCTAAATGATTCGTTCCTTGGAATTTGGGAAGTCTACTTATCTCCGCATGTTCTCTAATCTAAACGACTATCTTCGCGAGATCAGGTCCAGGGAGGGCGAGAAGGGGAGTGACGAATCGCGAAGGAAGATAATTGGAAAATTTGCTGGAATGGACGACGGAAGGGGGAATTGGAGGAAAGAGCGAGGAAAGGTGCGTGTGTTTGCCCTCCATTTCGCTTTCCCCTTGCAGACCGCCCCGTGTTAGCCCGTGTCGAGGCCAGGGGTAGTCCCACCCCTAACCCCCGACGAACGACACTCGTACCCCACGAATTTATCAGACGCGCCGCCGATAGAAGCCAAGTACCAATTAGCTACGTCGTGTATAGCGACGGATTAGCGTCCACAAGGGAAAAGCGAGGCAGAGGACTGCAGCGATTCCAGGCAGCGGAAGCGTCGCTTTAATTAAACTATTGCGCCCCCGGCGAGCCTCCGGTGTGATTGATCCGGCTGGTGACGCTCCGTCGAAACGAGCAGTTCATTATTTTTCGTTAATTGTTCCTGTTTCGATTGAATTCCTTATTTACGCACAGGGGTAAACGATATTCTCGGGCGTATCGGCGAACTTTCAAACTCCGATGGGTAAAAATGAAATCTTGTTGAAACGTGGAGAGATTAACGAAGGGAGGGATATCCAAAATCGGATTTTCTGTTTTAAACTTTGAGGATTTCACGTCGCTCCGAACGTATCTTCTATTTATTAGTCATTCCACGCATCCTCTACGTGTTAGTCACTTTACTATCGCGTTTGCGAGCAATTTATCAGATTATCAATTACCAATTACAACCTCGTGATGGCAGGTAACGATGGAGGTTAGTTAGAAATTGCACGCCTAGCAAATTGCGATCGTGAAACAGGACGGGGGTATTGGCGAGAGCTGCGGTATACTAAATAGGTACGGCGAATTCGACGGTATTCGCATCGAGCAGGTATCTGGGACAGTTTCGTTTTCAACTGCGTCGCGGGAATTGAATTTTCCAAGACTATTTCGTCGATAGGTGGTGTTTGCCGAGCTTCGTCGAACGGAAACTGCGTTATATACGCGATGTGCCTTCGTGAAATCGTTGCTGCGAACGTGGCAGCTGAATCATCGATGGAATTTGTCCTTGTTCCATTGTTTTTTATGGAGGTGGGAAAATGGGGCGTGCTTTTTGTGACGTGATAGTGGTGTCAAATGAATGAGCCGAGGTCGAGCCAAGCTCTTCGATTTTTCAGTTAATCGCTGTTATTAAGCGTCGGTTAACTAATTACTTCTTTCTTATTAATGATAATCAGATGTAAGGTGTTCTTAGCTCGTCATATCTCCACTTGAGAAGTTGGAAGAACTTGTAAATTTGGCTTGCACGGTAATATCAGCCACGTGGATTGCATCGCGTTTCAATGGCGATTAGAGAAATTTTTAAATAATATTTCTATTCTAATTGATGATTAAGTAATGTAAATTGTACCTGCGTGTCCTAAGTCTATTTCGTAATAATTATGATCGAGTTTTTGAATTAGAAATACACGAAAACTGTTTTGTAATAGGAGCAGACTTAAGAACATAATTTCTATCCATAATTTCTATTCGTAGTTTCTGCATGTCTAGATCCGGAGGTTTTGTAACGAGTGTCATTGATCTCGATCTAAGAAAATTCTATTTCCCTAATTATTTCAAATAACTCCTTAATCAATATCGCGAATAATGCTAAGATACAAGGAATGGCCTATATCATTCGTAATTTCTCAAAGTCTTCGACTCTTTTCAATCAAGGATATACGAATGTCCACTCACAGATAACGGCAGAGGTTCACAGGTGAAGTTCCGCTGGTCTTTGCCTCGCAAGGTCACAGCTGCAGGCGTTTTATGAGTCCACAGGCACACGGAAAACTTTCAGCAGACGTTGAAGGCACTGACCGAAGCGGGCACTGCAGAAATTACAAACACAAAACTTGGCGCTAACACTTTAGAACGATCGGAAGGCGTTAGATGTACGCGTCATAACTAAACCAGCAAAGATACAAAGCGTATAGGTCAGTGGTGGCGAATCTATGACCCGCGGGTCAGACACTGAGCCACGAAGGCTTTTTAAATTACCCACGCGTTGATTTTTATAAACCTTTTGCTATATCATAAAAGAGGGAACAGACGATGGAAAATATTAAAAAATTAAAATATAACAAATTTTCTGTTAACAAACTTTCGGTGTTTCCAAAATTATTGATACCTTTTTACCACTCTACCCTCCCCTTTCCAAGTGACGCCACTGACTTAGTCACCCCCGGGCTAGTAATTACAAAAAATAATGAATAAAATTTGATCCACCTCTCTAAAAGGTTCGCCATCACTGTTATAGGTAGGTATTACGTTTCAGGCTGAAACGTGAACTCAGAAAGAATTCCGAATTTCTCGTAAAAAAGAAAAAAAAAACAATAACTCGAGGGTGCAAAGGTCGCAGCAAAGCAAATTGCAACTTACTGTGTACATAAAAGGTGACGATAAGCGACGACTGTTACTATTACAATATTAAAAGAAACAAACAAGATAAAACACTTCGCAATTACTAAAAAAAAAAACTACTTATTTGTTAGACGAATATAATTTAGCACATGGCGATGTTATCGCGACGAAAGACCGAGCACAACTGCCAGTATTTTATATCGTTTCGTAGGTCACGGTCGCTTCGAGAAGCCATACCCGCAAATACCTGCTCTACACCGATTTTCCATCGAGGCCTGAATAATAACGGCTCTCACTACGGGGCTCGGTTTAACCGCGTAAGCCGGTAGCAGCAACAACAACAGACAGGGGGTACTGGTCTCTTATCTCTGCGTAATCAAGTGGAAGCATGCTGAAATATCGCCCCTTAAAATATATTCCCTCCAATAAACGAGATCAATGAAAACATAAAAACACCGATGACCAACCACTAAAGTGTGCCCGTTAATGACGCCCTTAGGGTAATTCAGAGTGGTTGCAAGTTCGAAAGGCTCCCCTCGTCTATTTAACGGGCTGAACCCTAAGCGATATTACTTGTTCGTCGTCGAACGGACCGAGCCCCGAGCCATCATCCTCCGTTCGCCAAGGCCTCAGATCGCTCGCGATCTCGTGGCACGATTATTGCACGCGTTTGATGAGCATTCGCCGTTCATCAGAGAATTAGAGTCGCGTCGGGAGCATGTCGTAGACCGTCGGGAAAGGCCTTGCTAATTGGCTTTAAGTGCCGCAAGGCCGCGGCGTTACGGCAGTACCGATGGAGATGTATCTGGCCGATCGAAGGACAGTTATTTCAGCGTTTGCGAGCTGGACGAGAGTAGCGTGCTTCTGCGAACTGGTTTTCTCGGTAGCTTTGATAATACGACAGCCCGGGCCCTCGTTTTGCCGAGAATTATCGCGGACGGGTATATACCTCGGAAGCGTCTCCTCTGTATACAGGATCCACCCTACCCGATGGCCCAGCCACGTCCTTGGTATTATAATAAAATATTGACTGGACGGGACGTGCGTGGGGAGTTTGTGCCGCGATCGAGAACCGATTCTTCGGCGGGTGTTACTCCTGCTTTCGATGCGATTCTGGTTGTATCGGTTATAATGGATATAAGAATGGCGTGGAATCTGTATCGAAGGGTCTGAAAAGTAGCGTTAGAATAGCTTCTGCACCATCCCCTATTAGTGACTTATTAATGCTGGCGAATTAACGATAAGATCGAATTTTAAGTACCTAGGTACATAGATCCACTGGATCACCGACGAAATAGTAACGGGAACGGTAATGTGAACCTAAGTGGGTGATTTGCCTAAGTGAGTAAAGTGATAGGAGTGCGTGCTACTTACTTCTACAAGTAGAATAAGCTTCCAGAGCTTGTCTCTCAATTTTATAGACATTCTGTATTTTCAAAGAGGACTGGAGATTCGAAGCAAGGTCCTGACATGGGGGATGTTCATTAAAAATACCTCCACTGCGCTCCATTTTAATTATGGACGATCCCCTCCATTTGCATCGACTAATTTAAGTTTCGTGTAACATCGCAAGACCGTCGCTTGGGTCCGATGGCCGATCGAAATTTTAAGTAACGCTGGCGAGGTGATTACGGAGTCTGATAGCGGAATAATAATTAATGTCCCATCGAGAACGACGCTTTACGATTGCACGCCGATCTTGATAGGACGCTGCACGTATCTTTGCTGCGAGTATCGCGATGCGACGAGGATACGCTTATTAGACGAGAACTTTCCAAGACGAGGCGATAGAGCTGTCTGATGATCGAGACTTCAACGGGTCTTTAAGCGCTAAGTTAGCGTGGAAGTTTGACACGTGCCCTGGCCAGAGGCGTTCTGCGCTCCGCCGTAATCGATCTTTTCAATTTAGAAACTAACTATTTAGCTTCAGCGAAACAATTCTTCGTCCGCAGATCATGACTGGCGACGACAGCATGAGCGACGACGTCTTCGAGGTCGACGACTACGCCTCTGCCCACGCAATGTCCGCTGGTCTGACGCCGGGAACCGCGGAGCAGCCATTGACCACAACCCCGTCCCCGACCGGATATCGAGATTACAAGCCACCGGCGGAAGTGTTCACCGAAAATTACGGCTACTCCTCTGCCACGTCCAAGGACTACGGCACCGTCAGGAGCTGCCTGAAGAGGGCCAACGTGGAAGACGCCGGTTTCACGCACAAGGTTAGTCGTTACTCTCGAGATCGAATAGCGCGAGGCTTCCTCGCGCGGGGGAGAATGCGTGTTTGAGGATGGGACCCAACGAAACGCGATTCGTTCGCAACGCGCGGTGACGTTGTGCTCGGGTAGAATGCCTTCGCAGAAAGTGGATTCATCTGACGGGGTTTGCGATTCCCGCGACGTGCCTGGGGACTCGATGCTGTCGGCTGTCGGGTCCAGATTCTATATCTGTTCTCGGTACGGAGCACCGAATGCCTAGTGACGCTGCGGGGCGGATGCAATTACGTGACAGTAGACCCTGATCGATATAAGAATATCCCTCGGCTCTCTGACAGAGCTACCTCGTTGAGAGACATCCAGAAAGCTGACGGTTGCGTTCCGACGTGCACCTGTTACCTAATCTACCACCACAAATAGGTACACCCTGTACTACCCTTCGCCGCGATAGAAGGGCCCCGCCTCATCAACAGGATTCACGTCCATCCCTATCCAACCACGCCTGAACCACTCTCCATCCAAGATTCCCGATAATCAACATCCGTCCGATTCCAAAGTCTCCGCGAGCCGGCCATCCTCCTCGACTGGCGGCGCATCCCACGAGCAGATTTCACGAGATATCCCGAGCATTCCCGGCATGCATCCGTCCCGGTGAAAATACACGGCGCAAGAACGTCGTTTGATATTCATTACCGGTTCATTTGCATGATGAATGGGACACAGTGTTCCACGGATGTGTAGGACCGGCAAGGTCAGTCATGCCTTCGTGCCAAGGTCAGCCTGCCCCGTGGCAAGCCAGCGGAATAATGATCGGGAATGTCGAGGTCCATACTATGCCCGTGTGGTACGGCCCCCAAGACGATTCCCTACGTCCTTCCTTCGGCTTCTTCCTTTTCTTACCGGGCCCCGAGTCTCCCCTCTTCCTCTTCCACTCGTCGATTCATCTCGCTCCTCCACGCTCACCGGGCCCTACCGGGCTCTCTTCCTTTTTCTTCTGCCTCTTCTTACCGATCTACCCTCTCCCCTCCCACTTCCAGCCTCGTACCTTCCACCGTGTTTTTCCTCTTTTCACGCTTACGCTCTTCCCTTATTTTCCTGCGCCCTATCTTCTTTCTTCTATCCGTTATTTTTCCTCGGTTCCTATCGCCGTCCTCTTGCCCACTCTTTTCTGTCCATTCGCTGGCTTTTATCTCTTTGTGCTTTCAAGGAGGTACGTGGCTTAGTCCTACATTTGTAGTTTAGTAAGATTTTCCTTTCCTCCCGTGCCCTTTCCTGGCTCCCCAGGTATATCGGCAGATTCCTCCTTCATTTTCTTGTTGGACATTGTTGGCCCTCTGTTCCATCCTTTGGCGTGTTCTACGTTTTAATGGGAGCCTTCGGCGCTCGCGGTCTACCTGCTACGCTTCGTTTTTCGTCCCCGATTGGCAGAGACGGGGATTTCACGATCTACCGGAAGCGATCCCCCCCGATTTGCCATTCGAACCACAACACCTCTGCCGTTTTACGATCGAAGCGAATCGGTTGCCCGCCGTCTCTGCCTTCGCCGAGGATCCCGTCTTAACGCGATATCGGTCTCGCGGTCGGATTGTTCTTGGAGGATCGTTAGTCAGGGTTCACTCCACGGCTGATACTTGCACGCTTTCGCGTCGAACTGGTTTCAAGTATCGAACGAAACCCTGGCGTTTATCGCGGCTCAATCGACGGGGGCCCCCTCGATCCTCCTATCGGTGGAAGATTTAATCTGCGAGTTTTGAACGGCGCGCCTCGCTGCTGATTGAATCTCAACACTTTTCTGAATTTCCCTGGCCATTATTGTCCAAGTACAGCCATCCGCGAGCGAAGAATAGAAAATCGCTCTTCGATTAATCGAACAAGGATAGTGTCGCCAGGCTGCGGCACTTTTCTCAGAAATCCATTCTCGCTTAATCGCCGTTATGGAGATCAAAATTGGACGAAGTTGGATAGAAGCTTTGAAGATGCAGTTGTACACCAGAGCCGATAAAAAATAATGTCAGGCTTCGAAAGATAATGTAGCTTAAGACGAAGCTACAATTACCATCACTTTCGAATAAAGACTTCGCCCCCTCAGTTAACGAAGTAAACCAGAACACGCAGCTGTGCCCCCGAAGACAACGAGTTCCCCGATGACCAATCAAAACTTTAACTTCGAGCCCTTCGACTTCGCGAGCCGCCCGGAGAAAAAGCGCTGATTTAAACGGCGGTTCTACGAGCGGCAGGTGGATCGAAAAAGCCTGAAATCAAGGGTGAGGAAAGGGTATCGCGTGGAAGCGCGGGTTTTCTTTCGGGGCCGGGGCCAGTCGCTTGCACGCGCCTCCCTTCTTTGCCGAAAGATTTGCAACAGTGCAGCCGGTCGCAGCACCAACCTCTTCAATTATCCCTTATAGGAGAGTGAGTACTCCGGGCTGGAAGAAAACGCGAGGCAAGAACCGGCTTGGGGGCCCGTGGACCCCCTACCGGTTTTACTTCGCCCTGCCGATCGGTGGAGCAGTCCAGTCCTTCCCTCGAATCGGCTTAAGGATCCCCTCGTTAATTGCCGTGACATTCTGAAAATGTTTCACGGATCCTGCCCCTCCAACAGCGTCTCAAATGCCCCCTGTAACCCCCAAGAGAAAAGGAATTTTCTGGGTAATGTTCGACGATATAAATCTGACATTAAAAGTCACCGTTTTATATTCCCTAAGCTTCTTTGATCTTTTCCAGTGAAATTCAGCACCCACTTCTGCGACATTCGATATTTATTCGTTGCAATGTCTTTCCCCCGACTATTCTCCCCATTAATTTCGATTCAAATGAGACTACTTTCTCCGCGATACAACTATTTCCTATCGAACATAAATTCTGGCACCGAGAATGAACTCTGAGAAGGAAGCGAGTCTTCGAATCAGAAACACTTCCTGACCGATGTCCTCGCGAAATGAGATCTATTGAAAATTCGCGGCTCTCAACGGTCACCTCTTAATTACCACAAGAACGCTGCGTTCTCTTAAGAAACTCGACGTTCCAGCATTCTTGCGCGTGTTCCAAATGCGCCGCCCGGCGTATCGAGCTCAGATACATCATCCTCGTCGGTCGTGTTACGACAGAATATATTATTCAGAGTGCGCGCGGTACACTGGGTCCAGATCAATGGGCTCGCTTCACGGTATTAGGGATCCAGCCATGGAATTCTCTGTTGCAGCGGTGCAAGCTGCGTAGGCGGATTAAGGGCACAATTGACTATAGCACAATGCGTGACCCGGATGGGGCTTTCATTGGGATATGATTAAGCTGTTCCTCCATACAAGACGCGTGCCAACGTCAAACAGAATGATTTCGCGCGGAACCTTGCGTTCCGAGGGTATCCTTCCTCGTATCACTTCTCATTACTTCGACATTCCTCTTCACAGAATGATCGGAGAATTGTCTGCACTGATCGTGACGTAACTATGACATTTTATACTTTATTCGCCCTTTCGATCGTGTATGTATTGTTAAAAGCGATCGGTGCGTAAAATTTCGAGTTGAGGTCCATTAAAGTCAGCCGGTAGCGTAATCGCGGTGAAATAACGAGACGGTACGCGGTAGCTGCCGCTTCGTTACTTGTCCACGGTATGGTGAAACGAAGCAGGGGCAGCGAGGTGCACGGATC
Source organism: Andrena marginata (assembly GCA_963932335.1). Classification (NCBI taxonomy): domain Eukaryota; kingdom Metazoa; phylum Arthropoda; class Insecta; order Hymenoptera; family Andrenidae; genus Andrena; species Andrena marginata. The sequence continues at coordinate 4,683,466 of OZ010660.1, forward strand.
GAGTGCATTTTTCCAGGTGCGCCGGTCTGGAAGCCGACTAGAGACCGCGCTGACCTTAAGCGGCCGTGCATTTGGCGGGCTCGCGCAGTCGCATACAAATTGAGTTAGCGACCTCGTGGTAATGGGGGAAGACGAGAACGCGGCCGAACGAGCCCGTGGAAGCACGAAAGGCTTCCCGCGAGAGGAGAGGAGCGGATCGAGATCGAACGCGAGAAATCTCGAGAACTACATGCCTGCGTACCTGCATCTCGCTGGGACGCAAACGCCTTCGACATCCTTCCACCATTGAGTCGACCGCTATCTCAATGCCATCGTGTTTTCGTTGCCAATAAAAGGAGAAAAGCTGTCGATAGTCGATAAGCTCGCCTGTCCGAGGGATATGAAATTCTATACTCCTAGAAGCTATGATTTCTTTGCAACCGGGGCGAAGAAGATCGGATACTGAACCTAGAGGAATACGCGTAGATTCGAATTATTCCCCTGTCGCTGAAAACCGTCCAGTTTGACCGGAGCTGCGCTCGTCCGAAGCCCGCACTGGAAAAAGCACATCTATCACCGAGGAGCCTAATGATTGCCCATCCCTCACCTTCCGTCCCTTTAAATCCGGGGCCATTTGTACGATTCTCGAGTCACCGCTTAATTTAATCGTCAATTTGTTACGCTCACTGGTGTAAGCCCCCGTCAGGTACAGGGTGATTCATACGCGCATTCATATCGCAAGGTAAAGAGCCAACACTTCGAGCAGCTCCTTTAATCTTCCACCGCTCGGGAACTACAATAAGCGCGACATTTTCCCCTTCGATTTACCTCCCCCTCCCCCGACGTATCGACCGATGAATTTATGATTGGATTCGGTGGACAAGGAGCGTCCAGACCTGATTGGAAATAACGGTCCTAAAAATGGCAACGTCCACGGGTCAGGGCGCCGGTTTTTGCAGCTGCATTTCACTTGGCGTTGCACGATCCAAAGAGGTTCAGCCTCTCCTTTTATCGTGAATCGGTACAACCGACTTGCTCGGCCGAATGGAGGATTCAAGCCGCGTTTTTCGCGTGCGCGACCGATTGGTATTCCGCGCGACGGCTCCCCGAACTGGGAATTGTAAATTGATAAACGCTCGGCTGCGCCGCACGATAAAGAAGCGGGGACGAAAAGAGGGAAGGAAGGAGGCTGCGCCCTGCCTATCTGTCATAAGGCGCGCATGTTTTTTTCCACGAAAAATACTGTGCCAGCCACGATTCCCGTTGGATCGAGGCCTACATCGTACGTACCCGCGTATCCTCGAGGCTACATCGCGGGGGGGTTGAGAATCTACGAGCGTGTTTGGCTCCTCCGCGAGTCTGAGAAGCAGTAACAATGCGGCACGAGTTCCATTCGCAGAGCTCGGGGAATCAGGAAGCTCGCCGATTTTGTCGCGAATCTGAGAAACGACGGGGAATCCATTTTCCACTCTAGGTAGTAAAAGTCTACGAGCGGCTGCGAGAACTCGCCGGGGTGGTCTCCGAGCGAGATCGAACGTCCTCGGAATACATTAGTGAAAAACTCAATTACGAGCCACCAATAAGATATTCCCTCGACTCCCTTTTTGCACCCCCGCGATAGTCGGGCGAAATTATTAATCGGCCGCGGCGTTTCTTCGGCCATTACCGGGGCGAACTAAGCTTCGAATTCGACCCGCTCGGAATTGCAAATCCGCCCGGCGGCTCTTTATGTATTATGGATCCGCTGGACCGCTCGATTCGCGAATGAAATTTAATTAATTCCATCGCTATCGGGCAAAAATCGTTAGTGCGGTGGATCGCGAATAGGGCCGACCGCTTCTGCCAGGAATACGCGATTTCTCTGAAACCTTCTAGCCAAATCTACGGCGCATCGATCTCCGACAAATTACACCATTAATTCCACGAGCTCTCCTTCGATTCTCTTCAACTGAAATAAATTCCCTATGCGCCAGATTAAATGCCACCGAGCGGAGCCTATCAGGGGACTCGAATCATCTGTCGTCAATGATGGAACGGTGAAATTCCACCGTCCCCCGATTTTCGAAATTCAACAGCACGCTCGAAATCGCAGCCCCTGTGATCAAGCGGCGATCTCCCGCAATTAGAATCAATTAACCAGCTGTATTTAGCGTTGCGCGAGCGTTTTTCTACAGAATCTCGTTATCCTCATTCGCGTTTATCGGTCGGTGGTCTCCAGTATCGTTCCCAGTGTTCCTCGCCGTCCCTCTTCCTCTCTCCTTCGCCGCTCTCCTCTCGTTCTCTCGCCCGAAACCGATTAGCATACGAATGCACACGACCTTGCCGCGCCATTGGGCGTCGCGAGGCAAGGAGAGTCGTACTGCACGCGCCGCCACGGGCGCATCTAAGCGTCGTTGCACACGGAGGTGCGTCGATGCAACCGGCGAGAAACATTATCCGAGTGGCTGCGATTTTTCTCACCGTGAAACACGTTGTCGGCTGGCCGCAACCTTCCAGCAACGTTCGCGCCTCTCTTATCCACGCGGCGTCTCAGTTTTTCAGGGATGAAACAGCCCCTTGACGATCGGAGATTCTAACACACGCCGCCCGAGCACGAAATTCTAAGGCTAGAAATTCTGAGTTCTTAGGCGCACCCATGGATCCACAGGATCAGTTATCGCTTGATACGGATTACTCGTCTCGCTCGGAGTAATAATTAATAATACGCTGTGCTTTTAAACGGGTATCTAGCGAAACCTGGTGCCATTCAAAGTGGCAATCACAGGGGTTTGAATTTTTCTTGCCGTCGCGAGACGCGAGTATTGAGAGTCACTGAACCCGAGGCGCAACCACCCCGCGGACGTGTTTCCCTCTTCTTGTTGCACATGTTCCGAATTCGATGCATAGGCAGGTATACGCGCCAGCGATGTATCGTCTCGTAAAGGCGCGTGTAACGCGATATCTCGTGCGTTTTCGAGCGCGCGTGCACGCACATGGCCGCCGCGCACAATGCAAATTATAATGCAGCCCGTATAAGTGCACGTCCGGCATTGTCACGTCGAAGCTCGTGTATACGCGCTCCTCGGCCACGGTTCCCGAACCGTGGTCGTAAATTTTACGACGACGTCCTCCACTTCACGTCCCATACGTCGATGCGCCTACTCTCCAGCAGCGGCTCTAGTACGGTTCATCCTTACTCCGCGTTCTTTCTCTTTTAATTTGGGCCTTTGATCGCGTGCACTCTTCTCCGCGAAGGGTTCGCTGGATTTTCTTTGAACTGCTGAGTGTTTTGTGACGAGTTCCGTTGATTTCTCTCAGTTCCCAGCGATTCTACACAACTTCGATTGCTTCTTTACGTTGCGATTCAGAGATCTAGTGGTTCCATGCGTTCTGCAACGATCCCTTTCGGTTTCCTCTCGATTTCAAGTGTCCCTTCTTACTCTGTTCGATATTCTGTGGTAGTTACCTCCGTTTGAAATGTTTCTCTTAAAACAATCGTCTATTTTGTACAGTGAAACCTGCGTGCCTTGTATCATTAGACGTTCCGCGACGGTTACCCTTCGCATTCCCAATTTAACGCCCGGTATCCTAGATCCACGTGGATTCTTTACGACCATTTCCCCCTGTCACTCGAGCAGCGCCGAGGGCTCAGCGGGAATTTATATTTACACGAAAACGGTGGACGGTTTTTGCGAATCTCGTTTGTTCATCTTTACGGGCGCCGCTCCACGGTACACCGATTTTATGATCGTACTGTTATAGCGCGGACGATTATACTCAGCCTCCACATCCGTTGCCGTTGCACGCTTGACGCCATGAAACGGCGACGAGGAACAGTGGCGCGTTCATCGCGAACGCGTCTCGCGATCGTTCAACGATCTCCCTCCGCGGAGAACGTTCCTCGCAATGGTCCCGCGGCCTTCAGCGATGTCAATCACGACGGAGTAGTTAAAGTACACTCCGGAAACTGCGTTGAGACTGATAATTGAATTAGCTCTTCATCTCTCCCGGCCGGCAATATCTTTCTTCCCGATGACGGGCGACTCGAACTTGGAATATATGTATAAGGAGCCGACGTTACCGGGCCCCTGTTAAATTCATGGCCCGCGAAATCGCATAAATATGCTGCTGCTTCTTCGGCGCGGATGAAATCCGCACGCACGAAAGCTGGCCGCACTTTCACCGCGGCTTTAAATCAAGCCGCGTGTTACGCTCGCGTTAATTTGCATGAAAGGCCGAAAGGAGACGTGCACTTTCGTCTGATTTATGGTCGCCGCTCGATATCGGTATTCGATTGACCGCCGACGATCGCCAACAGTTAACTAACTGCGACGCAAGATCGATTGGCTGAGAAGTATGAGGAGACGGTGGGCTGTCGTTGTGATCGAGGCAGCCGAAGCTAAAAGTACCAAGTGCCCAGGACCAGGGAGGAAACAGAGGAAGGGAGGAGAGGACGAGGAAAGAAGAGCAAAAGGGGCGTCGAGTGTTCGTCGCCCTTTCGCGCGGATCCGGCGCTCGCAATGTAATTTCGTGGCGTCGCGCGGAGCAGAGGATCGTGCCGCGAGGGTGAAACCCGCGGGAACAAAGGTGCTCCCAGGAAGAGGGAAGCAGAGCGAGGGAGAAAGGGAGAGGGAGAGAGAGAGAGAGAGAGAGAGAGAGAGAGAGAGAGAGAGAGAGAGAGAGAAAGGGAGGTCGAGCGAGAGGAGCGACGGACAGAGATCGAGGTAGAAGGAGAGGAAGAGAAGGGAGGGCAGTGAATTAAGTTTCTCCGCCCCTGAGGCCGACACATTCGCCGATACTCGTCACGACCACCCCCTGGGGGTCCTGCGAAACTTTCAATGGAAATTCTGCGTGAAGGGGACGCCGCCTCGGGGCCTGGGCGATAGAAATTCGAGCGTCGAGCCTACTCGCAGCCGAAATCGTCGATTCGGAAAGAATCGGGGGTGTGTTTCGATCCCGGCAATGAAACGGGAAACGTGTCCGACGAGGGACGTCGCCGGTAAGTCTCGTTACCCCGGGGGCTCGGGCGAGAAGGCGTAGAGTCACTAGTCGAGGATCAATCCGGCCACCTAAGTCGTCCCTTTGATTTCCAGCTAAGCCGAAACTTCGCGCAAGAAGCATTTGATCGATGCCGAGCGGAGCCGTTCATGCGGGAGAGCCAATACTCCATGAACGAAAAAAGACCACGAGCAGCCGGGACCAAGTTTCGGTGGCCTGGTTCGGGCTGGAGAGCGATCGCGCCCTTTGCCGTCGCCACAAAGCCGTTTTATGGTTACTCGCGTTCCTTCTGACCGCTAGCTTTTTCCCCCCTCGGAGGAGAAATGATCGCCATTTGTCCAGCGAACGGGGGCCAAACTGTTCCGAGGCGCAAAGACGACGGAAGACCTTTCCGAACGGCGGAGCCGCGAGTTACGTTCCACTGTACCAAACATGGAGGGTCGTATATAAATTTCTCAGATGATAAACTGTTACCGTTAACCCATAATATCTAAAACCACCGTAGCGCAAGCTTGACTAGGCTCCGCGACTTTACGATCTCTTTGGTAATTATGTCCCATCGAGTCCCTCGAAATATTATTGCAAAGGGGACCTCGCGAAAGTTACGTACAATGAAATTAAGCCGGGCACGGAATTATCACTTACAGCCTCCTTTAGTTCATAAACCACCGGCTCGTAAAAGTTAAGAGAATTACTCGGCGCGGACTTTTACTGCCGTCCCATAAACCATTCATCAGCGGACGGTGTCCCGAAATTATACCCGCGACTACTGGCCCTTCTCTCCCGCCCTGCGCTCGCGCGCGCTGACACCTGTGAAGCAGGGTACGTTTCCCAGCGGCACGATCGCCCGGAACGGAGCTCTCGCCGTTTGACCCGGGGCACGGGCCAATTTATTACATTACACGAGCACTGTGTGCTTCCACCTGCATTATGCCCCGGATACCAGCGCGGCCACGCAGCTGGGTCTCGTTTTCGAACGTGTAATTTCGGCAGCCTTTCAATGTTACACGCGGCGGCCGCTTTATTGTTGCAAAGTGTCCGGGCTCCTGGCTCGAGCCGAGTCGATGGACTCTGGAGATTGGGCGCTCGAAGAAACGGTACGAGCCGACCAGCCGTATGGGACGCCTCCAGATCTAGGTGCGACCTCGTGTTAGAATTTAGAAACGATAGCCTACGCCAGAGGATGTTTATCAGCGAACGCCGTGGATGCTGTTCTAGACTGCAATCGTTTCCCCCGGAGGTACCATCTCCGTCCGGGTGCCGCACTACGATTTCTCCTGTTAACTATCGCGCTGTGTGGTCCCATAAAGGCTGCGGCCAACTTTGTTGCCCGGGCTCTCCTTTCCCGATAGTAACACCTGTAGCCGGCTATAATCGTTTGACCTGGCCACGCGGCAGATTATTACATTACGGGATGGCACCTGCCTCGCCACAGGTATACACGCTCGCGCGCGCACGTGTTGCGCGGCGGTTGTACGGTCGATTGTAGGCGTCGCGGCGTAAGGGGACGTCCTGGTGCCATTAATGCCCATTTCGCGAAGCTGAATTATAGCGACAGCGGAAATAACTTTTGCAATTACTCTGCGAGAAGACTGTCGATGTCTGGTGGCCTTGCTGCGCGCATGAGCAGTTGGGGTATTTTAATAATATGATGTGTGGCGTGTGTTTAAATGACTACGAATTGGGGGATTTCATTGTGAACCGAGTGACAATTATAGGGATTCTTATGTAGTTTCTCTACTAACTTCGAGACGTTTCGTTGGTCCCAAATTTCCTTCTCCGATGAGTCTGTTCAGTTTTACATGGGAATTCAGCGATATTCTTCTTATGAGTGGCGGTTAAGGATCCCTGTCGCGGCGTTTGGACAAACGACACCAAGTCGGGGCACGACCACGATTGGCTTTCGTTCGATAAGAACTCGATGGCCTCTGTACGAGATCGAGAACCAACGGTGACTTTTTGTTTGCAGACAATCCTTCTCGGTGACAGTGGAGTCGGCAAGACTTCCCTGTTGGTACAGTTCGACACGGGGAAATTTCAACCAGGAAACTTTGCGGCCACCGTCGGTATTGGTTTCACGGTACGTATTAAATCAACGTTCGATACTTACTCAGCTCTCCGCGTGGAGGAGAGCCAGTAGCCGTGCCAGACAATACGTCTGCGACTGAAATATAGATTTCAGGAAACCGGGAGACCTGAGTGATCAGAGTAATTTCTAATAAAATGTCGATTAACAGAATTGTTATACTAAGTAGTTCATCTACGCGAAAGTGCTGTTCCACGAAAAGAATCGTAGAGATTTTAGAACGATTGTTTATTTACTATGTCCGTGGGATTTGTCGAACAGCCGCGGAACTGGCTTTCACTCTGGCAGTGGCAAAGATCGATATCAGGTAATGGATACATCGAAGTTGGGATTTTTAAATAAATTTGAAAAAGGCTGCGTCTGCCGATAGCGATTCTCTGCTCCGCCAGTGGCGATAACAGGTCGTTGGCGGCCAAGAGAGGCTAGGTATCAGCGTCTGCCAATGTGAGCAATGCATTTATGCATGAGGCCAACGGTTTTGCACCCGGCCATACTGGTATTTACACGCGCGAGAAATTTACACGCGTCAGTTTTCCGTCAAAACGCCGCTCCGCGGAAATTTAACTCCGTCGCGTACGCGCGTACCGAGATTCCTTCGATGTTACTGCGCTGTCGCTCCAAAGATAGAAACCGACTTCACGCTTGCACCCGTTGGGAAATAAATTAAGCGGACGACCATCTTGTTGCGGGAAATATTGATTTACGATTGGAAGAATGATCTTTAACCGGAAAGAGGACGCGCGAGCCTTTCGGCGAGCAACGGATGCACGCGGAGGCTTCGGTTGGAAGGATCGCTGCGAAACAGTTTCTTTGCGTCGACCCGTTAGAACGTCGAATGCAACGGTAGGTCGAATTTATGGATTAAAAATTAAACGGAGATTCCCAGCTCGAGCAATGCATATCATACGTGCATAATTATAATAATACGCGGTCATTATTTATTCACCGTTTTGTACGCGAGGAACAAAGCCGCGAATATATTCATCGCGAGCAAAGTCCGATTGTAATTCATGATACCCTGCCCTCATTAACGATGCAGTATCGAATATTTGATAGCGCAATTGCAAATAACCGGTCGGCGTCTACAAAAGCGTCGGGACTGTCAAATGATGCGATATATCATGGACGAAAGGTAAGGTAAGCGTAACATTTCTGGCATAACAAACTCGGCTATCTATGTATTTCGTTTTATTTCAGTAGTGTAAGAGTATAAAGTCTATTTCCCGAATTTAGTATCATTTTTAAATAGAGAACCTAGAAAATCTAACGATACGCGAGGAAACCAGCGCAAAGCAGAAAATTCATGAGAGAAGCCAAGGGATCAGTCTCAAGCTTAACTTGCAATAGAATTCAAGCTACTTGGCAATAATTAAGTGGGCAGAAAATTCATCGATTTGCCAAAACGCTTCGGGATACATACGCGGAATTAAAAGGAACGACCTTTCCTCCGCGGCAGATCGCGAAAGAATTCGCGGACGGTGAGCGCATCGCGTCGCGAGGCGGCGATAAAGCCGTTCGCGAATAACTCGCCGGGCAATTAAATTGGCCCGTGAAAATAAATGCGGCCGGATTCGTTATCGCGACGGTTACGTAGCCGGGTGCTCGCGGGACGACTCGCCGTGTGTGGAGTTGCGGAGGCGCGCGACCCGCTCGTAACGAGACGAAAGTTCCGCGGGAAAGCCGCAAGGAGACACGGCCATCGCGAGACCGACACGTGTGTTACAAGGAGAAATCTGCGCCCGAGAGCAGGCCGTTTGATAGAGCAATTTCAACTTTCTCGAGGATACACCGCCGCCTGGGATAGCTGTCTGTCCGCCGCGACTGGAAAGTGCACTATCGTAACTCGCAGAAACCGTGAGCCGAACGGGGCACCCACTTCCGCGTGGAAGCTTGCTCGATTTCTAGCGATATTCTCGAGGAAATCTTGCCGACACTTCGGCGAATGTTTGGCAGCGGAGCGGGAGATATATCAAAAAACCTGTCGGCCAATTCCTGTGGCTGTGAAAAAAGAACAGTTGGGTAGTCGAAGGCGCTTGGAGAACGATTCCCTAGGTTCGTACGGTTGCTTCTCTCAGCGAGGCAGCGCGTAAGGTGGCAGCGAAGCCCTCTATCAATCACGGGCACCAGAAGGGCGCAGAATCTTCGGGAGGGAAGGGTCGCGATCGTCTCGACGACTGTGATAAACGAGGAGAGCGTGCGTAAAGGGTGAAAGAAGGGAAACCTTCTGACAAGGGGAACGGGAAGTGTGGAGATGTTCAGGAAGTGCGAGACGAGGGATCGTGAGAAACGATAGAGAAATTCGTAGAAGCTCGCGAGGGAGTCGTTACGACGCAAGTCAGACTGAAGTATCATCGTGTCTGTTATCAAACATTGGAAGAGTTTCGGGTGATAGATAAAGAGTACTCGTACCTCTCCGAATTTCATTCCTTCCACCTTTATCAACCTCGTCGCGGTGGCACTGAAATTCCTCCCGACGGCCGGGGAATAAAACACTCCGCCGTGATGTTTAAACCAGGAGAGCCGGGCAGGGGAGTATGATGCTTTAACGTGTAACCAGCCTACCGAGGGTTGATGGAGAAAGGGGGCAGGGTGCAATAAATCAGCCGACTTGACAGTGCCAAGTGGGGCTGGGCCGCGTGACGAGGCGGATTCGATGCCTCTCCTCCTGTTTCCGTTTCATTCGCCTCCCTCCGCGCGCTTTCTCTTGCCTCCCACGTGCCGAAATTTCAAGGTGGATCGCCAACGTTCGATTCATTCGATCGCATGACTGAAGGATTCAGAGGATCGACGGGATGCGGACCGGCTTGTGAATTATTTCACCTCCGATTAAACCTCCCCTCCTCTCCTCTTACATATGCGCTGAAATATTCAAGTGGCGAATAAATCGATTCAAGTGGGGGATGCAGGGCAAGCTTCTCGAGATAGCGCGTGAGCGAGCTAGGAGATCGAAAGATCTACGCTGTGGACTCTAGGATATCGGAGGATTACGGTACTACGGTACTGCTAGACTCGAGTAACTTCACTCTGCAACGAAATTTCGAGACGAGTTAGATAATTCGCGGTGTGCAACGAATTTCGGAGGAGTTACGGATCTTGCGAGAATCGACCCAGCATGCAGCCGATCGGAGGATTTGGCTATCGAAACATCTCAGTTTACCTGGTAAATTCCACTCGATCGATTCGAATACCTTCGCTCTAGCCTCCGCATACTGTAACTTCGAGACGGCAAACAGTTGCTTAATAATTTGGGTCGGAAGGGAATCCGAACTCAGCTCCTTCAACATAGCGCGTAAACCCAGATAGCAAGAGGTACCAAAGGGTTGAAGTACCTGCTAGGATCTGTTTATTAGATTAGCAACATCATGGCTTGAATTCGTTTTCCAAGATACGATACAGGATCGGTCGAATTGCGAGCCTGTAGGTGATGAAAGGTTCTTCTGACAGACCGTTTCCAGCCGATTTAAGAAGACGAGACGAAGGGAACCGCGGCCACGCGTAATTGGAACGCGGCCAATCCGGCTGGTCAATTAACTTTATTGCACCTTCGTTAAATCCAGAGCGTGCCCGTGCTCCCGTCGCGTCTCAACCGGACGCATTTGTTTGCGCGAAATTATATCGGGCCCCGAAACGTTTATTACCGTCCACCGCGAGGCTCTCACGATTTCGCGGGAAAATTTCAAGCGCGCCGACCAGACGGGGAATTTAATACTCATTAATCCCTGCAGCCCGAGAATTAATTCTCGAGACGCGCCAACGAGCTCAGCCAAATGAAGATTCAACTTCGGCAAGGGGAAATTTCGGGGCTAAACTTTTTTTCTCTGATCGCCACGTACGACGATAAATCTCGCGGAGGAACTACCGACGCTCGGTTACTCGATCATCAATTTCGTTCGAGTTCACGGCAGGGAGAAATCCGAGACAATAAAGTCCCCCGCGAGCGAGAGATCGTCGGCATAGATTCGAACGAATGTACGCGATCTAGAATTACCTGTGTAGAAAGTGTCGATTGTAATGTATGAATCGGCAGCGTGAATCATCGATGCTGCTCTCTGTGGACCTGGTAATGGGATGAATTTGTGTTTACGGTGTCCAAAGTGGGACTAATTTTGTTGATGCCGGTGTAACTCGTTTCCTGCAGGATCAAGCATGATCCCGCAATATTTTCAAGTGAACGCTAAGTCCTACATCTTTACTCAACTATTTCAGACAACTAAATGTAAACGCCGAGTACTTTTCAACTTCTGAATGTAGCAAATTCATCGAGTTTTTATTAAGCCAGCCCCATGATACGAAGTGTCGTACGAATTATTTTCCCCGCTGGCCGAAAATGATACTCTCTTATCCGAGGTGGTTCAGATGATCGATAGCGCGCCTGGAACTCATAAATGATAAGGTTCGATCACCTTCCACGTAGAGGCGAGGCATTTCTTGGGAAATGTTCGCACCGATCTCCGCAGTCTCGACCGAGGGAACTAGGGTGCAAAGCGCGCGTGCCTTCCCCGACAAATATTTACCCCGTAGAAAATGCACAAAGGGTGCAATCAGATCAGCGACTACCGTAGCGCCGTCTGCGCTCCTCTAAACTATTCCTCGCCCGCGTTTGCGCCGATCCAGACGACCACAGATGCGTCCCGTGGCTGGTTTCTTTGGTCAATAAGACGGCGGAGTGCATCTGCGGACGCACATGTGCAGCATTCGCGTTTCGCTCAAAGGGAAATGTGTTTAATTCGTGATTGGCAACGAGGCTGCACCCTCGAGAATATCGCGCCGCGGAGTTTCGTGAATTCTTGAGGATCTCCACGAATTTCTTGGGTTCTAATGAATTCGAATGATTTCTTATGAATTGCTTACGAGTTTTGATAAACGGTACGAAGCCTTCCGAAGTTCCTATAAATTCCTCTGAACTCTTACGAATTCCTGCGAATGCCTCTGAATTCTGACAAAGTCACGGCAAACTCCAAGAATCCCACGGGGCTACTAGGAACTCCGAGAATATTCCTGCAAGCTCCATTAGGTTCCAGGGAATTTCTGCGAGTTCCCGTGAATTCCAGGGGGTTCCCGCTTGCCGGCGGCCGGAGGCCCGGCCGGCGATCCTTCAACGATGTTCGGCGATCGTGGCCTACGTGCGGTTTCTGCGGCAAGGCTGCGGCCGATTCGAGACGGTCCCAGAGTGTTGCTTGAATCGCTTTTAGATCTTTTTGCTCGTGCATGCGCCAGAGCACGAGGCCCAGCCGTTATTCTGGTCACGAACTCGGACTCCCTTTCTCTTTCTTTTCTTCCTTCCTCCCTCGGTGTCCTGCTTCTTCGTCGTCCCGGGCCCGGGCGGTTATCAATATTTATGTCGATTTGCTTTCATCGAACCACCGTGTCCAACGGAGCCATGACAAAAAATCCCCACCCGTCACCCTGCCAACCCCCCTCCCCCCTGGCTTGATCTTATCGCGCCATTCCATTCAACTTCCCTCGATTTTCGAACAAGGAAACCGACGCCAGGGGGGTGGAGCAAAGATCGCAATTGGAAAGCACCTCGGCGCGGAAACAACTTCGAAGCTGACCCATTTTCGTGGATCGCTGTTGTTTTGCATTGCAAATCTCCCCCGATTGCAAATGGACGTCGCCGGAAGCTCGGTATTGTTTAAAAACTCGCCGTTGCGCTCGTCCAGTATTTCATGCTTCAGGAGAATCTGCAACGTCACCTCGCAAACAACAAGCGCGAGCTTTTTCGACGGCAGGTTGCTGCGAGAAAAACAGGGTCCGCTTTAGCCACGAACCTTTCGACTGCGCTGCGAAATTATTTTTAACGTTCCCATTGGCTCCCTCGAGAAATATTCTGCCCTCGGCCAATAAAGTTGTTTACGGAAATCGTGAATTTGTGAGCAAAGGGCTCGTACGAATATTCATGGGAAGTCGGAATAGTTACGAAACGCCCTGGACGAAGAGGGAAGGGGTAAGTCGAGTCTCATTATACATCGTACATTTTTTTTCCCCGAGAGCAATTATGTGTTTGAAAGGACGAAGAGGCGCCTCGTTTATACATTCAATCCTTTGAGGCCCTCTCGCCGTCAATGCGTCCTCTGAGAGAGGAAGCTGTTGGTAATCACAGAGAAGGAGACTCGATATGAGACAGACGGATAACGAGTTTAAGTTCACATTGAGGAAGTGCTCGAGGAATTCTAAATGAGCTTCTACGAGCTCGTTAGCGACTACGATTACACGGGACAGAATAAGTTTCGGTTCTTATTGTTCCCCTGTTCTCGACAGATTTCGACTTTGCTCACTCGCCAACCACGGGGGGCGTCTTCCCTTCCTGAAATTCGTGTCTCGTCCTATCGAATGAGGGAACAATTATTAGAAAATGTCGTGAAAGTTAAAGTGAAAATACGGCGAAGGAAGATCGCAGCGCAAAGTAGTTTTTCCTTTTCTAGAAAGTTTCGTTTCTCGAAGTCAAACGAACTTCTCGCCAAGCATTTCCACCTACGCGACAGACACTACATTTTCCGCGCCTCTCTACCTGACGAATCGGGATCGATAAGGTCTCCGTTATCTCAAAGGAAGAATGAATTCATCAAATCACGTAAATACATCGATGTTCTGGCGTCGGTGGATATCGAACTGGCGTTCACCGCCTCGTCTTTGAGATTTAGTGATATACCACTCACTCTTGCGTAATCCTCGGCCAGCTTGTCAAAGTTGCATCGGGAAAGCGTGGCGAACGATGGATTTACGTAAGCGCTGGCCCAGAGTCGCGTAGAATATAAACGATGCTAATTCCACCCAGCCACTTGAACGCGAAGGAACAATTATTTTTTAGTAGTAAGATACGAACTGGATGAACGTCCTCCGATGAATTACAATAAACTACGCAAGCCACAGAAAAATATCACACTGAACGGAGCATCCTCCGTGTTCCGAGTGGATTATTAAAAAACACCAAACATTCTTTTTATTTGCTTGCCAACTGTTCGTAACTAACGAGCGAACTCTCTGGATTCCGCGTGGAACGTGAATTCGAAATGAATGTAACGAAGAGGAAAGTGCCGAGGGAAAAGTATCGCGTTCTGATAAATTCGCATTGGACACAATGGACTGGAGGTGTTGTTACGGCGATCCGGAGGCGGACGATTCAAGATAACGGGCCACAAATTCATTCCAGAGGTTGCATAATTTTTCTGCGCAACAGCGGCTGCGACGCGGCCACGCCAAAAACGTTAGGCCGAGCGCCTCGATTTACGTAACAGCCAACTGGCGAGGATTTACGCCGCGAATTTACGTAAACCCCCCCCCCGCGGCTGGATCTACATTGGAAATTCGAGGAAGTGTCTACGGAGTGCATTAACCGCGACACGTTAATCCTCTCACCGAGCGATCGCGCGCGACAACTTGTCCAGGTCTATCTGGATCGCGGCTCCAGTCCTTCCTTTTTCCCACGAGTGTCCCGCGTGCGCGAAAGAAGGTCGAGAGTCACCGTGACGGTTACTCGACTCCGATCGCCCGTCGATTGACAATCGATCGAAGAATGGCGCCTCGAATATGTAGAACCGCACGCACACGGAAAGGTACGTACCTACGTAACTTGGGACAGGCGACGCGTTAATATTGCGCATCTAATTTCTGCTGCCTGAACGCGGCATTGTTTTCAGAGAATTCTGCTCTCCAGCCACGTTTCATTGCAGTTTACGTAATTCCGCGGACACTCGGATGTTACGCAATACGGTCACCGTGTATTATATCACGGGGCGCGCGTACGAAATCTGGTACAGCCAACGAATTCGTCAGCGCACGAAGGATCCTTGCTGATCCTCCCAAGTTCCACGAAGGGCCATTTAGATTTCGATGCACTCCGAGGAACCTTTAAAAGATAATGCTCCAATTCGAGTAGGCTACTCAGAATTTCTCCGCCAATTTCTCCACGCACCACCCCCGTGCATCGATTTCCTGCCTCTTCCCTCCCTTCCCTTCAACCCTTTCGCAACCCTTGGCGTAATTCGCTCCACGGTCCGTCCCCGGAGGACAGCATTAAGTGTCCGCGCGCGTTGCGTTTTGCGGTTGGGCATCGCCGTGTCCAACGTCCGGCACCCTGGGTATCGTCGGCTCGGGAGGAAGCCGCGGTGCCCTTGAAACGCCTCTGCCATTTTGAAAGCGAGCAGGGCAGAAGCAAGTGGGAGGCCCGTGGACGGGACCCGTGTCAGGGGAGCATCCAACATCTGTCGACGGGGTCGAGGGTGTCCCGAAACCGAGTCATCTGACCGCTCGCGTCGAGTGCAAATAAGCTCCTTCCTCTTTCCTTCTGCCTGTCCCCTCGCCCACCCTCCCACCCCTCCGGCCCCACCTCGTAATGGCAAAGGAA
This sequence comes from Andrena marginata, assembly GCA_963932335.1. Classification (NCBI taxonomy): domain Eukaryota; kingdom Metazoa; phylum Arthropoda; class Insecta; order Hymenoptera; family Andrenidae; genus Andrena; species Andrena marginata. The sequence goes on from OZ010660.1 coordinate 4,698,855, forward strand.
CAGAGGACCGAAGGCGTCCCTATGCGTTTTCTCTATCGCGCGGTCTGCGTTGCAGCGTGGAAGAACGGCGGCGCCTCGGGGTGGAGGTTCGAAAGGTGGTAGCGAGGGCCTCGAGTGGCGAGCGAGACGAGCGTGACGAGCCAACGAGGCTCTCAATTTACCAAGGATAAGTTGATCTTTTGAGGAACAGCCACCAGATTCTCCGCACGCGCCCCGTTATAATAGAGACTGTTGCGATAGCGTCAGAACAGTGGAGAGAGAGAAGGCGATGAAATGCAAGCGATAGTTATGGCGGGTGGACGAGAAGTTGAGTTGAATTTTCTCGCGGAGAAAGTACAAGCTCCCGATGCTGTTACTCGGACACTTCGCAGAGTTTTGCCCATCGCCGACCGAGGGGTTGAGCTAATAAACTCCGGCCCCCGGGGTTCGCTCACAGCGGGACGCCCGATAGCAGGCTTTGGCCACTCTGTCTTCCCTGTGTGTGGATATAATTCGTACACACGCCAGCGGCTAACGAAAGCGACGGAGAGGGGCCAAGGGACGGGGATGGTGTAAAAGGAAAGGGAGAGAAAGAGAGTCGTTGAAGTAGGTGGGAAGGAGGAAGAAAGAGAAGCTAGAGAAGCGAGGCGATAATATTTAAGAAGCACGATGCTCTCTCTCTCTCTGTGCCTTGATTTTTGCATCCGATGCCCCAGTGGCGAAATTTCGCCCAGGATTAATGATCGGTACGAAGAGCCGAGTTCCTCCTGCGACTCAAGTCGGCCGTATCTCGGAGAAAAGATGTGTACCGGCGATCAGGCGCGGGAGATGATTTCGAATTCTTTTGCCACCGCTTCAGAGACACCCTGTAAACGATGGAACATGTTCGCCTGACGACACAATTGTTCCCTCGTCCAACAAGCTCCCATTCGCGGTCTGCGAGCGACCAGAATCGCCGTGCGGTCAGTTTCGCGCGCGCCTTGCATTATTCGGCCCTCGGTCTCGCGCGGATGTGCCCGAATAATGGATGCAGGAAACGGTCGGATCAAATCGAGATATCGATGAGGCGCCGCGGAATATTCATAAGCCCCGCGGAGAATCGTGCAGCTTAAATATTATCCGTAAACAGGAATGGGAGATTTGCAGTTTCGAATTTTCTACGCCCGCTGGCTTCCATCAATTGTCCGATATTTTTTAATTGAAATCCCCCCGTAGGTTCCCCCGTTACACGGTCGTTTATTTCGTTCTGGCCAGAGCGACCACACGGGCGAGCAAGTTTTAATAATAAAAGTTCCTAGCCGGGGGACACTTAATCCTCTGTTCCGTCTCTCTTGCCACGTAGCCTGCCATCTTTCGCTCTAACTTTTTGATTAAATCGACCGTGCCGCGTCTCAATCCCTCCCTCCCCCCCCCCCCCTCCCCTCCCTCTTATTCCCGTGAAATTAATTTTAAGCGGATACCTACTTACTTTCGCTCGCTGAATTACGAGCAACCGCCTATCCCGCAGATTCGATTAATCCCTATCAGTTCGAAGAACCTTCCCGCCACTTCGACGGAGAATTCTTGTCGCACTTCCTTCCGTTCCTTCCCGGGGAGAAACTTGCACGGGCTTTGGGAAATCTTAGTGCAAACGGAGATTTCAATGCCTCGATAACGCGAGACAAATCTGCTTCCTTGGTTGCCTGGTTATTGGAACCGTTCAAGAGTACGGCGAATAAGATTCGCTCGGGAAGAGAGAGTTTTTGGTTTCTCTTCACCGACTGTTTTATTCGATTCTGAGTGTTCGTTTAAGAAGGCTGCAAAGTGTCGACGCTATTTGTAATTTCATAAAGATGGTGTCAGGACGAGTATGTTTCAATCGCGGAAAGTAAGGCGACGCGAAACGACGAGGGAAGCTTCGAATCTATGTACCTACACGTCCGTTTCTAAATGGCGGTCAGTGGACGGAGGGACGCGTTAATTGAGAAAGGGGCTTAAAGTTGCGTGCACGGTGGATGCGTAAAATGGCACGCGGTATGCAAAACGCGCCGCGAATTATTTTACCTTAATTCCGCGTCCGCCGAGGGAAATTTAGCGAGGAGAACGTCAAGCATGTCTTCCACGGGCGACAATAATTTTCGCGGGGATACTGGCGGGAAAAGTGATCGCCTTGATCGCACGGCTTAATGGCGGCTCGACAGAATACGAAGCTACTTATTTAGGAAACAATCACTCATACGTCTTCGATTTCCAGTATATCTTTTAATTAAGATCTCGTCGGATATCTGCGGCTTCGCAAGTGCAACGGTTAAGCTGTTTTATTCGAAGTTAATTTAAAGCCCGCCGCAACCGCGATAAAAATTCACGGCATTCTGCCTCCCCCACGAGAAATGTGGCACGTGAAAAGAGCGATCATCGGGAAACGGGGATGAATGTCAAATGCCTCGCGGTATTTCCAAGACTCGCTTGCTCGGTGGGTAGCCCGAACAGCGGGTGACTTTTTCACGGAACGTAGCCGGTTGCCGCGGATGCAAAATCGACCGCCACCGCAGGTCCCCCGTTCTATCGAAACGGGGATCCTCCGTGGGGAACGCCACGAGCCGTCCACTCGCGGCTCCGCCTGGAAAATTCACGACCTTTTTTGTCGTGGCCGCGAGCGGACTTCGGAAACTGTATAAATAGTCGATACGTCGTGCGGCGGAGGGAAAGCCGGGGCTTTTTCCGCCGCTTAAGCGGGGAAACACGATCGAACGGCTTCCATCGGGCAATTTGTCAAATTGCGAGGAAAGAGCGTCGAACGGAGGCGCGCTCGCGCGCGGTTCCATCAGATCCTCCTTTCGTTTGGTTATCGCTCGTTCGAGCGTTCTTATAGCCGTGTTATCGATCACCTTGTTTGTAAGCTTGCCTGGGAAACGGCCACGGTCGAAGGTGCTCAATTTTTACGAGGATTCTAACGTACCGTTTCCTCGCTGCGCGCGTTCCTCGCGACGATGCTACCAAGGCCGGACTCGTTCTCTGTTCGAAAGCCCTTAGGAAAGTGCTCGCTTGTTTCGGAGAGCGATTGGATGACAAGTACGATGGATTATTAAGAAAACTCGAGGCGGGGCGTGTTAATTAATTTTACCAAGATTTCGGCGATAGTTCGCGCGATGATCCGTAGTTTATTGAACGTCTCACTGGATACAGCTGGAAGTTAAGGAGCGGTGAAAAGTTTCACGCTCTATTTCTCCTCCATCCACAGACTACAGGCTTCGATCGTGGAGTCAAACTTCGAGCCACACGGCTAATCTCATAGCGCTGTTCCCCGAGAGTACCGCCGTGGGATATCTGCTTGCGATTCTATCCGCGGGTACCTTTCAGAGTAATCTGCGCCGCGCTCTGCTTTCCGCGCGCATAATCGGCCGCTTTGCGTAATCGTGTATTGTTAACGATCAATGGGTCGACGCGCGTCTACGGAGATGAACTGGAGCCCGGTGATAACGAGGTCGAAGTCGCGACGATCGCGCCGCGATAACCGCGGCACAGCTACGCTCGACCTCTCCGTGTGAAGAAGCACATTCTCGGGACGGATGCCTACTCCAAGGATGATCGGCTCGTGGTTCGCGACGCCGTTAATATCTGGAGGCACGGTGTCACGAGCAAGCCCCTGGGGGTTTCTCTCCGTGAGCAACGCGCCCCGCTTGCTCGTCCCCTCCCCACGAGAACGGAAACGGAATGCCCGACTCTCGGTTTTACCATCGCCTCCCCGTAGGTTACGCGCCGCTTGGGAACCTGGTCGAATCAATCTTCGCCCGCGACTTATCTCGCGTTCGCGAAGAACATCGAACGTCCGCGATGATGGAGTATCGTGTCTTCGAATTTCCTGGGGGAAGGATCCGTACAAGCTGGAGAGTTGCCGGGCGAGGTGAGAAGTCGAGGGGTGCTGGATTCTGTTGCGCGCTCAGGCGATCGCCGATTATCGTTTGGGACAGGGGCTTCTCTGAGGGATGGAATAGTTTCTTCGATCGGCTTGGAGCGCTGGCAGTCCTGGGATACTGTTTAGTTTGCGAGGGTGTAAGTGCTTAATATTCTACCTTCCACTTAAAAAGATTAGGTACCGTAAACTGGGGTGAATTTGCCCGTCCGGGGTGACATTGCCCACTTTTCGGAAAGACTTTATTTTACTTTATTGTAAAGTAATTAGAACATATCGTGTTTTGTAATCGATAGCAATAATTTCTCCAAGGTCTAACGAAAAAAAATTAGCGAATTCAGTCATATGGTAACTTTTCAGTCAGAGTAAAAAAGTGGGCAATGTCACCCCGGCGGGCAAAGTCACCCCAGTTTACGGTACCTATAATTCTATTTCCCTGGAATGTTTTTTTAATCAAGCCTCTGTCCCTCGTCTGCACCTTTATTCTACTCCATTCTCCTTAACTCTACCCTCAGCTCTTCCCCGTATTCTTGAGCTCTCGTCAAGTTTGCGTCCTCTCGCACCTCCAACGTAATCTTCCGCGCCAGAGATCGCGGGGCGACGAAAAACTTTCGTTTGCGAGGGTGTAAGCGCAGAATATTCTACCTTCCACTTAAAAAGATTAGGTACCTATAATTCTATTTCCCTGGAATTTTTTATTAATCAAGCCTCTGTCCCTCGTCTGCACCTCTATTCTACTCCACTCTCCTCAACTGTGCCCTCAGCTCTTCCCCGTATTCTTGGAGCTTTCCTTAAGGTCGCGTCCTCTCGCACCTCCAACGTAGTCTCCCGCGTCAAAGCTCGCGGAGCGACGAAAAACGTCGGCCGCAAAACAAGGCAGGAGTCAACAAATCCATCCGGCACGTCGGCCAGGCTGCCGAAAATACGCTGCTAATAACGACCGACCGCGCGGGGGGGCCCCGCTGTAGCGTCCCGGAGTGGGTGCGCGATCGAGATCGATCGCCAGAGATCCGGGGAATCCCCGCGGCAGCTTCGCACCGGGGGCTACGCTGGCAAAACCTGTTGCGAGCGTTCTGGCCGAGGGGTGCGCATGCACCAGCGTGGAGGAACGGCACGCGCGCACCAATCGCCATGGAAACGCCGAGGGCTCCTGGCCTAACGGAGAGGAGAGCGCGCTCCTGCGAGCGTGTGCGCGTCCACCCACACAGCCAGCTGCACCCCCAAGGACCCCCTGCGGCTTCAGGTGGCGGCACTAGGGGGTAGGGAACCCCTCGTACAGCGTCACAGTGCCGACAGTTTCCCCGAACTGTCCAAGTCGGGCCGATCTCGCGCTCCGCTCTGCTCGACCCGCGCGAAACCCGCCCGCTCCTCCAGCGCACGTTAACCCTCGTCATCCCCGTGAGTCTCACCCAAGATTCATGTATTCTACTGTGTGCGATCATGTTCTTTATGGTGTGCCTTTTTTCCACGATATTTTCGTATTTTTTCGTTTTCTTTTTATCGGTTGCTTTAATTGCTGGGTCGACTGTGGGAGAGATTTCGGGGTGCGTTTCTGTTGCTGCTTCTAAGTTGGAAATTGTTTGCGAAGGTTTTCGTGACGATTCGTGGATGACTTGCGATGGTTAAGAACGCACGCGTTGGCGGGAGGGTGGTTTTGAACTCTTCCATTCGGAGATTTCGTTCGGGACGGGAGTGTCGTTAAGGGAGCTTTGTTTCGTTGGGATTAGGTTGGAGTTTATGGGTTGCTTGAGCAGCTTAAGGGGATTTCGTTCAGTTTCGTGAGTGGTGGAGATGGGTGAGCGAAGATTTCGCTGGCTAGATCGCTTCGAGACGAATCGATTATATAGTGGCGAACAGTGCAAAATGCAGTGGTTTGATCTTTCGAAAGTTCGAAGTGCGTACGCTTACTTCCTCGTGGCATTTTCGTGCGTGACTCTCGGCTGGTTTTGGATTTCAGGCAGATGAAGATCTAAAGCCGCTGGAAGTTTAAGAGGCGGGATTTAGCTGTGAAACGCGTCCGTGATAGAGAATTTCAGAAACATTCGCTTTTGATGTTGCCTCGCTTTGGGCGCAGTTAAGCTTCTCATTGGAACGACGTTTTAAAGCTTTCGCAATCGTGTGAGGACGGATCTCAAACGACCACGTTGCGAATATAAATATCGCAATATTAGTAAGCTTAGCGGTTGTGGGATTTTGGGAGAAGCTGCTTAAGTGTTTCGCAATCATTTCAAGTTTCTCAGAACGCGCAAGATTGAAATTCTGCTTGACACAGTGAATTCATCGAAAGAAGAGTTTCGTAACAATGGTCGTCAATGATTCCTACTTTTCCCTGCTTCTCGATCATCGAACGCGCGTTCCCAGTTATTTCGCGTGATTTCAGTGAATTTTCGCGTACTTCCACGAAAAAGCAAAGGTGAGAATTTCCCTTTTTTACCTGGGAAAGAAACGTATAAATTGAAAACAGAAGTGTTAGTTCCACAAGGGACGGTTCCCTTTACAAGTTCACATTCCTTTAAGTGTCGCACTTAAACCCCTGCCGCCTATAAAGTATCAGCAATCGGAGTCCATGAATCGAGGAGCTCTGAAAACTATACTTAAGCATTGCAGCCTTCTGCCAATTTTTATTAAATTTTTACCAACACCTCGATGTTTCAAAATGTCAGTCGCTCGCGGCTAGTCATCGTGCTCGCTCGTTCCAAATTAGACTCGCCCTTCGACGCCGATTGAAATCTTTCCAATTCCCACTGAAAAATAATTAACGCCGCGCTACCGCACGAATCTGTAATTTAAAATCCCAATGTACAATCTCGCGTCCCGCGAATTTCAATTTTAATTAAATATCGACACGGCCGAAGTCGCGTCGAAACCAAGTCCCAGGCGCTGGTATTTAAACGCGAACGCCATTTCCTCTGCCATTGAATTGTTTCCCAGCGAATATAGAGGCTGCTTCTCCCGGACGGCTTCATAATCGATCCACGAAACTTTAATGATGGTTATTCGATAACGCGGAGCGTATCAACTTCGCGATGGAGGGTCTAGTTACGCAGCCCTTCGACGAACATGGGATCTCCCACAATTCCACCCCGAGCAGCGTAATAGCTGCGCGAAATCACGATGCGAACGCACCGCTGAAAGACCAGTGCGAGCTCCCTAACAATTTAACAGCGAAGTGGCAGATGAACGAAAGCGGAGTCGAGCTACAAAGCTTTAAGCCTGGCGACGACTGCTCAAACCATTTTTTACTTTACGAATCTTCGAAGGATATATTTATTATCTTCATTCTTGTCACATAACGCGAATGATTTAGTGCCTCCAAGTGCCCGAAAGGTCAGAGTTAATTAATAGCTTCTTTGGAACTGTCCGCCGCTCGTTAGCCTCCGATAAACTCGAGGGAAGATAGTTAAGAAAAATGTGGAAACTTAGATGCTTCGTCATTGAAGATTTCCTCTCCGAGATTCTTTTTCTCCCGACGCAGAATTCCCTATCGAGGCACAAGTTCAGGCTGGCACGGGGATGGCACCATGGCTTCGGGGGTTCCATAAAACGCTTATCCGCTGTCCCCTCCTGGCGCGTTTCACCCCCTTTATCGTCGCAACCAGAAAAACAACCCCGCGTTTCCTCCCGTGCCGCCGGCGTGGTGTATTTATTCGACGCATACTCGGGCATAATATTGTGACAGGGGCGAATGCAAATCGGGGAGAGAATCGTTCGTTTACGCCGATTCAGGTCGCGCTAATGAGTCGAGGATGTTTCCGCGAATAATTTCCTTTGTAATTCTGCCCCCTCCGACTTTTCGCTATAATAATTCCCAATTCCGAGGACTGCTCGACTATTAAAACGAATCGCTTGAATAAATTCGACTCTGCTGGAAGCAGGAAAACCGCGTTTTAAGTAACATTTGAGTCCCCGTTTGAACCAAAGAACTTCCATTTGAAGTCGAATAAGTACTTATGCAATTTCCCCACGAAATCGGAACATTTTGCAAAAATATTCGAGGCGCTCGAACGACCTTTATCCAAGTGCCTCGCTCTGCCGTGTTACTTTACAAGTCTCTACGAAAATACTCGCGGTACCGGGTTTCCAGAATCGTGAATCGAATTTTCCCGATTCGAGTCGGTCAGAGGTTGGAACGGAGTAATTCGCGCGATTAATCACGGCTGTCCGTGAGTTCGGCGGCCGGTTTCCTTCCGCGACGCGGTAACCGTCGAAGATAACGCTAAACAAGCGACTTCCTCCGCGTGATTAATCTTTATCTCGGCGGCTATCGATTCCCCATGCTGTGTGCGTCATGTAAACTGCCGCTTCCTTCGGCCAGCGGCTGTAATTCACCTCGAAGAAACCGCGCAAGCGGTGATTTATCGGGGATGATCCATGTTACACTAGGTCGAGGAGAGCTTAAGTTTCCTCGATCGAGAGTCTCGGATCTCGCGGCGGGGTTCGTTAAACCGATCTGTGGCTTGTGTGTCTAATTGAACTAGTTACTGAAGCCTCCCTCGAGCCTTCTTAATGGTCATTGGCGCGAGTATTTATTTACTCGAACGTAGAAATAATTTAAAGTTGAAAATTATGGATCTGTCGCGGAATACGGGATTGCTCATTGTTCGGATGAAATAACGTCTCCAAGGCTCTCCGATCGATACGTTAAGGTGGCCGAGATCGCGGCCTTTGTCCAATCGAGAGGACGATTCGTTAAATAAATTTGACAAGGAACGATGGGAGCTCTTTAAGTAAATCGCGAGATAGAGCCAGCTAGATGATTCTTCCGAGTAATCACCGTTTCATTAACTACCTGTAACGGAGCGAAACGAGTTATTTTCTCCGGTTTATACGTTTTTATATCTCCGTGATATAATTCTCTTTAGGGGGGCGAAACATCGAGCGTTCATTATTTTTAGCCGTGACTGGGTATCGCGTGATTTATACGTTACTCTGGCTCCTTCTTCTTGCCGCTTCTTTCGCGCGAAATCGCCGCTGTGAAATGGAACGCTTTGTTTTTATTATTCTGGGATAAAACAAGCCCGTTGGAGGAAATAAAGCGAAATACCAGAAACAGAGTAATTAATTCGCGGGCTCTATAAAGCACGAGCGTAGTTCCATTTCACCCGTAGCGATTTCTTCGAGTTATGGACGGTTAATAAAATTCCATTACACTGCCGAGAGGAGAACAGTTTAACTCGATCCGAAGTAACAGGCAACATCATATTGTCCATGCTCCAAACACTTTATATAGCTGGGCCGTTCGTGTCCGACGAACTTGACGTTCCAGAGATTACAGACTTTCGAGGAAATATCGGAAAGTTTTACAAGTTTCCTCAAGCGGTTTTTGCAAGAATCCAGTTGCCTACGGTTCCAACTAACTTCATCTTCCCCTCGAGAACACCGATAGACAATCAGCAAGTAGACCCTCCACCTTCCCCCGAAATCTCGCGGCATCCCGTTCAGCGTGAAATCGGCCACGAGTTTCCCTGGCCGCGGGACCACAAAAGGGGTCGACACGGAACAGCCCCCGCGAACCGGTGTGCACAAGCTTGTTTTCGGCCGCGAGTGCAGCCTGGACCCAATACTTTCCAGTTCACAGACAGAATGTATCGATTATCCAATAGCTGCGGCATCAGGGTCAGGTTAGTCGCTCCGATAACTCGGGGCACCCTGGTGAATTAGTAATTAAGCAGACGTTCCGAGCATGACTTTCGTCGCTCCGCTTAATGGGCGACACCGAGACCTTGTATGGCTAATTATCTTTTAAGAAGAATGCAGGTCAGAGTGAGCCTTAACTACGGATCGATATATCTCGCGGGATTACCGATGCTACACCCCAACGCTTGATTACATACAATCTGATAATTTCAATTCGCAACCGCGAGGCGACGAGTGACCGAGAACCGTTGGTCCTCCGGACTCCGCTAAGGGCGCCCGAAATAAATCGACCATAGAAGCCAACGGATCGCGTAACGCGGCGAGGTGACAGACGCAGAGTTTTACCGTTAACCGGTAGAAACGCGACAGGCGGATCGCGGGGTTCCGATAGAAAAGCCGACGGAACGGCTGGGACTCGACTTTCCGGTAGCCCCGGCAAGTATCTCTCGCCTAACACGATCTCAATTACATCCGAAGCGGTAATCCCAGCTCCCTCGACCGGCTCTCAATAAGCAGCCTTCCTCGTCCGAGGCCCGGCTACAGTTCTATCCGGTCACGCGGACCGCGTCCATTCCGCCTAACTAATTAAGTCGCTAATTAAATGGTAATTGCTCGAAAGTGCAGTCGGCCGACTCGGGGCCGTTCTCAATGGCTCGCCCCTCTGTCGATGCTCGTTTTGTCAATCGTCCGAGTTTAATTAATTGGAGACCGATTTGCCGATCCGACAGCGACACGACGACGGTACCCGCTGTTACGCGATCCTCGCTCCGTCAAACGTCGTTCGATCCGGCCACCTGCTTTGTTTCTTCAATTTATTTAATCGACAATAAACCGCGAGACACTTGAGCCGCTTTTCCCTCTAATCCTAAATCGAGGCACGTTTTACGCAGCCTTTGCAACCTTTCCCTTCCTTCTCGGATCGATTTAATATATTCCAAATAACAAGTGCGCGACTGCGCGGCGTGCTAATTCAGTCGATCGGTATCAGAATCCGTGTAAATGAGGATTCAAGGAGCACAGGCGCGGGATTAGAAAGTGGGCTCGCGAGGCGCGCGCGTGTCGGCTAATTAAATATTGCTCCGGCCAGGGGATTAATAAGTGAGTCGTGCCGCCGGTTGCAAAGTGGCCGGGAACTTTGGGACACTTTCGCGGAAACAAGGGAATTACAGCGCGGAGAGCGTAGATACATGTATAGAAACACGCTTGTATATCCGCCGTGTCTCCACGTGGTTACGCGTTTAATGTTACGCAACGTGCACGCCTGTAACGAGCTTAATTTCACAGTAATTAGCTGATGTAATTATCGTGGTGCGGCGGGGCGCGCGCGCGTTTTCGAAAGTCGTTTTGCCCCCCCGGATCTCCCTAATTATTGGTAGCTCCGACGCGTTTATCGTTCGATTCGTTAGCTCGGAAAATCAGGCGCGTGGAAAATCCTGGCGCGTGGAAAATCCTGGCGCGAGAATGTCGATGATCGAGAAAGGTATATCGTTCTGCCGTTACCTCTGGCTACTGTGGGCGGAACATTGAAATTCGACACGCTACGCGAGAAGTTTTCTCTTTCCACCTGCAACCTGAACAATGTAGAAGCTTCGACCATCGGAAACGATTAAAATTGTTGGCCGCCAGGCGAGGGGCAGAGGTCTCACTGCAAATGGCTGCTTAGATGGAAAAGGGGATCAATTAGATTTACGCAATTTCCGTCTGCGAGGCGACAGATATAATTAGAAGTTACTGTTTCAGCAGAGTAACCTTTCCTATACGAAGCAGCGCGCTTCGGTACTCAATGAGCTCGCAATTACCCACGCTTCATTGCAATCATTCCACGCGAAGCTTCAACTTCCAAGCACGTCGGAGAGTTGCAATTCCTGTGGTCTCTAGCTTCTCCATCAAACTCGCCAGCTACCACTTTCGATTCCCCTGGGAAAAGAAAGAGATAGAAAGGGAAAACATTGTAGGTAACTTCAGAGTCCTGTTCGATTTCTAATCGATTCGGTGAAATGGTCGCCTGAAGTACCACAAGTTCCCTCTGCAGGCTTCGCCTGTCCTTAAATTTCTCAGCAGCCATCGTGACGCGTCTAATTAAGGCACCTCCGCTCGGGACTTAATTTATGCAAAGCTAATCGCGCCTTTACGTAGCGAGGCAGTTCCTAACCTGCCACGTCGAGGCGTAGCCCTTAAACGGCCTTTAATTAACTGACTCGATAGCGAAGGTGCATGGCGCGTTGCCCGGCAGCCTGCATTTTTAGCTCGACGTATCCGGGCCACGAAATCGGACCGGAACGCGGAAAAGGAGTCGCCTTGGGACTCCTTATCGCAAGGACTTCCTGCTGCTCGGTTCATTCCGGCGTAAAGTGTTGCCCACACCGCGTGAATTGCCGCGGAAAGTGGGAAGTTGGTCGACCTCGGGGGGTCGGATAATTCCCTACCCGTATTGGACTGAATTTTTAAGAACTGTTAAGCTCTCGTGCTTCCAGAAATCTTTAAAGGAAGTTCTGGTGCGCGAAGATTCCTAAGGAATCTATGATCAGTTCTAGAGGAGTTTGCGGAGGGTGATGTGGGATCTATTTGTGAAATTTCGGGGATCTATCAGGTAGATGGGTTTGTAGGAATCGCAGGGAGAGTTGGTGCGAGGATTTCTCGAGAGCTCCCACGATTTAACCCTGAATTAACTTTCCTCTATCCGTTCGTCGTTTGCCTCGGGATTCTATTTTATTGTGCACGAAGCCTCGTTCGTGCACATAATCGAGGAATCGCACCGACACACTGCCGCGCACGAGCGGATATATCTTCATCCTTCTTTGCTATTCCGTTGAATGAGAGAAAACGAGGCGTATCGCGAGAGAAACCAGAGGATCGTTCCGCAGACACGTTTCCACAGTGAAAATGTCAAGTTGGTGACAGGCAAACAGAAAGAACTCCGAGCGTATCGTCTTCCCCCGGGACACTGTCCTCGATTGGAGATCAAGAGTAAGGTGACGTTTTACCACGATTTAAGTCCTATTATTATATTCCTCTATCAAACCTGCATTCCGCTGGATGCAACACGGTGCATCCTAAGTAGGAGTACCAGATTGTACTCTGTGAAAAGCTCGAACCATTTTCCAGGAATATTGTTCGACGAACTATGCCGACGGATGCATAGTTTCGCGTTGACAAATTTCGATGCACCGCGTTGCAAGCTGCGAACGCCCGCGCACCACGGAAACCTGGACAGAATTTCTACGAGTTTCGCTTCAAACCGCGCACAACTTCCTCGCCTAATCGGAGGAGATAATTTTAATTCTGCGCCAAGAATCTGCCGATATTTCTGCGAATTTCCGTAAATTTCACTATCTCTTTATTATTATTATTATTTCGTCTGTTATCTTATCAGTTTAGTACGCAGGCTTCGTTTATCGAAGCGCGAATTCTCTCTCGAAACAGGGAGCTTCGTTAGAAAGCCAGAGAAATTCATTTCGCGACTCTCTGTCCTCTGCGGTCCCATCCTCACACGTTCGCGATATATATTAAATATACGTCTGTTAATTCTATACGCCTGTTCGGGCGAAAACTGCGCTTTAATCGACGAATCGCGAGGGAGCCCGAATATTCACTGTGCGCGAACGATACGCGTTGGAATTTATTTGGCACGGAGAGACATTTAAAAATAAACAGCGACTGAACGTGTCTCTTTTATTATCCATCAGATTTGCGAACGATTCTGCGAACGTTTGCCCGCCTGTCGTTGAATTTGTTTAAACCCCCGTCGCTAATCGAATATATTTTAAATGCTCCTCGTTCGCCAAACCAGGTTCGCAGGCGACCGATTAGCCCCGATAGAATTTCCCCGAAAGCAATCGCGTTAGTGCTCCCCGAAGTTGATGCAACTGTCACAAACATGCTTGATCAAGGGGACAGTTAACATGGGAAAGTAGGGTAAACTGGAGGCATAAACGTGGATTCGTCATCTGCGGCAACGCATACTTTCGCAGCTTGATAGTCAATAAAGCCTAAACGATTCCGGACCGAGTCCCTTGGCCAAACTCATTTTCCGCCACCGTATCTGAAACTTCAGAGCCAGCGATCGCGGCTTTAAACGAATCTCAGTGACAGTTACTCTTGAAAAAGCTCTTCCACTGCCGCGAGAACGTTTATAGAAAAAGAGGTTGCGCAGCAGGCGCGCATCGATCGTCGATTAATATCCCCCGTCGGGATCAGCGATGCAGGGATCGAGGACGGGCTTTTTCCTCAAGATGAAAGAGCCTCGATCCCGCTTCCGGGGATTAGTCGACCAAGGGTGATAGCGAGGGGTGAGAGCAGGGAGTTCGTTGACCTTGCTATCCGCGTCCATCGCGTGTCAGCCCCTTTAGACAACGATATCCTGGGTCGTGGGGTTGCTGCCGCCGCGCACGACCGTCCATTTTTCAACGAGCACCCGACCCTCCGCTGGAAAAGCCGCCTCTCCTATCCGCGGCGAGTCGCGGCACCCAAGAATAGAGGGCACCGCCACGTGAAATATCGCGGCAACGCTCCCAGCCATCGACCGAACCACGAATCTTCTCGGACTCGCGGGTCGACAGCGGTTCCAACGGCCAGACACACCGGCGGCGGCCGGCTTGATCGCGTCAGGATCGACTTCGAACTTCCGAGGCGCCAGGGAAACGGGGACTCTGCCCCTCCCCTCGAGGGGGTGGGTAGCCGAAACTAAGCGCGCTTTCTCACGGGCCAGCGAATCGATAAGAGGTCAGGCGAGAACGACTGGCTGACAACGTTTTCGGCAGATTGTCGTGGACGATGGGGCGACCCTTGAGGGAACTGGATCCCCAGGATGTCAGCAGAAAATTTCCTACCGATTCGGAGGAACTCGGGGAGGGTGGAATCGATGCGATCGAGCGGGGAAGTTGGAACAGAGGAGTTTTTCGATTGTCTTCGCTTCGGATGGACCTCGGTGTTGAGACATTGAATTTAGAAAGACGATTCAATCATAAACCCCGGTATCACAAGTTTGAGATAGATCATGGAACATCTAGACGTTTCTTTTCTTGACGTGGGAGCTGCTGATTGGATAAGTAACTCCGTGGGTAGTGCGAAAGTTTTCGCGACGAATGATCTTTCTTTTAAGAACACTTGCTTCGAAGATCCGCTAGAATCTCTGCGGATTTTCAGGATAAGTAGGTTCGCGATGCCTGGACAGCATCGATCGTTTTGCAATCGGCTCGAATTAACCATTGGAGCAGGTACTCCCGAAACGATCGCTTGGCACTCGCTGCTATTAGGTTGCAAAGCTGTGGCAACCGAGTCGCCGACCTAAATTCTCCGCCGAATTTGGACGGTCCTCCGGGACCGGAACAACAATGACTATACCTCAGCGAGATTGCACGCTCCGAATAAAAGCCTTTCACCCGAAGCTACCCTCCTTGTGTGTCGAGTCGATTGAGTTTACAGAGGCCTTTCATTCTGGAGGATCGATTAAGTCGCGTGCTCCTTGGAACTGCCTGTTAAATCCTCCCGCAGCTTCCATTCCAATCTCCACGCAACTTCCGCCCCGAGCATAAAATACCAGTCGCATTTTTACCCAGTGTGACAATCGGAGATTTGAAAAACATCTTTCTAATTCAGTATTATTTTCTAACGAAGAAAGAACAGGCATAAAATTCAATCCCGCGGAGAAGTGACGGGTATAGGGTAGTTGGCGCTGACACGATTATGCAGTTGCACCCCCAAACGCGATTACGCGCGTGCAATTAATTAACGACTTCCTCCCTCCGTCAAACGCGGCCCGGGTATTAAATTATGACGGCGTCGCTCGCGTCTCGTCGAACAACCGAGCAGCCGAAATTTCGGTGGGAAGCTCGCGTTCACCCCGACGCGATGCCCCGTCCCGCGACAATAGGGCGCTTTCCGAATCCGCACACGGCGGCGAGATCATAACTCAAGGATCTCGAATGTCCCGGCTTCGCGTGCTGATCGAGGAAACTGGGGAAAGGGCTGCTCGTCTCGCGATTCCTTTTTCTATGCGACGCGTTACGGGAACGAAGCGACGTGTCTGTTCCCGTAACCGACGTTCCTACCGGGACCTGACTACATCGATTTACGAGGAGGAATAAAAGTGGAGGGAAGGAATAAATCGTCGGGGAAGAAGACGCGGAAGCAATGGCTTTAAATCTGAATTCGAGATGAAAGATCGGATAGGAAGGTGGAGAAGAATTCGCGATTCACTAATTTCCGCACGAAAATACTGCGCGCTGGAATGGGTCTCCCATCGTGTCTGAGAAGAATTTAATAACGAAGAAGGCGGATGTTAATGCACTTTTATCCGCTTTGCACCGCCGCCCCGTGGAAAAGGTCGGGCCAGCTAATTAACCTGTCCGTTCGCTTTAACCCGCGCACGGACAAACGGATTAAATTTATAAAATTTCTGCTTAAAAAGGCTAACCGCCGGTGACGGTAATCTCGTTTTCCGCGGCATCGCTCGAGCCTGTTCCTCCGCGTGGCTTCTGCACGGCCATTTTGCGTTTATTTAACGGGCGCCAACGGTGCCCGTCTCCAATTCAATTTGCCCGGTTAAAGTTTCGGCCGCCGCTGCGCAACACACACGCATTTGACAGATTTAATTATTGCCAACCGCGCGCGTAAGTAATTATTTAATTCGTTCCGGAGGCGTGGTCACCGGACGCGGAGTTACACTCTCGTTCCCCTGTTACTTTATAAGCCAGGATACTGGAAATCCACCCTCCGTTTCCGGTTTTAATCTACCCTCGCGATTTTTATCACAGACAATTGGAGGAAAGTTGTTTTCCCATTTCCACCGTCGCCGGAGTGAGATAGTTTTCATTTAATACCGCAACGAACCCTTGATTCCACAGACGTCTTCGTATCCTTTCGCTGGAAACGCAGTCGATCGTTCAGTTTCATCGAGGCTCGCGCAGTATCGCTTCAAAGTGGAAAGCCAGGGAATCGTGAATCAACCGGCCAACAAATAAACCCGCATGATACGTCTCGCTTGTCGCCTGCGGACGCAGGGTCCTTTTGGACTCGTTCTGCCTGAATACTTGTTAGCTGTTGCTTGTGGCACCAGTTGTGGATTAAACATTGGGAGGCCCCGATACATGAAATTCAATTACACGATCGTCCGTTCGGTTCTCAGCTACTTCTAGCCTATTTTTTAATGTAATCGCTTTCTCTGGCAAGGCTGCTTTCTCAAGGATAACAACCCACCAAAATGAAGAATTACCTTGTCCCACAACGTCCTCTGGTATAGATACAGATGTAATAAATATTCCCAGCGCTGTACACTGGCCCCCAGGTTTCTTCACACCAATTAACGGGAATAATGAATTACGAAAGCCGCTGGTAAAAATAAGCCAACGGGCGTAACGCGGTCGAATCAGCGTGGCAGTGTTGCGTGAACAAATTTACCGAAGATAACCGATCTCAATAATCAAACGTGCCTTCGTGGTTTCGAGGTACGGTAAGTAGTTTTTGCGACAGTTCTTTCGCCGTACAGTGTGTATCCCGTGAATAACAGAAAGTCACCTGCTTCCAAGGATCAGCCACCCGAAGGTGAGCAAATTAAGCCGACGTCTTTTCTCGGGGTCACCGTGAATTCCTCCTGTCCTCGCCGTCTTAAAATTCACGGTGCAGTTGCCGAGGGGAGCACGGGACGCAAGGAGAAAGTGAAACGAGCGTAAATCGACTCGGCTGGTATCGCGTATCCCCGTGAATCTCGCGCGATAGCTACGCTCCGCTGATTTTAATTCGTCGACGAGCCATGTACCGGGCTGCGAGAAAGCAGCCCGGCAAGGACTACATAGTCTCGAGGCCTTCTCGATTTTTACCCGCGAAGCCATTTCTGCTTAAAATCTCCTTGCGACTGGAGTTAGCGAGGGATTAAAATCCGATCCCTTCGTCGATCTATCGAAGCTAATCTCCGTTTCATTGTTTCGCGACGTTTATGAGGAGGTTGACTTTAAAGAAATTTTATTACGTAGAAGGTTGATTGAATTTCGGAGAATAAGGAAGGTTAAATAAATCCTAGCCGGAGTGGAAACTAGGGTTCAAAGATCAACAGAGAATCGTTGAAATTCTATTTGAAAAGGAGAGTAACTAGCGAACCGAAAATGAGTTTTCTTTTGGCAGAAGTTCGGGATAAAAAGGTCCTCTTGGATCGCGCGCGGCAGCCCGTTTGCCAGCTGAAACGGTTCTAGTGAAACCTGAATCGTTGGGTGTTGCGTTACTAGCAACTTCTGTTTCCACTGTTCCAGCAGCTCGTATCGAAACGATTTGTCGAAATTAAACGCCTGAAATTCGAGGGGCAAAGTGCACGGCTCCCCGTTGTAATTAAAAACACGGCCCGATGTATAACGTAAAAGTGTCCCAATTTTAGTTCAGATTAAATGCGAAATTTCTGTTGAAATTGGGATTTCCTCCGGTAGAAGGTCCCTTGATTACGATATAATTAACATTCCTTGCTGTCGCACGCAGTCTGTCATCCAATATCAAGTTATACCCGGCGCCTGCTTTATATTAACTTCCCGCGCCAAAAATAGAAGCTGGCTGCTATTTTGGCGTGAAAATCTGCCGTTAAATCGTCACGTGCCACTGGCCTTCGAGTCGTCAGTTGCATGCGACTTGGTTATTATATCGGCTCTGCACTTGTCGTGATTGTTCTCCATTATAAATCTGTCGCGCTTTATTTTCATGTTTCAGGCCCGAAAATTAGATTCTTCTAAATTCATAATAAGCCTTCAGAAAGCGTCCACGGTTTTACTACTCGGTCCTACTTCACTCTAACGAAAGGTGATTAGTTTAGACAACCTAATTAAATCTCTCTTACGGTAATCGATATTTATTGCAGTGAAAGGTAGCTCGGCCTGCTCGTAAATACGAGAACGCTGTCTTTTAAGAGCTTCGATCTTTATTCAACTTTCGAATTTGAAGGTGCAAACTTGTTAATGGCGAATAAAACAGGGAAAGTATTTCTATTCGAGTATTTCAACCCTTACTAGAGTTCTCTATAAGAATCACATTCCAGCAGGATTTATCAGTCGGTAGAATAAACGAATCATTGTGAAACTCGAAGAGTACCTAATACGTGAGATTTAATTTCAAAGCTAATCTTTGTTCCCATTAAGCACTACTTAATGCCAGCATCGAAAACGATCTGCCTTCGCTCTGCAATAAAACAGGCTGCCAGTAGGCGAAGTTATTTTTGATTTGCGGAGCAAAAACAGCATCGCATCGGCTCTGAAATTGAAGCTGGACACTCGAAGAGCCGTGGATCATTCTGGGAGCGTTACCAGTTCGCGTTTTCCATTATTCTCCACGGACTTCGCCATTCGATGTCACGTTTTATTTTCAGTCACCGTGTATGCGTCGACGAATGCGTAACATTTCGACGCGTATTGCGTAAAATACGACCAGAAAGAGAGAGACAGAGAGAGAGTCGTGAAATTCGGGCGTGTAAAATGCTGCGACCTTTTACATAACCAAGTCCCAAGTAATCGCTGAAACATACTGTAACTTCGTCCTTTGCGTCTGGCTTCGCAGTAGAAAATCTGAGCGACGCTCGTCGCGAAATTCCCTGAATTGTCTCTAAATTGTTGCTTCAGGTATTAAGAAGGAAATAAGAAGAAAGACTTTATGACCACTTGCACGTTTCTGTATGCAATTTAAAGTAAATTCTACGCAGAGGTACCGAGGCTCTGGCTATTCAAAACACCAAATTCTTAGAATATTAGATCACTGAACTGTACTGAAAATTTCTACGCCGAATAGGGGCTAAGAATTTTCAAAGGAGGGGAAAAAGAATTAGCAAGGGAAGGACTTTCACCCCGAATCTTTTAACACCCAACGAACTTGATACCCTCAAAAAATCCTCCAACTAGCAATCCAAAGTCCACGCCACCCGCCAGCGTGAATTTCCAGCAAGATGCTTCAGTGATAACGAAGCAAATATCGTTGGTGCGTGTACGCGATAGGAACAAGGAGCTGCGAAATGGGCGTAAAGTACGGCGCGACGAGGCGAACAGAAGGCCGAAGGTTCGATACTCCGTCTGTGGACCAGACCAGATGAAAATACAAGGGAAGCAACGACAATGAGATCGTGTGTATTCAAGGAACGCTTATAACCGGCCTCGATCGTTTCCATGCCGGCGTATAAACACGTTTAACGTTCCGGGTTATTTGCTCCCGTTTTCCATCGCGATTTCACGGATTACTAGAGAGCGGACGGTGCAAGCCGGGAAGAGAGCACTGAGCGCGATGTGTTTCCGTTTCGACGTTCGCTCCCTGGAAAGAAATTCAAGGGACATCTCTGACCCCGCAGATCATTGCAAGTGGCGATAAAAAAGAATGATTGAAAGCCAGGTAATTTACAGGAAATAATGGCCCTGAATTTCAACGAACAGAGAAGCGTGCGACAGGCACCCGCGGAGGCCTCGGGGTGCAGTTATTTAAAATTCGAGGGTCAGTATCTGCATCGATCCCGACCAACCAGCTGAGCGACGGGGCGACGCGTTTGCACCTTCGAATTATCCTCCCATTCAGCGAATCGAGTACTTCAATTACGCTGGTTGACGTTGCAAGGGCGCCGCCGAGGCCACGAATCAGCCACTTTCGTCCCTCCATTGCTTTTCCAAACAACGTCGCCGAGGGTCCCGGCGCCCTTTGTCCCCTTGTATGAATTTTAATCGAGACCGGAGGAGGGTGCCGCGCCAAATTGTCTGCCCGGGGCACGTGAATCGAAGGAAAGAAGAAGCACAGAGGGGTGGAAAAAAAAAAGAGGACGGTAGCAGGCAGGAATGAGGGGAACGGGGAAAACACGAGCCAGCACGCCGCGATACGCGTCGCATCCGCCAGCAACATATTTTCCAAGCCGATACGCTTTCCCTCCACCCTTTTTTGAAACGCGCACGCCACCCTATGCGCCACCCCTCTTCTTCCCGCCGGTTTCCCTTTCTCCCAGGGCTCCCTGCTTCCTCGCCGCCTCTGGAAATACTCGCCGCAAACGATTCCCCGGGCTCCTCGTGTCCGCGCGATCATCAAACCGGCGCGGCAGTGGCCACGTGCCTCCGTCTCGAGGTGGCAAATATTCGCTATCGTCTGAGATTAAAATTCAAGTGGGATCTAGTGAGATTTGAACTGCGCGAAAATTAAATACGGCTTTGAATTTAAATCGAATTAAAACCCCTTCTTTATTAATAACAGTACACATTCCGAGCGAGAAAGATGACGGTGATCTTCGTGCTCGACGATTAAGCGATCCCGTTCGGTGCCGCGAAAGTTCCAAGCACTTAACAAGCGATTCTTCAACGATCCACCACCCCTGGGTCCTCGGCTTGGTTCCGGTTCGACGAGAAATCCCCATCTGAAATTCTAAGCTCCTCGGTTTAACGTGCCGCCGCGCTGTCTCCCTCCCTTACTCCTTCGCGATGATTTATGGACAGGCAAAGTGCACTCGTGTGCAGGCTGCGCTCGGTGTCGTCCTCGTTCCCTTTAGCGCCGCGACCGCTCGTAAATAGTCGCGACGTAGCGATTCGTTGATACAGGTAACGCGCGTGTAGGCGACCGGCCGCGCGGCTACTTCGCGAGAAGCTTGGATCGACGACGCGACGATTGATGGCAACGCTGACCCGCGCGAGATTTGTGTAAGAAGCTTGCGCCGCGCGGAGATATTCTTATCGAAGATGAGCGCGAGCTATACAAAGCCATCTCCTCGGCAGGTACTGTGACTTTAATTCCACGATTAAAATGTAAATAACAAACTCGCTTAGGCTCTATTAAAAGATCCCGAGGATCAGCTGTCGGGGCTGGCCTTCCCTGTCTCGTGACCCTTCGGTGACCAGAACCAGCCAGCGGTTAATGTACCGTAAATGGAATCAAAACGGTGCCCACCCCTGAGTAACTGCGCCGAAGGGTGTTTGCGTGGTTAATGCCAAGCCCCGACCGCGCGGCGCAGAGGCGTTCTTCGATATAACATACGATTTATAATTAATCGTCCTTCTAATTGTTACATAACGCTCGTGTGCCAGATAGGCGGGTACTACGCTCCCCGTAGGATGTTCGTGGCAAGAGATAGAGCACGCTGAACGAGGATATTCGCGAACGCTTTTTCTCCGGCAAAAAACAGATTCCAACGAAAAGCCCCCCTCGACTTTTTAACCACTTATGGCTCCTGTACGTGACTTTTCGCGTACCGCCGAGGGAAAGGGCGGTAAAGGGCTGCGAACGAAACCAGAACGGCAGTCCGTGCCGTTCTTTTTTATTCAAGGATCGTTTGCTTCGTTAATTACAAGTTCTCCCACGCCGTCGTGGCGCTGGCGGGAATCCTTTATCACCGAACTGTTCCATAGAATTCTTTCCGCCTTCGAAGTGCGCGGATCGATCAGTGAGTGAAACTGTTTTAAGGAGAATTCCCTGTAGCTAGGAACAACGTCCCGGCGATAAGGGAGATTTAGTGTCTGGCTTTCTTCGTTGCGGGAGATCCATCGGAACGATTAGTGGCGATAGATCGAGCCCTTAATAGACCGCTGACCCGAAATCCAGGCGACGCCTGAGCCACGTATAGCCACGTCGAAGTGTGTTCGCGCCGTTTAATTCCCGCCACAATTTCACCGAGCACACGCGCCGCGATGCCAACAGCGGAGGAAGCCGCGATAATCGGTCGGCGATAAGGAGCGACTCCACTTGAATTTAGTAGGGCTCGCTGCGCCCCAGATAAACTGGCCGGTTATCTGGAGAGCAGAAAAAGGGGGCAAGGTGCGCGATTAAATAATTCCACGCGACTTACAATTGCAAATTCAACTATATTCAATTTATTTGCACTTCGTTATTGCTCGTTCCTTTTGAGATACAGTGTCCCGAACCTCTGCTGAAGAATTTACAGATCGATTCGAATTGGGCAACTCTGGAAACAACCAAATCATTATTGTTGCATCGGAATGCTGAATCTGGAGTTTGCCAATGCGATTAACGTCGCGGGGAGTTGCGCTGCAATCCATCAGCGGCTATACCCTTTCCCCTCTTCATCCCCCTTTAACCTAACGATAGAGGGTTGGGACCTGTGCGAGAGATTTTTTAGTCCAGCTCGGCTTCGAATGTAGAGGACGCGTATAAACACATTTCAGAATTATTTCCTTGTATTAAGACTTCGTCAGAGTTTCGCAATCATTTTTAAAAATCTTCCTCTTCAGTCCTCGCTTATTTCATGAATAATTCATCCGCCAGATTTCCCGATCTCCTGTTATAAAATACGGGAAGGGTACAGCGCGGAATATGGATTAAAAAAATTGTGAAGCCCGTTCGTGGATTCGCGGATCTTTAAATTAAATTTCATATGAAACGAAGGAGTTATGGCAGGCACTGTTAACGGAGCGGTCGTGCGTGTCGGACGAGTGTGTATTCGTGTTTGCGATGGGGACAGTGCGCAAAACGATCGCAAGCCAATGGGGCACCATCGTATGGTTTTTCTTTTACGAGGATCGTGGATCCCTGGTGCTTGGCATATAAATGGCCGAATCATCGGAATGCAACACTTGTACAAACGGGCGCGCGAGGATAATAAAAGCACGTGGACGCGTTATTGCGCAAGCCAGTTGGAGCAATAATTTGTTTAGCCGCCGAGGTGACAGCCGACGTGGCCCTGAGATAGGAAGCTCCATACGCCTCTGCGACTCGATCAAGAAGAGTTCTCACTTAACAAGGAAAACACGATGATAATAAAGATCAATTGACCCGCTCGCATCTCTGAAACAATGGGATCTGAAGAGGAAAGAAATCTTCGATGCCCTCCAATTTACTAATATTCTTTTCTCCCGATCTGCTCGTCCGATGCTATTGGAATATCGTATCAGAAGTACCTAGTACTTACAACCGTCGCCCCGTTTCCATCGCCGAGCAATTACTTCGCAAAACTCGACCCGTTGTTTCGTAGAATCCTAGCGAACGGAAAAATTAAAGGGCTTTATTACGCAAATCCGGCGGTAAAAACGAGCGCAACTTTTGCAACTCTACGGCCAGTGTTACGGTTTAACGCGAACAGAATAATGAAACGGGAAGTCGAACAACAATTCCCGCGTAGGTATTTCCCGCGAAATCACTGGAACAACGCAGTTTCGAACGAGCTGTTTCCCCGTCGGAATATTATTCCGCGAACACTGTTGCCCTGCGCTTTTGTGGCCAATTACGGCCACTCGCAGCGTGTTCCAGCGTTCACGCAACTCCTCCAAAAGCGTCTAATAAACCCTCAACTTTCGTGGTTCGACGGGGCATGAATTTTTCATCCAGCCGTCGACAGCGAATGGTATTTGGAATTATTCGCGAGAATTAACAAGCATCGCAGCGTGCCTCGGACGTTAAAACCGTCGCGGCCGGGGAGACGTATAGCCCGGATAATTCAACGTTGGAAGAACAGTCGCCTACGGGGGTTCTTTCTACGAGGGCTGTTTATTCAAGCTATATAAGAAATCCCGTGTCGATAAGAACGCGGCGCGAGCTCGCAGGTATGCATAAAGTTCTCTTTACGATGCTCCATCTGAGCTGACGCAAATAAACGCAAGAAAGCGGAGCGGTATAACTTCCCGGTGCTGGGAACTGCGCCACTACAAAGTGACATCAATTTGTTTCCCCTCGGATTACTACAATGAGATCCCGAGAAAAAGAATTCTTCCGCTCTGCCTGACTTACTCCCGAGAAACTCGTCTTCCAACTTCAGTGACTCCAATATCTTACACTGCATTCGTCAGAAACGCAGTCCTCGAGTTTCATCCCTTCCAAAGGTTCTTCACCTCCCACCGAAGGGTGAACTTTAAAGAATACACGGATCATTTTCATTTCCACAAAATCGGAACGTCTACTTTCCAGCTCGCCACCCGGTGCGAGTTTGTTGGCTGGTTAGCCGTCACCCTTCCGCCTCCATCCGCTTATCGGCTTTAAAACCCTCGAGAAAATAACTTGCTCGATCTTGGCCTGGGTAGGCCCGGGGCACGCGTGACCGCTTTCCAAGCGCAATCTTTTAGCAAACGGTCCCACGGGTAACAGGTAGCCAGTTACTTTCCACGATGCTCGCGCGATCCCGGGCCGCAGAGGCGGAGCGCCGCTAATTTTCTCTTTTTCGCGGCTTCGTTATCGTCCCGGTTACGCGATAGAGCCGCGCCCGCCGGAGCTATTGTGCGCGGCGAGAGGAGCTTCTGCCGCGATTCTTCGACGGGTGCGAGGGGGCGCGCGCGACGTCTCTCCAGCGGAGCGTGGAACGGAAGCCAGGCCGCGGGGCTCTCGTTTAATTGACAGTCGCCGATCGAAGGCTTTTAGCATCGCGGCCCCCGTCGGTCTTAACGAGTTTTTCCCATTCTGGCTGGCGAGCGGGCAACGAACGACTCTCCGCTTCCTTTCTCACGGTTCACCGCCGCCGCTCGACCGGCGAAATGGCACCGAGCCGTTCCTCTGTTCGTTCGATCCGCCGCGCCGCTCGCGATCAACGCTCGCCTGGCCTCCGGCCCGCAGAAAACTCCGCACGCCGCCGAGGGTGATCGTTAATTAACCCTTTACCCGCGGCGGAGCTTCAAACGGAAGTGTAGCGGGCCGCGCTTTCTGATAGCTGCGCGATGGATCCGCGCGATAGGAATCGAAAAGCGGGGGACGATTCGTGACGCGGTCTACGGGGGAGGGGTTGAGAGAAACAATTGGGGAATCTCGAGGCCTTATCCTGGGAGGGGTGAGGCGATTTCTGATAAAGCTTGGTAGGGATCGCCTCGCGTGAAAAAGCTTTTAGAGATAAGAAGCCTCGGTAATTGAAGAACTCTGGATTGACTGAATTCTCGAAGGCTGAAGCTACCGAACCTAAATCGTCGACGCTGCCAAACGGCAAATACAGGCCGGAACCGGGTATTGCAGAAAGCTCCATGGAGCTCACGAGTCGTCGCGTCTCGAATAACAGTGGAGGTTCCGTAATTACGCGCTTGTTCAAACGATTCTGACACTGGAACCGTGATTGTAGAGAAACACGGCTGTGTCTACTCGAGCGCTGGCTTTCAACTAGTCCTGTACGTTAAGGACACCCTCCGAGTATTCCTTACAGAGCACGTTTCCTCGCCATTTTCTTTCCTCTATCTATAATATTTCTTTCGCCCTTTACGAGCGCAGGCATCTCTGTCAATACGTTCCCCTCGGTTCTCGTTACCTTCTCCCTTCCCTGCTCGTAATACGTAGAATCGAGTTGTTCTACCGCGTCTCCCTCTTTATCGATACAGTATAGGCCCTTATTACGAGCATCCTGTCCGTTTACGATTATGGTTGAATCGTAGGATCCCGTAGATCTGGCTCGTGTACCCCCTGGCTGCGCGTTAGGGTCGCGACGGCGCAATCGGCAATCGAGGGGGAAAGATAAAGCGTTAATCCGCGAAGAAGCTCGTTTGTTCGGCTACCCGAACTTCTGGTTAAGTTCCTTTGATAAGGCTGGATAGTTAATTGTGAGATGCATCAAGAAACACAAGAGTCTTGTAAAACTGAGGCCGCAGCTACGGGTTCACCATCCCCTGGGAAATATCACGCACGAGTTTACGACGGAGACGGTTAAGAATTAAGATCCTACCGCGCTCCTCTGCGTGGACGTAATCGAAAACTAAGTTCCACTCTTGCAAAAGAACGCGCTCGTAGCCATTTTACTGTATATTACATTCATTTCGCGGGGAATGCGGCGGGGCGCGAAGGAATGCAATTTTCGCGCGAGGGGGGAATGCAATTTTAATAATAGCGCAGTTCGGAAGATTAAAGCCGCAGTTGATAAATCTGTGAGGCCTTCAGAGACAGAATTTTCATCGGAGCTTCGGGGAAGATTTGCCGTATAGGTAAATGGCACTTTCCTTCCAAGTCCCACAGATCAGAGATCCCCTAATTGTTTTCACTCTCGCCCGAAGGGGTTCTACGATTCATTGCGCCCGGATTGCGCGCAACTGTTGCACGGACCGATTTACCCAGTTGCCGTGGTTAACGACGCCCCGAGACAACCCTCTCGATATTTACGATTACGATTACGCTCGAGCAGCGCGCGGGTGTCTAAGCAGGCGTGTTGCTTGAACTTTCGCACCCTCTTGGTTACGGGTGCGTTCGCATCGCAGGCCTGACGAGATTCTATCGATCCCGATAATCTCGAGGCTGGCTGATCGTCGGAACGGTACATACGCTAGTAGCGCTCAATCTTATTCCTCATCGAAATTCTAAGCAAGTAATTAATGTTATCTGCCGGTGGGTGAACTGAAATCCACGGCGAGGCTGCTCGTTATACGTGCCATTAGCACGGAACGGTACGATATTAGAAGCATAAGTCAGCCGGGAAGAATAATTCGTAGAAGCCAACGTTCCCCGGTCGTGTGTGCGCGTGTGTGCGCAATGTATTCGCATAAATTAAACGGGCGAGCAAAGTTTCGATTAGGAATCGCAGCCCACAGCTCGCCGTGTGTGTTTTCGTGTCCCCGTGCCAGTAGAACAACGGTTCGACAAGCTACTTATGGATCTTCGACTATTCGCCTCGCGACGAATTAGCATAACGTAACGGAATCCTTGAATATTCATCGAGCGGCGACTGGCCGGGCGGTTTTCGCGACGCGACTCCCGCCGATTCCGCGACACTGATACTCGCAACGCTCCACCTGACTCGCGACACCAATTCGCCCGGCCGTCTGGTGGTGAAAAAACGATTTACGCCCCCGTGTGAATTCAACAAAGTAAACATTTGCAGTCGAACGGCAGGAATATTCATAGAAATCGAAGCGTTTGATCGAAGCTATAATCCACATTGCGATAATTAGAAAATCAGGGAACGGGGAATTCGAAGCGACACTTCAAAAGAGAATTAATTCCCAAAGGCTGAAAATTCCCCCGGCGCGAAATAATTACTTGAAATTCTGTTCGATAATCCGACACCCGATATTCGCGAATTTACTGGGAAACTCTAGCGGCGGGCGTATTGTTGGCACATAACCGGCGAGAAAATCGAGAGAATGTCTAAGTATAAATCGCGTGTTCTGGCAAAGTATTGACGACAGATCTAATGGAAAATTCTTTTCAAATGAATCTATAATCGTGAACATGCGATAGGATTAACCCGTCTAAGTTCATTCGTTAACGAAGCCTTCCCATCGATCGGCATCGACTAAAATCCAGTATTGCACCGAATCCGTCGACGCGTGCCTTCAATGAAGTTATGAAAGGAAATGCGGGTAAAGGGTGGGCAACTTACAGCGCGCAACGTCGGTTGATTAAAAACGCTGCGCTTTTGCGAGCAACCGGGAATTTTATACTAATTAGTGCCTGATGAAATATTCATGCTGCAGCCGTTTGACGCGATTAATGAGTGGACGAGTTACAGAGAGAATACACGAGTGTTGCCGCGCGAAACGCGCGGATAACCCCTCCGGAGGCATGGCTTCCCAACAATGACGTTACAATGTTAACTGCGAATATTTTAGCACTCAGCGCTCCGTTGAAGCTCGAGTCAGATGCAATTTTAAGCACGTTCGAAGTAACTTCTAAAAGTTACGAGATCACCAGACACCGTGTCCGTTGATCGAGCGGTTCCACGCTAGAAAATATTTATATTTTTAAAATACGCCAGCGAGCGATCCAATTACATCCCGGCAAAAAATTCCATCGAATTGGAAACTCGATGAAATTCAGCAAATTTTAAAAGCTACTCGATTCGCCGTCGAATCAACGAATTGCAGGGAAACGTATTGGTCGTTGTAAGCGGAAAATTCGAAGGAAATCAGCGGTCTTCTCTTTTCGAAGGCTGGTGGGAACTTGTTCTCGATAAGCGCTCGCGATATTTTCTGCGTTCATAGATATGCACTATGCAGTGGTTAAACGATGCACGTGTATACATTGGTTTCTAATTATATTCTATCTAGAAGAGATATTTTACTAGCCTTTTAATCTCAAAAAGCTACTAGGGTAAACGCACCAATAAACGAACACTTAAGGCCAATGAATGAACAATATTATAAAATTATATTTACAGCGCGATTGATTCCACGTGCTGCAAAAAATGTTTAGATATGGCGCTAGAAATTAAAAGAAGTGTCTAATTAATTAGTTGCTTATTTTAATAATGATTTTAAAATATTATTTCAACGATTATAAAATATTATTTAAAATATATTATTTTACCCATTTTAATAAAAAATGTCCATTCACTGGTACGTGTTCGGTTAATGGTACATTTACCCTACAATGAGTTCAACTAATTTATTATCGAAATAGCTGTCGAACCGCCTGAGCTAGGGAATCTTGATCAATTTGCCAACTTCATTTTATCAATTAATACCAGCTTTAACGCGATCGAATCCACGAGGGAGTTACTCTCGCGCGGCCGCGTGCAATAACGAATCGGCACCAGGGGAATATTTACATCATGTTCGCACGGGGATGTCGCGAATTTGTCAACCAGAATCGCGTATTTTATCGCGCGAGTAGAGAAACTGTGCCAATGCAATTCCCCCGCTATATTTATCCCTGGGCGTCTCGATTAATATCCGCGATGCAACCCTCGTATTTTTCCACCCCCCCCCCCCCCCCCCTCGTAGTCGGCACCCTCTCTGATCTCATTTCAATTCGTTTGAATTATACGAAGGTAATACGAATGCTTCGTTTCTTCGTCGTCCGATTCATAGCCAACAGCGAAATCGAGTTTACCAAATAATTATATTTGTCGAGATATGCATGTGATATTAAAATGCGACCATGGAGGATTAATAGAAACTCTAGAGCCACCATTTTATTGAAAATATTACACATTTTTGCACACAAAGATGATAATAATAAAATCGGTCTTCTGATTACCTACTTGTAAGGACGAGAATAATATTATTTCGCAAAACATCCTTCTAAAAATTAACTGCATTGTTCAAAATTCCAGTGCATCTCTGGAGACACTATTTCCTTAACAATACTACCGAAGACTCATTTTTATATGAATACCCCTCACCGAAATTGCAATGGCGGCACCAAATAAGAAGCCAAGCCACGTATTTCATCAGAATTAAATCGGATCGCAAAAGTGGCAATACGCTGGGCCTTCGATTTCATTTGTCACGAGTGCCATGTCACTTGCAATCTTTGTCTTTATTAACGATGCTTCAGTCGCATTCGAGCACGCGACGAACATTACAGATCCATACTGTGAATGACGGTTGCCGGAGCTTTCGGAGAAATCGTGTCTCTCTCGATTTCTTGTCGCCACTTTTACCCGCTCTTCCTTTAACTGCTGCTGGAGGGCACACTTTACTTAATTACAAGGGGCAGAAAAGGGACCGGGGAGGAAGGAATTAAATGGCAGCTCGAAGCATGGCGGGATGCGCACAATACGAGGTTTCGCTGTTGAAATTTAATCAAGCACCGATTCCCGATGCCGACACGCAGTGAAATTAAAACAAAAAGCGACGAGCAGGGAGGAGGAAGCGATATAGAGAAATGAAGGCAACCGGAGGGAAATAGTGGCGGCGGTTCCTTTGATCAATTCTCCCGTGGACTTCCAATTCGAGGGAATTTTCGAAGCTTCCGCGGAAATGAAAAATTCCTTTCTGCGCAGAGACATGCCACGCGAGCGAATTGCAAAAAAAAAAAATATTATGGAACATATGTTTTCTCATCAATGAACAATAATGAACAGAAGCCTAACAATTTCTGTGACGCAGTTCTCAGATGAGAACATGCTTTCCTAAGCATGGTATCTTAACTGAAATGGTGCTTCATATTTTGTGGGAGAAATGGAACCCTCCGTCTAAAACTCTGAATATTAATAGTTCATCTACGTAACCCTGTATTCTATCTATGTTTCACTGATATTTCATTGGTGGCATCCTAGTGAATACGTTAAATTCAGTGCCATTTAACCCCGAATTACCTAAATATTATCAGACTACACTACTAACGCGATTATACTCTCGCTATTATTAGAATTGCGAATATTAATATAGCATACTGACGATATCACCGCATCTACCTATACAACCGCGTATACACCACTGAAATAATGCCATTAGTGCCATCACCAACTGGAGTCTTCACGCTGAAAACACTTTGCTTCGTAAATGCCTTGCAGTGCCATCTAATAGAGCCCAACATAACTAAACGTAGTCCACTGTGCTGTACATATACATTGACGTTGATTCAATTCCGAATATCTTAAAATTAAAACGTAGAACATTTAAGAATAACATTAAAATATGTAAGATTACATATCACAATGATTCCTCACTTTATATGCACATTTTCACTTTACTTTCTTCATTGCGACGTTGGCGAAGTCGCTATCGTGGCAGAACTCGACTTGTACCAACTCGAACGTGTCGCGAGTTCAAATCCCGGAAGTCATTATTAGATTTTTTCTGGCCCAGGCAGTTCATTGATAATTTTAACGAATGCGTGTGGTGGGAAAATGGGGGGGTGAAATAATATTAAAATTTTAGTGTTCACACAATGATGACTTGTAACGTTTACGAACTGGTTCGATCGAACTTCACTTTGTGAGGATCTCGTCTCAGTAATGAAATTGACATTTGTAGTCATAGTTACGCTGAGTGTTGAATACTACTTTTTTTCCAAACTATTTTAAACAGTAATTCCTTTGAACGATGTAAGACTATTAACACAAAAATGAGAACTATTGTTTTTGTAATGCAACGAGCATCAAGTGTTCGTGAATCTGAGTATTATTAAGCCTTTCATTTTCCGCCTGAAAGATTATTCCGCTGATTTCTACACACATCAAGAAGCGATTTGCATTATTTTGGAGTGATCCATACGCAATTATAGGTGGATCGTTAGACATTAGTTAAGAGCGTTTACGTTCGAGATTACAATCGTCGAATTCCTGTTGCCCAGTTGAAAGGAAACGATATAATGATCCAGGAAACAGGTCACGCCGCGATTGCTCACCAATCAACCAGCGTTAATTACTATATTAATTAGTGAACAGTTCTGACCTTCAGATGGTGCACCGAACACCTCCTTGCGCGTACACTAGCTTCATCGTCGCTTTCACTTCCCTGTCAAAACTATTAGGAAAGCACATTAAGCAACCGTGTTCACCGCGTTGCAGACAGGTGATAAGCAAATAATAGCCAATGGCGCGCCACCGAAACGGTGATTAATATTCATAACGACTGCTCCGACAACGTAACAAATGCTCCCTCAGGCTCCACCAGCGGAAAACGCTAATTTGTAATATTTCTGAATAGACCAGGCAACGATTCGAGTCGAAGCAGATTAATCGTTATTATAACGCATCGTTATATTAATACGTCTGTCCATATTGCATCCAGAACACAACTTTGCCTGCAACTTAACATCTGAAGTCTTAAAAAGGCAGTAAGACACTTTCCCCCCAATTCAAATTCATTAACAGCTCCTCCAATCTTTCTTACTTCCCATTCCAAATAGCAACTATCATTTTATAACAGACGAAGGGATTAAACGATATCATCTACTTCCTGAACCGAGAGGACCATCGTTCCCCCTCGTCGTCTATTCGATTATCACAGCACAACTGTACAGACCGCGGACACCGAATACCAGCACGCCCACCTGTACGCGAGATTAATTATTGATCGCCCGGTACGCCCGATCAATCATTAATTCGGGTATGAGTAATTAATTAATGCACCGCAGATGCGCCGTACATCGCATCCGGTTAAAGCAGAGGCCTCCGCGCGACGTTTGAGCTCGCATTCGTTGCCCGACCCGCGCGCAGTGGATCTTACTGGTACCGTCATCGTGTTAACCAGCCGACGATTAATCGATCCCCTCGAATTTGCAATGGAATTCGCGGAAATACACCCGGATGCTGGCGACACCACTGCGCGATATCCGGATGGTAGTGTTTCGTCGCGCGAAATCACGTCCTCGAGGACGAAATTTCGAAGCTGATGCCTCGGACCATCGATGCAGGATATCCCCGGCGTCGCAGATCTATCTGACATTGTAATTTAGAAGTTTCACGGCACGGTGGATTAAATTGAATCTTCGACACAGAGATTTCGTGGTCGAAATTGCAGGTAGAAAGGATCGAAGCCCCCGTTGCCGTGACGCCTTGAGTACTAAACGGATTCGTGTGAACCAGTCATCGGTGTTGCGACAAAGCGAAAATCGAGCTTTCTTTTAAGAAGAAAGGAGTGGAGGGGCGGGGGTTACAGCAGTGGTACTGACACGGAAAAAGTGCTTCTCCGTGGCTCGAGGTAACTGACACGAAAGAAGAAAATCACTGGCGTGCGACGCGATGACGCAACTGGGACGGGGGACCCGTGAGAAGATAACGTCAGCGTCCGAGTGCAAAGCCAAGGGCGGCTCGCGCGATGCGGAAGATTAACTATTTAGGTTCGAGCGAGACGGGAGTAAGGTACGCCGCGAGGGAGCGGCGAAAAAATGATTTACTTCGTTGGCGCTTCCGAGAGCAGAAAATCATTCTTCCACGTACCATTGCACTTTGCCAGTGGACGTAGCGACTAGAAGTCTCGGAAATCTCTGTGCAGAAAGCCCGATCGAGAAAACAGAAAGGGGAGAAGCGGTTCTCTAACGATGATGCATTTATAAAATGAAACGCCGCATATCTTTCTCGAGGCCCTGGATTTTCGGTCTGCCAAGCTCCGAGAAACGCGTTACGAAGGGCGCCACCAGTCGGGTAGCGTCCACCGGCAGCAAGACCAGTTTCCTCGGGCCCCTCGGGCTTTTTTCACGCCGGGTACAGTGTGGGTGGGCCCAAAGCAGTAGGCTGGCCCGGCCAGCCTCGTCCCCCGCATCGCGATGCAGTTTTTACAACGAATACCTCCATCAAACACCGATTCCTAATTCAGCTTCACTTCCCTCCAATTAGTCTCTTACTTATTAGATCTCCGAATCTTCGCCGCGACACACGCGTTTCTCCGTATCTATCCAGTTCAGCGAGGAGTTAATTTGAAGCTAAATGTCGTCCGTAAACTGGTTCGATTAATCCGCTTCTAGCTGGACACAACTCGCTAATCCGTCCCCGCTCGCCTCAGTTCAGAAACGCGGACTTACATCTAATTGGAATCCGACGGTGGGACACGAGGGATGGATCAGAATCGAATTGACGTGCAATTTTCCTTTCCAACGGAAACCTAGCCACGGGATGCTTGAAGGAGCGTTTCAAGTTCCACCGTTGCGCGATCGAAACTTTTATTACAGAATCGTCGGGGGCCGTTTATCTTTCCGTTGCTGGGTACGCGAGAAATCGCTGCCCCTTTCTCGTAGCCGGGGATTTTCGGGGCAAGACTCGCGCCAGGGTGCAATCTCGCCTGCACAATTCGCACTCAATGAAACGGGAAGCAATCGGAGCGTGCGAACGAGTTTCAACGGCGCGACGCTCCAATAAACGTCGCTTTCGAAAAAAAAAAAGAAGAAGGGGGTGAACGAGGGTTTCGGCCACGTAATTCGGCGAAATCGTCGATATCCGTGACGGAAGTAGCTGTCCAAGTTGCTAGGGCATTAGGCGGACACGCGAGCTTTCGGGAATCGCGAGTCCGCCTGTGCTGAAAATCTCCGAATTTTCATCCGCGCCGGATACGCTTTGTCCGCTTCGGAGAACGCGTCCACCGAGACGGAAACCCGAGTCCCCCCGGGGCTAACTCTGTGATAATCGCGGGCGAAACTCTACTTCGCGGATTTTCGCCAGAGATTTTATCCGCGGACCGTGAAAGGGCACACGGGGAGCTGGCTTTAAAAGCAAGCGAGTGCTTAAACGACTACTAAGAGGATCTTGGCAATTGTTTTCTGTGTATTCTCGGGATTGGACACCTGGAGTTTGCATTTAGATTTGTGCTAAGGAGGAGGATGTTTTCCCTGGTGAACTACGCGTCTTTTAGAAGTTCACAGTTGATCTGTTTCGATCTTGTATCGTATTGTATATATTTTTTTCCTGTGTTTAGCAGGACGGCGTTTCAAGCATATCGCTTATATCGTTAGCTGCTTTGAAAATGAGTGTTGCA
Organism: Andrena marginata; assembly: GCA_963932335.1. NCBI lineage: Eukaryota > Metazoa > Arthropoda > Insecta > Hymenoptera > Andrenidae > Andrena > Andrena marginata. The sequence goes on from OZ010660.1 coordinate 4,733,337, forward strand.
AGTTTCGGAAAGCCTAAGTAGCTGGGTGGTGGAACGCAGAGTTTTGCTTCCGAAAATTATTAATATTTATGAAAGTGTCTACATTTAATAATCAAATTGGATGTGAAATGGGGTGGTACATTTACCAAACTCATCGTTTCAGCGTTCATTCAATTTTTCATTGCCGGTTACCTACGTTCGTTAGCTAGGAATTTACCTATTCGTTGGTTACCTAAGCGCTTTGCCCTCGCCTTTAGCCAAAGGAGAACTGTGATATCGTTTTGCCCGCTATCTTAACCCCGTCATTTTCTGAACTGCGCCCAAGACAACTCGTTACCATGCACGGCCAGCCTTGACGGTGGCAATTGCGTCACGGCAAGCTGGTAATTGCCCGCCGGTTTAATTCGCTCGGACGGAAATGTCGATTTTCGCGATCGGCTAACGAACGCGCGCCTTTTGCGGCCGCCACCGCGTCCCAACAACCGGCGATTCACTTAACGAGCGGTCGTCTCATTAAACGGGAGTTATTTTATTCGACTCCGCTCGGATATCGTTCGAAAATGGTAAGGAAAGTGCGGATCAACGTCCAGTGGCAGACCCTCGAGCGGTTGCCGCGATTAAAGTGCATCTACGACGATTTCGATCGCCGATGACGAGGTACTCGAATTATGAAGACGATTCCCAGTTGTTCGTTGCAATTCCGACGCGTGCGATCTGTGAAAACAGTGCCCAGCTTCGTTAGAAACTGCATGGGGCAATGAGTGCAATGCGTCCAAGCTTAAAACTCTCTGAGCTCGCGATTGATCGATCCCAGTACCTACATCCAGTGACATCAACTGCCCCCCAACAATCGATTCCGGTAATTATAATTATTGACCATTGGCCCACGATAGAACGACGTATTCGTCAGGATGCCGGATCGCGTGCAGGCGGATGATTTTATACGGGGCAAACATTTGCACCGGCTAAACCGTGTACGGAGGTAATATCCCGCGGCAATCGATGGGAACGAGCGTGTTTCGCGGATTAATTAAAACTCGCTCGCTGTTTATGTAATCAGCCGTGACGTAAAGGTACGATCAACATTCGCGCCCCGTTATACAATCCATTCTCGTTAACAAGCCGAACAATCGTGAAGCTTTGAAGCCTCTGCGAATCGTGTTTTCCCGCGCGAAACGTTGCCGGCGATAACACATTACCCATTGTCCACGGAACGAGCGTTCTTTCCCCTGGGTTCGTCGATCGTCGGATGGTCGAGCGGCAGACCGATGATCTGTTTCGTATTTGAGAAGCTCCCGCTATACGCTTCAATGTCGATTACTTCTTTGGGCTTTAGATTGATTCTGTCGCGAGTGAAGCGTGAGAAAGGATAATGTCGAGTCCGTGGAGAGGATATTAGAGAAGAATGGATCTGAAGTTCGTAATTCTACGGACTTGGCATTCTTCTTTCGGCGGATGTGTGTTTGATGTTGTAGAAGAATGGGTCTGCGAGATTGGAGATACGCCCGAAACACGGAGAAGGGCTACGATCAGTTTCTCGGCGATAGTAGCACGAGAGCTTCGAGGATGTCTCTAATCTTAACGTGTCCATCCTATCCGTAGATAGATCGTTTTCCTCGATAGGGGCGTACAAGCCAGCCTTCCCTGGTTACCCTACGAGCCAGCCGGATATCAGAAATGCGCTGTTGTGATCAACAGGTCCCCCTAATCCGGACGGTTCCCTAGCCCCTCCGCCGCGCTATAATCTCCGAGGGAATCGCGGCCAGCACCGTTTCCGATTAGAGGAAAGAATCGAAGCGTGGTGGCAGACAGAGGCAAGAGTCCTCGGTGCCGCGGCCAAGAATAGCGAGTATCGGAGTCGGCTCGTATACTTTCACTCCGTGTTCGTTGATCGGTCAGGCTCGGCCGAAGAAGCGGGCGAAGGAGAAGGCAGAAGAGGCGCGAAGCGAAAGACCGCTCCCGTCCCTCTCTTCCCTCTGGTCCAGGGTTGAGTGACCTCGAGGAAGAGACAGAAAGCCCGGGCGGAACGTCGGCGAGGCAGGAGAAGCAGAAGGAGTGAGACGACAACGACGGCGGCGGCGACGACGAGCGCGACGAGGAGTGGCCGAGAAGAAGAAGAGCAAATTGGTGCTCCTGGTAGCAGGGGCCCATGAGCGGCGTGGAGTAGAAGCCGCGCGACGTGACGAAGCGTAGCGGACAGGGCTCTAGGGGAAGCGGGCCAGCTGGCTCTGATTGGTCGACCGGGCCCGGATCGCCGAGTGGGGCTAGGGGCACGGCCCAACCTGCCCCCCCCCCCATCCCTCCACCAGTTCTCAGGCCAGCAGCTCCGCTTTCAACAGGCCCCAGGAGACGATGGGACCTACCAGGCGGCAGTCCTCGCGGGACAGCGTCGACTCGACAGGCCAAGAGGCCCCACCCGAGCACTGCGAGCTCCTTTTCAAGGTCCTGCCCTCACTCCTGATACAATGCTCGCTTCACGGTTCGCCAGGTGCTTCTCACTGGCTCCACTATAGTCGGGGCCAATTACTTTGGCCGTTTCTACGTACTCAGATGCTGGCCCGTTCACTGAATCATTCGCTCGCTCCTGCCACTTGGCGTTTCTAGCGAATGAAGGGGAAAGACCGAGGGGGGTGGTATCTAGTGCGGTGCTGATAAATCTGAGACCCACTGTAATGATATGTAAAGCGATTTCGATCAGAATATTATTTCACCCTTTGCCCCGACTATAGTTCGTGGAACGGGCAACCCTTTATTGTCCAATCGTGAATCGTGGACAGAGAGAATCTCTCGTATCCGTCGTTTATTATAGTAATTTCTCACGAAACGTAGGTGATGCTATTGGGCGACAGCGGTGTTGGGAAAACCTGCCTCCTAACTCGATTCAGGGACGGCCGATTCCTTTCCGGCAACTACATAACCACCGTCGGCATTGATTTTAGGGTGAGAGTCCTCATTTCCCCTCTCCAGGGTATCGATCTTGCGTTACTCGTTAACTCGAACACAGAGGCAAAGCTGCAAATGCATTGCTCGCATTGGAATGAAGCTCGCTAAGAAAGACTTGCCGAAGCTACGAAGTCGACGCGACACTCGGCGACTTACGCGTATCGAATGGAAATCACGATTTCTCTTTTTCTTTTTCAGAACAAAGTGGTCGTGGTCGATGACACGTCCATCAAACTTCAGATATGGGACACTGCTGGCCAGGAGAGATTTCGGAGTGTCACGCACGCCTACTACAGAGACGCCCATGGTAATTGTATTTTTACTGTACTTTCAGACTTGCTGGCAGATTCAATCGAGTTCCAAAAGAAGAACGGATTAAGAATCAGTACTATTTTGGTATTCAAACAATGATTCACAGGGGCAATTGAAATCGTTGGAGATATCGCGTATTTATTTGAAAGATATGTTTCATAAGAAGTCTGAAATAGCAGTTTTATGTCGCCTGTGTGTTTACGCGCGCCATAGTGCGACTCGCAATTGATAACGACAGCTAATATCAGGTCACAAAAAATGGTCATTAAGCATCGACTTCTTGCTAAACCAACGAGAAGTGGACGCGGGAAACGGACGAAATAGGCGTGACGAGGTCTACTCATCCGATGATCGTTATTAACTTTTTCACGTGACTGGTAAATACAGTGGGGAAAAAATGTCGCGAACTTCGCACAGGCTGGCGTTACGTAAATCGCGCTACTTGCAATATTACGATATAGATACCAGACACGCACCACTGCTCTCCATCCATTGAACGCCTCTTTTACTCGCAAAGGGTGTCTCACTTTAATTTAGAAGCACGTAGAAGGAACGAATCAAAGGATATCAATAGCTGAAGTTGCCAGTAACATTTCAGAGCCGGCTCCCTTTTTCTGTCCAAAGAAAGTCACTTGAATAAACAAACAAAAACGAGAATTCTCGACGGAACTGTGGATCCCTCGCATAACCACTTGGAAATTAGAAAGAGCGCACTTTCGTTGTCGGAAGTAATTCACAATTTCTCTCGTCTTGCTTACTTCTCGACGTTACACTGGCGAGCGAATTGGTGCCGCGGAAAGCGGGTCGCAAGACGATTCTGAATTCAACGGCGGTGGCGGTAATTTTGGAAAGCCACTTAAATGGATTCACGGCGAAAGAGATGGAGAAGGAAACGGGAGCTTCCGCCGTTGGGGGTGGCCATTGTTTACCCGAAGAAACCCTCTTTGTAGCGGGGGCTCAGCCGCGACGATAGTTAGGCGCTTCAAAGGGCTTGGTAACAATTACACGGCGGAGACACTTCGACAATGGCGTCTCTATTTCTATCAGCCTCGAGCAACGAAGCCTTTGGCTGCGACTTTGACCCGCGAAACGTGGGGAAACGATCCTTTCCGCGAGGAAGAAATAATAATTCATCGATCCTCCCGCCACTAATCAGGAGGAGCATCAAATTCCTAAGTGGCCGAGAGCCCGCGGCTAATTTCTACGCGTTCTCCTAGCTTCGTAGGAAACCGTTTCGAAACGATCGGTTCACCCGTGGGAAGCATCGTTTCACCCCGTCGACGCGTGCAAATGACTTGGCGCGCAATGACGCCGGGCAAAGTCACGCGAAGGCTTTTGTTTCCGCGTCTACCGATTGACCTAGGATCACGGAATTGTTGCGCAACGCGAACCATTGGTTACAGCTCTTTTATTGCTGTACGACGTGACGAACAAGACGAGCTACGACAACATCAGGGCCTGGCTGAGCGAGATCCGCGAGCACGCGAACGAGGACGTCGTTATCATGCTGCTGGGTGAGTCCTCGTTACTTTACGTCTCCCACGCTCAAACTGGCCGCATACTTTTCTCCGCGGTAAGAAGAAATAGGGGAGAAACCAGCCAGGCTGTCTTTGTCGCCTAGTTTCCGAGAAAGTTGCCGACGGATCGGCTCGCGTCGCTGTACAGCAACTGGTTCTTGCAGTTTCGAGTAGGTTTCTTGCTTTCGTAGAAAGTTGAAGAGAACGCTTCTAGGGGGACTATAGAGCCAGAACGAAATCAATTGACTAGTCAAGGCCGCTTTTTCTGGGCGGCAAGGTGATCCCCGCTTTTATTATATTGTGCCGGGCAAAGAGTCGGCAGGCTTGTTCGAAAAATATGAGGGAGGGATCAAAGTCGCGCGGAGCAACGTTATTATCAGTGTTCAAAGAGCGAGGAGGGATCTTCGTAGGGTCGGTAAGAAATCGAAACAAATGTTTGCAGGCAACAAGTCGGACTGCGGACCGGAACGAGTGGTGAAGAGGGAAGACGGCGAGCGACTGGCCCAAGAGTACAAAGTCCCCTTTATGGAAACCTCTGCTAAAACCGGCCTCAACGTCGAATTAGCCTTCTTAGCCGTTGCAAGGTACTGGGGAAATGTTCAATTGCTACATAATACTTTTGGAGAAAAGTTGCGTTACTCCTTTCAGCTGATAAATCTTCAGAATTACGATGAATTTGCGCACTGAGCCTAGTAGACAAACGTCTACTAATGTATAAACATACATAAGTAAAATGTGCGACAATCCGAATCATTAATCGCGAAGAATGGAAATGTGATTACGGGGAATGAATTTGTTACCTTTGTATTTACCTGCGAAGGTGGTGGAAAGGCGCGGGAGACTTTAAGAGTATATTTCGCAAAGGGAAAGTATTGGATTCTTCTACCGAGGGAAATCAGAGAAATGAGGGTCGCATATGTTTTCAGGGACTTGAAGGCCAGGAAGAGCAGCGACCCCGACGACACGAGATTCAACGTCCAGGACTATGTTCGCCAGCAATCGCAACGGAGTTCCTGCTTCAATTCCAATTGCCTGACCACCTGAATTGCGCGACAGCCCAACGCGCACGTTTCCCTGCGATAGATAAAGCGAATGGCGGAACGCGGGCCGGAACTCGTTGGCCACGAGAATGGCGCGAAAATATTGTAGTCGTTCGAGCGTCGGCGAGGAAAATGTCAGAAGGATAGCTGGTCATTTAACTTGAGGCATCGGTTTGTTAAAATTCGAAACGGCTTAATTGGAACGGCTAGATCTGGGAAATTCAAAGGTGAAATGTTCGCGCGGGATTGTGCGCTCGACAGGATATCGGAGCGAGGTAGCAGCGCCATCGTCTGCGACGGAGCACACTAACAGGATAGAGATAGCTTCTACATTTACCATCAACGAACTTTCGAAATTCGCGGCACTGTTCGCTCCACCGAGAGCGTATATATATATATATATATATCTACCTTTTATCGATGTTCGGGGCACAAACAGATAGGGAGTCGATATTTTTCAAAGCAATGGGCACGAAATTCTTGTTGACGATACGTGTATAGAAAAATATATATATATCGACGATTAAGTTCTGTACTGTACATTAATGTGAATAGCTTGGCGGGACAGAGTTCCCCAGAGATTAGATGTAGGAAACGTCTCGATGGTTCTAACTTCCACTGTACGCGACTGTTACAGCGTTAGAGAAAAATGTATGCGTTTCGGTATCGAGAGATCAAGAAATCGCCCGAAAGCTGATTGTGTACCAAATAGATAGACGATTGTAGAGGAAAAGAAACGCCACGTAGAAGAGCTTGTAGAAAATATTTCATAGCTGCCTTCTGCGCCACACGTTGGAAAATAACGCTCAATGGTCTTTAGTTGAACGATTCTTAGTTTAGCCACGGCTTGTCGAAATGTTTCAGTCACAATTCTCGGGCGAAATTTAGTATATAAGTATGCGTAGAATTACATATACACGTTCTAATCGTAATAATGATTTAGATCTCCAATCCGCGATGAAATTATATGTAACTCTTTCTCGAGTCCGACGACTCCTTTTCGGATATACAAATTCTTAGCGAACCATGTGTGCGTCTGTCTGTGTGTGTGTGTGTGTGACTGTACCTCAACAATATGGCGGCTAATTGTCAGCAATCAAGTGACCACTTGCAATGTTAGAACGTAATGGTCCTAATCAACCTTATAGCTTCGACCAACCCCCTTGACATTTCAACCCTTTCGATTTTATACATTGTATCGTTTTTATAAAGCCTTCAACTATCATTTGCTACGAACGTTAAAACTTCAACCGGTCGTATGATTTCGTTGCGCAGCAATTACCACGCACGTTCCTCTAATCAAGCAGAAAATAATGGAGCCCGAACAAGCATCGCGTACCTTACCCACGATATATGTACAACAAACACGTGCTTGCCCGATCGGCGCGTACAAAACGGCAAGAAACCAATTCCATGTCAAGTGTATATTGAAGAGTTATATATGAAATAAAAACGACCACTCGACCAAGCGAAATGATTGTTTTCCACTTACCAGCCTGGTTGCTTGGCCCTCGTTCCCCATACCAATCGTTATATCGTTGGCCGCCGATAATTTGTCGAGGTTAATCATCCCTCGCAGCTCGTGTCCACGGCGAAATCCATCCTGCCCCGCTTTCCCGCCTTGCCAGGTAATCGAACTCGTTTCATTTTACCCAAGTCGGTCGCGATTAAACAATTCGCTAACAAATAATTAATGCGGGAACGAGGGGAGCGTGTACCGCGACCGGCCGCGCGCCACTTCTAACAAAGTTCCTGACCACGCGGAACATCTCGAACCGGACCGCTCGGTTTCAGTTTCAAATGTCGACGTACAAACAAAACGCTGCGTCCCTAACCTGCTCGTGATAAGTGCGTTACCCTGGCAGGTTCTGAACACTGTGGTATTCCGGCGTGGAAGGGCAACGGCACGATCGAACGTCCGGGATGGACGAGGTGGTGGAGTTGCGGAACATGGAAAACGCGTGCAGGCTCTGCCTCTCCACCGACGAGGCCAAGTCGTCGGTGTTCGGGATGCAGGACTCCCCGGTATCGTTGGCGGCCAAGATCCAGGCCTGCCTGTCGATCCAGGTTCGTTGAAAATGCTCCTCGACACTAGCATCCTCATCCTCAGCGTTCCTTCCCACATTCGTAGCTTTAAACGCCTCGCGTTCCGTTCACGGGCGTCACGCGAGTCCATTGAGGTTAGGTCTATGTTGACCAAGTCTATTTAGGCAATCGCTAGCGACCAGGATGATCATGAGCGTCTTGCTTCCGTTCGCCGTTTCTTTGCCGGATATCGATCGTATCGAAAGATTCACTAGCTAATGTCTTAAGAAATTCTACCTTCTATTACCTTGGTCCATCCTATTCAGCCTTTTAAGCGGCTATACTCTTAGCCCGTACGTATGCTTTCTAGATTTTATCCACGGACAGATTATCCACACAGATATGTGCACAGTGTGTTAGGAATGTGAATCAGTGGCACAATTATAAGGAAGCTTGTTTGCGTTCCCAAGAAAAATTGCAGCACTGGTTGGAGAAGCATTTGCAGTCGAGTCCGATGGTAAATATATATATATATATATTATTTAATTGGTCGACGCGTCGTATATGGTACGGGTAATTGTAGTCTATACGCTGTTTCGGTTCTTGCAGGTTGTAACTATCAAGGACGAACCTGTGGATCTAGATTTCTGCGAGGATAATATTGAGGTTATTTCGGAAACTACCATTGAATCTGACTTGGTACGTAGTCGCGATCTTTGGAATAGAACGCGAGGGATTCGACTGTATAATAAAGGCGTGTTATCTTTGGTTTTCAGGAGTCGACTACTTTGGAGCACAGTGTGAACAATGTAGAAAGCGATATTGTCACTCATGTACTGACAGACGAGGAAACGGATGTACAGAAAGCTCAGCCAGTATTGACGAAAGATACGGATGTCTCTTTGAAGCCGGAGCCCCAAGACGAGTATGATACCGACTGTACCATAGAAATAGAGTCTGTTACTGGCAGCGAACTTGTACCGAATCCCCTCTCGAATAAGGAAGATAGGGTCATGGAGGCTGATTCTACGCAGAAGTCTAATACGTCTGGCTTGCCGAATAAGAAGAAGATCAGGCGTGGTCCGCACACACACTTCCGAGGGGCTCGCGTCTACAAGCAGAAGTGCGTGCACTGTCAGATACATCTGCACTCTAAGTACTCTTACACCAAGCACATGGAGAGATTCCACACGGAGAAGCCGAATGGCGATACTGGATCTGCGGAGCTTGAAGACGCCGAGGAGCTGGTGGAAGATGTGGAGGATGAATTGATGAGTATGGAGAAGGATGCTCCCCTGACGCAAGTACAGCAAAATATTATTAGCCAATTGAAAACGTTCTCTTGCCATTCCTGCAAGCAAACGTTCAACGATCGGAGAAGCACTCTCTCACACATCCGCCAGCACATGCCCGATCTGAGGCCGTACACGTGTATCGCGTGTTTGACGGAGTTCCCGGATAGATCGATGTACAAGTTGCATTGCGGGGCGTCCTTCGAGTGCGCGATGAAAATTGCGTTGGTGGTGCCGAATCACGGTGAGGAGAAGTACTTTACATGTAACATGTGCCTGCGTTCGATGCAGAACCGAAAGCAATTGCTTAGCCACCTATCGAAACACTCTGACAAACAGTACGAAGAACTAATCTCCCCGTCGCGTTCCCCCCCTAAATTAAAGCCAATAACCCCCCTTCCCTCTCCTAAGCGAGAAGTGAAGAAACCCCTGCCCGATGCTCCGATCATTCCCCGTCCTTACAAAAACGGCGATCCCGCGCACAATCACATCTGCGATCTGTGCGGCATGATATACAGATACAAGCCGAACATGTTCAAGCACAGAGATCTGTGCCAACGTCTGTTACCAGAGGTCCGTACCTCTTACAAGTGTGTCCACTGCGGCATGACCTACCTAGTGTTCAAAAAGTTCCATAATCATATCACCTTCGAGCACAAGAAGAGAGACTTCGCGTGCTCGGAGTGTAACGCCAAGTTCCGATCGCCCAGCGACTTCTTGACCCACCACGAGACGCATCGCTTTGCCCGCAATAAAAGACAGTCCCTAGACTCGCAAAGCGAATCGGGGAAACAGGGGCTGGGCATGCCGACCCCTATCAAAGACTGGGACACGTTCGAGGCGGAGGTGAACGCGGGAAAGATACCGGACGGTAATCAGTACAGTTGCGCCCTGTGCAACCTGGAATTTGCCACGAGGGCAGAACTGACGGAGCACAGGAACCTTCACCTCAAAGTGAAGATCTATTCCTGCGTGATTTGTCGCAGCATGTTTAGCAGCGCGGGTGCCCTGGAGATCCACATGAAGGATCACGGTATAGAGGATCCAAACGAGCGAAACGCGAATAGCTCGTGCGTGGAATACGGCAGCGTGGAGGAAGATTCGCGTGATTCAGCCACGGCGAACACCAGCGCGACCTCCGACCCCGGCACGATCAAGAACGAGTGCGACGTGTGCGGCAAGGTATTCTCGAATCTCGCGAACGTCAAGAGACACATGAGGAACATCCATCAGCCGGGCATCGTCCACGTCAACTGCACCGACTGTTCGCGCGTGTTCAAGACCAAGGAGTTACGCGACCGGCACGTGATAACCGAGCACAAGAACAAGAAAGCGATGTTCCAGTGTCCCCAATGCCCAAAGAGCTTCGTGTTCCAAGCGAATCTGAACCTGCACTTCAAGACCGCGCACAGCGAGAAGCCGCAGGGCGGTCACAAATGCGACATATGCGGGAAGGCGTTCATCGAGGAAGCGTCTCTAAAGATACACAGGAGCTGGCACAGCAGAGTGAACTCGCGGTTGAGCATACGATTCAAAGTGGGCGAGGATCAGAAGTCGCAGATCAAGCCGCAGATCAAGCCGCAGATCAAGCCTCAGATCAAGCCGCCGATCAAGCCGCCGATCAAGCCGCCGATCGTGCCCAAAGAGGAGCAGGAGTTCAACACCAGCTCCGATCGGCCAGCAAGAGCGCGGAAATCGTTCCCGAACCCGCCGACCTCCGCGAAGCCGCAGGGCAACTTCCAGTGTCAAGTTTGCAACGACAAGTTCAACGACGTGACAGAGCTGAGGGAACACTTGTGGGACGTGCACTGCGCCCGCAACAAGGCCGAGAGGAATTTCATGGTGAACGAGCTGCAGTGCGAGATCTGCACGAACGTTTTCCCCGACAAACAGACGCTGGCCATGCACATGCAGTGGCACAAGGCCTACCCCATCCTCAGCGACATAAAGAACCCGAGCTTCCCGTGCGACGTTTGCGGGAAACTGTACAGCTCGAGAAAGGTGCTGATGAGACACAAGAAGCTCCACAAAGCCACTAGCGCGGCCGCCGCCAAGTGCCAATCGGAGGCCGCGAAGCCCTCGCCCAGCCAGTGCCTGTGCAACGTCTGCCACAAGGTGTTCAGCAGCAACCAGTCGCTGCAACGTCACAAGTACAACTTGCACAGCGAGATGTTCAATCGGTACCGCCCGCAGCTAATGCTCAATAGCTCGCGAAGATCGTCCCAGGAGGAGCCGAAGGCGAAGAAGGTGAAGCTGGAGGTGGAGGAGGACCAGAAGGTACCGTTCAATGTGAAGGCTACCGGCAAGAAGTCGGTGATGTGCCACGTCTGCAGAAAGTTCTTCCCGAACATGAGCGTGCTGTACAAGCATAAACAGCTCACGCACAATAAGTCCCGGGTGGTGAAGAACATCGTGAAGGCGACGATAGCCACCAACGAATGCGTCCCGCTGGCTGGTAACGAGGGCAAGGTCTGCTGCAACATCTGCTACAAGGAGTTCCCCGGCCTATCGAATCTTCGCCAGCACTTCACCGTGAAACACAAGAACGCCCCGCTCAAGTACGCCTGCCCGGCGACTGGCTGCAAGCTCACGTTCCCCACCCCCGTCGCTTTGAAGAATCACGAGATCACGCATAAAAGCATGATCTGCAATTGCAACCTGTGCGGCCGGCACATGTTCAGCAGATCAGCGATGACGGATCACATGCTCAGGTCCCACAACACTATCTACGACGCGGAGAAGAGCAATAACTTCCACAGGGAGGCGGACTTGGCCGCGTACGTGGTGCACGGCGCTGTGGACGCCACCTGCCCCGAGTGCAACATCAAGTACCCCAACAACAAATCCATGAAGATCCACTACTTCAAGTTCCACGAGAACGCCGGCCAGATATAGATCCGTTCCCCCCTAGACGCCTGGTGAAGCTCGGAGGAGCTTTCCGGGCCTGGACAATGCACACACATACGCGCGTCGCGTTCGATGCCAGTCGAGTGCGGAGCTACCGATACTCGGGGCAGAGCCACTCTCCGAATCGGATGAACGTTGTCTCGTACTCCTTTTCTACTGTGTCATGAAGTCGCGTTTAGTTTTGTTCGTTGCGATAATGGACGGTGATTCTCACACGAGTCTAGCGTTGTTTCGTTTCAATATCTCCCCGCCCACGTCAGATCTGTTCACCTGCTACGAGGACAGAGCTGTTTCCTGTTTGGTGCAGGCAACCGTGGCTTGATCAATAAGGAATTCTGTAAATAACCCACAATTACTGCAGAGAAGCTGATAAGGCGATGAAGATGACGATAATGATGATGACAATGATAATGTCTATATATTTCTTCGTTCGTTATTTCTACGTGAGTTACTGCGGTTTTTATGGACACTTCTTGACTTTGTTCGTCAAGTGTACTTCCGGCGGATGCCGATGATTCGGAAGACATTGCGTAATAACGGCTGAATATTGTCTACGCGGCTCGAACGATTTACTTCGATTCCACTCGTTCCTCCAGGGTGCTGCATCGTGTTCGGCGAAAACGCAATTGATACACGTCCGCGACAAAATGGAATCGTGGCCGGATGTTCGCACCGCGTTGATCTGCACGCTAGATTATGACTATTGCGCGAGTTCTCTGCACGATGACTACTGCGGAACAGAATTATACGATGCATTTTCTTTCCTCCGTTCTCCTTTTTCTTTGTTGTTGATCAATCGTGAAGTATATTGATGCTATTACTATTCGAATACATTTACGTGAGAAAATTGGAATCGTGCTGTCTGAGAAGCTGCGCGACTTGTACAGTTCGAGGGAGGAGGGATTGTTCTAGCAGCCTTGAACGGAGAAAAAGAGACGGATCAAACGGCTGTACGGGCATCTCCAAAGCCGTGATTGCACTTTAGGTTATCGTACACCGTTTTCTGGACACCGGGGTGTGAACTCTTTTATCTTGGATTTTATTATTAAACGTATACTTGTATATGCAATGTATAAGCTGTAGCGGTTTTGCATATAGTGAACAAATAAAGGGAGGACTAATATAAATGTACACGCTTGATCTTCCTTTTGTAGAAATGCCGCATAGAGATATTCTTTAGCCTAGGATCATGAGCTTTCTTTCCTCGAGCTCTCTCGAGTTAAGGAAAACTGAATTCCTTGCTCAATTCTTATCGTCGCAACTTCCTGTCGAACCTTCCTCATTTCAAAATCATTTCGTCCGCATACATATGTAGATTTTACTAACCCTGACATACTCTTGCTAAAAGACAGAGGAGTCGAGAGACTTTCCTGAAACGTCGACTACACTTTTTCCTTATTTGTGACATCGCATCCGCCACGAGTTTGATCCTATAGCAACGTAGAGATGAGGTAATCGATTTTCATAGCAGATCTCGTCGCAAACAGATCTGTTGTAAATAATAAATCCATCATTCTTGCACCGAATGGTGGCATGCAATACCATTTTTATCTTTCGTTGCGACATCCTTTACTCTGCCTTCGACCCGTAAAAAATTAAATTCCCATAAAATTGATTAAACCCTTAGCTTCTAAATTGTCATAGCAATCTGGAGATAGCAAAGATTTGTTTGAGAGATCCGTAGAATCACTAGTACAGTTGATCTTCTAATTATTCTGATGAATGCGCTTCAGCATTATCTTCAAATTCATGAATCTTTCATCGAATATATCTTGGGGGAATTGTACGACTTAAATTAAAAAGCTGCTTTGAGGAATTGCTAGAGAGGCACCGGGGCTAGCACGTTGAACCATTCCGTCTACCGTTAAGTTTCCTACAGCAGATGTTCGAAACGATAATTACGCTCGCAGTTATCGTTTCGCGCTACGGCCACGATTGTTCAAAAGTTTCTAAGCATCTGTAGCGCAGGGACATGGAGGATGCGTGTGCACGAAACGCTTCTTGTACCGCGACAATTTTACGTCGGCGCAGACGAAAATCTGGATCTCATCTGCTTGGACTAAGTAGTAGCTGGGCGGGAGTTCAAGCGTGAAAGATGTTCGAATAACTATCGCCCGTTCTTTTACCGAATGCGTGGAATATTCCAATGCGAGCATTCGAGAATTTGTACAAGTGCGTGACAACATTTTTTATTTCTAACAAATCACTTTCCTACATACATCTCCCTCTTATCTCACGTCTGCATTCTCAAAGACTTGTGACTTTCACGAGAAACACAGCGTCTCGCGCTCAGTAGCAACGATACTAACAGAAAAATCACGCTTCTTCGACTCGCGATGTCACGGATACGCGAGCAGCTGTTAAATCGCATACCACGTGGATCGAGTGTGCACCTTAAGCCGACATCCTCGTCGAATGAGGCTGTGAACGCTGGCATCTTCGTCGAATGAGTCCGCGCGTGCAAACCGTCAACCCTCGGTGCACGCGTTACAGCCAGTGTCCTCGAATCGTTGCAAGACCCTGGAGACCACTTGCTTTTGGTAGCGGACAGAGGCGGCGAGAACGCGCTAATTGCGACTCCCTAGCGCTCGAAATAGTGAAAACATGGCGCGTGCAAATTTCGTTTTACTTAACGTAAGCGATGTAATCGCGCATTGTCGAGTTGCCGTGCTGTGGTTACGCGGAGGAAAGTGCAGTGAAATAAGGGTGTTAAGGCAAATGCTGCAGTATCGATTATCCGAGGAGTTTGGGTGCCAAGAGTTACGATTTCACCCCTCGCTGACTTTTGGGGCTCAAGTATATAATCCTATTCCTTAAATAGAATCCCAGGTTCTCGAATGATTGTAGTCATTTCTGTTTGCTTGTACTACTTTAATTTCCTCGATCTGGTCGGTTCGTTTAATGTCGGAGCAGATTATACTAAAGATATTAGACTGATCTCTAGAATGAAAAGCCAACGTCGAAAGAGGCCAGAAGGCCATGTGGACCGATCCATTCCAGTCTTGCAACATAATCGCGTACAGGTTTCTCGCTTAAATATACAACACCGTTTAATGGTTTCACGATAGCGTAAGGTATACATTAGGTACGTAACACTTATGAAACAGGGATTAGACAGCTTCGCTAACTTGTTCCATCCTGCTGCTTGTCTTGCAAATCGTTACCCACCGATTATTTAATACCTGACGTGGACACTTTGACATCGTTCGAGCGTTTTATAAAGACATTTATTATAGAGATTCGTCACAAATGACTAGGCGGCTAAAAGGCTTCTCTACTAACCCTTTCGTTCATCCATACGAATCACTTTCTCTCTAGTTTCTAACAACATAGTTGCATCTAATAAATGCATCTTGAAAAGGAACCCCGATTTAACAAAAGATCTGTAATATCCATGACAGAGCAATCATTCACCAAAAGATACTCTCCCGATTAGTAATACATATACTTTAAAATCACAGAGGGTCGATCAGAATCGAAATTGGAGGCGTTGAGGCTTGATTGCGCCACAGTGTTGAAACTTGAAAGAAACAGGCTCTGATCGATGATCCGTCGATTATCGATTGTGATCAAACAATTGCGAGGGTCGTTTCTAATAAGCCAAGTGTCGGATTGGAGTTAACTATAGCCAGCGTTACAATGGTACACTTTATCTGCTAAGAGAGTGTACGAGGTGTAGCTGAGCTGTTCGAAGATGCTCGATTAATTAAGCGGCTTCCAGTGACACGCTGGCGCGATCCTTAATTAATTGATTATGGATGTTGCGTGCACCGAGGGTCCTCGTTGGATCGCGACTGCGGTCCTCAAAGGACGAGAGCCGACGAAGGATGCTACGGGAAGTGTGGCAAGTCATTTTCATATTTCTATTTTGCTCTACAGTATATATTTCTGTTTGAGACTTCTTTATGTTCTTGTACATACTTTGGTCTTACACTTAGCCTGGAAACAAAGGAATTGCCGATAGATTTCATAGAAGAAGCAGCTAAGTTCGCTAAAAATTTTAATAAACCTCTTATCGTTATCGTTTCGAGTTTCAAGAGACGCCCCTTCGACTCTTTCACCTTCCGCGCCGAGAAACTCGATTATCTCAATATCACCATAAAAGCTGCTTCGAAGCTGCTGTTCTTGGGTTGCGTCGAGGTTCAAGCCTCGTCCCGCAAATCGAATTAGCGTAGCAGAGGCACGCGAATCGTAACCTGCGAATTTTCAGCGCGACCGTGCCTCTGACACTCGATAATGCGATCGACAATTATAACGTGCCTCGTAAACTTGGTCATGGTCGCTGACTCCTAATCGAATTATCTTCGTTCTTGCCTGTAAATCCGATGCGCTATTATCACGTGGCTGTTTCTTTTTCTGTCAAGCAACCGTCGACATTGAGCCCCGAGGTTTGCTCCAGCTTACTCGATCTCGATTTCCTTCCAACCGACTACAGCGCGTTCCTTCTTTGGAAGAAACTGTTTTTTTTGTAATAAATGCCTGAAGACGTAGTTCTACGATGCGCGCGGCGACTCGTCGACCTCGTTGGAGTACTCCTTCGACTTAAATTTGATTTTGTTGCGAAGGTGCTGCCTCTTAAAGGGATGCGAAACACCTGGGATAATAAAAATTTAGCACTTCTGTTAAAAAGAGGGCCTACTTTCTGCCCCATACTTCTGCAATTCCAGATTTTCCAAAGTGCTTTTTGTCTACGGCGTTTGATCGATAGTTGCCGACAGTCGACAGAAATTTTTAGACCACTGACCCAGTTCATTTCAAGAAAAAGATCTGTTCAGTATTGAGACACCTCGCGCTACGACAGTTTCATACTCGTCGATCGACACTTCAACGACCTCGTTCTCAATGCATCACACCGCGCGATGCACATGCACTTCAGTCTCCTCGTAATTGCATGATCATTTCCCCTTTGCCTGCCGTGGCGTGCTCGATTTACTGGCAACTATTATCGCAGCCGATCGTTACAGTTTCCACCTTCAGCCCTCCATTTTCTCTTCGAACTACTTCCTCCACATTTCTTCCTTTCAATTCGCGTGTACGTTTCACCCGAGCTTCGATCAATCTTACCTGGAACAACTCAATAAAAATTCCATTTTTACCAACCACGTTCTTAAAGACGTTCTATCCTTCGTTACTACCTTAATTTCGGCGTTACCAAAATGCATATTCCAATCAATATTTAGACCACTGTCGGAGAACAGCTTTGAGTGATCGCTTCGGTAAACGTTTGCCCAGAATTTCACACGTCTAGGAGCCTCGAAGTGAACGAAATCGCGGATCTGAATCGAGCGAACCTTTCACAAGTATCGGGTGCAGATTTAACCTCGCAATGTCTCGTGTTCGATTTTCGAAATCGTTAATCCACCGGTCGAAAACGATCGACGGTGCCGTGCGTAAGTCGACACTTAGCATGCGAGATCATTTTACGATATCCCTTCTGGCGATCCGGCGGATTCGTGTCTCGCTTTCGCAACCACACGTTTGCACCGATTCGTAGGTGGATCGATAGGTAGAGCGGCAGTTACTTACCTTGTTCCAAGAACCCTGTTCCTACCCATCAGTTCAGAGAAGTTTAAAGGTGACAAAACTGGCAGACGTGCCTTCGAAATTACCGCAATGGAAAGAAGGAGAGGAACGCGGGGTATCGTGTCATCAAAATCCCGTACTTCGAGGGCGTCTGTAAACCGGTCGGCGCAATCCGATTGCCACGGAATCGGCTTTTATGTAACGTCGCGGTAAACACGCGAAACCATAGATACAACGACGATCGACGTGGAGGAGTTGCCGGCCGCGAACCGCTTGCATCCGGCGTGTTCTCCAATTTCAAGGACGCGCGCAAGCGTTGCGTAAGTGTCTCCGTGGCGGGGAATCGCAGCGAAATATCGGGGAGCAGCGACGTTTCAATCGATTCACGGGCCCGTTTGGGAATCCCCGACATTGGAGCACGCGAGGTGAGGCCGTCGTTGCGCGTCTCGAAGCGGATGGTCGACCGCGCGACGCGCTCGAAGGATGGGGATTATCGTCGTTATTGTCCGACTATTATCGCGATCGATGTCGATATTCCACCGCGGAACGCCACTCGTCCAGCTCCACGCGCAGAATCCCGCCTTGAACGTGGCTGCAACTCTGCAACGATCTCCTCTTTGCCACCTCCGAGGGGTTGACGTCGGCATTTCATCGATTATTGTATTTGTTATCGAAAAGAATGTGGAATTGGAGGATTCGCAAGAGGTGTTTCTTAAGATTCAATGAATGATTTGAAAGTAGTAGGGTGGCAGACGTGAGTCCGTTGCGAGGTGTGTCTGATGAAGTGTTAGAATGAGAGGCGGTAACGCGTTTATGAGGATTTTTTGAGAATATTTTGGGTAATCTGTGCGAATGTGTTGGGAGGAAGTTGCGGGTGGATGAAGTTCATCCGCATCGATTGCTGCGAATAATTGGAGGGACATTTGTGCATTTGGGACGAGTTTTGATTCTAGGATACTCCAATAGCACAAGAGAACGTTTGCATGTTCATCCGTCGAAACTGGTCGTGTCCAATGCAGTTTAACTCTGATGGCCCGACAGGAACTGGTGTTTTTTAAGTGATAGGTACAGCCTTTTTCGTGGATACGATTAAGGATATCGTAGACTGTTAATTAATGCTGTATTACCACTTACGATTAAACCAATACGAACTGGCTTCACCATCGTTCCATGTTGTGTTACTTTATACTTGCCTGCGGACCCACACTTTCTGTATTTTACATTTAAAGAAGTTTAAGGAAATTGGAAAGGGTTTGCGGGAAAACTGTAGCCAGGAATGTGTAAAATAACGTAACGAGTATTATACACAGAATAAATACCGCGAGGAACGGGATCGAAGCTTTACCGATACCACTGAAACTGGCAGAAGGACTCGTGCCATTTCACAGAATATTTTTTGAAATACATTTCCCCGACTGCCGTTTGAAAATCCACTTGTCACGGGGCAGGTGACTCC
Source organism: Andrena marginata (assembly GCA_963932335.1). Classification (NCBI taxonomy): domain Eukaryota; kingdom Metazoa; phylum Arthropoda; class Insecta; order Hymenoptera; family Andrenidae; genus Andrena; species Andrena marginata. Next base: position 4,752,331 of record OZ010660.1, read on the forward strand.
GGGTCGCGAATAAAAACGCACGGCGGAAAATATTTCAACGAACGCATCGCGACCGAACGATCGTGTTTTAACGAAATATCATTCGCAGACGTATCAGCGATCTCCGCTGAATTAATGCGACAGAAGCGCGATATCGTCGTTCCAAGCGGATGCAAATAAATTTCTCGCACGTTTCCCGCTCGCCGATCGAAACGCTGTCGCTTCGTTCGGCTTCGGAACGGATAACCATCGTGCCGATCTCGATCCGCGATTTTTCCGCGTCGCAGGAAAGGATGCTTCGGCGATAGAAAGTGTCGGTCGCAATGTAGCGATTAAAAAAAGTGCAATTTCGCAGTATATTCTGCAAAGTGGCAAATCACATCGAATACGAGCAGATTCGAGGACAATGAAAGTCGAGGGAAGTTGGGAGAGATTGCAATTTCGATTGAAACGCGGGAGGAGGGAGTTGAACGAAAAAAGTTCGCAGTTTAGGAATTCACGCGTTACCATTTCCCGACCACATTCTACCAAAAAGTGAAGTCATAGTCGGAAAAGCATCCCAAAGTTCTGGGACGACGATCTCCAACCGAATCGAATCGGAAGCTGCGATTTCAAGTCTAGAAATGGTGATCTCCCGATCTGCTGTATCAAATCTTGGATAGTTTTCAATAGAAGTTGATCGGAACTCCAAAAATTCTGACAATATCTGCCCGAATAGACGATTCTCACAAAATTCTCCGCATAAAGCATCGACGAACTATCTTATTCAGGGACAAACTTGCTATTCGATTCAGTTCGATGTTAAGCGAGGAAATATCGTACTCCAACTTCCCCCCCCCCCCCCCCCGCCCCCCCAAATAACAAACGTGGCGCATCTTTTTATTCAGCAGCTTTTTTATTGTTTTAATTATAAAGAAGTAACAAAGAATAATAATTTCATGATATTACCATACTTTCTCTCTCTCTGTCGTTCGCGCGCGCATACTCTCCCTTACACGCTCTCTCTGTCTCTATGTATTTATATCAATATTATTTAATAGATATACTCATTCACGTATTGAATATCGTGGCAAATATATAGATAAAGGTTTCATCTAACGTTCACACGTCGTGGATAGCGACCGTGCAACAGAGACGCGCCTCTTTCTCTCCCTCATTCCCTCCCGATCGACACCAGCCCCTCGAACCCCTGAACCTCCGTTTCGAATCGTCCAAGGCAGATCTCCGGAGACACCCTGAACACCTCCGCTCTCCCCTCCAAAACGGCCATCGACGGGGGAACGGAGCTCGCGGTGGGGGTGGGTTGGGGTGGAAACGGAAGTTCCTCGATCGACGGGGGTGTGATCGGTGGTCGCGTGCCGAACGAGGCGCTGCAACGGAAGTGCCACAATCGAGATTCATTCTCGACGGTGCTTCGACACTCCGTACGGACCTAATGACTCGATATCGTCGCGACTAACCACACATCGATTCGCGGAGTCGAGTCGCCCGGATCCCGGGGGTAACCGGAAGTCGGGGCCCTGGTGCACTGGTTCGATTACCAGACTCCGATCGCTCGGGACTCGATTCGCTCATACGCCCCACGCTAGAAGGATCCCGGAGACGCCTGGAGCAGATCGTTCGATTTCACGGACCGTTACAGGGAATCGAGGCCCCTCGCGTCGACGCACGTAAACGCGAACGAACACCGACGCAAAGAGATTGCAGGATCCACCAATGAGCATCGATCGATTCTTCGCGGATTCGCACTTTCTGCCTGATCATTCTTGGTTCGGGAAGCAGAAGCTAACTTGTCCACTCGAGTGTCGGAGAAAACGTTCCACTCATTCTTGGCACCCTACGACGAAGATCCCTCGAGAACGGGACACTAGTTCTGAGAAAGAAGAACGGTCATTCGCAGATCGACAGTTAAATCTTCGCGGGATATTCACATTGAAATCGAAGACCCATTTACATGCATGCATCTTGGCACCTTCGTTCGGGGAGTATCAAGAGGATCCGGGAACAGAATTCAGCCCGAATTTCCAATCGAATCGATCCGAAGCTCCTCGCGATCGATCGTTCAATCTCGCGCGGCGGGTTCCACCCTCCCGGCCACGGAACTTCCGGTTCTCCACCGACGATCGCGGGCGTTCGCTCGCTCAACTAATAAAAACTCGACAACATTGAACTATATCGAGAATTATCGCCTAGACTACAGAATTCCAACAACTAATTGGGCGCCTCCTATAGAAAAAACTAATGTGTACTAATACCAGGCGCCCTCCCCTTGACCTCACCGACGGCCTCCTAGATCTCCTCCCTTCGATCGTCCCTGGCGATCACCTCGATCGCGTGTCAGCCGCGGATCCAGGCTGTCGCGCGCCCCTCTCGAACCGCGCTTAATGAATTGCCTATCGATCGACGGGCAGAGCCTAAAATCACCATTGATCATCCCCTCCCTTCGATTCTCCTGCCTGCATGAAATTTAGCATCTCTTCCCGGCTTATTCTTAATTATCTAACGAACGGGAGACTCGCATCAGTCGATTGCGATATAAAACCTCGAAAAATCTCACCGGCCAACCGGCGAAACTACGTTTCTTCTTAGATTCCATTCGCAATGGTTTCAGGAACGAGGCTCGACGTCGCGCGAAACAGAATTCGAACGCGATCGGCGCGCAGTGTCCCGCGATGCGTCGAGTTTCACTGGGATCTCGAGTTACCCCCTGGCTCGCCGAATTGCCTAATTATAGCCGCGGGGGTGGTTCGCCCATCGCGCGGAAAAATATCACTTAAGGGTTGGACTCTGCCCGAAAGGTTCGGGGGGAGCCCGCGATCGATCGGTTTACTCGAGGACCGGGGACGGGCTCGCGGATTCGATCCAGGAGGCGAGATTGATCGGCGCCACCCTCGTCCACCGTACTTGCACGAGGCAAACTATAAGAAAGAACGCTCTCACGTGAAACGAAAAGTATCCGGTTTCCATCGGCGCACGCACACTCACGCAAGCAAGCGGGAGACATGGTGCTCTTCCCTTCTTTCTCTCCGGCCCAGATTCTCCCAGACTCATTTTCTCGGCGTCCATTCGCTCGGGCTCTTTTGCGCGTGAAACGAAATTCTCATTGAAACATCTCGACGGACTATCCGCAGCCAGCTAAGGAAAGCCATGTGCCGGCGCAAGGATGGAGGCGAAATTATCGCGGAACGGCGTGGCGCGACGCGGCGCGCACGTTCGATTGCTCGTGACAGCGGGCACGGCACGCAGTGTGCACGTCCGTTCGATCGATCGACACGTCGTCGAGGAGGGGGTGCGACGATCCCCGATGTACCGTGTTTCGACGATAGGAAAAAGTCTGAGGAACCGTTGCTAGGCGAACGGTGGTCTTTTAACGAAGAACCTGCTTTTTATCTCTGTTGCGTGTGTTACATATATGTGCATATATATATATATATACACATTATATATACATATATATTACTTTTTTTTGCAATTAGAACTCTGCAGCTCCGAGCTGGCCCAGAATCGGATGTTCTTTCTTTTTCTATAAAATTATAAAAGACGCGGATACCTGGCGGCCTCCTGAACCGTTCACCCCCTCGAGAACGGGTGACCGAGCGCGTGCGTCGCGATCTACCCCCACCCGTCTCTCCATGGCCCCGAATGACGGCGTCATCCGGCAACTAATTAAACGATAACAACGCTAGTTCTCTAAATAACGGCTAAACTGGTTGTTGTTGCGAGGTTTCTCACTGTCGTCACAGTCGGCTCGGCCGCTCGCCGAGCCCGATTTCTCTCTTTGGAGGCGAATTCGGGCCTATCGTAACGTAACTTCTAACGGCAGGCCGCGGCCCGTTCTCGCGCCCGGCGCGGTTACAACTCTAACGAGAAAACAGAGTGGTACAAAACAAAGGTTCGATACGGTACAATAGTTGAAATTCATAGCAATAATGGTATTAATAATAGTAGTAGTAATAGTAGTAGTAGTAAACAAAGCACTGACAAGCTGCAGAATACAATACAAAGGTACAAATTATTAGGGAACAAATAATCCATCGTGTTCGCAATTAATCCGGGACAGTCGCGGCCCGTCCAATTAACGCAACCGTGTCTTGTTCTGTGTGTATGTGTGCACGCGCAGCGGACCGCGCGTCCTCTGTGTAACATCGTGTACGTACACATCGTTCCGTCTCCGCAATACCGCGCGTAGGCGCGTCGCGCACGCGATATATCTCAACAAAATTTCCTAACGTCGAACAGCACATCGTCCCGTGGCGCCGCTCTCGATCAACGAAAGGACGATTTCGGTTTCACCAGCGATCGATCTTTTAAGTATCGTCAATCTCACCCGATGCGCACACCAGATCTCTCTTTCACTCTCACGCACTACACCCCTCTTTCACCCTCTCCTCGCGCGCCTCATCCTAACTCCCCTCCGTCTATCCTCTTTTCCTTTTCCCCCGCCATTCCCTCGCCTCCGGCTCGTACGCACAAACACTGTTCCGCTTTGTCTCGCAATGCTTCGATATTTATATATATGTATATATATATATATATATGTATATATAAAAATACAAAAAATAATTTACAAAATGATATTATAAGTATATTACACGCGAGTTTCACTTTTTTTGTCACACTTTTTTGTTATTTTTTTTTTCTCCTTTTGTGTCGCCTTCGTTTGCTTCGTTCCCCGTAGTCGTAGTATATAATATCGATTGTTTCTCTCTTTTCTCTCTCTCGCTCTCTCTCCCTCTCGCTCTCTTTCCTTCGTTTTGTGTTTTCGGGTCGAGGGGACGGCCCGGACGCTCGAAAAATTTCCAAGAAACGCTTCTCTGTACCTTCTCTCTCGTGCTTTCCACCCTCGTCACCGAGCATTGCACACGCCGAAAAGCACGACACTCCTCTCCCTCTCTCTCTCTCTCTCTCTCTCTCTCTCTCTCTCGCGCGCGCTCCCTGTCGTCTCGTTTCCTTCGCCGTTTTCTCTCGTCAATCTCCTCGTTAAACAAAATATAATGTAGCAGTGTATGTATATGTATATATATACACATATATATATGTATATATATAACAGATATTCATATAAGTATGTATAGTGTCTATACATATATCCATATTTATATCGCACGTGTTCTATTCCTCTCTTTGTGTGTATGTATATATATACGTATATGCATATGTAATTACGCATTTTCGCGGGCCATTAAAGAGATAGAAACAAATCCGTTAGAACAGGATAAATCACTGTAGTTTATCAAACCACTGTATTATTAACAAAAATATATATATATGTATATGTATATGTATATATATATATAATATAGCGGTATATATTATATTATCTGGAGGCGCGATGCACGCTGGTGTAATCAAATATCATACAAAAAAGAAAAACAACAATAACAAACTATCAAAAAAAAAAAGAAAAGAAAAAATGGGCAGGGTAAAGTAATGTTTAAAGGAAGGTCGTCTTAAGGCTAAAGTTGTGGGGCGGTGGATGGTCGATGGTCGCTGGTCGCCAGGCGTCCTTTGCGCCCTCGACGACCGGCGTACATCGCGCCATCCGAGGACCCACGGATCCTCGGTAAGAAAGAGGAAAGAAGAAAAATAAAAATAAAACGTGCCCTTAGGGTATGGTGCACGCGTCCTAGGTAAAACGGTTCTCGTACAAAAATAAAGGAACAAAATCTAAAGCCAACAGAAAATACATCTCGATTACAATAATAGTATCAATAATAGTGATAATAAAAAAGAAGAGAAAGGAAGAGGAGAAGTATCAAAGTAAATAACGCGGTAGCGGGTGAAAAATAAAAAGGGACCTATATACAGATATACATATATAGGCGCACAATGTCTCGCTGTTTGTCTCGCTCGCACCCATCCGATGCAGCCTCTCACCCCATTCTCTCCCTTGCACACGGAGGACAGGCATACTTAGCTTTCACCCCTTGCACGCACTCCCTCTCTTTCGCTCCGCGCGACAAGTGTACACGCGGTACAACGTAAAACGGCACGCGACGGACTAAACGGAGGCGCGTGAAAATCGTCGGCCAACAGAACGCGAAGGGAAACGCGAATAGGGGGCGAAGGGGGGGGTGGTCGGGGGAGGCCGGCCACCCCTCTGACGTTTCGCGGGGCAAACGAATCGAACGTGTGGGTCAGTTTCTCTCGTTCAACGGGGGAACTTCGTTTCCCCGCTCGATCCACGCGCGCTCATTCTCTCGCGGCGTCGTCGCTCGAGGACCGGAAGAGTCTCTCGCTCTCGTTTCCCTGCCGCTTCTCTCATCCCTCTAGCCGCGCGCGAAACGATGAAGACTGGGGCCTGGGGGTGGGGCTTCGGAGAAGGGGCATTTCGTAACAGTTACACTTAGGATGCATCTTACACGAGTAACATAGTTGCTTGTTTTGGTTTCTTTTTTTTCTTTTACCATTTCGACACCGAGAGTGTGACTTTGGGTGGGGTACAAAAAGGTTCCTTCTCTCGCGTAGACCTTTCCCTCCCCTGTCCCGGAGGGTGGCGCATCAACACCGCGCCACCACCCTGGGCGCGCAGCAGATCGGGGCCTGACCCGTCGACTCCCGGCCTCCAGCGACGTTCAGGCGCGATCGCCCGTCGTTCGTTTTGCTTCCGTCCGGCCTAAACACCTCGCCGCCGCCCCGTCGGTGGCCGACAGTCAAAGAATCAACCCCCTCCCGTCGCTTGTGTAACCGAGGTACAGTCCTACGCGATACACGTGTGTGTATATATAATATATATATAATATATAATATATATAATATATAATTGTATGTATATAGTTTACATTCAGCAAGTAGTTAAAGTATTGAAAAATATATATGTAATTAGTTACAAATCTAATTATCATCCTCTTGTTAATTCATTACTTGGTATTGTAGAATAATCGATAGGTTTTTATTTCTTGGGTCTTTCATTGTGTTCCTCCGTGTCGTGTGCGTGTGTGTGTGTAAGTGTCGCGGGGTAGTTCTCTGTTTCCTGTCACGTGTCCGTGTGTATGTGTGTGTGTGCGCGCGTGTGTGGCTTCGAGTGTGTCCGATACACAGAACGCATATATTGTTCTTATCCCTTTCAGCTTAGTGTTGCTTCTCTGCTTGCTATTCTCTTATCTTTCTCTCCTCTTTTCTCGTCGTGAAAAACAGCTTTTCCTTTTAAAACGCGTAGCTGGAGATGGTGGCCAGTTCTCCGCTTCGCCCGCGCGTTTCCCTTGCCGCTCTGACACGCGCATGCGGAGCTGCTCCCCGTTACCAGGTTCCCTCGAGCCTGGGAAAAGGGAGGAACGACGCGAAACGATGCTCGTGTCGCCTCGAACGACACCCTTCTCCCTGCTCCACACGATCGCTCCGTTCTTTCGAGTATTCCAAAATCTTTTCCGCCGGGGAAAACGGTGAATCGCTCGGCCGCCCGTGTCAGAGCCGCGCAACGCTTCCCGCTCGTTCGTATCCCGCAAGCTCTGCTCGTCTATAAATGTATGAATATATATTATATCTAATATTGCAGTGTTCGGTTAATCGCTATGACATTATTACGTTACCACGGTTACTTGTTTCGCCATTTACGGTTAAGAAGACAATATCGATCGCTATAGTTTATAGACACAATGATACTTTAAAGAGACAGATTACCGTTTGTTACTTCATGTCATGTTCGTCATATTATTACTCTTTTTTTTTTTGTTCTTTTTCATTTACTTCTTTGTGTCGTGTACCCGAGTTACTTCGAACATGTGTGGTGTCGTCGTGTGTGGCCGTGTCTGTATCGTATAGGGTGTGTGTCTGTACGTGTCTTTTTGTTTCTCGATTAACCTTAACCTCCCTCGTATCTTTTGTTTTTTTAACGAATACATCCATTACAGATTATGGAAAACTATGCGTAATTCTTTTTTTTTTTTTGTTTCCTTGCTTACAAAGTGTTCGTTACAATCGTATTGTAATCGTATAATACTATATGTTTTTCATTTGTGTATCTCAATGTACGCTCTATATCAATATCCTGTCGGATCGCATCATCCCCCTCGAACCCCATTTTCCGTTCTCCACCCTCGCGGCATCGCCGGCAACCCTTCCCTCGCCACCCTCCTCGAGTCTCGCGCCGCTACCGCGTCCGAACGCTCTATCCACGTACCGTCTTTCTCCTCTGTTCCTAAAAAGAGTATACATCGTATGCATGTAATGTGTGTGTGTTTGATTCTTCGCTGACGCTGAGCTTCTCGTCTCGAGCCGAGATCCATTTGATTCGCAACTTATTGCAACGCTTGCTCCGCTCGCCTCCCCTGTCGTCCCTATCTGCACCCCCCTCACTCCCGGGGGTCGGCGAGAACGCCGCGGGACACGCGAGACCGCGGGACCAAAGCGCGAGAAATCGAGCCGAGGACTTGCGGGTGGTTCGAGTTGTTCGATTACAAAGATTAGAAAAATAATCGGTACCGAGGTGCCCCGGCGCGGCGTGGCCTCGGAATCTCGAGGCCTCTCGCGACCCCTCGAGTGTCCCTAACCAGCCTCCCTTACCAGAAATCACGTTATCTTTCCTCTCTTATACGAGAACCAATCTACATGCCAACCGCGACGGACCGTTTGAATCGTCACGCCACGGTTACGAGACCGATCTCGATGGACTTGGATACTGTCACTCCTCTGAAGTCGCGATTAACGTCCCTCGATTATCACTCTTTCGTAGACCTTTCTCTCTCTCTCTTTCTCTCTTTTTATATCTCTCTCTCTCTCTCTCTCTCTCTCTCTCTCTCTCTCTCTCTCTCTCTCTCTTTAACAATAGCAGGTACTAGCATAGCTACCACAGTCGTACGTATCGTTAATAGTTACAATTAAGTTTAGATATTACTAAAGGGTACTGTTTTCCTCCCTCCTTGTCCCCTCTCGCCACTATTTCCCGGCGCTTCTCACTCCGTGTCTACCCTTATTAGTTCCGCAGTTAAAAACTTGTTTAGCACCCCCCGACACGGCCGGAGAGCCGCACTGCCGACTTGCTCGCCGCTGCATCCCCCCACCCCCGCCCCTCTCCCGCCCTTCGATCCAATCTTCTTCCCACGGATTCGCGTCGATTTCATGCCTAATAATTTGTCTAATGGATCGCGGGCGCGTTACTCGGGAATCGGCCGTGGATGGTGAACGTTTCTAACAGATCTCTCGGAAGAGTTCGGACCGAGGGCACGGTGACGCAATGATCCAGGTCGCCCTGAAACACCGATCAACCACAATTCCATTGCCGATTCTTTTGGTCAATCTTGCCCTACTGGCTGAGAAGTTCTCCTGCCGCGCACGTTAATTAATGATTCCACGCGGAAGACTTGTCGCGAGGAATTCAGACCGAGGCCCCGGGAACCGCGGTGGCCCGGCGTCGTGCGGACGCCGATCGCCGGCTGGGCCCGCGCGAGAACCGCCGCGATCCACGCCAGGATCGCGGCCAGCAGTACGGAAGCTGCGGCGTCGATCATACAAAACGGGCTATATAAAAATTCGTACGAAAGAACGATATTAACCGTCATACCTAAAATTATGCTACACACTTACACGATACAAAGTTCACGCTAAGGTAGAAACTATTCTAAAGTAGAGAGGACACGCGCCGGACCGAGCGCGACGATCGACGAATTAGAGGCCACCCTGTCCCGCCCTTTGCCGTCCCGTTAATTCGTATCCCGCGAGGCGTAAGTCGACAGTCTCCGACCGTGCGTATTCCGTACGTTTGTCCCACGAACGACAAGATTAAACACATTTTTTTAATACTTTTAGCACCTAGTGCCCGGCCCGCGGCTCGCGGCACTTCCGCCGCCGTCGCTGCCGCGCGACTTCCGCTCGGCGGGCAGGCTCGACCGGTGCTCGAGGTATGAAGAACCGAACGACCAACGGAAGCCTATGCTTATCGAGACTTATTAACGATTGCGCGGCACGAGACCCCGCGGGGAAGTCGACAGGACTTTTGTCTTCCGGGGAGCATGCATGGCTCTCTGGCGAGTTCTGCGATCGATTTTCAGAAGTTTCTGGATCAAGTTGACGAAGTCGAAAGTAACTGTCGCGCTGAATGCTTCGGCTCTTCGTTCGTAAATCAGGTAACGACGAAGCGAGTTTAAAACGAATAGCTTTAGGAAAAAGAGACAACGATGGCGGGCAGACGAACCTGAGTACAGACTTCTGATAAAGCATCGTGTTGGATCGGATATCTACCTCGTCCTTGATCGTCCTCAGCGAGGTCCCAGCCAGCAAGATTTCCAAGCGTTTTGGGCCACGAGCACAATCGCACCCTGCCCGACGAGGACAGTGACGGCGGTCTTTAATAACGTAGTCACCTAATTAAATCTCGGGAACGCAGACCATCCCCTGTCGCGAGCACCGCGGCCGGCCGTCGCGTTCCCCCACGTCTTCGACGTTCCTCGTCTTTTGTACTTGATCCCCGCGATCGTGGAGGCGTTCTTGGAACCCGGCGCAGCGTCCAGGAAGAGTCGGCGCGGAAAGTTCGGGCGGCCTGGGATCGACGGGACAGCAGAGAAACCGGGGCGAGCCACGCGAGCTCGATAGCACGGGGGAATTAGGGGAAGTTCGCCAACTCCGGGCGGCTTCCGTCGCGAACTTTCACGAGTCCTGAGGATGTTGCTCGATAGCCGCGGAGGAGCGGAGGGTCCCGACACGTCGATGCCACGCCGCCGTTCGATCCGCGTTGAAAGGGAAACATCCTGCGATTAGATTAGCTTCCGGCCAGCCGCAGGAGTCGCGACACGAGACCATTTCCGTTCCTCGTACGAACACGCCGCCACTCTCTTCCCTTCTATTCTCCGCTCCCTTCATCTCTCCCTTCCCTCTCCCTCTCCATCTCTCCTCCTCTCTTCCTCTCCCTACATTCTACTGCATTTATTATAAAAATAAAATGTAAAATCGTACCGAGGACGAGCTTTCCAAACGGTACGGAACCGCGAGCGCTCGCCTGTCCGTCGCGCGCCATCGACGAACGATCCCCCGTGACGCTCGAGCTTCCCCTTCGATCGGAGACTCCCGAAACAACGCGTTCCCTCAATGTGTTCGCCTGAATGTACCTCTGACTGATGGACGTTCCGAGGGAACGGACCTCCGTCACCGCCCGCTCATTCGCCGACGGTCTCGTCGGGGGCGTCGCGAGCGGTTCCCACCGTTCCGCGAGAACCCGCGAAGTGAGTGCAATATTCTTGAATATAATACATAGGCTCTACAGATATATTCATTATCAATTCTCCGACTATACCAGTGAAAAAATAAATTATTACACGTTATTGGTAATATCTGTGTACGTGTTGGTGAAGTCGTGCGCGAAAGTGTCCACCCCCGACGATGATCCTCGACGACCTTAGGTGGGGGTGGTTTTGGGGGGGTGGGGGGGGGGCGTGCGTATTGTGTGTGAAGATGTGTCTGTCGCCAGGTAAAATGGTAGGGTGTCTGTGTGTGTGTGTCACCTTGCGCCTGAACAATCCGTCCTGTGTCTGTGTACTCGTGTCTGTGTGTTACTCTTGGCTTTTTCGCCGTCCCAGTTGTGTATGTGTGTAGGGGGTGGTGGGTCGTGGGATGGGGGGGGGGGGGTGGGCGCGAGGCGCGTCGTTCGATTCTCTTTGGACCGAAGAAGAAGAAGAAACAAGAATGGCCACCAGGGTCACCTAGCCCAGACCATTCGTCGAACGGAGGCCCGGCGCCGATCGCGATCCGGCCAATCTCCGTTGGTGTCCGGCGGTGGTGAACATTGATACACGCGGCTCTACGTTAGTCGAATTCCCCTAAGTTCACGTTCGCGAGCCCCGTCACGTCCAACATCCTCCTCTTCGTTCCGCCCTCTCCTCTCGATAGAAACGTCTTTGCACGCATTCTTCAGCACACAACCGCACCGAATCAGAGAATCCTTGTACACACGCTCTTTCACTCTCACTCTCTCTCTCTCTCTCCACCCCTCCCTGGCTGAGACCGCTCGCTTCATCGCCGTCCGTACCCGTCGATCCTTCCTCTCGGCTGGTTACCCGAAGGCTGACGTCCGCTGTGCAAAGTGTATCCTCTTCGTCTGCTTCGTTCCTCCTCCAGCAACGATCGTCACCGGGTGCCACGTGTCCCTGGATCAGCCTACGCGGGATCCTCTCCCGAGGGGCGGACCACCGATCGAGCCTGTCCAGGTGTCGACGGACTGCCCCGAGGTGGAGCACCGCGCGCCGCCAGAGACGCGGGCGACGCGAGGCAGCTCCGATCGCGGGGCTCTGCTGTGAGCCGCGACGTGGCGATCCCGCAGCTGAGGGGAGAGACAGAGCGGGAACTAGGGTGAGCAGGAATCGACGGCCTCCTCCGCGAGAAGCCCCCGGACGATCGGATGGTGCAAGCGGGTCAGGTGTGTCAGGGTACGGAGCCTAGACTCTGGACGACGTCACGACGCTGGAGAGAACGGAAAGCCGCTTCCGCCTCTCTGATCCTCCTCTCCTTCCTCTCTGGCAGAGCGGCACCGAGCGTCAGGCGCGGCCCTAGCCGGCCTGGTGCCTCGGTTTCGACGGGCGCGGGGTATTAGTTGGCCACGAGCAGGTGCTGGTACTGGTTGGCCGGGTAGGACGCCACGGAGCCGAGGCCGAAGTTGTTGAGCCCGTCGAGCGCCGTCTTGTCCTGTTGCTGAGCGGTGTCGTTCACGTTGCTGGTCGCCGTGGCCGAGCCCACCGGGCCTAGGTTGCCCGCGCTCTGCGAGTTCCCGTTGCTGTCGGCCGCGTTGCTGCTGCCGTTCACGCTGCCGCCGTAGAACTGGTGGCCGGCGATCGTCGGGTCCAGGTAGGAGGACGGGAAGTTGGCTCCCGTGTAGAGGTCGGCGGACAGGTAGCCCCCGTGGCTCGACGAGTCGAAGATGTTGCGATGGGGGAACTGCGGGTGGTACGCGGCCGGCCCGTGCTGGAAGAAGTACGCGCTGGGGTCCGTGTGTTGCTGGCCAGCCCCGGCTACTATGCTTCCCGGGGAGAGGCTACGACTGCGCGGCGAGCTCTGCGAAACGGGCAGGCCGCCAGCGGCCGCCTGCTGTTGTTGCTGTTGCTGCTGTTGCTGCTGTTGTTGTTGCTGCTGCTGGTGCTGCTGATGGTGGTGGTGATGGTGGATCTGTTGCTGCATGGCGCGCTGCTTGATGTAGTTCGAGAACTCGGTGGGGGACATTCTGAAAGCAGGACGGTTACGTGCGGTTCAGGCGTCTGATCGATAGTTTCCCTCTAGAGTGGGTGGCTCGCGGTGGTCAGAGTTAAAGCGGGACAATCTGTGCGAAACCTAGAGACCATGGGCCGCTGGACACTTATCGTTAGATGCTTCCGAGAGAATCCGAATTATGGTGGGAATAGTATCTAGTCTGATGATTCCATCAACGTCGTCGATGGGCACTTATGTATCGAGGCTAGCCAAGAATTCGAGGGAAAAGCCGATGACTTGTGAGTGAAATTCTTTACTACGCGATGCAACTATTCACTATTCCCTGTTCACCTGACTCTACTAAGTGTCCACTGCAGTCCACCTCTCAACGGGAGTACCACAATTCTAGCGAGTAAACAGCTGTGACGCAACCGTAGTCTAGAGCGATCTAACCCGCAAATCTTTAGCAACAACGCTTGGAAACCCGTTACTCCGGTGATCCGATACCCCCCGGATCTAGCCTCGAAGCAGATCTACCCAGCTTGCGCAACCGCCAAGGAAATCAGGGCCGCGATCAGTTACCAACCTGTTGGCTCGTTTGCTGCTGGTCTTCAGCTTGGTGCTGCCGAACTTGGTTTGAGCGAAGGTGGCGGTGGTGAAGGTGAGGGGCGCGGTGGTGCGTGGGATGAAAGCCGGGACGGGGCTGGGCGAGCCCTTAAACGAGCTGGTGATAGGGGTCGGCGACGGCGCCGACGAGGAACCGGATCCGTGGCCGCTCTGTTGGTTGTTCGAGGAACCGTTGCTCGCGTTGCTGCCCAGCGAGCTCGGGAACGGCGACGTGGACTTGGGGCTGAGGCTCAGACCGCCGAGGGACGTGCCCACGGCCTCGATAGGCCTGAAGCATTGGGCCTCGGGATTGAAGGTTTTCGTCACCTCCCGATCAGCGGAGCTCTCGTCGTGCGGGTCCCCTGTCTCGGAGTAGAGGATCTTCACTGCGTTCATCTCGCCGATGCGGTAGCTCACCTCGCCGGGGTCCACCCAGACGGCCAGCTCATCTGGCAGGTTCTCCAGGATGTCCAGGATGGGCACGCCGCTCTCTTTCGCGGCACGTTCCAGCACCCGGTCCACGGGATCGCCGGTCTTCAGGCATCTGAACGCTGACCCCTTGAACGGCTTCTCCGGGTACCAGTGGCCCTTGAACTTGTCCTTGAGCGCCTTCTCGAGCTCCTCCCCGAAGATGTTCACACGTCTGCGGGGCAGCTTGTTGTAGAGGTACGATATCACGAAGTTGAGCGCCACCTGCACCTCGATGTGCATCTTGGCCTTTGCTGGGAGAATCTTCGGGCTGTTGCTGGTCGTGGCAGCCGCGGAATATTACCGAGGACGTTCGCACGATCGGCCGTCTTGCCGCGAACCACCGTTTGGTCCTCGAGGATAGGCCGCTGGCCGATCGCACCAAGCTACCTTAGCTTTTCGCGCTGCTTCACCAGGAGTCACGCCAAAGTCTCCCCTAAATCCGTGGATCTGTAACACGAACGTTCGAAATTGCTCGTTAGATCTCGGCCATTTTCACACCCGGCGGCTTCATTGACTCTATGCTAAGTCGCGTAGTGGGCGGTCGATACGATCTGCTTCTCGAACTTTCGGGAATAGTAAATGCTGGCATTCCCCATCGCCAGGTCCACTCGCGATTGCGAAAGCAACGAATAATGATATTTCATGAATTATCGCGCGTGAAAGGTGCACCCTCATTCATAACGGCGCCCGAACGAGAAAGACCCGGATAAAAATTCGCGAGTCGCGCACAAAGAAGCCCCTATAGCCATTCGAGACGCTTTCGCCGAGTACGAAATCACATTAAAAGGCTCCCTGGTGAGTATCTTCGAAAGGCATTTGCTTTTACCCCGGAGAGACCGTGTTATCGGCGCCTTTCACGATCGCGCATTGAAACGGAACGCCGCTTCCGGTTACTCGGGCTGCCGTCTTCTGGTTCCCAACGAGAGCCAATCGTTCTCGACTTATTCGTGTGGCATAATGCCATCTTGCGAGATTCCACAAAGACCTTCTATCTGAATCCTCGACTGTTTTACCCTCCTCGTAATTTGGAAAACGATCATGCAGGCTGAAAGAATGAATTCTCTCTCTCTCTCTCTGAAGGCTAATTTCCCTACAATAATTACGTTCTAATTCAAATTCGCAAAACGAATGGAGGAAGCCTATGCTGTAACCATTTCAACGCCAAGTAACCTTCAATCGACCTGTGATTTCGAGGAGAAAATTGTCTACCGCGATAATCCTCCAGTTCCCATCGCTGACAACTCCAATTTCTTTCAAAGATGTACGGGACACTCGGCATGCAACTTTTAGCCCCTCTGTAATGCAAATGTCTACCGGACTCACGTGCCTGGATCGAAGAAGAACGCTCGATTGGAACTACTCTAAACTCCGGGCGACTGGCAACGTTCTTAAGATCCTCATTTCCGCTCGAGCGGATGGATGAAAGTCTCTCGAAAGCCGCGCCGAAGACGGAACGATCCCGAGCATCGTTCGATTCAAAACGCGCCTTCCGGAATCTCCGGCGGCGTATCGGGGTCCAACGAATATTCAGCTACCCACGCGATTACCGTGAAGCGAACGGCAATAAAAAGGATTGCCCTTGGCGGCGCTGAGTGGCCATCTTCCACAGAGGTATCTCGTCGCAATTGCGGAAGTTGCTCTCTGAACCCGAATGACGTCGAGAGGGAAAGACTTTTCCTCCGGCCTCTCCCTATCCCTTCCTCGCCACCGGGCCACTTTCTTCTCCTACCACCATCCCTCGACATTTCCTTCATTCTTTCGTTTCTCATCCACCCACCCCCCGCCTGTTTTTCTATCTCCCTCCGCCTCGGACTCCATATTCCTCCTCTATCAACTTCCCTCCATCCGTCACCCTCTTTCTGCGACAACTCCCACTCGTCCCTCCCCGTCATCCCTCCTCGAGGATTCCTAGACGGCCGTCAAGGCTCCTGGGTATGTCCGTCTCGGAACTCAATTCCGTCACGGTCCTGTTTCCCCCTTTTTTCACCCGTGATCCGCCGAGAAAAGGCCAGACCAAGGGGGCGGAACAGGGTGTATAAGCTTCCAAGAAGCCCGCTGGACCAGCGGCCATTTTGTAACGGGATATGAGAGGACATTCGCGTTGCCCTTTCCTCCCCCGCCCCCGGTTTCTTCGCTCTACCCGTCCCAACCCCCACGTTCCACCACCTTTTTTCGGCCGAATATTGCAACGGACAACGCGGTCACGGGTATTTTTCAATTACGCGAGTGTATGCCGCCCTTGCGGCTGTTCTGCGGCTCGTTCGCACCCCGTCGCCGCGGTCTCGCCGCGGACGAATATTTTTGGGGCTCACGCTGCTTCATTCGGGGCTAAACGGCCGGCGATGTCTGAATTATAGAGGCTGGGGTGCCTGGAAATTGCGAAAGCCCGCAGGAATGGGGGTAATTCTCTTCTATATAAAATAGTGGATGACGGGTCGTGGATTACAAAAGTTTACATCCACCAAAATAGACGAAGTCCTATCCTCCATAGATTGATTAATAAAATACGATTATCCTTAATCAAACGATTCCCTCCAAAACCCTACTTCACTATCTGCTATCTTATACAATTCGTCAGTATTTATTCCTCCACACCCAGCGCCCATGTTTCTACTCGCGATCTCCAATGGCACTAAAACGTCCAAATAGACAAGCGAAAGTACCTAACCCTCTGCTAGCTACCCATAATTCAATGCAAACCAAAGGGTTCTAGGCAGGGCAGCCAACAGCGCAGAGCCTGTCGATACCCCAAGACGTGCAAGCCCTGGTCTAGCTAGCACGGGGATAAAGAAACTTCCCCCTCGTTTTTCCCGTATACCATTCCGCCCTTTCCTCCGCCGTGTTTCCCCAGCCGAAAGAAAAATGTTTTCGTTCGCGCGAGGAGAGCTTCTCCGCCACCCCAGGGCTCTCTGGATATGTAGGTTAACCCCGCGCTGCACCCTTTCTGCCTCCGGTAGTACACCGAGACGGGGTTGCCAGAGGTATTGATCCCGGCCAGGGTTGCCGGAAGGTTCTCAAGTTAAAAATACACGGCCTTGCGAGTCGAGGAACCACCGAGCGCCGTGTCGCGTTTTCGCGGCTCACTTCTGCCCGTCGTGACGATTTCTTCTTGGATTGGCAGTGAAGAGGGTTCGCGAGCAGACGATCAGGGGGGGGGGGGTGGGAATTCGAAGGGGTGCATCCCTTCGAGTGCTCTAAGCCGCGCGATCTAAGACTCTATTAAACGACTGCTTCGCTGTTAATTGAGGGGCACTGCGAGCCGAGGGATGGTAACTACCCCTTTGGGTGGCGATTAAAAACGAGGTGAATAGAGGGAAATCGAGGGTTCTTGGCAAGAAGCGACGAGGGCAATGTTTCTCTTGAAGATTCCTTCCTTGGGGATTTTGCGTATGTGTTAGGAAGGTGCATAGTCGAATTGGGGAGCACGCGGGGTTCTGGTCTCGAGGATTAGAAATATGACGATTAAGATGGCTCGGGTGAATCGATTTTAAGAAATATCTATGGTTCAAAAGTGGACTCAAAGTTTATTGTAAGAGGATCTCGAACAGAATCGGGACACCCACTAATCATTACCATCTTCCCCAACTCCAACAACCCTCCACTCACGATCACCCATAGCTCTACCCTCCCCAACGCAGCAAATTCGATCCGAGGACCTGTGCAGAAAGGCGAGGCGATTCAAAGGACAGCTTTCTTCTCCCTGAACCCTCAGAGAGGTGAGAACGCTGAGGGCTGGTTGCAGGTGCGCGTAAAGACCCACGAGCGCACCCCTTTCTCGGTGCTCTGAATGGAGACCACGTGGCAGAAGGGACGGTGAATGTGGGCCAGACAAGTGTCCTTCAGCCAGCGGTAGTGAATGGAGTCCAGGGGACCGCGGAGCACCGTCGCTTTTAGGGTTGCTTCCAACATCCACGTAGGGGTTGCCGGCGACATCATCCTGGCGTCTTGTTTGGGAATCGTTGCGACGCAACGCGAATCGAAGGGACGAAGCGGCCTGACGATAATTATGCTCGTCGTCCCTGCTCGATGTATCGAGTGGGGGGGGCTCCCTTCGATCGAGCTCGGCGACGAGATGGCGTCGTTTCGACGGACGACGCGTAATTGCGCATCCGTGCATAGAGGGGGAGAGCAGAGAGTTCCACGTGGAGCTCCCTCCTCGGTGATCGATTAAAACGGAAACGCTGATTTTCCCCCCTCTCGGCTTGTCTTCCACACTCTTCAGCCGCGTCTAATTAGAAACCAGGTCGATTCCTTTGCTTCCGATATTCAGGAGAAAGATTTAAGCGAGCCTGCTTGCTCGTCAAGTGCTCGAGCCGAGACACCCTTCGCCTCGATATAAGTAACAGGGAAAATTCTAACGCGAAAGTACACGTGACCGGCCTTCGTTATCATTAATTTCCTCGTGAATTCTACTCGTGCAGAAGGAGAAAGGAGCAAGATGAACTCGTTAGCAATCCGCCCTCGTCACTACTGAATCGTGCGCGATGCGAAGAGCTCGCAGATTCCGTGGGAAAGTTATCCGTGAAACGAAGACAGAAGTACGCAGGAAGCGTCGGGGAGTGGATATAATTGCGACTCGACCTGAACAGGGCCAAGACACGGGTGCTCGACCTGACCCAGTCGCCCCTGTCTTCCACCACCGGGGTGGAAAGGTGTTTAAATCGGAGGACATTGCTGGTTACGCTACCCCGTCAAATATAGACCAAGTGCCTTCGTGAAAATCACTCACGACTCTAACAAGTCGAACAGAGTAAAAGTAATATGAGATCCAATCGATAATTGCAGAGACCTGCACACCCATACCGCGCATTAATCAGTTCGAGCTCTTCCTGTAATATTCAGTTCCGAAATTCCTAAATCAATTACACTTTCTTCCACGGAATTCAATGTCTTTGGAGACCTTGGGAAGCGTCCCTGACTCATCGTAGATCCTCGTGCCAGGAACTATCGAACTTATCGATCGATTAGTGAGCGGCTCTCCCTCTCTCCCTCTCTCTCTCTCTCTCTCTCGCCTGCAACTGGCAACTCTCTGATTACTCTATTCTGACGATGAATAGATGGCCATGACGGGAGGAAACCGTGTGGAATCGCGTTACGCAACCGTCGGTTATACAACAAATCGTCGGTGTTCACGTGCGTGGACCGTCCATCACAGTGGCGACGCTTTAAAGGTCGCCCCGTCGCCGCATAAACAAATCTGCACGCGTGTACAAGCGATACGTTGTATCGATTAAACCGGCGAGTTCGTGCACCGCCGTCGACCTTCCGCGGGTCTTCCCTTTTGGCGCATCGAGCCACGGCTGCAGCGGCTCGATCTCGTGCCGGATCGATTGATCGCCGCGGTCGTCGCTCGCCGCTTCCTTTCGCCGTGAAAAATTAATCCCACGGCTGCGCCTATTCGAACGATGCGCCAGTGTTTCCGCGAAAAACGCCGTTTCAAGGAATCCCGCCGCTTTCCACGGTGGTGTAGATCCACCGGTTACTTCACTCTCTTAAATTTCTCGACCGGCTCTTCTTCCTCGCGTGCCCTTCGTGTTTATCGTCTTATCATTTCTGTTTAAACTGGAGGGACCGTTCGCCGCGGGTGGAATCCCCGCGGAAGCCTTCCTCGGTCGAGCAGCCGCGACCCTGACATTAGTTTCGAACACGTGCCGGACGAGTCGCGTGACATCACTTCGATCTCGTTTCCTCAAAGCGGACGGAAAACGAGCCGCTCTGACTCGCGTCGGCCCTGAATGCGCCGAGTAATTAATAATTTTTGCACGCGCGCTCCCGCGGCCATCGTACACGTGATCGCCCGGCGTCGTTTCGCTTGCGCAGACGGCAACCGCGCCTCGAAACTTTCCTTCCTTTCGTCTTTCCTCCTCGCTCGTGATTTTCCTTGCGATTCTCCGGGTATTACCTCTCGGACGGACTCGATCTCCAGCGCGTCGTTGGCTCGTGTGCCCGGTGCCGTTTGAATTTCACAACGACGATTCTCGGAGAGACGCGTGCGCGAATAATCGAACTCAAGGCACGCCCGAACCGTTTCTTTTACGAATTCGTCGGCACGCTTGCGACACTTTCGTTTCCATCGGGTTGCGCAATTATTGCGACAGAGGCGACCTTGAATTTTTACGCGACACACAGGCGGACAGTGAACCGCTCGGGATCGAATCGATCATCCAGACTGAAACGCTCGCTGACGCGTGTAAAAATTATGTGCTTCGGACCGATTTATCTCGGTCCACGAGCGCGGTCGTTCGAATATAATTTCTGGTAACGAAGCGTTCGTTTCGCTCGCGTTACGATTGAAAAGTAGATTGTTCCTGGCGAAAACGAGATTTCTTTCAAACGCGAGGGTTGTGTTAAATGGAGCCTGACTATTAGTGGTGGCAATTTTCCTGAAAAATCAAGCCTCGTATTTCGCACTCTTCACTTGGTTTGTCGTAAAGAACGACGTCACGTTTCTAGTTGTGTAATATATGACTTTGCTCACAATGCTTTAGCAACCGAGGTGCAAGTAGTTTCCATGAACTTAGCGCGGCTCCGCGAAATGCAAGAGGCCAAGGGAAGAGGGTTCGTCTGTGGTCAGACATGCCATGTAAAGTGACTATGTATTTCTATAATTACTACTGCAATCAAGGGGAACTTGCAAGATGTGTACACGAGGCTTGCAACAATTTCACTAAAAATTGTTAATTTACACTCCCATTTACCTCTTTAAAATAAGCACAGAGTTCCTCTCCGCATAACTACGGTCCGAAAGACCACTTCATACCGCGAAGATTTCATCAGACAATTACCCTAATATGCTAAACATACCCAGAGAAACTCCTTGATAATAGAATTAGCGTAACTGAAGTTTTGGCTCGAAGGGAAAAGGGACCTTCGCATCTTTGAATCTATCACTCCACGACTTTTCACACGTCCACAACCTCGCGACTTGTCTTCGATAAAAGTGTTCCACGCCAGCAAGAACTTTAGGAAGACGCTGAAAATTTTCAGCAATTTCACTCCAGATTCTCAACACCTCCGTTTACATTTTCAGAAGGATAATTAACTAGTCACTCAATACCACCAAAGTTCCCTTAAAAAGCTACGAAAACCATCGAAACCACATTCTCTCGGAACCCTCTGCAACTGAATCAATCAACTCAGTGAACCACCTCCCCCCACATTCACCACCGATGTCGAACAATTTATTCCCGCACAGTGCCACCGCGATAGACCCTTGCCGCGACAAGTAGCCTCGACAGTCGCGCCTCCAATTAACGCTTCCGATTAATTGTACCACGGTGTTTCGGGGCCATCGATCAGCACGTGTGACCGAGTTAATATTTCAAAGCGGAAACACGCCTGGGTCGGAGGCGTCGCGGCGCGGCGCGTCTTCGATCCGATTCGTCGAGCATCGCGGCGGTTATGGGGTGGCGATAAATTACAGGCTCCCTACTTTTCTCTCTCTTTCTTCGGCGTGCTGGCAAGCGAGCAGACAGATCAATACGACACAGCCTCCGCAGACACGGGCGCCGCTGCTCCAGATAACGTAGCGAGAGGGTGAGAGAGAAAGAGAGAGAGAGAGAGAGGGAGAGAGAGAGAGAGAGAGAGAGAGAGAAAGAGAGCGAGGGAGGGCCTGCCCTATAAGCCTCTATTTAAATAGCGCCCTAAATCCGAAGGGGGGACGCCCCTTTTCGCAGGGGCCAGAGAAAAATGCCGCCGAAACGAACAGCCAGCCGACGGATTCGCGACCTGGGTCAATCCGTTCGACTTTAAGCTCCTCTGGAAATTACACCCGGCTGACTGAATTTCGCTCCACGGATTAGAGGGAAGCGATGCTCTGGGATTAAGCTTTGTGAATTCTCTGGCCCGATCACGCGCGAATCTTTCTGCCTGCTTCTTTCGGACTGTTCTGCCTTTTTACCGCTGCGATCGGTTCTCGTGTATCGCGGATCGAACCTACGACAGTTTGGGAATAATTCCGGATTTTTAATCGTTGAGAATTTCAGAAGAATGGATCCTTGTAAACGTATCGTTACGTAGGCGTCTAGAGGCAAGTTTTACAGCTGTTTCCGCTTTACGCTTCGTGCCTACGTCAGATGTGACGCAAGCGACGGAATAGTAAGTGCGCGTCAACGCTTGTCTGCAAATAAGGCATTCGGATGGAGCGTTTGATGTTTTTTGGTGGACTCGCGCTGAGTCCGCGAAAACTCCCAACCGCGGGACTTTACTTTCAAAATAACCTGTCGCTGTCCTTCGTGGTAAAAATAGAACTTCAATTCTGGAAAGGCGGACGACTTAGACAGCGCACGTGCGCGCTCGCGTATGTCCGATGAATTTCGGAATTTAAGTAACGATCATTTCGAAATCATACCTCTGAAATATTATCGATTCATCATCGTAAATTTGACTCACGGCTCGGTGAAATTTCGCTTTGTCTCCGAGTACGATGTTTGATTGATTTATTGGGGCTTTCCTGCCTGGTATCAAAGACTTTCGATAACCCTAAGCCCACCATTTGCTGTTGCATCAGCTAACATTTCTGTATCAAACTCCAAATGTCCCTGAAAATCTTTGTCCAACTGTTTCAACTCAGAGGCACGCACGCTTTAGAGCTGGACGTGCCTCTTTCTGATTCTGATTTTCTCGATACTTATCGATACTTTCTGTCCACGATTAATAAACATTTTACAATCGAGAGCTATTTTTGTTTAATTAAACGCTAGTTTAATCGAGATCCTCTTGAAAAGTTAATTCAGCATGCAAGAATGGTATCGAGGAACTTTTTCACCATACTGCACACGTTATATCTACTAAACAGTGGATTTTGTAACAGGCAACTTTTCCACTTAAACAGACTTTCAACCAGCATTCGCGACTTTAAACAGGAAACCAGCTCGATCACGAAACCAGGCGAAACAGAAGGAGAAGACGAAGGTACGTCAAACAGAGGCACTCCACAAACTCTGCTTCTTAAGCAACCTTTCGCCAAGAATCTTCAGGGTCCAAGGGGTGAAAGATAGCAGAAGTAAAAGGCAAATTCTTTACGATCTGTTACTTCCCCTTCTTAACCGTCAGCTGAGGATGAATCGAGGGTGGATCACTTGGCACCTGGCTGACAGAAGAGGACCAATTCAGCGCCAATACGAAACGAATTAAATACCCAATTCCATACATTATTTCTATACGAGAAATGTTTCAAAATACAGTGAATCAGTGTATTCTCAGCAAATCGATTCACCCACATTTCGTCCAAAGTTCAGTTAGGAAATAAAGGCAGAATAAAGCAAATTTCAAGTGGGCGATTGCAATGATGGATCGCCTGAAGATACCGCGCATCCACGGAACAATGACGACCGTTCTTCTCGCCAGCCCACGCCACTTCACCTAAAAAGAATCGCGAAAGAAACGGAGCAATGCTAGAGCACACTTCCCTGAACGTGAAAAGTTAACGATATCAATCTTCCTCCGGCCGCGTTAAGGGTAGATCGCGGAAGGGTTGAAAGGCTACGGAACTCGTCTCCGCGAGAGGCCCGGAAGAAACCAGGCAAAAAACGACAGGTTCTTTTATTCAGAAAAGAGGAAGACGGCTGCCCGGGAGATGATCGGGCGTCGCGTAAGCGGAAGCGAAGCCCGCTCGATAATTTCGCCGTCTGCGGCGAACGTTTGAATCGCCAGGCCGCGAGCTTAATAGCTAAAAAGAGAGTATCGTTGGACGTCGGCTGCGGAGTAGGGACAAAGGAGGGAAGAGGAAAGCCAGTGCCATTATCCAGAAAAATACCGTGGCTTGTCATCTTCAGCCCTAGCCACGGACGATCCGGGAACCGACTTTATCCCGTGGCTACCAGGCTTTGGTGACTTTCGCAACTAGCCAACGAGCGGCGACTGTATAAGCCACCGATGACGTTAGGAGATCGGTGCGCTAGTTGTCGGCCCTGGTATTAATCATTCGACGCGCTGGCTCCGCCGGATTTTCGCGGCCACTTGTTTTCCCTCCGTCTGATCTATCGGCGGCAATGAAAATGTTTTCCCCCCGGAGGGTAAATATCGTAGCCGCTGCGATCGACGAAGGCGAAGATCGTTGGGATATTTACGGCGTGTTTATGGCCGTGGTGGGAATTCGAGATGGACGCTGCGATGTGGTGATCGATGGATCAGAGATACTGCCTCTCAATTTTGACAGTCACTTATTTAATCCTCTTTTGACCATCAACGTTTCAGTGCAGATAAGAATGGATTAAGTTCCAAGTGAATGCTAGGAATGACAGCCGGCGCGCGTCATCGATTCTCTATCAACCTTCCTCGTAGCTCCTTCTAATTGCGACACAGCTTCTCGCCAGCTCCGTTTCTATCGGCGTTTCCCCGAAAGCTGGGCGCTATAAAATATATTATCAATTACGCCGACCAGGCATTATCGTCCTTCGATACAACTCCACGAAACGAGTAACAGAACGGCGGCGACGCGGGAACAGGACACTTGGGAAATCCCGCGGAGAATTACTTCACTTTATCGTGTCGCTAGTTGCTCGCAGGAAGCAGTTGAGAAACGGCACTGTTCGCTCGATAATTGCCAGATAACGCTCGGCGCCAAAGCAATACAATTGATTTTCATGGAAGGAAAGGAACTCCGGGAAGCTGACCGTCGAGTGGTCATGGGAAGCAACGATAAATAATTCAAACAACACGCCTCCCCCACCCCACCGCCGTCTCTAATACGGTCGTTGCTTGCGTCAACGGTATTCTTACTTATCTCCGCCGATCGTCCACAGAATAACCGTTTTCTCTCTATTAATTCGCAATTAGTCACGAACCGGTCTGGGTGCTCGTGGCTGGGAACTACAGCTGACGTTTAGTCATCGATCGAAAACAGCGTTTCGGACGTTTGTGGGTGATATTCCACTGTTTTCTGTCTAACAAGCCAGTAAGCAGAAGCTCGAGATAAAGAACTCTATGTCGGTGGAGAAATATTCAGTGGAACTCGTTCGCGGATCGTGTGGTATTCGAGTACTAAATCGAATCGAATTAAACTTGAATCAAGCTGAGTGGAAGCTACGCTAACTGACCTCACATTGAACTAAATCTAACTAGTTCCACCTGGACCGGAGTAAATTGAACTGAATCTAGCCGAATACAAACGAATACTAGATCGCTCGTGACTGGCAGTACTTTCAGTCGAATCTAACCAATGATCTGAAACGTTTCTATGGAATTCCTGAGGCTCGAGTTGCTCGCGGTGTTTCCGCTTCGATTTTCGTGTGTCCCGATGGTTCCAGATTTTCGAACGGGCTCGATTCCATAGGAAAGTCGCGAACGGCGGCGAGCTTATCGCGGAGAAACCGCGGGCCGTATTCCAAAACCGCGATACGGAAGAGCAAACATCGATAGGATATCCGCGAGCGCGGTTTCCGCACGGATGAACGAAGAATTTCTTTGTTCCCCTCTAGCGGGGAGTCGCTTTCCTTTCGCGAGGCACGAAAACCCGGCGAAAATTTACGGCCCCGCCGTGGTATCGACGAGGGCTCGCTTCAACGCTCTCGCCGATAATTTCAACGAACACTCAGGCGAAACGGTGAAAAGCGAAACACTCCTCGCGGCATCTCAGCGCTATCCGCCTGTGAAAATGTCCTGCTGCTGGGGATCCAACCAAGTTGTTAATACATTGCTACGGGAAAGTGACAAACGAATTTTTAAGCTTCGTGGAATATTCTAGTATGTTCTAGTTGAAAGTTGTAGGAGAGAATTGTGATTGTTATTTATAAATATGACCTGGCCTTTGTTTCTTTTTATCATCTTGCATAATCACCATTTCTTTTTTGTATATATTATACTGCTTGAAGAAGAAGAGCTGCTATTTGAATATTCACCGCGAATCGTTATCGTTAGCTTCCAACACTTTTCATATAGCTCGCGTGATTAGTATACAGACAGCTATCTACGTTAATTAATTCGGAGTCGGACTGAACAAATTGTAAGTCGACGAGGAATTGACGAAGTAGACCGTTCGAAAGAGTTTCAAGAGTGTCTCACGTCTGAAGGTAGTCTCGCAGATTTTTCAGCATTCCTCGGCTTTAAGTTCGACATTTTTTAGATCCACCGATAAACTTCGGTCTCAAATATTTTTCGCAGTAGTGGTAGTTGGGGGTCGAGCAGTCTGGTGTCGGAGTTATTGCGTCGTGCTCGCCACAAATCTCGATCCACCAGCTCGGGATCTAGATATCGCTGGGATATCCAGCACATCGGAACTCGCCGCCTTCTCTCGTTACTTCTCGTTACTTTCCGTAACGACTATCTACCGTTGTCGATAAGTCTTTGCTGGGAGGGAACAGTATAAGAATTACTACCAAAGAAGAAAGAAGCCAAGAAACTATCTTCTCGCAATCGAACATGTGAATCGTCTTCGAACCCCTGCTTCTAACAAGATCTTCCCAAAGATCCCAAAAACAAAACCAATACTATCCTCCCAAAAACTGCTCCGCTCTTTCTCCCTCATTTAAAAAATCATCCCCTCGATCCGAAATGAATCGGACGCCCCAGAATCCAATCCCAGAATCGCAGCCAGGTGATTTCTCTGCGAGCACCGTGTTTCGCCGTACCAGGGACTCGAAAATAAAAGTCCATCCCCCATCGACGCGGCTGTAACAATCCGCGGGGGACGGGGATTCATGAAATATCCATCCATTACAGCCCGACCCGCCGCGGTATCGATTCCGAAAGCGTAACAAAGCTCTCTGCCACCGTCGACGATACGTTCCACGCGAAGGATCATCCCCCGAAGACGCTTTAAAATACCCCGACTGCCCCCGAGCGTTCCACTTCCCCGCAGACTGCCGGTCGCTTTTCCGTCTGCAAATTACTTCTCGCCTCTATTCTCGCCCTTATCAGAAGTTCGTCCCCGGGAACGCCGCGGCGCCCGCTGGATACCGCCGCGGGAAACCCCTTTTCCTCGGATGGAGGGCGAGCCCAGGCCTGCTAGACCCCCGCGGGCGCGGCCTTCCGATCGATCATCCCCGCCCACATCCTTTTCCTTCCGCTTTCCGCGATGGAAATCGCGGTCAGCCGGCTCTCGCCGCTCTCCAAAGGAGCCACCCCTTCCCTCCCCGCCCCCCCTCCCTGGCCCTTTTATTGGATACACCCGTCAAAGGGGTTTTTCGCGGTACCGCGTCGAAAACTGCCGCAACCCTTTCGGCTGGAACGCCTTTCAGGCGGCCCCTCGTTAAGGCCGGGCTCCTTTTGTGCGGCCCGTGTCAGCTACTTGACGCTGGCCCCCCCTTTAACGCGGTAATTGAAATTACGCTCGATGGTCCTTTTTCCGCGGCCCGTTTCCCATTGTTCCGCGGACCACCCCGCCCGACGTTCGCCGGGCGGAAGCGAGTTTCCTTGCGCGGAAAAGTTCCGGGAAATCGCGCGAACTTTCGGATCCCGTTGATGCTCGAATACGCTTCAAACGCCGCCAAGCGTCCACTTTGATGTGGAAAGGAAGAGCAAGTTCGCTTCGAGTACACTCGTTTCTTTCTTTTTACGGCGGTGGATTCCGCCGCGATTAGGCTTGGTTATGCGATTCCGCTTTGGCGTGGCATCGGCGCGTTGGGAGACAGCGAGAAGATTCTTGTCGTGAACTTTGAAATGCAAGGACCCGCATTGCTCTGCCATTAATATAGACTGAGAATTACCCGCAGCAGTGCGATTCCCATTAAAATCCATGTCAAAAATTACCTCGCCGTGGCGCAGCTCGACGGCAAGCGTGCCCAGTACGGTATACGCGAACTCGCCGCGTTCAAGGAACAGAAAGAGAATTATTATACGAAACTGGACCCCAGAGAAATAAGTGGAGGAGGCACGGTTGCCGGGTTTTAATTCGAAATAAAAAAAAATATAGTCGCGGAATTAATTCCAGACTGCGCTCACCGCTGGGAGGGGAGCGGCAGGGGGGGGGGTGGAGAGGGTGGGAAATAAAACGTTTCCAAGACACGGACCCGATCGATACCTTCTTCTCATGCAACGGGACGCACCCCTGCATCGAGGAGGGGTGGCAGCCGGCTCTACGAACGCCAACTTTCGACCGCTTCCGTATTCCTTGCGATACCGATGCTCCCGTATCGAAATTTCCCATCCACGCGTCTCTGCTTAAAAGCTTCCGGGTGCCTGCGGCGTATCCCCGTCTACGTCGTGTACACCGACACATCCGGCGCCGTAAAAAAGAAAGCGTTCAACCGTTTAGCGAATAGGGAATCCATTAACGGTGGAAGGGATCGTCGTCCCTCTCTCCAATTACTACCAATCATTCTACCTTTTGCCCGTCTAACAATTCGAATTGCGAGAGCAGCTCGAGTTCAAGGCAGGAGGTAACTGGAAAGAAATAAAACATTCGTGGCAGAACTCTGAAATCGGAAGAATGACGCGCGACGAGTGTTTCGCAAAGTGTTCCGTTTGCTGTCTGTCCAATAATTCCACGTACCACTTGCTCGACGATCGTGGCCAATTCTTCCCCTCGACTTGCGAGCTGTGCTCCGTCAGATTTGCTTCGTCAATAACAGCCCCGTTCTCGAGTAACCTATTTCAGACATCCAACCCTGGAGGGGAGACTCTCCGCGGCGCGAACTTTTAGCGAGAGAAATCGACGTAATAAGCGAACGTCTTGCAGCTACACTGCGACGAAGTTATTCCTATTCGATGCCATGTATCTTTCTAGATAATAATTACCGATTTAGGGGATCGATCTCTCTGTTCGAGGACACTCGATGTCTAGAAAGAAGCTTGCGCGACCCTTTCCCCGCAGGGAACGTTACCAGGATAAGCTCGCCTAGAGAGCAGCGGACGTGTTCTCGAGACCTGTTTACGTAAGTGTGAATAAGACGTGCCGCATTCTAACGGTGATCTATTTACGTCCTCTGCTCTACGAGATCCCGAACAGACCTAATTTTATATTCGGAGCAAAAACTCCGGCACCACTGCCAAGTGGAGCTCTAACAATCGACTCCTCCTCGGCTGCCTCAGCTGCTTCGTGCGCTAACATCGAGTATCGTCCAGATTTCTCGGCTCTGCGTCCGAGGGAAGGTTCTCTACCCTACGTTCGATGGAATTCTGTGTTTTTGAATACCGAGTCGAAGGTCTTTAACCGCGTCCAGAATTTCTTTCACGTTACACGATTGTCTTTCGAATTTTTATTCAGCGATATTCGTTGGATTGCATCGCCAGAGAAATCTGAATTATTATCCCGGCTGAATAAGTATGTTCAAGTGGGAAACAGAGAATTTCAGTCTTGCACGTTCGAGACGAAGCAGAAATAGATGTCCATTGATCTTTTAACAAAAAATTGTCGCTATTCACTCGACACCAACCATTCCAATTTGAAATCATTTGCTATTGAAAGCGCAGCCAAAAGCACAAAACAGGCAGAACTTTTGTCATCAGCGGAAGTTGGGGAATCACGGTCCTGTGCCGGCCGGAAACCACCGAAACACAGCGGAATCGTGGTTTCCTATGGTTTCCCTTCGCGTTTTCGGCTTAAAGCTCCCCTTTGTAATTGGATCGTTGAAACAAAAGAACGGGGGCAAAGTTTGGGGATGGTGAGAGGATTAATGCTCCTCGCAAAGAGAGCTTTGAAAGCTCCGGTAGGAAGGGAAACGGGACCACGAGCCCTCCAAGGATTTCTGTTGACAGAAGAAGGAATAAGCTATGGTTTCGCCTCGATTAAGTAACTGAAATGAATTTTCAAGGATTCGTTTCTTTGCGCCGACAATACCATCGGTCGTTTGTCCCGTCGCATTTTCTGTCACTCGTGTCGGCTCGTCCAGTTACAATAAATTAACCGAACTTACCGATAACGTTATCGTTAGCCAGCACCTCTAATTGACAAGCTTCGGCCTCGGTTTGGCTTTTGGCAAAGTGCAATGGTTGTTACGCACCCGAATGCAATTATTTATCGACCCATGAAAATAGAATACTCGCGGTCGAGCTATATATAATCGTCGGCTGACAAATTCGAGCCAGAAACACGAATTCGATGCAGCCATTAATAATGACGAATGAGCTGGCCCTCTTTAGTCATCGTTCGGATACGAGTTAATATCAACAAACATCAAAACGTCGCGGTGGGATTACCGGATCGGATTACCTAGTTAGCGACTACTGTTCCAAGGAAAACGAAAAAATAATTCGTATTGTAATAAGAATAAATAAGTCTGTTCCTGGAGAAATCGTTAACGGGACAATGAATCAACCAAACATCGAATTAGAAGTGGGATAAAATTCGATAGATACCTTCGATGACCTGCCCATCCTTTCGTTATCAGCAATTACTCTCCAGGCATCGGAAGAAAACGTGGAAATCACGGAGAATTTTCATCGTCACTATTCGCCGCGAGATCTCTTGCAGGGTGGCTTGATAAATAGTCGCCAGCGCGGATAACTATGTACAATCTGTCTACCCCGCAGAAGTAACTACAATTTAAAGCGCCTAACCTTTAACCTAACGCGTCCGAAGTGTCCATTACCTTCGGCGAGCTTAAAAAGAAACACCTTGTCGCGTGGAACTTTACGAGCGAGAAATAGGAAAACCCGTTGGCGTCGCCGGTTTATTGGTGAACAAGGAAGTTGCTTGGCCATCTAGCGCGCGAACACCCAACAACAAGCGCCGTACGCGACGCCATAAAACGGTGGATTCGTCGCGCGAGTTCTCGTGAACGTCGATTAGTCTCGGTGGCGAGGCATTTTCGCGACGCAGTACGCTGTAAAATTTATCAGTCGGGATCTTAATCGCGATAGCGTCTATGCGGCACGCCAAACCACCGCGGTAATAAATCGTTTCTTCTGCGTCCCTACACGCGGAGTCCTCTACTTTCGAAGACGGAGGGCCTGTGACGGACCTATATCACTTGCCCGCCAACCACTCAGCTGGCGGACCAGGGAATCGAGAATTATTCCCGAACTTTAGCTGGATGGGGTCGAAAAGAAGACGCACTCCGACTTAACTTAGCTACTCGAAGCCATCGACGGATTCATTCGGTGATTTCTGGTAGTTTATGGTTCGTATCTCAATGCCATAATACAGGGGACTGGTTTAATTGAAGTGCTTTGTATAAAGCTAGTTTACTTATTACAGAATTGTACGAGAGATGCTGTGATACAGTGATTTCTATTGAATTCGTAAGAACTTACTCGTAGGGGGAATCTGGTGGGATTGCAGGTTTCGTTCTCGAAGAGTTTCAAAGGTAATTGTTGAAGTTCCTTACCTGCAACACAGATAATAAAATAAAGGTGAGACACTTGTGGCGAATAAAGATGGACGGAGGTAGTTTAGCCCAGCCACGCTAAGTAGTGCCGCTTCAATAATATTCACAATTAACGAGACAGAACCTCTCGGCATCGCACACTGCAGCCACTTCATAATTACTGTCGAATCGCTCCACTTACATTTGCGCCCGGACGGAATGTATTCAACAAGAAGGTATTGAACCAATAACTGAGCATGGCTCGCAGCGAAACGCTGACATTAACAGACACTGGGTGTAGGATCTATTCTCGTCGAGGTCGGCTATGTTTAGAGAATTCGAGAACGTTTACCTAATACAGAGCTAAGCAGCGGCCGCGATATCGACGAAACACGAAATTTGGCCAGACATCCCGTAAGCCGCGAGCCTTTATTCGCCCGTAATTGCGGCACGATTCACTTGGCAGTGATTTCGTTCTGGCTAGTAATCAGCTCTTCGCCAGCAAACGGAATCTCTTCGACTATCCTCGCTTACATGGCGGTTGCTACCTATTAAACGGTAAAGCAACCCCTCCAAGTGTCAAGCATACTAAATACTTTCCTAAAACACTTATTCGTTGCACACTTTCTCAAACTCCATAGAGAAATGACGTACGCCCATAAACGAGGATATCAAACAGATAACGGACCATTGCTTTCCTGTGACGCAACGTTCGCGCTTCAAAAAAAATAATGGAGAAAAAAGAAGAAATTATCAACGTTGGGTAAGACTTTCGAGCGGTCGGGAGCTTCTCACTGGGGAACTTCTTTCTCCAGACGGTTATCGCCGCGCCACGGATTTTTATCTACGCGCGACGCGAGATAACGAGGAACAGGACGGTGGAAGTGACTCGATGGGCATTCGCGGCAGGTTTCCATTAATTAACGATCCGCTGTTGCGCGGCTGTCGTTAAGCTGATTCAAACGGCACGCTGGAAACGATTCGTCAGGATGCACGAGGCTCGACCTTTCGCGTCCACGCTCGCAAAATGCTTCGTAAGAATTATGGTCGGCAGTAAATTAACATGTCCAGGGGAGAAATAATTGCTTTCAGGGGCCAGGCTGTTGCGTTACGCTGGTCGACGTTGAAAAGTATCGACTCCAAAGATTCGCGAAGGTGGGCTTTCTGTCGCGTGGGAGATCGCGTCTGAGGGTCATCGTGGGCGAAATGTTTGAGTGAAGGGAGAGCGTATGTTATATTCGTTGATAGCTGGTGGTTCAACGTTCGCCTATCGATAGGAGGCTCTTGGGCTCTCGTTTGCTTTGTATTGTTTGCCGTGGATGTGGAATTCCTCTGGGTTTCATAGGTGTTTGTCGATGCAGTGATCGGTCGACTGGCGTGGAAGCCTTAGCTGAGTTGTGGGTCGGGTTTAGTGATTCTTCTCAGTTGCTTCGTTTCGTTTGGGATCTGGACCAAAGTTGGCCAAGTGGATAGCAGATGTGCAAGAACTCTAAGTTAGCTGTGAGCCAAGTTACGGCAGACACTGCTTTGCAGAGCACTGCTTTGTGCTACTTCAATTTAATTATTTGAAGACCTATCACGATAAGTGACAGGATTCTTTAGGATATCAGCTGTCGAAGACTACCTTTCACTGTTCGAGCCCCTGGCCCAGAAGTTTATTATTTCATCTCGCCGCTGACAACATGGGCTGTTTTAATAAATACATTGAATATTGATAGCCGATGGTACGATGTCTTCAAGGCAACAGGCCCAACACGCGCCTTTTCGCATGCAAATATCTCAATGCAATAATTACTCCTCAAATTTGCATGTAATTATTCGCCACAAATTATCAGCCGTGTAACGTGTCGAACACAATTCGCCACATGCTTTTGCCATTGAGTATTTCTAAAGAACTGTCCCTGAAGCCACGAGGCCATTCGCCGCACTGTTTGCTCCGAAACGAACGATTCCAACAATTCCGAACGCAAAACTGCCGGAATAATTCCTGCTCCCGAAAACTGTATTCAAGCTAAACGGGTGTCACCAGCGAAGTACTTCGGCGCAACGAATTTGTCAAGGAAGAGTACGTAGGCACATAATTTCTGGGTTTTCAAGCAAATAAGAATATAAATAAAAGTTGACGTTTACGAGCACGGCGAGAATAAAACAGGCTTGACAGGTAATGCATTCAGCAGATGCTAATGAAAGCAATGATAATTCTCCTCCTTCGGGTCATGGAAAGGTATCGGTAAATCGAGAATCATAGTAACGTCGAAACTAAATGTGGGAGACTCGTGCTATCCGACACCTGTACAGTGAAATCATTATAGAGGAAGAAGATCCAGGTTTGTTATCCGAATTCCACGAAATTAGCGTGAAAATGGTGCGCTCTATAACGTCACAAGGATTCCACGATGACGCGCGATGAACAGAGATGAAAGAAGTCGCGACAGATGTCAATTTCCATGACGACGCGGGTTGCACCGATAACGACGCTAACAGGAGCAACAATTATTCCGTTCTCTAGTTTCTTCTTCCCCCACTCTTGACGTTCCAATTAATTCCCACCCGCGAATCAATTAAAAGTAACGTTTTTATCCCCCGCGAAGCAAACCCAGGCTCGTAATTCAACGCGATGTTCAGATAGTACTTAATGAACTTAATTCTCTCTAATAACATACGACGTTCGTCGAATTTCCTTCGTAATACGATCATGCTCCTCGTCTTCAAAGAAATCGCAGTGCTAAATAGTAGTCCCCGTCACGTTCTACAGAAAACAATCCACCGTATCTGCCGTTCAAATCGGATAGGAACGACCTCAAGTTAAAAGGCTTAGTAACTCCGGAGACTTCTAAAATTATTTCTGTACCTACACCCTCCAGTTCGTACGTCCATTAATCCCACCCCGATAACCAAGTCAATCTCCTGCAAATCACAAAAAGCTCCGAGGAGCCGCGTTACCGTGGCTATTCCGATCAGATAAGGATAACGAAAGAATCACGATTTCGACGAGAGGCGTGAGAGGAGGGGCGGAAACGTAGGGGGAGCGCGAGGGAGAGAGTGAAGTTTGAAGAAAGCAGAGAGAAACACGACGACGGGTATTCGCCCGGGCGAGATAACCCTTGCAGGTTAAAGGGTTGCGGTTCACGATCGATGCTATCACGAAATTGGGATCGTGGGCGCCCGATAACGTTCCAACGCCCCCACGCTCGCCCCCCCCCCCCGTGCCTCCCTCTTCCTCCAGGCGATATCAGTATCCGGCTGTCCTTGTCTGGCGCGGATCGCGGCTGCGTAATATCGCTCGACGACGTTAATCGCGATAGAGCGGTTATATATCGCGATAACCGCGGTGCGTGCACGCGCGTCAAGTGCCGCGATAAACTTCTGCTCGAACGGATAATTTCCATGCCCAGCGTCCGCCGCCACCGGGCCCTCTCTTTCTCTCCTCGCGGAGATTTTCACGGGTATTTTCCAACGGTATCGGAGACCTCGCAATATTTCAGACACCCTTCGCAGATTTTCCAGAAACAGTACGGTGCACTTAAACGAATCATCTTTGCGTACACTTCTGACGTAGATCGTACAGAGTGTTTCGGTTCCAAAGTTCTTCCAAAATACTACAAGCTCGCAAGGTTCGGAGTTATTGGAGGGAAGTTTGATAAGGCGACGCCGCGTTTACTGAAGTAATTACACGATTTCGCGCTTCTCGTTGTTCGTTAAGAGCATTATCAGTCTACGTTTATTTATCTGCACGCGAGATCGTTGTAATCTTCTTGATAATTCTTCGCGATTACTCTGCACTTAAAAGTTCCGTCAGATAAGGGGAATGCGAACGGCGGGTTACGAAATTCCCGAGGTACAGCGCGAAACGTTGCCCTCGCGTCCGGGGGCGTGCAGAACCGAGGCAGAGGATTTCGGCACCGGGCGAACGTTCGCCCGAACGTGTTCTATTAGCGGCATTAAGTTTCGCATCGTTAGCGCGGTTGCACGAATATCGAGGGCACGCGGGATCGCGCGACACTCTAACCGATAACGGGTCCCACGAAACTCCCGATCGATTTATCGGCGGCCTGGCTGGCCGTGTTTCCTGAGAACCGTCGATAACGCTGGCCACGTTAATATCCGCGCGTTTCGCTTTTTTACGGTCGCTTTTTAATCCCGACCCCGGCCGTAATTCGCCTGCGCTCGGCCAGCTGCGAAATCGCCAGCGCAACTGGACGAAAACGACGGTCATCCGGCGAGCAAGCGAAGTGGGGAAAAGGCGACGATCGATGATCGTGACGCGTCGCGTATGAACCAACCTTTCGAACGAAAGTCGCTACAATCGGAGGGAATTCGAGTAGATTTTTAGGTACATATTCGCAACCACGTGTCCCTGCAGTGGCGAAATTTCTCGACGAGAGCGCTGCAATCCTTGACTTGTTCCACTTGGAGTGGCTCCTTTGGTCGCGCTGGACCACTGCATTCGCTTATCAAAATTCGTGCACGGAGTTTTATTATAATAAGAATAATTATAAACCGTGAGCAAGCTTTTTGATATAGGAATATTAATTTAACTACCGTCGAGGGGAAGGATTTTGATAATCAGCTTGAAGTGGGTGTTTCTAGCGTTTGGCTGTCAACGATCATGGTAGAATTTAAGTTATCTGCGGACTTTTGTCGAACGCGAGATTTGACAAGCCCCCAGAGCACCAGCTCCTAGAATAATCTTCCACCATTAAGTTCGATCATCGATAGGAATCGTGCTACATCCGCGTCGCGCGTAGCTCTGTAATTACTGAAACTCTTTCTGCGGCCTTCTTTGTACGTCGAGTTAGGCCGCGGCGAGGCCGGGGCAGGGAAAGGCTTCGTTTTATACACGGCAACGAAGCACCTGGCCTGGCTATAGGCCGATAATGCTTATGCACGGCTTGCTTCGACCACTTTGAACTTGGAGGGTCGTGTGAATCGTATGGAAAACAGGGTAGTAGGTCGCTGGAGTCGCTGCTACGGCTACACGTTTCGCGGCACCAGGCTCGCGTATTCTTTACCGAGAATTTCCCTCCGTTTTATCCACCGATCCACTTTTACTTTTACGACGGATCGATCGTGGGACACTTTGATGGCGACACATTTAGAGCGCTGTACATTCGTTTGCCTCGTGAATTAAAAGACATCGTGAACTGAGAGGTTCCAATGCAATAATTACAATTGCAGATGAATACTCGAAACATCAGTAAGAGAATTGATGGGTCTAGAGCGATTGCCTTGGTACAGGAAAGTTTGTACCAATCGAAACGTAACTAGATTAAATGAGAGGTCGTTAGTAAGGTTAATTCCTGGCTCCCTGCCTCCCGTGTTCCAGGTTGCTCTTGAAACAGAAAAAAAGGGACAAAGGCAGCCGTGTCGCGTAACCTTAACGAAATATTTCACCGTGGAAAAGAATAGTGGCCCGTGTGTTCGCGCGGAGCATCGCGAAAGTCTCGTAATTTCGATGGCGCGAGCACGCGGCCAAGCGGAGTGATAAAACAAGGCGAAATTGCCAAAGCAAACACTGCTCGTCGACACGTGGACGCGTGTGCGCACGTAGACACGCGCGGGTATTCATGCGAGGGTTAAAATTACGCTCAACTACAGGGCAACTCGAGATTCGTTTGGCAACCCTGTCATTTTCTGGAGAGCCCTTAACGAGCCCCGGTCCCTCTGCCTTCCTCTTCATCGTGCTACCCTCGAAAAATGCAACCCCTCTTGACTCTGGACACGAGGCTCAAGGTGAAATGAAAGCTGTTACACCCGGTAACGAGCTCGGAACAAGCAATAACGTCTCATGGAAATTTATTACGGGTAAACAGCGGCGCGCATCCTTGGAGCCTCGTCGCTCATTCACTGGCGATCGTGTTATACAATACGTCTAAAACAATTACAATTGCGTTCGTTCTTTTTTGCCGCTGACAAAAGGAGATAGCAACCTTGCGATCGTTTTACATTGAATACTCGCCCGATATGTGTATTCCTTCCTCCACTTTCCTGTTACAGGCTTTTGAACCCTTACTTAAACAAGTTATTAGCTTCGACTTAATGTTAGCCAAGAATTTATCAGCCCGCAACTCACAAAGTTATTTAACTTAATTCTTATGGGGAATTAAGTATCAAAGGTCCAAGGTTTCAAGTTAAATGCTCCTGCGATTAATTATACAAAAATGGACGAAATGTGGTATCAACCAATGCCTACCAATCAATGATCACAGTGATCTCGAGAGAAGTGAAGTACAGTATTAAATAATAAGCGTTTTCCTTTGATGGCCCATTACGTAAAGTGCTGAGGCACCGTTAAGATCGATTACACGTGGGAATTAATTTTCTGCGCGTAAATCGGGGAACGGGCGGGCGAGACTGGGAGGCTCGTAAAATATGGGACACACGAAATCGATCGGCGAAGATGAGCTCAGGCGATTTTTGCCAACAATACGTACACGGCCTATAAAACCGCACACAACAGATACCCCTCCCGACCGTGCTTGGCTTCGTTATATTGGATTCTGCGAATCAATAAACCTCGCTTGCGTCACGACTACGGCGATCCTAATGCAACGCGGTTGCAACGCGGTTGCAACGCGCGCTTCAACGCTTCGGCACACAAAACGTCAGTGTCCCGTGGTTCTGGTGGCTGGTTTTTATCTTGCAAAACAGATGGGACTTTTCATCGTGGAAACTGAAGATTCCATCGCTTTGTCTTGAAGACTCCTTTCTGAGCATTTTATGTATATTCGATCGGGATGACAATTATTGGATGAAATACTTAATGAAGTATGGAAAGTAAAATACTTGAAACGTCACTGTCACTGGAGAATTCTACTTTGAATGATGGGTGCCAATGCAAGCTTTGCCGACCATTTGATTTTAAGGATTAAATGGTCTCCAGTGTGTAAATGGGATGGAACATAAGAATTCTAAGATCGCAAGGTTTCGACGGACTATGGGCAGCATTTAAGTCGCGGACTCCGAATCAAATGAAAGGAGAGCGTGTCGAACAATCCTGAGGGTCAGAGATGATGAATACCGAGAGGATATCACTGCTGCCAAATGTCACTGGTTTCGCCATTAACCCGGCTATGCGACGAATATTAACTCGATGAAGAAATCAATACACGAAATTGCCAATGTACAACCAATCGACTTGCGGTCGGCGATCGTCCATCAGATGCCACCCTTCGAAAGAGCATCGTCTCAATTTCAATCTATCCAACTATAAAACGTAGAACTTCAAACTCAAACTCCCCCAATTATCCCCCACAACAGCGTACCATCATATTTCCACATTTCCCACTCACTGCACTTCGCCTCCCCTCTTCCCGCGACGTCCACTAACTTCTGCAGCACATCACACGCGCCATACACACCGCTAATTCCCTGAAAACGTATCGTGACTTTGCAACGAGGCATCGTACGATCGGCACGAACAATGCTGGTGTGTGTAGAGCGAGTTTCGCGCTAGACTTTCAGCGTTATTCTTGGCCCAGCCTCGGGCAATTGTGAAATTGATGGATCGCGCTGTCACGTGCAAAGTAATCCCTGCACTTCCACGAACCACGGCCAACTGCCGATCGTTTCAGCATCGAGAGAGAGAGAGAGAGAGAGAGAGAGAGAGAGAGAGAGAGAGAGAGAGAGACCAATACGAGCCGCGCGCCCGTGGAAACGAGCGACGCGGAATAAATTCGCGAAGGGCTCGGCTAATTAATAAACGCGAGGCTCGCGGCTGGGTCAGCGCGACACCGCCGCGGGGATACGAAAGCTCGGAGCTTCCGGGAACGCGATAACGCCGCCCTCTGTTTCACTGTTTTCTTGTCGAGCCACCGTTTGTTGCTCTTTGTTCGGTTTCAACAAACATCCAGCGAGTTTTCGGGCGCGCTCGCTGGCTTTAATTAACACGCGCGCAAGCTCGCGACAAAAGGCGCCCGTTATCGCACCGAGAAGATATTTACTCCCCTACCGGGGGGGGGGGAATTTCAATCTTGGCCACCGTGTGTGCCACGTGAAAATGAAATTATGCGATATTAGGTTTCGAGGAGCTTCCTCCGTGCAGTGTGCAGCTCAGAGGAAGACTTGGAAAATTTTCTCAGTTCTATCTGCCCCGTCATCTTACTGAGATATTCCAAGTTCCAATTCCGTGGTGGGGCATTCCAAGTTACGTCTATCGAGAAGGACCAGCATCCTATAAATCCTATTCTATACCTCGTCTGCGGTAGAGAGTTCTACAGACAGTATTACCTCTGTGATTCGAGTATCTACTTTCCAATGCGATGATGCGTCAGCAAGAAACTAAGAATATTCGCACTCGTGCATGCAGAATTGTAAATAGATTTTGTCGTAGCATCGATCGAAGGTTCGAGGCGAGGAAAACCCTCTTCAAGCTTTGACAGGCCGTGCATTATGCCTCGTTGTCGAAGCACGGAAGCCAGCGAGGAACGAAACCACGCGGGGAACGGAGAAGAAGGATTGGAGGCGATGAAAATTCGACTTCCCTTTTCCACTCTCTTGAATTGCATGTCTACGCGCGGCCCTCGTTGACCCCGTGAACGCAAAGTGTGCCAGGAGAATTTATTTTGGCCACGGGGAGAGAACGAATTGCGGTATCAATGGGAATCCATCGTGTTCCTTCGTAGTTTTCAGCTTTCGTCGCCGTTCTTTCTGTTTCTTTCGCACGTGTGCGCGTACGAAGAAAAGGATCTCGGCCAGATCTATTTGCACCTTGATAATGACTATTCAAACTCCTAAGGCGATTTGATCGTAAAAACTATTTAAATTCCGGTCTGTACAAGAAAAGTTTTATTTTATGCACACCGTGATTCTCGAATCTGCTGTCGTAAATCTACGCTGAGTAGAAAAAGCACCGAGCGAAGGACAAATGCGTTTAATGAAATGGTTTTCTGTCGAGCTGTCGAACGGAGCCGCGTCGATTATTAATGCACACGATCGACAAAAAGTTAGCGAAACCGACTGTTTCGGTGCACGGTGCAACGATGGAAATTTCGATAATGTCGTTTCCCATTACTAGAGTAATGGGATCGATTAGCGCGCAATCGGGTAATGAATTCTTCTGTTCGATTTAATTGGAACACACTGTGCGATAGGAGGAGCGGTATTTTAAATTTCTGTTGCCGCATCGCTTTGTTCTCGGATGGAAACCTGTTATCATAACGGGAGGCAATTACTTTCTCTCTATTTCACGGGTCTGCGTTTTAATCCGTTTTTTGCTATATCCACCTTTCACGAAGATAAACGTTATGATAATGGGGGGAAAATAGCGTCTCCACTGTTTGCTCGTGAGAAAAATTCACCAACTCGCTTTCAATACCGCTATTTCCTTTTTACGCTCGCGCGATCTCTCAAACATAGTCTCCAACAAACAAAATTCCTAAATTCTCAAATTCTTAGGCATCTAGCTTCCCAATTTTCCAAGTTTCGCGTTTGAGAATTTCAAATCTATAAATCTTCAAGTTTCTAATTCTATTTATCAAGTATTATATAATACTTCAGAACAAAATTGATATTCCTACGCTGTCAAATGTCGACTTGAATTCTATTTCCTTTCAATATCCCTTCATTCAACCCTTCAAACACCTTCTAAAATCTTCCAAAGCGATACCTCCCAGCATACACATCCACGCCAAAAGTTTTACTGGAAAATTCTTGTCTTCGTTCGCCGAGTGCCTCGGCACAAAAGTTTCTCAGCTCACGGTTACCCTTTTCAAAGCTAATCTCCGCGGCAAAACACCCTCGCCTCGAATCACAATCCCCATTAATCGCTTTTCCGTGGCATTGTGCCGGAGCGATCGTGGAAAGGGTTCGCGGTGGGAACGAATCGTCGCGCGATAATTAGCAGAGGACACTAATTACGAGCTGCGTGCTCGAGCACGATTGATTTTATACTCGACTACACTCCCCCGCCCCTGCTGCACCCCGAGTTTCCAT
Organism: Andrena marginata; assembly: GCA_963932335.1. NCBI lineage: Eukaryota > Metazoa > Arthropoda > Insecta > Hymenoptera > Andrenidae > Andrena > Andrena marginata. The sequence goes on from OZ010660.1 coordinate 4,793,613, forward strand.
GCTTCCGCAACCCCGTTCCCTCTCTGGCTCCTTTTTTCTTTGGCGACTACGTTTAATCTCGCCTCCTCGACGCTGAGAAACGTCGAGGATGGAATTTATCGCCCTGGGACGAATTCTCCGTGCCTTCAATAACGGCATATTAATTTTCGGTGGAGGATGGCGGCCAGACGGGGGAGAAATGACTGCCTCGTTAATTACTAGACGATTTTTCGTACCTCCCCGCGGATCGATTCGATTCGACGTTAAGGTTTAACCGTATAACTCTATCAATTCGTAAAATGTTATCATCTACCAATAAACTAAACATCTACGTCCAGCAAAACCCACTTCCCCATTGGAAATGTTCAAACATCCTTCTTCCTTCCCAACAATATCTTCCCGAAGCCTCCCCTACGAAGCTTTCTGTCTCGTGAAACATTCCCACACCGAAGATGAATCGTCGAAATCAGCGGACGAGATGAGGGTGGTTTGGACGGTGGGTCGCGTGTTTGCGCGGGCCTCGAGAAGCTTTATTTGCCGACGCAGATTTTCCAATTAAACCGTGATTAATCCGTGCGACGAATGCTTAGGGCCGAATGTTTACGGGGCAGGGTGGGACGGGGGGAATAAGTTGCTGGTACCCAGCGTTGAAAATCGATATAGAGCAGAGGTTTGGGGGGGGGGGGGAGGGAGCGGGCTGCAGAGGAATCGACGATAATCCGATTTCGATGGACGGCACGAGTTGGATAATTCGTTTGCCCCGTGCCACTCAATGATGGAGGGGAAGGACCAACGAACGCTGTCCTTCTCGACATCCCCCCCTCTCTCTCTCTCTCTCGCTCTCTCTCCTTCTCTGCTCGCCGATGGGACTATTGAATTCCGTTTTCCTTGACTCGCGTGACTCGAATCGCGAGAAAATCGAGACGGGCGCAAGGGAGGAGATTCACCGGCAACGATATTTTATCGTCCGGGACAATTTCACGCTTTCATGGGACGACGCCAGAGCGGCCGTTGATAAAACTATTTACATCGAGCTATTTATAAATTGCATAGCTACGTTTTTTTAATGAGCCCACGCGACGACTAATCAGCCGAGAGTACGGATTAATTGGAGGCTACGGTCGCTTGAAATTCGCTCGACACGATTCGAGCATAGTGCTCCCGGGCTGACCAGCAGTGCGAAATTATTCTGCATTTAGTGCACGCCCGAGCTGATCGTGCGATTCTCAACACACCAGCGAGCTAACATCGAATTTGCCAAGAATAGAATGTCTATTGTTCTACCTCCCTACATAGTCCGTTCTATTGATTTTTTTTTCTTTTTTTGTTAATTCGTGGTGGAGGCGCGGGTGACGAACGGAAATCGCAATTTCCGCGGAAGGAAAAGCTCGCCCCAGACGATGCTGCGACCTCACCGCAATTTGTCGTAATAGACATGTTTATTTGATGTAACAGGGAGCAGTGTGAGTCAGCGCGATCGCTCTAGATCTCTCGTGGGAGGGGATGGAGGGGGGAGGGGGGCGACCTTGGAGGAAAAAACGAGACGCCACGCATCAGGAATGAGCGTAATTTCTAGATCGTGATTAATCCCACCGCGGTTCGTTTACAGATTCCAACAGGCCTGGGCATTCCGATGCACGCACGGGTCACCGATGCTCCACCGTTTCGCCACAGCGACGACTCGATTCGCGTGTATCGGCGGCCACGATCGATAATCGCGCGTGTAAATATACCGCGATGCTCCGTTTTCCGCCAGCGTGTCGCACCGTAAACATTCCACGACGGGGAAATAGATCTCCTCGCGATTATAAACCGCGATTCTCTGCCCGAAAGCTTTACCGAAACGAATACGGTATAAAGGCATTTCGCGTAAATAGAGGAAGCGATATTTCGTCACCAATTTTCAGCGCATACGCTGCACCGAGAGAAAGATTTCGAAGAAACTTTGCGATTGAGGGGTTCGAGGTGCCAAGAAGGATAGATATAATTTGCTGGCCTAAATTAATCGCTAACGTGTCTGTACTCGTCGAACGGTTAACCAGCCCCGGAATCCCTTCGATTCAACGTACATATCGAAGCTGTCCTGTCCCACTGCTCCGTTATTGCGCCGCGGGGCCACGGCAAGTAGTCTAAGTCCAGTGGCTGGTCAGACGCGGCGGCCGCGTGTCACGTTGCAGAAATTCGTATCGCGACAGTGCCGCATAAATTAGCGACGCGCGCAATTGTGGGCGACATAAAGCGGGCTAGATAGCAGCGCTGGCAGAAGCATTCGGAGCGACCTCGAGCCTGCCAGAGGCTCGGTACTCACGTGTCTCTGTGCGCGCCGTGCCAGCGAGCACTATTCTCGTCCCTCCAGTCGAGCACGAAAGCACGAGGTGACGTCAGTCGGAAGATCACTGGCTCCGTTAACACCCTCGGAATATCCTTGTCGGGTCACATCCACCGCGTTTTCTATCCAGCCGCGAGTGGCCGATGCGCCACCAGAATTCCCTGTCGCACTCTCTGCCTCCCGTTATCGAACCTCCGCTCCGCCCGATCGGGAAGGGAACGTAGGAACAAGCCTTCACTCGCGCAAGGGGATATATTATATCCACAACACCCGCCGATCGTCGCGACTCGCTCGCGTGGTTTACGTATAAAAGTAAAAAAAAAGAGACAAAACAAAAAGAATATAGAAATACAGCGGGGGTTGGTGAGAAAAGGAACGCGACGGGGTAGCGGCCGGATCGGTTTGGATCGCTGCCACTCTTCTCTTGCTGTGCACGCGACTGTCGGTGTCGGGAGACGCTCGCGGTGTGTCGTTGTCGATTCTCGAACGGAGCACCACGCACGAAAGAACTCGTCTTTTGCGCGCGCGCGCGCGCACCCGGTGTTACGGCCGCGCACGTAACGCGTGTATATCGGAGTATCTATATGCGTCCGTGTGCGCGGTTTAATGTGTGCACATGTGTCACACGCGTGCTCCCGTGCCGCTGTTCGTCCCGTGTGCGAGGCGTTTTCGGCCGACGTGGTTATTACTGTTCGCGCGAGTACACACCGCCAGTCACTCGCGAGTGCCGCTGCGAGACTGAAGCGCGGGGAAACATGTGCGGCCTCTTACATACCGCCGCAGGAGCGGGGGAACAGCGTAGAGGGAGCCGTAAGGGAAGTGAATGGTGGGGAAGTATCCCACTCCGTCCACCTCGGTGGGGATAACTGGCAAGGACGCGAGACCTAGACGTGCCGTTTCCCCTTTTACCCCACCCCTTCGCGACTGGCGCTTTCGGTCGCGCTGATAAGGGATGATATCGTCGGCCCACTTGTTTCCCGTGAAATCCCGATTTATTGACCGAATCCAGGCCACGTTGCCCCATTTCGGGACCGGGTTCTTAAATCGCTCTCGGCGCGTCGCGCTATAGCGGAGAGGACCGCGGACGTCTTCCTTGGACATTCTTGGCGACACCCTATTTGACGATGGGAATGGTAGTTCGAGGGTTAAAGGTATGAAAGATGGGAGGCGAAAATTGCCGGACTAGCCTCAAGTGGATTCGTACGGCACTGGCCAGACAATTAAACGGAGTAGCACCGCGGTGTCTAGGCGTCGTTTAATCGCCACTCGATCGAGTAACCTTGATTTACTTGCGCGTAGCTCGAACGGGGCACTGGAACGTGCAGGAAGCACGTTATCAAAGGACGATCGCGATAAATCGCCAGGGAGATTCGTATCGCGACTTCCGCGATGAGGTAAGACCGACGAGATGCGACAGCGATTGTAAGGCGTCCACCGTGCTTCGGGAAAGATATTCAGGTTTCTTTCCACAACGGAGTGCAAAACGCACGTGTGCTAACAGAGGGGGGAGGAGGGATCGTAGATGTTAACAGTGTCGAGTTACTCTGCGGCAATCAACGAAGGGAAATAGGGTGGAACCATGTTCCTCTCGTTTTCCTTCGGAGACAACTGCAGGCATTCGCGCTGGGTCATTAAACGAAATTTCTCAAGGGGCTCCTTTCCCATCCGTGACCTTCTGACCCTCTTCCACCCCCGGAGCCAGCGGGGTGCGCTTCGAAACTTTGCCCACCTATTTCGGTACCACCCCGCGACCCAAAAATACACCGAGGAAGAGATATATCCCCGACCGCGGGCGGTAAAGTCGGATTTTCATCCCCGTCAACGCGACCCAACCCTCCGGCACCAACTCGGTGTTTTCCTCTGCGGACTATTTATATCGGGGAGCACGCGTGTGCCTTTTTAGCATCCCCCGTATTTGTCATGTGTCACGCGTACGGTGGCCAACGATGGGAAGAGCACGCACGAGCGGGCGCTTCTGGGGCGGATGCCGGACTCGCGCGCGTGGAAAAGTTCAGCAGGAAGGAAACATCAGCGAGCCCTTTATCCCTCCTTCGCCCCTCTGTCGCTCTTCCTACCGCGCTTGCCTCTCAAAGGTGGCACGGAAAGCAGCGCGTGCACGTTAAATAAAGGCCGGGGCGCATTGCACTCCGCTCCTTCTCCGACTCCGTTCTTCACGGCGCTTCTAACGACTCGGCTTGGCCATCGCGGCGTTATCTGCGGTCTCTGCCATCTTACATCTCCCCGTTTCTTACCCTCGAGTTTGCCGCCCCCTCGTTGCACGCCCCCGTCCTCGCCGAGCTTCTTCCCGCTCCGTCCTCGCTTCCATTCCACCACTTCCCTTTCTTTCCACCGCGCTCCATTGAATTCGGTTTTAGTTTCTTCTCGACGCTATCGATCGCCCCGCGTCCCGTTTGTTCTACCCTCTTATCGCGCTGCCCTTTCTTATCAATTCCTCCTGGCCCCACGGACTGCTCCTTTCGCCTCCGCCGCGATCCCTTTACGCCCTAGTTTGCGCGTCACCCGCTTTTTATGCCGCCCACCCTGGTCGCTGTTGACTTTCCTTTTAACAGTGTTTACGAGCCCTATCTGCCGTTCCGTTCGCTTCATACCCCGCCGCAACTTTCGTTTCTCGTTTCTGGCCACTCGATGGTATCGCGCCTTCCCTTCTCTGCGTGCTGTTCTAAGCCACTCGCAAGGGTGGCTTGCTCGCCGCTCCGGCGCGATTATTGCGGACGGAGCGGTGCGTAAATCGGCGAATAACGGCACGCTTAAGTCGGAACAGCTGATTCGCTCCGCCAGTAAACACTATCGACGGTTGGCTCGATTAAAAAATGCCCATTAAGAATAGGAGCAAACAAAAAGCAAGCGCGTGCTCGTTGATATCGCTATGTGACTCACGACCAGTTTATCCTCGGCCATCGGGATAATTATTTCATTTCTTAATTACGGGATCGGTTTCCGCGCGATCGTGTGGAATTAATTGCTTCACGTGCTCAAGGTGATAATAATCACTGCGACGTTGTTCTCTCGCCTTTCACAGGCTTCGTTTGTTGCATAAAATAGGAAGCTGACTTTTTCGTTGCCGTGAGCACACGTTCACGGGCACATTGTAACAATACACGCCGATGAATATGATTACGGAAAATGCTACCTAGCGCGCTCACAACTCTACCCTAGAACCCGAATCACAATTCTATGTCCACTGAGATTCCAGTTCCGATTGATTCGATAATCTTCCCGGCAGAACCCAGCAGGCTAAACCGATATCAGAATAAACAGCTCCGATCGAACATCCCCCCCCCCCTCGATACTATGTAAAACGAAACGACGGCGAAGGAACCTCCCCACGGCACTGGCAACCCGGGACAGCTAATCATCCGCGACTCGCGAAGCGTCGGGAAGTCACACGCCCGTCAGAAAGCGGCCTGCTTAGAGCGGCGTGTCACTCGCCGCGGGCTCGCTTCCGGCACGCCGCCGCCGATAACGACGACTTTCCAACTATCCTCGTTAATTCGCGACTGAAACACGGTGGCGCCGTTTCCTGCTCGCGACTCGTATTATCGGATTATTGCATTCGCAGCCGGTACGTAAAAGTTCATACCGGTAATCCTTGGCATACTTAGCCGGACTCTCGTCGCGCAGAGTCGCCGAGGTACGTGCTCGCTCTTAATCTCGGTCGAAAAACCTGCTCGAACAATATGCACGGCACGTACACACGTGTACTCGTCGCAGCCAAGTTGCACGCTCCCGGTCTATGTGCCGGCCCGTACGTGTGCGCGTAAAAGTTGCACGCTTATACACACCTTCCCCCGGCCCCGTGGGCCCCTGGTACATTCTTATTCCAGTGCTTCTCTCACGTTCCTGCTTCCTGCGCCAGAAAAATTGGCTAACCCGTTTACCGATGCAACAAAGAAAAGGAAAACTGAGCGGGAGCCCGAGGAAGCGCGCCCTGGAGGCCCCGGAGGAACCGGAAGCCAGGCGGCAGGGGAATATTAGGTTTTAACCGCCGAGCGACGCGCGATTGGCAGTCGGGCGAAGAAGTCGGTGTAAATTTCGGCGGTGGTTACGTAAGCGTAACGGCAACTCTGTGCGTGGAATTTTTGCTGAGAGAGTTCGACGAGTCGGTGATTGATGGGCGTTGATTTTCGGGATGGAGGGACGGAAGAAGATGGTGAGAATGGGGGATAGGAAATTTCCTGGAGCAACCTCTCATTCTTCTATCCGAGAATCTTTTATGCAAATTACTGATTAATATAGAGGGAAAGTGTTTGGAGACACCGGGGTTAATTGTAATCGACCCACCCCTGGCGGGACAACAATGAGAACGTGGGAAGGACTGTGCTTCTTTGGAATCACGATTAAAAACGAGAATTTATCGATCGTGGGCGCGCGTGTCCGTCCATACGAAATTTATGCGCGTTTTAGCGTGACCCGATAAATCGCGGGTTTGATTAACAGCCAGTGATAAGCGGGCGGGGGTGGGTAGATAATCGTGTTTGTCCTTTGGCGAAGGCGTCGTCGCCGCGGCGAGTTTCTATTTTCCCCGAGCTTCGTGGTCACGGCCAGCCGGCTGAAAACACTCGCTTATTAGTATTCGCTCGCTCGCCTGCTCGTTATTTTGCGTAACAAGCTAACGTTCCGTCCAGCTCCGTTTTACGGCTGACCTCGCGCGGCACGCGGACGGGGAAAAATTTCGACGAGGAGCACGCGCGATACAGCGATCGCTTCGCGATATTTCCTCGACTCTTCCGAACTCTGACTGTTATCGCCTATCGTTCTGCATTCACTCCGCTGAGTCGTTCTACTTGCTCCTTCGTCTATTAACAACGGCGCAATTGTCCCTGAAACTGTTCGAGACACGATAAAAATGAAGCGTTACTATTATCTCGCCTAGCGAATCCTCGTGTCACCTCAAGAAATGACAGGGAGGACGAGAAAGGAAAGCGTACCTGCGACACGAAATGCAAATTTCCTGTTGGTCATTCGGCAGACAGTGGGCTGGCGAAACGGAAAGGAGAAATTCTTATGGATTTCTTATGTGACGCTTTTGTAAACAGCGAGTAGCGATTCTGTGCGATGGAACTTTAAGTAGACTCGTTGCGTGACCGAGTCCACCGCGTTTTAACAAAGACGTCGACGCACTCGAAGGGATCTCGATCCCCATAGATATCAGGCTTGCCGTTCGAGCACCGATTACCTTCTCGAGAACACCAACTTCCTCGATATCGCAATGTTTGTCGCCGCCTGAAAGGAACGATTGCTCCGATCCTCTTCCTAGAACCCGCGGAAACGGCGCGACGGCGCGTCGCGCCTCTTAGCAAGCTCGAAATAAAAACACATTCGCCAAAATTGAGAGAGGAGGGACGAGCAGCGACCGTAGACCTTGATCGGGCGAAGGCAAATATTTGCGCGGGAACCGCCGCCAGATAGAACGAATGCAATTGCGCGAGTCGGCGCGTTCTCGGGAAATATACAGAGCTATCGTGTTGACAGAAAAATAGAAGGCGATCTTACCGAAGAAGATAGAATCTTGTGATCGTTCCAGGCTAATTCTTCCAATACTCTCTCCCTCGGTTCAATTCTGAGTTAAGCCTTGTAATATCTTATTATTTCCCTAATCATGACGTTCGGCTCTTATAAGATTATATTTCCACGCGCAACATTACTGGAGAATCACGTCAGAACGTCACAAAGAGCCCCGAAATTCCGGCTTCTCTAATCAAGAATCTTCGATCGAGCCGAGTATCTTATCAGACCCTTGCTTCGCACTATCAGGTCGAGTTGAGCCCGAAATCTGACCGAGATCTCCCGTTAGAAGCTAGCCTGGAGAGCGCTGTCAGCTCACCGGCGTTGTTTCCTGCTCGAAGATCGCGCTTTTCGCCTGTTTACCAGGCAAAGACGCGTTTCTGGTGCAAACACGATGACTCGGCTGAAACGGAAGACAGGGGGAACCGCGCCGCGGCGAAAGGAGCACCGTGGGGCAGCAGAAAAAAAATGCAGAATTGACTCATTCGTCGTTTGAGGCATTTTTTTTTTTCGCGGCGATAAGCGCGACTGGCTGACGATAGCGCCGTTCTTATCGGCGGCACACAAGTCGAGCACGATAGCGGGATCGCGCGTCACGTACGGGCACCGACGCGTGCGCGTGAGCAGGCCTCGACGCGACTATCGGGAGTCTCGTTTCCCCTGTTGCCAGAAGGAAATATCGGGGCTTTCCCTCGTTTCTACGCAGCAACCGATTCACCGAAACACATTCGATAAATATCTAAGCCGTGCCAAATGCACCGCTCTTGCATTCGGATGTTGCTCGCGGAAAGTAGCAACTCGAAGTGACAGAAGGAAGCCAGCGGATCCCACGCGTACCATCCTCGGCGTTACAGGGACAATTGAAGCCCGTCTAATCTGAAGCCCGCGACTCCACGTGCGTCCCCCGAATCCCCGAGTAGCGGCGGTGAATCGGCAAGTTTCAGCTGGAGATCCTGACGCCACGCGCCAGATCGGGCTAATAGGAATCTCGCGGCGCCATGTGACCAGTCAGATTAATGATCGTACGACAGTCAGTTAAGGCCCCCTCTGTCCCTCTGCCTCTATCGCACGATTCGGTACGAGGCACGAGCGTTGCCACGCTCGCCGCGGCCATTCACGAAGAAGTGGATCTGGTTTAAGGCGGATCCACAGCGCAGGCTACTCCGCGTACGTGCGTACGCGGGCAGCCGAGTGAACCGGTTCACTCGATTTCATTCATTTGCCGGATAATCGCCGTGTTCCTGTTTGCCGCCCAGGGACGTACCAACGCCGAGTGCACGGGCTCAAGGTCTCGGGTTGCACGCGCTGCTCGCTAATTTTCGCGGCCAGCTGACCCCGCGAGCTTTCCACCACCCCCGCGCGCTCCTTCTACCATTCTACTTGCCGGTCGCAGCGGAAAGTAGTATGACAAGCCTGAAAGTCAGACGCGTACCGTTCCACGTGCGACGGGCGCGCGTCGATTTTTCAGCCACGAGACTTGGGATTACGTGGGTGTGTTTAGGTTGCAAATCTTCGCCGAGTGTTTAACGGATAACAGTGGATGTTTTCTGCGGAGTGCACAGTGGCTGTTTGCGTCACAACTGGAGAAAGATTAATTAAGAGACTCGCAGGCAGCTTAATCTGCCGTAACCTGGCGTCCACGTTAATCCGTTAACGTCCGTTTCACAACTCCCGGCTAGCATTGGCCAGCGACTGACAAATGGGAAGTATTACGCCTCAAGATGTAGGAAAGAAGAATCATTATCGTGACGTGTCATCCGCGATCCATCAAGTTCCCACTTGTTCGCCTGAAAATAATTCCCTTCACTCGCGATTTAAAAGTCGCCTGGTGGATGCTCGGAGTATCATTCTCGCCTCTGTTTTTCCCCTCCCCACCGCTGAATAACAAGAATATCTGTCGCCCGCGTCGATATATCAAACGAGACTCGCGCGGCGGATCGCGCGCGAACGTTCTCGGTTTGCAACGTGTTAATATGTTAACGACAAACGAGCTGGCAGCGCTGTGCACCTCGGGAAGATTCATGCCCCGTCCGGGGAACATAAATTCGCGACTATCTACCGTATCCCAGGCTCCGCGGCCCTCGATCCCTACGAAATACGTCGAAGCGTCCTGGAAGCAACCTTAGTCACGACGCGAACCTTTCCATTGGCATCGAATTAACAGCCGGGAAAAGGCACTGGAACAATGGACCGACTCTCCGAGAGCATGCTGCGCGTCGCCGAGGCAGTCAGCTGCGCAGTAGATCACCTCTGACACGGCCGTCGCGAACCCATCGCGCCGATACAATCGATACCTTAGCTGTTACGTAAATCCTGCCTCTAACGCTGTTTTACCTCGCGGCGGGGGCCTGTCACGCCTTATATAAATCGATCAAGAAAGGCGACAGCTGGCGCACTTCCTATTCTCCGCTTTCTACGGTCGGTCGGCTAAAAAAACGCGCGAAAGAATGCTCCATGGAGAGCGCGTCGTCGTGGCGCTGTCGCAGCTAGCCAGGTAACAGGTGCAAGAAACCGATGACACGTAGGAATTCGCGAGAGGCCTATCCCGCCTACGATACAATTTTCTGCTCCTTATGCAAGCGACTTTCTTCCACGGGGATCCTTTGCATAAATCGCTCGGGCCAAAAAAGAACCTGCCACGTTACATCGTCCGGCTGGTTCGTTTGTTTTCGCGCGTTTCGTAACGAGCGTTCCTCCAACCGGCACGCTGAATGGTGAACGGAATATGCGACAAAAGAATATGTAGTTTCCAATGCGGGGAAAAAAGTGCGCATGAACGCATGGGCCTTCCCCCTTCGTTCGTTTACTGAGATGGCCTTCGATCGGTATTCCCGTGGTATTCGCTGCGCGTGCAACCGGGGGATCCTTGATGGATTCTTTTCATCGCCATTTCCCACCTGGTTGCGTCGCCAGGACTCGACAGCGCGCCTCGTAGATCGACCGGAGAATTCGCTAATTCAGCTTCGGGGTAAGTCGCTGAATGTCTGCTGGGCAAATGAGAATAGATGCGAGACGGGCTCGATGTACAAAGGGTTAATTCGCGCTTGACGCAAGCGAGCACCTCGAGTGCTGCCTCCGCCGCGAAGGTCCCCACGTTCTCCTGGTTTCAGTGCACGTACCGCCAGGCAGCCTCTGACGTAACGTCTCTCATAGAATTTCCAGGTCGATCGAATGCGTGCACACGCGCGCCACGTGTGCTCTCGCGTTCGTTCGCTCGGCCACGGTCATCGCGGGACCTTCTTACGAGGCCCACGCGCACGTACGCCTGTGTACATTCCGCGACGTTAATGCCCATTGTTCCTTATCGTCGCTGCTCCCTTCCGCGGGCTTGTTTCGCGCGGGGCGACTCGCGTCCCGCCACCGTCCGAGTGCTCGCCGGTCGACGCGGCTGGCGGCCTCTTTAAATTGCTAATTTCCTGGCGAATTCTCTGCGAAAATCTCGCGATACAAACCAGCCCGCCGCATCCATTAGCAAAGTTGCAACGCGCGCGGAATGAGAAACGCTCGTTCAATTCTTTCCGCCGCCCGCCTCTGTCGCGCGTCGGCGTCTTTATGCCGTTAATTACAGCGGGAGAACTGTATTCGTTGCTCATTAATATTTCCTACCGACTCGCGACTCCATGCCTCCAAACGCGTGCGACCACCGATCCGCTTTCCTCCGCTGCACCGTTCCCGCGTCGGACCATTAATTGGCAGACTTTCCTAGGGAATAAACGCTCGCCGTCCAGTCAATTAGCTTGGCGAAATTGAGATAGCATCGCGAAGAGGCCTCCCGCTTAACCGATAAGCGAATAGAGGAATTTAGCGCGTCCCTATGCACGGGTCAACGATTACTCCGCGGAGGACTCGTTTGCGCCACCGGGTACTTTATTAAGAGACATAATAACGTTATCTGATGCATTCCAAACGGTATTCCAAAGGCACGGAGGTGCCTCGAGAAGTATTTCCATATCTCGCGAGATGTTGCAAAACTCGAATTCCTGCAGTCTCCGCCAGTCCCACTCATTAGCGAACCATAATTTGCATAATGGATTTACGCTCAGTAACGTTCAATATTTCACTGCAACGTCGCCGGGGTACTGCCTGCTCGAAAGGGGTATTCTTTCGAACAATTCCTGTGTTCTGGGACCCCACGAAATATCACTAGCATTCGCTGCATCAGAAATTCGCACCATTTAGCTTCGCTCGTGGATGGTCTCACGGTCGCGTGGATTAGTAATATCTGCCAATTGCGATCGGCGTTATAATCTCTCTCGCGATTTCCATGCCGGTAGAAGAAACAACGGAACCGTTTTGCACGTAACGTTACTGCAATCAATTTCGCGCGGCCATGGAGGGGAAGTTGTCGGTTGTGTAGCCGATCGAACGATCCCCAGCGATGGGCTCGAGGTTTTGTCGTGTATCCGTGAATCTCAGTAAGTTCTTCACTTCTTCGTGTCTCGGTGACAGTGGAGTCTTGTCCATGAAAATTAATCGCAAAATAGTGGTACCGAAAGCTGGATTCTTTGTAAAATCCCGCGGTTCGCAAAGGGTGGTTCGAACCATTTCGAATTCGATACAAATGAATTGCAACGAGTACAGTGTTTCAATCTTATCAATCTCGGGTAAATAATGCAGATTTTTTAAGTGTTGATTTTTTTCATTTTAATTGTTCATAAAAATTGGAACAGCTTGGGGTGGTCACGGAGCTTGAATAGCAAAGAACGATATTACTGGAACCCGAAGTGCGAACCATCGCGGCACTGCTGCTGTTGCCTCGCAGAATATTCGTGCAAGATTCGAAACTATTGCAGAAACTATTGCTACTACTCGCGACGCTCTCGATCCCATCTCTAGCGGTTACACAATATAACGATTGCGTGGCCTGGCCAAGAGTACAGCGCAATGCCATGATGTTGAATGCAATGTCGGCGTCGCACCGTCGACGCGTGTAGCTTCGATAACAGCCTCGCTCTCCAGGAGGCCGTACACACGAGTACGCACGTGCGTGCTGAACTGGATTCGCTCCTGCCATTCATAAATTCACGATTCAGCCACTATTCCGAGGATAAGCATTCCCTTTTTATCACGCCCGGCCTCTGTGGAGCACATGCACGATCCCTGGCGTACAGTCCATTTATAAAGGATTTAAAATTTTCCGTTTTATAAACACCTGACTCCTTAATGGCTGATCATTTTGCGAAACAAAGATCGAACGAAATGGACAGTGGAGTATCGAAATATTTTCGTTGGAAAGAAGCGCAGTTACTTTAGACACCGTGGACAAGTATTTTCTCCCGCCTTGGAGAATACAGTGCATTTTGTAATTGTTTACACCGAGCCATGGATGTTGGTATATTTGCTCACGGTTCATGTTCCCTTTCCTGAGTCGCGTTGCGCAATCCAATCCTTCGTCTTCCGGTTGTACAGTCGTTACGCAACAAAAAGCTAATAATCCAGAACGGCGCGAATAACGCTCGGCAGAGGCGAATGATAATTAAGATCGAGGAGAAGCTACGTGCGATTCATCGGTGCATTCGTGTCGAACTCGTGCATCCAGCTTCGAGGGACTTGACTGGAGATTTTACGAAGAATTTTGACCATCGAATCTGCGGCACGGCGGTTCAGGAGAAATTTCATATTTGATAAGAATTTTGTTGACCTCAAGCATGTGCTCCCTATCTGCGTGGAATTGCGGTCAAGGAATCGATAAACATTATTATTATGGCGGAAACGGCTAATTCAAGCAAAGTACGGGGCGCGTTGCTGTCTCTCTCTCTCTCTCTCTCTCTCTCGTAACTTAAAAAATTATCCACATTCCTGACATTTCACAGTCGTACGCTTAATCTCAGTGTCGCGGGCCTTCTACGATTGCATTCACGAGACAGTGTTATCGTTTTAATGAATTACGAAAGAACGTCTGTACAGACAAGTGTGCCGTCCGTAATTCGGCACTGATAACGGTTATGTTATCCGGCGAGCGACATTATAAAATCTTCCGACCGGTCTCCCTCGGAAATGTTCTGACCCACTTAGATCAGATAAAAAGAAGAAGAGGAAAAGAGCGCGTGGAAAAGCAAACGAGGACAGTGGCGTGGAAAAACACATTTTGGTATGTGTTTACAAACCTGGCAGTGTATTTACAGATGCTTGTGATTTCACAACGAAAGAGAAACGATTTGCCCGGCCCGGAAGAGAACGAAGGTTCTCAGCACCGATTCTGGCGGTTCCTTCGCCGTGACGCAATTATTCCAGAAAACCGGTCGAAAATCGCAGTAATTCGAGTGAACAATTACGTAACGCCGAGTTATCCAAGAAGCGAACACTCGAGGAAAGAGATTATTTCACATTTAAATAAACTCTGATAGCCCAAAGTGCTCCGCGATATTCCCCATTCTTTTTCACCGATTCTTTCCTGCAATTTCCATGCTCGAAGTGTACGATCTGGTGAAACGAAAGCCCAGATTGAACGGTTGCACGCGGGATCGAACAATGAAGCGCGAACGCGATTGTCGATTCGCCACATATTTATCAAAAGGCGACCCACGCACTTCACAGTCGTACAACGATCGTAGTGAAACCCATTACACGATCCTTGCGTAATGTCAGCCGTTCATTTCGAATAATTCACCGCTCTTCCCACGTCGGAGCCTCCCAGCCTCGATTTCAAACATTCCCGTAAATTTCGGCTGAACTTTGCGGACCTGCACTCGAACAAGAGGTCGTAAATTAAACTAAAACGAGGCTTCGTCTTGACCACTTCGAATTCGACACCTATATTTCATTTACAACATCCGAAACTGCAACCGATAAATATTCAGTCGCCTAAAATGTTAACGATCGTCAAAGTCCCGCGTTGCGAAGAAAGTGGAGATTTTTAAGTGGCCAAGGCTCGAGATTGTCGACGCAAGTGGCACGAATCAGCGCGAAATTCATCTTAATACTGGAATTATAATTAATACGACGGAACTTTCGAAATGAACTTTAATCGATGCATATGCAAAGATTTCGAACAGCCTCGGCGACAAAGCACCAACAGCGCAGAGATCTCGAAATCTTCGCTCTCGACATCTTGAGATCTCATAAATATTCCGAGTCGCCGTCATCGGGCGCTGAATCTTTCAGAGGTGGCGTGCCCCGTGCGGGGGAAATGCAATTGTTCCGAGAACACGAGCTATATCAGCCCTGTAATATCGGGGTAATGGAAAATTCGAGGCGAGCACCGTTTCGCCGCAATTATCGTCGCCAAACGATCGAAGGCGAAAGAAACAACGGAGGGAACCCGATTGCCAGCGCAGAAGTATCGTTCAGCCTGTTTCCACCGATAATAAGGAGAAATCATAAATTTTTATGTGCACTTCCTGGCAGTGTAGCCAGTGTTCCCTAGGAGTGTTTGTCTCGTTCCTCGATACTACGATTGCTTCACGTTCTCTCTTTCCTTCATCAACGGTTACAGATTGCCGGCCTAACCCTGGCCATAATCGATCGAAGATCGATCGGCCTTCGGGCCGATGAAGTATTGCGCGCAACATACTCATGGCAGACCAAGGTCTCGTTATTAGTGGGTCAGTTAGCACCGGCGACACTCTTCTGGCCGACCAGGTGCGAACAATCGTTTCGTTGCTTCGTTTTTGCCGCGACGGAGGCCCCGTTTTTCGTTTACTAGCGGTGAAACTCGATTATTGACGAAACAAAGCTGGGAATATTCAGATCAGCGCAAACACGTGCTTTCAAATTTCAGTATATCTTTAGGAAGAGCTTCTAAGAAATTTTGAAGACGAAATTCCAAGAGGATTCTTCTGGCTTCACGCGCGAAGTAGTCCGTTTCTTTTTATTTAAAAGAAAATATGGCCCTGATATGAAAGGGCATGCAGTACAATAACCGATAAAATCGAGGGGATATCCAGTTTGCAGAAACTTCCAGTCAATCCCAGTCGCCTGTCGATGAATGATAAACGAGAACGGAGGAACGAGGAACGGGAACGAGCCGACGAAAATTAACTGGATACGATTTTTCGCCCCGGTGCCTGAACGTCAGCGATTCCTGGCCACGGGAATTGATTAGCGAATTCTTATTGAGAGCCTGGCCGTTCCCCTCTCGCCGTTATCGCCGCGATCAAACCATTTATTTCGCCCGGCGACGAGATTAAATTCCCGTGACTTCTTGCACCTGTCGGCGACACGGTCCTCCATATTCTCTTTCGTGAATCGCGACGGAGGATTATCCATAATGTGAACAGACACGCTGGGAGGCGTGACAATTTTAATGATTCTTCGAACGAGAACAGTCTCGTTAAGCAGCAAACAGGGACCACCAAGTGGGAGAAGTGTCTTTTTATAAATTTCTCAAGCTTATCAAAATGTAAATCACACGTCTGCGCCGGATTTTACACGTCTGCGTCGCTTCGAATTATTTGGCAAGTGCGCGAATCTATTCGATGGAATAATAATTGAAATTCAATCCTAAGTTTAGAAATCCCTATTCTCAGATCGAACTGCGACGGTACTTTACTCTCTTAGCAATTCATAATCGAATTCTCTAATTTCCATTTCCTGCTATAATCATGGTGGAAGCTATCCCCAAACAGTACTGCAACGAAAGTATCGGATGGTAGGAGGAAACTAACAGTCTCGACGATCCCAGTTCGAGCGTCAGCAAGCATAATCGAACGTCGCCCACGCTATCGATCGTTCTAGCAGCAAAGCGGAGTATTTGATAGTGCTATGACCTGTGACAGTGTAATTACTTCGTCTGGCGATCACCCTCGTCGTAGGAAGTTCCAGAGACTCGTGTTCCAGCAACCTTGGAACGGAACGTGTCTGCCCGATGATTATTTAACGCAACAGCATAATCGTCGACGACGTAACGCCGGCATATTTCACAGCGTTACGTTATAAGCTCCCCCTTCTTTGATTGCCTCGGCGCGTCCTTGAATTTCGCTTTCGAGCGTCCGATAAATTCGATCGTACGGGGCAGGCTTCGATCTTTTCAATTTAATTAATCCGGCGGCGGTCGTTTAGCGCGATAAACGCATTCGCGATCACGACCAGCCGGCCCACTCGAGCAATTGACTTTTCATAGACATCATCGCTCCAATCTCTGGACGCTTGGTCTTCTTCTATGAAGCAGAAGTGGACGATAATAGTTGCTGGAAGAAAGAGAGATAGAAATACACCGACATCTTCCGAAGAGCTCGAGACCAACGCAATTCTTTCTACCGATCATTCCTTCGAGTTCATTGATCCTCGGGGCACGGGGTGCTGTACAGAATGCCCACGTTTTCGTCACAAAGCTGGTGGGGGCCTCGTAGATCCGAAGCTGCGAGTGGTGAAGTTGCCGCTGCCCTTGGAACGGGATTGCCAAACGCAGCTGAGGACACCTCCGAGAGTTTCTTACGCTTATCACACTCGGTTGCACGAGTGCACGTCACCTGTCGCGAGGCTTTCGGTTTCGCTTGGAATATTACCGACCAGGCCCAGGCGATATATGCAATAAAGCGGCAGACGATGTGACGGGCGCCAGGCGCAGTGGAATAGTACCGCTCTTAGTCAGACAGACGCGCGGAGGAACCATTCCAGCGCGACTTATCTGCGGCAATAAACCGCCTCTTTATTCGAAAACTTCTGCATCGATACAGTCTTATAACAGCTCGCCAATGTGTGCTTGGTTGCGCGGAATCTTTCAAAGCTTTGGGCAGAAATTTCAGTGATTAATAGAACTTTTAAGTTGTTCTAGAAATACACGGTCCTTCTTAATAATAAACTGTGCAATGCTGTCCTTAATTCCATGTTATTACTTGCAAATGATAGAGCTCGAACATTATTTTTAGTACAATCTTGTGGATTCCATGGAGCCAGGTCGCGTCACGGGCTCGTTGAAGATGGTATTGGCAAGGGCATGACTACTTGGACCAGTTTTGCACATCTAGTCTGCGATCGTACCCATTAATCCACGAGAATCTAGAACGCCAGACGAGTATCGGAATGCTGGGAATTCGAGAAGTATTAAGATGTTTGGAAGTGTGACAGCTTCGCGTGATGCACCGCGTCCCTTCGTTCCCACCGGCACGCTTGAACGAACTTGGAAAATTCTATGGAACTGTAATGCATTTGTTGTTCCTCCACCGATGGCCGACCTCCTCGGAACGGAACTTTTTGTCAGAATTTTTAAGCACATTTCCTGGGGATATCCTTGGCCCACTTGGACCCAATTTCGCAGCCGGAGATAAGGGGAACGCTCTGAAATGTTTTTGCGTCTCGAGCGGGGCATTACGTGGTCGTAAAAATTCGAGCGAACGGCCATAGGCTTCGTGTCGCGGCGAGATCGGGAGCCGCGACGGAGCCCCGCTAAAAATACGCGTGTTTATACCGAGGTGGCAGGAAAATCCGCGCTTAGCCGTCGATTGGTTAATTGTGCATATCGCGAGGGTAGAGGCCGGAAGAACGGGACGGGGGCGACAGGGGCGTACGAGGGAGCGTTCCAGAACGGCCATTGCCAAAAAGTCGATGTGGCAATCGACGCCGCGTTCTTTCGCTCGCTCCCTGCCAGCTCGGCTTCTCTGCCATCGTTTTAATTTAAGACACCCCTTCAAATGTCACGAATACGCATTCCGTTCCGCGCCGTCTCGCCGCGCTCGGATCGAAAACACACGGCTTCCCTGCGAGACGCCACCAGTTTTCCTCGCCTTCGTGGAATCTCGCCTCGTGACTCACTTTTTCGAGCGTTTGGAGCCGCTCTTATGCAAGCCAGTTTGCAAACACACTCGGCCATCTCTCAAAGGTGGAACGCACTTAAAATAGAGTACTCTGCTCCTCCGCTTGTTCCTCCTTTTCTGTGGGGTAACATCTCGGTTAATCTGTCTCGAATTAGCGTAAACTGTTCGACAGTGGATTACTTCTGAAATAGTTTCTATAAGGGCGGGGGGGGGGGGGGGGGGACGTTCCTCGCGTTTCGAGAACTCAAGGTTCATGAACTTAGATTTGGCTCGGCCTGTCGCCTTCGGAAGGCAATGATAAAAATGGACAATGTTCGCGGGAGGTAAATAGAGTATCGGTTTCTTGTTTACAACGTGTACTAGTGGTTTTCTAAAAATAAGAGGCCGCGCGGCGGCCTCGAGGCTGTAGTCGCCGATTGATACACAGGACGGGTCCAAACAAGCTTTTATAGGCTTAAGCTGCGAAATAGGTTACCGATGACTCTCGACGGGGCTAACGTAACGTGGGTTGAGAAATCGCCACGACCTCGCGCACGATCCACGCGAATCCCGTGCCAATCTCTTTGAATCCCGTCCACGTACGTTCTGTCGCTACCTAATACACAGCCAGCGGAGGCTGGCCGAAAATTCCCTGTCTAAGACCGCTTCTAACTAAGAACAACACCGCCCTCTTCGTTCCCAAATTTCTGCAAATCAAAACACCCCGTGTTTACATGCGTCTAAAAAGGAAGAACCTGGAGAAATCTGAAAGAACGTACGAGGAGGCTATTAAAGGGCTATCGTAACTCAAAGCATCGTTCAACACATTTATAAAGTACTGCCCTAATATCTCAGGGGACTTGGATTTTTCGAACTTTGTAATCGGAATCGTCGTTTCCACTAACCAGAAGCCTGATCCAATTGTCCGAAAAGCGGATACCCTGTGAAAATCGAAGGCAGGGACGTGGGCAGGGCGAAACAATCTCCGATCGACCTATTTCAGGCGTCGGGCCAATTACCGATCCAGGGATCTCAATTAATCTGTCACTCCGCCGCGTTGCAGCTAACCCGAGGACTGCCGTTTCCGCGCGCGCGGACTCGTAATAACGGCGGAACGAGCCGGCTGCGCAGCCACGTCGACCCACATTTATAAATAGAGAGGCCTCATCTCCATCGTGCCCAAAGGTGCGCGTCGCGTGTCACCCCAGGAATACCATGGGTCGGCCGAGTGACCAGCCGTGCGCGGTGTGAATGGGCCTTCAAGCGTTCCCATCGGGCAGCCGTTTTGGAAAACGATCCGCCCGGACCGGCAACTGCTCGTAAAACGCTTCGTGTACGTAACCAGAGTGCTGGATGGCACTCTGAAAGCCTTCCGAGGGCAGATTTTACGATGCCGATAGGTGGTTGCTCGATGCCCGTGGCTCGATACCGTCGACGAGCTCTGCCCCACTTGCTTTTAGTCCCTGTTAAGCTTCAAATGTGAATGAAACTTGACCTGGCAATTCGTTTGACTTTAGTTGCTTGGAACGTTGGTTCTGGGCGCGGGTTGTCTTCTGGGGTTTCTCAAGCCTCTTTGCCAAGAATTCAGACCGTGGTCAATGGTGGAGTTCAGTTGCTTTGGGGTAAGGCTCTGTGATTACTGTGATCCTAAAGGTTCCTTCGCTGCTGGAAGTTTTGAAAACACTACGATGGTACCGTAGAGCTGTTCGCATTTTAAGCGTTCCATTTAGCATCCCATTGTCTTCGATCGCTAGCAAAGAACCTACACCTCCACTTTCGAATAACTGGATGGCAAATGATGCTTACGCTCGAGTGGACTTTTTCCCTCCACCGTGTGTCGTTCAATTATAATTGAGATTAGCGTTACCGAGACTTGACTTCGTTCATAGAGCTCGAGAAGATCCGGCGCCCCCGACGGAATCGTATCAAATTTCCATGAAAACGGCCGCTTAACCGGGACCTGGCAGCGTGACGCGCAAATTCGCGCGGCCTCCGGTCATCTTGCTTTTTCTTCCCGCGGAAAGTGGTTTTCTGTTTCGCGGAGAGGCCCGCCCGCCACAACACAACGCTATTTATGCCACTTGCTCTGGGAATAGTTTCATTGGCCTGGCTCCAGGCGGTATTTTTCACCTCCATCCGCAGGCCGCGAAACAAAAATGCACGCTCGGCTCGAACGTGGCTTTACGCACGCGTCCACTCCAACAACAACGAACTGGTGGCGGTCGGGATGACTCAAGTGTCGTCAACGTTGCGAAAAGTGGCAAATATGTCGAGAATCGCGGGAGGGGAGGGGGGTGTGTGGAGAAGGGCAGAGACTACCCTCGTGATATTGACAATCTATTGCACTCGAACGGAGCCTGCAATGCAGGAATATTCTTCGGGTTCCTTTCAGTGAAAATGGATCTCGATTTAGCTGTTGACCTTTACTACCACTACATTTTATCGTGCCTTATAGCGGGCTAAAATTGGATCGTGCCTGACGTAGCTCCAACTAGTTATTACGAATATTATAGTACAAGGAAACGCATCACGCTGTGTACACAAGTAGAACGCGGTGAGCTGTGAAAAAGTACGAAATCAGTGGTGTACGTAAGAAGCAGATACGGATAGAAAATTTCAAAGCTCCTTGGCTGAGCTGGTCTCGCCAAATGTGAGTCACCGAATCCGCTCTTCCTCCCTAGTTAACGGGTTAAGAATCGACCAGCTACCGATCGATCCATCCCGCGGACGCAAATAAAGCAGCATCTGGCAGAACGGTCGCGATCGAGCCGTTTTGTTGCGCGTTCAACGCTGCGTCTAATAATGTAGCAAGGCCGTTCTTCCCGATGTACCGTGAATGCCCGCCGGTTGCTGGCTGTTACGACACGTTCTGTTGATTTAAATTTTAACAACGCCGCGAACCGACCCTTAATGTCCTCGCGATGCGACGATAAATCAGGCCTCGGGGCTCGGGAGACGCTGCCAGGCATCTACCGCTGGCACGCGTTCCTCCTCCTTTATTACAAGAGCGAAGAAATTGGAAAATTGTCAGGGTGCCGCGGAGGAAGCAGCAGCGAACGAGCGAGCGAAATCGTGGCCACGGAAACGGGGGAGGAAGGACCGTGGTACCTGTCGCGAGGAATCGAATCGGAACGCCTCGACACCTCCTACTCTCGTTCATCTTCTGCATTCTCGGTGGTGAAGGGTCGCTCGGCGCTTGTGTTTCAAAGCAGAGTTCTCTGAAATCTCGCGCAGCTCTCCTGGAATCCGATTTTTGCATCTGTCCGTCTGATTTCACGGGAACGCACGCCTGACGTTCGCTGAATATGGTCGACGACTTTTATTACGATTATTTATTGCAGGAACGATGGAATCCATTGGCGAACGAGAGCGAGGAATATTGAAACGGTTGTTGTTGCAAAATATTGGTGAGGTATTAATTGAAACGGAGGCTGGTTGAATTATGGGAAAACCTACATTTGTGTACTTTGTTTGTAATATCACGCCTGTTAAAAGTCTTGCTGTGTATGGATAGAACGTAGTTGTAAAGCATTGCATAATAATAGATAAATCGATGCAGCGTGTGCGGTCGCTAGAAGTTTATATAAAATCGATCAAAATGTAATGTAATTTTTTACAAAATCCTAGGCTTCTTCCTCGGGACCCAACATGGCTACTACCGGTACCAAGAACAGCCGACCTTTACATCTTTCCCACTTAGTAGAAGTTAATATATTGTTCAGCACTTAAATGAGACAGTAACATTCGCACTTAACAGCGGAAGAAACACAAACGGAGGCTGACAAATGATTGATTTATCTACTCGAAGGATCATGCATCACTTGAATAGCAGATGTAACGTGTGGATGGGTAATTAACTCGTACTGGTTGTAATTAAAAAAACCTAGGGGCAAGCCAGAACTAGTCGAAACTCGTGATTCATTAATCATCCCGTGACTTGTTGCTAAAGTCCCGCGCAACTTTGCATTCCGTCCAGGAATCCTTCTTGCAATTGCACGGAAATTATGATAATCTCCCAATTAACGTCAAACGTCCCATAAATTAATGAATTCGTGCCTGACGCTGCTTTCCAACATTTCCGAGCCGGCAATCGATAGGACGCGAATGGATGGCCGAAAGTCTTGCCCGTCGCGAGCGGAATATTAAATTAAAGGCGGACGGAAGTGAGTCAGCGTTACGCCGGCGATATTACGCTACGCAATTATGATGTAACGGGCAGGGTGGACCGAAACATGTTTCAGGCTTTTGTGTGCAGATCCCTCCCCTTCTTCCTGGTCGTCCCTCTGCTACGAATCTCCTTTAACGACGTCAATTTATCGCATTCAGAAATGGCCCGTTAAACAATTTAACGAAACGTTGCTTCTCGATATTCCCCGCGATAAAAAGGCCGCGATCGCAGCCGCCGCGCAACGAATAAGGTGAAAGCAGACAGTTACCTTGCGTGGTGGTTTTGCCGTGATTGTCCGCTGCCTGGAGTTGTGCAGGTCCGATCTGGAAGCAGAATGGAAAAAGAGATCGTTAGCTAGCTGTTCTTTCATTTCGTAGCGCAAGAAGAGATTTCTGCGAGGGTTTGCTATTTATTTTAAAACAATCTGCGTTCAGGTCTGTTCACAAGACCGCTCGCAATATTGCCTGATTATGACTTAATTTCTGTTACGAATTAAGTAGTCACGGTTGATTGAGATGCTTCCGACAAGCAACGTAAAATGAGTATAAACGAGCGACACTTTCACTGGATGCCAAAATATGTAACGATCCGAGGAGTGAGAAATGAATTTCGCCGCGGTTGTTACGGATCGACGGCCCCTGTTTTGCATTAACGAAACCATTGATCGGCTTGCACCGATCGCTCGGTAAATAATAATTAGCGCAGCCTGTCAACTGAGACGACAATAGCTTCTTACGATGGCTGCTTCACTTTCGCCAGTTGAGCAACCATAGACAAGAGCAACGATTCACTTGGAGAGAAAAAGCTGCGTTCTGCTTGAAACGATTCAGAATGGATCGGAAGTTCGGTAATTTCGAGCCTGAATCTCAGTCCTGAGGATATTATTTATCCGAGAGCTAGGGAATCAATGTTGCCTGTATCGTAGTTGGAATACGAAATGAGAATCCTAATGTCGATTAGAGTTTATCGATTGCCTGCTCACTCCCTTCGACTATTGCGAGCGTCGTTCATCAGCGAGTCACGGTAATTGAAGAAAAATTGACGGAAACACGCGGCCCCGTTAACCCTGAACTAACAGAGCCGACGGCTACGCGTTATTATCGAAGTTCACGGGTCAAAGTTCGAACTAACACGCGTGAGTTTCGTGTGTGTCGGTCATGAATGTTTATGTCGGATAGCCGCGGAACGATTGACCCCGTTACGAAGGCCCGTTTTCAAGAATATCGTCCGACCATATTTATACGCTTTACCACAACCATTCCCCGATCCTTTCACAACCTTCTCCCAATTTCTGCACGCCACTTATATGCGAAACATTACGCGATTCTGCAAAATCCTTCTCCGCCTTCTGCGACACTATTTGCAAGCTTAGGTATCTCCTTTACCTCGGTAAATATCGTTAACTGAGTTTCGCGAAAAGCGAGGCGCGTGAGTCAACCACCCTGGCGCGACCCGATTCAATTTTTAAATCGACCGACTCCGCTCGGGCATGGCAGGGCGCAGGGAGGGAAACCGGGGAAAAAAGCAGGCCGCGAGTGCAGGCGTGCATCGACGCCGAGACGCAATCGCGACGGCCAGCGTCAGAAATAGCCGCGACGCGGTAATAAAAGTTCTCGGAAGACGAACACATCGTCGGCTGTCACCAATTACGGAGTTGCATGGGATCGCAATGCCGCGGACCGAAATATTGGCAGTAATTGCCTGGATCGTGTTACGCGGGACGGCGATCCGTGATCTCGTGCTCGGGGTGGTTTCGAACAGGACGAGGACAGCTAGCAGCCATCAAGTCGTCGCGCCGGGGAGAAGAAATTTTAAGAAGTCACTGAGAAAAGGTTGGCGGTTGAATAAAGTTGAGAATTTGAGGAAATTGAACTTCCTGGCGAGGGGAAGCTTGATAATTTTTCTACCCTGAATTAAGAACGACTGGTGAACTTAATAGAATATAACGGAAAGAATCTCCTGGAAATTGATGTGACAATGAGGAGCCTCGCTTTCGGTACCAAAGAAGTATCTCTGAAGTAAATTTCCGTGAAACAGTAGGCCACGGTAACACCGAACTGAGAGTGTTCCAAGACTTCCGTAAATAGGATAGACAGAGCATTCTCTTCCAAGCCAAAGAATCGTCGCACATCGCGTTGTCTGCTCTCCATTTCCACTGTCAAAGTCCATCGACCATCGCGCTGCGTCAACCGGAAAGCAGCGTGGACTGTTTATGAATGTTGCCGCGTAACAAGTGCTCGTGCGTGTAGAATCTAATTTTCCCGCGTGCACTATGTACGGCCGTTAAAGCGAGGCTCTATTAAAAATCGCCGCGCCTCGGTGTGACAAATTCGAACGGAAACTGCCTCTCCGTTTCGCGCGTGAGAAGATCGCGGGGCACCGGCGAAGGAAGTGACTCCTCGAACCGCCTTGCTGTACAATGATTATTTTACATAATAGAAGTCAGAGTTGAGGTACGGCAGGACAGAGAAAGTTGATGACGTCGCCGCGTCTTGTTTCCGTTATCGATGTGACTCGGCATAATCGACATCGGACGACAACGACGTAGATCGAACAATGGCCCCTCGAGCCAGCCATCACTTCCGAGTGAATATCCATCGAGAACCCGGGAAAATCACAGGCTTCCTCGAAGAGAAGAAAAAACGATCGTCACAATAACGCGACGATTCTCGTGAACCTAACCATACGCACCAACGACAGCTTAACAGCCTCGTCGTTTCGTAATTAAAAGCTGATGAACCAAGACACTTATCAGGCTGAGACGTCTGTCTCGTGCTTTCCCCATCGTTTGCTCCGCCACCTTTTGTTCCAGCACTCAACAAGTGCATTATTTTTAGACGTCGTCTGACAGATTGCTTTATAAATTCTTCTCACTCGTGCGCGTGCACCTCTGTCCACTGGCCATCTCGCAATTGTACAGAAACGTGTGCACGAATCGTACGCTAAATGAATTTTCTTAACAGCATTCACGAGGGGGATGGCACTGTTTAGTTGAGAATAATTGTAGCGAGGGTGCGAGTAGAGTTCGCAATTGGGGTCAGACACTGTTCCCCAAGGGGTGCCATTATCCACTCATTGCTGACTCATTTAAGCGATTAAATTAACGTGGAAATCAATAGTATCTAGGAATATAAGTTAGCTTTGCGTTTTATTTATTAAGACAGGTCGCTGAAAGATTTCCAGCGATCTCGAGGTCCGCCGACGTCGACGAATGGTGGGAAACGATTCGATGCTCTTGCCGCACATTCGAAGGGATTTGGGGCGTTTTAAACCGTCGACTGCTCGAGTGGCCCGAATTAAAGCCCGTTTTTACGGCTCGGCAGAGAGAGAGAGAGAGAGAGAAGCCCGAGGTTTCATTCGTCGGAGCGATTCTTTGTAAAGGGGTAAGAGCGAGCGCGCCGTACGACGCTCGCCAGGGGGTGAGAAGAAACCGAGAGGGTAGTATTGATCGCTCGGCCGAAAACGTTCGCTCTCGACGACCGACTTTTTTCCGCGTCGGGACCAGAGCAGGGAAACGGAAAAACGGGCGAGCAGCGGTGTCGAGATTTTTGCATGTAAATGCTACGTGAAAGGGAGGGGCAGGGGTTGGGCAGGGTCGTTATCTTGCTACACGGGAAAGCTGAGTTATCACTTCGCCTGAGAATATCTTCGTAATGAGCGTAACGAGTGACAATTTACGCGGTCCCGGAAAATGCTGGCCTGTGTATTCATTAAACGGGGGGAGACTAGGAAAATTTGAATTGTTCCAATGCAAAATTTGTAAGACTCGAGTTTTAATTCTCGCATCGCACAGAGTGATAAAACTCGCCGTTACTATTTCTCCTCTTGTGTCTAACACCAAAAACATCCCAATAATCCCCGAAAGATACTCCCCCAAAAGAATAATAGAAATGTTCTCAGTTGTATTCCCACTTCCCACTGTTACCCACGATCGAAAGCCCCACATGTTTCGCCGATTTCGCGAAGAATGCTGAAGGGACAGCCGAACACAAGACGCCTCGCGTCTGTTTCGCCCGGAAATTGCAAACGGGCCGTGGAATAAACGGCGTTATCGCGGCCGCGTAGATTACGCCCTGGATGCGGAATACTTGGGAAGTTTAAACGGGCTCGAGGCCGCGGAAAATTTCAACCAGGTCCCAGCTCCCACCCTCGCCCCCTTCCTCCCGCCGCCCTTCAACTCTCGCGGAAGATATATCCCCGAGATATACTATAAGGGGTGCCACCGCCCGGCCTCCCACAGGTCGGTCGATCAATTGCGCGCGAAGTAGAAGTTCCAGCTCTCCGGGTGGTTAAAGTTACCCTCAGTCACGCCCCGGGTTCGACGACCTCGCGTGCCGCGATCCCAAAATTACCGACGATGGAAAGCGTAGCCCCGTGGCGCACGGAACATTTCTGTGCCGTGTACGGGGCTGCGACACGTTAATTCCCGCCGATCGATCATCCAGGGTCGCCCCGTTAAAATAGCACCGCCACCCTCTTTTCGCTTACGTCACCGACGTGTCCTTGAGAAGTCAACCCCTCGCGGCGCGCTCTTCTCTAAATACGACACGAGCATCTCCCTCTCGGGAGAGGTAGGTTGGCGGGGATTAAAAATGACTGGTGACGCGTGGATTCCTGGTGTTCGAGCTGAAATCCGGGGAGGCGTTTAGCTCTCACGCGGGCTTCGCGATGGAACCGAAGACCGGAGGGTGTTTAGGTGAGCGACGTAACTACGAAGGCTAGTTAATCCTCGATCTAGTACGGTTAGCAAGGAGTTTATGAATTACTTCTGATACGCAAACGATCGGGACGTCTATTTTCTATTTTCAAGTCTCAGTTATTAGTTTAACTGGACCAGAAACGGGGAGACCGTGTCCCCACAAATTAATATTCCTTGTTTTCGTTCGTCCCCATATTCGCCGAGGCTTGTTTCCCCAGAGGGGCAACTCTTACCCGGGATTTTATGTAATATCGCGGGGTTATTTATTTTTCGCGGTAATTCATAATTTCTCGGCTAGCACACCGCGAGCGGAGTACACCTCTCGCGGTGGCCTTGTTAATCCACAGCTTCTCATTAATATTAATAGGCGAGCAGCGGGAATCGCGAGGCGCCGCGAAAATTTTGTATCCATCTCGTTGAGGGCTAACCGGAAATTCTGCCGTAGATAAACGTTTCGCCGGCTCTCTTACTTTCTACACAAACGTGCTAAACTTCGACTAATTAAACGAAGAATAAACGGTCCACGTAATAATACAAGCAGGCTATATACCTGCTCGGAGCTTAGTTACATACTCGAGGAACGCGTAACACATCAGAAACGTGACCTAAGACTCGCCAGATTTCGATTTCCAACCCCTACGAATTCCCCGGAAGCCCCTGGAAAGGGAGCGTTCCCAAACCCTTTCGCGCGAAGACGCGAGCCGAACCGGAAGGCGGTTTGTAAAGTGGGCGGAAAAGCTCAGATCAATATCAAGCGCGAATTGGAACGTTACGTCGTGAAAATCGACCCGTGACCTAGTGTGGACCCGCCCGTAGCTGCCGCTCTCGGTCGGTGGCGCCATCCGAAAGACTTGTTCAGAAGACGCACAAAATCCATCTTCACCCGCACAGAGTAGAGCGGGCGTCCGCCTGAAAAGTGGCGGCGGAATTTTCGTCATCCCACCGGCACGTAATCCGCCACGTTTCAAGCGTCTTAATTCCGTCGGCGATCTTCTTGCCCCTCGGCCCCTCCGCGCGCAGCCAGCAGCAGCAATTTGCTAAATTTTCAGACAGAGTTCCTGGGACGCTTTTAATTCCCGCGGGAAAGGAATCCCCATTCGTTTTACGGAATCTTCTATATTCGGGAAAATTTCCTTAAGCGCCGGGGGAGGATCACGGTGTCACGGACGGCGACTCGATGGAAACGGTTTTGGGTTTTGAGAAAAAAAGTGGCGAACAACTCTCGCAAGCTAGAAATCAGGATATGTTGCTAAGAAATGGTTCGTTAATCCGAGCTGAGTCTCATTAGACTTCCAAATCTGTCCTCCCTGCCCTATGTAAACTAAATGGGTAACTTTAACAAACTTTTTTAGGACCTATATATCAACACTTTTATTTTTCGTTCCCAGTGAATCGTAAGGATTAAGATGTATAATATAAAGGATCCAGAAAAATACAGCGAAAACTGAAGCAGAGTAGGATCAGAGCAGAGTGGTCCTCTCTGTGGCAAGTAGATTGGGCAAGTCTTTGGTCAGCCGTGGTATAATTTCGCGTGAGCTTTGGAATGGGTATACTGAGGAACTTAAAAGCGTAGTGAGCTGATGTATATGTCACGTGAGTGGAGAGTAATATAATCCAAGCTCCCTATCCTGGTTTTTAGCACGAATTCACCGAACATTTAATTAATTAACATCTAAATTCCAAGTGCTTACCAAAGTGGGTAAATTAATTAAAAGAACTCCGGTCTGACTATAATTTAAATAGCGAGATGTATGAAAAATTTATTTCGAAACCTGGCAGGAATGTAAACACGTGGAATAAAGTTCAGTTACGATGCAACTGTCGCTTGATACATCCAATAGTCATTTAGTGAAATGAGGAGGAATGATCTGTTATGCAATTAACGAAGGAAACAGTTATGAAAGACATCCTAACTGCTAGCCAGGCCGTAAAAAGTGAGTGTACGGGACATCTGCTAATGTTTCCCCTCGAATTAATCAATTTCCTCGTGCCACCCCAAAACAGTGACCTCCTTTCGTGCATAGACTGAAAGGGGGAGAGTTCACCGCGGAACCTGCAACGATAGACCCGTGTGTCTATATACCTATCCCGTAATGGGCCGACGTGTTCCAGCTACTTATTTACACAACGAAAGTTCCACGTGTACGTGACGTTAACGTATGTGTTACACGGGGGAAGCCGCGGAGGATTACTATTAGAGTAGACCTAACATTAATTCCGCGTGCCGTAGATTAGGAGGACACTCCGTAGGTTTCCCCCTGCTGCATATTCCCCCTCGTCTACTCGGGCAATTTACATTCTACTTGTTCATAAACACAATGCACATCATGCAGGTCGACTGCCAGCAGAGATATTCATTTCATTCGCAGAGTACCATAATTCGTGCCATTTTTCCCTTTCTTTGTTTCCACATGGTTGAATCGCCGAGTGTTTATAAACAAAGAAGATCCACTGCGTTATTCCTGTTGGGGCGTTAAAGTGTACGATGCGATGAATACGAAAGAGCCCCGAGATGGAATTTGTCCAGCGAATAAACGACACACGAAGAGATCGAAAGGCTCGTTGATACACCGAGCACGCTGGACAAGCCAGTTTTGCTTTTAATTAAAACACTAATGATGTATGAACGCGCCGATTAGAGGCGTGTCACCTTGATTAACCGTGATGAAACGCGTTGATGGCTATCTCTCGGACACCTGGAACGTTTGAGAGTGCTCGAATTGATCGTTAAACTGTCGGAGACTCTATCTCTTCTGCTTTCGAAAATAAAGTGAAGGCATCGGGATAACGATACCTGGGGAATAATTAGAAACACTTTCACGAGCGTGACACCGGTTACTTCATTGAGAAAATCTGCCGATGGGCGGAATAACAAGAGACGTGGAGAGCAGGGAATAATACAAACTAAGTAGATTACGACAGCCACGGCCAGACAGCGCGTACCACCAAGTTCACTTGTTCGAAATGAGAGCTACATTGACACACTTTCTGCGCCAGTCCATTCATACGCACTCCACGCGATGCGAGCACAATGGAAACGTACCGATTCCTCGAAACTCAGTATCGACGAAGCGAAAAATAAAGGAGTTGTAATATCGCAAGGCGCTAGGAAGAAGGAGAGGAGCTCGACGAAGTCAGAGAGCATAAACTCCTTAGGTATCGATACCTATTCCTCCTTTTCCTCATCACTCTTCCGAACGTCGACCTTGATGCCCTTCTACTCTGAAAGAAAACTACTCGGCGAATAATCCAACACACCGCTGCTTCTCGCCATTCAAAACGAAGCGACTATCACGTTCCAAAAAGGGACGAAAATTTCGGTTCTATATTCCATCGTGCTATGGATACTCTAGCTCTAGTGTTATTACAGAGCCCACTAAAGCTTCCCAGACTCTATTCTCGACCTTATTGCATTTCTAACGAGCGTTACTGCCACTGTTTCGCACGGAGCCACGCGACATGTGTGTAATTACGAGGAGCAAAATCTGTTCCGCGAAACGAACGTTCTCTAGATTAGACACAATCCAGATTTCAGGAAGATTTCACTCCACTGTAGAGTACCAGAGGGACATTAATAACCTAAATAGGACGCATTCGATATCACCCCTCTTCCTCTATCGAAAAAGAAACCACCCCTAAACAGTGGCCGCATCGCGTCTCGAGAAAGCGGAGTTCGACGAAGCCAAAGGAGGAGCCCGTAGGTTCTCGGAAGATTTACTTCCGACGGCCAAGTACACGCATTAGCTTGCAGAATTTATTGCGACCCGTACACGCGCACTTGCATTGAATAATAGCGCATTCTCTCTCCACAGCCGGTCTACGTACGCGCGTACCACCGAGGCCATGCTAATTCCTTGTATAAATAAAGGACTTATCTCTGGCCTGCACTCGTTCTCTAGACGTTATGATATACTAACCTCATTAGCATGAGGCGCTGCGGAGAAGTATGGCTTCAATAACGGCACGCCGCCACGTTGGGGATCGATGACGCGGTTGAAAGCGACTTCTCGCTCGCGGTTTAACGCTGTCAGCCTTTAGCCGGACACGCGTGGCGTGCTGAAAATGTCCCCTATCGATAGGAACGGCCACCGCAGTGGTAAAACTACCCGCTGATCAGGATCCTTACTCAAAACCGTCATCGAAGGCGATGCTATTCTCGTTAAACTCGATGCGACGAATAGAGAGCTACACGAGGCTCTGTCCTCAAACAAATCTCGTTGGTTATGCAAGCAGATACACGTGGAAGTTGTACGATACTATTCTTTATTCGAAAGGAAGCCTCCGTTCGAGAAAGTACACCTCCATTAAATCGTTCCAGTTATTCATTCGCAATCTTATAAGGGAGATCCAGTGGTACCATCGATGACAGCTGATCCTGGGGTGTTCTTAGAAGATTACGCGCTTCTTCAGGCACCGTATACCTCGCCTCATTCGTCTGGCCGCTGACACCAGATGGTATCCAGAGTATGTTAGCGATATCACCTTCCGCGAGTGCGAACTTAGCGCTCCGTAATGCTATCCAAGCAACGATAGCTCGAGTCTGTCATTTTTCTGTCATTTCTGCTCGGCGAGGAAGCGTGCCGTACAACAGGGGGAGAACGGAATGCGAACGGTTCGCGATAATAGGACGGGTCGACGGTAATAACGGCGCTAATGGCCGATACCAGGGAGAAGTTAACGGTACCAATGACACGCGCCCGGCGATAGGCACACAGCTGGCGTAATAAGAGGTTGCGGCGATGCGCGTGATTATTAATTGCGCCGGCGACACGACGAATCGCGGCGACAGGAATTATCCTGTCGACCGGGTCGATACTTTAACGGGACCCTGGGAGCTCGAGCCGCGGAGGATATGGGTCGTGGGCAGGGGACGGGATCAGGTGCGCCGCAGGTGTTACGTAGCAACGGGAGCCAATAAAATCTGCCCCACCGTCAAAACAAACCGTCTCCTCCTGGGGGATATTGAAATTCGATTGATGGACGATTTTTAAGCGAGAGTTTCATTTGATATGCTTCGGATATTCAGTTTAGCCTACCGGGGCTCTCAGCCTCCCTCGATGACCATCATTTTTCGACTTCACGCGTAATAGCAATCGAGGTCGAAAGATTCTAGAAATCATATCCACGTTCTCGTTGAAACGAACGTTACACGACCCTGAGTTCCGTGGCCCATAAAAGCTGCACGCACTCGTTTCGTTCATTCCCAGCCACGGAATTAGCAAGCATGGAAGACCATCGTCGCTGGAAGGTTCGTGCAACCGACGCCGGAGAGTATCGTGCAATAAATTCGCACGAATATCGGCGAGCGGGGACGGGGTGTCGGTCGGCCGAAACGTGCCCGAAAATTATGGCTCGCCGGAAAACGCGATAGATGATGCCGAAACGAAAACGGAGCGCACGACCGAGCCATCGACCAATCGCTGGGGGTCTTGTGTAACTCGTGCGGCCACTGATTGGAACGGGCGTGGGAGTATCGAATCGATTAGACCGCCGATCGATTGTCGCACGGAGCGCTCTCGTCTCGCCCCGGAAACCCTCGACTATTGCTCCACTTTCGATAGCGCTCGTGATTCCTTCGGCTCCCCAACGCCGCGAGAATCACCTGCCACCAACCTAATCCTCCTTGCGATTCTTCGCGAGCGGCGCGGACGATTTATACCCGCGCCGAATCCGGGATCGCTCTGACGTTTAATCGAAGCCCGTGAACGAAGGGGCCTCGGTTAATCGAGCCGCCCTTCGACGGGAACTCGGCCAGCATCTTCGTGAAACCGCACGCTGAACAAACCCGCCGCTGGTCCCGACGCCTAATTCATAAACGAGTGAAACGAGGGGCTGATGCGTCGTGCAGCGGCGGCCGCGGTAATATCACGGTAATGGACACCGGCGCGGGCAGCCTTGGAGAGATAAATTTCGCGATAAGGCCGATAATTAGCGCCGCTAATGGACGTTGTTATCCTCGTGGATGTAAGGGAGAAACGTATCCAGAAACGCGCGCGCAAAAGCGGGCACATGTTAATCGCGACCCATTTCACGCACAACTTTTGCCCGCTTGCCAGCGGCGATGATGATGGAAACCCGGTTACGTAATCGGCTGTTCTCCTCGCGATCGCGAAAAGAACAGTCACGTAATTGAGGAAACGGCCTCTCCTGGTCGACGCGCCGCCTTCCTTTCCGTTGTCCTTCTGAGGAAACATCCGAAAGTTGTGGAGTCACGAGGTCACGGCGGGGGTATAAGTGATTCTGAGCACGGTAAAATTATGTTGCAACGTGTTATCCACCGGTGGGAGTATGCTAAATACCCGTGTGTTGGGATCATCTCTCGAGTGATGTGCAAGGGATTAAGGTATGGTGGGCTTCGGATTTTATATTTGGCTGCTGGGAGCCTCTTCCTATAAAATGCGTGTTTCAGATTACCATTACGCGGGATTAAATTGCTATGTTCTAGGAGAGCTTGCTTTTCATACGACTTTTTATGCGTACGCTTCCTCGATAAACTATACCTGCACGAACTTTCCATAGTACTTTCCCCATTTTCTTTCCTGTTTCGTTTCCAGTTACCTACAATTATCGCGCGATCGAAGAGGCATGTTTTCTTTTTTAACATTCCACCTGCGTCCGATAATCTCTTTTACCAGTCGCCTAGATAACAGATAAGGAGCTGGTGTCGCTGATTATCGGAGCGAAATGCGTCGAGGTTAAAATTACGGGTGGATTAAATCTTGAAGGGCCAGGTGATCTTCTTTGAAATTTCATCGTGATTTACATGAATCTTCGGACGAAGCTCGAGTGTTATACATAATTGCTTGTGACAGCAGTGACAGCCATTATCCCCTCAATTAACGCGGCAATGAACCATTACGAAAAGCGAGGGAAGCGCGCGGCGCAAAAACGTCGAGTGGTCGCCGTCTGCTGTGGTGCAGCTTTTTTAAATAACAACTTTCTAACGGGCTATCACGCTCGCTGACAATTATTGCAATAAGAGGGGCCACGTGTTACGGCTTTATTAGATGACGCAGGCGGTATTCAGTTTACTACCGCGGAGGATTACGAACAGCGCAGTAATGACGATAATTTATCGGTAGTGGATGCGATATTGCATAACTCTGCTCGCTCACAATCATAACAACGTTAAAAGTGCTTATTACTTCCAGACATGAAACGCGTGTCATCCTTGGTCGCACGACAAACAGTGATACACGAGCACGTTCAATTTTTTGTTTGCTCGACTGAATTCGACACGATTTAGTTTGTCGCTTTTACCTTGCGCAAGTTTCCTTTCCGGTTAATTAATCGGAGGTCGACTCCATCAAAGAGGGAGCGTTAATTTTTTCTGAAATTTTTACACGCAGCTAAGAGCTTATTCCACAATTGCGAACGTGAGCTGTTGCAGCGAAAAATATAAGTCGATATCAATTTAGATCACGATCCGGCTGGAACGAATGAGAAGCAAATTTTCCTCACGATAATTCGGTCTGCCCCGAATTACATCAGGACCACGGCTCACTCGTACAAGGCAGCCTCTATAGAGTGTTGATCTTGAAGCTACTTTCAGAGAAATTCGAAGCGAGCCTACAAACAGATCGCCGCGCGCTCCTCCCGTGCGAGGTTTCGCGACGCGAGATTTGGCATTCGACGAACGGTTCTGCGTCGTCGAAGGCTCTGGTCGGCTCCTATTCACCGACAGGTGTTGTAACTGGCCCAGATTCCGGTCCGTTTACCAATAGACCGTCGTCTCGCTTAAATATATCGCGCGGCGGCAGCTGTGCGCGCCGATTTCGCAAGCCGGTGGAACCGCGGAATCCCTGCGAATCGATATCGCGCCGCGATCGCCAGTGTCGATAGCCGAAACGAGGCCCCCTCCTCCCCCGCCCCACACGCCCGTTACGAAACGCGCAAGGAAAGCCGAGATCTTTGTTTACGCGCGGCCCTACAATGCAATCCGCCGACGATCTGGCTGGCCAATTAACTTTGCAAAACGCCACTCTCGCGGTGCGTTGCACGGCTTCGACGATCCGCGCCGGGAGAGCAGGCCCGGCGAAAGCTTTCATCCGGGACGGGCAAGGGCCGACGTCGATCGCGTATCCGCCACGAAATCGAGCCAGGCGATCACCTTTCTCCCGTCAATTATTCACCCCGCATCCACGCGGATTTATGGCTCGACGTTTCGCGCGTCGAACGCTCGCGGGCCATCCTCGGCCGCCTCGACGTTTCCCGTTTAATGAAACGCGTAAATCATCCCGCGACACGTAATACCGGGCCTGAAACTGCGCTGAAGCTCGAGACGCACCCACGTTCCTCGATTGAAATCGGTAATGCGCAGGGTGAGTCGCACGAGTGACGACGTATCATAGCTTTTATGTGGCACGAGATGGGAAGAGTTAGAAGAAGGAAAGAGTATGAGATATTTAGGGTGAAATCGAGTTTAGGGGAATTACTCTTGGGAAAGAGGAGATTTTAATTTTGAAGTTATAACGGAATATTACTCGATATTCCTCTCTCGTGTTATTCTCACATTCTGTAGAATTCAAGGAACGACTAGAATTTCGTGTTTCGCAGCGTGCTCGAAAAATTGACTCGAGAATATGGTGCGCCGGCATTCGGGTACGTGCGCGAGCGTGCAACAAAGACAAGCGTGTGTACGTGCTCCTTTTATCAATAACGTGGCGCGCATTGGTTTAAAGCCGGGCGGTTATTCAGGCGACGAGGAACGGTTCTCTCGCGAACAATGTAAACCGTGAGCGATACAAATTACAGCTGTCAACGGAGCCACTCGTAAAGCACAAATGACGATCCGATCTTCACGCCTACTTGGTCGTAAGTCAATATTTACGAGGCGTTTAATGCGAAAGGGCAGGCTGCAACGCGACTCGCGTGCCCACAAAGATGGAGAATTCTCGTTGGACAGCCTCTGCTTGGAATTTTAATTGCCCGGTAACCGAATGATCCTCTCAAGTTATGAATAGCGCGGTGCTTTACATCCTTGTCGAGTAAGCGAGCTGTTTATGTGGACATATCAGTGGCAATGGAATTTCTGAATTTGTACTGTTCTTCTGAGTGGTGGAAAGTGGAACGAGCATACACGCTGGGGAGGAAGTGAGTTGTTAAGTTTCAGATGTTACGGAAGTCCAGAAATACAATCGTTATCCTTATTATTAATGATATTGAACTCCGATTTCCTCTGGGCCGATAGCTACTTCTCACAGTTTGAACAATTTTGTACTGCTTGCAGCAGTGATTCCAACGTAAACTCTGTAATCTTAAGGATACAGGGTAGGACGACCGCAGGGCTGAAGATCCTGCTCCGAAACTACGAGGACATCAATCTCTTATCAGCTTCGCCTCGACACTTGGTCGATACAGCGCGTTATCGCGTACAAATGATCTTATCGAGAACATTTCAGGTAGTATCTGTGTACCTCTCAGCTTTACACCATCTCGAGAGGACACGTCCCCTTATCGTCACTTCCTTGGAGTTTCCCACTTGGAGAATCCCACGTGCGTGGCCCCAAGAGCGTCGAATCGGAGCAATACGTGACAAATAGTACGAAATCTAAACTAGCTCGCAAACAAATGCGACGAAGATAGGGAAGGAGGACGTTATCAGTCGATCCAGGACCAACCAATCTCTTTCCCACGTGTAACGAAGCTTCTGTCAACGGAACGTCGTGCCACGTGGAAAATTTTTACGTTCGACCCTTTCAATAGAGCAGAACAGTATCCGCGCACCCATGTTTTTGCAATAGTTTCATGCGAAGATACGATACATTAGTACAAAGTGCACGGAGACGTCGCGCTGATTTAGACGTCTGAATAATGTGCCAAACAGACGCGTCAACAAGAGGCCTCCGTTGGCTCGACGCGTCAGACGATGTTTGCCACCCCAGAAGTCAAACAAAGGAATTCCCCCCGAACGCTGGTTATTTATCACTGCGAGTAGCGTTCCACTGGGGTTCCCGTCGAACGACCCTTAATTCCCCACGGTCCGAACTCGACATTCAACCGACCCTTCACCTGCATTCATCCACAGCGCTTACGCAACGAGCCTCTCTCAGCGTGCTCGCGTCGACTGGGTCATAACACAGGAAAAGCCTGCTTCTCTCTTCTTTAAAGAGGCACGCGTACTCCCCCGGCAGTTAAACACGTCCATATGGAAAAGGTTCGCGCTTCTATCGTGGATACGAGAGCTATAGTAAGGTCGTGAAAGCGCGAGGAGGAAGGAGAGAATAGTGCACTGTGGTATAGAGAATCAGAAGCCCCAGGTTCCATTCTGTGCGATCTTTTGGACACTAGCAGACCGTGGATTCGAGTAGAGGCAATTGGACAGGCGTCGTGGCCCGGTAGATCCTTGTGCCCAGTAGTGCAAAACACGTTCGGTCAGACGTACCCTGGAGGGTACGCCGTGGACGTATCACTTGAGTGTGCCTCGAGTAGGTATTATGAGCAGAGGGAATATAGGGTATTTGAGAGACATTCAATTGGTATGCAAGCCGATCCCTTTTGGGGTAGAAGTCGAGGTAATATCCTTCTGCCCCCTGCATTACGGAGCTACGTGGCTCGAAAGTGCCAGGCCACTTGGACGTGTCCAGGCCTTTAATCTGCTAATACCCAAGAGAAGAACGCGTCTTTGGGCTCCCGAATTTCAACCCCTCCCTTCCCCTGCCCCTCCACCCAAGCACTTTACCATCCCCACTCTCTACCGCCTTCGGAACTTCACTATGCTTCACTATATTCCTCTATCCTGCCACCCACGGGAACAGACAGCTGGGGCGCACGATGCAGTCGCGGCTGACGCGGGTAGAACTCGATCCAAAAGCGCACTCGCGAACGAAACAAGTTGGAGCAGGATCGCGAGGGCCCTGGCCACGCGACTAACCCTACCTGGTCCTGCCCCCGTTCACCCAGACGGCGACGGGTCCTCGAGGATCCCGGTGCTCGCCTAAATCAGCCAAGAAGCACACACACATACACACGGATGGCATAGAGTGACGAGCGTGCACCGTACACGTGCGCCGCGTTCGGATACACACCTGCACGTGTTACTCCTGGATGGGACTGGACGACGAACGGGAACACGCGGGTCTCGTCCCTGCACGCTTCCCTCGGCACTAGCCCGCGACCACGACCTGCGCTCACGTAGCCGATCTCCTCGCACTGCTCGATGGAACACGCGCGTCTCTTCCTTTATCCCGTGTCAGTCTGATCCTCTGTGCCGCGCGTGTGCTGCCAGTACGTCTACGGGCTGTGTGGCTGTGTGTGTTGGGGCGTGTACGTATACGTGTACGCGCGCGCGCGCGCGCGTGTGCGTGTGTATATGTAGCGCGTGCACGTGTGCGCTGGTACGTGTAGAAGTGGCTGGGTGTAGGGTTGCTGGGTCACCAGTGTGCGCGCGTTCGCGTGTAACGACGACGTGCCGCCGCGACTCGGTCTGTCAGATCGGGACGACGCGCGTCGACGCTGATTACGGGGCGAGAACGTGATAGCGAAGAGAGGGAACGAACGGGTAACACGCAGCTCGGTGTACCAGCGTAGACTGCCGGGTTCCCCACGATCTGGCCGATTGCTGGCCCGCTATAGTGGAAAGATATATAGCACGGTCGTCGCGTGTGTATACACCGCTCCAGGATTCAACGTGGCGGGCGTGGAGGGGTTACAGCCTCGCGTAAAGGTGGGGGATCCGCGGTGGGAACGGCGGGAGGAGCGGCGGCGGTGGGGCGCGGGCGGGCTGGCTCTAGGCAGTGTGACGTAACACGAGTCATCCAGGCTACAATGGTGGAAGGGAGACAGAGGGGAGGGGCCGCGGAGGGGAAGCTTGAATGGTGGGGTCTCAGCCTGGACGGAGGGGAGAGCGCAAGGGCGAGCTGGTGGGGGCCAAGTGAACGGAAGGAGGGGAGGATGGCGGTCATTAGTGCTACTGGGACACGGAAGCGAATCCTCGCTACCCTCCCGACCCTCTCTGCGGCCCGTTTCGCGACCCGGCACCAGTAACCACCCACACTTTTCTATTTTCCCCTCTCTCTGTCTCTCCCGTTCCTCCTCTCTCATCCGTTTCAGCTCTCTCTCCTCCCGCTTGCACGCTCACCGCTCTCACTCCCGCCCTCTCGCTGGCTGTGCGCGTTCTATACAACGCGTGCTGGCCCGGGGTTGCGCCTGCACTCCGCAGCTGCACACAATCCCTTTCGCGGCGCGCTGGGCTACGATCGTGTCGGCAAGTGAGCGAGCGGTTAGGCCGCGCTCGCGACCTCGTCCTTGCCAGGCAGCCAAGATCGGGGCCGTTCCCTCGCTCCGGTGCTCCCCGCGGTTTCTTTGAAACCGGTACGCTACCGGATGATGGAATGCGTTGACCCTCTCGCGGTCCTCCCCTCGTTCAACCTTTGTGGCATGGCCGCCTCCGCGGCTTTGCGAGCCTGTGCCGCGAGAAGGGACCCCTACTCGGTGCCCGGACTCACCCCTGACACCTGTGAAACGAGTCTTTGATGTTGGATACTCGGTCGTAGGTTGAGCGTGCTCGCTGAGGGCGAGATGGGGAAATGGTGTCACAGGGTGAGGTCTCTTCAATGGCGGGACGTATCGGAATTGTCGCGAGGAAACTTAGAGGAAACTTAGTCAGGTACCATCCTCACATCCTTTGGAAGATTCTGGAGCAGAGAATATACCGAGCGCATCTTTGGAGAGATCTGCTCCAGGAGGATCGAATGGTACCATTCGAATCCTTAAAACCGCCCATCACAGTCCCTTTACCGATTGACTACCACTTCTTTCCTCCTTCTCGCACGACGACCTACGAGTCTCTAACATCTTCTTTTCTTCAATCACAGCTATCGTACTCCGTCGACACTTTTAGACGCTAATGCTAGAGTAACGCGATGCTTCTCAGGTGATCCAACACGCGAGTGTAAGAAGAGCCTCACCCACGCGTGCCCTCCACCCTTTCATCCTGCGGCTGGGTCTGCCCACGCTGGGCGTGGCAAGATGTCGCACGGAGGATCGAGGATCGCGGGGACCCGGATGATCCTCGTCGAAGGTCAAACGGTCGCCCGCGTGCCATCTTCGCCAGGAAGAGAATCGCATCCTCGGAGCGGGCACGGGATGGGCCGCGGAGTAATATTGATCAGCCGAGCAGCGAACTTTGACATTTCGAGGATTACACGGAACGAGCCGGGGCACGGAAGCCGTTCGCCAGGGAGCTGGGGCAGTCACAGCTTGCAGATTCGCTCGGGGATTATTTCCAGGGTAGTTGCTCGTTTCCATCGACCAAGTCTCGGACCAAGTAACCATCCAGCCATTGTCGGACACGAGTCGTCAGCGATTCGACGCGGTTGGGTCAAGGCTTCGATACCGTCTCGCATCGACGCCTTTCTCCGCGCCTGTTCAAGG
Source organism: Andrena marginata (assembly GCA_963932335.1). Lineage (NCBI taxonomy): Eukaryota > Metazoa > Arthropoda > Insecta > Hymenoptera > Andrenidae > Andrena > Andrena marginata. The sequence goes on from OZ010660.1 coordinate 4,834,361, forward strand.
CGACCCCCCGTCGCAGCTGAATCAGGCTGATTCCTAGCTTCCGACGTATCGACAGGGAGCATCGAGCCGCTGGCCGTAATTCTATAATTAGGCACGCGTTAATTAGGGAACGCGGAGCGAATCTGGAACGTCCACTTGTCGTTTCTGCGGGATGCAGCTTCGACGACGTTTCGTTCTCGGTGTATCCGTTACTTGACGGCTCGCCCGCACGTATCGGGGCAGACGCCCACCACCGACGTCCTTCGAGTTTCGTAGCCGTTCATTGATTATTCAATGGATTTACGAGTGCGCGATACAAATTGCGATCAGATCTTTCATTTCTACACTTTCACCGGTAATAAATATCAGATGAGATTGAATTTCACGAAGCTCTTCCCACCTAGCTGATTGCTGGTTCCCATCAAAGTCTAATGATCCTTAAAGATTCAGTAGACACTTGTTACCCCAGAATGATGACACTTCAGTAACACCAGTAGCCAGATCGAATGCACCTTCTTAGGCGGCTCGGAGTGGCTCCTCTGCGGCGCCCTGTTAGAACACGCGTGTTATAAACCGCGCGTGTCGCAGGTGCGTACGACAGTTGTGTGACACGGTCGTAGGCTTGTTCACGGACACGCTCCGCGAGCCCAACCGCTGGAATGTGCGATTTAATTGAAACACGCTCCGCTTAATATGCATACGATTAACGTGCGTGCACGGGGCTGCTCGAAGGCTCGCGTGAGTAATAAGAGGACTAACGCCCGTGAAAATTCATGATGTACTTTGCTGATCGTATGCTAACCAACAGTTGCTCGCTATTCGCCGAGCGCCCGCTTCTGGCAGACCACCATGAATTGTTTAACGTCGCGATATCAAGTGTAACCTCTAGAACAGGCTGATAGAATGAATGATATTAAGAACAAGCTTCATCAGGCAATGGTGAGCAACTCGAACTCCCAAGTGAAGTTTAGATACCTCACCCGTAATTAACGCCCCAACTTCCAACGTTCGATTCCTTTCGTAATGGGATACTGGGTCGACTCTGGCTCCCGACTGGCGTACTCACTCCCATCGAATATTAATCGCCACGGTAAATAAACTCCTTATCACGGTGCCGCGTACTTAATTCCCATCCGCGCCATACAGGACGTATAAATCGTTGCTCCCGACAGGTCCAAGGTAATTCTCGCCCCGAAATTTCCGCCCAGGGAACTTAATCGATATGCGGTGACACGGATTCCCGGCGCTGGACGTCTCCTAGCGCGATTACTCGCGGGAAAATGCTCGCTCGGTACGATATTATAAAAAGCCCCTTCCGCGGCAACGGGATACCACCTTCCCGAGATCGTATTGACCCATTTTCTACCTCGTGCCCCTCCACCAACCGCTACGCCGAAAAGGGAATCTCCGTCGAGGCAATTTCATTCGTGGAAGAACGTAGAACAGGGCGCACTGTCCCTTAGAAACTTACTTAGACAATATCGGGATGCAATAGTCATAAATTTCTGTATCCGATATCCTCTTGGAATAATAAGACAAAAGATAAATAAATAACACGTAGAAGTATAGCATAAAAGTATCAGAGAACCCCCTCGCCGTTCGAAAACACAGTCGGTAAGTGGAACGAAAAGTTTGAAGCCTAATTAGGACAGGAGTCGAGGCTCGGTATCGTTCGAATAATTATGGACGATACTGTACGTTTACGTAGACATAGTCTAGCATCCTGGCGCACGATCCCCCGCAGGAAGATATAAGCCGCTCTGGAGCGCTTCAGAGTCGGTCGCATCCGGAGCCAGGACTCATCCCGGCTCGATTTCCTACCTCGTTGTTTCCTCCGTTGTTAGGATTCACCGGGACTCCTTTACGGGCTCCGATAAGCGGTCTTCAGCCGCGGAGTTTCGAAACTCGTCCCCGTCATGGCGACGGGCGCGCATTCGAGAGCAATCGTATTGGCGTTCGACGATGCAGCCATTCCACTAACCCCCCCCCCCCCTGCAAGCCCCCCCCCCCTCGAAATCGATAAAATTCATTCGGGATTATGCGGAGCCCGGTGGCCAGATGGAAAATAAACGTTCTCGCGTAAGCGTTTATCGAGTTTCTGGTCAACTTCGGCCCTCAGCTCCTTCCCTCGCCGCCGTTTTATGGATCGTGGAAATCTTCTGGCCGACCTTCCTGCATTCCCCGTCCCTCCACCTCGGCTTTAGTTATTCACGTGTACTTTGATTGTATTCTTTCCGCGTTTCGCGGCTCACGTATCAGACGCTCGAGGAAAACTTCTCGAGGATACTACCTACCACTGATGCCTGCCAACCGTTCCCGGGGAAATCATCGATGCATTAAATTTTGCAAAAGGAATGGTACTACTCGGCTTAGGATATCGAACAGCGATCGAACGGTGAGACGGTGTTGGATCGATCGGTTACCAAACTCGTCTGTACCACTCCGAAAACGATTCATTAATAATTTATCAGGCGGATGGTTCGCTACCGTCAGGAGTGGTGAATTAGAAATCACGAAAGGATAGCTTCTTCCTGGAGAAGAAGCAAGGTGGCCGGTGCGAGTTATCACCGACATGAATCTATTCACCGCCCCGGTTTCTCGGGTGTCCTTACCCCCGCGAGTGCTCGATTATTTTTCGCTGTGCAATCGCTAAACTATCCTCCTCGTGGCCCGTGACTTGACATTCATCGGAAATTCGTCACGGATACCCTGGAACCTGGCTGAACGGCCGGGGAAGAGGCGGGCGAAACGGAGGGGCAATAAAAAATCGGATTTATTCGTGCTGGCTGGAATCGATAACCGTTTCCTGCTCGATCGTGATTCACGGATGCACGTTCCTTTTTCCCTCGCTCCACTCCCCCCTCCACCCCTCCCCTTCTCCTCTTCCCCTTCGTTCGTACGCATGATAATCGGGGTCAAAGCGGGGTGAAAGGCCGACGTTCCGAGGCACCCATTGCCTGGGCAAAATTTCCAGGATGTCGATGGATGGAAATGCAAATCCATTGGGGAAAAATAATTCGCTTCTCTGTGTCGGCGAAATTGAAACTCGTTTTGCGCGGGGCGACGATGCGAGGCCGAGCGTAAGCGGCGAGACGAATAACTGATTTCACGCTGTTGCTGTGTCGTAACTTTGACGAATGGTTCGTGGTAGCCTGACGGAAGCCGATAGTGTCTGATGGAACGACGATGGAAGACTGTTGCCGAACGAACGAGGCGGTTTTAGCTATAGGAATATGGCTTTGGTAGGTTGTTGTTGTTATTTGAGAGAAACTCTGCCTTTAAGGGTTGATGATCTCTCGAGGAAGTTAATCTTCCGGAGGTTGATCTTCAAGAAAATGTATTCTATTAGTTTAGATAATTGTGGTTCTTAAAACGAAATAAGAAATGGAAAGCTAGAGTACCGTTAATTACGGAACAATTGATTCTAATTGCGCTCATTGCCCGTTACATTCCCTGCGCGAAAAATGCGCATAGAGCTTGCCACGCGACAAATGAATCGTGCAATCGACTCGGAGCCGTCAGGGAAGGGAATATTCTTCCTGCTAATTACCTGGAAAACGTTAATTGACGGTGAGACCAGGCGGGAACGCGTCTATGGAAGTAGCTGGGAAGTTGGTTGTATTAGGACGGATCGATGAACCGCGAGGAAGTTAAGTAAAGTAGAATTTAATGTCCTGAAAGGTTTAAACGGCGGCGAAGCGTAGACGGTCCGGCCAGTTCAACTTTCTTCGCAGTCCAGGGATATCTCGCCAACTCCACGGCTCGCATTTTCTATTATTAAATCGCCGGATAAAGGAATCCTGTCCTCCCTGCAATCGTGCCGCGAGAATCCTCCGAGCTGACGTTCGAATAAAGGGGAAATAAAAATAAAAGGTCCGGGTCATTGGGTTGGAGCTGGAGAAATTCCTAGATCTCCAGGCTTTGGGCACTCGCCGCGCCACTTTCACGGAATCTTACGTGAAATAAAAAAAAGACTGTGAATCTCTTTGCTCAATTATTTATACTTCTACTTCGCTGTCCTGAAAGTATTTCAACTAAACGTCCGGAGTAAAGAACTCTGAGTAAATCCGTGCAAGAACCTGAAGAAGTACACTGCTCCGAGAAGAAAGCGAAGCGCAGCCTTCTCCGCGCAAATATTTACCGCAAAAGTGTTAACCCCGATTTCGCCGGAGCGTTGGGCGGGAGGTGGGAGGCACGGGCAACGAGAGGCAGAAATTCGGCGTCGAGAGAATCGAGGCGCGGAGACGAGGAACTATTAATTCTCAATGAAAATCACACCGCTCCTTATCCCTCGCCTGTGAAATAAACATAAGCTTCGTCGGTGCGCGACAGGGGCGCTTTGTTTATCGCGAAAGCCGTCGCACCAGACCGTTTCAGCTTATCCACCCACACCAGCCTCGCAGTCCCCTTCCACAAGAGAGGGTAGCATTCACGAACAAACGATACTCTTTCTGCCCGGTGAAACACGGCAGATTCGCGAGTATGAGAAAGAATTGTCCCCCCCTCCCCGGTAACAAGGGCTTAATCTCTGCAGCTTTTCTCCCTTTCGAGCGGGCACGAGGAAGCTTCGCGTTTACACCGCACGCCTCTGCCATTGTACCGGGCGATTCACGCCGCCGGGACGCGGATTACGCCGCTTTTTCACTCGGGGATGGAAGAAAAATGGGGCTCGCGAGAGTGGAAATGGTTTAGCAAGGTTTAACGCTTCGTGATCTTGCTAGGATTCACGGCGCAACGACGTAGAAGCCCCTCGCAGTCGCTGGCATCGCGAACGAGTCGAAATTGTGGAATACGTCTACTCTCCGCGATGGATAATGCAGATATATCCACGCACAGCCCCAATTGCCACCTGCGTCCACCGATTTTAGAAGCCGTGTCTCCCTAAAACGAAAGCTCAATCGAAAAGCTGTTGCTGAACGGCCCTCTGTCCATCTCCACCACAAATTACGCGCCCCCTAACCGAACTACAAATCAAACCCTCCCCTGTGAAAGACATATATATTTCATTGTTTCGACACGTGTCGAAACAGCAACCCGTAGGTAACGCAGAACCACTTTCGTCCACCGTCCACCATTTCCACCCACCCTCCCACGAATTTCGCACCCATCGCGGAGATAATCGTGATGGCCCTTCAACCCCTTCGCAGGGGGGATTACCTTTATAATACGACGCTCCCCTTTCTCCCCTTGATCCCGGCCGTCAGGGCCGTTCCTTTCTTTTCAGATCCCCGAGAAAACGCCCCGCCGTGAATCCCCAGCGTGCGCACACCCCTGGCAGCCGTCGACGGGGGGAGGCTGGCAGCGGGATATGTAGATAGCACGGCCGCCTACTATCGCGAATTGGGTCACGAGCCGGCAGCGGAGCGGCCCGGAGGGGGGTGGGGGAGGCGGAGGGGGTGAAACGGAGAAAAATACCGACAGGGTACGAGAATGACGAAAAGGGGATGAGGGTGCCGCGGGGTAGCGTACATCGATCGGGATTGTCCCGCGAGCTCGACTTTTGCCAGGTCGCTGCTGAGCGGGTGGTAGTAAACAAGCGGGGCACGAGGAGCGGGGGGGGGGGGGAAGCTCTGTTAAAGGGAAGAACTTGTTTTGTCACCCCTGTTTGTTTTCCCGCTTTATTATTTCCACCCGTCTTGTTGGCTGCTGTTCCAGCGCGTCGCGGTCGCGCTCAACGACGGGCGCACGCGTGCTAATGGGAGTGGGTGACGGTTCTTCTGTTGTTTAGTATTACTTGCAGCTGCCATTGGATACGTTAATGACGGGCCTGTTAATGGGGTGTGATGGTTCTTAGGGCCGTTGCTCCGGGACGTATATCGTTACGAGGGGTACGCGAGCGAGAATAGTTATCCGGAAATCGCGGATGAATTACATTTGCGCGCCGGCTGCCCCGGGCTTGCTTTTAATACGTTTTTATACGTTTCAGGACATTTAGATCCCCCCCGTGTCCTTAACAGGCACGACCTTTCCGTTTCGAGTGCCAAATTCACGCCGCTCCCAGCGGTGCAGTTTTCAAGCCGGAGTTAAATTAGTTGAACACTCCGCTGAAAACGCATCCTCGAGGGTGAGGGTGTACTAAAAGCATTTTTCGTGCTCGCTGCGGTTGCCAGTGAAGAGCTCCGACTGAACTGGCGGCCTAACTTTCAACTTACCTGAACGGTATCCATTTTCATAATGTTCCTTTCGAAATGCCCACGCGTACTTCGAACCAGCAATCTTCGATCTTACTGAAACCGATCGATACGAAACGAAACTGTGATACTTGATCTCAGGAAACAAAGATGCCTCAAGCGATCTACCGAGTCGTGAAAAGTGCAATGTCAAGAATCTATTTCAGCTTAATTGTTTAAATTCCTCGGGCAGGTGAAGCTCAGCAACTCGCGCCATTCAATCCACACAACATTTCAGGCTATACCGAGGAACAGAGGTCAGTGAAATCGATGGCATTTCGATCAGAAGACCATAGGTCCATGGGAGGGAGCCTGGAAGACGCCATCTGGAGGCAGTCTTCTTATTATCATAAAGAAACTCACAGCCGCGGTTTTCCCTTCTAAGGGCGACACGCTGGCGTAGTTTCGCATTTACGATTATTATAATGACGGTCGGTGGGCTCCATTACCAGGATGGCCGTCTCGCGTTCTTGGCGTTCCTCCATTGGGCCCTCTTCTTCTGCGTTTTCTCGCTTCCTTCCCTCGAATCCCCGTAATAAACCGTTCCCGCTAAAACGCCGCTATAATCGGGTCTCCTAATATCGCGGCGACTTCGCAGGATGGCATTATTAATGTGCCTTTAGTATTCATGGCACTGTGCCGCCCCCTGACAGGAGCTGGGATACGCTGCAGATAAAGCCACCCCCGAATGACGTCTTTGTAGATCTCACCTTCGATCCTGCGACGTGACGTTGTCTTGCAACGGGCTGAGGCAGACACGTGGGCTGTCTAGCAAAAAATTACACCGGGATTCGTCTGGTTTTCTGGGTACACGCACTCCCACCACACTCGCGGTTTCCCCATTCGAATAATTAAGCCCTTAGGCAGCCCTGTCTCACTTTGACGTGGCTCTCGATGGATCCTAGAGGGGTTGAAAGAGTGGAGGGCAGCAAGTGACTGAAAGTGGGACGATTGTTCGATGGGAAGACATATGTATTTTCTTGGGTAAAAAGATAAACGAAGGGTTAGATATATGAGCACGAATTCCACTATTCCCCAAAACCGGTTCAACTGGTTTTCGAATTTTCACAAAATATATAATTAAAATAGTAAACACCTATTTGTACTCGTTTTATAAATTTACAGTTTTTTTTTAATATTTATGGAATTACAAAAATATAACAAAATAAAATATACTTACACTATCTATACAGGACCAAATAAATAAAAAATTAAATCTACAAAAATATAATACAATAAAATACATTGCATATAAAATCGAATTGAAAAAAGTAACTGAAATCCGCACAAAATATAAATTATAAATGTTTATCTCATTTAGTATTTTTCTTCAGAAAATATGAACTGATGAAGATTATATGCTTGTGTCCGAGGCGATTTCCAGTCAAAATTTAAACACTATTAATCAAATAGTTAATTGATTTTTACATATTAGAATTCTAGTATATGTATAAGACCGGATTTTTAAATTTAAAACCCGGTTTTCGAATTTTCCAAATTTATAAAATGAAACCGGTTTGTAATTTGTACCTATACTATTCTCGCAAATAATTGCTTTATGTTTATTAATTTGAACCTCGGATAGGACAGAGAGTACACTGTAAAGTGGGCTCGTATGAATATTAAATTCCACTTCATTACATCATAAATACGAAATGCCTATTAAATGCCATTACACGTCGTAATAACGTATTATACGCGTATATTAAATTTTCTAATATTACCCGTTACGACAAGCCAAAATATTCTGCCGATTATTATTTAACGTCATGTGCTTTCCAGCAATACGTGGTTTGCATAACAATGTTGGACGTGAAGCGTGCCAATGCTAATGATAGCATCGAATTCGCGACGAGAATGCGTAGAACGGTACGGAGGACTAAATCACGCGCGCTTCCTAAAATTGAATCTTCAGTAACGACATCACTGCGAGATATCAAACATTCGGAACAATTCACATTCAAGCAAACAGAAAGTATTCCCACAACGTAACAGCGATAACGACCCGGTACAACAGAGAGAACGTCGTTCAAAGGAAAGAATAATTAATGAAGATTCAACGACAAATACCAGGCGGAAAAATTGTATCAGGTAAATAAGGTCGGAAGGTTTCCTCGGCAAAGAGAAATCGAATTAATCGACGCCGATACCCCGGCGAATCGATCTGGCTCGCTGCAAAGTAAATAGACGGGGGAACGACAGAACGGGGTGTATCGCGAATAATGTGTTATCGGTGATCGTGCCGTGGCCGCGTTTGTGCGAGCCGCGCGGATTAATTGGCAAACTTCCGGAATAGCACTTCTGCCCGCGCAGAGCCCGGCTCGATTATGCGCGAAACGGATGCACCGGTACGGTCTCTGTGTGCAAATTAAGTGCTGACTGTTCAACGAGCCACCGCCGCGCGAGGGCTGGTCGCTGGGCCGAATAAAATATGGAAAATTCGACGTTCGTTTGCCGTACACCGTGGAGGGAATGAAATTCCTTCGCCCGAGTTGTCGTATCGATAATGCGTTGGCTAGATGCCCCGCTGGGAAAATAATAATAATAATTCCCTTTCGCTCGGGCTGCAGCGGGATGAAATCGATGCCGGTCGAGGAGGAAGGGTTGCTTCTCGCCTTCTCTACGGTCGTTAGTGGAAGCTCGTTGCTCACCACTGCAAATGAATATTGAGGAAAAATGCTGGCCTCGCGTGGAGAATGGAATGGCTCGGGCAAAAGGGGGGGTGGGCCCGGAACCCCCTTTGTGACGGAGCACGGATTAATATCCAGATAGAAGCTTCTTCGTCGACGAGTGAATCCAATTCGATTAGAAATCCTCGGGGTTGCAGAAAAGTGCAGGCTCCAAGGCCGCCGTTTCATTCCCTCGCGTCGCGATAGCGAGGGTGGGTTTGATTAAAGTGTTGAAAATTGGCGACGACCTTGGGGGACCCTAAAATACGCTTAAAATCGACTCGGCCGCGGTTCCAGGAGAGAAAGGCCGGCCTGACGTTGCGGAGCAATCGATAAACGGGGGGTCGCACCCCCCCCGTCCTTCTGTTTCCGCCACCTCGGGGCACCCTTAAGAGCGGGAACGTGAGATGGCGGTTAAAGGTCAAGGTCGAGCTATTTCCTGCACGACCGAGCCTCGAATCTGTCGGGCGATGAAGGCCCGTCGAGAGGGCGGGAGGGTGGAGCTGCGAGAGGATGCTCGAAAAGGGTAGAAGTATCAGGGGGAGCGATGAAATGAGAGTGTGCTACTCGCGTGGACAGCGTTCCATGCGATATTGACAGCTGTGCAATATTCCTCGCTGGGAAAATCTAGAGCAAGGAATTTCTCTCTCCATTCTGACTTCCAGTGAAAGGAGTGGTACACGCGTAAAAAGAAGGGAGGCAAGAATTATAGCTTTTAAGAGTCATCCAATAGCACGAGCATCTCGGATTTCCGTAAAAAGTGATCGGAGAAAAGGCAGGAAAGTAGCGAACGAAAGTGGAAACAGTTTCGAGGCAGAGAGTCCGACGGGATCAAGTGTCGCGCGAGGGAAACCCGGCGCGGGTTCAGAGAACCGCGGAAGAAATCACGGACCGGAAGCGGGAAGAAGTTCGCAGACGTCAGGAGAGAGGCCAGCGTGAGTTAGAGGGGACAAATGCAAAGTTATGGGTTGCAGAACACCTTAAACAGTCGTAAAATATGAGACTGCGACGGGGAACGCTCGGGGGTTGCAGCGAATCGTCCTCGATCCCCTCCCCCCGTTCCGAGGGGGGCGTTTCCGCGCTGGCAAGAGGAGAGACGAGGAAGACACGAGGAGACAACAGGGGGAAAGAAAATATTGCAAGCGCTGAGCATCCCGTGGGCGCGTTTCTTTCACGTGCAAGAAAAAAGCACGCGGGGGTGGTTCGCGTTGGCGCCCTCGACCTAGACGACAGTTTTACTTCTCTTATACGTTTTCTTCGCTGTTCCTTCACCTTTCCCCCTGTACACGCGACTTGTTGAAAAAAAGCGTGAATGCTTGTACCTTCGAGGCGAGACGAGAACAGTCGAGGTAAACGTATCCCAGGAATGGACACCATAATTCATCATTTGTTCTATAGCTTCATGCATAATTCCACTGTACAAAATCGTCTGCTAAAATCAGTGAACGAAGAGAAAGTAGGAATCTTCTTTCTCAACCTGTCCTTCATCACTGATGAATACCCTCGCCCCTCACCTTTGGGGTAGCACCTTTAAACGAACCTGTCGTTTTAATTTCCAAGCTTTCCTACCAACCCTCCAATCCCGCAGACGGATTCCCTGGCGGGCTCTTAACGTCCTCCGCCCGCATCCTCCCCCGGAGTCCAACATTTTTCAACGCGATCCTCACTCTTCCCGTCTCGGGAACACAAATTCTCCTCCCCTCTCGCTGACCGTACAGCAGAAGTATCGAAAAGCCCAGCGCAACAGCTAGCTTGTTCGCCTCGCTCGTTCCCTTCGCTTGAACGCCTCTTTTTCCCCGATGGTGGATGGCAGCGTAAACGAGGCGGCCAGTTCTGGTTATCCTTGCCCAGGAGCCCCGGGGAAACCTTTAAACTGCCAAGATGGCTGACGATACGTGGGGTTGGGTGCACGCCCACGTGATCCTGCAGCCACCACTCCGCTTTTTCATCCCCTTTCCGGCGCCCCTCGCGGCCGCGGGCTGCGTCAGCCTCGTTGCACGGATCGACAACGAGGGGCAAGAAGTGGCCGGCTTTGCATAAGAGGGAAAACACCGGCGCCGTTCACTCGATGCACCCCTCCGCCCCTCCGGCATCCCTTAATGCGAAAGCGATGTACTCGAGGGGCTGCCCCTCGGACGGGGGATGTAATTTTTGGACAGAGGGGGCCAGCTTCTTGCGGACCCTCGCCCACCGATCGTGGCTTCGCGGGGTGAATAGGCTCGAGGGGGTGGCTGGTTCCGTGGGGTAGTATCGCCGGCAACCGCGGGGCCTCCGTGGAACCATGGTCAGCGGAGGAAGGGGAGGTTGGGCTTTAAGAAGAGGATATCAGTGGCACTGATTCATCGTTTCGTTTCGAGGACTTTCAGGGGGATTTACTTCCTCCCTTTCTATTTTCCAGAGTGATACGATTGCTTCAGAGCAATCAAGGATTCAGTCCTTGTGTGCTAGTTTGAGTCCGATTCCTCGTAGTTGGAGCTAGTCTCGAGGAGGAACTCTCAAACGTAGTCAATTCCGTGCAGTGGGATTACCTTCGCGTCTCTAACCAAGTACCATTTCCCAACATCTGTAGTATTTGGCTCTTGTTCTACAACGTTTTACAACTCCCCCTTGGCTTATCGCGTCCCCAACGCTCTACTCTTTTCCTCCCCTCGCCGAATCGACTCGAGGCTCGTGTAAAGCACAGAGCCGTTTGCTCCGCGGAGCCGTGTGTACGTTCAAGGGCGCTCGATCGAGTCGCCGCTCGAGATTCCGCGATACTCGATACGCAGCCGAGCGTAGCCCGTCGTTCCCGCTGAACCGCCGTCGACGAGTCGAACGCGCCGGCCACGAGGAGCGTTGGAGCGCGCAGTTACCGAATACAGGTCACAGCGCCTCGTCAATAACGGCGCGCTACGTCGACGCGGCACCGTCGGCTACGACAACAACCGAGCTCGGCGAGCCCTTAAGGAACGCGACCGGCGACGACAGAGCCCCGCGCCACGACAATGGAACCACTGACACGGTTCCAGAACCCAGCCCGAACCCCGACACACGCTACCAATCCTTTTCCCAGACCCTTTGTCTACCCGCGTACTCGCCGTCGTGCCCCTTCGGCCACGGTACCGGTCAGACCGATTTATTTGCGGGTCGTTAACGTCCATTCCTTTCGCGTGCCGTCACCTTAATGGCTCGTTACCGCTCGGTCTTGGAATTATTGATTTACAGCCGCCCGCTGGCTTTTGGCGTTTTCGCCGGCGAGCTTTCGTGGTCGACGATGCGATTTCCTTCCACCAGAGGGATTGTTTCGGGCAGATTCGGTTGTTCAATGGAGCAGCATTTAGACAGACGGTACCTCGTAGTAAGCTTCGGCTGTGTTCTCATACCTCAGGCTTGATTCTGCTTTAGGTCTGATTTCGGAATGGAATGTTGATAGAAATTTCGTAGCAGCGTGTCGCGTTCGTGGTTTGCCAGAAAATTGCAGAGGTATCAGTTTGGCGATGTAAGAAGCGAATTGAGATAAATGTTAGTCTAGCAAGAAGACAGCAATTCTGAACCCAACACTCGCCTCGAGACTGATAAACGGCAGGCAGATAATCTACCGAATCGTTTCATTCTCCCTTTCACTACGAAATTCCTGTCAGGCAGCCAAGAATCTACACCACAGGGGATCAACCCCCGCTGCCGACACAGTAACCCCTAACTCCTATCCCCCGCAGCTCCGCCCCTCCCGCCTAACAAATACTTTGTACGAGATCGTCCGACGATCGAGGGTCTCGCGCGAACTCGCTATCCCACCCTCTATCGCAGTTCGTAAGATACATTCGGCTGGCGTAACAGTTCCAGGCTCGCGGCGGTGGTGGCGTATGCACGTGGCGTGGCACGAGGTGGGGGAGCGGTTGAATCGTCCCAGTTGCAGACGGAGTTACAATATATCCCGGTCACAATGCCGGTCCCCTGGAAAGTGGAGTTATTTGTCGAGCACGGAAGCTCGCAGAAATAGTTTCCGTACGGCGCACAGACGTATTGATTTTCGTGTTTCTGTTCCTCTTTTTCCAGTGCCGAAGCCCATTTCGCCGCATTCTTCGCGACGCCGGCTCGCGCCCGCACGTTCCCTGGCATTTTTATTCCGGCTACGGCCCGATAGATCGGCCTCGTCGCGAGCGAAAGCCACGGCGACGGAGGGGATGGAATCGTATTTCCACGCAGAAGTCGTGGTAGAAAGTTCGCGAACGAGGAAGGAGGGGGCAGGGGTGTGGAAAATAGAAGGACAGGCCGTTTAAGCTATGTAAATGGAAAAATGGTGGGGCAAATCGCTTAAGCTATGCAAATGGAAAAATAGAGGAGCGAGCCGGTCGCTCTGCTAAAAGGCAGCCGTTCCACGCGCGAAGAAAAACGAGAAACGAAGGGTGGAAAGACGGAAAAGTCGCTATCGAGGGATTGTCGAGCCGAGTATTTGCTAGCACGACCCCCCCCCCCCTGCCTGCCCTGTTCTCGATCACCCTCCCTCTATGGCCACCATCTGTTTCGATTTATTCTCCTGCGAACATTTTATTCGATGCTTGGATCGTGCGGTGTGTTCGAGTTGCTGGATCTCGAATGCAGATCTAGTTTGGGGCAGAATTGGACCCAGTGCGAATGCAGGGGAGACCTGACGTGCATCTGAATCGAATCTGACACAAAGTCTGAGTTACTTCTGCCTTGGATCTGGTCAGGGAACTAGTCCAGCTGTAACTAGGAGCTGAGATAGATTTATGTTTAACCGTAATTCATTGCGAATCTCCCTCAAACTCTACTTCGGATATGATTCGCAAGATCTGTGGCATCGCTATTGAAATTTAGGGGAATTTTAGAGTGAAATACCAGTGACACAGAGAGCAACGTGGCGAGGTAAGGGTCTCGTATAATAAATTTCTGAATATTTTCTTGACGACAGTCGAGTACAATGGCGAAAAGTTTACCCTCGATCCACCCTCTGCAAGTTGCTCTTCCTGTTACGACAAATATTTACTGTGTAAAGTCTGATGGGGCAATATTTTGTCGAGGGATCCACCAACCACCCCCTTTAAATCCAATAATTTCCACTGTGGAATTTAATCGCTCTGATGGATCGTATGCTGAGTGGTTTGCTTTGGGGACACAGCAAAAAATGCTGTGCCAAGTGTCTCGCGATAAAAAGTATCCGATACACGATTCCATCTATCGAAAACTGCTACTTGAAGCATCCCATTAAGGGTAGCCAGCGCCTCCACAATACTTTCGCCAAAAAAAACCCCAAAAAAATGATCAAACAATCAACCCCCATGCCCAGAGCAGAAATGAAACTTAATCAACCCTGACCACGCCGGAGGAAGAAAGTGATCTACGCTCCGTCATCTGACAAATACAAACCCTCCCTTGCCCCTAAAAACCTGGATCCCATTTCCACGATATCCCGAAGCAGTTAAAGAAATCGCGCGCATCCCTCGGTCTCCCGAGCAGAGAAACGAAAAGCGACAGCGGCGATCGTCATTCTCATTATTTAAATCCGAGCCCACCGCTTTTCTCCCCCCAACGAGTCGTCTCACACGAGTTATATTTACCCTCTTCGTTGAATTATCCACCGCGTTACGCTCTATTTAAGCGGATGCCGTGGGACGTGGAGTAGGGTGTCCCACCGACGATACGCTCGCTCGCGATAACGATGCGTGGCCAGCTCGTCGTTTTTCGCTGAGAAGCCGAAAGTCCGGCTTGAAAAGGTCAGCCGTGCAATAAAAATCGAGGTGGCTTTAAGCGCGGAACAGCCACTCATACTCGTCACGCGCGTGCTCCTCCCTCCGCTTCGCTCGTGGGCCGCATCGATTGCCACGCGTTATATCTTCCCGCGAGGTCTCGCACAGGGTGCTCCGCAAGATACGGCCGGTGAAAGGGCGAAAGTCAGGTCGAAACGAGATGGTTAACACTATCTGAACACCCATGACTATCAGGCTTACCCTTGCAGACATTCTCTTGCATAGATTATTGCGAAAGCTTCGGTACAGATAGAATTTGCCAAGTGGAAGTAGAAATAAAAGTTGAGACAAGCTTCAAGCTGCGACCGGATCTCAGACACCGAACAAACTCACTCTGCTACGACGATTACAAAAACGTAGTATATCTACGACTCTATCGATGCAAGAATCCATCTCCGAATTAATCCTCCCGGCACCCGAGTCTCCCCCAGCCCGGGTCGGTTTACTAACCCAATAAAGCTCCCAGCTAAGACGCTTTAGATCAGCCGAGGGGTTGAAAAGCGGCGTTCACCCTTCCCCATCGAGCCCACGTCGATTATTTAAGAGTCCTTTTAATTATATCCCGGCGAACGCCGCGGAAAGGAGCGGGACAGAGGGGAGGGGGGGGGCGGTAGTATCTCGGCGGCGGATTAAGAGCTCCCCGCGCGTTAAGCCGCGCGGGAGTCGTTTGCCAAGCGTGCCTCGGGCGAAACCTCGAGGTGAACTCTCGCCGATATCCAGTGGCAGGGATCGGCCGGATCCCTGGTCTGAGAACTTAAGCCAAGTTCCATTTAAGCAGCGCTCCGCCCGTCACCAGGCCCGATTCCGGATCTGGTCTACCCAGCACGTCGTTGCGGCGTAGCCGCGATTACCGTAATAAGTGACTGTGTAACGATCCAATCGATTATCGAGCCTCGACCGCCGGATCCTACACCGCGGCTCGCTGCTTGCACGGGTCTGTTTACATTTCGTAGGCTGCTCAGAGCTTCCACATTTTCTGACTACTCCAGACTTCTCGGTCGAGGGTGAGGACGACGGACGTCCCCAACGGAATTAATCTGTTGTACAAGAAGCGTGTTCTGCTCGAAGGTGTCACTCGTGGGCGACTCTGCTGTGAGCTTGATATCCGATGGAATATTGCTCGGACGAACGGTCACGCTC
This sequence comes from Andrena marginata, assembly GCA_963932335.1. Classification (NCBI taxonomy): domain Eukaryota; kingdom Metazoa; phylum Arthropoda; class Insecta; order Hymenoptera; family Andrenidae; genus Andrena; species Andrena marginata. The sequence continues at coordinate 4,850,066 of OZ010660.1, forward strand.
GCGCCACGCATTCATCGCGATTATTTTAATCCCGAGCGGACGGACGATACCCACTTCCGCGCCAGAAGCCAGCGGAAGGTAAAATCCCCGTCTGCACTCCGGCTCGCTCTAATTAAATCCCAGCGAGCTTCCAGCCGAAAAACCGGGGTCCCAAAGCTCGCCCATAAAAACCATCGCCGCCGCTGGGGTTCGTTTGTCCAGGGCAAACGAGAGTAGCCGCGGCTGCCTGGGGAATTCCATCTCGAATCACTGGGTCACTATGCTATCCGCCCAGAGAATAAAAAGAGGAGCGGGGGGGGGGGGAAGGGGACGGTTCGAGGGTTCGCGGTTACCCGGCGAGGATCCTCCCCGGATCGGTGATTTCTGGGCGGTCGGATCCGTAGTTTCGGCCGTGTCACGATCCGCCCGAGGCCGATCGGGAAATATCGTGACTCGTAATTCCCAGCTATTCGCAACTCGCCCTACGGAATTGCGTCGCAGCCGAGATAGTTGGGGTCAGGTGCGTGGGGAGGCGGAGGGGATCCCTTTGAGAGCAACTCGATTCGAAGTAATTTAGCGGCCGGGGGGGCCCCTAACTTGCTGAGTGGCGGAGCTTGGAAGTTTCCAGCATTGACGAGGATGAAAGCTCCCCCCGCGCCCCCCGGCTCGCCCCTGCTCGCCCCTGCGGAGGCGCGAGAGGCGACATTAATCTATTCCGCATTGCCGATGATGAATTTCCACGAGCCAGCCGGGAAAGCGGTTTCCCTGCCGCATAAGCTGTTTTGCCGCGGCGGGATTGGCTTTGGACGGGGCTAAAAATTAATTACCCCTCTTTGTGGGCGCGGTGTGTTCGGGGTGGATCTAGGAAGACGTTCATCTTCAGCCCAGCGGTAAACCGCGGGCTTCAAAGGCGCCGTCGATCACGTCGAGTCGCATTCGAGTCTCAAAACTGCCTGGGATATGCGCCTGTGTCTAACATCTAGATGCAACATCCACCCCCTCAAGTCAGTCACACCCTCCGTGACACTTTCAGGGTTCCAAGGAAACTTTTCCCTCTGGGCAAGTTTCTCCCTGTGCTATTGTCTTTGGCAGAGGAAGCGGAGGAATCAGCTAACACAGTGTCCAATATCGACCACTCGACCCGTTGTTCCTTGGCATCGAGCGCGATAACTCTCCCCCCCCCCCCCCCCCCAGCGAGCCAGGCGAAGCTTCCTGGCGTTGGGCACGGCGTTCAGGCTCGCTCCCAATTCCAGCAGCCACGATCGCTTCGCCAGCTATTCGAGGCAGTGCTTTCGACGTGTTCCCGGGTTGGAAACCACGTTGCAGCCACTACTTTCGCCGCGTTCACGAGCGAGATCGCGTGCTCGCGCCGCATTGTTCGCGACTTTCTAAAAGGTTGCAGCGGACGGTACCGTGCGCGTTTCCCGAGTTCTTGCCGCGGGAACGTCGTCGCCGACCGGAGCCGTCGATATCGCCGTGGAATTACGAGGCGAACACGACGGAATATGCCGGTTACGAGAAGTCGGCCGTTGTTAACGCGATCCTGCTGCGGCTGGCATAAAACTTTCAGAATCATTGGCTGGCCGGAGTCGGGGGCTCAGCTGGGAGCTTCACCCTCGCGGGAAGATTAAACCGTACTTTATTAACGAGGCTTCATTCCCGAGTCGAGCATCGAAGAATAAATTCCGGGAGATTAATCGGGCGCCGCTCTTGAAACGATCCCGGGGATTCTAATGGAAGCAGACCTTCGGTTGGCATTCGCGATTGCCTTGGTGGGAGTAATCGACGAGGAATTGAGCGGCATTATTTCTGGATTTCGCTCAAGCTTCGAGGCTGGAAATATTTCGGGGGCGTAGGGGGTGAATTTTAGTGTCGGGAAAGGAAATTCTGGCAAAGAGTATCTAAAATCCAACGCCGCGACATCTTCTCCTTTGAAAAAATTCAATTTCACTGTGAACTTCGTTCGCAGAAGGGCTACTCTGTGAGAATATATTGCATTTAGAGGTGAAGAAAGAATTCTATTCTACGAGCTTTCCTCTGCTTATATTCCGAGGGGATCGGAGAATAGGGAGAGGTGACAAACTAACGGAGGACGGGAATAAAGGAATTCGGAGTCGCGCGAAGGATTTCGCGGGCACTCGGCCCGCGAGGAATTCCCGCAAACCCGTGGCAAACTCGTAGGATTCGTAGGCACGAGAGGGTGTAAACCCCGCCACGAAGATATTCGGATCACCAGGCGAAACAAAGAATCTGGGTCAGCAGTGGATATTGTTAATCCGTGCTCGGTTCAACGGTGATTAACGTCGACGTTCTCCAGCGATTCGCACGCGAGCTGTTTGCACGGATTTCGGTGTTTCGGCACCGCTGGGATTCCCTGCCGGCCCCTGTTGAATTATGCCCCGGCTCCGAATTGGAGGGTTGCGGGGGTGAGATCGATGGAGCTCTGTGTTTACGCGCGTTTTAAATTTTCGGCCAACTAGGTAAATTGCGAGGGGGGGGGAACAGAAAGGAGAGGAGCCAGTAGCTACTGTTACTTCGTTCAGATTAAGGATGGTTGGAAGGTAGTTTCTTAGGACACGAAATTGGCACAGGCTAAAGAGGGGCCGGCACCTAGGTGAAGAAAATAGTCGGATACCACTTTAATTAATGAAAGGGAAACAGCTAAGATCGCCAAACTCCACGGCATTTCGCTCCGAAATTGTCGGCGCCACTCATCAATTATTACTCTTTATCCGCGCCTATTTTCATCCCCTTCGTCAGCCACCGTAACAGCCACCGTGGCAGTGTACAAACACTCAATCTCCACTCTCAGTTTCCTCGACCTTATTCGCGGGGGATGATCCTCGCGAATAATAAATTGAATCCCGGTCTCATCTCTGGTTAGAAGCCCGAGGAGAAGGGCACTTTCAGATGAATCTCTAACGAGCAGCCACTTCTGGAAACGAGGGAACGAGAGGCGGAGGCCTGAAAAGGTAGACGATTTTAGGGGGGATAGAACGCGTCGGCGAAGGGAGGGGAAATATAAAAATATCGATCTGCCGGCAGAGGAATTTCAAAGAAGAGGCTGTGCACGTGCGGTCGCGATGGATTTGCTCCGTGGAAAATTAAAAGTATCGAGAGAATGCAGGAAGATGAGCGAGAATAAATATTACACTTTTAATTAAATTTGTTTCCGTGCTATTATTCAGTAATCAAGGAAACGAGCTGAGGGTTAAAGTCAACCTTGCCAATCGATAATTGGGAATAACTAAATAAGCAAACGATTGGTGATTGAAGATAAAGGGGAAGGGAAGAAATGTTTGTTTGGTGGTCGCGGTTAGTCCCAGCACACAAGAATTGATTCAATTTTATTAAGACAGCAAATATTCCGCTCGGCCTCGTCGGTTGAATTACGTCCACGGTTTTATATTCAAATTTCGCGGACAAAAGGCGACCCCAATATTCCGGGGACGTAAATTTAATTTGCCAGCACCGTCGGCGGCCGCTGCCGTGAAAACTTCTGCACACCGGAAACGTAGGTACCCGCGGATTCGAGCGGCTCCATGGCTTCCGCTTAATCGGCAGAACCTCTCGTCGACGTCACCCTATCGACCGTCGTCGAAATACTACACCGCGAGACTCTGCTGAATGGAGCACGCAATTTAATCGAACAGAGGCTGGCGAATTTAAATCGAAGCCCGTGGCGTATTTCCCACCCCGTAGCTATCGCCTTTCCCGCCTTTTGGCTTTCACATCTCCTCTTTCATCTCTTCTCCATCACCCTTTCTCATTCCTCTTTCTCTTTAGCAATCATTTCTGACACGTATCATTTAATATCTCCGCGTACTGCGCAGAAGCGCATTGTTTACGTGTACGTGGATTTCATTCTGCCTGTCCCCTTGCGTTGTTATTGCAAAGATTCAATTTTTCCCCCGTATTTTTCTGCATACATATTCGATTCTATTTACCTTCGTTTTATTCGCATTTTATTTACCCGCGTTGTTGTTTACGAATGATGCGTTCCGTCTGTTTGAACTTCCATGCCTGCTGTACTTCTTTTTTTTTTTGTTTGTTTGTGCGTTTCGCAAGCTTTCGTTCGTTGCACTTGTTTACAGGCAGATCTTATCGCGGAAGCGTAAAAAATCAGTATTTCCATCGACCAGCTTATCCAAGAATCGAAGTAGAAACGAAATGATATCGCGCCCGAGGATATCGCGCGCCAGTATAAATTAAACGTCGAACCAAGTAATTTCACAGGACGATGGATTCTTCCGATTAATAGGGAATGGTTGCCAAGGCGAACTTACAAAGATTTCGCAGGGTCTCCAAAGGACACGTACTTCGTAGTTACAAGGACGGTGAAACTCGTCGGGGAATTTAATAGGTTTTCCTGGAACCAGCGCTGGAACAGAGTTTCATTTGCTCTGGACTCGAACGTTCCCGTTAATTGTGCAATCACGTCGAACGAAGGGGAAAGGGGGGCTTCGATATTTGCTTTCCCCGTGGAATCCATTCTGCGAGGACCCCTAAATTTGAAAGAAATCTACAGTGTCGCCGGTAAACGGGAAGCTGGTCAAAGGAGACAGCAGGGCTGGAGAATCGCGGAAAGATAACACGGTGGAGAAAGGAGCAGCCCCTACTCGAAGGAATTTAATATTTCATGGCGGAAGCGTCTAGCTAATTCGACGAAGAAAAGAACGCCGGGAATACAAATTATTCCCGCATTCGAGTTCCGCGAGATCCACCCGTTCTCGGTTCTCCCAATGAAATATTTCATAGATTCGCATTGAAAGCGTGGGGCGACTTCCGCCGCGGAGATCAAGCTGGAAGAATCTTTTCGTGGCGGCCTTGGCGCCCTTGGCGCGTCTTCCAGAAAATTGGAATCACTCCCATCCGTCTGGAGAAGGTTACCTGCTGCCTGTCCTCGTTGGCAATGAATAAATTTCCTTGAAAAAGTAACGAAGCCCCCCCGCGAACGTGCGACTCGGTACCGACGCGCCCACTCTTCTCATTTGTATCGTTACCGAAGCGTTGATCAATTAAATATTAATTAAATCCTGCATCCAAGTTTGCCACCCTTAACGCAGCGAAATGCCATCTTTCTACTTCCAGGTTGTATTACCAGCTTCTAAAATACTTGAAGTACTCGTGTTTCCTTTCAATTTGGCACCAACTGCGATACCGTCGCGTCGATCCCCCGTCTAATGACAGTGAAGCTACTAACCACGCCACCGCTATCGCCCGCCCTGATTTGCCTGATCCACCGGCGACAATGCTCGATGGATCGAGGAAGGGGTGTCCCAGCGTTTCCTTGGTCCCCTAAAGGAGAACCAATTACTCGCCGAACGACACCAGAATCACACAGACGGACCAATGGATGGCGCTTCTGTTAGCCAGGGTTGGATACTGCAATGCAGCTTCCACCCTCTCGTCGCCTCTCTTTTCCACGCTGGCTACGTTCTCGCTCATCACCCTTCGCGACACCCTACTCCCTTTCTCCCTCATTCCTCTCCTCCTCTCGCCCGCTCCCCCTCCCCCCCCGTCCCACGAGCTAGCACTTCTATTTTACGCGATTCGCCCTCCCCGCCATCCATTTCCCTCCACTTGCACTCCGTTTTCCTCTTCGAATGTCACCTCGCGGACGATTAACTTTCGCGCTGCCAGCCCCACACCCGCCCTCTCGTCCCGTTTTCACGGCCGTTTGATTGGGCCCGGCTCTTGACCACCGAACGGTGGTCCATTAACCGCTCACCCCTCCCCCTCGCTGTGCCTGCTGGTTAGGTTTTCTTCCTCGGGACCAACTTCCTTTTCACCGATCCCCCGTGTGTCGCGGTGCAGCGAATTTTGGCAGCTGAGATATTCCGTCCTCGCGACTCGGGGGTGTCCCCGTCGGGGGAGACGTTAACGATGCTCCCTTACTGGTTGTAATTTTCGAGAGGAACGAGATTGCGCGTTTAACGAGGCGTAGCTGGCTAGGGGAGGTTTTGTAGCCTCAGAGCTGAGGACCGTTGATGTCCCGCCGATCGTTTCGATGGGGATGAATTTGGAATTAATTCGCTCTCAGAGGGACATCTTGTATGGTGATTTTTTAAAAATTGCAAGGGAATTCTTGTAGTAGAAGTAGTTTCGCTTCAATTTTAATTCGTGCGTTTTGAAGTGACGCCGACAAATGCACGAAATAATAGCAGATGAGAGCTTCGGAAAGTTCGGCGGACCGAGTGACCGATCGAGATATTCATGCGAAGGGACATCGAGAACTGTGTCGGGGACGCGTAAGTGTAAACAACTAGGCATAATCCGAAAGAAATAGCGTGCCCTCTGATGTCCCGTGTATTCATCGCGCGTTATGCAAGAGCCGTTTAAAGATGGCACGGCCCCCGGTGCACCGAAACTCGCACCGGAACCAGGCATCGCCAATGAATGACCAGTGACGAACGGCCTCGTAAAGAAGATGGATCGAGACTGACAGGAATAGATACGCGAGCAATTATCTTCTAGCCGTTTCAGGCGCGCATCTCGCGAAAACAATGAATCACCGGCCCGGTGCAGTGACGCGTTATTTGCGCGCATCCTAATACCGTCCATTCGTTAATTATTTACCTTCCCCAGGGTAAATAATAAATACATCGCGCTGTAAAGCGATCGCAGAGAATTCCAATAATCTCTTTCTGTTTGTCCAGTTCACACGACCCACGTCCGCGTCGGACTCGAAGACGGCCAACCAGTCGATATTTCGTTTACCGAACGAAGAGAAAACGGATGGACGGGTAAGGAATCGAATGTTTGAAAGGGAACCGAGAGGGATGCTGAATCGTGTTTATTGAAACGGAGGGATTACCCGTGGCGCGGGATATGAATTCTAAGCGGGAGCACAGCAGTTTCGGGGTGCCATCTCGATCGGCCCTAGCATCGTTCAATTACGCACGGCCACCGAAGCGGAATCCGCGAATTCGGCTGGCACGGTCGAGCGATTTTCAATGCACGAGCTCCGTACAGGCAAACCCGTCGCGATATATTCTTCGGCGGAAGACTATGCGCGGATTTGCCGTCGCAGATTCTGCCGGAGCTTCGCGCGAACCTAGTTTCCAAGTCGAAGATCCCGCGTACGTGAACGCAATATTTCTCTCCCGGCTGTACAGTGGGACAAAGCGAGCCGAGCGTAATTTTTGTCTCCATTCAAGTGGTCACTGAGCGAAGAGCCGCTCGAAATAGCTTCCTGGTTGTTCATTGCGCAATTCGCTTTCGCGAATCGCCGGTAGCGTCCGCGTGCGCGTATTTACGCGCAGGTACGCTCGGCCTGTCGGCGACGCGCCGTTGTTCCCTCGTTCGGTATTTTTGGCCCGGCCGGAACAGCGCGAACCCACGCGCTATTCCGATCGGGCCTGTTCGATGATTTTCATCCGCGAACTATTCGCAAGTGTTCCTGACACCAGCCAGTGGCTTTCCGTCAGATTTAGAGCACAAAGTTTCGCAGAGCCCTCGACGAACTCGTTGCAGTGACGTCCGCGAGTGTTATTCTCGGGCTACCCAAGTAGTTCGAGTCAATAATTGCTGCGCACTTTCGATTTAACTACGTACGCTGCTATTCGCGAAAAGGTGCACGGTTACTTTCCATTGTAACTTGGGAGGGGGATGGAGCTGAGAAATTTCAATACTTCGCGGTTCAAATATCCGCGGGACAATGGCGAACGATCCTGGAATAGGCGACAGAGAATTAATAGATGTACGTGGAACGTGGATCGACCAGATCCAACTGGTTCGCCAACAGCAATTCGCTCCGAGAAATTCGAAACAGCTCGCGTATCTGGCCGCAAAATCGCAGGCGATAACACGGTTATCGGTTTAAAAATAGGCGAAGCCCGATGCTGTGTTAATTGCAGCTAAACGAGACGTCACGGCGATCACCGGGACCGCGAAACGCGTGGTGCGATGGGAAATTGTTTGAATTACAAAATTCAACCGAGGCGCGTACAGCAAACGAGCGAACATTCAAAGTTACGCAGATTAACCCGCACTTTAATATCAGTCCGAGTCTTCGTGCGTTCTTTGCCCCCTCGTCGCCGAGGCAACAGCTACGATGACGCAGCGAAATCAGGGATAAAACCGCGATATTGGCTTTTTTGTTGATCGAGAGGCAAAGGTATCAGCGGGGGTGCGTCTGAATACTGAAAAAAGAATCCCATTTTAAATTCATCCGCGTCACCATGATTACACCGATCAGAGCCCTCCCCACTGGCAATCGGATTTGGGTTATCGAGGAGGGTAGGCGCCCCTGCGTCGTCTCGTCTTATTAGTTTAATGACTGGCCGATCAATCGGTGCCTTGTATTCGAAATTTCGCTGATTCGACACGGATCACTTGGAAAGTTCCGTCGTTACGTAATCCCTTGCTGTTCAACCCCTCCCGAGGGGCGTTGCTTTCAGAAGTTGCCAGTTCGCAGGCAGGTAGCTGAAATCTATTTACCGGGGACAGTTTATAACGAAATTGGCGGAACACTCTGCGCGGGAAGTATCGATTTCACGCGACGAAGAAGAGATCCTGACACGAGTAATCCGAGATTTCTGCGAAACGCTGCGCGCCACCCCCTCCGCCGTCGCATCATCTCCTTTTACGCTTACGATTATCCCGACGGGGGATTCTTTTGCGCCCCGCTCGCCCCTATGTCTTCCCGAAACTCGCGTTACCCCGTCAAACACAATCACCATTATCACCGGAGTGATTTCCCTCGTCATCGAGGGGGAACGAAACGAATCCCCGCTTAGAGGTCAGCGGGGATGAATCTTGTTTGGCTCGATTTCGAAAAAAACGGAGGCTGGATGGACGCGCGTGGGGCGGGCTGGTCTGACACACGGTAAATCGCTGAACGTGGCCGCGGAGGAAAGGAATTTTCTCATTTCCCTTGCACGTCACCACTAACTCCACGAGTGTACGAGCTCTCGCGAGACGGCGAGCGGGCGTAAACTTATTGGTTTAACTACCCGGTATTTGATTTTATAGGCGCGAGCATTGTGCAAGGATCGTACACCCGCCGCGCGACCGAGGGGTCGACGACCGTTTGCGAGGAAATTTTTGTTTGCAAGAACCCCGAACCGCTGAAATTTGGCTCGTTTCCCCTCGATAAATCTTGCCGCGACCATCCACCGGCAAATGCGTCTTGTTTTTCCGAAAGCTTTCTGTTGTTTCATTGGGAAAGCGAAAAACGTTGCGCGCTTCTATTTGCCGTTACGTCATCCACTCTATTATACGACAGGAGTTTAATTCGAACCGTCAGTCGGACAAAATCGCGAGAATCACCGCGTTTCCAGCGGAACGGCGAGCGGCCGGGAATCTGTGTTTTTGTTTAAACAAATTGGAGGCAGGGCAACGTGATTTCTAAAACCGTTCCCTGCGCTGACAGTCCATTTTTTGCGCCCCCGATTCCGCCGTTAATTATCTGCCTCGCCGCGTGTTTCGCATCTTTTCGACGTAACCAGAAATTCCATGGAAAATCTGACCGCGAGCTTTCGCCTAGCTGGCATCGAACGCGTCGATTATTATGAGAAGTCTCTAAGGGTTCGAATTGACAGGCCTGACGATTTGCAAATCACCCCCTTCGGCGAACAGGATTCCCCGCGATTATGGTGATTCTGCTAACCACTGGGGCGTGGTAGAGTACGGTTACAAGAATTCTTTCCGCCAAAGGGAAGAGGCTGTGATAAAGTTTGCTCGGCTCACGTTCGCCCTCCATTTCGTAAAAGTTGAACGTAGCGAGCATACATCAGGCTTGATGCTAAGCGGCGGACTGAAACTTGCGAATAATTGCGTTCACGATGCACTTGGCGAGCAGTAGATAAAAAACCAGAGGGAGGACTCTCGAGTTTTATTAGGCAAGTTTCCTCGCGAAGAGCGACGACGTTTTTATCTTCGTTTTCTGAAGAATTCTTTCTCAATTTTTTGTCGAACTCGCAAACTTTTGTTCACATCTGCCCAGATTGCTAAGCGTTTACGAACTTGCTCCAATTTACTGGAATTTGCTGAAACTCACCCAGTGCCTTAATGTTGCAATCCACGCTAGTATGTTCCTCATTTTTCACAGGGTAAAGGTCGAAGAAAATTCTTCGCGCTGCTCTGAAGCAAGCAAAAGTACATAGTCGGTATAAAACAATTTTTCTTAATCAGAAAATTTATCCAAAAACTCTTATTGGAAGTTCGAAGGCTAACAAAGAAGAACCTTTCCGCTCCTCCCTATTCATAATTAGAATCCCAGACGAACAGGAAGTCGATTAATCGAAGGAAATATTTCAGTTTAAACTAGCAACACGATTTTTCCCCTGCTACCGAAGCCGAGCATCGACCCAGGATACACCAATCAAAGGCAGAGTGGGATTGGGGGGATTACGCGAGGAAACTGGCCGTTGATTAAAATTGCGAAAGAAACTGGAGTTAACAGGTTTTTTAACCAGAGAGGCTGTTCAATCTCCTGGTCGCAACGCCTTTCGTTCTGCCGTCGGTTTTCACGAACCTCGCGACAGATTCGTGATCTCGTCGAGCGTTTTCGCTTCGCCACGCTCCAACCAGCAGAGTTTTCCTCTTCAGATCGAGAAGTTCCGAGGAAAAGCGTGGAATCCAAGCGTCTTCCTTGTACGTATATTCGTAAAAACGGGGTTGATTCTTGGTTGCTCGATAAAAATTGATCCCGTTTCTCTCGATTTTTGAATCTTTAGAAAAGACTGTTTAGTTCCATTCGAGTCGCGTCAAGTAAAATAAATATTTTACCAATTAAGACGCGCTACCTGAATAGCCACGTGACTTCCTTGGGATATTCAACTAGCAGAGTGATGGATAAAGGATCTAGCTGCAGCCGCAGCGACCACGTGTTTGGCTAATTATTTCCGTTCGACGGTTTCGCTCTTCTCCAAAGACTCGTCTGCCAACTTCCGATCAACAGAATGAAGGATTCCGTTTGTGAGAGGGCCGCGTGTCGGCAACTCTGAAAACCGTGCGCGATCTAAGGATCGCAAGCGACGTTCGTTTGCAATCCCTAGTTATATTTGTTCGATGTACGATTTTCCTCTTCCACCGTGAACGAATGATTTATCTTTCCAGGCAAAGAGCTGACGTGGAAAGGAACTGGCTCAGGAAACTTGGAGTACGGAGACTTTGATTGCCCATTGTCATATGAATTTCAAAGTAGCCACGTATTGGAGGATAATACTGTGTCCTTTCGCAAGCAATAGATGCAACGTTTGTAGCACATGAATTTTCTGTACCGATATACCTATAGAAATGTTTCAATCATTCTCCAATTAAATACTTTCTCATTTACGACATTGAAGCCCAATATAAATTCAATCATCAACATCGACCATCGACGTTCCATTCGCGCGCAAATGAACTTTTCTACTTAAGAATTCTCCAAGCCGTAGATCCGCACTTCTCCTCGGAACATATTCTCAGATTTCATAGTATTCAGCCCCTCCCGTCGACGAGCGAATCCAACCAACTATCGTCCACGACAAAAGTCGTCCCTTCAATCAGCTCCACGGGCATCGATTCATCCCCCGCCTCGGTATCGTTCGAAGCGAACGCGACGCGACTCGACGGACACGCCGCGCCGTCGATGTAACGAGGCGACGGTGTAGCTGGTTACAAATTTCCACGGGCGGCCAATTTAAATATGCATGAGAGACGAGGAGAGAGAAAAAGGCGCGCAGGAGAAAGGAGAGCGTGGGTGGAAGGCGAGGGGTGACTGGGTTGTTTCGCGGGCGACCTCGTTAACCCCTATAGAAGGGTGCCTCGTGGAGGTGACGAGGGCAGACGAGCTGCAGGTGGCTGACAGCGAGTCTGCCGGATCACCGTGGAGGGCAATCAGCTTTCCCAGCTACCACGAGCACCCCGACACGCGACAGGTATAAAGATTTATTATTCACCTTCGCTGAAAATGAAAAAAATTAAACGTTTCTTGGAGGCCACGTCGGGGCAGCAAGGATCGCGTTGACGAAGTGCTCGGAGTGGATTCTGCAGGCCGCAGCAGCCTGATTAAACGGTCGAGTTGCACTTCTTCCTTCCGTTTTCCCTTTCTAGTGTCCCTGAGGGTGTGTCGCCACTGAGAATCCCTGCTTCGCGAGCACATTTAAAAGATACTTTCGTTCTTTATCGAAAGGCAAGGTGAGATTTTACCGCCGAAGAGCATCCAGGTAGAATCGAACGAGGCCACTGCGAAACAGTGGGCTATAGCCAGTTTTTCGTGGAGTCGCTCGTAAAACACGATACCTCGACGAGCTATTCGCGCCGGGGTTTTATCGGCGAGTTTTATCGGGACGGTGACGGCAAATCACCGATCGAATATGCAGTGGAAACACCGTGGAAATTGACATCGACGTCCCCTGACTTCGTTTAACTTGGAATCTGTCCGGAGTTACGCTGATAAATCGCTAGATGATCGGGCTGATGAATAATCGAATCGGACGTCGGCTTGTCGCTTCCGTGAATCCGAGCGGCCAGCGATAATGACCTTCTGTTCCGATTAATTCGAGGCAAATGAGCGCGCGATGAACATTCGTGAAAGAATTTCTCTCTTCGATAGAACATCGCCCGAATTCTAATTGTATTTACTTATCCCTATTACATTTTCTACAGTTCACAGTGAACATCAGCTCTTTTTCCTCGTCGAGTTTAAAACGAGCCCCGATGCCATCGACCCCGTGTTCCGCAACAACAGGAACCGTGACTAACTCTTCGCCCCCTGAAGGACCAGCGAATTTATCTCGTCGCGGGAAAGAATCGTCGAATAATCGTCGTTCACGTTGCAGCCTCGCTAAACGGAAGTTACGTCCAGCAGCTGCACGAGTCTTCCCGTCGTCACCAGGGACTTCCAAACCATCCACCTCGCGCCGATGAAAATACCCCACGAATACTTTTCTCAGGCGTGGGCGTTCGAACGTCATCGGGGAGCCGAAAAACACCGAGATCCCCTTTGTCGTCGAGCCATTGTCACTTAAAAGCCCGCGAAATTACGAGGCCGTCGCCGTGGAAAGAACGTCATCCGATCGTCGGGGGATTAACGCGCCTCAGGCACCAGGCTGCGTGGCTTTTCGCGCTAATCCACTTACGAAGACGGCGACGATATTATCGAACGATCCGCTGCGGCTTTCTTCAGGAATGCGCAGACGGATTCGTGGCGTTCAAGGAAAGTTACGTGGGTTTTTTTGTAACCCGAGAACAATGGGGCATTCTAAGGTGGACAATGATACAGGCTTCCGAGAATTATTTAAATAGTATGCCTGTGGGAGGTTGACTATCCAAAGATCGGTGTGTTTCCACATAGCGCTGCTGCGAGTTCATGCATCTTCGAAATACCAATTTCACTGGTTGCTCGACTAAATTATTGTTTCCACGGTTGTTCAGCCAATGGGCTCCCAGCATCGCTCGTTGCCGATTAAACGTATCATTTTCGTCCGATTGTCGCTTATTGGCAAACGCATGTTTTATTCCTCGATTGTCCCCCCACGTTGGCAAACATAGTTACGCCTCTCGCGAGTCAAGCCCCGCGGTCGCAATCATAAATTTTCTGCGGACAGCGTCGATATTATTCGCGATTTACGGCCCCGTCGTTGAATATTGTGCCGTATAAACGCGATTACCGCCGTAATCCGCGCTGGAATCGCGGGACCGAGAAAAATCCACAGCTCTTTCGATGATTCCACCGCAATTGCGCCAGTTTCCAGCCACGTTCCGTCCTACTTCTGCTCGCGACTGGCGTGCTTCAGCCACGTCGTTTAAGGTCAGCCGGGAAGCGCGGAGAGAGAATAGAAAGAAAATTTCAAGCGTCTGACGTGATCGAGGGATCTCTTGGCAACGTATTTCGCGCGAGACGTAGACGTGACGGAGTTTGGAGGTTGCGAAGAAGCGGGGGAGGGTTTTCGTTCTCTGCTCGTAGCAAGGGGCGAGAAACATGTTGCCGGGGAGGCGTAGAGTCCACTGACATCGCTGCCAAATAATAAAGAGAGGAAGTATCCCTCGAGGAAGAAGAATTTTCCACGATTACAATACTCGAACACTTTCCGAAACTCTTCGGAATTGACATGAAAGGCAAGCCTGAATCGTCGCGCGATTTATCATTTACAGAACTAAGTAGATTGCATGGCAAGACACTTTGGAGATCGCCAACCGAGTACCCTCTGACCACGGGAGCGGAGCGAGTCCGTTTCCCATTAGCATCAGATTAGCAGCCAACCTTTCGTCCTCGATCGTAAAGAGGACTGATAAGGGATCAGCCTCCTGACCAGGCGGAACGTTCTGCTGGGTCTCCCGATGCGGCAGCAGCCGCAATAATAACTTTCAATTATCCTGAAACCGCGCCGTGGCTTTCGTCATCCCGATAGCATCGTTCGTTTCTCTCCTCGGCCTCTCCCCTTTCGCCCCTTCGCCGGGAAGCTCCCTTTTCTCCTGGTCGACGGCTCAGCCATATGCTACGACGTGACTGGTCCCGTCTGTCTTCTGATTCCTCGTTCCCCCGCCGACGCGGCGTTGCGTGTAGCCGGCTAGTATTTTTTTCCCCTTGCTCGAATTTATACGAGGAACGTGACGCGACACCGGCATGGCGAGACGCGGGGAAAAGCGGGGGCCCCGCGGGGGAACAAAGGCGAGTTTGATTCTTATTACGTACGAAGGATTGCGAAAGCACGCGGAAGAGGAGAAATTTTTGAGCGTGTCACGCGACGATTCCGCTCGTGAGACGAATCGCTCGTTTAACGAGCAGCGCACGGCGTCCTCGGGAATTCGTTTGATCTCGGAGCTGCGATTTGTAGCTTTCACGTTACTCGTATCGTTCGCCTCGGCAGCTGGCCGACAGACAGGGCGTTCGATGAAGTCTTCGCGAACGTCCCGATGTTGCCAATGGACTGTGGCAGTTGCTGTGCCACTTCGCGTAAAGAAGCCGACGGTGTTTCAGAGCGGCCTGCCGCGGTTTCGTCGCCGGCGAGCAACGGACCCGGTAGAAGTCGCCCAGGAGACCCACAAAGTATCCAGCGAAAGGAAAGGGGACAGAGGATATCGGGATCGCAGTCGCGAGCCTCGGGCACGATCCCGCGAAGAGAAGGAAGCAAGGCGAACGCGTTAGGAGAGCGTGGAAAAGGGTCGAGCTTAAATGGATCCGCAGCGGGATCGGGGATCGACGAAAGCAGACAGCGTGGCGTGTCGAAGCGCGTGGGACTCGCGTTTTATCTGGCGTGGCCAATCGGCGGAAAGGCGCAGGTGTGCACGCGCTCGCTCGAATAATAAATCCTAATCGGATCACGGAAGCGCGTCGGCGCATCTTCGACTGCCAGTGGCAACTGCGACCGGTGCAGCTGCAACCGGCGCTCCTGCCTGCTCTAACTATCCAACGGGATCGACGACCTGCCTGCGAACTTATCTAACTCCGCAGCCTGTGCACGCTATCCGCGCCTCTGATCGTAACTTTCAGGCCGCATCTTGCGGAATAAAATCTCCAGATATTCGTACGTTGGAGAGCAGATGGCTTGCTCCTAGTTTCGTAACAGTTCCGACTGGATCCTGTGATTAGATAATTCGCAGTTCAGGCAGGCGAAGATCCACGCTCGACTCTCTATTCAGCAAATCCAACGAAAGAAAGCTATAGTCTCTTCGTACCCTTGGTCGACGAATTCGCCACAATTTCCGTGGAAAATTTCACGCTGATGACACAAAGGTCCTCTGCCCAGGCCAGCGGCGAGGGACCGCAGTTGGGAGTCCCCGCGCCACGATCAAATTGACTGTTAGAAGCTGGCGAAACTGTCTGCCAGCGTACACGGCTTTCCTCTAAGGTGGCCATACTCGAACGTACAAGCCTGTAACGTCGGCTGGCTGGGAATGGGGCGAGTTATCCGGGAAAACGGAGTTCGGAACCGCGACAGCAGAGATTGCTACTAGGATACTCCATCAGCCTGGAGAGACCCTCCGCGCAGATTGATGTTTGCCGTAGCCGATCGAATATTGGCAAAATTACTCGCCCGCACGACGAACGGCCCTGTCGCCCTGCCTTCGCCCTCGTGAAAGGGGGCCGGGTGGCTCTTACGGGGACCGGAAGTCGATGGGGTTGTTTGTTTTTTTCGACCAGCGTCGATCGAGAACGTCCACCGAGGCTCCACGCGAATTCCACCCACGTCGAGAGAAATTTCATTAGTCCGAGCTGGTGTTATCGAAATATTCCGAATGGTGTCCGACTTCTGATTCAAGCGTCCATCTGGAATGCCACGACGTGTTTCTCCTTTTCTTTGGGACGCAGCGTGACGCGGCTTGCTGCTCGTTCGAGGGTATTCGAGTCCGCATTATAATGATAGTTGAATGGGGTTCGTGGATATATGCGTTCCGAAGAAATTTGTGCGTCCCTCTATGCTCCACGAGATGAAAACGTCAGACCGGAGGACAATGCGTTCGCTTTTGCACGGGGGGACCGGAAGTGCTTCCTGGATCGTTGCTCAACCGTCAACGAATTTTTCCTCGATCCGCAAAGCATCAATCGCGGTAACCCAGTCCACCGACAAAGGAGTCGCACGTACTACGATCTCCTGCCTATTGTACGCGGGCTCATCTTCGCGCACATTTCCTCCTGCCTGGTTCCCTTTCGTGACGGTTTAATGAGCCTGGAACACGAAGAGGCTGCGGGGCTGTTCGCGATCTGCGAGGATCCGCCGCGAAACGACGCCGAACGAGCCGCGGCACGAGACGCTTTTCATTCTTTTAAAGGCGGAGCGGTGCGAACAGTAAAAGAGTTTCGCTTTAACCCTCTGATGCTGGCACGGCTAAAAGAATGCTTCGGGGAAGAACGGGGGTTGCAGGAAAATGGGAAGCTTCAGGTGTTTTGAGGAAGCTGATCGAGCGACTCTGAACAAAAATTGAGATCTATTACAATTTGCTGTGAAAAAATGAAAAGTGATGCATCGGAGGTTCTCTCGAAAGAACTATTAAGAAACGTTGATGGGATATACTGCTCTGAAATTTTGGTGATCTTCTTTCTGAATTCTTTGATTCCCCCTTGAAGAATTGAATGCCGGACCGATGAAAGATCCTTGGAAGGATCCGATATTACAGCGAAATTTCGCTCGCGCAGGCGCCCCGCAGCTTTTATTCCAACCGAGCTTTGTTCCTCCAGTTTCCCCAACAGGTGAATGCAACGACACCGGTGCAAAACGCGCGTCTCGCGCCGCAGAAAGACGCTTTCATCCTCGACGAGGATTTATTTGCTCGAAAGAATCGATCCTTTGAGGTGCCTGAGAAGCGTCGAGTGCCTTTCACGGGGATTTTTGTTTTGCGCCAGACCGATAGCCTTCCAGCTCGCACGCTCGAGCGTCGCTAATCCACTCGCGGGAGAATAAATCGTCCGCACAAAGGGATCCTCGAGAGGAAAAATCGTTTTACGTAACGACGCTCGGGTCTTCGTCATGCGCCAACGGACAATAATTAATCGCCTCTTCTGCTTTGCTCCTTGGGCCCGGCTGACAAATCTTTCTGGCATGTTTTCTTAGAACATCGAAGACTTTTAAACGCCAAGATTTCAGCCTTCTGGTGAAATCGACGGAGACAGCTGATGGGTGTTCAAAGGTTCATCATGGGAATCGTGAGATAGCTGTCGTTGGGATCAGCTGCGCGTGTCGAGTCGACGGATTATCGTTGGTAAAGAAGGAAGACTGCGGTTGATCGTTGCAATTTTATTTGCCAGATTAAACGTCCCATCTTTTCACAAATGTAACGACGAACGTTACGTTACATTCTGATCGAATATCTATGCGTCAGATTTCTAATTTGATTTAACTGGTGAAGTTCCAGTTGATGTCGCCAGCTTTAAGGAAATGAAGAGCATTCAGAGATGCATAGATTTCACTCGGAGTCCATTGAAGTATTTAATTATCGAACGCTTCAAGTCCGACATTCAAACGAAACCGCGCGGAAGATCGACGGGCGCGCGTTTCGCAAGCAGTCGTCAGTCGACTGAAAGAACGTCACTCAAAAAGCGGCGTGAACGACAGATCGGGTCGGAGCTAAATTTTCTGACGTGTATTTTTACGAGAAACCGAACGTCAGCTGCTCCCTCGTCTTCCTCTTCTTCGTCTGAAACAAAGAAACCACGGGGTCGAGCTCGGTTCGTTGGCGTGGTTCGCTTTTCCCTGGCATTTCTATTTCCTGTTCGACGCTTGGAAGCCAGAAAACCAAAAGAAACGTTTCGTTCAACGCATGCCACCATCTATACAAGCTCCTTAGCATGCTATCGAAAGGAATGGCACCAAACTCGTTATCCGCAATTTTTATTCCCCCTCCAATTATCGTAGCGTGTCCTCCAATATTCAAAGAATTCGAGTCCCCCGAAAGAAAATGTTATAGTAAGCGTTGTTTCTGCAGCCAGGCTGACTTAATTAGGCAACCGACCAAGGATCCACCCCCGTTTCAACCTCCCCCTTTTCCCGTCGCGCTCCCTTTCTTTGAATTTTGCGCGCAGCCCGCTGGTCACTCGCGCATTCGGTTCCATTTGCGGTTCCATTGTGCGCCGGGGAACAATTAATGTTCCACGGTGGCGGAAATCGTTAACGCGATTCACAAAGAGTGTTCACCGGGGCTCGCCGTTGCGTTCGGGCGCAGTCGTCAGAGCGTAATCAATTTCCACGGAAGGAACAATGCCCGAAATGCAATTAATTTCTGGGGAATTTTAACGCCTCCCTCGCGGGATTATTATCATCTTCGTTTTCGATAGTGTTGCGGGCCACCGTCGACGTCAAACATGACGCACAGTCGCGAGTGTGACGCTCGCAATTGTCTGAACGATTTACAATTTTAAATTCGTTGGAGTCGTATAGTAGTTTATTACATTGACAGTGTTAATGTCGAAAGATGAACCAGTCGCCTGATGATTCCCTTGCTATAGAGGCGTATAAAATCTGGCGCCTGTTTGAGGTTTATTGAATATTGGAGTATGGACAGTGTCCATGTCGAAAGTATAGTTTCAGAATATTGAGGTTTCATTTTATTGAAAGGAAATAAAGACGCGAGAAGAGGGATGTAAATACATTAAAGTTTCCTCGGGGAGTCTTGCGTTACCCCCTTCGAAACTGCCATCGCAACTGGAGCACCGAACGTACTCGGGTCGATCGAAACCAATCGATCCGAGCGTATCCATAATGCAGTTGCGGATTGCAAGCCAGTTAGCGGCACATGCAAAATTAATACACAGCGAGTGTACGTGGTTAGTTGATTCGGTTGTCTGTTAACCGAGGATGGACATCGATAGCGTACGTACCTATAACAAGTCCTATGCATAATTCGATACAGTGAGAGTTTAGATCCAAGAAAGATCGGGACTGGAATAACTTCCACTCACGTTTCGAATCCCTGGAATGCTTCCTCTGACACCCATGGCCTGACAGACGATTCTAGGAGGATTTCAATGTCCCCGGAAAATTGCATACGTTAGGAGAAAGGTGAATAAGAAACACGTAGAAGGCTCCGGGCAACTTCTACGGGAATCCCTCAAAATTCTGCGCCACAGCTTTCCACCAGATTCTTCGTCGGTGTTCTGGAAATCCACGAGAGCGTGAAGAAAGCGACAAGACTCCGCGAGAATTCCCAATACGGCTTCAATTTCCCGACGGAAGTTGGGGGAAACTGTGCAGCGCGACTACACTCGCCTTCCTCATCCCGGATCGAGCATCACTAATGCAAACGCGATGGAGTCACGCGATCGTTCGTACTTATTTCCCTGACGGATGCGCATCGGTATAAATCGTCGATAAAATGGGAAAGACAAGGGGCGGGGAGCATCGATACTCGAATGAATATCGCATAGGTACTTTTACTTAAATTTCCCAATTCCAATCCCTCGAATTTTATAAAATCGCTGGCCTTCTGCTCCTTCGAACGCCGAACAACTAACAATCTCAAGCGAACGTTTAACTGGCGAACTTTCGATTCGTTAGCGAATAGAGCGAGGAGAAAGAGCGCCCGGCTACCTGTTCAGAATTGCGAGAAATAACAGTGATCTGTCGAAACTCGTTGAAAGGGGGAAACGATTTAAAATGCCAATTACCTAAGGGAAACACAATGATCTGTAATTGTTCAAACCCGTGGTTTCCCTTCGTGCGGCGAGCAGCGGAACCCCGCGTTTCAAAGCGGTCGGCGAAAGTGACGACAATTGCATTCCGCGGCGGCCAATTGATAGAACGGATTCGTTTCCCGTTTGTCTCGGGATCCTTCGAAAGAAACGCCACTCGAACGAAAGCGCGGCTGTATTCCCTCGCTGGTTAATGCATTCCACTTATGCCGTCAGTTGGCGATAAATGTATGAATAATTTTTAAAATTGCAAGAAGAATAAATGAATGAAATGATACACAGTGCGCGGAACATTCAACAAATGAAAGTCCCATGGAATCCCTCTATAAGCGCGCAATTCCCGAAGAATCCTCTCCGAAGCAACCTTCGCTCGAAGTCGAATTTTTCCACGACGGTGCCGCGTTTTTCTCCGTCGTGGCCGGAGGGACCAGCGGGGGAAAAAAAAGAGAGAGAAGCGGATAATGGCGTGGCGGTGACGGTTGATTTATATTTGGTCGCCGAGCGACGTGACGTAACGTTGCACGCGACTCCAACGGAGAAGTTTTGCCGCTTCTGCACGACCTGTCCCCAAAACGCGATTCCGCCGCGACTCTATCTCCCCCACTCTTGCCGGAGATAAGATACGCGGCCCGCGGTACGCGACGGAATATCCATTCTTGTCGATGCTATTCTGGTATCGATGAATGGATCCCATCTCGCGGCCGGTGGCGCCGCCGAGCTGCCTACGGGAAATGGCCGGGGAGAATTCTGCTAGACCGAGCCGCGTCGCGGATGCGCTCGCCGGGTGGATGCATGCAATGACTCGCGGAAATGCTTGCGATTCATTATCAAGAGGGATCAGGGGCGAGAGACAGGCGACACCGCCAGGTGGATCTGTACGACGAATGCATTTGCATCGTGACACACTTTGAGCAAGGGGCAAGTGAATTTTTGTTTGAACTCTGATCGAGCGGAGAGGAGACATGGAATTTTCTCCTGAGAGAAGAGGGTGGGGTGGGTGTGGACTGTACAGTGGAGATGTTTGTAATTTCACTTGATGGTTTTATGGGACAGCTGGGGGGAGGGGCATTTGTTGCAGTTTTGATTTTCAAAATTACACACGGGAAATTGGTCGTGGGTGATGGACGCTAATAGGCACTCGGGGCTCGAGTGAGGATCGCGCGTCAATTTTATTGTGAAGGGTGGATCCTTCTGCTGCGATTTCAATTGGTAACGATGTATAAAGCTATTATCGCAATTGAGTGTTCATTATTTGTCTAAAGTCTTCGTTTCCGTTTGTACTTCGGAGGAACTAGGAACCGAAGTATCGAATACCAGTCACTCTTCCGTGCTTGGATCGACGAGTCCTTTGATCTCCCTTTCGAGCGTTCGAGTCATATATCGACGACATCGATCAACGAATACCTCACAGTTTCAGCTGCATCGTCATCCACTTCCGGCGCACCCGTCGGTCGCCCCGTGCACAGACGTCTTTCCATATGTACACGCACGGTATCCTGCTATAGACATTTGCATAATACGGCTGGAAACGCGGACAAACGCGTCTGCTCGAGGCGGAAGTAATTCTGGTAGAAGAACGACCCGCGACACTGGCGTTCCTCGCATTTGAATCGGGAGTTCAGGCGCTGCTAGCTGCACGGAGAGATCGAATACTGTTTCTGCGGATCTAAATTGTTGCGCGAAACGCTCGTCGTCCATTAGCGGAGACATCTCTCGTCTGTCAGACTTTCGACATCTGAGATGTGACGACATCAGAAACGAGGAGCCTGCGATTGACGATGAAAGTTTGATCAGCAGCCACGTCTTTCCTGACCAGCTCGACTGTGACCCATAAATCCAATGAAAGTGTATGTTTCTCTAGTAAACAGAGGATTCTGAAATAAACGAGAAATTCAGCTGACAATAAGTTGCGGAGACTTTTCGACACACCTTCCGAGGATATTTTCACATTCCAATAAAGTTCGCTTGAAAATGTTGTTGCACCGTCAGTGTGCCCAACTTCAAACCACGGTATTCACTGTTTTATTCGAGGTAACCCGCTGTTTGAAACCGCCACTTTCCGCGGAACCGTCGCTTTCGAACGTTCGAAACGTTTCGATGCAGCCACGTAAGCGTGGGATGATATTACGTGCCGCGAAATGACGCCGGTATTTCTGGAATTATGGTAATCAGCCCGGCGCAACGTTGGCTTATCGCAGGCTGATACGGTCGGCTGCAATTCGAACGTTCCGCGAGGGAGATGATCCAGTTTGATAGGATTTTGAGATTTCGAATACGCCCGGGAGAAAAATTCGCTCGCAGCCAGCCTGCGGGCTCGATATTGCGCGGATCTCTCGAATTTCCTGCGCGCACTTCTATTCCTACCCTTCGAGTAATAATTCCCCCGATTCTCTGCCGCGAAATTACTTTTCACCTGCTACCCCCCCCCCTTTCCCTCCCGTTCAGATTCAGGAAATCACTAACATTCCTGGCCAGCCCATGATTACCTTGCACATGCTTTCCCAATCCCTGCCGTATCTAACACGAAAATCTACTTTAAAATCCAAGCGTCGAAAGACCTCTGCAAATTAGTATTCCTGAAGTTCAAATCACGAGACCGAAGTGCCACCCGCTCGCTTCTCTTCCACAATTTCTGTTTCCCGGTCGGAATAATCTTGTATTAGCTTTCAACGCTCGTGCCTCTAACGGAGGATTAAAGGCGCCGAAAGAACGCAGCTCGCGGGCAGATCAATTAAGAGAAGTGTGGCATTCTGGCACGAAATAACGCGAAAGAAAGTTCTCCGGGAGGCGAATATTCCGCCCGGGAGTGTCCGGTTCGATGACGAGGGTTCGCGACCACCGCGGGAGAGTTGAAAGTATCAGGGTGGAGGGTGGAGATATCCCGGAAACCGAAGTTGCTGACCCAGAAGCTGGAAACGGGCCAACAGCGGAAGCTCGGCCGCGGCGGCGGACCCGCGAGCCTCGCATGGAATCGTAGTTATTTATCAGACGAGAAAAAGATTCTCGGGACCAAAGATGCATTAGCATCGAGCAGAGGTACAGGCAGCTCTAACTGAATCCACGTAACACCAATTACACGGAGAGCTCTCTACTCCCGCGAGCATCCTCCAACATATTCGCGCCTCGAGCTTTCTACGACTTCCACCGGTGCATTTTATTGTTTCACTTCACTTGTTTCCCTTTTATGAACAGACGAAGTGTTCTTCCTGCTCTAAGACTCGAGTCCCTCCTCATTGCCAGAGCTTTGGATCGGTGCGTAGGGGTTCCTTGGAATTTAGCTAAGACTTGGCGAATCAGAAAATTGTTGGAGCGCAAGGGACATTCTTATAATTAGTTAAGAATTATTGAGACGCTCTGTGTTTCCTGGCACTGGGGTAGCTAATCTCCTTCCACGCCGGTTTTCAGCACAGGCGGCGCAGAGAAAGTTCTATTGCCAGTGCCGCTACAGGAATCGGTTGCCCGACGAACGGGGACACATAGAAAACTCGTTATCGTCGTGAGCGAACGCGTCGCGCGTTCCAATCAGCTGAAATTCGACGGTGGGCCGTGGGCCGCGCGCGCGCGCGCGATTAAATAAATTACAGAGTCGCGGCGGTCGTGGGAGAGACAGCCGGCTGCATAATCTGTCATTGTGTCAGTCGCAGGGCATTTCCGGCGTGCGGTGTGCGGGCGCGGAGTCGCGCGCGTAGCCGTGCAACGCCGGGCGACGACAGGCCTGCTCGCGCTTGATAATGAGTATCCGCGCGAGTACACGCGGCGGAACTGAAGCCGTAACCCAGTTTCGCTGCGGATCGACCCCTCGGAGTCGACCGAACGCGGCGAACCGCCACTGCGCCTGGTATTGCTCGTTTCCTGCACCGAAAGATCGGCGATCCTGAGAGACGTTGCGAAACGGCGAGCTAGGAAGAGTGGCTAATGAAATGGATTTTAAGAATTGAATACCTATTGTGGCGCAAAGCAACGTGACTGCGGGAAGGTTTCAAGCTTTTAACAATAAGTTGGAAATCAGAGGATTCAATATCATCGCTGAGGGCTCGAGAAGGAGGAATCTGTTTTAATCGACGAATATCCAGTGAAATTCTAATACCAGTGGGTAATCGCGAGGGAACAGAGAATTTCCCAACTTGCCACAGGTATTTGATCGAGGGACACTGGATGATGCAACAGCCCAGGGCTCAAGAGTTCGGATGTATCCACGGTCTGTCGCGAAAGTCTCTCCATGCAGCGTCGTATTATGTAGTTCGACGTAATTAGCAACAGTCTGTCATTAATCCTGGCCGCGCCATGTTCGGCTGGTGACGCAAATGCACGGTGTGCCGTCAGCCCGTTGTGCGAAAACATTCAACCGAGAATGATCGCGTTACCGCGTCGGAATAATTGCGAGTAACGACGACGCCACCGGGTAAAATAGGTCGTTTCGCGTAAACCGTGTAAATTTCGTGCAATTTAACCGGGCAAGATTGATAGACGCTTTTTACGCCTGCGCTGGAGAAATTCCCCCGCGCGGGAAATAAAGATCCACCTCCGGCTTCCCAGCAGAATCCATTATTCCCCTAAGGAGAGCCTTTCATGGTTCCTTCGTTGTCCAAATAGTACATCATGCCCATTGACAATAAATTCATCCCGCGTCCCCCGCGTCATCGTCGCAACGAGCACAAAAATTGGCCCGCGCGTCCCCGAATTTCGTTTCCTCCGTCCGTGGATTAGAAATCGAAGAATCGGGGGGGGATTGGTAAGTGGTTGTCGGGCAACAATGAAATATCACCGACACACCGTCGGCCAATAATCGCGGGGACAGAAGGATCTATAGCCGCCTCGACGTTGATTCATCGCCGTGTTACCGATGCACGTATATGCGTACTATATTTATGCCTGTAGTATTTCTTTCTCTGTCACCGCGTCGACGGATCCCCTCGATTTTTCCTGGAGGGACGGAATACAGTACCCTGAAGCTCCCTCCTTTGGCCTCGCGGTCTGATTAGCTGCGATCGCGTGCAACCGGCAAAGGCAAACACCGCGGGCAACATTTTAACGGACGGGCATGATAACATTTGCGTAACCTGGTTTCTATATGACGATTTATCCCCAGGCGTCGTTGATTTATCGTGTAACTAACGGAGAAGCGAGGCGGTGAGCACGTGGTGGCAGGATCGGAGGCGTGGCTACCCATTCGCTGCCTAACATTTCGTTGTTTGCGATGTGCACGTTCGACTTGTTACCTTCACGAAGCAACAGATTTGTTTTCCTCTGTGCTGAACCGTGGTAATTCTTACTTTAATCGTTTAAGTACTTTGGAACGCCACTTCGAGATTTCCTATTACACAGGATCCACGGTACGATTTCTGTTCGCTTCCGAATCCTCCGAGCATTGTTTTCAGAGATCGAAAGAGTTGCAACGCATGCTGCAGGACAAGAGGGACAATCGGCATTAGTATTCGCGCGTTATTATCGCGTCTCAACATCGGGGTGGCCCTCTAATCAGCCCCTCGGCAACTTAGTTACCCCGTTACTTCGTCCAAGTCTGTAATCAACGTCACCATCCTGTGGCTGTTATTAGGCGGCCATCGCCCAAAACTAATAATTGCGGGATTCCTTAAAGGCCAGCTGCAACCTAACCCCAACAGCAACTTGTGGCAGCTTCTTAGAAACTTCCCCACTTGTCCATCCTTCGCGGAGTATGAGGTTCGAGCAAGTTATTGGATGCAAACCAACGTTGTTGGGCAAGGATTCGTAAACGATACACTATGTTTAATATCATTCCACTCGACCGTCCAATAGCTTTCTCACAGCTAACGAGCAAGAGTATCGCAGTCGTCCTTGCCGTAAAGAAGCTTCATTCGATCTCCTGATCGTTCGCGCGTTCGACGAAATGATCGTTAATTCAGGTGAACGAAACGGGGACGTCGTCGAAGTTGTTTCGGGGGCTGTGCCCGGATGGCGCGATGGTGCATGTAATTTCCCATAGAGATTAACATGCAAAACTACACGGAGTAACCGGCCGTCGCCTAGATAAGCGGATACATACATTAAAATGCTAATTATTTCGGGGCCGTGTCGGAAGGCTGACGATAAAAGTAACAAATGCCGCCCCCGCTGCCGTCGACCCTCGTTAGAACACGGATGATGTTCTATTTTGCTCGTGGCCCTCCCTTCGCGCATATCTGCCTTGTATCTGTGAAATCCGAGGGGCGGAAACGGAATCTGCCGCTCGCGTTAATAAAATTAATTCACAAATCAACCGTGTCTTTTAAATCACATTCTTCCTTCCGTGGACGTTGATAAAAATAGATTAACTGCCGTATCATTTCCACTTCGAATGGCTAACGAGCGTTTAATAATCGTTAAATGTCGATTCACTTGGCACGGACTTCTCCAACAAATTCAACGCGAAATCAGCATTAAAGGTTTACAGAATGAATCTCGCATTTGCATCCGGCGAATGTAAATTCACGCATTCCTGAAATATGCACGAATGCGTGCCAAAAACAACTTCCCAAATTATTATCACTGCTGGCACGTTGCATAACAATCGTCGCAATCTTCATAAATTCGAGTGACGATTACGTCTCGTACAGCTCATTGTTTCCGTTTCCTATTTCGCTCTTGTCCGAGCAGCCCATTACCCCTAACAATCTATACCAAAGAGACCGCGCCTTTGAAACTTTCAATCCCCGAAATAAGGTGGAAGAGAATTCTAGAATACCTGAATAATCAATCAGCTTCGATTCGAAACTCAAACCTGTAAGGTATTTCTAAAGAGGCACTGCCTACGCGCTCCGAATCTTTTCAGATCCCCAAGAAGCTCTGACTTCGTCGCTACCGGCAGCCTCGCAAGTTCGAACGAGGGAGTATCCGCTCCGTCACTGGCAGTATCCTTACATAAATCTCGCGTCACACGGCCGCGTAATTGCCGGCCGATAATGGGCGTTAACGAGAGGCGGAATTTTCGAGGCGACCGTTTCCATTCGAGTGGACGCGCTAATCCCTAGCGTTAATAAGCTCCGCGCGCCACCCTTTCAATTATCCTGTCGCTCGCCGATCGTCGCGCGAAAGTCTCGCGTGTCGATCCACCGACTGGCATCTCTAATTACCTTCGATAATTAATGCCCGTGCGCGGACCACCGAGAAATTAATGCCCCGCGAGCCGGTGAAATCCGCGCGACTGCCTGCGTCGCGAAGTCTGCGGATAATCTCAGACGCGTCGCGCCGTTCGAGTAAAATAGTAGAATGCCAGACGGCGTTTAGACAACTCAATCAAGTCCTGAGAAAGTTTCAGGGACATTTTCCAGTGACTCGGCGACGCGAACAGGTGGGAATAGGTTCTGAAAGTGAAATTCGATTACCAAGATGTTTCCTCAGCCTCTTTCTAATCTTCCCTCGATTTACTCATGGTCATAAAATAATAAAACCGTTTTCCGCCACTGATTACGTTGCAGATCTTGACCCGAGACCGTCGATCGTCCTCCGACTGAAACGGGATCGTGGAACGAGCGGACCAGATGGTCCACCAGTCCTTTCGGAGCGTTCACTCTCGATTACTGAATGGAACGACGAGGATATCCCGATGTGTACGTAGATTAACGAACCGTGGCCGACCGCCTTCCGCCTCGTGAGGTCGGTTAAGAACCTGCTTGCGTGCACGGGGGGCCCGTAGCTTCTTTCGCTGGGTAGGGGGGAGCCAGCTACGGCGAGCAGGACAGAGGAGGGGATGGCGCATTAATTCAAGCCAAACATAATTATCCGTGTAAACGATCGGAGAACCGTAGCCACCATAAATACGCCCGTTGGCTGTAAATATGCTGGATACAGGCTTCGTGGCTCTCTGTGATGTCTCTTTCTCTCGTTACATCGTCCACCATCTTCTCGCAGCTCCGCGTTCCCGGTCCCTGTCCTTTCTGGCCGATTTCGTTTTCCGCGAGTCTGCCGGTGGCACGCTTGGAGACATCAAAGTGTTGCTCGACCCGCTCGTTAAGGCGATTTGCGCGCGCTGCCTCTCCAAATTCATGTATAAAAGAGACGGATGGTCCGCGGTGAATGTGCCTAATGCTGGCGCGTGAAGATCGCGGATTCAGCGATGAACGATGGATGGTTCAGATGAATAAATTCTTTAGAGAACATTAGAGAAAAGGAAGAAGAGCGTATGGAAGATTTAGTGGGCTTGATAACCTGCTTTAACTGATTATCGTGGACCATGTTTCCGATCGTAAACTCTATGCGGGTTAATTGAAAACTTGAAGAAACCAGAGGACGAAGCCACATGGAAAACGTGGCCAATTATCGCGCCCGGTGCAAACTTGTTAGTGTGGTTCGAAGGTGGCCGTAATGCTTTCACGGAAGCGGAGACATAAATATGCCGCGATAACGATTCCACCTACGAAAATTCCTGGTCGAAAAGAAGGTGTTCCTGCGCACGAGCAAGCCCTTCTATCAAACCAGTTTAGAACTGAATTGCTCGCGCTTGAAACTGCCAGAAACAAGAGCTAAAATGGCACACCATAATTTTTAACACCTCTTATCTGACACCTTAATAAATGCCATACGATAAAGGAATGATTCTTGGAATAGCACACGAGTATGTAACCAACATACTCGTGCTATAAAAGGAACTGTAACAGTACTTATCTTTCTACAATCAACGCACACCAAACATCGAATCAGGGCAGCTTCGTATTCACTCGCATCTCGAGGACGCCTAATTGCATCTGCTATTCCTCATCTCAATTTCACTTTGTCATCTACAAAATACGAAGTAGAATCCACAGGGATCCTTGATCAGATTCCGCAACACCTGCCAATAGATCTTCAAACCTCTCGATCAGTCATTCCTGGAGTCCCCCAACAACGAGACCAGTTGAGAAAGCGAAACAGCCAAAGAGAGATGAAAGGTGATTCGTGTAGAAAGGGAATGGAGAACGAGGAGAGCCTAGCGGAGGGGCCTGCCAAAAAGGAAGAGGAGAAACGGAACGGTCGACCCAGCCCCGGTTGCTCTAGCAAATATTTGCACGCCGGCGACGCCGGTGAAAAAAATTAAGCTGATACCCGCGTGCTAATTCGCGAATGCGTGGCGCTACGTAACGAGAGCCAGCGACAAGGGGGGGAAAAAGTGTCAACACGATCTTGCTCGTCGCTGCTTGCCTTCTTATTTGCACGACCGCGAATCGCGTGCGTCTAGAAATATTACGAGCCTCCGTTTCAGCGCCCTTTGTTGGCGCGCCTCGTTAACATTCCCTGATCGGGCGTCGCGTTTCCCTTCGTCCTCCGAAGAGAAATCGGTAACCGTTCCTCGCGGTTCACTCGGCGACGAGGCTGGGGCCCATAAAAAACGAAACTACTTGCAAACTTTCCTGGTTGATATCGCTCAAGGTTATTCAACGAGTGCGCTGCAAAACTGGCTGTCCCTCGAAAATGAGGGGGGGGGGGGGGTGAAATAAAGCCAGGCTCCCCTTCGACACAATCGAACCGATCGGCTCGATATCTCCATCCTCGTTTCCTCGATCCGCGAGGAACAAACAAATATTTGAACGGCGAGAAACTCGGGGTTTCAAAGTCCCCGCCTCACCTAGGCTCGAGCACCCCTTTCACGCCATTCCGACCACTTGAACCCCCCGTCCGCGGGCCTCTCTCCGCTCATAAAAATTTCAGAAACGAGAGCCATTCTCCGATCGCGACCCGCTCGCGTGTTTACGCTCCTGGGGCAGAAATTGAATTGAAATCTCAGCCGGCACGTAGCCCTCGCTGGCTTTCCGCCCCTCTAGAGCCCCGTATTTTGTTCTACGACCCTCCCCCCCCCTCCACCCAACCTCTCGGAAATATCCCTCGGCCGTACCCCGCGACCCGTTTGATATCGCGTTTTCCGGCCATCTGAAAGAGCCTCGCTTCTCTGCCCTCCTCCCTTCGCCTCTTCCCACCCTTCCGCCCCTCCTGGCTACCTTCTTGTGCAGCAAGGTTTCCATTACACTCGCTAGATTGGTTCCTCGAGGACGCCCTCGCTTCCTGAGTAGCCCCTGAAGGATAAGAGACGCGCAGAGGTGAAACTAAAGGGGAAGGGGGGGGGGGGGGAGAACGGACCGGCTGCCGAGGAAACGCTTGTTTCTTTACCTTTCGCGGGAATTCAATTTCCAGACGTCTTTGGTTAATTGCAATTGCACCTGCGGGGGAACGACGACTTTCGTAACGGCTCTTGAACCGTGGCGCCAAGTTTCATGGCGGGTTTTACGCGACCCCGGGGGTCGGGCAAGGGTTCAGTTTCGTTGCTTTGATTTATGTAGCGGGAAATCGCGCCGCGAGAGGGTTAATTTCGCCAAGGTTTTGCGCGCGGGGGAACCCTCGGTTCGTGGGGGTGATTTAGCAGGCCTCGGGGAACGTGGTCTGAATTTCCCCCTTTTTTTTCCTCTCACCTCGGCCCGAAGAAAACACGGTGGCTTGCGCGTTTCTGCGTCTGCGAGAGTGTGCGCGTCGACTGCTGGTGGGTGATTAATTTCGGTGGTTGTCCGAGTATCGTTGTGATTAATGTAGTCAGGGATAATTTTCATGGACCCTCACCGATTTCGGCCAAGCGGCCCTCGAGGCGCGCGAGGTCTCGCGCATTTCGTTCGGGTTCAACGATCGACGTTTTATATCGATCGCGCAAATATTATGCACGACACTCGTCGCGGCTGGCGGTGCGCGCGACGACAGGACGTGTGTACTCACCTTGACACACTACCGTTCCGATTTGTAGCGTAGTCATGCGCGCACCAGTCTCCAGACAACAGTCGGCCGATAATAAAAATTGAGGCTAGCCGGTCTAATTACGGCATTCGCGTTGCACACGCGCTCACAGATGCTGCGAATTGCGAAACGATTCCGCGAACCCTCCTGAACCGCCTCGACAACATCGAAAGCCGTCCCGTACCATCGGAGGAGCAATCGAGGGTAACTTCCCCCAGAAAGCCTTGTAAAATCTGTAGGAAACCTCTTAATCCCTTGTACGCTAGCAAAACATGGTACAGAATTAGGCTTTCTGTTAAGATTCATAGAACTTAAAGTTCCTTTCGTTTCCCCGTAATTAGAATTTGCTGCGCGACACTTGAAGCTTGTAAAATAAGTTGACAGTAAATTAGCGCGTGACAACCTGCAAAACGAATACTAAAAGAGCACGCTCCCAGTGTTTCTGGATTGTAGAAATCTGCGAAAGCAGTGGAAATTGTGGCGCGTCTCCGTCGCCAGCACCTTAAACGACAAAATTATCACCGAAGCCCGCGATAAACGTCTTCGAGGACTTCGCGAAGAGCTCGATTTTACGACTCTACTGTCGCAACTTCGTGCTCCGCTCTCGTAACGTTCAATTTTTAACACGGCCGTAAATAAACACCTTGCACAATCAGCCTCGAGCGAGAACCAAAATGGAGGCAGAATCGAGATAAAGGCCCCCACTGCTTTGGCAGCGTTGCGCCGCCGGTGCGTGCGAAATTAATGATATTAATGAAATTAATCGAAGTCCCTCGTGCCCTCACTGTCGAGACGATTCTTCTCGCGCCTCGTTATTAAAGCAGGAAGAGGGGAAGACGGGGGTGGGGGGTGGGGAAGGTGGAGGGAGGAACGTGGAAACGACAGGGTCGTCTTGTACACCCCAGGAATAACCGAGATCTTGCGAGTAATCTCGCGCGATGTTTCTCTGGAATTACGTCGCTGTCGCGCATAAATAAAAGACACGGCCCTGAGTGGATATTATGCAACGCCTGGTGTTTTGCGGCATTCCCCCTTCGACGGATCCTATTCCTGCCTCCGCGTCTCGTATTTTTGCTCCCTGTGCTGCCCGCCGCCGTTCTAGACGCTCGGTGAGACAATGGAATGTGATTTCAGGTGCTCGGGGGCTTCCACGGTTCGCGTGGACGCCACTAGCTGCGGAAAATTGAAAATTGATCAGCCAAACGCGCTGACAGGGGTTGCTATCAGTGGCGTTGCGTGAGAACGAAGGGTGGGAACGTGGGGGGAGGGGCACGGGATTTCCATAAATTGAGGGATACTGGTACGACGTTGAAGAAGATATGCAATTTTCGATTGGTAAAATTTGTCGAACGGAATATAATTTGTTGGATGTCACGTGGAAAAGCGTCACTAAAAAGACAACCCTAACATCGAACTGGAAATGTAATTCTTGGTAGAAAAAAAAACTGCGCAGCATGGAAGTGTGCCAAGACAGGTAGAAGTAAACCGAAATGTGCAAGATGCTTCGAAATGGAGGGGCAAGCGTGCAATTTTTGTAAAAGGAAGGAGCAAACTAAAGAGCTAATTTCAATGCGAGCCCTTTCTTTGTTTGCTCTCTAAAAAATAATATGTATTTGCATGGTCGTTCGATGGACAATGCAAAATCAGTTGGACCAATTTTCTAAAAACGCAGCCATTTTTCTAACCAGCTCCACGATCGTCCACGAGAGCAGAATCGCGAACAGAATGCCTAACCTGTTCTGCATTCGCGTCGACCATACCATTCTGCAGAATGCAACGAATCGTTGGCATGCAAATTGCTGGCTGCTGCGAGAGAGAAGGAATCCGCGTAAATCGCTGCGTTATCAGTCGTTGAAGAATCGTTTTCGAAAACCCAGGATATCATATAGTTTCCTTTAAATCTTCGAACCCTCGGATCTAGCGAACTGAATTTTTTTTGGAGTTCGAAACGGAGCCCTTTTAAATCCACGACGAAACGGTTCTCCCCGGGGACAATTAACGAAAGCCAGACGCCGGAAATTGAAAGCGAGAACGCGGAAGGTGAATCCTCAAGGCGAGGTCGCTCGGCGCCCCGTGAACATCAATAATTCGGCCGTTCCCACAGTTGCGCGACAGGTTTTTCGCCAGCGTTCTCATCGCGGCACCGCCGCACGAATCGTAAAAAACACAAACGTCGCCGTAATTAAACGCGCTGCATCGCGTCACGAAGATAATGCGCCCGTAAAAAAAGAGCTCGTAACTTCGTGCTGATACGAGCGAGGGAATAAAAAGTAAAGCCACGGGGACGAGGAAGCAGTATCAGCGAGGAGAAACGGTTTCCCTCGGCAACCGTGCAACTGTCTGCTGTGATTTTCCAACCAGAACGGATATTAGAGATAGTCAAGTTCGTGGACGCGAAATCTATTACACCTACTTTGGACGATTTTAACGGCGGAGTTCGGGCAATGAGAAATGACGTTATGTAAAGTACGGAGAGCGAAGAGGCCTGGATCTGCCGGCCCGTTTTCGCTCTGGGCATTTCTTCTCCAAACGAGTACTGTCAACACGGTGTCAAGGCTCTGTGCTCCGTTTTATGGGTGGAACGCAAGCAACGGGAACGTGATGCCCTGTTGCGGCGATCAATTTGCGCGACCTCGTCTCGTACGTGATTTACCTGCGATGGATCGAGCATGACACATCAGGACGCATCGAGTCTCCCGAGTCTCTTTATCGATAGTTGTTTTCTGAATTCCACGATTCTTCGATTAAGGAAGGCTTTCGTGTAGCAGATCACTCCCGTTTCTACACGTTTAATACGAATACAGAGATTTCAAAAGAGGAAGCGTAATATGAATATGTTACAGAGTTCCCGATGTCGTTTCCCATTTCATATCCTGCGTTCCATCTTATCGTACTGTCAAAAGGATCGTATCTTCGCGTTCCAACCCGATCGGCCATCGTTTGGCGTCGACAAATTGCACAGGCCGACTTTCCCCGCGATTACAAAGCGGGTACGCGGATTTCGCAACGAGCAGGTCGGAGGCGGAATGGTTAAAACTGACTCGCGGGCCCGTGACAAAGTGACGACATCGTCGACGATGCTCCGAGCAACGAGGAAGCCCGACGACGCCGACAACGTTGACAACTGCAACGATTGTTGCTGGCAGCGCCGGCGATAATGTGGCTAGAGCTGTGGTAACGCTCGGCGAGAGCGTTGATTTCGCGAAAGCCGCTGAAGCTATTGGACCGACTCGCTTGATCTTTGTCGCAATAGCTCGCCGCTCGTGAAACCTCATCCGTCTTTCCACGCTTAGGGGCAGTTTCAATGACGTCTGTTCCATGGCGTCGAGTTAATTCGTCCGACGGGTTCCGTGGAAACGACTGGACGAGCGTGTCCGGCGAGAAAATTCCGATTAGCATGGGAGAAACGCTTTGCTTCGCCTTCCGTTTTCGTCAAAGCGTGTGTAAATATTTAGGATAGTCTACTTGTTGACTATTTTCCAAAAGTGTAAGACAATGTTGTTTGTCTTTCTTTTTATTCAACTCCCTCTTCAATTCCAATTACGACGGATAATTCGTTCAAGACACGAATCCATCTGGCTACTGATTTTACGTTCTACGACTCGATTGACGACGTTGTTGATAACTAATAACAGTAATCTTCCAGAGCCATTCGTTCTAGGGTCTGCCAAGCGTCACGATCGACCGCTAACAGAAGCTTTTCGCGGGCCAACCGGAAGAGCAGTCGACCATATAATCCCGTTGCTCTCTTACATTTCCCCCGTCGGTCTTCATGGCAAATTATCAATGTCACGTAGCGCGTCGAGCTTCCCCGGCGAATCCATTTGCCACGCGCTGTTTGTTACGCGACATCCTTCAGCCCCTTTCTCTCTTCATCCGTCAGCCCCCTCACCATTCGTCGAATCCGTAAGATAAATGCTCGTTCCAATGCTGGATTCTTCGGACGTACTCCAGAAAACACAAACGTATTACTGTATTCAGTGATTCCATTTGGAAGATGGCTCGTCGCAAGCACTCGACGAGTCTTCGAATTCCTTTAACCCTTGGATATTTGAGAAAAGCTTGGAAAGACTTTGGAGCGCCGCTCCCATTGCGCGTCAACTTTACAGTTCCCTTCGTGACTTCGCGTACACCACTTCCAACGCTGATGAAAGTGATCAATTGCCCATGAACGATGTTCCGGACGTCGCAGATTCCCCGAAATCTCGCCTCTCCAGGGCGATTTGTAGGCAACAATCCCGCGCCGGTGGCGCAACCTGATAAAGTTACTACCGTCCCGTGCAATCGGGATTTACGATTTCACGTTTTTCCAGGCCGCGTTGGATAAGAAACTGCCGTTTGCATAATCGCCGGGAATTACTCGAGCGCGGCATCGCGGCCAGGCAGGGATATTCCATGTGCGACGCGTGGCTCGTAAAATTATTTGACCTTTCGCAAAACCGCATCGGCAGGCATCGCCCGACGAACGGTTCGCATCGAACCGTGTCAACGAAAGCAGATCCTCGACGTCTCCGCCGCGGGATATGCGCGTTCATTAGCATCGTTCGTTTTATGAATGCCTCTTCTATGGTTCATCGTCTAACGGGTGAGCACCTGGCAGTCCGCGATAATCGGATGCACGGTTCTCTAACGGAAGAGGTCGGGCATCTTCCAGGGAGAATTCTAAGCACCAGTCCCGGCAAATTAATAATATTCTCCCGAAGCCGCGTCAATATCGGCAATTGTTTGCTAACGTCGGGCTCCCGTCGATAACGTCGCGCTACGTCCACAAATACGCGAGCGTCGTTTGCCGTTGTTGTTGCTGTAAATAACGATATGCTGTTGGCCATATTCGTGACAGATGTGACGCCGCTATTGTTTGTCCATGTTTTTGACCGATGATATTGTTCCCGTGGATGCCACTCAACGTGGGTATTAAGTAGTTTCTAACGCTGCCCGTCGCGAGAAGTTGGCAAACACTGCTAAATACTAAATAGTGCCATCGGATAACGATCGTGGAAAGATCGTTTCGTTGTACAGAATGAAATGTCCACAGAGTGTAGTCAGATGAATTAATCCCATACGATTCCTCGATGGAACCCCGACGCGTGGGGTTTTCTAAGGCTGGTTGCGCAAGCCGGTCAAAATCGTTTCGGAGGTTGAAACGTCGCTGGAAGTATTTCGCAATATCAGCGACCCATCGCCGACCACTTGCTATTCACTTGGCGAAACGCGCGTGCAAACACCAGCCCGCATCGGCGCATTGTAATTCGCGCACGAACGGCCGAATGCTTTCGTCCTGTCCGTCTAGCTTATTAATATTCCGTATCACGAGCAGAGATACATTATTGCGCTCAGATGCGCCCTACGTTAATTACAACGCGGCCGTTTTGCCCCGTTGCGACTTTCCACGGTGCGAGGTGCTTTTAAAATTAAGAGGGGTTTAAGACCGTAACTACTCAGTGAAACATCGTCAGATTTCCAGATTTAGAATAATCAATGTTCATAATGGTACCAGCAACGACAACTGATCCCAGCCCCGCGATATTCCAAACCGGCAACGGTTTTACAAACAATGACGATGCTCCCCGTCAGACGACAAAAGTATCAGGTACCATTCAACCTTTCCCCACCCACGCTGTATATCTCCCCGCAGCGAAACGCGCGGGAAATATCCGAAAAAATCTCATAAATACCGTAGTTCCCGTAACTCCGAACTTTTCACGCTGGCAAATAGATGTTTATCACGGGCATTCGTTGGCGTCGCGGACCCGCGCCGAACAGTGAGCTCGAGGAGCAAAAAGAGGGCCGAGAGTTACGGCCAGGACGCATAGAAAATTAACGCGTCCTCGGAACGACGCGGCGCGAACCGTCTGGCGGCTGCATAAAACGCTATACAATCTCGCGCATTGTTCTTCGAAATCGTAACTCGGCGATTGGCGGCCGGTCCCGCTGGGGAAAAGAATAACCCGTTACACGCAGCCTTCGGCCGCTAATCCGACGTGATCTTGCTTTATTCGCCACTTTATCACGCGGCCTGTTCGCCAGTTAATAAACCTTCGCGGGGAAAGAAATAAAGTGCGCAGGTGTACTGGTGGCGGCCCTTTAATTTCTGCTCGCCGCGCGAACCCCCCCAGGGACGTAATCATTTCGAGGCGTTTCCGTGGACGGGAATTGCCTTTGACAGTCTCAACCGCTGCCTTATAATGGCCGCAAATTGTATTTTAATGGGCCGTCGGTGTGCTCGCCAGACCCGCGAGTTTGATTTATTTCGCCGAGGTAATCGCGCCGGTCGGAGAAATTGGGGGATGATGTTTCGGGATCGTTCAAGGCACAGATTGTTCGAGAACCTTTGTAGACGCGGGTGGGATTAAGGGCGACACGGTATATATATTTTTTTTACCGCATTTCCCTCTCTTTATAACGCTGCCTCGGATAGCAGCAGCATCTGAACCACTCTCCCACATTTCGACCTTCGTCCACCATCTCCTTTATCCCATATCCCAGTTGGCAGCGGGAAGTGAAAGCAGAGCTCGCGACGCAGCCGACGATCCACCCCCAATCTCCGCGTAGAATCGGCGAACAGACCGATCATGACTGAATAGTTCGATGCCAAGAAACGTTTATCGCGATCGCGAGACCTCGTTCCGGAATACCGTCCCGAGGAGGCTCGCGATTCCGAGCTTCCGAGTGTGCTTTGGCAGCCTCGCGGCGACAATTCCTCTTAAGTCGATCGTCGTCAAGTTTTTGGCAAGGCCGTTCGGCGGCGCGCCCTTGCCTTCTCGCCTCTCGTTCCCGCAAATAGCCGCGGTAACGTGTGTGTGGCCGCGGCGCTACGTTGGACAGGGCTATTTATTGCCGCGGGCAAATTTGCTAACACCGGGACTGTTCGCCGCGTGACGGTGTGCGGGTTTATTAGGGAAACTGTCAGAAAGAGTCGGGTGAACCGTGGAGCTTTGTTGGCTTCGTTACGCCACAGTATGTACCTATTTGTGTTTGCGGTATTTCTATGCAGATTCGGGATTAACAACGAACCGTTTCAAACGTCTGTTAAATGGCAAGCAGCTCCGTTGTGCGAGTAATTTGTAATATAAGGAAGGAGTGAGAAGCTGAATAATTGGATGCGGCATTATCATTGTCGGAAGTTTATTTGAAGTTGCCAAAGTTTATTTATTTTGTTTAGTTATTTTGTAAGTGGCCCACATTGATGACCATGCGCCGGTTATTTAGAATTATGGGTAACGATCGTACGAATAGCTCTGAGAATATTCCTTATCCGAGAGTCAAGGTTTCGCAGCACGTCTTGGATTCCGGAAGGGCGGAAGGATGATCTTCGAGGAATGCGTCGGTGAACGCGATTAGACGACGCGTGGGATGCTGTCGGGATTCGGAATGATTAATTGCCGCGTTAATGGACGCGTTCGGAATTAATGGAGCCTTCGGAATCAATTTTCGCGCGTACTGTACCGCGATGAATGCGAGCGAGGAGGGCCCATTCACTCTCGAGGCAGGCATTCATCGAATACAGGCTTTAAGTAGAAATCGCCCTCCTTCCGATCGCGGCAAATGAAAAACACCCCTTCCAGCGAGCAGGGAACGTCGCGAAATCCAAGCATCCGGAAACTTTTCAGTCAGGAGTCACGAAATTTCTGCAAAGATACAAACTGGTGGAAAGTAGAGGGTAGGTAAATTGCAGTATGCACAAGTTTGCGAGGAGACGACAAACCGTCTTCGATGCTCAGATATTTATCAAAATATCGTTACTTCCGTTCTTCTCGCAGCAGTGCACAGGTATCAGAAATTGAAATACCCAGCAGCGTCGATTCTAGAAGCACAGACGCCCAAGAATGTCCGCTCCGAGAGAGGCGAAGTTTCTTTCTCCCGTCGCTGGTTCCGCGACGCGAGAAATTGTTTCCGCCCGTGCGCCAATTGTAGTGGAGGCACGGAATATTCGCGGCTCTCGGACTCCGCGATGAAATACTACGCCGTGGAACGAGGCGCGAGGAGGCGCCATTAAGCAGGCAGAATCGTCGAGACCGGCGCGCTCCTCCTCGCAATCCCGATCTCCCTCCGTCGTTATAGTAATTATTAGCGAGCGTGTGCATTCTCGTGGCGTAGCACGGCCACGCTCGAGCATGCAAAATTGCCGGTCTACAGCCGCACTGTGGTCACCCGTCGACGGCATGCATCTCCGTTACCGTTTAATTCAATTAATTCTCCAGCCTCGACTGCGGAGCCTTTCGTGCTCCGTCTTTGCTCGCGATCATGCTCGGGCTACCGGATTTCCTGCTCGTCTACCACGTCTCACTCTCTTCGTTCTGAACCTCGAACGTTCGAGACACTTTTGTACTGGCGATTCTTCGGGAGCTCTCGGTGCGTGGCTTGGTTGCCGGGCAAAGTATCCCTCGTAGAATTTCGATTTATCCTTTGAAGCCTGAGAGTCTCCGTGCCTCGGAGTTCGTTATGAGTGGACGTGTCAATAGGGTTGAGTTTCAGCGAAGGTAAGGAATAGAAGGAAGTGTCGTCGATTGGTTCCCGCGAAACGTAACCGTTGAATCGCCGCGATTTCCCGTACACGGTGTATTTACCCCGAGCTTAAGGCGCGATTTACTACGGTGCAGCCTGGCCGCGGAAGCGAATCGATAGAGCGACTTCGGTAATTGTGCCGATCGCTCTCCCAGCATCCGCCGCAGGCGAGCGCGCCTCTGTATCGTAAGGAGCTTAGCCAGAGGACCCGATCGCGTAATATTATCGAATTAATCCTTTCGGTGGTCGGAAGAGCGGGGAACGGGGCTAGGAATTCTAGCAAGCTCGTCCAAGTTAACGCGAACGCCCGTGCAGCGAAACAATTCTGGCCCGCGGCCAGTCCTGCATTGCCAAGGACCGCATTTTCTCTGCCCACTTTCCGTGTTTCTCCGCGGCATAAAACGGAATTACGAGGGGGGAAAGATGTTTCAATGAATTTCATTGCTAATAATAGAGCCGCCATCGTGCCTCGCCTCTAGCGAACGCAATATTCGAAGGGATCGGGTGTCCGTTCGATCGTTTCGATTTTATTGACAGAGCATTTTCCAACTGCAAGCAGCTATTTAGCATCGGAAGGGCGACGGCGAAGGCTGCCGGTAATCACCGCGAGACTCCTCCTCGCAGTTACCCAATGAGCGGGCTCGTTGCATCATTAAAATCGGCACAATTACGTTATCATCGTTCGCTATCGGGGTCGAGCAAGCAGTCTCGTTCCCAGGTGATAAGATAATGCGGGCAAAGACAATAATGACGTCACGGTTTGACAATTTAGACGGACGAGCTTGCCCGAAGGAACTTGTCCCCATTATTCTGGTCTAGATAGAGCCTAGCATGACGGAACAATGACTGCCGCTACCGAAACGAAAGTCGAGGGTCACTCGGTGACCAAGTGGCAGAACATCGTCGGGATTCTCTGTGTCGCGGGGCCTACATATTTCCTTACGATTCCTTGTTCTATGACCGAAGAAAACACTAATTGCAACGGGACGTAAGTGACTGTTCCACTGTTCTTTCAAATTCTCTCAATTCTCCACCCTCGCGGCATGTCGTTGCCTCGTTACCTCCCCAAATGAACGCAGCATCGAGCAGTCACGTAA
The DNA here is from genome assembly GCA_963932335.1 of Andrena marginata. Lineage (NCBI taxonomy): Eukaryota > Metazoa > Arthropoda > Insecta > Hymenoptera > Andrenidae > Andrena > Andrena marginata. The sequence goes on from OZ010660.1 coordinate 4,890,413, forward strand.
CGCTCGATCAGCCCGGCGTCGATATGCCGTCGGCGATTCTTCGACGAGATCGAAATCGATAGGCCGCGAACTCGGTCGATCCGCCGGCCGGCAAAGCGTCTGGCGCTGGACGATCGCGTAACCAGCGACGTTATCGAAACCTGTTTAATTCGTCGAGCCTCGACATCGATTAGCCGGCCGGGTCCCCGATTAATCGAGAGGGCAAACATTGCCGCGGACGGCCGGAAATCACGTCCAAGAGCCGGTGTCCCTCGGCGGGAAGCGATCCTGTGCGAGCGCCGCGATCACGGCCGCAATTACTTAATGGACTATGAAAATCGATCCGCGCCGGGGCCGCGGCAAAATACGCACTCGCGGCTAATAAAATCAGCCCCGCGGATATTCGGCTGCGGACGTGGACGGGACGCGGATTGATCGAATTACGCGCCGCGTCCTGGAGGACGTTGCGTTGGGGACAGCGGGGTACGTGAATGGTGGAAGCGCGTCGGGGGCTGGGCGAGTGGCAGGGGAGAGATAAAACGGTGGAGGAAGTTATCGAAGGGGTGGAACAACGATGGAATGAAAAGAGACGAAAGAGAAACCAAGGGATGGAATGTAAAAAGATGAGGGGAGAAGAGAGTGTTAATGCACCAGCAAGTGGAAGGTGGAAGATTCTCGATGCTCGAGTGCGTGTAAACGCGGACGGATGGAGGGGATCGATCCATAATTCATGGTACGATTATGCGACGAATAATCAGCGAATCGGGCGGGGTCACGCGATGCATAAAACTGCGCGGAATGATACGTCCCTCCTCGGTTACGTGAATTGAAACGGTGCCCGCGCGGCGTGTCGAGAACGGGGGTAAACAATATCGAAACGGATATCGAGAGTTCCGCGACGGAATTCGCAGGAAATTGCCGAGAAAACTGAAAGAAACTGCAGAGAGACCGGGATCTCGATGGAGAAAGGAGCGCTGCTGGCTTTGATAGCTGAAACGGCGGAAAACTGTTCCACCCTTCGCGCGAACCAAATTCGAATGCTCTATAAAGATTGACACGCGATAAGGAATCAGCCTCCGCCCTAAAAGCTCGAAATAAGAATTCTCCGAGGGAACAAACCCTACAAGCGGAGTCGCGTCACTTTCCCCGGTGACGTTCGCTTTAATCGCGAATTTACCGACAAATTCCGCCGCGGATAAACTTATATACCACGGTAGGCTATAGATGTAACGTGGACGAGGAAAGAAGAAGAAAAAAAAGGAAGGAAACAGAGAGAGCAGAGAGTAGAGAGTAGAGTGGAGGAGAGGAGAGCGGGCGAGGGGTGAATATCGAGCTGGCGCGAGCGAGCTCAGGCTGAATCCCCGCTGGCGTGCTCAGGCCGGCCCAGAATCCCAGAACAACGCGTCCCTCGCGGCGTCCTGGGACATTTCCCGGATTTTTCAATCGATATTGCGACGAGTCCCGTGACGTCACGGGAGTAGCCGTGACGCCTACGTGGCGGCGACGCACGCGCCCTGCCCCACTGGGTTAATAGGTTAGCTTATCGATCAGCGGGACATCCGACAACATGCACAGACCCTCTCGATTCAATCCCGACCCACCCTTTGCCACCGACTGGCCCACCCAACCCCCGCCGTTGCACCCCTTTGACCCAGCGCCCTACGCAGCTCCACCTTCCCTCTCCCAAGGGAAGCCGTTTTCTTCTCGCCCGTTCTACGACCTGCACGATCGTCCACAGGAATTTCCATGCACCGTTCCCCTTCCGAATCGTTCCCGTCCATTCCCATCCGCTCCCATCCGTCCCGGAGCCCGTGTATCGATTCACTTGACCAGAGGGAAATTACTTTCTCGCGCCAGCGAACCGGGCTCCTTGCACCCGCCCGCGGCCGCCCCACCCCCAATCGGGATTTAACCTAGTTAAGTCTCCGAGCTCGATCGTATCGCGATCATGGCTCCCATTCTCCCGTTTTTGCACCGTTGTTTACGATTATTGCGATCCTCCACTGCGCGTGGCTCCGTGCCTGAAAGGTTTTCGAACAAGTTGGATCTGATGGATTCTACGGGTTCCTCTTTCTTCGGGGGGTGACTCGAGATGGGCGAGGTATTGTTTTCCCTGTGCTCGCTTCTGTATTAAGTGATCGAAGGTGTCCTGTCGCTGTTAGATAACGATGGTAGATTTGTATTGGTTACAAGAGTTTACATTTATCGAACTGCTCTGAATTGAGAATGGTTTCTGATTAAAATTCTTTGAAAAATAAAAGGAAGCTCGATTATTCGCGAGACGATACGCCGGTACCGCGATTTCCATGATCGAATGCGGAGCAATCCCTGTGACCGTAAAACAATACTTATTGCCTTCGAATCCATCCAATAAAAGTATAATAACAGGGCAAGCGCCAGGTCCCCTTTCGTCTGGCAGTAAACAATTACCGGCCGTGAAATTTACGAGCACGATAAAATAGGTAAGAAGAGGGAGTTAGGATTCTGGGGTAAAGTAAATTCGTTCAGCTGCGAGCGGCGTTTCTCCAATGTCTGTATCGGAAAATAATAACGGGGCAAATCAGTCTACTATAACGATATCATCCTGACCAATAATAAAATTCAAAGTATGTATGAATTATTCCTGTTCGTCGGCAACTATCGAATCTGCATTTCCTTCTCCGTTGAGAAAAGAAAAGAGACGGGTAGATTGTTCGACGTTACGAATTACACCGGCGTTAAAAAAAAAACAGATCGCATTTGTTACAAAAGAGCGACGCAACGTTAAAGCAACATTGCCGGGTAACGCAATTTATTAGCTGAGCCGCTTTTCACTGGCAACGCTCGAGTTTGCGATTCTTTCTCTGTCGGAAGAAGAAAATGGGGCAAAGAATTCCTGAGCGAACTTTCGCAGAAATTGTATAAATTTCGAGGGAACTGAACCGGAGTATGAAAGTAAAATAGTCGAACAACGTAATATATTATCTGAACTCCTTGTTTCGCTAAGAACTTTTGCAGGGAACGTAAGCTGAGAAACTTATTTGCAATCTGTTCGAGTGACGTTTGCATTATTCTGGAAAGCAGTTCTTTGGCGACTGAGATCACGTTCGATACGCGAATTAGCCGGAAAATCGATGGCGCTGCGACTCCTGTTCGTTCGGCGGAAGAAAATTCAGTGATTTAGGAGGAAACAGACGAACATGATCGGATAAAATCGAAATAAGGTTACCTAAGAGTCGAGAGATTCCCTTTCCATTCTGAAAAGCCCCCTTCGATCGAAGGAACCACCACCGCAGAGAATTATCCACCGACTGGATTCCCGCTGGAATTATTCTGAGGAATTGAACCGAGATAATTTCGCCGATTGAATTTTTCATTGCCTAGCGCTCTGGCTGCTCCAATAGCGAGCGAATTGTTCGAGGGCGTCGAGGCGGCCATTTAAGGGATGATCGGCGTTGAAGCCTGTTGATCCTTTCTCTACCTGGAAAAATTGCATTTCTTACGGTACTTCGGCCCCCTTCGTCCTAGAACAGATCGAGTTTCTGTCTTCCGTAGTGCGCGTTAAATCGATTTCCAGCGGAATCAGTATCATGTATTCTATTCCCTGTTTTTTTTTCAGAACAAACGTTCGAAGGGACAAGCAAGTAAATAATTTGCAATCTTTCGGACTTGCGATGCAGTGACGCGAAAGAGCATCGCGTACAGATTACATTGCGCAGACGTTGACGGATAATGAATCAACGTGTAGAATCTTGAAGAGGAGTTGAAGAGAGTAAGAGTGAAAGGAAACAATTTTACTCGCCTGTATCTTGCTGCTGCTTCCGATCTATTTCAGTCCCTTCTTGTCTGTCGTCACCTTTTCCTATATAGCTTCCTGCCTTTCCCTGTCCTTTCCTGTCCCTTGTCGCCTCTACCGGCCCTTTCTTCTGTCTGCGACATCCTGCCTATTATTGCCCCTCCCTGTCTACCCGTGTTCTCGCAGGCGTTGACTTAGCTTCAACATTTCTTAATTAAACGTTTCTTCGAACGTACGAAATTAGAGATTTATTCGACTGCGTCTACTTGTACAATGGCTACTCATTAAACTTGTTCCCATCACTAGTTCAGAGAGCGGCGGTTACCGGCACAGCTGTGCCTGGTAATTGCGCTCCTCTAGGAGATTTAAAAATATGCATCTTGATGGCGAGCATTCCGCCCTACCACGAAAGATCAAGTTACAACGATGGCCTTCCTGTTAAACTTCCCCAACTCCGGGAAAGCAAGAATGTTCCTTGTTTGTCAGATCGCTGTTCTTGGACCAAGCCCGCGGCAGCGTGATTGAGTTGGTAGAACTAAGCTTCTCAGAGGAACCTCGCTGAGTTTCCTTTAATAATTGCTATTCCAGTCTTAAGGATACGCTTTCGCGTTCCACTTTTCTTCGAATTTAAACTAGCTTCCACCGTCTGCCCCGTACCGTCCCCATACCTCCGCCGAAACTTGACTTTATTAACCTGCTCGCGAGCCGCAATTGAAGTAACATTAATTAATCCAGCGGATGTACAAACTTATAACAATGGAAAGGCGGGATCCTATCGATTGCGCTACGTTAATAACGTTCCTCGCCGAGGCTTTCGCGGCTCGAAGCAACGGAAGATTCTCTTTCAGTACAACCGTAAAAGACCAAGAACCGTCCCCCATCTCCTGTCAACTTCCCAGCCCTCCCTCAAAGTCCTCCTGCGATGTAACCGCCTGCTTGACACCCTCGGAAAACGAGAGCGACACTTCGGAAGTTAATACACTTTTTGCGGGCCGCTGGGAATTGGATTGAAGAATATAAGGGGGATGGTGAGTGGCGCGTGGAGCAAGATAAACACTCGACCAACAGGATGTGCCGTCAGGTTTCGCCACGGTTCCGTTGAATCGGCCGACACCGCGGCACGAGGTCCTGCTGCTTTACGAGGCTGTTTTCATAAGCGGCAGACGACGATATAATTTTCGTGTCCGTTCCCGTGGGAGCAGATAGAGTGACTGAGAGAGGGAGAGAGACAGGGAGAGAGGGCGAGAGAGAGAGAGAGAGAGAGAGAGAGAGAGAGAGAGAGAAAGAGAGCTAGAGAGGGAGAGCTCGTGTTGATATCGACCGGGACTCCGCCCTGTTCCCTGCACGCTGTGCCCCTTTCACCACCCCTCGCTGTCCCGTTTGCGAAAAACATCCTCGAGAACACCGGAAGCACGCGCCTCCTCTGCTCTTGCACAGGGTCGTTTTAACCTCTTGACCGTCAGCGTTTTGGGGAACGCTCCAGGGCGGGGGCTTAATTCCACGAGTTTCTGGGACAAATGGAGTAATTGGGCTGACAGCTATGCTAGGGTTCGAGAAATGTATCTGGGATATGTTGTTAACGAGGGGAATCTTGTAAATGCTGTTGGTGGCCACGAGAGCTCGCCTCGGACACATCGACGAAATTTGGACGTGTAGCGTTCAGCGAGTTCTGGATCCAAGTGTAGTCGCCGTTGTCGTTACCGATGGTTTGAATTGGTGTCCGTTCCTTGCGGTGTCCACCCGGCGAGCCACTCCTCCCTTGGAACGTACCTAATTTCCATGAAAAATCGTAAGGAAGCGAGATAAATGGCGAGTGCTCGGTGCAGGGCTCTCCGGGGACCGGGCCACGCTTTGAGCCAGTCCTTCGTCATGCGTCATGCCAAATCGAGGGAACCATTCAAAGAAGCTTTACGAGTCCCGCGTGGAAAATCCGGGTACCTCGGGAGAACTCGTAAAGAGCCTCGGTTCCTCCGAGTCGTACAGCGCCTCCGAAGAGTATCTATTAAAATATTGTCGGGTACAGATAGAGGGATGAACCTGTCGCCGTAATTACGAAAGCAATTCACGTTCAACCGATGTCCAGCTTCCCCGATTTCAATATATAGTAATAAATAAATTTCAAACAAATAAATAAATACCACCCACTGCGCTTGGAAATACAGAAACGTCCTAGCCTCGTATCAACAACCCTGTACAATTCTCAACTCCGACGACGACTTAATTGATCCAACGAGCGCGGAGAAAGAATTCGAGGGGCGAAAGTGAGGGCGGACCGTTGCCGTGGATTTAAATCAGGGAGATTTGCATTCCACGGCAGCGGCGGTGTTCACTTTTATCGCGGTTCGTTTACGTCGCGGAGAGGGCATCGCGATTACATTACTTTCGTTAGGAAGACGCGAGCTAACGGGACAGAGGGTCGTATCGCGTGGCGGTAGTTTGCATTCCCGGCCCTCGTAAAACCGGTAAGCCGTGCATAAAAAGAGCATAAATGAATGGTCAACGCCCCGCGCAGAGTCGCCAGGATATTCGCCCGCGGACTTAGCGGGTCTTCGAGACGCGACCGCCGCGCCGCGACCTTCTTCCGAGGGGGGCGAGCGTACCGCCCTCCACCGGAGAAGGCGACGGGTGCTGGAATTACGTAAACGTTCCCAAGGCGACGCCGCGCTTCCCAGCATCCCACTGTTCCGATTGCAACCCCTATTCCGGTGGCATCGATGCAGCTGCACCGCGGTGCAATCATCCCGGGCGTTCTTCGACGATAATCTTACGAGATCCTCGAGATCGAATGAGAAAACTTGGTGCAACGGGAAGGAAATTTGTATCGGCGCCGCGCGCTATCCGCATCGATGGTATCGCGATTCGAACGGCAATCCCGGCCCGCTCCGGCTCAACTTCGACGCGATTGCAATTCGGATCCGCGTTTCAGTTACTGTTTCGCTAAATATCGACGATCGCTCGGAGCAATGGGATGGCTGGGGCCATTCAAATGGCGGTGGAGTCGCGCGAATCGTGGCACGACAGTCGGAGAGGTGAGGCGTGAGGTTCGAAGAGAATAATTAGAGTGTCACAGGTTTGTATCCTGAATGCAGCCGGTGGAAGTGAGTAATGGGGGGAAGGTGGGAGATGTTAATCTAGGGGAGAACGGAAGGTTACTTTCCTCGTGGCGACGACACGTGCGGACTCTCGCGCATCCCACGCACGTTTTCCCTGAGTGGATTCTTTTTAGTCCCTCCCTATTTCACGATCAGCCGCCGGCGACCCTCGAGAGCTGCCATTCGTCTATTATTTCGATGATTTGTCGCATGGACGTGAAATATTGTGTATTTACTCGGACAAAAAGGAAATGGATTCGGAGGAGTTTTAGGACAGTTGTTTTTAAGTTTCTTCCCTTGTTCGAGAACGACTGCACACAGCCGCTCGTCAAGTGCTTGTTTTCGGTCAATCTCGGATGTCTATAGAAACCCCATAAACTTGCGATATTATAGAAAATACGAGGCATTCGATTGCTTCCCCCGGCCACGATCAAAGTCATGTTTTTTACGCGAGCAATCCTTTAACATCGTCACGCGCCCCCGTAAAGCGTTCTGCACGGTGGAAACACGTACTAGCGAGGAACGGGCCCCAGCCCACCGTCCGATATCCTGTCGATATCGAGAATCCTCCAAGAAAAATTTCAGCCAGGAAGCGTCGCAGAGGGAATGGAAAAACAAGGCCGTGTCATGTATGATTTATCGTCCTTACACACCGATTCCTCCCCCGAACCCGCGAGGCTCGGTTCCACGACTTTTTCCAGCGACTTTTGCAACTTTTATTACCCACTTTCGAAGTCACCTCGCGACCTTTAAGATCCTCCGTCACCTCCCCATCTCGCCTCCCTTTCATGCCCTCGCGAAGGCAGCGGGATCCTTTTTCGTCGATTTCAATGAGAATCGAAGGGGAGGGAGGCGAGAGCGAGAGGGGTCGGCGGAGCGAAAGTTGCCGGGGGGGGGGGGGGGGCATTAGAAAGTTCGAATATTCTTCTTTCGTCCAACAGCCAGGCAGGAGTTCCACGGAAGATAAAGGGGCTGATGAATGCCCCACCATCGGCCGGAAACTTTGCCAAGTTCCGCAATTATAATTAAACTGCATGGTCGTGGAAGGTCGAGCGCGATAGGATTCATAACTCTCCGCGGGGAGCGTAAACGCCCGTCGGGGTTCCCCCTTTCATCGTCAGAGTTCTCTGGTAGAACGTGGGGATATATCTGCAGCATTCGGGAGCGAGAAAATATTCCAGTGAATTGAGCATTCGAAAGGCTTTGGTAAATATGGTACACCGTGTAGCTTCCAAGAACGTTATTTCGGGAGCACCAAATTCTCCCAGCGAGATCTCGGTGTGTTAGTCAGAGCGGACTGAGGGCGCAGCTACCGTCGATTATCAACGTATCTCGCAACCCCCATAAATGTATAGACCACGTGTCCCCTCCCGATAACAATCGACCCGCGGGCAATTTTCTCCGCCGATACGCATCGAAGCTGCTACCGATTTCGTCTTCCCGCGGGATGTCTTAACGGGATTCCTAGTTGATCCATTAACCATCAGGCGTGCCGCGGGAGAAGGAAGAGTTCCGTGACCACCGATAGAGAAGCCCTCGGGGAAACACGACAGGACGAACGTTTCCTCTTCCGTGCTCGCCCGACGGACCACCGCCGCCGGCGCAACGCGAAAGAGCTTTCCGCCCCCTTCGAGCCACCCCCGCGCGCGAAAAAAGCGATCGTAAGACAGCGAGGTTGACTCGGGAGGGGGTGAATTCAATTCGACACGATCGTTTGCATCGTGCGGGTCGATGTTCCTCGACGTACACGTCGGGGAGTACATCCTGCATGACGGCTCTGTCAGCCGTGGATCACCTCGAGGGACGTGTTCCTGAAAATTAAGAGGGAGACTGGTTCAGGGGACTCCTGTTCTCCGGCCTCGCCGCTCCGCCTCCCCGGGGACGAAACCAGACTCCGGCTCGTGCACGATCCGCGTCAAACGATTTCCGTGGGCAATCCTCGAATTCACTTTCCCGCCGGGCGCCCCTCCCCCCCGCGAGGAATTTCGATCCCAGTTCACTGGGCGTTCACTAACGAACGTCGGTTGCTTTCCGTGGCCTTATACCAACGTTCATTCCTGGCACGGATTTTTCCGTCGGGCTAGGATTCCCCGTGCATAGTCGATGCGGACGATAAAATTGCCGAGAGGCACGGCCATTCGGGGGCGAATTCCAGGCCCCGTGCGCGGAAAATTCCACGATGTACGGCGGAGGGGCAGGTCTCGCGACGTCGTCCCCGAAAGCTTCCTCGGGCCCGTGCAATCTTATCGGCGGGGAATTATTCTTCGTCCACGATCTCCACGGGCTTCCGTGCGCCTCGTCTGCCGATAAAACGCCGAAGGGGTTTCCCCGACGGATCCGGCCGTTTTACCGAGGGACTTTTATATCTCCGTGACGTTGTTTCGCGGAGGGCAATTCCGAGGTAAGTGTGCCCTCCCGTTCGCGTGATATGATACGAGAGCCGATACCGGGACGTAGCTTCCTCGGGGCCGTATTTCTGCTTGCGTTTCGAGCTGACGAAGACTTTCTCGAGGAGAAGATAGGGGACGAGTACGATTCTCTGTGATGCCCATACAGGGGGAGCGGGAAGCAAAAGATGAGGGATGAAAGTTTGATGGATGAAAAAATTCGTGTTTTAATTACTTCCATTTGATAGGTAATTTTCGACGGAATTCGAAGGGGTTCCTTTCATTTTTCGTTCGCGAAGGAATTCGAAGGTGTCGGTCGTTACATCAGAATATCCACTCGGAGGGCGGACGCGTTCATTCTCCGACACTCCTTGCGTGGGTGATTATATGCACACACGTGTACGTCGCTGATAACACCGATTATCAAGCGCCTTGTTCTGGTTTCAGTCGGTTCCCTAAATCCGCTTAGAAGCCGGCTTCAACCATCGCAAAGCTAATACGTCAATTACGAGGCATCCTGTTTCGTATCATCTCGCTAATATCGTGCGATAACAGCCGGTGCAGCCGTTCATCGTACGCCGATCTAAATGCGCGTAGGCTTGTTCGTTTCAATTCGAAATGTGCATCCACGTTGCACGCGATACGGGAATCCGGGGAATTCATTGACACCGGCGCCACGGGGAAGTAAACATGTATCTCACGGCTGGATGGTAGAGAATAAAGTGCAGAAATTTTGTAATAATTCTAGAGAACAAACTGTTGAATTGAGATTAGAGAATTGTAGAGAACCGAATGACTGAAAGAGTCTCGGGTGGCCCATGGAAGGCCATCCCCATTTTCCAATTTCATCCAACCTAAGTAGCAGAAAAACACGAGCAAACGAATCTCGCGATGGATAATCGGTGGACAAGTTTAAAATTTGTTCGAGTTTTTGACATTTCAAAATTTTGCGGCAGCAAGGAACTCCGCGTCGACTTTCAAACCAACTAACAGCACTCACAAAGGGAATAGCTTTCATCTCTCCCGAAATAGAACCCCAGTTGATCGTCGTCGCCTTCGAGCAAGGTCGTTCTTTAAAAGTAAAGCCACGCGCACGCTTTCCTCCCTCTCGCTTTCTCCGCCCCGAGAAGCAAAGAAGTTGAAGGTTGAAACGAACAATGGTCTCTCGAGTTTCGACGAGGTGCGCAACGTTTCACGGTACCGCTCGTTCGAGGGCCATTATTTTCCCTCCCTTATATTTCTCCTTCTATCAACCCTCCACGCATTTCGTTCTGTTTTTCTTCAAATTTCCTTTTACAGCAATCTTGAGGTGTAACAGACCGTGTGGATGGCAGCAGTGCCTTGCATCGTGGTTGGATAACTGCGACCACAATCTACCTACGCAACACAGGTTGGAGTAGCTCACTGATATTTAAAAAAAATTCTTCTATCGCATGAAACTTATATTTTCAAACCTAACCGTATCGCGGTCAATCTTCCTTCACGCCTAATAATCGCAGGAACGGCAAACAATGTAGGAGCATAATAGCCACTAACTGTGCTCTCGGAGGACTGCAATCGAATGGGGTCGAAAAGTTTTGCGAAGAACGGAGTCACTTGCCTGCACCGCGAGCCTCCCCAGCAGGCATTGAATCATTTTTACGTTTAAAAGTTTCGAAATGTCCCGACGGAACAGGCGAGTCCCAAGCGTTTCAGAGCGTGGTAACGACGCCATCGTGGAGCTGGATAACAACGTTAATTTTCATACGAAATCGCGAGACACAGCTGTGGGAACGTCCGGGCAACGAATTTGTTCGCCGATCGTCGCGTTTCCTGGTTATCGGACATTCGTCGAAATGAATGGTCAAAGATTCGCGGGGAACAACGTGCATTGCGCGCTACAAATTTTATTCCGTAGAACTGACTCTTAATGTGGAATCACTCTGCAAAGTGTCAAGGACGTTAAACGAGCATTTCGAGAACGCACAACGCGAGAGCAACCTTGACCCCCCTTGCCTCGTATCTCGAGGATTTCCCAACCCTGACGTCAGTTTTATTTCGAAACTATTGGTACATGCATGAAGATGTGTTGCTTCGGGAATGAGGGACCTCGATTGTCATTATTCAAAATAGCTGGTCACCGAGGAGTGAGAAAGATCGATATAAGATACCAACCTTTAGTATGTCAAATTCTACTGTACTTGGAAGTTTTCGCGGGCTTCTTTACACGAGGGAAGAGGCTGCATCGGAGACAATGTCAATAAGCACGATAGTTAAGCAACGGCACGTTCTCCCTAGTAAAAAGTCTCTCGAACAATGCGTACGCGAAGCACGCCATCGCGTTATCGATGCAGCAAGAGTCGTTTCCCTAGAATTTCGCCCCACCTCCCCTAGCGCCGTTGTTTTAAAACTTCAATGGAGTTTTCCTTGTTCACGGTTTGACCTGCCTGCAGAATTTCCCCAGCAAGGAAACGAGATTTCGATTCGATCCTGGAATTCCACCGCCTTGTTCTTTCGTTCACCACTCACCTGCCACCCATTTCACAGTTTGACACCTAATTTCGAGGTTGCACGCGTGAATCTGGGTCTCGTCACTGTTGATCGCTGGGGATGGATGAATTCCACCCCTTATATACGCAAAACTTTCGACTTGGAGTTCTATGCGCTGGCAAATAAAATCAATTCTTTGGTCTGAACTTTAGGATTTCACAGAATTATGCGTTGTAAGTGTACGAGAAATAAGTAAGACAATGATACTCTTGCCTCGTGTGACTTACATTCTGTGTTTACTATTTATCTATGAAAGCTATTTGCTATTTATTTCCTAAATCTGCACTAAAATTACTCGATGAAAAGGCTAGTGTCGTGGCAAGTGAAACGACGTTAGCGCCTACGGGACGGTTTCGAGTAGAAGCGGGACACATTTGCGTTGATTTTTGAGGATGTCAACGACCGCGAATCACCGCGGCGTGGGGTCGACATTAGCAATGCAAATATTCACGTTGAACCGAGCATAAACTGCGAGCATCATACATAGGTAACAAGATGGGCCCCGATTCAGCGCCGCTATTGCATAACCAGCAGGAGACGTAACCACCACCGACACGTCTACGCGTTCCGCTTGCAGATTCGCGAGGTAAAGAATTCTGTATCGATCGGGGACGATGGTCCTGGATCCCCGTTCAAGGTCGATCTTTCAGAGCGAAGCGAGGAGATCAAAGCTACAGTGCGGTGCAAGATCGTCGGGAAGAGCGATCTAAGTCGACCTAGATGTTTCACTAAGAAACCACGCAGTCCACGTATCGCTAAGGATAACGAAACAGAGAGAAAGGCAGCATCCTAACGAGAAATCCTACAATGCGCTAATGAAATTGTACGATACCGCCTCCAAATTACCGAGGCCGTTATATTCCGTTTACCGGCGAAAAACTCGCGCCAGTCGATTGAATTTTCACAGCCATCAATCCCCAGGGAATTTATCAACCGATATATCGAGCAACTATCCAACGAATCCGTGCAATCAATCCCGTGCAAAAACAAAAGCGACGTGTCTAAAGTATCCGTATTCGATTTTCACCGAAATGCCCCCGGATCTTGCGTAAATTCCCGTTCAATCTCGACACGCTGCCTGTGCTAACACGTTACTCTCGAAGCATTAATACCAACAAATAAAAAAACAACACATTTTTGCTCGTGCAGCGAAATGTCCACTGAAAAAAAATCGTTATCGAGCAAATACGCCGCGGGGCACCGGCAGAGTTGTGGCCAAAAATATTTCTGTTTTTCCACTCGTCATCGCGACGAATGTTGTTCACCCCTGATCATCGTTCTACCCAGGCAGATCCTCGGTATTTTTCGAATCGATGCCGATGGCGAAATTCATCATCGGCGTTCGGGGATAAACGCGGCAGCGGACGATCGAAAAACACAAGCGAGGTGACAGAGCACGGGGAGACGGGGCGTAGTTTCCAGAGTTCGATATTAGCTGGCTTGTTCTGGCAGAAGGCACGCGTCGGCCATCTGTCTCTGCGCGTTACTTCCGGCGACTGTAAAAACCTCGATGGGGACGTCCTCGAGTCTGGACCTTCTTGCCTCGATACACGGGATCGATACATACGAGGAGGAAAAGTATTCGCGCTGTTTCCTAGCTCCCTTTGACTCTCCCCTGGCTCTGCATGCCTCCCCTTGTGCAATTTATAGCGACACATACCCGAAGCAAATAAATTGAATTGAAAATTCGTTGATAGTATGGGACGAAGGGCCATTCTGGTCCAGGGGCGATTATTTAAGGAATCCTTGGAAAGCACTCGCCATCATTGACGATAGTGTAAAGAAATCTTCCCCTCGGAATCATGCACGCAGAAGAACGTTGAAAACCACCCTCGCGCCACCGGCGGCAATAAATAGTTATTTAAGGGAGTGCAGCGTGGCGGTTCGTGACACGTTTACGACGTTATCCACGTTCCTCGGACGCCCATCGGGGCCAGGCCTGAATTTATACGCGTCGTAGAACGTAAACTACCCCATCAAATCGTCCTTAGATACGCAGAAGGGGCGAGCAGCAAATAAAAAGAAATAAGGGGAACGCACGCGTTGCCGCGCGATAAGCGAGAGTGACCGGGGTTGCAGGGTCCACGTTGATCTCCCCGCGGCCCTTGATGACCTGGCCATTTCCACGAGATTTCCAGGAGAAATAGAAAGAAAAAAAGCTGAGCCATCCGTGGGACGATCGAGGGGTGCGATAAAGCCGAGGTGCCACCCCCGGCGGGGAACAGCTTCATCTCGGGCTGACCAGTAAATGACGGAATTTTTGCGGAAACAGACGGCGGCGGATCGGTGAAAATGGATGTCGAATGAGACGTGGAAGTCGGCTGGGAGGCGGGCCCCCGCCGGAAGATCGAGTGGAAATATCGGAAAGGATCGCTGGGGGGTTGCCGATGATATTGGAGCGGTTCGGTAAAGCGGAGGGAGTTGGATGGATTCGTTCGAGGTGAAAATATTGAGGAATGTTGCAAAAAGCGGGTGGAAACGTTGAAGGTCCAACGACCCACGGGAATGAACGTCGAAGGATTTGGAATAGAAGAGAATGATAAGTTAGGCGGTATGTCGGCCCGGTAACAAGAATCGGCAACTTTGTTCATCGACGGCGGAGAGGCTGGGAGAAACAAAGAGCGCCGAATGAACTAAGCTCTCCGACAGAGAATCCTCTCATATTTGTCCTCATCGATCATTCCTGGCCCCCATTCACGGATTAATATGATGCAGTTCCATCTGCGAGTGACAGTTCCGAAGTAGAGGGAACACCTCTGGCTGATGGCCATGGAAACCGCCCTTCTCTTCGCAGCCTTCGAAACGTTATTGCGGGGCCATCAACCCTCGCCCGATGCTCATGAAATATGTCACTTACACCGTGCTGCCGTATCGAATCGATCCCGCGTTAAAACTAGTACTAAGTAGTCAATCTGCGTGTTAGATTCGTTTAAGGGCGAGGTAAAATTTAGAGAAGCATATTATTTCCACATTCGAGGACGTTTGGTAACCGTCGCGATTCATCATTCTATACGTCTGACACCCCCGCCGAACTGTCTCGCTCTAAACAATCACTTCGCTCCTGTTAAATGCTCATAAAAGCACATGTAGCTTACGCGAACGGGCTGTCCTAGCCCTGCCGAAGCCATAAACCTTCCCAGCAGCGAAAACTTACAGTTCCCTTCTCTGTGGACACCATGAAAATGGGCAATCGGTGGATATACTTAATAATAACTAATTTCAAATCCAACTACAAGACTCAATTATAACGCTGGCTTGATCCATGCAAGGTCTACCCGTTCCCGAGACACTAATCGATTTCACAACGTCATTCGCTGAATTATTGATTCTCTGATACATTACCGAAGATCGCTGCGCGGCTTCTCAGCGCGTAAGCACGTTACTCGCGCACACCAAATAATATTACCGTCCACTTTGCGTCCGCCTAAATATAACGAGCAAAAATAGACGGCGCGCGGCAGTTTATGGTTAAAAGGTTAAAGTGCGGTGTATAGAAAGCTGGGAAGAAAGAAGCGGCAGCGTCGATAAACGACCAACGGAGGGCTGCACGTGGCTGCACTTTGCGCGATAATCTCGTTTAGGGCGCCGCGTGGCGCCCCGACGTTTTACGCTCAACCCGCCCCCACGGCTCAGGCCTGACGACGATATTAAAACGCATGTTAATTACGTTCACGGTGAACGAAACTATTAGTAAGATCGTTCGTAATGGACAGTAAGTAGGTGTTTATGGATGGATGTAATAAGATAGTCGGTTGGACGTGAGAATTACCGAGAAGCAATTTCTGAGACAGAGAAAATACGAAGGGATAGATAGATGCACTGGCGAAGTAAAATATATAATATTACAGAATAGGTGAGTGATATATTGTAATTTGTTGCTGCTCTATGACAGACTGACGTTAACGGGTGGATAGTTTACTTTGGATTATAAGTTAAATGTGCTTTTATGGAAGTAATATTTAATATTCTCTTTTTAGGACTTTGCTATAGATTACACAGGAGAAAAATTATTCTACCAGCTGATTATCAATAGAAAGTTCGTTTGTAGCTTCGTATGCAGAGGCAATAAAGCGTTGCGTTGCGTATCTGAAGCGAGTGTACGGGTTTTGGTTGAACTTTAATTAATAATTTGAGCACGTGTCTGTTCACGTTCCTCGAAGCGCGCACGGATACCTCGACTGTTCCATTTCCATTCCACGCGACACCTAAAACATGCAAATTAGATTAAACACGCTTAGACGGAGCGGGCTGCATTTCTGCTGCGAATGGAAATGCGCTAAAGATTTGACTCAGGATGCATTTGCAGCTCGGCAGGCATTGTGTGCCCCGACATTGTAAGCCAATGATAACAGTAACGTTTTCAATAAATGGTAAAATAGTATAATTTCTAGTGACTTCGGGAATTATTCATTTATTCCAGTGTTACTCGTATTATGTTACTGTCACTTTCACGGCGCGGTCAGTGGTTTGTCGTTTCATCAGTCTGTTCATCCGACAGTATTACATTGTCCACGTTATTTTAATAATTTCACTTTGCCCCCGCTCCTATGCCAGCGCTGCTTTTTCATTAGCTTCTGACAGAGCAGCTCTGATATATTTGAACGATTCCTGCTCGTAGACGCTCCAGCGACGCAGCTGGATACAGGAGGACCTTAATTCACAGCCTGCAAGTAAGGTTCACCGAGGATGTTTAACATAACAAACATTCGTAGCTGCATTTCCCGAGCCGCGCAGACAAAAGTGACTCGAACCACGTCTTCTCGCCCGCTCGTCGCGGAGGATATGCAAATTAAATCCAAGCCATCCAAGGATGCACTCAGCTACAGTTGTACCCTTGCATCAATGCAAATGGATGTTTGTTAGATGGAAGAAATGGTTTCTTCTTGTTTACATAAGTACACTGCGCGAAGCACTGCAAACATGTTTGCTAAGCGTTGCTACGAAACAACGGCTCGACGACTTAAACGTCGTTTGCATTTTATCCAGCCTATTTCTAGAATTGTTTAACCGACAAATATTGCCGAAACTCTCTGCTTGTTGTAA
Source organism: Andrena marginata (assembly GCA_963932335.1). NCBI lineage: Eukaryota > Metazoa > Arthropoda > Insecta > Hymenoptera > Andrenidae > Andrena > Andrena marginata. The sequence continues at coordinate 4,907,218 of OZ010660.1, forward strand.
TCCTAAAGAAGACCTCGTGGTGTTCCGGAAAAGTACTGTAAAACGGACTGAGAGCCGAGGGTGTGAAAGTTTTCAGTAGAACAGGTCAAGGAATCGCGTCACTTTTATCTCAGCTCATTCTTTCATTGATAAATACACATTGAGTCAACTATTTCGCCTGCTATACTTTATTCTAACAAAGAAAAACAGTAGGAAACTGTCTTCCATGCGAAAAATTTGGGACCTACGACATACGTTCAGTAGTACGAGTCAACGATTCCGCCCTCGTCAAGGCCTCCACCTTATTAGCATCTTTACACACTTTGTATCACTGAAAATCGAAGTCCAGAAGCAATATGAAATAAAACCTTATACTCCAAACGACAATTCTGTAACAAACCAATGCCACCATGTGAATCAATGTAAAATATCTAAATCTCCGCTCGAAATGTAACGCCACCAAAGCAGTAATCGTCCCACAGCTAGTTTCTGCCGTAACAATCAGTTTGAACCGTTTGAATCTGAATTTTTAAAAGAACAGCGATCATTGCCCGCGACAGGGAGAAGTGTCGGAGCTACTTTCCACGCTCGAGCGCAAACATTGATCGCGCGGGAATCAGATATCCCGGGTATCAGTGTTTCTTCAGCGGCGTAGAAACTGCATCGTCCGCGTCTCTTCCCTTATCCGACGGTCTAGGCGCATGCAAATTAGATCCAAAAGCCTGATCTGCACGCTGGCTCGCTCAGTTGCAGGTACGTCTTGTCCCGCATCTGCGGCAGACACGTCCGCCAGATGGGAAAGAGAAAATGATTTATATCGTGCCCGCGCGCGAACCTTATTTATCGCGTCGCGTCGTTGATGAATTTACGCTGCATCCTCTCCTCGATGCCGCAATCGCCGTTTAAGCAATTACCCGGGCCGCGGTTAATTCTAACCGCGCGCTCAATCATTCCTCCAGACGTCTGAATACTTCACAATTTATGGATCATAAATAATAACCGACGCTGGAGACGTACCGATCCGAGCGCGAAAAATTATTAGCTCGCAGAACGTGGATATCCCCCGGTGTCGATATTAACTATTTCCCTCGGGCAGCGCCCGCGGCCCGCCGTTAATGTAAATTAATCTTTTTATTCAATTCCCGCTTTCGACAGCTTTCACGATGACTGATAAATTCTTGGTTTACGGCTACCAGCGACCTGTTAGTAACACGACAGATACCTGGGATACCAATTTTCTGCCGTCTGAAATTTGTAGCTTCGAGCTGGAAGGTCTCTGGGTGGCCGCTGAAAAATATCGGTAATTACGCTGAAATACTTATAAGCTCTTAAAGTGATTATTCTCCCACCAGTTTAACGCGATCCTTCTGTAGCGGGGGATCTCAGAGATTAATGCCGGCAGGTGTCTCGCCAGGTAAGGTGCTCCTGGATCCAATTACACGATCCCAGGAGAAGCACTGTGTAACTTAAACAATGGGATGGGGGTAGCCGCGGTACTTCTGACTCCCCCTCTCTCTCTCTCGCGGAAACTGGATTTGTAAGTTGAAATATAGCGGCGTGCTCGTGTGGCACACATAAATGGCATTGCGCGCCACCGAATTTCCTTCGAGTTGGCCAATTACGTGGAATGCTGCGATTGCATATTGTTCTTCCTCTGTAACGTTCGGCTCCAATGCGAAGTAGATTTGTCGATTTTATTCGATGTAATGTGATGCATTTGGAAGACCCTCGATCGATTAGAGATCCGTAGGATTTGTCACGACCCCAGAAGTCCTCCTGTGATTAATAAATCCTGCTCGTTAGCCGACGTTATCCTAGAGAATCCTCCGTTCCATCGCGAGCAGAGAACCAGCGGCCGTCCAATTCGACGGGAAACAAGAAGCCTCCGCTTTGGACACTTCCGCCTACACGGTGTCCGTTTTCCTGCTCGCAGGGGTCGCGCGCCAGGCGCGGGGGTGTTAACTAAATACAAGCAGAGCCTCGTAATTGCAAACGGATGTGGCCTGGTTCGCGGTTTCGTCCTGAACGTTGCTTGAGCCCGTGCTAGCCAACTTCGCGGCTCGCTTTCAAAGCGGCACAGCGACGAGAAAATCTTCCTGTTCCTGGCCACGGGGAGGGGGGTGCATGCAGCCCCGTGGAACGGAGACAGAAACAACGAGGGAACCGATAATTGGCAAGCCGCAACAGTCGCGCCCGATTGCAACAGCAATAACCCAGATTGCTCTGACGAGATAACCCACATATAGAGGCTGGTGCAGGAGCAGGGGTCCATACTTTGGGCTGATGATAATATAATACTCATGCTTATATAAGTTTAAAAAGAAAAGTATAGGCTAGGTAAGTACCGCGGAGGGCGCCGCCTCGCGGTCACTTTTTTGAAAAGTGACACGATTAATTAGTTAAAGACAAACTTCATAATGGGGAATAAATCAATATTTGTTACATGGTAATGTTTGTTTAATATTCTGAATTTTACCCCTCATCCCTCTCTAGTATACTCCCAATATTTAAAAAAAAATCTGAGACGCGGCGCGAGTGCTCCGCGACGAAGATACTTAGCCCATAGAGATGTGTGGTGTTTTTTGTTTTTTGTGACTTGAGCTTTATTCTACAGTGCCTTTATTGTAAATGTATATTTGTGCTTCGTATGTTTTTATAGTAGAGATAATTAAGAGGAAGCCTCTTAGATGGATAAATGAATTATCAGACAATTATATGACTAGTAAAGTCTATTGCTCCAGAAGAGATCTCCTCTGAAGCAGCCTGTACAAGCAGCCAGCACATAACTTCCCGCATTCCATCGTCGCGGCTGTGAAAAGGCCTCGACGAAGGGGTTCGAATACTTCGAAGAGGGTTGAAGGATCCGGAGAGGCAACGCCACAAAGCTGGATTAACCGCGATACTCGTTCACACGGAATGCCTCGTAAACGGTTCACCCCCAAAGTGAGTCGATCTTTTGAATTACTTGATCTGTCGATTAAAGGGGGTTGGTTTAGGATCCCGAACTACGGGATGGACTTGAGATATTCCCCTGGAAATTCTGGTACTTTGGCGGGTGGTTCGACGTTAACGTCCCGGGTACTCGTGATGGAATTGTGCGAAGAAATTGGTAGTGGCACTAACTCCTAATATTAGGAAATGAGAGTCTTTATGGCTCCTTACGTAGGAGCGTATATACGATGCTATTCGAGGGCGACATCGTCAAACATAAGCTGCGTCTGAAGACGTGTCGCGAGAGGTTGAGGATATTACGAAAATTTGCCGGATGTCTGACAATGTCTGTGCAAAGGAATTGCGAAAGGGGTCGGAACTTACTTTACTTAAAATGTAGGTGCAGCGAGTAGAGTTGTGCATTAACTAAATAAAAAATTATGTAAAGCATAGATCGACTAAGAGTTACTTTAATTCTAGATTATTCGACGGATAAAATTAATTTTTTTATTCCACCTAGCCCGGGTTAACTTTATTCAACGGATGGCGAATACTTTTTTTTTAACTTTTATTCGTTATACAACATTTCTATTTAAATAAAAATTTTGCCCGTCTCTGACAGCGAAACACTGGTATTAATAATTACCAAAAATCGAAAATTAATGACTTAAAGCGAAATCAACCCTTGGGAGCATAAGAATTCTACATTGAACTTTGACGAAGATCAATCTTAAAATGCTCGACATTTGCAGTAACTTGAATGGTACCACTCGAACTGACATGATCGAAGATTAAATAAGGCTCCGTTATTTTCACCGCCAGAATAATAACAAAAGGGTGCAACCTTGGCCCGTTTCAGCTTCAAGCACGGAATACAAAGACTTCAAACGTTCCGTTATTGAATCGCGCTCAATACAGGCATTGTTTCCAACCGCAACAATGCTCGGAAGGAAAGAAATCGAGTAGGAATTAATGATCGATGCCGCTCTGCTCGGAGCACAGCGCATGAACGATGCCGCCCTTGCACAAAGGTCGGGGGTCGTGCGCTATCTTACCCTCCCACGCTAAATTCGCCTCTACCACGGCGTACAAAGTGTTTAAAAATACAAGGGTGCCTTCACTGTTTATAGCGCCGGAGTAATTCGATATAACGCTGATACCACAGATTTGCACGGCAGCCGTATACATTTTAATGCATCTCCCCTGGCGATAAATAAATGTGGTAGAGGACGATAAAACTGTCCCAGCTTTACAATGAAAATGGATGACACTTCACAGTGTGCCTCGATTTTTTGCAGAAATTGGGTGCATGGGGCGGGGGGATTCGTCGAGTGATTTCAAATAGATGGTTCAAATTACAAATTCCTATGTTTCATAAAGCCCCACCTATCGGTCATTCTACTCGACGACTTGATTATTTATTCATGATTAAAGGGACAATCATCGATTTGGGCAAGCCCACAATACCTGGGCTCTCGGAACGCCCAGCAAGCATATCCTTTTCAACGGACTTGGATAAACACACGACCTGTCCCGCTGTGGGCCAATGTAACCCCAAGCGCGTCCATGCGTGGACTGCGCGTGGAGCGCAAGAGCCCGCCGTTTATATACAACCCCGGACGCAGCGTCTTGATTGGCTACTGATAGGAGCGGGGGTGCACATATGACGTCAGCCAGTGACGTCACTGCGCGGTCGCGTGGCAACGCCGGCGCGAATCCCGGCACGAACACCGTTGGGAAGTCATCGCGTGTACATGTGCGAAGGGATGTGGAGATGCATGCCCGGGCCGTTCGAGCTAAACTACCCCTACTTTCTCTCTCCATCCTCCTCTGCCGACACCCGTCGCCATTCCTCTCTCCCTTCCTACCACGCGGCCCAGTTTGCGATTCCATCCCCGTCCGACTAATCCTCCGCTTGCTCTCCGACTCGCTCTTCCACCTCGCTGCGGGGAAACTCCCAGGGAGCGGGTGGTGACGTCACGGGATAGAAATCGAGGGATGGTCATGGTCCTGTTTCGAGAAACCACTCTGGAAACACCGTTCGTTTCGCCATAATCTATACCGGCTCGTCATCGTGATGCTTTCGTTCAGATCCGTCAGGGGTTGACTTCCAGGACTGTTGTTCCTTTCAACGGTTACATCGGAAGTTGGGCTTAACAGCACTGATTTCAACCCCTCTTTCCCGGCACCCTTTGTGCCGGATGCTCGATCGAGATTCGCCTCGTTCTTCTCCACCTCCACGGAACGAAGAGACTCGATGCTTTCGTGACGTCGCAAAAGGGATGAACAAATGGTGATTGCAGAGCGATTGTTCGCGTGTTGCCATTGTTGTAACCAACGAGTTTCGGATTATTCTCGTCGCCAGTGTTGGAAGATCTATTAGGGTAGGTCTCTTTTATTGGCCAGTTATTTCTGTCTTTCCATTAAGTGCCACAATTATAGTTCAATTTAACTAGGTGCCTATGGAGTCAACTTGTGTTGGGTGTTAATTAGAAGTAGTCGTTTCTTAACGGTTATATTTCAATATTTTGTGCTAGCGGCAACGCGGTGGCTTCAATCTCAGGGATCTTCGTTTCTGGCTTGATTTCGAGATCCTTATCACCGATTACGCTGGTCCGCAATGTGGGCGCCGTCAGACGGAATCTCAAAGGACGAGTCAATATCGTGGAACCACCAAGGAGGGATTACGGGTGTAATTGTAGGCCTAATTCATGAGGGTTGTCAACACGAATGTTTGTCGCGGCTTTGTGCTCGAATACTCTGCGCAGAGATTGCGAAGCTGCATCCCTAACGATACTAGGCCTCGTAAAATCGCGCAACGAGCATAAATACTGTTGGCCAAATAATTTCGCCTTTAATTACTCGTATCCCCGGTGGATAATTAGTTGCCATTAACGTAACTAATGAATTCATTAAATTCAATTTAATTACTTAATCATAATTGCTGGTCACCGTTAACTATTCATATATAAACTTATTAAAATATGAAAAAGCGTTATTATGTCGTGAAGTAGGTCCAGCAAGAAACACCCCACCGATTTAAAAGCTCCAGTAGAGAAATACGCAAAAGTGATCCACTTTGATCATTTTCATCCAGCTGCTTTTCTCCCATTACGACTAGGTTAGCCCTTAATTGATAATCACATTGTTGTTTCCCAGTTCGAGCAAGATCCTCGGATTTAAACGATAGTGGCCAGGTCGTTGTGAAATATTTAGCTTGCGAGGGTAATAAATTGGTCAATAGAACTCCTGCTCTGTCTTCATTACCCCTAAAAGCATTCCAACGCGTATACTCGCACTGAAATATCCCTTACATCCATGAGATGTTGCCACTAACTGAATTACGTTCCGTACGCTGGCTGAGATGCAAACGGTACATCTATTTCTAATTCTGGCTAAATCACGAGTACCTTACGTTTCCAGTATGCAAATGGACCAGTCAGCAGGATACAAATCGGTGAAATTTATTTTCGGTTTCGGAGCGAAACGTATTGATGATAGTAAGAGCAATTGCACTAATAGTATCGACGTACCGACACCCTCGAATTAAATGAAAAGTCCATTGATTCGTAAATAATTTTCAAAAAATATTACAAGTTAATTTCCTTGTTGTCATTGGGGAAATAAAAATGAATTAGACCCATGCTTTGGTAATTTATTTTCATCTCGTTCTGAGAAAATTCTACACTTTTTATAGAGTATTTAAATATTCAACGGTATTTCGCTGGTCCCCTATTTAAATTTTAAACGCTCGTGCATTATTCCACAGATCTCGCCTCGACGATGCTTAAGTGGTGAAAACAGCATCAAACGACACGTGCCTCGCACTCAACACCCATACAAGCATTTTTCCCTCAGAGACGACGATTCGAAGTACGTTTTCGCGGCCCTTGCACGACCCTCTCCCTTAATGAAGATCTCGAAGTTGCCGGCGCATCGCGAATCCGTAATTAGCAGCAACGTTACCGCCGACCACGGGCTTCGTGTCCCTCATTACGACTAGTTTTCCCTCGCTCCTGAAGCTAGAAAAGCCACGAAACTCGGCCCCGTCTTTCAAGGAACTCCCGTCGAACCGGGCAAAAGGGAAAAGAACTCTGTCGGCTTTCTTAATTAGCCTCCCCCTCAAGCTGCCGCGCATTCTTGCTTGGCTTAAGACGCAGACGCGTTTGACGGCTGTTAAATGCGAACTACGAAGTATAAATCATTCCAGTTCGGGTGAATGGCAATCTTCTGCTGGTCCGCAGAGTCTAATATACCCTGCGTGCGAAGGTGATCCAATCGAAATTGGGAAAATACGGGAAATTTGGGGAAAGTTTTCAATGGAAAGACTAAACTCTAATCTTAAAAAGGCAAGGAATTTTCCGGGAATTCTCGTATCATCGGAGATCAAATTTTTTCAAATTCCACATTATTCATAATTAAACCTTTTCTAAGAGGCATTGTCTGGTCCCTCAGAGGGTACCAAAAATATCGAAGTATTCAGAGGTACTGTACACCCCTGAAACTCTGCAATTTCTTTTTCAGATCACCCAGTACGTGGCAATCGAAGGATGGTAAACGAGGCTGGCGGAGAGCAAGGAAGAGAGCTAACTTAATTCAGTTAGCCGGTGCCTACGTTTCCAGAGTTAACTGCGTTTCGTTTACTTCCCGAAGAAAGTTAGCGGCTCGAAGCTGGTAAGCTGCCGATTGCAGTTGGCCGTGTTGCTTCGAGTTCGAGCGCACGTTGCTACGAAGCAATCCGGCCGATGGACTTAACAAACTAATAGAAGCATCGAATAAAGAGCAACTTTCGATGGTTCGTTGTTCGCTGGCTGCAGGAACACCGGTTCTCTCGAGACGAGCGTAAATCTACTTACAATCGAAGGTTGCCTGCATTTCTCCACTGATTCTACACGCAGCGATATGTTATTTAAAAAAACCGTAGACACGCTAGAGAGTTAATAATTGAAAAACTCGATTCTTGGAACAAATAATGCACCTCTACGAAAATATTGTTCACTGTACGAAAATACTGAACCCTTCGTGAAACGAGAACGTTCGAGTAAGAATGGCGCAGAGTGCAGCAGAACTTTAGATCCTAGTTGAGGTGGATCGATTGATGTCACCCTTGCAACGGGGTTAAGTGTCGGCGACACAATTCCGGGTGGCTGAGAACGGCGAATTATTGGGCTACTCGGCCACTCGCCGCCTCGTTACATCATTATTGTGTCTCGTATCGGTGAACTGGTCTAGTTACCAGGAAGGGAGGGGTACCAAGGGTGCGGTAGTGTGGATGACACCCAGTAATCGTGGCTGGGCGAATCGTGGCACCACCACCGACGACAGCCAATGCAGGGTACAACGGTGTCTGCTATGAATAAAGTCGCCAACTTCTTAGAATCTTCGATCCTTCACGATTAATTACCACGCTACCTACTGCGCGAAAATAAGAGGATCGTCTATCGCTGCGTTAACCGACAGCTGGTACATAGAGAGAATCGGGGGAATCGTGATTCAACGAAATATACAATATCGCGATTCAATTAATCGCGCAGGGAACGTTAATATTGAATTTCCGGTATTGGAACTACAATTTCGAATACCTATGTCCGTCGGAGTACGTTAATGTTCGTTGATAATCAGCGCCGGGCGAGCCAGGTATCCAATGTTGGGCTTTAATGCTAATTATATTTCGATGGTAATTAAAAAGGTCCGTTGGAACGAGGGCAGATCCTACATCTTCCTTTTTGCCAGTAAATTTCTGCTTCCTGTTTGCCAGCCTCCATGAGACAATACACTTCGATTCTGCAGCCAAACAGGAAACGGAGCATGTTTCTAAGTATTCACCAAACACCTCAAGAACAGCCCGTGTGGCTACCACACACCAGCCATCAGGCTATTACTAACTTCTTCCTCTCATTCATCAATCCTGTCAGAAACTTCCCTGAACGCACGATAAAAGAATCGAACGGTGATAAGAAGAAGAAGAATTGATCGATAGGATCGTTGGGCAAGGAACAAGAACCCAAATCCACCGACAGGCTTCCTTTACCCGATGTTTCCCAGACGTAAGAAGAGACCCTTATAGGAAAAGCAAAGAAATTTGAACGGAACACGCGTATCGACGAGTCGTCACCAAGGTGAATACCCAGGAGGTCGTCTTCCCGCGGTCTCTGCAAATGGGGAAGCAGTGGAATCCTCGGCGAACGGTGCATTTCAATTTAGTCACGTCGCGTCGAAGATCGATCACAACCCTCCCGGGGATCGGCAAAGGATATTTCGAGAGGAACCGATTAGACTGTCGGGAGCGACGCGGGTGCCCAGGTGGATGGACAAGCGGCGACGGATACGGGAAGACGCGGATCAAGACGTGGCCCGAGGGGGCCACCGCTATTGTCTCGTTAATCGTCGCGAGACGACACGCCGTTCACCGACGAGCCCGTAACAGGACGACAGGAGGAGATGAGAGGATGGCGGAGGGGGGAGGACCCCTTCAGCGGTAATTACCAAGGCCCAATTAAAGCCCGAGCGGGCGGGAACGAGCGCCGCGGAATCAAACGGACGCTTAAGCGGCCGCGAACGATTGTTTATCGAGCGTGTCGAATTGTCGCAATGCGGCTCACGTACCTCGTCGAACCGGTGATGGCCGTCTCGTGACTGCTAAGTGAATACCGGCTTGTTTCTTATCGTTCCGGGGAGAGACTACCCCTTTGGGGAAACCATCCGCGGCATGGTTTTACGAGCTGCTGGGCGACAACGCGGTGGAAATCGATCGTTTAGCTGCTTTGTTGCAGGCAACGGACGGAATGACACTTCGGCAAGCTGCACTTATAGTTTCTTCAGGGCGGTAACATATTAGCGACAGGTAAATGTAGAGCCGGGAAACTTGGTCGGCTGAACTTTTAAACTGTCATTGCGAAATGCATTCTGCACTCAGAAACTCGAGCCGTGCGATCCTAATCGAGCTGAACTCTATTCGTAACGTTGAACTGCTCGTGAAGATTGAATTCTGCGTGTTCCTTCTACCATCTAAAACTTATTTATACACTGACGCGATAAGGGATTTCTTCGAAAATATCAGAAAACGATTTTGTATTCTTAATCAAGTTCGAGGCGTCAAGTTTTCCACTGAAGTCATGCGAATTCCCAAAGATGACACCTCGCTTTACTGGAAAGCAGAGTTTGTTTTGTCGAAGTTTCAGAACGAGAGAATTTCACCGTACCAAAAAGAGGGGAAGAGTGGATTAGCATCGATTACCTAATTAACGTCCACTCGCGCATTTCCTCCGGCAATTATGTAAGCCCCAGGAAATTGGATTCTTTATACAGAAGCGTTTCCGTTATTACCGGGTGTCGATGGAGCACGGTTTTGAATTATTACTGTTCCCGTTACACCAGAAACGAAAGCACCAGACATCTTCGCTTCTCGATTCAAAAGGGAAAATATGAGTGGAATGATTCCAATTGAAATCCTTTGGCTTCGCGATCAATTGATACAATGATTATCATTTGAAACTATTAGCAAGGTGGCAATAAGAAAATTCGACAAATAGGAGTGCCACTACTTTCTGCTTCGAACTTCGCTAACAGCGTGCATTCTAGTTAGCTTTATCCAGGGTTTAATGATGCTCCGATAATTATCAGTATCTCTTAACGAGAGCCTACTGTCCTCCAATCTTAATCGCTCTTTCCATCGCTTTTGGGGGTACAACTGATCGATTGTTCCTCACCCGTCAGGAGTAAATCGCCCCTTTTTATCGTCGTTCTACCACTCAGGAAGACAGAAGACGAAGGTGTCCCTCGATTCCCTACGACCTTAATTGAGTACTACGAGGAGGCGGGGGCGATTGCCTTAAACTCGGTCCCGGCCATTTCTTGTATTTGCCAAATAAGGCGAGGAGTAGATCAAACATTTCGTGCCCCGGCGATAGGATTGTTATTCCACGGGTGACAAGGCACTACATCTTGCGCCAAGATGGAGCAGAGAGGCTGCTCCAGTCGGAAACTCGACCGTCTACGAACTCCGTCGTGCGATTAATGGCGAATGTAAATGTACTCGGGGACTGTAACCGTTGTTATCTAACGGCGGCGCGGAGTCATCCTTGTTTCGGTGTTTATTGGATGCAAACAGAGCAACGCGAAATGATGCCGGCGCATTCTCCGCGAGAGACGATCCCGACAAAAAGTTTCAATGGGAGGAACTAGCACAATTTCGTCGACGGAATTGTTATAGTGGTCTGCGATGAGAGTATACGTGATATTTTCAGAAAGAAGGATCCGTTCGCTCAGTTCTATGAATATCTAATAAGCATAGCATACCTACTTCTGTTCCTACTAATTCCACAAAGGAGAGCGTGGTCTGCTTATTAGTAACAGGGACAGGAAGAGGCGGTCAACAATCAGCGAAGTTGATTGCAAAAAGTGGAAAAAATATGTCGCGCGACGGAAGAGGGCGAGGCGCGAAAGGAATTTTAATTGGTCCCCAGGCGAGTCGTGTGCACGCACTCGGCCGCGAATCGATTCCTGGTTTCATCCCCCGTGGAACGCGTGTTCGGCATTTTTATGCCAGCATGCATCGCGCAGAATTTCGATTTTCACGGCACGATGATGCGAGACGCGTGAGCAAGCACGCGCAGACATATCAGAGGGCGAGAGGGTGTCGCGTATATTATGATTTCGATTCGATCGACGCGCGTTTACCCCTTTAGTGCATCCCCTCTGAGAATCTCTCGCCCCTCCCCACAGCCCAGCCTACTCTTTGTCACAGTATCCACGTTGCACATGTTTCGATTAATTTCTTAGAGAAACTGAGCGCGCAAGGGCCTTCGTCGGTGTAACTCGAATACGTGGAGAATCGTGGAATTCCTTTGGGACACTGGAGCAGTGCAACGCCCAATCGAGGGAGTGGAAAAATTGATCTGTCCCCCGAACAGAGTTGTTTAATGCCGACGGGAGAGCAACAAAGGTTGGCAAGTGAGACACGCGCTGAACGAACGGAGAAGGAGGGGAAACAAGTATCGAGCCCTCGCTGGCAGAATAAACGTAACGGTTTAATATTCCATGGCGGAAAGCAAATGAGACATTCATACCGTTCGGAATGAAATTCAGCCGTCGCGGGCCGAGAGGGAATTTTATTCTTCTCCGCGGAAGAAGATTTCCGTAATGCCGTTTGCGGTCGGATAAAAGTGCTGCGTCGCGTAATACGTTCAGCCGGTTCTCTTTACTTACATACCCGCCCGGCTGGTTCGCGTATATTCCTACGGTAACGAGGACACGTTCATTGGTATTCCAGGGCACAGGACACCCCTGGCGGTACGTGCTCGACGCCCACGGCACCGTGGTAAATGCAATTATGCCGATGGTCTCAATTACCGATCTGCGTCAGCAATTGTTGCGAACAGAGCCGGGCCAGGTGACGCAGATCGGAATCCTCCTGGTGTTTTCCACGATTCTCAATCGATCCCACAAGCTTGGCTTGTAGAGTCGCTTGAACGCCGAGATTTCTCTGCTTTCGAGAAGTAACTTGAAACGGGCGTGTCGCTCGCGTGAAAGATTGATTGAAGAAGAGAAACACTTTGTCCACCGAAATCTGCAACAACTTGCCTGCCTCCCTTTACGAAGCCAGCGTGGACACGCGTGAACAAAGGCAAAGGGACCACACAGAGGCGCACGGTAATTGACAACGCGTTTGCTTAGTTGCCGTTCATTCGGATCTGCCATTTGCTTGGATCTCTGTCGCACGACGAAATCGCGCCGCGGCGCGTAACGACGAACAGTTTCATGAAATACCAGCACATCGATATCACATGGTAGATTTACGGTGAGTGGGAACAGGTGACAAAAGGTGACAGCGCAGTTATGTAGATTTTCACCTGCTTCGTGCAAAAGTCCAGCTCGTTATCGTGGCTAAGAGCTTCAGACCAACAGAGTTGAAAAGACTTGAAGCATCCTGGCGTTTCGCGTGGGAAAAATTCGTTCAATTGGTTGAAAAATCATTTTTCCAAAGTGGCCACCTTTTTCGCGTTCGTTTCAGCCCGTGAATCCCCGGCGGGTTCGATCGAAAAATCGATAATCTCGTTGCACGGATCTCGATATCATTTGACTCGCGTTAGTTGGTCGGGCGAAGATAGATACTTCAAAGAAATCGTCGGATACCGGCGTTGTCGAGCCGCGGAGGAGGAAGAGGAGGCAGAAAGACCGAGCTGGTAAGCGGAAATTGCGCCTGGGGGGTTGGTAGCACGGATTTAACGTTGTTTTGCCCTGACCTAGCTCTCTGGGTCCCCATTCCGAACCGGAAGGTAACAGCTCGGCTGGCTTTCATCCCCACCCAAACGGGATGCTACTCTCGTAGTACTCGTACACTCACCCGCACCCCGTTTTTCCTCTTCACCCTCCTGCCCTAGCTGGTTCTCGTTGACCCTATCTCGGGCTGGCAGCCACCCCTGTCTCCACTCCGAAGAGAATGCCCCGCAACACGGTTAGGGAATAAGCGCGAGAATTGATAAATGGTAATGACAATTAGGTCCTGTTGATGCGCAACGGCGGCGCGAGCCTTTGGTCGAGCCGTTCGACGATGGAAACACCGAGAATATTGATAACGGTGGAGGTGCTGCGAATGCATTTCGAGTGGAGGGTATTGTCGATTTGAAAATAGTTCCGTCGGGGATTGTTTTCCATTCGAATAGAGTATCAAGCAATTATGGTGGCGGGTATATAGCCCACTTCTCCAAATTCTCGAGCAGAATCGATGTTTCACTTTGGTAGCCCACGATACTCCAATATTTGACGTGGATATTATATTAACTAATTTCCCGCGCTACTCTAAAACGATGTCGGGTAATATTTTCCAGCGCAGAGGGCTTATAAAATTGTTTACACGCACCAAATACTGGTGAAATTGCAATTACGTTATTACGAAAGCACTGTCGGCAGTAACGTCACAAATTTCACAGTTCCAAATCGTTTAAAACGAACGTCCCTTTAACGTCGATATATGAAAAATTTCATAACGAGTAGTGGCCATCGATACATGCTCCACTATTCAATCCGCGGTTACGTTAAATTCATTAGGCACCCAGAAAAATGATCGAATTCCTTCGGTAAAACAGCTAGAATCCCCCCAGCAATTGACAACTGTTCAATCGTTCGACGACACCGTCAGCGATCGATTCGCATCCGAGGCGCGCCGGCTCGCAATTTATTCGCGCGCAATTTCACGGGATCCGTGATGCGAAACGGTGCAACGAGGAAGAGAGAGAGGGCCAGTGGAAAAGGCGTCGTTTCGTCAATAATAAGCGAGTCTCTAATCGATCAGCGCCCGGTGCTAGCGACACGGACAAAGGAATTTAATTTGCTCGAATGAAAAATCCGGGGACCGGCTTCAGATCGGGCGCGATCACGGGCATTCGGATATCCGAAACGTCGCCTCGTTACGTAACGGCGCCAAGGGATCGAACGACTCGCCCCCCCGGCATTGTTTCCTCCAGAGACAAAGCGGTCCGATTTGTTCGCGCGATTAAAGAGGATCTAAACGCCGCAATTAAAAGCACGTTAGCGGGAACGCGACCGTTGTGCCCGTAGCCAGAAAAATGCTAAATCGCGTGGGCGCGAATCGGCTGAAATGCCCTCCGAAATTCACGCGCCGGGAATCGCCTCGGCGAAGAGTGTTCTATTGTTCGCCGCGGTAAAATCATAGAGACGCGACAATTACAGTTTCCAGGGGCGCGGCAAGTTTTCGAGAGCGCGAACCACCCGCCCCCTTCATCGCCGCCCCTTTGTCGAGGGCGCACTTTGTTCGGACCTAAAGTTTCGCGCAACTCTGATGGAATTGTTTTCAATTATCGTCGGCACACATTCGCGCCGCTTGCTGGCTCGAACGTGGTGAAAGAATGGCAGCGGTGCACGCAACCAGCGCGGGGCGAATAGCGGATTTCGCTGTTTGTACTGGGAACGGGGAGTAATTGGTGGCGTTAACTGGCTCTGCTGCTTTTGTGAAAGGAACTGTTCCGGAGCGAGCGATAATCTAACGACGACACGCGGGTCGAATCGCCGAAGGCTCGTCCATCGAATGGTCCTGGATCTCGGGCCGTTTAAACGAGCAACATCGATCTCTCGGGGGCAAGAGGCGAGGAGCCCGATATTTAGATTTTCGCGAGTATACGCGCGGCGCGATTTATAAAGCCCCGTTGCACTGGTTTTCCAAATGAATCCCAGCGACGGCGACTCATTAGCATTCTCGGCGATGCTTAACCGGGGCGGGGCCGGAATAAATTCGCCGCTCAGGTAGTTCGATTCTGCTCCCTTTTGTCTCTGCTCAGAACGGAGCGGCGCGGCGCCGAGCTCGGAACGGGGCGTGGGTATGGCGAAAGGCGTTCGACGCTTTGTGTTTGTCCCAGGAGCCGATGAATTAAAGGACCGATCTTTCCTGGTGAAAAGTTTGTCTACGCGGGGACAAAGTTTTTGCCCCGCGGACCAATTATATCGTTGATCTTGTTATCGGGTCCGGGTACTTTTCTCTTTTTGCGACGCGTGCATGTTAATTAACGCGCGCGATGGTTAAATGCGAGCGGCGCCAGACGCGGGGAAAAACCGGCGACGGAGACGCGTCGACCGTGAACAGGCAAGAACGAAGTTACGACGGGTTTGTTAACGCTTTGCAGAAGCCGAAGTGAAATAAAGTTCGCGCAGTCGCTGCGGAGATTTCCCCGTGTAATTAAATTCCATGCGAGTGAAATAGATTTTTAGGGGGAGAGAAAATATTGGCTCGAGATCGAAGGCTGAATTTCTTCGGTTCCCTTGGACTCGATGGGACTGCGGAGAAATGCGATACGCAGTGGTTATGATATTTCCAGTCACGTTCCGGCGAAACGAAGGAATTCGCAACGGTCGAATTGTTCTTTAACCTCGCGCCACCGTCACGCGTTTCATTATTCACTGTATTAAACGCGTCGTTAGTGCTTATTTCGTTTCGGAGGCAGAACGTCGCCGTTCCCAGCCGTTCGTCCTCGAAATGAGAGCGAATCGGCAGCCACCCCCCAGGTTCATTATAGCAGTATTGTCCCCGGCGTTATCGGCTGCAACGCGGCACGGTAACGCGGTTACTCGCAATAGCGCGCAAAATCCTTTCCAGGAACGTCGAAATGGATTTAAACAAATATGATCCCCGATGCGCAGCGAGCTGGCGAAATTGTTATCTCTTGGCGCCCCTGAACTCCGTTTTTACACCCTGCGCGTTGGTAAACATCGAATTTAATTAAAAGAATGCATCGCGCCGAGCTGCAATTTTCGGAGCAGCGAATTTCATGCGAAGGGAACAGATGACGGTAACAGTTTGAAGTTGATATCTTTCTATGCCTGCTAACGTTACTAATTTAATCTGGGAATTCCCATTACTGTATGAACCACGGGTCTGTGAAAAAGCGTGTAGTATTTCGAGAAGGAAGGTTCATCCCTGATAGAAGGAGCCATGTATCCGTTCGTGAGCAACAATTCTTTCCTAATTAACACACAATAGACACATACATCTTACAAGCTGAACTTGAAATACCCTCGATGTCACATCTAATCAACCCCTTCGGAACCAACCCCTCTCCCTTCTGCACTTGCTTCAGGTGTCCTCGAGGTTTCCAAACAATTGCGTTCGTCCATTTCCAGCAATCATCTCATAGAAGATTCGGGAGAAGTGGACCGTGACAGAGGAATCCGAGGCTCGCCACGAAACGTAACTCTTTCAATTTGCCCGGACGGTTCTCGTGCCTCCCCTGTTCCAGCCCATAAATGCAGTTGCTCTGGCAGAAACCGCGGCATTGTCTTCGCCGCGGTGTCACGGCTCGCGGACAAAACGCTTGGAAGCTCGCTGGCCGGGATGAGAAATGCGCGAGCAGACGCGGAAAAGCCTGGAGCGTGTGAGAAGCCTGGATTTACGGCGGTACCCGCTTTTATTTCTCGCTTGTATTTTTATCCGCCGCGTCCATCGCGGCGATAACAAGGGTATCGGTGCCGGTTGCGGCTTCGGATTACCCCGGCTTCCGCGACACGAGCGCGAGCAAAAAGACTGAAAGGTAGAGGAAGAATAAATGTGCAGCCTCGTTACCAGCCGCGCTGCTCGCTTCCGCGTTGATTGCGTTATTTGGAGACGCTCGTTTCCGCTGGACCATTAGGGAAATTAGAGGGGCTGCTGCAGAGGAAGATTCCGCGATGGCGTGGCCGATCTTTCGCGTGGGAATCGTACTCGTACAGGCAAGTCAAACTGCCTTCCTTCGAATAGACTGTGTTCTGCTAGTTGAGAGAATCCCAAGTGGCAATTTTCCGAAGTGATTTATAAATTATCACTTTTTAATTGTCCTCAGGCTGTTGAGGAAGTCCCTGAACGATTCCTCTGAACGTTTGTGAACGATAGTAAACGTCGATGTAAAATGAACGCCCCAAACAGCCGTTCAGATGTCGTGGACACCGTTCGCCCAAGAAACTTGCGGCACCTCCGCAATTCCAGGCTACGAACAGCGTGCCGAAGAGTACGTGGAACTGCGTTGCACGGGAATTCCGAATTTCGACGGCCGACGAACCATTCACCGGCGTCGCCGTTATTAATTCGTACAACTGGAACTGGGAATTACACCTGGACCGAGTATTCCCGTTTCGTTGTCGCGTTTCGTTCAATTTCCAACGTTCCCGAAGACATTTACACGCAGCACACCACGGCAATGTTACGATCGTGGAACCGGAGCAGGTGTTGTTGACGCCTGTCCGGCAATGTAACGCGAATCCCCACGGCATAATTGAAATTAAACTTTTGATGCGGCGATTCGTCGTAAATTGCTGTGATTAGCAAAATCGGGGGAGTATTGTCTCAGAGCTACTTAGGCTGTACCTATTAATATTTAAAATAACGTTAAAAAATCTCTGTGTTTCTGATTTAAAAGCTCCAACTCGCTCCACCTTTATTAACAGCCCGATAGAAAGTTCGAATTGCAGTGTTTGTTAAGCTTGAAATTATATTATCATCGGATGTTCGCGGGGAATTATTTGGGCTCGTAAACGGGCGTTTTAAACCCTGCATCGGGACAGGAGTAAAAATTGCACGTCGATCTAAATCCACTGGCCCGCGTTGATTGCAATCTGAAACGCAATTACAGCACTTAACTGGCTCTTACTGCGGAATACAATTTCGCGTTATATTACGAGAAATAATTGATCCAGTTCCGTATAATCTCGCGGCGCCGTTGGAAAAGTGAGAGAAAATTAATCCCTCAGATTCCCTTTCGCCACCCCCTCAGCAGCGCTCCCTCTTTTTTCCCCCATCCACGCGGACGGCGGGACGCCGTTACAATAACTTCGCGGCTGCCTGGCCACGACAGACCGTTCAGACTTTGGACCGTTGAATATGCAACGGAAATTATGCTCGCGAAAGAGTCTCGCGGGAAAATTGCCTCGCCTCTGCTCGAAGACGTTCGAATCGTCTTCGCCGAGCTACCCTTTTTCCAAGCGCTCGAGGGAGGCCGAATATCTGGCCGGGAACTGGCTGTGCCTGGGCCGTACATTCGACGCGACTAGTCACGACCGGCGCGATAATAATTTAAATATACGCTCGTCCTCCGCTTAATTGTTCTCCCAGGGAACAAACACCTGGAGCGCGCGGGGCGAGTAAAGCCGCGGGAACGCGCCTCGAGCCGCAGGAAACTCGTAACTTCCCGCAATTTAGATGATAATTGCATTTACATGCGCGGTCGTTTCGTCGACTTACGACGAACTTCCCGGACGTCGGGATCCCGCCAAGATCTCGAGCCTCCGTGAATTTCCACGGCGTGCCGCCCGATCGACGGGAGCGTCCGAGGATCCAGAGGCGGAAACGCGATCCGACGACGGCCCAGAGGACGCTTTGCATATGGAAATTGATCGTGTTCGTCGCGCGGCTGCAGCGCCACGACGTGGCCTCCGCATGAATAAAATAATGTAACTTCCGGCTACGAAAACACCAGGGCGCCGCTAACTTGCCTCCCCGCGGGCGGCTGCCCCCGCCTGCCTACGGTTCCACGGGGACAGTCCACCCCTAATGCGCCCCTCCGAGCCCTAAGCGGCGAGAGTTAACGCGCCCAGAACTGAACTTTCGAGTGGACGCTTAACAGGATCTGTGATTCGTGTGCAAGGGGGGGGGGATCATCTTTTTATTTCGTTAGCCCCGCCGGTGGACGGGGCAGCAGAGGGGAGTTGCAACTTTTCAAGCGGCTGGGGGATCTTGGGCGCCAAGGCGGATTTTCTGATTGTTGGTGCAAGTGGGCATTTGTGGATCTGTTGTTCGATGCAGTTGTCATAATCATTGATTTCGATCACTAGATTCTTACCGGAATAAGTGTTATATATTGGCGCAATTGAACAGGGAATGCAGGGGACGATGGAGGAGGTTCGTACAGTTTTTTAAAACGACGCCAGGTGTGGTCGAATAATACTCTGGTACGCCAGGGACACTGTGCCAGTAAAATATTTAAAGTCGCTTCAGAGATTCTTTTATTTATCACGTTCGCTCGCAGCTCGCTCCGCTAAAGTTCCCTGGCCGTATTTGCTTGACGGAAAGAGAATTTTGTTCGTATAAAGGAGGGAACGTTTCAACGCTTAGGTTCTTTTATTCAGAGTATTTCAAGCGGATACGGTTATTTTAAGAGACTTACTGTAAGCAAAGTAAACCGAACGTTTAATTAAAAACTTACTTTCCCCGCGGCGTGCATTAATTCACTCGACTTCTGATAGTATGATATATGATTGAATATAATTTAATGGAAGCTTGAAAATGAAAATACTCGGGCAATAATTATTCTTTTCGACGCACCGCTCCAGCCCTCCGTTAAACGTTCCATAAGAGAATGATTAATCACTGGTTAGCGAGAGTAAAAGAATTGAAATTAGGGCAAATACATCCTTCTCTTAAGAGCGGAATCGCGGGCTACATTACTCATTGGCATAAAAATTCATAGAATGTCGCAACGCCAACAGTCCCGAGTGCTCCCCTAACCCCAGGGGGTTTTCTTTACTCTGCTCGCTGGCTATTTAAAACGCGATCAATCACTACCACTGACAAGCGGCACAATCGGGACTAAACGAGCGTAAGAAGATTAAAACCAGGAAGCCCCGTCGGCGACCAAGTAATTTCGGCCTTCCTATTTTTGCAACCCCCGGCATACTTCAAACTTCGCTTCCGTTTGCGCGTGCCCGCTTCGTTCGCGCTCCATCAGTCCGAAAGCACTTCATTTCCGAAGTACCAGGGCCCTGCCACGTGCGTGCGGCGTACGCCGCCGAATATTCGGACCCGGTCCGAATTTTTTCCTGCCAACTCACACCCCCGACGTCGGCGAAACTCCGGCAGCGGTAATCACGCAACTCGCAGAATGATTCGAGAGGAGAGAAGCAATCAACGCCGCATAGAATCTCATCAGGATCGAGCAAGGTGACCCATCCACGCCTCGTGCAGCCTTTCACACCCCCTCTACCATTCGCCACCAATTGCTCTCTTCTGCCCCCGCTGCTTCAAACACCCCCTCATCAATTCCCTTCGCCCATTTTTTCCTCGCCTACCTGTGATAAGCCGGATAACGCACGTGCGTGCTTTCTACGGCATTGTGCGCACCGATTGAGCGTCGCGGAGGGTACAGTTAAGGTGATGGATGGTCATTTGGCTTGGCCGCGTGGTTACGAGGATATGGCGTGCTGTGCAGCTTATTGAATCGTACGAATTTGAGTATTTGTACCGCAAAGTGGAACTACCGTATTCCTGCGGTTTAAGCCTCTACTGCGCGTACTCATCGGCGGGGAATTTTCCGCAGACCCCGGGAAAGTATGATAGACCATCGAAGAATCTTCCCCATCCACGAGCTCCTTCCCCATTCGCACTTGACATTAACCATAAATTTTAGTTCCAACACTATCCCTAACCCTTCGCACTCCCTCTCCTTAATTCGCCACCTTTTTATCCCTCGATAAGTACACTCCCCCCTCCCCCGTTCGATTCCCTTCATTTCCATGCTCCGCTCCGCCGCCTCCCTTCCAACCCTATCAATTTCACCCCTCTGTACACTTTCTCCTTTCGCCTCTCCGTTCGTCGATTTCCTTACTCCCCTCCCGCCCGGCTGCATCCCTTTCATCCAGCCAGTTACCAGCGTTTCTCCTTTTTCTTTTTCTCTCCACCACCGCCCCTCCCCCGCCCTCCCTCCTCTGTTCGACTCGCGATAGGACGTCGGTGGCAATCAGCGCGCATTAACAAGCATCGGAGGACATCTGGGCTTACGCTGGAGCACGGAACTGGCGCAGCACCACGGTGAAATGTCAAGAGTTCGCCATGGCCGGAGAGAAAGCGAGAGGGAACGCGCGCAGGGCGGAGGGAGAGGGTGGAGCAGACAGTGAGAAAGAGAGGGCGCGATCGGGAACGGCAGAGAGGAAGAAAGGTGGTCGAAAGGGGTGGGCGGAGGAGGAGGAGGAGAATTTCAGCTGCAACTACTACCTACGGCTCCGTAGCTGGGACACTGGATGAGAGAAGTCGGTCGATAGAGCTCCCGGTTCCCTCTCTCTGTCTCTTTCACCCTGCCTCTCCCTCTCGCCGTCGGTCTCTCCACCATTTTCCACCCGCGAATCCCGCGCCCCCCTCTCTCTCTCTCTCTCTCTCTCTCTCTCTCTCTTTCCCTCTTTTCGACTCCCTTTGCAACGCGGAACAGACCGACGCGACGGATGAATGGACCGGTTAGACAAATGTTGGCAGCTCGCTTCGGAAAGTGGAGGAACCGTGGGCGACTGAAAGTGCCGACCACCCCGTCCGGAGAAACACGCGGTAACATTGACCACTTTAGCAGGGCAGCCGAGGAAGAGAGAACCGTTCAAGTGAAGACAGCCCCGCGGGCTTAGAAAATCGCCTGGTTGTAGCTGTGTTGATTTTCTATGGGTGCCTTCGAAGGGGTTGGAGAAATAGGTGTCGGAGAGGGGTTGCTTTAGGAGGGAGTGTACGTGGGGCGTATCGGAGCTGTAGGTGTAAATTGAACAGTAGAGGGGATCCTGGACTCTCGACTGACTATTAGCGTTTGGCTTCTTAAGTCTCTTTCGATATGTCTGTTCATCTATTCACGAATAAAAATCATCTAATCGATCGAGTTATTAAAATTCCCATCGATCATTCGCCGATCGACGCTCTCAGCCACTTCAGCGACACGGGCGTCCCTAAAAGGCTCGTTAATCAATGGGGAGGGGAGAAAAAAGGGAGAGCTCGCCTCGTTGCGGACGACAGGTCGAAGAGGGATGGAAAGCCTACAAGGCGAGTGTCCGTTTCGAGATTCGAACGGACGATCGAGATCAACGCGTCCACGGTCTGTCGTTTATCAGTCAGCCTCGCCTCACGCACTCGGCATTGTCGTTCGCGCGCGTTAATTAATCAAACCGGGGGACAGGGAATGCGAGATCGGCTGCTGCAAAAGATGGCGGAGGATTTATCTTCCTCCCACGTATGCCTGGGCGCAGGTAATCCCCGAAGGAGCAGCTGATAATCGACCGTCCCCCTGGAAGATTAATTTATCGGGGAGCAGCGATATCATTAGGACGCGTCCTACGTGCGCTAATCGATCAGTTTTAACCGAACGATTAAGGAGACGTGATAAACGGATGGGAAGACGAGATTGCTTGTCGTTGCGCGAGCATTGAAACGAACGAACCGTGCAAGTTTATCGACTTTCTTCGTTATTCTATTTAATTACCTATTCAAATTACATTGCAAGAATGCAAGAGCTATCGTCCTACGAGCGGGAAAACTTGGACAATTAAAAGCTGCAGAGAAGAATTCCTGTAGCTGTCATATAAATTCAGCCAAGGCTGATGCCTGTAAAAGACTTTTTGTTACATAAATTCTTACGGGGATGATAAGATAGACGAATAGAAGCTCCCTAGATATTTGACCCTCTACTCCACACCATTGTTCCATCTGCGCATCAATTTATCAAGATCTCTTTGCTGCACGATTCCATAAATTCACCGGAAACACCCAGGGCCCGCAAAGCATTCAGAGTAACAATCGCTACTGAACCACCGTGCGCAATATCGAAATAACAATTCGCGCGAGATCCACGCGGAATTCTTATTTTCACGGGCTTTTCGCGGCCAGCCAGCGAAATGACTTGTGTTCGCGTCACGGTGAAGTGGTAGCAATTTTGAAATAAGAAGCTGCAAGGCTCTTTGTCCGCGTCAAGAAAATTGCATTCCCAACGAGCCAAGCAGCGGATTACTACGGCCCATTCATAAAACCGAGAAGTCGCCTGAATATTAAAATTTAATAAGATAAACGCAAATCCTCGTCGCAGAACTCCCGTCTCCTAACAATTAGTAATTAATATTCTCGAGTTGGTAAATCCTCGGGATGTTTGAAAAACAAAGTCTGTCATACGAGCGGTCGGAGCGACGTAGCCGAGCAACGCGAAAAGATGTTTCATTATCAGGATGCTTCTAACCCGTTGACAAACAGTGAATTTACCATTCAGGAAAACCTCTGCTTCCTGTAATTACTATGATCCAAGCGTGTCGCTGGTATTCTTTTTATGAACGTGTGAATGAAAGGGCACCTTTGCTCAGGTGTTCTCTCGCCGAATATGGGTCACCTTGCCAAGTGAAATCAGACGTTGCTACGTCTTTGTCGCGTGTGCCTTTTTTATCAGCAGTTTATTCTGGTCCGGCGAGGGCTTAACCGAAAGTACCTACTGTTTGCTCGATTGCTCCGGCGATAATGCATAACAGTGGGCCGAAGGTAGTCAGAAATCTCTGAGAAAAGCAGCGAAAATGGGTGGCCATTATTCAGCTGGCCAGTAATTGAGACACTTCGCGAGTAATGTTGAAATCCGAAGAAACTCGAAGATACCTATACTTTCCCTTGCGGTTACTCTAAGTTCACAAATATTACAATAACAGCTACAAAAGCTAGTAATAAATTACGGTCCGCGTCTTCTTCTATGAATGTAAACTAATTGTTATGGACGTCGTACGATGTCCCAATGATTTGTGACATCGCGAAATGATTCCAACGTGTCGATGTCGCGGCTGACACGCTAAATCCCCGAAAACAGTTATTGCGTACCAGACGACGTAACGATAGCACTGGTGGAGGCAACGACAATTTTATGGCGATTTAATGCGGCCGCGGGCCAGTTGGAACGTTTAAATCGTGTCGCGTAGTTCTGGTTGAAAGTAAATTACGGTAAACGCCAGTAAATTCAATGCGCTCAATTGTGCTGGCCGTTGGTACCGCGATCACTTACATTTGCATATGAAAGCGCTCGATCCAGCGATGATATCCGTGCTAACATCGCATATATCATTTTTATACCATCTGAGGCTTAAACCGATATTATTCCCGTAGAATCGTATTTTTATTTCGATGAAGTAATGTGACATCGTGTACACCGAGCGCTCCCGTTACTTTCATCCAACGTTTCCAATATTGCACGGCGTACGTATCGAAACAACGGAAGAGGAGAAACTTTCGTTACGTGTTTTATCTGAATTTTATGAAATTCCGAAATTTACAACGTGCTCGGAGAAAGGGAGGCGATATCCGTGTGTTTAAATTGAGATTTGTAGCTATTGCGTAAGCGAGTGGCAGGTCTGACAAGAAAGTGGCTTAATCTACTTGGCTGGAAGGATGACTTCAGAACGGACATCGTACTATGCAAATGATGTATTCATGAAGATTGCATTATGTAATTAGGGTAAAAGATTCTACCGAGCGTAGGAAGGCTTCGTGTATCGAAAACATTAAAAGACTGAAGCACGAACAGCCTTCGAAGCTCCATCATTTCGAAAGAAGAAAGCAAATAGCCTTCGCGCTTGCCTCGTACTGATTTAGCCGGAAAGTGTTCGCTTTAATGTGTACGTAATCAATTGCGATGAAAGACGATCGAGGCAGTAGATAACTCCTTTCGGAACTTTGGAAGTGATCGTGTTACAGCAGCAAGTATTAGACTGCCAACTGGACGAGGTCCAACACTCGGAAACGTAGTACCCTGGCGTTCGAATAAACTTTCAAAAATTGTTGGATAGAATGCTCCGAGGAAAACGAAGGGAAAACAATAGTTTTTCGCTCTCTGAACGCGAGCCATCCGTCTCACTTATATTTCTCTACCAAACACATTGCGGAGTGTTTACTTCGTCTGGAATATAACACAGACACCGATGTCGACTTTATATTAAATTATAGGCGTCGAATTTAATCTCGCTTCCATCGAGCTCATAGAATAGAGGATTGAACAATCAACTTGCCACGATGGAACGAATAACTGTCCGAGAAGTGGAAAAATTCCGTTCGCAACGAGCGGCGAAATTAAATCGAAGGGACAGGGGCCACGCAGCGTTAAAGTGTCCTAACACGGTCGGCCATAAATCTACCAGGGAAACGATGTCACCCGATAACCCGAATCGCCCGACACGCGAGATAAGCCGCGCAAATTGCGAAACCCTGACTCTGACACTTTTTTAATTCCTGTGTTTCTTTCTCTTCCCTTGCATTCTGTTTTCCTCCCGGTTGCTCCGTCGCGGCGGAAACACCTCTTGGAAAAAGAGGCGCTTCGGGATAATCAAGATGACCGTGCCTCGCACAAAAGAGCGCTACCTAGGACACGTAGGGTAAATTATCCCGGGGTTAATTGGGTTACGCCGCGCCACCACTAGTTTCCAGCCCCTCTTTCCCAACCCCCTCTTTGTCTGTGTGTTCCCTTCGGGCGGCCGAATGGGATACGAGCATTAATTTCTTTGTTAGCCGTTTACCCGGAGGTTAATTTCCCTCTGAAACGCTTTCACCCGCGACTTCGCTGGAACCCCGTGTGCCTGATAGCCATGCGATTCGAACCGTTGCAATAATAATATAAGCGACAGCGATATAAATGGCCCGCGGTTTTCACGCGGGCCAGCGGCTTGAAAGCAATCCACCGGCGGAGTTACAAATCTGAAAGCAGGCGAGCTTCGTTAGCGCTAACGCGAACGAAGATTACCCGTTTCGCAGTGGCGATCGGGAGTCAGTGCAGTGGACGAGGATAGCTCGTTTCGTATCGTTAAGTGGAAGTCAGTCGATTAGAATCTTGCGAAAATACCGTGGTTTATTGCGGTTTCATAGTCTCTTTACGATGCTGCTGGAGAATTTGCAGCGGGGTCGCCGAGACGTGACTTTTTAGTGCGGGAAATTGATTGTGACTACCGTCTTATGTGTAACTGTAGAAAAGATTGTTGCCAAAGAGGCTGCCTTCTTTTTTCATCATAAAGATTGGTTGACGGTTAAAGAATTTTCGTTGCTCTTTCAATGACAACGATTGGAAACGGAAGTGTGCCGGGTTTATTTGAAAATAGTGAGCGCGTTTCATCAGGAACTTGTAACTCAATACTGGAAGCAGATCGTGCTGTATAAAAACACAATGTTTCCGCGGCAAATTATCGGAATTCTATAATGAATAGGCGTTTGATAAACGAACATCGTCAACGAAATTCGATTCTAGTAATTGAAATTGAAATTTATAGATTCCCGCGATCGTTGTCCACGCAGCGAAAATACTTTATTGTGCTCGTGGCTCGCGTTTCACGGGGTTTCGGTGGTTAAAAATAATTTTAACGAGTCTCGATATTAATACAGTCCAATTATTCTCGTTAAAATTTCGAACATTTGTCACAGAAATATAAGCGGCATCTGCGGGAGAAAATGACGAGTAATGAGTGGCTCTAATTCGACTGCTAATAGGATCCTAGAAGCGGAAGAATCATAAACTCGAGAGAATCTGTAACAAACCACGAATGCTCGCGTTGCAAGCAGAAACTCCCCCAGCCGGAAGGCAGGGAATATCCTCTGGCCATGTCGTAAATCGTGACAGCGATCAACGGTAACGCACGCGCCGGTGCAGCAGCCATTGCGGCAGCATCTTCTCACTTGTCAGCTGCCATCGAAGAAGGCGATCGTCTGGCGAAAGTGATCCCCGGCGTCTCGCGAGGAGGGGCTCGTCAGGAAGTTCGAGCTCGTCCAGGCGGAAATAGGAGCGAAATGGATGTGCCGTAATAACAGCGCTAGCTGCGTCGTTCATCTTCCCCGTTGACTAGCAGCGTCGCGACGCCCCAGCGAATGTGCAACTGCGATAATGGCCGGCACTAAATTAATCGCCGCGCGCGTGCAGGCTCGTTGCGCGAGCGCGGACGGATCGTCCCGTTGCCGTTGACTGTTGTCACGCCGCCGCCACGGCGACTAATTAGCTCGCGGCTGAATTAACGATTAGCCCCCGCCGTGGAATTCCACGTTCACGGCGGCGGCAAGCTTGAACGGGGCGGCGATTTCGCTCTCTGCTGGCCACACGTTCCGTGCGATTTGCTCAATAACGCAACGCGTTAGATCATCCCCAAAGACTCAATTACTCCCGAGGACTCTGAGGGCGCGAGCGCCGAGGAAATATCTGGATATCCATACGAGCATCCGTGCGTCATTTGTTTCGGCGGCTTTGAAGTGAAAAAGTCACGATACGGTTGGAACGGCGAAATGTTGCCGGTGTGTGTAATTTGCGGAACCGCCTACTACCCCGATGAAAGTACACAGGAAGATCGAGGGGGTTGGTAAACGAGGAGGCTGCAAATTTAATTACCCAACTCGTCTGCAATCCGTGGCTGCAATAATTTTCTATACGCTGCCGGTCTGTCCGCCCCTTCCCTTCGATCCCTCGATCAGCCTGCTCGGTTCACCGGGTTCACCCCTTTCGGGGGGGGGGGGGGGGTGTGGACTCCTTTCCGCGCTCACCGCTGTGTAGCCCTTCGTGCTAGCAAATTGGATTGGACGAGGACGCGTTTCACTTCTGGACCGATTCGTTTGTCTCACCCCTCGGCCATTGGCGGCAAGGGGATGAGGGCTGGGGGTGATTTGTTCGCGGCCCCACCTTTCGTCCCTTCCAGCCCATCTGCAAGGCCGATCGAGGCAGTTAGCTATGCTAATGGTAATTATCTTCATTAGTGTCCCGTTAATTAACCGGCGCAAAACCTGAATCAGTCGACAGACCTATCGTTGTTACGGATCGGTCGACACGACCAGCTACCCCACCCTCTCTATGGCGAATCGCTCGCGCGAATCCTGTACCCTCGGGCCTGGATACTTTTCAAATAACGTTGCTCGAAACATTATTCGAAGTAACGCGTGGCTTCGTCCTACAGTTGTCTCATTTACATAATTAATCGCTTCGATGCACTCGATTGCAACTTGATCGTCGAACGAGATAAAGATTCCGCTAGTAGGTACTTGACACGAAAGCCGAGGAATAGTTTCTCAGACGGAGAATCCGAGGAGTTTGTAAATGTCTTCGAAGTTCATTAGTGGGTGGTAATTTTTCGAAACTCGTCTGGCGACGATTAAGAAGGTAAGAGGTTCTCGCCCAGGGTCGAGAGCTACTCCAAGGGGAAATCTGTAATGAGGCGAGGCGTAATGAATATTTTAATTACGATAATTGAGGCAGCTTATTGTCCGCCAGTCTGGGCGCAAAAGAAATCTGAAATTAAGGGCTCGTTAGGGCATCTCGACCGGCCAAAGTATCGCTGGCCATTATTTTTTTTAAAAGAAAACTGGGAGGAAGCGATAAGTGACAATGGGGAGGCCGACCTAGCTCCCGTGCAAACTTTTAATGAGAAATTGTTCCGCAGCAACTGGGTAAAAGTTCGAAGGGGATCCCATTAACTGGTATCGAACATCGAATGTTATTTCCTTGTCGGCGACTTCCCTAATGGAAATCGAACGGGGCGTTTGATTCTCTGAACAATCCAGAAACCTATGATCGTCGCGCGGATTACAGCCACATTCCAGTACGACCAATGGAAATCATATTCCACGATCAGCAAGGAATAAAAAAAGATCACCGAATATTCTGGCCGAATATTAATCGGAATCAGAGGGAAATTAATACCGTCTAACGCAAACCTGTCCAACCGTAGCAGACGTCTTTCTGCTTCAATTTCTAAAGGAAAATCAACGAACGGATACATCGAAGAAGAAACGACAGTTACGAGTCAACTGTCAAGCCACCGTTGTTCTCGGCCAATTTGTCGCACGCGAAACGGAAAATGACATAGCGGGACGCGAACGGCACCAGTCCAGTTTCCGGTCGTCGGCGATCGACGACGCGGGCCCCCGTCCAGGGATCGATGATAATCCGATCGTTGGAAGGGGCATTCGCGTCCGGACGGTTTAAAACGCAATTTCATACCTAAATTCATCGACTTCTGCGCCGGGACTTTACGTATTCCCGGCCGGTAGCTCTATGCTAATGGCGCACGAACGCGGAAGCTGCGGCGCATAAATCGGGTTAAGCCGCGGTTAGGGCGCGGCTCGTCGAAAATGGGCTACGAGCTGATCCAGTTACGCTCTTCTATTTTGGCCCCCGGTAAATAGGATGCACGACCCAGCCGCCTGCTGCCAGCAGGCCTTTAAACCCATTCGACGAGTTTGCAAACTGGCCTCGCTGGTGGAATTGAACCTATCATGGGGCTGAACGGCCTCGCGCTTTTAACATCAGCTGCTTTCTCTTCGACGAACTTCGAATTAACTTCCACACGCTGGGGGGGTTGAAATGGGGTATCGCCAAACGAATCGTCGAAGTTGGAGAAAAATCAGTAGGTGGAGGTATTCAAGATACTTCGCGCTCGATTTCGTTCTGCTCTCTATTTATTTTATGCTGACTAAGAGGGTAATTGAAAGGAATGTAGAGGCGTCTGAGAATACGAGGTTGCGATTGAAATACCGATGCGTGAAAGTTTGATGCATGGGGGGCCACGAGAATTATCGATCGTTCGAATAGGAACACGAGCTTCCGCGCTATTGTTGCTCCTCTTTTCTAATAAAATAAATTACTCGAATTAGTCGAGACAGGGCCTTAAACCTTCCAACTGTAATAGATGTAACGAATTTCCATAAAGGCACGCGACATCGTCCTGTTACTCGTTTAACTCGCGCCGATAAATCTACGAAAACTCGGCGCTCGCAATTTCGTGCACAATTACGAGCAAGCCGAACGCGCAGCGCTGCGAGTCGCCCCGCGTCCATTGCACTTGCGAGCAAAAAACATTATATCAGAACTATTGCCTCACCGGGAATATTATCAGAGTCGTGGAAGTAGGTCGCCGAAATGGGAGACACGAGGGTCGCCTGGAAATATGCGCGATACGAAATCCGTCTGCTATCGTTAATTTACATCGGTGGAAAAGGTCGCCCAATATTCCGCGGCGGAATGTTAAAAGCGAAAGATCGACTTTACAGCCGCGAAAATCCACTAAGAATTTCCAACGAACATTTTTTGTTCAACCCAGTGCGAATATCCCACGCGAAATTTTCGCCCGCCGCGAGGGAAACGTCGGGAAATCGGAGAAGTATCTGCGAGCGGCCAATGAAAATGGTTAATACAACCTGCAAAGCTGACGAATTAATAATTCAGAGGGTGTTGGTCGTGATAAAAGGGGGTGTCGAATACGTGTCCTGCAAACTGACCGAGGGCACAGCTTCTCGAGGAATCTCCGCGATACGCCAAACTTTTTCGTGCTCCCCGAGCTTTTGTTAAATCCTCCTTCCACAAAAATGCAAAACTTCGTCGCGAGATGCTTCGAACGCGACGTTTTCAATAGCTTGCCAGCGGAAATTCAACAAATTCGAAATCAAGCTGAATATAGTTAGAAAGTCTTCCTAAAATCGCTTTTAACGAATATGATCGTTAATATCCTACGAAGGATTCATCAGCCAAGTGCGGTGAATATTTTCGCGCGTGCAGACACTTTTATTAATGATTCTCGCGATGACGGTGGGCGAGATAAAAATTGCTCGCGGCAGCAATTACGCCGGCGGGAAGAAGGCAGAAAATGAAAAACGGAATATCGTATAAATCTTAGCCTCCGGGGAGAAATAATAATCCCGTGGGTCTGTTTTACATTCTTTTTAATTTATTACGCGGAGTAAAACGTCAGCCTCGGCGGCACACGTTCCTTTGTCTCGAATCTTCTCCACCACGTTTCGTTGTATCTAAAAACGTCGCGGACACTTTCTGCCGCATCGAGTTGCACGATTTTCCAAATGAAATGACTATGCACCAACAAGACCGTAGACGGTATATCGATGATCACGTGGGCATAATTAGCATAATTGGTGTTTGCTCGTAATAATTCTTGGAAAGCAGCAACCTCCGTCACTTCGCTGGAACGGGAATTTACGTTGCACGTTAATTTACGTAATATTCTAAGAAAATAAATGTCGCTACACGCTGCTCGATGGTTAATTAAATGTTTGACAAGGGGTTAATGAAAGTCCATTTTTCTCCCGCGATAATATGTCTTCTGGGCCTCTGGGAAAAGCTTTCTCGAGATCAAAGGTTGTAGGCATGCGACACGTCGGCGACATTATTAAATATTTACCCGCGCTGCCGGGAAACCAAGCTTTCCACGTTTCGTATTACACTTACCACAGCCACTTTTCCACGATCTTTCGCCGACGCGCGGCTGTTTGACTAATAACATCGATCCCATTCTTGTTGTGCTTGCAAATATTATTCACGGGCCCAGCCCGCTTGCCGGACGGACGGGGGCAAACATTTTCACGCATGCGAGATCAGTTTGATTTCCCGTCAGCCCCGTGTTTTCCATATTCGATCGGCCCTGTATCACGCTCAGCGCAGATTCCTGCCGATACAGTGATACGCTGCTCGTACGAAGCTTTCATATTATTTAGACAACTGTTTATGGACAGGGGTTTGTTACGACAGAATACTTTTCGTCTCTTTCAACGAGTTCCGCGAAGCAGTCAAATTTGCGCTCGCACCCCGAAGCTCGCTGTGCGTTTGTATGCTCGTGACAGCACGGGCGGGTGTTTCGTCGATTACGTTTATCGTTTAGCAGACGATGAAGAATCCCCGAGGCGACTGATGAAATCCGCCGAGAATAGAGGGAAACGACAAAATGGAGGGCGTTGTACGTGGGTGTTGCATCAGACGGAATATGCAATTTCCTGGGGTGGCTGGCACCCCTTCTGGTTCGCGCTATCCCGACGAGCGGGCCTCTTTTGAAGCTGACGTTCTTCGAATATTGCACGGCCGTGTCAACGACAACTCCGAGGCCAGCCACCCCACTTTGTCCTCCTCATTTCGTTTTACGGGTGCCCCTCATATCGGGATTGCGTGCCGCCGTCAAGAGACATCGCGCCGCCCTTCTTTCTCGTTTGCTTGCTCATAAATCTCTGGATTATTCTCCTCCTCCGTCGACGCATCAACGGAATTCGCGGATGTAACTTAAGGCTAACGACTCCCCGCCGTTTGGCTGCTAAAGCCACGACGCGGTGTCGCGATAAAAATAATCGGGACTCGAAACATTCTCGTGTTTTCACTCGACGGGTGGTCCAATCTCTGGAAATCGACTTCTTACGACCAACGATGGCGAGTAGTTTCTCTTTGTCTGCCGTGGCGAGGCTGCGTGAAGAGGGTCGGCCACCCCTTGGCCACTGTCTTGTATCGCGTTGCGCCTCGGTAAATAATGGCAATGGGGTCTTTCGGGATAAGGAAACGCAGAATATTATTATTAAATTCAGAGTGCCGTGATTGCAGGGCGCAACAGGAGCACGAGCGACAGCGTTTTTCCTCGGTTAGCGTTATTTTATAAATGCGTTATCTCAGCAAGTCATCCATCTTCCTAACTTCCCTCGCGGCGGACCGTGCACCAGCGGGATCGGGAAAATGAAATTTAGACGGGAACTTTAACCGCGTAGAGGTTTTTACGCCCGAGGAAACTGGGTTGGCCTGATTCGTCTGCGAGCTATCTAAATTTCGATCTGAACATCTGTCTCGCGTTTTTCATCATTTGGAATATCGAAGACCCTCGACGAAATGGCCAGAAACTAATGTCGCACAACCCCTGCGCGAGAAGTGGAAAGACGAGTGACCGAAAGCACGTCATTTAAGTGACATCCTTCGACCACTTTGGGAGATATTGCTCTCTTTTTCCGTCCGTAATTCGTCACCCCACTGCCCCTCCCATACCATCGCCCCCCCCCCCCCATGCGAAATTCTCCATATAGAAAGGACGATTCAGCCTGCAACCTCGACGAGCACGATATTTTTGTGTCATTCACGAAAGTGGACCTTTCTCCCCCTGATCCCAGCTCTCCCCTCCTATATTCGGCCGGCGCGATACTCTTTCCTCGCCTTCCATATTGGTTCCCTCTCGAAACGCTTTCAAGAACCCCCGTAATATGATACAAACTCTCCAGAAAGAAGTCGAGAGTGCTTCTGTGGGGCTTGAACGGGAAGAAAATAAACACGACGGTGTAATTGGAAGACGATTCTCGAGTATCTCGGAACCCATTCAACCCCTAGAACCACTTTCATCGATCAACCAACGGAAGCTTCGTTACTGCTCCGATCGCGATCTCGTCTTTAACATGTCGAGTCTGTACCGTCACACTTTTCGCCGAACCATTAAGGTCCGTAATTTATCACGGTGAATTGCCAAGGAAGGTCTGAAGTGGGTGCTTCCAGCCTCCTTCCTCGCGAGGACTCGAGGCTCGTAGCTCCAAGGGAAAGTAGGTCAGGACCTTTCATTCCAGCTGGAATTCACGAAAGTGAGAAAAACACGAAATTCGCCCAGGTCGTCTCAGTCCCCGTTCGTCTCCCCACCCCCACCCTCCCGCATCGCTACCTTTTGTGGCACGGGAACGAGAACGGTAGTTTGCTTTGAGGGAAAATATGGATGCCACCCCCTTGGTCTTGCGCCCGTGCGCACTCTTTCTCCCTTTCCTGCAGCCACCCTGTCTTCTGTAGCCCCTTGAAGCCCCACCTTTGCCTCGTTTCACCTCTCTCAGTGGGAGGATCTCCCGGAGCTGCGAACGATAAATGTTTACTTGAAGTTTCCGCGGGCAGCCGCGTGATAAATGCCTCGCATCCCGCCACTCGTCCGTCAAACCCGACGAAAAACATCCTGTTTTTCCCTTTCCGCTGTTTCGAGCGACGTCTCTAGAAATCCCCTGTCTTGCATGAAACTCCCGTTAAGGGGCACGTTCCCTCGGAAAATTCGCCAACGGCGCGGAACGGCGGAGGATTAATCCCGCCTCTGCCGGACCGCAAATGGATCTTCGATTAACCCCCATTCGGTAAAGTGAAGTGAGGCCTCGGCTCGCCTCTGCATCCGCGCAGTTGGCGTCGCTTTCGTTACAGCTTCCTCGAGCAATAATTTAATAAACGAGCGACACTTTCGTTCTCGCCGGACGAGCGAATGTCGTTCCCGCGCGACGTGTCCCGAAAAGTTCTTTGAACGCGACAGGCGTAAAGGGTGCATAATTTAAATTTCACCGGCGGAAAGGGGAGAAGTTAAATTTTTCCACGAGTTTGCTGCACTCGCCGGTCTCCCGACAGCGGGAACTCGTGCGAAATTCCCGCTAACGAAAATGGCCACGGGCCGTCCTTTAATTTCCCCCCGCCTCTTAAACGCGATTCGTTTCCAGCCCCTCCCCCCCCCCTCCACGTCCCCCAGAAATCCTGCCAATTAAACCAAATATTTGCGGTTCGAGTCTTGGAAGAAGTACGTACAAGCTATCGCCGAGCCGGGTCCGTTGAGACAGGAACGGCTAATCCGGGATTACCCTATCTCGAGTGGACCGATCTCTTCCGATTATCAATTAATTAAACCGTCCTTTCCCTTCGCCCGTCGAAGAGCCGCTTAATTAATTGCCGATTCAGGCCCGTCGACGCATTCCCTAGCAATTAAACTCGCAATCGCGCGGGGAGGAGGGAGGTTCGGCGCTTCTGTGCAAACGGGGCTGGTGTCTTCCTCGAGGAAATTACACCGAAAACGAGAATTTCAGTGGGTGAAGAGTGGATGACGATGCGTACGTGTATTCGCGAAATGAATATTCTTGAAAGTACGGAGAATTTAGGAATGAAGCCCGATGAAGAAGATTTAACGAATTCACGGAACTGTCCGCTGCGCGAAGGGCAAGGTGCAGCCACTATTTCGAAAGAACTCGAGCCTTGAATGCAATAATGACTTGAACAAACTGGAGTTCCGTTCGATGCCGGTGTTTGACTTCTACGGAAGCTTTGCCTTGCTCTCCAACGATGTAGACACTGTTTAACTTTATACAGTACGCTTATAATTCCGCGGTAGCCCCTGTTTAATTAATCGTCCAGCTTATCGAAGATAATGCTTTGACGTAGCGAGAGGCTTTTTCGAAGGAGCAAGAAGAATGCCTTTAATTATAAAGGGATTTCTTTGGGAAACGGTAGACTCTCTTGTAGAGCTCCGTCACCCTAAGGGCCGAGATTAATTGTCTTTGGAACGGTAAACAGTACCTACTCGCCGAGCTCCTTGGGGGAAATCGTGTTTAAGAATATCCAGTAATTGAATTCGTACTTTACTGGTAGTACAGTACCAAATGCCACGTAAATTCCAGAATCGAAATGTCAGAGTAAACTGTTGCATGCTACGCGTTGATTAAACAGAGCTTCTAGTATTCTTGGCTAATGGAATGGTAGCCTTGACTCTAAATTACTATTTCTTCGCTGTGGAGTCGTTTTAGAAGTTCACCGCTCAAGCGCACGCGTATTGGTTATGTTTCCTCCAACGTAATTGCTAAGAAAAGTCACGTGTCGTTGAATGGCTGGGCGAGTTCTGCGCCCCGTTTCTTTATTTAAAGAGAAGCGGATACACTGAGAAACCCGTGCCATTTGTTGACGAAAATTTATCGACGGCACCTCGGCTCCGTTCGCCGATAAAAAGGGAAGGAGAAAAGCTACGGAACGATGTTCTATCGACAACGCGGGAAGCTGAGTAGTTTTTTAACAAAGTAGAGCCACCATAAATCAGTATGGCGGCCGTAGGAGGGATTTATTGTGAAACTTTTAAAGAAAGCTTATATAGTAGACACGCGTGGATAAGGGTGCGCCAACCGGTGGTCTGGCTAAGGGGTGGTGGGAATCGTAGCTACGTTAGTGGGGTTCGTGGCGAGAGGGAGATAGAAAATGGTCCAGGAGAGGAGGAGGGTGGTCGTTGGAGGGGCAGTGGGGTGGTTATGACGCGGGTGTAACCTTGGCAACTCTGCATCCCCCTTTCTCGTGGCCGACAGCATCCTCTCTACGCCCTTTCCGTCTCTTTCGCCCCCTTCTTCTCCCTTTTTCACCATTCTCGGCATCCCTCTTTCTCTTCTTCCTCTCTCCGTCCTCTATGCTCCCGTAACCTGCCCTCCAATTCGCTCCAGCCTTTTCTTCCTTCCCGTTTCTCACTCCCGAGTCACCCCCCCAGCCGTTTCTCACTTCGGTCTCCTATCTCATCCTCCTTCCTCGATTCGCCTACTCCGCTGCAAATTCCTCCTTCATCCTTCTCTCGCTCCAACCCCCCCCCCCACCGCCACCCCGGCCGCACACATCGACAAAGGAGGCGCACACCCTTGTCCTTCTCCTCCACGCAACTCCACCCACGTCTACAAATGGAGCAAAAGTGGAGCGTGTTCTTGTTCGAATGCACGCTCGTTTCACACTACCTCCACTTTCTCATCCCTTCCACCGGCATCAGCCCCTGTCTTCCTCCGCCACCGCCGGCGCCCAACTGCTCCGACAATTCCTCCGGCTATCTCACTATCCCTTCATACCTCATTTATCTTTTTCTCTCGCCTGCATACCGCGCCCTCGCCCCTTCAGACCCTCATTTTTAGCTGCCACCATCGGGAAGCTGCGGAGTGTCGAATGGTCGAAATGAATTTATAAGGGAGCACCGTCTTTATCCGTGGTCTCCGCGGAGGAGAGGGTTGGAGAAGGGGATGGAGGAAGGTCCAGCGTTCGCAGGGAACACGGCTGCGCTCTTAATCTCGTTGAAATGTAAATCTCGTTTAAGCCGCGTTAACGTTCTCGCCCCATGGCTGTCGATGTTGCGGTGCAGGGACGCCTTTTGGCGCTTCGATCCGCGCAGTTACGTTCCCTTTTACCCATGCCTCCGTGCTTGTTAATTCGTTACCACGTCCACTCTCCTCCCGCTGTAACCGACACCGGCTACTATTTCATAATTGACCGGGGACCAGCTGTGTCAAGTCCGCGCGGTGTACCTGAATTTTTGAACAGGGATAGGAGGTAATAGAGCTCTTCCTTTATCTTTCGATAACATCCATGCCCGGGGTTAACGGCAAATACGACGTGCCACGCGGCTGGCAATCGCCTCTCGCCCCAGGATCGACCGGATCGATAGTCGCTCTGCTCGAGACATCGGCGTTGCGGCTCGTCGCGAAGCGTCAAAGCCGTCGTCGTTCGACGGTGATCGCAGTCTTCCCTCCGTGGTCAACCGTTAAACGAATTTCACGTGGTGGTCGATGCTCCTGCTCCTCGGTCGTTAGCGGAAAATCGATGCCGGGGCAGGAATTATTGCGGTACAAGACGACACCTTCCGTATTCCGCGAACGTTCCGGTTGTCGCGCGTCCCGTTCGACCCAATTGCCGTCGTCCGCGCGAAATTACGGTGCCCCATTGTTCCCGGATACCATTATTACCATTACACGGTATCGTTATTGACAGACGGATCGGCGTGGCATTCATATTCATGGCGAACCTCGGTAACGGTAGCCTGACTGCGGGGGCTTAGGCGGCGGACAGGGGGCGAAAGAGGAAGGAAACGTTTTGACCGGGCGATCGGTACCGTCCTATGACCGCGGCAATGAAAATCGCGCGTTTCGCCCCGCACGATTTCCCCGCGGCTCGCATTAACGGCATCGATCGCGTCACGCGGGGGCTGATTAAGGATGCGGTTACATATTTACCGCGGGCTACATATTCATGAGCGGTAGGAAACGTTTGTTTCCTGCTAGCCAAAGGAAAAATTGAACGCTGTCAGGTGTTGTTCCCCACCGCTCCTGATCGACGGGTACGATTTAAAATGCAATGAGATGGGAACCGCTTGCTTATCCACGATCGCAGGAAAATAGGTACTTATTATTCTGTGAGTTTCGAGTATTCGCGTTCAACGATTATTCGAGGATTCCGACGAGCGGGAATAAATTCTGTAGATGGGCTACGATTAATTCGGAATTTCAATCGCCCACAAAGAGTGGAGTAGGTACTTAAAGGAACGCGTATGCACAGGATCGAACAGAGAATCCAGTGCTCTCAAGAAAACGGGCGAAGCTTTGTAGCTTTAAGCAGCGTCGATGGTCACGAAGATTCCCGCGCTATCTACAAGATGACGAGGCAAATGAGCTGAGGCGCAATAATGTCGTCAGTTTCGCGGGCTTATTGCGCCGTCGGCCTCTAGCCGTTTGCGAGGGACTTAATATCGTCCGTTGCAAGCCAACCCGCAATATTGGACTCGTTTCGTTTCCACTGTACCTCTCGTTTCGCTGACACGGCGGGGGATCGCGTGCACGCCGCGTGTGCATTTGTCTACCGCAGGTTCGGACCACGCACCGGCCAGGAATTCGTGCCGCGGACAATCGCGCTGATCGATAGTCGAATGGAGAGCCACGTACAGTAGGCAGCGAATCGGAGAATCATCAGTGGCTGATGTAACCTGAACGCGCAAATTCGGAGTGATCGATGGAACTTGGGTCCACGGTAGCAAAGGGAGACGTGCCTTGCGCCGTCTCTTCTAAATAGCGGTTGAACGGAAAACTGATAACATTTAGGTAAACTTTCCCCGCGAGAGAATCGGCGTAACTCGATTTAAAAACTCAAAAAGATTCAACTGGGATCGAGGGGACAGGGGAAAATTAAAATAATCGAGGACGCTTCCCTTGATGTTCGCGGAACAGAAGGGACAACGTACGGTCAGATTACAAGAGCCTCGATTCGCATGGCGCACCGTTGACCGGAACAAACGACCGGTTTAATTTGATGTACCAGAAGCATGGCGGACACTTTCGAGCCGAGCACCAGGCTCGTGCTGCCATCCCCCTCGCTCTCCCTCGTCCACCCCGGTTCCCCGGGGCTTTGTGTGTTTTGACGCGGGTGCTAACTGACCCCGTGGCTTTCAGGGAGCGCGGAGGTGGATCGGGTGAAGGAGGGCTGTGCTCAAGAGCAGAAGAGGGTGGCATTAGGTCGAGGTCACCAGGACACCGAAGCGATCGATGCAGCCCGCCAGGCACCACCACCCCCGCTTCGACCCTCCGGTTTCTCCCTCCGCCGACCCATCTTCACCGACCTTCTCCCCCGTGGAACCCAAATAACCGTCGCTATCTACGATTCCTGCCACCTACCCCTACCCCGGCCACGTTCCTCCGGCTCATTATACCTCTATTTACATCTCGCCGCATTTAGCTAAAAGCAGCCCGAAGGGGTTAAAAACTGGCCAGGTTCAACACGTGGATGTTCCACATTCAGGCCTCGATCAGCTGTTTTCCCCGGGGCGTCGAAGCTTCTTGATCACGAAGCGAACGCATCGAATCTGAACAGGCGCCACCCCCTTCGACCCACTGGCTACGCGAAAGTTTGAGAAAGAATCGAATCTCTATCCCTCCGCGGGTTTAAATTCACGATTCCTTCCCGAGGACAACAGTATATCGACTGAGTTTATACGGAGACTTATAAACCTGCCGTGGGCGAATGCACGATTTCTACGAGCTGTAGATACTATTTTGGAGAATTATCGGTGAGAGAATACTCGGGTCCGATAGTATTTACTGGGCTACTCGTGTATTCTGGCGGAATTCATAGATAGCTGATTGAATTGTACGAAAGATGGAGCACTCAGGGCACTTGGCGCGCCTTTTGAAACTGGACGCATAATTTTGCATAAAATCGAGCGACAGAGGTGCAATCCAGCTGCCGTTTGCGACCGTAATTTCAGCGAGACCGTGAAGGTGGAATTTACGAGGGAGAGAAGCTACGCTCTCAGGCGATAATGCCCCACTTTAAGAGCGATGCTTCCTTCTGGGGCGCTAGATCTAATCAAGGGACCGAACGAATTCGCCACGTCCGATTGCCCATCGATCTGGCCGAGATCTAATTCGCTTTTAGCGGAGAGAACGTCGCCCGATCGCGCGCACCGCGGCTCATCTGTCTGGTGTTTGGTTTCTATGGCCTTTCTGGATACGCGCACGCCACATTCCTTCTCTTTTTTTTTCTTGCCCTACAAATGTCTCGGTCGTTTTAAACGCCAAGCCACCCCGTTTCTATATCGTATATTTTTAGCGATTTTTTAATCCACGTTAGCCGACAAAAGTGAAACAGCGACGTTCTGCTATGACGCCGGTTCTGAGAGTGGCTTTTTGCTGAGCGAATGCGAGTCGTACCATGCGAAGAGGTGTGACGCGTTATGACGTGAGTACGTTTGGAAATCAGATGCGGGATGCTGGAAATAATAACATTTAGCTTCGTATTTTTTCACACCGTGGATATTTATTCGACAAGTTTGGTATTGGTAAATGAAGATTGTGAATTCTGTTTGGTTTAGATAGTTTAATCGTATTTCCAGGAGGAATCTAGAACGCCAGCATCCACTGACGACGAGTCTTGTCCATCCTCGGACCTCGATCTGCTAAATCCAAGGTATTTATCTTCTGCTAACTGTCTCGTGATTTATTCTAATGGAAATAGCAGACTTTGCTGGACTGCTAAGCGATCTTGTGATTAATTGATTATTGTTGCCAGAGTTACGAGATCCTATTCGAAAGCACGGCATCAGTTTCGTGCTTCGAAGGGTCGGAGGAATACTCTGCCCAATCTTCTGGCGCCTGCGAGAAATTTCGATCGTCGTCGCTGTTCCGCGAGTTGCGACTACGTCGATACAAAATTACGTAAGTGATGTAAGTGGTTCTTTTAAATACCTTGCAGCTTCCATGCGTTACGTACTTTACGAAAGAAGTAGGTACACCACTTTCGTAACCGGTTACACCTGATTTCGATATGGGTTTCAGTAACCGAAGAAGTAGAAAAAGAGAATACGGGTTCGTCGAGTCTTCAACATTTTCCAGGCTACAGTTGTCGGAAGAGATACGAGGTAACATGAGAAATTCATTTGCAATTATATTCCCTACCCGTACAGTAAGAATGGGCGTACAGTAGTAAATCGTACGAAATTGTAGTTGTTAAAGCGTATAGAGATGTAAAAATGAAAATTGTGAGAAGCCTACAACGTCAAAGAAAGAAAATGTCAGATTTAATTTTCCGCAAAAACGATATACCCTGACAGTAACGATTTGAAGCTCGATAGCTATGTAACTGTATATAGAAGCTTCGATACACGTCATTGTTTTTTTGCAACACAAATATCAATAATCCAGGAAATGCTTCGATCAACTACGTCCGTCAAAAGCGTTCAGCTTTGCCTCTGAGCTTCAAACGACATTTTGCAAGAAGAATCTTTGAGACAGTACTCGTTAACGAACGGAATAATACCTTAAAACGAAAACTGAGTGTAACAACCAAACCAGAAGAAAATTTTTTTAAGTTAGATATCGATTATTTTGGTATTGATCCAAAAAACTAATGCTTCAGATTAAAAGATACCAGGAGACACGATTTAATTAACAAAAGAAAACCTAACATAATAATTGCACTCTAATTGAAAGCAATTAATTATCCATTTCTCCTACGAAACTTAAGTAAAACACTTATTTCATCCATCTTCCCCGGTCTAATCCCTCAGCCCCAGGTAACTTTCGCCACAGAGAAGTCTTCGAGCGGTGGCGAGGATCTTAACAGCAAATCCCTAGCGAAACTTTGGTAATTATCCGAAAAGTTCAGCAGGTCACGTGCACGCCCTTAAATCGCGCATACCCCTGACTCGTATCGTTATTACGACACCTAATGCACTCCCTTGACAGGAGGGGAAAAAGCACACCGCGAATAGTCCGTGCGATTCGTCGGAACAGCGGAAAGTGTAAGTTATCGGCCATAAATAACCTTTAATCCGGGTCCTCGGGTTTTGGGGGCGACTGTGAAATCGCGAGCCAAGTGGCGATATAAAAATCCTCTACGATAAATTCCCTGTGAATTGCGAAATTAATACGAAAATATTGCTTAGCCGACACCCCGGCGCGATACTGTGTAATACAGTGTCACGATCGACAATTTTAAGTATACAGTAAAAGCTCGACAAAATTATCTCCCTTTAACTAAACCTACAGCACGGAACACGCGTAGCCGGAAAAGTCTGCGTCGTTTCACCGAAAGTAACCGCATTAGCAAGTCCCTCCACGGTGATCAATCAAATTTCCCCCAAGCATTCGGAATATCGATCCACCCACCCCTTCGACTCTCGAGTTTTCTTGCCCACGGACTTCGGCTCGCTTCCAAGCGTCTCAAAGCGTGGTTTTCTCGTTATTTGTAGCGGTCCCATGATTCTGGTCATCCCCAAGGCCCGAAACCCCGTGAACTCGGTCACGTCTCTCGAGCCGCTGCCCCTGGCTCGATGTACTTATTCCTCTTCGCGCTGTTCCTCTTCGCCTACGTGTTCCTCGGCAAGGATAGGCATAATTTGCGAGTGAACGGAAACAGGGCGGGCAGCTCGAGGAGAGGCCACCCCGCCGAGACACGGGCGGCCAACATCCTCGAGAAGACCGGCAATTTAATCCCAGGACGTTCATAGTTGAACCAGAGGAGGATCGATCGGAATCGCCTGAACGGCCACGGCCAGGGAACAGCAAGAGCAGCGTGGTCGTTCTGTATCACGAGAGATCGGCCACACCGCCCCCAGCAGCATCCCCAGAACCGCCCCTCAGAGCCACTCAATCGGAGCGGGTGGTAGCGCGCGGGACCAGCCGCTTGCTGACAGAAGCTGACCCACCCTTGCGCCACGACAGGTGAAATAAAGAACTGCGAGAGCTTGTTAGCGATCAGCCAATGTGGATCGAACTTATGTATTCGGCGAATATGAATGACGCGTGCAAGGTGTTCGCGTGCTCGATCGTTCTTGAGAAACTCCCCTAACAACCGCCCCCTTCGAACTCGAAACTAATTCCCTACGAATTCGCAGCGTTGCCGGAGAAATCCGATATTTACAGATTGGAAAGTTCCTCCGCGTGAAACGCGAAAGGTGAAGTGCATTTGACACCCTTTTCATCCCTTCAGCAATCCATATTCCCCGATCCAATTAAGTTTGCCGAAGTTACTGGGTATTCCGGGGAAGTTACAGTCGATTGAAAAAGCACGAAACTTTCGTTCCGTATCAGAGGCCGGTGATCGAATTTACGAAGAGATCTCAGCCTCCCCCTTTTCACCCCTTTCTCGCAGGGCGAATCTGGTGGTGGATACGGAGGGTCGCTCCCCGGTATATCCGATTGCCCGAAGGAAAGCTACTTTGAGACGACGTCGACGTTTATCGAAGCGGCAAGGGCCACTAAACGTGCACGTTTATCAGGATAGCCGTGTACGGCAGGCGGCCTTATTGTCCAAGGATCATCGCGTCGCTTCTAAAGAGGCGCAGCCGGCGGAACGAGGATCCGATCCGACGAGATATTCGGCCAAGTCTGCGAAAAATTTGATTAGGTCGGCCGGGGGATCTGCTACTCGCCGAGAG
Organism: Andrena marginata; assembly: GCA_963932335.1. NCBI lineage: Eukaryota > Metazoa > Arthropoda > Insecta > Hymenoptera > Andrenidae > Andrena > Andrena marginata. The sequence goes on from OZ010660.1 coordinate 4,950,586, forward strand.
GACGATTCGGATGGTCGTGAAAGAGGCGGACGATCGAACAGGCACTGGCAACTTAGCAGCATCTTCAGGGAACGATGTCGTCCCTCTGATAATTCCATTACGGAACTAATGGCTCGTTCCAGGTAACAATACCCGTCGAACGCAACGAATAACGAGCAATCCAAATGAAAATTTCTGAATTCCGAACGTTAGATCGCGATTCTCGATGATTTTCGAGCTTCACTTTCAGAAGACCCTTTCGCGTAATATTTATTTACTGCCACGATTATCACGTCGGGGAGTTACTGACCATGCCATTAGAGATGATCCCCCGATTACGGTACTTGATAATCGTTAATTATGGCGCCCGATAGTCATCAACCGTGGCGTTTGATAGTTCCCGACGTTAGCATTAATTAATTATTGCCTACGGCGCTTAACGAGCCCTGAATATAGCGCTCAATAGCTCTCGACTATTACGCCCACCGGTTGTTAATTACACTCCGTATACTCGATATTTAGATTCGCCCCCAAATTCATCTATACAGATTCAAGCAAACTAACTCTGGAGCCGACGGTCTTATTACCTACCCAACACCTAGCTTTCCTAATACGAACAATACTGAACGCAGGCTGTTCTTCGCGAACGCAGGCTTAACCCGTCAGCAATATAAAACCACAGCCTTAAATAAAAGGGTTGCAAGAGAAACGTACGCGTTTGAAGAGAAATCACGACACTGTGAAATGTGTTCCGCAGTCCCGGAAGAGAGGGTGACTCCAAGCAACGAAGAAGCGAGGTCTGCCCGAATCTTGCCTATCTGATGCAGCAGATGCATTCGCGGCCGAGGGAACGAGGAGACGATCGTGCATTTATCAGCGTGAACAACGGAGACGACGGGAGGAGAGTGTTCCCGTTCCAGGCGACCCCGAGCGGTAATCTGAAGATCGTGCCGAATCAGGTAGATGTTCGGGTCGGATTCTCTGGGCGGGCACGGTTCATCGAATCTTGGGGAATGTTGGCCTCAGGGCAGACGCGTAGTGATTCTAGGTGGTGTTCGAATCCAAGAAGGTCAGCGTGCTGGTCGCCGATCCGCGGCACACGAAGGTTAACGTCAAGGCCGAGCTCAACAGACCCGGAAACGAGGCCGGTGGACGCGCTTCCGACTCGTCCGCGCGACCCAGGCTGATCGATCCTCCGGCAGGCTTCTCGTCCTCGGCGGTCAATCAATTGCAGGTAACGCCGTTGTCACGGCTGTCATTCACTTTCGTAATGCCCCTCGACTGACTGCTATACCGAGGTTTTTTCATCGCGCCGTTTCGGGGGTGATGGAACGCCCGCAGAGAACACCGGGCATTCGTGGTTCTTTTTCGAGAGAATCCAAGGGACAGCGCTGCCCGGCACGTTTGAGTACGTCTTCTTCGATAGAAAGCGCCCTGTTGTCGATTGTCGCTGTTTATCTTGGCTTTCATGGGGATAGCTAGTTAGGGTTTCACCCTTGGATGGCTTAGAAACGATTGAATATTTGCACCGCAGGCTCGGAGAATCAGACCCAACGACGAGGACGAGCATAAACCCACGATGCACCCGTTCAAAGCGAAGCTTCAGCAGATGGAGATGGAGCAGAAACAGCAAGCAGCACCTTCAACGTCTTACCAACTACCCTTGCTGCAGGAGGTGCCACTTTCCGCGTGAGTTTCGCTCGTCTGTTAAGCTGGGACAGAGTCGTCTCCTGGCCGCGACTACTTACGGCACAGGACATGACAGAAACCGGGTCGATGAAATTTTATGCTATTCGCGATCGCGAAACGATTCCCCACAAGATTGCATTCACCTATATCCGTTGCTCGTCGTAAAAAATGAGGCACGCCGAGCCAGAGAAACGGCACGAGCGCAGTGATTTCCAGCGATGTTTCCCAATAACGTTTGATCGCCGTGATTTCGCCGCAGACTTGGATTTACGAGCGAGCAACCGATCGATTGGGATAACATAATTCTCCCCGAGAAGACCGACCTGTATCAGGAGCTGGCCAGGCGTATCACAAATTACAAGTAAGCTTATAGCTGTGTACGATCGATGAGGCGAAAGTTAAGGGGGGCGTCGAGCGACAGAACAGCCAGCTAAATTTCACGATCGATCTCTCGAGGAACGCCGATTGTATCGTGCGAATCGATCAGGACGAGTTCCATTGCCACCTGCTGGTGCTGCAGAGCTACAGCGCCTTTTTCGACGAGAAGAATTGCAAGGAAATCGACTTGACTGGGGTGAGTCATTGGAGCCACGAGAACGTTAGAAACACTGCGTCTATCTATTTGAACGTTTAATTTTCCAAAACGATATCACACTCGTACAATTACCGTGATTTCTTTAAGGGAACTGTGAGGAGTCTTTCAGCCCCCTGACTCTAACTTCTCGAAGCTTGTAGTTGCACGCGCGTATCCGGCATCCCTGAGCTATTTATTATACAGAAACGTTGCTGGTCCTTCAGAGTTTCGCCGGGAAACTATTGCGGTTTTAGGTGTTATCGGTATACGGAACGTACAGTCCACCGAATCCCGAATGGAATCCCTTTGTTCGCCCGACCCGATTTTCCGCCCCTCGATCTCTCTGCCCCCCTGGACGTGTATCTATCGCCATCTACGTTTGATCGTCTGTCGTCGACGTCCATCCACTGGTCCCTCCACTTCTCGTCCGCTTATTCCTAGGCGTTCTTCCGCTCCACTTTTCTTTTTCTCCCCGAGCCATTTGTCTGATAGAGTGGGTGGCGATTCGATCAGATCCCTGGCCAGCGAGCATTGTGTTCGATCCAGGATCAAATTCCTTGACCCTTCGTGTCACTGCCACCGTGGCTGTCGACTGGTCTATGTGGGAGTCGATGATTTCTGTGACGTTCGAGCGGCGGGAGGTTTCCGGGAACACGGCACTAGCGACGGAAACAGAGATGGCACCTCCCTGAACATCGGATGCTTGAATATTCGTAACTTTTCAGTAGAGTAACGAAGGTCGAGCGAACGCACGTGTCTGGGAACTGGACAGTAGAGTTGGAAGCGGAGAGGGGAATTGAATATGTTCCCTGGATATTGAAGTTAGCAAATTGCCGAGTAGACATCGCCAAGGGGTTGCAAGCGACCCCAATCCCTTGTGTCAGCATCCTGGTTCTTCTGGCTCCCCTATTCCCTCTAATAGTGACTCGGTGGGCTCGAAGCCAAGCGACCTTGAACTCCTTTTCGCCTTCCCTGGCCACGACTATATTCGACTCTCTTTTTACTTAGGGGTGAATAGCGGCTCTCGAATAATGCGCCGCCCGTCGCCCTTTAAAGATTGCGAGGGGCTACCTCACTTTTACCGTCTATTCTTATCCTCCGTTCGACAACGCTCTCCTGCACACCCGCGTGTCAAGGGAACGAGTAATTAAAACTGACGCTTCTAACGCGGTATTCAACCATCCGGAGTCGTCGCAGCTGATACTTTTAGCCAAAGATCAATGTTTAACGAGATTATTCGCGACTTGAAGTGACGCTTTGTGATAACTGTATTTTGGACATTAGAGCGACGTGAACTCGAGGGCGTTCTCCGTCATCTACGACTGGATGATCAGTTCGCAGAACGAGAGCTGTCGTCTTTTACAGAGGGACAACATCCTAGAAGTATTCACGGCTGCTCAATACCTTGGAATTAAAGGTACGCAATGAAAGAATATATACATATGCGCAAAATTACTATTAATCAGAATGATGTGGTGCATCAATTTTCTATGACAAGGAATAAAATAAATTGACAGTAAATGAAAAATAGGAACTGACATTATAGAGCCTCCAAATCCAACTTGCTGTTTGTCTGTTTATCTGTAAGGGATTTACGAACAATGATCCTATTCGAAGCTAGCCTCCACCACAGTTTCCCATTTCCATCGATCTTATAAAAATAATGTATAGCCAATGCTTTCTAGCACACTTTAAAAGTTCAAACCCACGGCTAGGGAAAGAATGAAAAGTTCCACGGGGGCGATAGGCTTCCGTGAAAGCTTCGACGGCACCGCGTTCGAGTTTCGTCGAATACGTCGCTGTCCAACTCGAAAACATCGATAAACCGCACGAGGTTCGAGAGAAATAAGGGATGCATCGTATCTTGGCGCGGGAAACTAGGAAATTTAGATTCCTCCTCGCGAAACCGTGCGACATTATCAAAGTTCACGTCCGTGGAAAGTGAAGCATGAGTTCCACGGAATGAAACTGGGACTGCGCTTCGGAGTCATTGGGATCATAAAATCTCTCGCTTTCTCTGGATACCCATTAGAGTTAGAAGAGCAGTGCTGGGCTTTCATAGACAACGACGAGTTGTTCACAGAGGACACCGCGTTCCTACTGTACATAGAGGCGAGGAGGACGAGGAACACTGCTGTCATGGAGCTGATGGTGCCAAGGATCATGAAATTCTTCCTGATGCTAGTCAGCACCAAAGACTTCTTGGAGCTGTCCGTCGACGAGCTGTGCCTTTTGCTAAAGTCCAACTACATCTGCGTAAACAGGTACCCCGTTGGCATCGCCAGTTTAAAGTCTACCGTAACCCTGCTCGCTTCTTAAACTCTCTATTAGCGAAATGGAAGTCTTAATGTCTGCCGTTCGGTGGCTGATGCACGACTGGGAAACCAGAAAGCAGCGCATGTTAGAGGTGCTGAAGTGTGTCAGGTTCGGGCTGATCGCGCCATGGCAATTGGTGGATGTTAAGAGGAACCCAGAGAATCCAGAGTTCATGGAACTGATGTCCTTCCCCGAGGTGCAGAAGATGGTCGACGATGGTTTAGCGTGAGCGTTGCTTCGAATATAGATTCCTCGAGAAAATTGGGCAACTGATCGTTAAGTCGCGACTTCCTTCAGGTTTGTCATTATCAAATATTGGTACGGTAATCAAACCGAAGATTACTATCACTGGATCGACCTACTAGGGCTCTCGGAGCCAACCAATCGAAACTGGGCTGGAGAAGACAAGGTAACTTCGAATCTTATCTGAAATTTACGAAGTGCCTACGCTCAATCCGAATGGCGTTCGCCTGTTCAAGAACTACGTGACGTATCGAGAATTCCTGCTGTACCTCGAGGAGTACCAAAGGACGAAAATTTCAGAGCTGAAGGCTGGAAAGACTCGCGCGAAACCAACCCCGCCTCGTTCACCCCCCAACGATTACTCGTTCGTTCCGCCTAGGACGCCCAATAATTATGCCCAGAGCTCGGGTACGTCTGGGCCTCGATCCAGAATTACGATCACGTAAAACCGCCCGGCTCCAGGTGTAATTTAACCAAAATGAATCCACCAGGTGACACTGGCGCAGTGCAGAACGATGCAGCGACGCATTCGAGGCGGCCGAATGTTCCACCCCCGAGTTATATGTCGATGGAGATGCCGGAGGGCACGGCGATGCCCCCGAAATTTATGAACGAGTACCTGAGCAATCTGGAAAGAAGCAAAGGGGTGAGTAACCCCGGGGCCAGCTCGAATCGAAGAGCCACGCAAAAACCGCAAAATGGACGGACACATTGATCGACGCTCGCACGAACGCAGAATCGCCACACCGATATTTCTGGCGTTTTCTATTTTTTTTTTATATTTCTTCTTTTTAGAATTTGCATCGACGAACCAATCGGTTCCTCTTTCCCTCTTCTATTTAGAAATACGAATTTAGATATTGTATGTAGCTCGTAACTCGTATATCGTATGTACGCATTAAACCTCGGATCGTATCAGAAACTATTCGTGCACACGTGTATGCTAATTTCGAAGACAGTTGCTATCTTAAAGCGATTCAGGGATGCGTGTGTGCAAAGTGTAAATCGACGGATGAGGATGGAAATAACGGCGGATATTACGTGCGGTGAGTCGTTTCGAGATGAAATTTCGTGACGGAAAAGGCTGGCCAGATTTTCCCGTTTCAGAAGTTCCCTTGCTTTCAGGAACTATTATCGCGGTTATCGTCAGAGAGAATCTCGAGGTAAGCCGCGTGCTTGTAAGTGGAAATAATAAATTTCCCCCAAGAAATGTCACGGAGCTGTAGTCAAAGGTCAGAGTTTATGCAGCTCGAAATCCGTGCTTAATGAAACTCGGGGAAACCGTGGCGAGCGGCATTATGCGCCGCGCAATTCATTCAAATTGCACTTACACCGCGTATAAGCTCTTACCTTGAGATTACACTGACCCCCTAACAATATACTTTTTTATTAATTCCATCCAACACTCGTAATTGTCTTCTACCCCCTCTCCGTTTTTCCGCTCGCCCAAGAATTGAGAATTCAAAGAATTCGGTGATCCCTCGAGTACACCATAGGTAGCTTTCTATATTCAATTCAATTCCTAACACAAAATGCAAGCTTTCTTCCCCACCTATGCGCTTCTTAATCTTGACGTGCAAATATGAAATGCAACGAAAATCATTGTTTCGCGCAGAACGATCGATCAGCGACCAACGGGAGGCCTGCGAACGCAGTCACATTTGATGCCAGGCTTACTGGGGGTGGAGAGTCGCCTAAAACCTCCTACAAATCATCGAGCATCGAGAAACACCAGCCAGAACGCTGCCAACGTGGCGTGAATCAGCCGGTAATGCGACTCGTGGAGAGCTGAAAAAGATTTCGTCCTCGGAGAGGGAGACTCTCGTCTCCGTAGCTCGCGAGCGTTCTCGTTTTCCAGGACGCGGGGAAATTAGATTACGAGAGTCGGCAGGAGAAGAACGGGGCGGATGTTTGCCGATGCCAGCAGTCGAATCTGATATTTTCCGCGAACAAGCAACGCGCGAGATGCACGAGAGAGCCGGAAGAGCGAACAGACTCTGGCAAATCGGAGGAGGAGGCGGCCACCACCATTCAGGCCGTCTACAGAGGATACAAGGCTCGAAGAAGATTCCACGAAGTTAGTGGATGCCCCGCGAAACTATCGATTCTCGTACGATCTCGGTGTGACGGTGATAATAATTCTCTTCTCACTCTGTATCGCGCATTAAATGCTGCGCGAAACTACATCGGAGGCGCGTTTGGTCCGAAGTGGTGTGCAGTGTCGCAACACCGATCGAACCGGCAGAATTAGAAATGGAAAGGTGTCTCCGAGACACTTACGGTAAAGAGACAGAGCTTGTTCCGTACACGTTGCTTTTCCAAACGGCAGATAAGGAAGTCAACGTCGGGGGAGAAACGGAATATGAAGAAGGTGGCGGAACTTTTGGCCATCCCGATGGGAGAATCGGTTCGCGAGCCGACGCTGGAACCTATCAGAATCGCAAACAGTTCGGCAAAGCAAATCAGACAGGAAAAGGAGGAAACGTGGCCGCTGAGTCCGAGGAGAAAGAGCAGGGAGCAGCCGGGCCCTCGAAATCAGAATCCACGATGCACCGAGGATCAATTGAATCGAGCTCGAATAACCGTCAGCATTTTCTACGCTTTAATCTTTAATCGAGTTGCAGATTCTCGCAAGTCGCGCGTCTGAAATTTTAGTTCAACGTACCCCGCCAGGCGACAGGCGACCAGAGGGCGCAAAGGAATCTGCGAAGTCAAACGCATCCCGGAGACGTGTTGCACCCTATCGAGACCATGTTTTTCTCCAATTACAACGAGAGAACTAGTTCAGAGAACACGGACACTGACGATACTTTCACGCCGAGGCGGAACCAGAAATGGACCAAAGAAACGAATTTTCCGGACGGTGATAATGCGCAGCCAGTGAAATCAGACGCCAAGAGTGTCCAGATCCGAGCGTCCAGTGACAAACGACCGCTGTGAGTGCCACCCGATCCTCAATAATTTAAAAGAATGTCCAGAGGAACGAATGGCGTGACGATTCGTTGACAGACCACAGAGGATCAGCAGCAGTATGTTGGATTCCAACATTAACGGCTACTTCTTCGACAACTCGTTGTTCTTCCCCGACCGAGAGGCGATCCTGGTATTCGGTGGCGTGGATCCTCACGAAGAATACGGTCCTGCCGGGAACACGGGCAAGGACATGTACAGGTTCAAGCCTGACGAGAACATTTGGGAATTTGTGGGAGAAATTCCGCAAGCGCGTCACCACCACTCCATCGCTTACCTAAGAGGCCGTATTTACGTAGTGGGTGAGTTAAGCATTGAACGAGCGTTGAGTCAGATTTTTTTTACACCAATATCGAATGAACGGTACATATACGAGGTCGGTCTTTCATCATCGTTATGCTCGGCGCGAGGCTCGCCAAGAATAAACTTCATTAGGCCTTCCCTTCGTACTCGGCGTGAAAGAAGACTCGTTGCGCAGAAAGATACGTATCTGCCGCGTAGATATTAAATTCTAAAGGGAAGAAAACTATTGCCAGGCGGGGCCGATCCGTTGGAAGACAAACAGCACAGGAAGAGCACCGCGGTTGGAAGCGTTTGGAGCTACGACCCGACTACCAGGACTTGGTCCAATGAACCTAGCATGCTGACAGCCAGAAAGGACTTCGGATTGGTGGTCAGTCACGGGAAAATGTACGCTATGGGAGGGCAAGACAGGAACGGGATGTGAGTTGTTAAAGAGAGCGTAATTGCGCCGCTGCCAGCGTTTCCCTTCATTTTCCCGGCTATTTATTTCCACGCTGACCGCGGCTAATTACAGCCGCTTTTCGTTTTGCGATTGTCATCGCCACCGTCACGGTTCGATATTTAATTACCGCCGCGAGGCCGATAAGAAAGCTGCCGCTGGAGGGGAGTGGTTCGTAAGCATTCGACGGCACGAAAACGGGCGCGCCCGTCACCTCTGTTACAGAGCTTTGAAGACGACGGAAGCTTTCGATCCGTCCGAATGCGCGTGGAGAGAGATGCAGCCGATGCAGACTCCAAGGGTCGGAGCAGCCAGCGTGAAATATCGGGATCTTATCTGGGTCGCTGGCGGGATGACAAAATCGAAAAAGGAGATATTCTCGAGGGACGTCGAGTGCTACGACCCGATCAAAAATTTGTTAGCTCGATTCTGTCCCGTACCTTACCACCCGTCGCATTATCGAGATTACATGCCTGATTTGTCGCGCACGCCCGTTATCGACGCGGCGGCTATTATCGATGCTCTCTTTCAGATGGCTAAAAGCGGTATCTTTGAGGTCGCCGAGGTGCTTCGCATCCTTTTACGTCGTGTCCGACTGCCTATACGTGATCGGGGGAGCATCGACCACGGAGAACGGCACTCACAGCACCAACAGCGTCGACATCTGGGATGGGAACGAATCCGTTTGGAAGGAACAAGCGAGCATGTCGATCGCGAGGCACGGACATTCTACCGGCTCGATAGGTCGGTTTTTTTGTTTCAAAGAAATACCCAGAAACGCGGACGATTTTCCTAACTTGTTCTCGTCAAAGTCACCATTTGGCCAGGGAGAGGTAACTCCTGGGTACAGTAGAATTTTCATTATACAGCAAAGCGCTCTATTCCTTGGATGTCCTCTTATGGGGACGGGCCGTGTACCTTCAGAATATCACAACGCCTTTTGATCATAAAAATTTACCATGAAAAGCTTACGACTACTGGCATAAAGGATATTTTTATTGAGAATCTTGCAAGTATATTCATGGCGTTGGGGAGAAGTTTTATGTTAAACTGTCTGAGGCACCACGGAAGTATATTACTTCAAATTAAGTTCAACGGGGTAAACGAGTATGGGACTCGCGAAGTTTTCAGCAGATTTCATCGGCGCAATATTCGTCCACCTCGGCTGGTGGCATTGATGTTATTTTAAATGAATAATGGATGTTCTACTGTACTTGAAATGTGCCAACGGTGATATTCCTCTAAATGCATGGGGTAATCTTTGCATGAAAATATGAAACGGAAGATAATATTCATTAGCGAGCATTTTCTTTCAGGTGACCAATTGTTGATAATAGGGGGAGTAACCACTGTGTTCATGAAAACATTGAACAACGTCGAATGTTACTGCTGCGACATAGGGAAATGGATGAAGGGCGTTTCTGCACTGCCGCATCCGGTTTCCGGTCACGGGACCGTGTCTTTACCGCCAGCGAATCTTTTGATAGATCGCTGATAATATCGAAATAAAAAGTATCCCTATTAGAAACCCGTTTAATGGTCAATGCATTAAACATTTTCTTACGCGCTACCGTTTCTACTCCAGGATTGTCTAATTATATCATTTTGATTTATATACGGATTTTGCAGAATTTTATAAGGATTTTTTGCCTGACATCTCGGTACAAATAAAATATCATAGATTTTACGTTCATTTTTCATCGGAATGAAAATCAATGAAGAAGCAAACAAGAATCAAGGAGGAAAATAAGATCAAGCAGGCCCATAAATAATTCCAGCAAGAATCATTAATAAAAATGCAACGTTAACCCATTCACAGTCTAGGTTTCATAGTGTTTTTTTTTCTACGTACTATACATCATTGTGTACGATTTAAAAGTCCATTATATATAAACTAATTATCTTAATAGAATTCCTGATTAAAGATAACCATTCATTATAAAAGACTTGTGAGAGATTGGACTTGATTGAGCAGGTGCAATTAAGAAGTAAGGAGTGCTGGTAAAAACATTTGTAAAAGTAGTATACACGCGTGGGTCAATGAATTGTGAATATGTTAAGAAAAATTGACAATTATTAATCTTAGCTTTGGTGCCTATGTTCCTGGAATCGATCTTGCTTTCTGTCACTTACCTAATTAAGGTTTCTGCTCCCCAATGAATCTCTTAACGAATCAGTTATTTCCCACACTGTAAAATAAAAAATTTCTTACCGGATTTTCAGTATGTTTAATTAGCAGGTGCCCTTCTAAACAATCATTAACAAACACTAGAATATTTCAAGACAAGCTATTCCTAATTTAATGATAAAATAATTGAATGAGAAAGTTTTTAAATTAAAATTGTTTACTGAACCGAACAAAACTGCTGAACTACTAAACATTTACTGCATTTAATCTCTGAAGTATTTCTATAGTTTTAGCACGTGTGAACAACCATGAATGAACAATAATGAAAATTTATTTAAACCGAATACGACCGCCTACTGTATCGCACACTGCGCATGCGCGTACGAATGATGCTTAATGCATTCCAACCGCTTAAGAGGTTAATAGTCAGTGAATTAAATATTTAATTATTCGCGGTTAATTGAATTCGAGTACCTATTATTATCTAATTATATGACATATAACTATTATTTCTATAAGAGATATATATATATAACTTTATACAAACTCGTTTTTTATATTTCAAACTTCAGTTTTATTGCTTAGAAAAGATACATATTTCGAATTAAAAAATTACGACAAATGCAACAGAATAGAATCGATTGAATCACGAGATAACTCTATCAATTATTTCACTTAATTGTCTACATGTAGATTACTCGAAAGTTTTCATTCATATCATTCAATATTGACATACGACTCGATCGTTTCGAACTGATTTACGATCACGAACATTAGCCATTACCTAACCCTATTCTATGTGCTGTACGACGAACTCTTTTCAAACATACATAGTTCGCCCTCCGCGTTAAGTCCCGGCCTAGAATCGAACCGTCGGAACGTACTGGAGTCCCATACTCCCACGAACCGATACACTTTCTTCTTTTCACTCTATTCATCGGCAAAAAAAAGAAAGAATTAACATTGAAAATCAAAGCGATGCAGACTCGAGCCCGCCGTTCCGGCAACTGTGCACACGGCCCGCAGGTGGCAGCAACGGTCTCGGCGTTCGGCAGACGCCATCTGTCATGGGAGTAGCGCGTTATGAACCGCGAAGCGTGCGTGGAAGTTTCGAAAAAGGGATTCGGATTCGAATGCGGCGAGACAACTGGCCGCCGTGCGGATAAACGCGAGTTAACCTGAAAATGGCCGAATCGTGCGAGTCGGTGGTGTCAAGTGCAGTGACGTGTGCGGTGCCCCATGGTCAGACGAACGCCCTCGAATCGCCTTGCCAGGAGGACGCTGCGACATCCTGCTCCCCAGGTACGTAAGCCTCGCCAGAATATCCCGTACCAGTTTCAGACCAGTTTATTCAAACGCGAGTGTGGAGCGCGGCCATGCAACAAGTGGCACGGTGCGCTCTTCCATGCCGAACAGGAGCGTATCGCGATGTATTCCACTCCCCGTACCTCCCCCCACGAATCCGCCCGGTCGCCCGGTTATTTCCTTCCTAACATGTCGCCGTCGATCACGTGACGTGTCGTCGATCTCGCAGCGACTCAATTTTCGCGCGTACCAAGTGACAGAATTCTCGACGGAGCATCCATGAACCTCATCCACGCTGATTCGAGAAAATCTTATCTAGGGCCTTGGCTACGACAGTGCGGTCCAGAACACAGATGGTCAGTCGCTCAGGATCTTACAGATTCCTAACATAAGGTTCCTTTCGTTCTCATTTCAATGCCTGTTATCATTTTTTTTTTTTTTATATATATTCTTGGCTCTGGATATTCGTAAGCGGTATCTTGTCTCGTTTGTGTCTGTGACGTTTGTCGAGCCTATCCGATGTAGATTTTCATCCCGGAATTTCAGAATCTCTGTGAGAATTTTGTTTTACTTATCATGTATCGTATTTTCCGAAAATTGTTACGCTTGAGGGATTCGATATTACGTCACTGGCGGGAAGATTATTACTAGGCAGGTGGATAAGGGATCGGAAAACGACTATGCGAATCAAAATATTCCTCGGTATGTTAAAATTAATCGTGAATACGTCTAGGCACGAGTGTTTTCGTATTTATTTCCTCGGGAAACTCGCGATATTTATACGTAATTAATTTTGCTCGCCGTTGGGACATTGGCGTGAAGAGAAACATAACGAGTTCCCTATACCGGTTTTATTTTATTTATTTCATCTTCGTTTGACTCGTTCTGCCTCGGATTGTTCAATTTCTGTGGTGGCGCTGTCGAACGTGAAAGTGTAACTGTCGTTAAGTTGTCGCGCGTTATATACTCTGTTAGATTTTCTTCTCAAAAACTTATATAATTACTTTCAAATCGCGCAGTGCTATGGATCAGTGTATTCTTCTTTATTGAATGATTACGTAGGAGCTTTAAGGACAGCTCCAATTATCGACGATAGATCGCGCAACGATAAGTTATCTACGGTAACTTCAAAACGGTACGTTCTATACGCGGAATTTCTCCCGTATTATCTCGAATGCAGTTACTTAATCCAATCTCTAATCATATCATACGTCACACAAATTTGGTTATAAAACACTGCAGTTTGTTTTATCGGGAAATGGTATATCACGACACGCACCTACAGCTGCGATTACGAGTCGAAATTTATCATCGTTTGTGTTTGAAAGTAGATCGAGAAGCTCGGCACGTGTTAGGAGAGGAGGCGTGCGTGCATTAAATATTATGCAGAATTGATCTCGTTCGTTTAAACATTTACGTTTAACGTTTACGCATCTGTTTTCCACTGCAAAATCAGTTTGCGCGTTACGTAGAGAGGTCGCCACGGTCTGTAGACATTCCTCACCATGTGATTCGCGAGCGCGATGACAGAGCTTGCGTCAGGTTTGCATAAACGTCGCGCGTTTTAGAGGTTAAAGTCGCTTGCAAGTCGGCACGATAATGTTGGAAGCAATTTTAGCGGAGGACAGCACGATCCTGAAGTTGGTGCCCTCGTTAGAAGGAATAGTGAAGGACTTAAAGGAAGATGCCACGCACCACGATTATATCGTTGCCTTGCTAATAGTATTTTTGGCAGAGTCAGGTTTTCACGCGACAACGACAGACAACTGCCATTCGGAATGGTATGCGGCGTTACTTGATAACGCTTTTCCAGTTTTCGTTCTTTCTGTGCGGTTCTTTATTCCGATCCTTTCTATGCTGTAAAACATTTGTCACAGTTCAAAGCTAAAGTCCCTTCGTATACCGAAGCATTGGAAGTCGCAGGAGACAGGGGTCTATCAAATGATGTTTCAATTAGCAGCTGTGCCCGACGTCCACTGCAAATTTGTAGCGATTCCTTCTGGGGACACGTTGATAGTTAACTTCTTTTCTGTTCTCGACAAGAGAAATATTTACAGCATAGTCGTGCAATGTCTAAAGTACGTTAATCCTTTCTCAAGCGACCTTTCTGGACGGTACAGAAACCTGAAAGCGATATCCCACAGGTACAGTCGACTTAGGACTTAGGTGACGACGGCCAGAGAGACTTTATATTGTTCTTCGCAAATCTTTTAATAGGTTTAAAGATGCTCTGGCGACTCCATTGCGGTCGGACGTATTAACTAGAGCAGGGTTCATGTGTCCTAGCCTCCAGGGCCTTCCGACCGAATTAAAACTCATAATTATAGGCATGTTAGATTACCATAGCTTGTGGCACGTAGCGCAATGCTCGTCTGAATTCGACAAGCTTCGTCAGTACCTATGTAAATAATTGTATCGCAACGAAGAACTACTATAAAGTTATTTTTACTCCAGACGACTGTATTCATGTTTAACGAACCCGTGTCGATCTCCTTTTCCCTACAATCATTTCTACCTTTAGTAAAATATTAACAATAAAAATATTCGTCGGAAAAAGTGTTTCGTCGAGTCATTGGGAGAAACTTAATTTTCCCGGATGTTTTTTATAGCAGAAGAAACGACTAAGACGGTGGTGACGAGTGAGAACGTCGCGGTAAACGATGAAAGCAGCGCGCAGAGCAACGGTGATACCGGTGAGTGATAACAGATTTAATCCTGCTCCGTTGCCCGACGCTTTTCGCGCACACGTCAGATGGAAGCACACCTAATGCATTTATCGATCTCGTATGTACGGTAGAACGGAAACTCTGTCCTGTACACTGTCTACAGCGTAGAACCTGTCAGGTTCCATGTCTCCGAAATATTATCGCTTTTGTTCAGATTAATTATAACGGAAGAATGCTTTATTATTTACGTAATATCTTGAATGGACGATCGTGTATAATGCATGGTAATAACAGTAGATCGTAAACGACAGTTCCCATTACGCGCTACGGAATAAATAATTTATCGCGTTCATCGGTGTCTCACTTGTTTACGTCGTGTCACGCACGAGCAGCTTTATCAATATTGAAATGTCGACGAACGGGTTTTGGGGGTCGTAGAACGATAGAATCGCAGGGAACATTGGTATACAAAACTGTGATTGCCTCGCTCCCCGTGTCGCCGTTTCAGTAGGGAGTTAGGACTGGCAAATTCTTCTGAAAGTATTTCTCGTGGATGACAAAAGCGGCGAGAGTTTTAATCGGCGCTTCTTTCGAACTCGTTGAAAGATTAGAAATTTTCAAATATCGAGAAGTAATAGGTTGCTGGTAGATTTTCCTGCGCGATGGTGCTTAAGTAAACTGTTATAACAATTCGGGTGGCTTGGTTCCTTCCATGATTATGGAAAACATCGTGATTTATCGTTACATCAGCTCTTAATTCACAGCTGTTGTTTCTCCTCCGTAGCAACTTCAACTTCTTCACCCTCATCGATCACTATTTTTGCAATGGTACTGTAGAACCATTAGATGCCTAGAACTCTCTGTGACTTTGGAGTATTGCAAAGGGTAGATAATAATAAAAACCATAAATTATTATTATTAATAAAAACTATAATACGACTAAAGTGGACTTAGAATTTAAGCACGATATTCAGCAGTGTTCCATTGCAATCCATAATTAGACATGCTCCAAAAAGTATGTCTAATTGAAGCATCTGAATATTCGAGAGTCGAAGTAGATTGGCGATCAGTAGAATCTAACACGGACAAATTACTAGATGGAGGCGTTGGGAACACTTCCAGGTGTCTTATTATGCAGAAAGATAATGATCATTTCTCCACGCAGTTAGTGTCCGTAATGGCATTGTACTACACGTCGGTGAACACAAAGTAAATAGAGTTTTCATCCTGTTAGAATAAAGAGTTGTAGGTGGTGTTTGATTTGAAGAGAAGAAGCCTCGACGTGTCTACTTGCTGATACTCCGCTTTGAAATTTTAATAAGCCTCTCGATTCTGCAGGGTTCAGACGTGTCGTATCGAACTGCACGATCTTCGCTTTAAGAAATCCCTCAAACTTTACTCCCATGCGAATTGGAAGCTAAGGACCAGGCAGCTTGTGATTTATGCAACGCCTGCGTTATGTTTTCCCTCGAAAGCTCTTCCTACTTTTTTAACGAGTCGTCCTTGGCCTTAACCGTGACTCGCAATCATTGGGAACTACGTGTCGGCGATGATGGCACGTCGTTAATCCGCGAAATGCGCTTCGTCGAGTGGATTTGCATGTTCCACGCGATCCTGTGAATCCGAAGGCTCCGCTCGATCGTTAGACACGGGACGGTTGATAATTGTTATTACGTTCGGTATACGGCGCTGGTAAAACGGCGGAAATGTTTCTGCGAATCGGATTTGCCGCTACCAGACTGCCGGGCGTGTGTTTTCGTCGTTTCGCAACTCGTGTTTATCGATTGTATCACTTCGGGGGGAGATTTTGAGAATTGAAAGCGGGACATCTGGGGACTTTGTGAAAAAGAAAGCTACGCACTCGAATGCACATGCATTGTGTACCTATAATATCACGATACGTAACGCAGTGATTTCTTTTTATATTTTTATCGTTTCGTTTGGTTTTGTTTTGGGTGCAGCTGTTTGCATCCTAACTTCTGGTACTATTTACCGATTTTAGGATTGACGATTGAGACGGAATGAGGAAAGAAGTATTTGTTGGAGTATTCATGGAATTCAAGTGGTATAAAGGGTCGAATTTTAGCACTCGAATATTCTACACTTATCGTATTGTTTGGTTTTGCTTTAAGCATGCTCTTGCGCGTAATATTGTAACTTCTAATATTCCTTCTCAGCTCCGCACGGTGTATGTGCTAGTCTCGTATTTATCGATTTCGTACATTCGCCCGTTTCGTAGCAGAGATATTTAACGTTCGAACGAGAAAAGCGAACTGTTAGCCGAATATTTATGCGATTTAATCGGAGGACCCGCGTAGCTGCAAACACAGAATGTGTTTTTAGCATTTCTATCGATTTTCTACCATGCGAATAGTTACAGCCCCGGCATCATTCTCGAACTCGCTGCGATTCCATATTCGTGTTTCCTTTTCAGGAACGAGAAAAAACCATTAGGTACCATTAGAATGTTTAAATCTCCCAGTCACTAGTTTCAGTAAATTCTCACACATTTTAAGAGCAACCACTCCTTCGTATTTATTTATTATACTTCACAAATTAGCCCGTTCTAGTCGCAAACTTTATAGTTGAAACGAAGGAAAGGAGCGACGATCATAGTCAAGTTGCCCCGTATAAATCATTCTTTATCGTTATCGTTCCCGTTTCGGCTACGTTTTTAGCGTCGATCTAAATAGTGTGACTTCTAATATTCTTCCTGGGCTCGCTACCGGTTTAACGAACTGCGAAGTTTTGGCACGAAACCGTGGAATAAAGCCGGGCAAGCGTAATCAGGAATGACGTTCGCCTTTCGTAGCACACTTTCGGGCCTGAATTTCTATCCAGCATCTCGCCCAAGCGAATTCTTTCTCGGATATAAACTGTCGCTCGTCCAGGCGATCGGTGCGCGCGTTCGCAAGCGACGCCGTCGCGAGTAATTATCAAGTAATCAAGCCGCGTTTTACCGCGCGAACCTTAATTATCATCGTTTCTATCGGGATTCAGGCGTTTCCAGCCGCAAATTTCCGCGGATATTTTCCTTCAATTATGGGTGCCCGTTCGTTTAGACGATAATAAAATTAGGTCGACCGATGGGCTGCGCTCAGATTTCGCATTACGTCATAGACCAACGCGGCTGACTGTTTCGGAGACAAAAACGAAAGCTTTCCACGCTAGCGACACGTGCGGGCGGCCCGAATGATAACGAGAAGCTGCCGAACCAGTGCGGCACAGCCGATTGCACGGTATTTACATAGAAACGCAGTATTAATCGGCGTTCCGGGCAAATTGATTGCTCACCCTAACGATTTATATAGCGCCGACAAAGTTGCTAACGCAGGAAATTAGGGCGGACTACCGGTAAGGTCGTCTAGGAAACTGGGTCATGGCAGGTGGCGAGCCTCGGACGGGCAGAGGCGTGTACTTTTCATAATCGACCGCTAAACACTCGTTCCGCGCCGAGAGATCTCCTCCTCTCGAGATCTCTGAACTACCTACTGCAACGAAATATTCGCGCCTGCTTCTATCGCCCCTCTGCTCCACCCTTGATCCTTCACCTTGGACATTCATCCTCTCCTGCTCTTCCCTTCCCTGTCCCCTCGTCATAGTTACTTACTGCCCGCCTTCGCGTCCCACAGCTCGCGGCCGACGAGCCGTGGAATTCGAAGTAGGCTAAAGAACGCGGCTCGGTGGTAGTTCCCGAACCAATGTCGAATGTTTTCTCGCGATAATGCCGGGGGTGTGGGTTCTCAGGGGGGAGGAGGGACGGGACGAGGACGTGCTTTCACTCGCCAGAGCACTCGTATTCAGGAATCAGGACTCGTTCACGGTTAGCTGGTGTGCGCTACTATGTCGTATGCGTATTTCGAAGCCCGGTTGCGAGCTTAAGCTTGCGCCGTTTGGCCCTCGCCTTTCTCTCTCGCTCGCCGCCGCGCCGTCCGCCCTCCTTCTCCCTCTGCCAGCCCCTGTCCGCCCTTCTTCGTCGCTCCAGCGCGGTGTCGGCGCTCTCTGTTCCCCGGGTTGCTCCCTGGTTCTCTCTCATCCCCAGTGCGCGCATCGAACCCGTCCTGGACGAAAGTCCTTCCCGCTCCGTCGCACGTACGGGCCCCACGTTTCCCTCCGATCGACGTTCCCGCGATACGTCCAGACACATTACGCGATCCCGCCGTGCAACCGGGACACCCTCCCCCTTCGTCGCGCGAACAAGCGACCCTCGCTTCCAACGCGATCCCGTGCTGATACGCGTGGACGTGCGTGGATCACCAGCGAGATCGTTGGTGCACCTGGCGAACGATCGGACCGATCGAGAGCGGCGGGCCTGCGTGGAGACGATTCGAAACGGAAGTGAACTACGCGAGTTCCATCGGCCGCCCCGTTCGGAAGTGATGCTACCGCGAGATTGAAGGCGAGAAGTGGTAAATACGTCGAGCGCGGTCGTACGCGAGGGTGCAGTTTGGATTTTGTGGAAAGTCGGTGGCACCGACTGGCGCGTGCAGTGCTCGGACTACGAGATTGGGCCTCGGGCAACGATCTCGTGTATCGGGATTTCAGTTGCGGGAGCGGCACGAGCACAGCCACCGCTCACGGGAGCCTGAAGTACGTAACGAATGCATTGGTCCCGGTCTTCTGCGAGCTCGTGATTTGGGCTGCGACGAAAGTGGAGACATCGATTGGTATGCTTAGGAGCTGGCCTGCGGCTTTGCTTCCCGAGTTAGGATGCTGTGGTTCGCGAATTTGATGTCGGACCGAGGAAGCACTTCCTCTGCAAAGTTTGCTTAGGCTTTGATCCCTCGCGTTTGTGCCGCGCGCCGCTGAAAATAATTAGTGGATCGTATTATCCAGTGAGGTTCTGAGGAATGTGTTCGTTTTAAATTGAGATTGTCGATTTACGGCACCTTTATTTCTAGACGGTTAAAGGAGGTAGCACTTTAGAAGCTACGATCATTGCAATTGCGTTATTCGCTCCGAAACTTTAGAACACTACCTTCGAGCACCGCGTAGAGTACCACCCCACCGATTAATTCTTCATCCCCTCGCTAGACACGCTGATCCGAGCGGTCACGTATCACGGTAGAATCGTAGCGTCGATTTATTCCCCGCGACTGCCCGTGGCCGCGTCAATTTCAATTTTCTCGCGGGCACAGACGTGACCGTAGCTCGAGCAGATTCGAATCGCGACGAGGGAACCGAGGGCAAATCCAAATAATCGACGGCTCGGTGAGAAAAAGATCAGGCGAATTAAAACGCGGACGGGTGGAGGAGCACTCGAGCCGACATTCGAGGTCGTTATTAACGGCGGACTTTCGATTTATCTAAGGGGGACTCGTCCTCCGTCGACAAAGAGGCGATTCAATCTCTCGTCGGTCCATTTCCACCCCTCGAACGATCGATCAACCCCACGAGGCCCGGCGTATTAATAGCTGAGATATAAGTTTACACGCGTACGGAAACAGGCGAGCGTCGCGAACCGGGCAAAGTTTTTTTTATCCTTCCATTCCTCTGTTTTCCTTCCTCGTGGATGGACGGACTTTTTTTCCCCCCCGATGAATCGTCGCGATAGGGGATGTCCAATGTTTTCATCGTCCGAACGTGACGAGGGAAATATCGCAAGTTTCCCTCGCGTCGCGACTTCTCTTCTTCTGCAGCGATATAAGAGGTGCGTTTTTAACTGGCTCTCCGTCTTATTTATCTTTTTATATTACTGTCAAATCGGATGGTCGTATCGTATTCTACGGTACTGACCTATCGGCGACGATGCTTACGCGCACCGAGCAGGGCAAACGAAGTCGATACTGAATAGTAACCGTCGGTTTACAGTAAACAACACATTGTTGCTTATCGAATTACAGGCATCGCGGTGCCTGAATAACGACGTTTCACGTAAACGCTTTATGTCGCGGTTTGTTCTATCGCATTAACGGGGGAGGGGGGAATTCGAAACGCGCGACATTATTGGGATCGCCCCTTTCTCGTCCCTTCGGGGAACACTTCGAAAATTATCCGAGATAAGCTTAATTAGTTTCTGCCCCTCGATAGGTCGTATCGTTTGCAATTTCCCTGCGTAAGGATCGTGCACGCGGAGCTATTTGCTTCCTGCCTGTAAGGGTTATATCCCGCAATGCCTCTGTTACTCATACCGATGACTTCCTCGCAGAATCTGCAGCTTATCTGCGAATATCATAATTATCGATAGGAAAAGAACAACGAGAATTGTCCCTTCGTCACGAACGATCGTCATCCAACGAATGCCAGATCTTCGAAATCGATGTCTCGACTTTCAGTACAGAAAAGGGGTTGATTACGTATCGATATCAACCCTACATCATCCACCCTGTGTAATCAATCCACACTTTACCCTCAGCTCTCGCATCGAGCGCCAGGAGGATGTTCCTATTTCTGGCGGGAGATAGCCAGCCCGGTGAATACGTTCGGCAAGTGGTTAGAGTGAATTCGGTGGCAGTGGCCTGATTAGACACGAGTTTGGCAAAGTGGCGGACGAGCGCCGGCGAGGCGCCCGCGTTTCGTTAATTCCACGCGGTGAAGTTGGACGAAGCTGGTTCTGGTGCGAACGGACACTGCACTCCCTTATTCGAGGACTCACCGCGGTGAGAACGCCGAAGCCATCCTGTCGCTGTCCGAGGTGGTGAGCCTGCTGGGCCTCGCCGACGACGACGAGGTCCTTGCTGGCACGTCCGAGGAGAACAGGAAGAGAGCCTTGTGGCAGTTCTACTCCACGGGGATGCTCACGCACAGCCACAGCGACGGGGAGTTCCCGATTTATTCTCAGGGTGAGTTGACAGCGGGGTTAACAGGGTGTCTTTCTGCTCTTCGCATGCCCCGGCGTAGGCGTGTTTAGCGTCTACTTTCCGCGGAGAAAGTCCTGGATGAAATGGGGAAGCGAGAGCAGTTGCTGTGAATTATAAATGTCTCGTAGCTACGGTAACAGTTGAATGTTCCTCGCGCGGGTAGCGAAGGAAAACTGAATTTCCTGTCTCGGTTGGTCTTCCCTCGTTTCGCGCGTCTGTGGTTGCGTTGGATACACTTCGGAAACATTGTTCCACAGAAGTGCGCCAAAGTAACCAGGCTTACGCGTTTCACATCAACCAAGAGCGTTTGAAATTCGTCGCATTGCACCTACTCTGCATTTACATGCCTCGTTTTTCGTACACCTTCTGCAACCTACAGCACGATTAAAAGGATCGAGGAACGTTCCACTCTGTTTGGACAAAGGGACATTGCAGAGAACACTTGTCTGTTCCTGCGTCCAGATTTTTTTTTCTCCCTATAACGTTCTCTGTTTGTCGAATAGGACCCACTTGAAATTTTTAACAGTGTTGCAAACGAGTTTCAGTGCTTTAAAGTTTGCTACCGGAGGAGGAGCGCAGAACTCCAAATTCTGCGGAAGAATTTAGCAGCGGTTGCGGGATACAGAAACTCTATTTTCGAATAAAAATCAGATATCTTTCCCCTATCGTAACTTTCGGCGCTGTTTAACATGTCTGGAAACTTTCACAATTTCACATTTAACATTTTATTCGCGCGTCTCCTTTTTTCGGGACTAAGTAGCCGGTTGGCAGATGGTTGGGAAACTCCCAAGAAAATTCAGATTACTTGCGCAACAACAGCCACGAAGAGCCTGCGATCGCCCTCCGAATATTCATGTTGAAGTTTCCTTTTTTTCCCCACCCGTCTTCTTGGTTCACTTATTCGGGCTTCTGGGTCCGCTTCGATCGAATCGAAATTAGGCCAGCCGCTGACCTATATACACGGTCGGCATTAATATTGATAAACTCATTAGGATTGCTATGACTGGGTGACCTGAGGGGCTAATGATGGAAATACGAGGCGCGCTTCATGGTTACGAAGCAAATCTCCGATTAGCCAGGTTCGGGCGACGCTCGTGCAGCCGGGCGGCGCGGCGAATAAAATCGAAATTAATTGTCCAAGCAATGGGAAGAGGGCAACGACGATTCCGCCGCGGCCGTTCCGCGAGACGCTGCCAGAATCGCGCCCCGCGTACCGTGCACCGGCACGCCCGAGAAAAATCGAACTTTCGCGATAACCGAAAATTTACGTCACAGCGAAATGTATGCAGCGACGCGGTTGCCGCAACCGTTTCCTGCATCCTTCGCCGTCTTCTGGCGACCTACTGAGGAGCCTCGGCGCGCAGAGGATGTGGCTGCGTAATCGATTTTTACGCGGACTTTTAATTGAGCAGCTTTGCGCAACGGAAGGATCCATTGCTAACGATCGCGGCTTCTCCCACGATTGCGTCGCGCGGCTGCCAACGCACCGTTATCATTCAACACGCCACGGACAACTTCCGTCGCCTTACCATTTCACCATTCACACATGCGTAACATCGATTCGACTGGTGAAAGATCGATCCAATTGTGTTTCCGGGAGTGTTTATAAAAACCTCCAATTGTGTATCTAGATTCTCGCGTAATTTCTGTGGGCGTTACTCCCGGGAGGGTTGATTGTAGAAAAAGGTAATGATGGAGAAGAGAAGTGAACCTTTCTGTGACCTAATTTTCTACTTGAGTGCCACGAAGCTCGGATATAGCGCGTTAGACTGTATTTTTATTTTACGTAGATTGACGCCACTGAATATTCTGTGTTCTAAGAGACACACAGTTCTGCGTACCTATGTTTATATCTGCAGTGGAATGACGCGCGGTGTCGGAATCGTCTTGGCTGCGGGACTTCAGGGAATCGGGAGGCGACTAGAGGAATTTTGATCGTCTTCCGTGTGAAATTGCGGGGTTGTCGCAGGGCAGGGTTTTATCAGGGGCAAACGTTAGTATGGAAAGTTTCTCGCGAAATCTTTCTGACGTTTGGCACGATAGCCATTGCTCCCTGCCACTGGATAAGGGGAATTCTTCGAAGGATGCTGATTTATCGCGATAGGAATCGCTGCTAGGAGCGTGTGAGAAAAGTTGCGGGTGTTATCTAACGGCGTTGCGTTCGAGTGGCCGATAAATCGCGCGTCAGGCTCGGTAAGATCGAAAGGAGAAACGATTTACATTTTGTTTTCCGCGTCGCCTGGTACTTGCCAGCTATTCGAGCACAATTGCGTTCCTCTCCTTGTAGTACCATCAGCGGACGGACCGACGTGCAAGCTCAAGAATCTTCCCGGCAAGGCTTCCGCGCGGGAGAGTTTAACTTTGATCAGATTCATGCATAAAATCGGGGACTAAACTAATTACGCGCTGTCAAAGAGTTGGCGGCTCTGATTTCCCACGTGGCGAGCAAGGAAGAACGGAAGAATAGGAAAGAGACCCTCGTCGACTGGTAGAGTCGCTCCGAGGTGTCGGTGGAATACAAACGAATCCTCGTTTCACGTAAATCCTCCCTTCTGCTGATAACCACCGCGTCTCCGGACTATTTTCACCGCTGAAAGATCGAACGGCAGGTAATAGGAGTTTGCGTTGTCGCGTCTCCTCGGTATGCTTCCTGTTCCTTTACTCGCAAGTGGGTGGGATAGTTCAGCAATGAGCTGTCGAGTAAATGCACCGTAGCTAGAGAGTTTGGAAGTGTGTATTCCACCCCGCACCGAATAGTAAGCAAAATAATAGAGACTGAATATATCTTTATACGAAAGAGACTTTAAGATTTTCCTCGGACGTAAATGGATCTCCGAACGATTCGAAGTCGTCTCGATTCACGTGGACAAAAGACGGAATCTACGCGAAGCTCCAAAAGCTTCCACCGAAGTCGCAGCGACGAATCAACTGCGAAGAGCCCCCGAAACTTCTCTAATATCTAGAAATTCCTGGGCTTGGCATACGGCAGAGTCCTCCGTAATTGTTTAATCAAACGGCGGACATGTTTGCCGGAGTCTGATTAAAAATTCAGGCAATTAGTGGACGAGTCTCTCCGAGCAATCCTCCTCGGTGGCAAGCTGTCCGTGATTTTTCCGAAACGCTCGTAGAAATTACCAAGTCGCTTAATTGAAATCCACTTGCGGATATTATGGCCCCGCCTGCCTACAAAGGGCGACTTAATTTATACGGCTGGAATCGCGTTACTTCGCAGGCGGTGAGTTCGTCTTGGTTACTTCCGCGCCCAGACGGGAAATTTAGTTTTCCCGGCGACCGTGACACGCGTTGAGCGTTATGGGGACGCGAATGAAGCGCGTTCACCGGGAGAATTTCATTAGACGGGCGTTGGAATCGGCGCCCGCGAAACGTTGATTTACTCTCGTCGCCTCGTTACATCGGTGACTTCAAACGTCCCCCGCTAACGACCATCGTTTCCTTACCGTTTTCCGTCGCGCGTTCGTTACTTTTTCCCTGTGCTTGTCAGCTCCACTCACCCGTGTTTCGCGAGCCTATTTGCGTTCGTTCCCTGGCCAACTTCGCTTAAAAAGTCGAGGGCAAAAGTGATCGTTGTCTCCTGATTCGCGGATAGGGTAGATACTGAGTCCGATAGTTGAATCATATCAATCGGAGACTAAGTAGGGTAAATTAATCGTCGAGTGGCATAGTTGTAAGGGAAATTGAGCGAGTTCGTGGTACGTTGAAAAAAAAAGTGGCGCACTGTACTCCTTAACTGGAGAAGTCACTGTCAATTACACGTAACGCATCCAGCGATAGCAACAACGGAGGTGCAAGGTGAATCGCGAGAGGAGGGTGAAATCTCGAGAGAAGGGAGTGACATCGAGAATGTACGAAGGCACGAGAGCCTGGGCCAAATTAGCGGGTTCCCAATGAGCCCATCGCTTAACCGACGGAGGGGGATTAATCTAGTTTGCATTTAATCAGTGGGCAACTGGCGCGATGAATATTCGAAACACACATCGGTACGTTTTACTTTAGCAAACCGCCCGTGGCATTACGAATTGCCGGGGCTTGCCAAGCGTGGCGGCGACAAACCATCGTTACATCGCTGTCCTTGCATCGTGACGACGTTGCGGGTCGCGAGTCGAGTTGCGCCGCCGCAGGCAGGATCGCCACAGTCGATGATCTTGCGCGCTGGACGAAGGTGGGAAATGATTGTAGAGTGGAAACGGAAGAGGTAGGAGTTGCCTAGCGCCGCGGATGGCGACAGAACACTGTTCTGCAATAAAAGCAACTCGGCGTCGGTGATCACGAATGGACTTGGAGGTATCGAAATAAAGAAAAAGAAAAGGAACAAACTGATAACCATGTCTGTAATAAAAATACAACCACTACGTATCTGTATGATAATTCAAATAGACGCAATAAAAATTTCACCGAGAAACACACTTCCGTATCGATTCGACGTAAGCTCGTTACTCTAATCCCAAGTCGCCGCAAAGCACCCAGCGCAAAATCTGTCCCACTAACAATATTGTTTCTTCTATTCACACAGTCCACGCCCAGCAAACATTTCGCCAGGGATGATCCGAACGGATGCGCCGCCCTGTACGTTGAGCGCGAAATCCCCGTTATTCCCGCGGAAACGAGAACGAGAGTGCGGAACGGCGGAAAGTGTGACACTCTCGGCGAAAGAGAGAGAGAGAAAGAGAGAAACTGGTCGCGCTTGTGCCGGGGCCGGCGAGTTATAATTTCGCAGGCTCGTCGCGGGCGCTGTACGGGCCGAAAGTAGGGGTCGGATTAAAAGGAGGAAAGCACTGGGTCGTTCGTACCGGCGGTGTCCCGTTTGGACGTTCCACGGCGAGGGAGGCTCTTGAAGAAAGCTCATCCCCTTAGCAGCCTGTTAAATATTCAACGAGAATCCCCGTTTGAGCGTGCGTTACCGTAGTCGAAGAGTGTTGCGGGGCCAGGGCTACGTTCACCTGGCGCCTGGCTACGAGCCCCTCGAGAAACCGGCCGCTTTTCCTTCCCCGACCTCCAAGACAAAAGACTCGTTAAGATTTCCTCCTCCTTGGAAATTACTGCGCGCTCGATTAAAAGGGCCGCTCGGTTTCATTAAACCCTCGCCTTTGGCCGCTTGTTTATGCGTCTGGATCCGCGTTTCACGCGCTAGACACCGTCGAGAGCCCTTCTTCTCGCAAACACCCTCTACAATGCCCTTTGTTTCATGCTTTCTTGTTCCGGGGCGTCGTACTCGACGCTGTACGTCGCGCGTCGATTACAACAGGCGGACACCAGAGCCGTAAAAGTAGCCGGACGATATTTCGACGAGTTTAATTGGCTTTATTGGACGCTGTCCTCCTCGCCAGCTTTGTTAGAATTCTTTTCTTCGTCGTCGATTGCAGCGACACTACGTATACCGGTGCGAAAATCGGCGAGACCCGCTGCTTTTTTCCATTTGTAGTCTGAGTTTAGCAGGAAGAGACGGTCGGCGTAGATCGTAGGCAGGATTTCGTTCGTGGGGCGAGCGTCGTATGGAACATCCAACAAACTCGGCGAAGGGTCCGGGATACGAGCGCCATAATCGTTGTAGTCGACGTAATCGCCGTTTCTTTTATGCAGGCTGGTCCATGGCCCGTAGAAACGATGTATCACGCCGCTATGCCGGGGTTTAACTTGCTCTGAAATTGCCAGAACGAATCTCGTTACCGTATTCGATAGAGTAGTGCTCGGACTTCAGGTGGTACTTCATTCTGCGGCCTTTTGCAAAGAATTCCACATAGATTCTTGCACGCACTTTCGTGTGCTATTGATTACAGATTTCTTTCATTCGAAAGACAGTTTGTATAGAAAGACGATTGCAACTTACCTGACTCGAAGTCTCCGGGATCCGTTGGCATCGTGTGTACCACTGACGATATAATTAGAAGCGACAAGATTAGGATCGAATTCTTCATCTTTCGTTCCTTCCTCTCTAAACAGACACGGTATACTGTTATCTGGGCGATCGTGCGACCGCTTATATACACACTGACAATCCTCGAACATTTGTACACATCTGCCGGCTGTTTGACGATTAACGTATTCTCGCGCCAGCTAAATGTTGCACGGCCACTGTGTGTGGCTAATTATTTAGCGCCGCTTAGAGCCAAGGCCCAGGTAAGTTTTTCAGAATTCTCGTTCCAGAAACCGCGCAACGTTGGTGTTTACAAAATACCAGCGATTTCGCGATATTCTTCGCAGAAATTAGAGCAGCGTCGATTAGGCGATTAAATATAGCTCGAGCCATTTAATAGGTAGAGCGTACGAAAATACAAGGCTCTGTTTGCAAAGCACCCCTACATATCGTATTAATAACTTATTAATGGAATTACACTTTGAAACAATAAATAACGCTACAATGTACGATATCAATTATGAAATTGAAGCCAATGTAAGCCTCTGACGTCGTATGAAGTATGATGAATATTGCGGTAACGATTTTCGAGCAGAATTGCGCGCTCGTTCGATTAAAGCTCCTCAGCGACCCCATCCAGCTCTGTAAACAGAGAGAACGGTTTCCCTGTATTAAAACTGTCGCACAATAAAATAATCTGCTGCTTAATTTGCTAAGGAAACCTTCTCGGGTACAGGTCTATAATTTCCACATTTGTTTCCAATTTCCAAACCCGACACGTTACACACTCCTAACTGCTAATTAAAACTTAGGTCCTGTTACCTTACCCAACATTCGCGTAGGACACGGTGGATGATCGTCGATTTAACTGGAAACCGGAGTAGCTGTTGTCACCCCAGTCATCTTGATCGTAGAAAGGTCTGCCCAACCAAAACATGTAACCACGGTGCACGGTGTCTTTCGGTACGAGCAACTCCAGGTCGCCTGGGTATCAATGCAAAAATTCGAGGGGTCAATCATTCGGCACTGACTTCTTTAGCGTCACTACGTTAATCCGCCGTGAACTTACTGTCCTCCAATTCCGGAATCGGCTTCCCACCTATGACATCGAACACTAAGACACTCGTCAAGAGAAACAACACGCGTCTTTCCATACCGATAGCTGTTAGAGCAACGTCGAATGAAAGCACCGTCGAGTTTCGGTTTGAATCGCGGCATCCCGACCCTCTCTTATATACCCTCAAATGTGGTGCGCGGCGTGACGCATCGATTTTATGTTTTGTGCAACAAAGAACCTGTTAATTCGTGTTTGAAAGCGCGCCGAGGATGACGAACACCGCTAATGAATACTACAATCCCGAACGGGTGACATGCCGGCGTGGAGGCTGCCGGGACGCCGCTCGTTTCGCTTTTAAATAAAAACATTGCAAGTTTGCCGGCCGAACACGCTAAACACGTTTTCAGACACATTCGTCAACTTTTCGCTTACTCATAATGCGCTTTCTTTTTTTGGATCTGATCAGTGTCGAAGACATCGAAGATTTCGGTTTGGTCATCGACTTAAATAGAAACACGTGTTTGAAGAATTTAGTCAGTCCCGTGGTAGCCACTGTAGAGATCATTCTGTAGCTTTCCGTTGCGTTTGTTACAAATTCTTCAACCGTGCTAAGACCTCCAGAAGTTGTATTCCGCTGCTTTATTAGTGCCTACATCGTTTCTACCATAGACTGCTTTCAAATATAATGATGCGATAGTATGGAAACCAGCTGGAGTATTCCACTAGTTCGACAAGAAACTTTCTACCGATCTTCTCGTTTCCGCTAAACATATTCACGCACTTATATACGCCAATTGCATATTCACGGCGCGACTTTAAATGAGTAAGAGTGGCTAAGTACCTATTTCTTATATAAATATTTCGGTACTCTTTTTAATTTTGTTCGGAACGGTCAGAGGCGAAGTAGCACCGGAATTATTCAAAGACAGACTTACGAATCGTCGGTGTTCTCAGCGTTCGAACTTAGTAACTGGAGTATCTCGCCAATCGGGTACGGAACTTTCCACTGATCCCTTGTTCTTCCGACGAAATTGCGTTAACAGTTTAAAGTACGGGGACCGCGGAGCCCCGAGGCACCCACCAACAATTATAATCGGATACACGACTTAGCAGCAACCGTGACGGCCTTTCTGAAACCAGAATTTCCCAAGTTTCCTCCAGGTTATTGAGATCAGGCGTTGTTGTTGCCCGTTTAATTGATGCCAAAGTTTACTTTCAACCTGCACAGTTTCGCGAGCGGAATCTCGGGGGTGTGATTAATTTGCTCATTACCCGAGAATAGATACATTGCAAGTTTGGACGCGGAGCTCACACTACTGAGAACCTGCGAATGATTCTTCATTCGGTTGTTGTTTCGAAACGAGGAACTGTACTCGCGCATTCTCAGCGTGAGCGTGTGTATAGGTAGTTAAATATTACTGAACGTGCGTGGAATGTAACAGAGTCGATGCTACGATTTGCTAATCTCACCGGCGAGTTTGCGGAAAGTGGCGGTAATTTGCAAAACTAATTGTCGGTTTCCGTTATCAGGAAGGCGCGGCGAGTGTGCCGGGCTTAGTTATCGGTCGGAGCGAGTCGTGTTGATAATGGAGTGCGTGCGCCTAAGTAGAAAATGACGCTAATTCGGTGACTGGAAATGATAATGAAGCCGACAGTAATTTGGGTATATTAAGATAACGTAATTAAATGCTGTTTCGGCTGTGGTATCCTCTCCCCGCTACGCATTCTCAGAAGGCAATTACCGTAAGCTGAACATTTGCTCACCGAACTATTCAAATTCTTTTAAAAAATTAAAAATTTCCAAAGTAGTACTAAACTGCTTGCAGCATAAACTTTATCCAACCGTAATAAAAAGTACTATATCAAATTATATCAAATTCATGACATTCCATGAAACTTTCTCCATCAAAATCTTGACACTATGCGGCTCGAAAATTGAGACAACCAGTAGCGCTAAGGTCGAAGCCAAATATATTCGCCGGTGAATTCGTTTTCGCGGGCAGCGATCGAGGAGAAATTAGCCACCACCGTCTGAAGATGGTGGATTTGTCAATGAGGAAGATGACTGCAACTTTTTCTCACCCGTGACGCCACCACCACACGTGCCACTTGTCATCAGTGTGTTATAAAACATTAATATGTAACTACCAACTTCGTACATTCCACGAATGAAAAATTCGCGCGCAAACCGTTCGCACATGCGCACTCACGCAAACCCGCAGTACACGCGCTAGTGGCGCCTTCTGCGCCGAGCTTTGCCTCATCTTCCCCATTGGAACTGCATGGTCCCCGAAGGGTATGGTGGAGTAACGGGAATGCTGCTCGGCTCCGCCTGAACGTAGCCGTATGGCTGTTATTTGTTCTTAGCGTAATAGTTGCGCGCGTTACGAAGCTATACGTAGACCAATGCGAGACGAAGCTATCGAGAAAGAATCAATCCGCTGACCAATAAAACTCCTGATTTTTTCGGAGCTAACGCACACCTATTCTGATGCGCGTACCTCTACGCTGACAGCTCAGTTTGGCCTACACGCCAGAAGCTTGGCACCATCCCCACCATTTCTGGCTCACTGTTGTTCCGCGAAAGCGAGAGCGAGATGGAACGAGAGCGAGTCAGAATTCGTTGAGAAAAGGAGCACCGAGACAGGCGAACTGTGTGGTGGGAGAATACCCCTCGCGAAACTCACCGGCCGATATATCTGGCTTCGACCTTAGATCTGGCATGCATGTGTCTCGCCACGCTAAGGGGTTAAGGTCAGTGATATTCCCGTCAGACGCATTCTCCGAACGGAGTAGATATGTACAAGGAAACGACGATACCATCGGCCCGACAGCATCGGGGACCAACTGGTCGTCGTTATTCCCTAAAAAGTAGGCGCTGCCTTCGAATACTTAACGCGAACAGTTGTATAATGTTCGTTGCGTGTACCAGTATAACGATGCGTCTTGGCGAAGCTGTCATTTTACGAAATAATGAGGAAGAGAGCGAGACAGAGGCGCGAGACACAATTCCCGGCGGTTTCTTTTGTGAATGTTGTATTAAACAAGCGAGCTCGGATCACGAAGCTCCTGACGGGCGGCTGAGTGGAGATGCTTCGTTAATCGATTATCGTTATTAGGTTACCGCTGACGAGTTGCGCGAAGTGTTCGGCAAGCCCCCGACGTGCAGCTTTGTTTCGTACGAGAGCCGGCCATAGGAGGAAGCCCCGTGGCTGATTTCGTGGGGAATCGATGGGACGCTTCTCGCGGCGAGCGCGATTCTTCGAAATCCTCCGCGGCGCCGGCGGGAAACGCGACGTCGCGTGCCCGCCGTTTGTGAATGGACAAACGTTCATTGAATAGTTAAGATCTGCTGGCCCGTTTCCGTTGCGAATAGGAGCGAGGAGCTTGTTCCGCAGGCTCTGTTGTTTCGTCTGCCCGCCGTCTCTCGTTTTTCCCTGCGCCGACATCGACGTTTCTGAAACGGACCCGTGCATCGTGGCAGGTTCCACGGGAATACTATGTTACGGGGAGGAGGATAGATCAAACGTCAGCCTGGATCGTCGCGCAACGCGCGGGAGGCAATAATTTTTCGTGTATTACGAAGTCTGAGGCGATCGAAGCCACGTAATTAACATGCGAGCTAGATTCACTGGGATCTTCGAACCGTAACGTTAAAAGGGAAATGTCTGTCTCAATTAATTGGACAGTTAGGTAGACGGTTCTCCAATCGATAGAACCTCAGCCTTCGCAGGAGGCACTACTATTAGTTTCAAAGGAGAACGTGGTGGGAAATTTGGATACCTTCTTCGCGTAGCTAAGTTCTGATTCGAGGATAAATTCAGTGATCCTTTTCCTTGCCACAGTGACGATTACTCTGTAACAAGTGCCCTGTGTGCTACTCATTGTTCAGTTTCGATTGATCCACGACGTCGTTAGAAATCGCACCGCAGCTTCTGTCGCGTTCAACCATCGCGTTATTCGATCCAATGATGTCTGCAGGCTCATAATGAACGTGGGAGCCGCCATTGTGCTGGATAGTTGTGACACATTGCAATGATTATTGCCCTTGGCGTACATTTATATTCCGCCTCGCGCTCTCGCTTGTGCACCGTCCAACTTGGCTCTAATCGCTCAACCTCGCAACATTCATTTAAGCTTTTCAACACAATTCGATGCGAGTTTCTTTTGTCAGCTTTCCTCAACAGCCGAGGACTCTTTCCCTCGAGAATCCCCCATATTCTCTGAGCCTCCGTGCTCGGCGCGGGAGACGATAGAAGACTTACAGGGGGGGTGGAAAAGCGGGAACGAACGGGTTTACGCGTCCCGCAATAAATCTCCGTGTTCTCGTTCACGTGTCCGCGAGCCATTGATTCCGGGGCGATCCTCCGCGAATGGCCCGGCCCAGGTATTGTCGGACCCCTGGTAATTCCTCGTGCAACGAACGCCAGCTACGTTTTCAGTCTTTTCAGCCAGTTTTCCAGGACCCGCGCGATCTCTTTCTTCCGGTTGTCCGTCTTCGGGCGAGTCTGATCACGTCCCGTGCAAGGGAGGTCCGTTCCTACCTCGACGAGCACTTTGGGGATCCTAAGAACTCCCCGAGAGTGGTTCACTCGGTAATACTCTTTTCCATCGCGGTCGTGGACCTTACATATTGACGAAGGGGATTCCCCCCCCCGACCCCGGCACAGCTGCTGTCGGGCAGGATATAATGAGGCAGCGCGGAGGATTGTTAGGAGGAAGAGTTCAAATCCCTAGGAGGCTCCTTTGACCACCGACGTCGGCTGTGTGCGCAGAGTCGAAAGGAAGTGGTAGTGCAACACCCGTTCGCGGATACGTGTGCCCTTCGAATCGGTGGAAAGCCGGAGACAGTTTTCTGCGGCCTGATTGCTATGGAATTGGATTTCGAATCGCGGCGTAACTATTGTTCAATCGTTTAGAAACGTGCCCGTCTCTGTTGAAAGTTAGTTTCTAATTAAAGGGAACTATAATTCGACTGGCCACTTGGAAAGCTGCTGGGGGACAAAAGTTCGGGCGAGGCAGCTTCTCCACCCGTTCGAATTTTCATTATTTAAGGACATCGTTTCGTTCAAGGATAAAGTCTGTTTGCTCGTTTCGTTGGCGCAGCCGCCTACAAGGACGAGTCGCAGATTCCGCGAATTACTGCCTCGATTTACAGAAACGCTTCGACCGTGCGCAAGGTGCAGTTTATGCACTTTGAAGTTGATGCACCATCATTAACGCCAACACTGGGCGACTGGGCGTGTTTGTCTAGTCGGGCAGACGTATGTGCAACGCGTGTAAATAAACAGGTTCTCTAGGTGGAACGTCATATTTGTTAATAACTCCGAAGGTTGTTAAGTACTCGTGGCTGTAGTTTCATTTGCTAAAGTTTTCTATCTAGCGCACACTTGGATGCAAGCAGAGCCTGACTTTTTTTATTAAAAATAAAAGCATAGAACTGTCAGAATATACGCCAATGTGTTCTTCTGGAAGGTGTGGTTGATCTTCGATGTTGTAGCTAGATATTTCATACTAATACAGATCCATTCCCTTTGTTTTGCTTCCCATACGACATCGAGGTGGATATGCTAATTGCATCTAACTCTGTGCAGTGTTTGGAATGGCAGCCGCGATGTTGTTAGGATAATACACCAATGTCAATTGCAATAATGTCCATGCAGTGCTCCTGCACTGTCTCGCTTACCTCTGCCATCAAAGTAGGTCAAGAAAACACCCATAAGACTCCATTACCTTTTATCTTCACTCTGTAAGACACAATGCTATCGGAACTGACAAACTCCATTACGTTTGTATCTAAGAATGCCGAGTGAAGCCGGTTTCCCGACACAGGAAATGGCCAGCAAGTGACATTCGTCGTGGAATCAGGCGCGATGTTTTCCATTCCGCAAATGTGCCACGGAGGACCGGCTCCTCCGCAGATGTAATCGCCATTCGCATGGAGCGCTGCTTCGTCGGTATATTCTAGTCGACGGCATTGCCAATTTACACTTGCACTCGGTCGGTCCAACCGCTATCCTTACCCTTTGCGTCTTTTTATACCCCAACTGCAGCCGGGATTATTATTAGGCACGTTCATCGATCACACCGTGAGCGTAAGAACCCCACGTGGAGGCTGACGCAGAACTCGAGCCGGCGCGAGTCGCACTCGATACCGGCGCAGGGATAAAACGCGCTGGAAACTGGCACAGCCAGAGAAAAACTTGCAGTAGTTCCAGACCAGCAGAGGACAGACACGCTCGACGTCTCCTTCTGCTGCGAGACCACTTTGTAGATCACTGATGCTTAACAAACGAGTCAGAGGTTGCGGAGCTTAGGAAGCTTCCTCTTGGTACACCCTCTAGCTCCTCGCGATAACGATCGCGGTACAAGGTTTGGTAAACAGAAGCG
Source organism: Andrena marginata (assembly GCA_963932335.1). Lineage (NCBI taxonomy): Eukaryota > Metazoa > Arthropoda > Insecta > Hymenoptera > Andrenidae > Andrena > Andrena marginata. The sequence goes on from OZ010660.1 coordinate 4,985,317, forward strand.
GAAGTAGTCCGAAGAAATCTCAAGCGCTCTACGTTAACTTTGATTATTCCCCTTCGTAACAGAACTACCGATAAATCACGCGCCATCGTTAACTTCCTATCGCCAGTCACTGATAGGATCATCGATGTCGTTTGCTTTCGATGGCACGGGTCGAATCTTATTTCCATTTTACCAGACCCCGTACGTGCATCGTTAGGCGGTTCACGCGGAACGAATGCGCGTTGCATCGATCGATCGAGATCCCATGACCTTCCCGCGTGGTCTAAAAATCCCGGGGCCTATTTGCGTCACTCCGTACAGGCTGTGCGCATCGATACCGCCTCTATTCTTAGAGGCTAGCGCTCTCAACGGTGAAGTGTGTACCGAGCCGCGCGGCACACCATAGAGCGGCACCCAGTGTCCAATCAGCCGTCGGTCGACCGGTCACAGAGGTGCTCCTCTTTCCGTCCCGATGGGGGATAGCTGACGGGCGCTCGGGCGGTGCTGGTGCAGTCCAAGTGACGGAAGCCAAGCAAGGTGTGGTGGCACGTTCCTGCCACGATGTAAACAGGCCAGCCAGGTCGAGCTCCAGTGCACCGTGCACCGCGGGCGAAGACGGCCGCGCGGTTTTCACCACTAACCCACGTTCAGGCATGCAGCGCTGGCTCTCCGCGTGGCATCGTTCCCGATCGTTCACCCAAACCGCGCGCGGAGACCAATCCCGTCGACGTGGCTCTGGTGTTAAAAGGCAGCGTGCAATCGCAGCTCCGAGAGCGGGCAGACTTATCGATAACTGCTATCGTAGTCGATTAGCCAACGTAATCGGATAAAAAGGTGTGGCGGCTCTCTTCCTCGGACGGCGGTTTAAATAATCAGTTGGCTGGCTGACCGTCAGCGAATCGACACGCCACAGGGTCGATTGAAGGGACTTAATAAATAAGGATCCCGGCCGTGTGACAACCGGCCCTTGTTTGTCGGCTGTGATTACGGTTGCTGGTGTCCGGTGTCAGCGCGACAGTTACATTGGCGGAATATGTACATCGGATTAGGTGATGCACGGTAGATCGATGGAAGCCTCGCAACGAGGCGACCAGCACATGCACCGTCACGCGATACGGTTCAAGTGCACCATCGAGGAAAACAAACAAGCGATTCCAGCATTTCCGCCGGGCGCAACCCGTTTCACCGGAGGATACACGGAGAGGCGTTAATTCCGCGCTCTCGAGTGTCCAGGAATAAAGTTGCTAATTGTAATTGCGCGATAGACCGGTCATCCCCGATTCGCCAGGCGGATTAACCGTCGATCACGGCGGAGGACGAGCTCCGGAGGGCGCACGGTAATTGAAGAAACATCGCGGTGTTTGCGTGAACAGTACCGAACGGTCGGGACCAGCGAAGGGTGTGCCTTTCGCGTGTAACCTAGTCGGTAGCCACCAGGCAGCGGGCTAAGTCCGTGTCCTGGGGGTTAGACGTCGGTTGACTTTGCGGAACGGAGAGATTGATTGCACGGCGGTCGCGTTTCTGGCCGGGCGAAGTTTCGTGCCGCCTTCGTGTCGAGCTCCCCTCGGACAGTGGTGATCGGCAAAGTTCGCGTGGCGGTTCAGGTGGCGTTCGTTGAGAGAGAAAAATCCGGGAGGCTGGTTAAGAAGAAGAAGCTCGTGTCGTGAAGATTTTAGTCTCTGCTCCGCGCGGGTGACGCGGCCCGTGTATCGTAGAATCTCGAGTGCGCTTCGGCACTCGAGGGGACCGAATCGATCGGCCAGGGGACCTTCGATAACATCTTCCCCGGCGCGACATCCTTGCCTCGTGCTCCTCTCCTTAGTCAGGGGCCGCGGGCTAGAAACACGCCCTCGAGATAGTCTGGGGCGACCTGCTGCCTCGCGGGACACGTTGACGCGTAATAAAATCGCTTTATGCAAATCCAACGGGCTGGCCTTTGCGGGATTGTTTCGTGAATATTCAGCAGGAATCGCCGGAACGGGCGCTGATTGAACAAAGAGAGACTTTTCCGCTGAAAACACCAAGTGATCGCGGAACACTGCAACAAAGAGCGAAGCGCAGCCCGGCGACGAAGCATTCGGCGCGGCTTTAATGCTTCGTAATTCCTGGCGGGATCGTTCGGGATTCAATTCTGTGATTTGTCGACTGCTTTACTGGCGTGGATTTATCTCGTGAAATCGCCGGAAGACTGGTGGATCCTTTGCAGACCAGACGCGGATGATCTGACCTCGCTGATCTCCTGTTGCTTCGCCGGGCTACGTCCAGGTCGCATCGTGAAATGAGTTTACTGCGATTTGGCCTTTTTAAGGATGGTACGTTCACTCATCGCATGTAATATTTCAGTTTAATGGAGATATATGGGTGTTACACTTAGTTCCTTTTAATATACAAATCGGTACGAATGCTCAATATCTATTTCCTCTATTATTGATATTTCGCCCATTCCTCTGATTTCACTATGGACGATTATCTTCTAATTGCTTTCAGCAGTATATAACTGTGTTAATTACAGTTTTTTCATTTCTGACATGTGAGATACATCGTTCCAAACTCCAAGATGTAGCGATTAGTATAGAGACTTTATGCACTTTTTCAAAATACAATTCACAAGTCTTTATGATAACTTGTTGCAATGTAAACTACGTATTTCAATCGGGAAAATCAGAATTATCTACTGATTAATATGATTCACGAGTGATTCACTCGTGCAGTAGTAGAAAGAGTACATACACACTTATATATATATATATATATATATATATATATATATATATATATATATATATATATATACAGTGGCGGACGAAAGAAAGTTTATAACTTTTAAAATCGCATAACTTTTTTAGAATTGGTCCAAACGACATGAGTTTTTTTTAGAAGGTAGAAGGATTACTTTGCTAAGTGACGTGTTTCGTACTTTTGAAAAAATGCAATTTGTCGCAATAGCAAAAAAACATAGAAAGGGCAGTTTTTTCAACTTTTTTTTCTGAGCCTGTAATGAAAATTCAAAAACCCCGTTTGTAAATTTAAGTAAGCTGTATACATGCTGAAAATTTCATCAAAATCGGTTAACGGTGCTCTGAGTTACAAACGTTTAAAGATCGCAGAATAAGGTCGAAAATCGCTTGATTTCGGGAATTTCGCGATTTTCGACCTTATTCTGCGATCTTTAAACGTTTGTAACTCAGAGCACTGTTAACCGATTTTGATGAAATTTTCAGCATGTATACAGCTTACTTAAATTTACAAACGGGGTTTTTGAATTTTCATTACAGGCTCAGAAAAAAAAGTTGAAAAAACTGCCCTTTCTATGTTTTTTGCTATTCCGACAAATTGCATTTTTTTCAAAACTACGAAACACGTCACTTAGCAAAGTAATCCTTCTACCTTCTAAAAAAAACTCATGTCGTTTGGACCAATTCTAAAAAAGTTATGCGATTTTAAAAGTTATAAACTTTCTTTCGTCCGCCACTGTATATATTTTGTCACAACACATTTTTTCCCAATGAGTGCATGTATGTGACGTGGAAACACCATTTACAGGAAATTTCATCATTTTCCCGTCGAATCGTCGCCAATACCGATTAGTCGAAGCGCTGAATCCGCGATTCGTTTTTAATTCGCAGTACAAACGCTTTCCTTCCCAACGATTCCATTCCATGCATTTCATTTATGACGGGGCAATTCCGTCCGCTGGTTAAAGGTATCCGAAATATTCTTGTCCTCTGGCCATGCGAATCCATTAATCTGATTACATCGATCACTTGCGCGTGCGTACATAAAATACAGATTGAAATTTAACGTGACAACCGAGCGGATCACCCAAGCAAACGTGCACGATTTATCGTATCTTTTTAATGCCACTCGAGCAATTTCTATGGCTCTCCGATTTCTACGAATAGACAGCCTGTCCTCTATGCAAATCGTATATGTGAAAATATGCCGGCAAGTATGCAGGAAGTTACGCCGTGTGCATAACAATTAAATGTTGAGCGTTCTATTATTCAGATGTTACAGCTGAGATAATAGCGGAGTACAATTATCTCTTCTAAATTAGTGGAGGTTGTCGCAGAGTGTCATTTAATTCAATGAGTTTACAATTCTTTCTCCTTCTGCATCGGTGCGCTTGTAGGTCACTTCAGGCTCGCTCTTCTTCTGAAGTATCGCGTTTAGATTGTTAAAATGATGTTCTTGAAACAAGCAAGAATCATTCTAAACGCTGTTTCGTTAAAGAGATACTCGGATAAACAGGAACTTCGCTGCGCCCGTATTAATTGAAGCGAGCGATAAAAGCGGAATTGAGGCCTCGCTATCATTACGAATACACCTGATCGACAGCTATGTACGATTCCATGAATCGAACTTTATCTATCAGTAAAACATTACTAATGTTTACGCCGTGTTATCAGAAGAATGTAACAAGAAACGGCAATCGATTTCTCCCTATATTTCACCGAATAACGCGCACGCATGAATTCAGTTGCCATACATCCGGGAAAAAGTATGCACATATTCCACGTTTGTGGAAGCATGCAGCGGATAAGAGGATGGGAGAGACACTTTATTCTGTATCGACTTGGCCGCGAGCCCCGTCGAGCATTTAGGTCATCGATCAGATGGAAGGGAAGCAATAACGCCTTCCGCAACCTTCAAAATTCTTTAAGAAACGAGGTGCTTTGAGAAATCGTCGCGTCTCTTGGAACTTTCTTTATGAATACCCCGCGACCAGTATCTCCGAGGCAGCCATCGGGGGAGTTTGAAATGCTGAAAACAGCGGGCGGAGTGTAATGGAATTGCAGCCAGTTTTAATGGCGCATAAAACTTTTCAATAAGACGACTTCCTTGGAACTCGCCAAAACAAAACTTTTCATTTTTATTCTCATTTCGTCTTTCGCCGTCCCGTCTTTTTCTTCCCTTGCATGTGTCCTCCTCCTTCTGCCGCGGCCTCGGACCAATGATCGCCAGGGTAATCCCTCATTGGGACGAATGAATGCGACGATGAGCCTCGAAGAACCTGCGAAATCCAGGCAGAAGCTCTCGAGGGGTGTCCCAAACATTTTAAAGGATTACATCGAATCCCTATTACGCCTGCGAGAACCGCGAGTTCGTAGGAAGTTTGCGTGCGAAAGCAAACTTGCGAGGGGAATGGCGATGCCACGGGCCCGCTTTATATTTACCTCGATGCGCGGGGAACGCGCGGGAAGAGGCACTTTGAAGGGACAAACATTCTGGGAGGCTCCGCTGGCGTCCTTAGCGCCTCGACGCCTAGAAGCGTGCGCCCGCCGTCGCATTCAACCGTACTTCTCCTTTATTCGCGGCTTCTCTCCTCGTCACGGCAATACCGCGAGGTGAGAAACACTTCCGTGGCGAACGTACGAGCCCCAAACACCGCGGCAGGGTGAAAAGGAAAACTAGGGACGTGGAGGGTGGGGACGATTTTCTGTGGAGTGTGACAGCGGTTACATAACAATGAGGCGTCGCGGCGGCAGCGTCCCTCGCCGAGACGCTCGTCGATCCATCCAACACCCGCAACGTGCAATACCGTTTCCTTTCACGGGTCTGAAAATACTGCACCGTTCGATCATCCGACAGAAATGAAGGAGCTTGGTGTTTGGCGCGCTACGTGAGCCGCATCTGTCGGCCGTAGGTGATTACTGGGATCGCGATCTCTGTGCCGGATGACTTATAAACGGTTCCTCTCGAAATTAGGGAGTTCAGATCTCGGGGGAACTATTTCACTATTAATTCACTGAGCACGAAATGGACAATTCATCCCTGTTGTCTTCGTCTTCCTACGCTTCCTCTGCAACACCCATGCCGGGAAGTTACAAGATCCTCTCCTTCCCTTGTACAAAGTTTCATCCATCTCGTTGCCTTCCGTCAGATTCAAGCGGACGCAGGGAAGTGCAAGAAGGGAGAGACTTCGAGGCTTCGATGCTTCGAGTCTCGCCAGGCTTCATCCCCTTTTTCGTATTCTCCTCATTCTTTCGCCGATCGCGAAAGTTTCGTCGGATCCGCAACGGCTCCTGTCACTCATATCCGACGGCGGACGAACTTATCGGGCAAAGGAGTTGCGGAAAAAAGAAACAAAAAACGCTAAGGTGGCACCGCGGCGGAGAGGAATGGCGTGGTCGTATTGGATTTAGCGAGGCATATTTCGTGGATAGAAAAGTTGGAGGGTTCCGCAGGACGGTGGAAGTCGATGCGCTTTGTCGAGTCTGGCCCGTTCCTTCGTGCCGTCTGGTTTATTAGATCCCAGCTTCGTCAGAAGAGCGGAAAGGAAAAGTCAGTTTGAATCGACCAGCTTCTCTTGCCAGTATCAGTTGTTAGGATTAACATAATACTGCGGCTTTTCTTGCTGGAAAGCTCGAAAGATCGATCTTTCGTGGCTGAAAATATATTTTTAGCGGTGTCAACGAGGTTCGCCAAGGGCGTAGTCGTTTATCATTGACACTGGCTGTCAAGCCCTACATTTAGGTACATGCATAATCAAATGTCCTATACCATGGGCGAGGCAATTGTGACACTGCATCTATCTTCCTCTCGAGGAGCTCTATGGCATCCTGCTTCTTTATCAACCTTCGATCTTCATTTGGAATCGTACGAACCGTTGGACCATTCACGTTTATTTTACGCTCGCTGCATTTACGCATTAATCGAGGACAGTTGGGGTGTTCCATTTCAAATTGCGCCCCAGATCAGCCGAATTTAATTTCCCTTCAACGAATGGCGCGCTCAATGAGTGGTCAGAGAACTAATTTTTGTGAACAAAGTTCTCCAGTCGACATTATGCCACTCTGGCATCCATGAAATTGCCGTTCTTTGGGTTCGGCGGGGGTGGTATTTACCTTTAGAGGGAGCGAAACTAGCACGGCGGACGCCATAATATCGTCGACTAAACTATTTCAATAACGGGGCGGCCCGCTCACGCTGAAAATGGCATTACTACCCCGGCTGCTTGATTTTTTCTCTTAGAATATAAAAACTCCTGCAAGTGAAGTCTTCGGATAGCATTGAGCAGCTCTTTTTATTGTTTCTCGTGGCCGAAAAGCTGTAACGTATGCGAACGAGTAGGAGGTATACCAGTGTTATGAAGTCGGTTTGATCTTGGTCACCGAAATGCTTGAAATACCTACTGCCGCAAACAGTGAAATCAGTGTAAAAAGTTGTCGACAACGGGAGACTTTTAGTTCCCCGCATTTCACCTGAAGTTCAGCGTCGAACTGACCTCACAATACACAAAGTTTCAAGGCAACGACTGCTGCAACCAATCACGTAGAACACTTCAATCCCACCAGCTCTGTTCAAGTCTGTATCGTGACTTCTAGGTACGATATTTATTAAGAAACTCTTCTGCATTTTTACGACTCTATCCTTTTATTGAATCCAGACCTTTGTTCCTGAAAGTTTTTCTGGGTATTCAGCATTCCACCGTCTCCGAATAAAGGAAAACTATTTCGAGGAAAGTAGGTTAAAACAGATCAACGTGGCTGTCTTTAACATCGTCCTAATTAATTAGCTGTTAGCAGAACACATTCCAATTCACTGTCGATTTGTTAGAAATAGACTACATCTTCTCAACTCCGTCGTTTCCTGCGCGTCGCGACGCTTTCCTCTGTCGAAGACAGATTTCAAAGAGAAAATAGTGAAATGCCGTCGACTATAATATGCGCCCCGCTAGAAAGTGACGATTCTTCACGCCCGATTTGACAACGGTGCTTTCGTTCAATAATCAGCCTCGCAAGGTGCAAGACGATGAAGCTGTTTTAACTTTAGCCACTGGCATCAATAACGATCGGCTAGCCGTCGATAATAAATTTTATAGCTCTCGGAGATACGCGAGGCCATTCGTGGTTACACGCTCTGTTTTCCATCGCGGCGAAATTGGTTGAAATACTCGTGTTATACAAAGCGAGCTTTGCAGAGATTACTACTGGCAAGAATCGTTATTGCAATTATGCAGAATCTATCGCCTGCCGGGAACCTACCTACTGTTATTAGCGATGTTTCAAGTTGCTGGTGCTGCGAGCCATTAATTATGCCTGTACGAGAATATGAATATCGATCGCACCCTTTCTTATGCGTTAGCATCCCTTCAGCCGCGTAACTGCGTTATAGTTCGTTCTCCTTAGCTCGAGGCAAGAGGGAGAATTAATTATACAACAATGATTCCAGTAATTTTCTTTGGAACTTAGTGGTTCGGTTTCTGAGAGCTAGAAAGCCCCGCGGTCCCCCTCAGTTTCTCTCAAAATCTTCGTTACAATTTAGATTTTTACGAAATCCCGGGACGTTGAAAGGAATAACGGTTCGTGCTGTCAATTAACGAGCTCGTGCAGCGTGCTCCTTCGAAAACGCGTGGAATTAATGCCGCGAGGCGGCCGTCGGCAGCGTAATATGTATTCTGGTGCAACTTGTTACGCGTACAACTTGCGTTTCCTTTTATCGGCGCCCGCTTACTGGCTCTGCTGTATCGTGCTCGATATCTTCTTGTTACCGTGTAATTTATCTTGTTGCTCGTCCACGGGAACCGCTGATTCATTGACATGCAAACCGAATTCCTTGCTTCTTTTATTTTAGACCGGCCTAGAGTTGCACGAGTTATTTCAAACCGGTTGCCACGTGACACGTTGTCGCGCTTCTTGTGCCGCGTTCCTGCGTCGCTTTACACGTTCGTAACCTTCTGTACGATAGGAATCGATTACACGCGTATTCCGGAAAGAGGGCAACATTCGGCAGGTCGAAAACGTCACCCTTTGACAAGCAACCATCGCTTAATCTTTAAACGCGCCCGGGCAGAACGTCCTTACGAAATTCGAACGCGTTTCAGATGGCTTTGGTCACTTAAGGAAACACCAATTAAGGGCCTGAATATTCTTTCCCCTTTTTCCTGTGATCTTCTGGGAATTATTAGCTGGCGTGCAGCGTTAGAGCTGCGTCATTGAAAGATTCAGAAGCAACTCTTCGTTTTGCTCTCGTTAATTATTCAGCAACCTTGTGAAACGTCTATCTCGCCATCGGCGAGTCTGTTCTAATAAAACATACCCGCCGTTCGTTGCTCCTTCACTCGTCTCGACACCTCGTAAAAATGATCAAGAGCACACCTTTATTGCAAATCATTGCGGAAGCGTTCCCCTGCCGAACATTTATCCTAACTGTCTGCGATGCGTCCGCGTTGATACGTTCCAAACACTGCAAGTGTTCCATACCGATCCCGTGGTGACTAATTCTTTGCAAACTGCAGCCGTTTGCGAGGTACATAGTTAAGGGAGAACATTACGCGGCTAATTTCCATGAGAATGAAGCTCGAGGATTCTCTCCGCGTCTCTTTCATAATGAATGCGCGAGCTGCGAGAAATTACGCAAGCTGAGTCTGCTTCTTTCAATTTGATATTCCTCGCGGTGCTCTTATCTTCCTCTCAATAAATTACCGAGTACACCTTGAATCTTCGCCAGTGGATGGCTTTGTCGCGCCTATGCCAGAAAATGAAATAATCACCACCGACGATGCTAGTACTTTCGAATCAATTTCGAAAAAAGAACGAGGCGCGTCGCGCGACGCCCTACCCTTAACGATCTCTCCACGCGAGTGTCCTGGGACAGAGAGAACTCCGTTCCATAGGGAGGCAACATTTCCTCGCCGGACGCTCTAGCGAGTAACTTAAATGCAAATCGTTCTGTGACGCACAGGCGTCTTCTCGAAAACACGGCGAAACCAGTAAGTTCGCGGCAAAGCGAGCAGCAGACTGTTGAGTAAATTGCGGGAAAGGATTAGTTTGCGAATACTTCGCAGGATCGTGGCCGCTCGTATTTTACTGGATACATTCTCCGTGAGCACGGTAACGTCAGGAAAATATCCGTTTCCCCGTCGCTATGACCAACGATAACGCTCGAGGTATTTTTCTGCCGAGCGCAGCGATAATAAATCATTTTCCTTGAGCCACGTTTAACCAGAAATTTCTGTATCTTCCTTTATGATTTACGGAGACGGAGGGTGGCGAGAGGAGTACGGGAAACTGCGCCGTCCCGCGGCAAAGCGCACTGCTAACGCCCGATTCGTGAAATCAATGATACGCGGGAGGATATCGTGACGCTGTTGCAACTACATCTGCGATGATCCGAAGACGGTGTCCGGGTTTTCTGTTCGGCTTCGATATTCGCGTTCCCGAGTGTCGAGCAGAGGGGCTCGCGGAATTCGAGGGTGGTAAAGGCTGCCATGTGGCGGTGTCATCCTAAGAATTTCCTTGCGGTCCTCCTCGCGGCCCTGGCTTCGTTTCGTAAGCGATAGAAAACCGGAGCACGCCAGCGGAGCGTGGTATTTAGAGGCTGATGCTTCGCCCTCGTAGGAGGAAACCTTGCCCCAGCCCCTGGAACGACGTAAATTAATCGAGGGACAAAAGCGTGTCGATGGAACCAGCAACGATACTCATTCGTCGTGGCTTTCTCAAAGCATGGTGAGATGAAAGTGACTGTCTATCGCTTCTGTTTGTTATCGAGGAAAACCTGCCGGGGGAAATGGACGGTAACCAATGTGGAAATCAGTCTTGATTATTTATATACAGCAGAGATCGCTGAACGCCTCTTGACTGCCTGGCTCTTTTATTTCTCAAAATTCTTCGACGTTCCCCAAGCATTCTACTGTTTTATTAATACACCGAAGGTTGTACACTTAGGCGATTGAAAATTCTTGATCATTTTGTCAAAGAATGGAAGCTACTCGATGTACCCACACTCGCTCGATGTGTCTTTAACAGAAATAAGGTCGTTATAATTTTATGTCGACGACAACGTGTGCAAGGGTTTATAGTTCGCACGTGAGCAACCGCCAATGTACTGGCTTTGCGATATTGACGACGTATTTCGTAATAACCCGTCTGGTGTGCCTTGACTGGGGGAGGGTGTATCGACGCCCCCGGGGGTGGCTTTGTTTCCAAACTGCGCCTCTCGTAAATCTTGATCCGCCTTTACGACGTTTTCACGGTGCACCCTTTACGACGCCGTTCGCGAAGCTCTATCTGAAAAATGTTTTAAAGCACCAGCACCATTTGGGGAAGCGTTATCGTGGGAAATGTGTGGGTGCTTTTGAGCGATCCCTAATCCACGGATGAAACTGCAAATCGCCTTCTGACCTTCCGTGCTAACGGAATCTCGCGTGTCTGCCGGGAATCGACTGTTTCATTGGGAAAGTTTGTGAAAATGTGGCGGATAATGAGATTCAAGCACGCCTCAGAGTGTCGATTGTCGTCTCGTCGAGGAAACTTCACTAGTTGATGGCCCAAGTAAGTTATTCCATTTGGTTGATCCGAAGAGATCGCCACTTATATTCGTCAAGTCGTAGTAGAAGCGGTCGATATCTTGGTGGTAGTTAAAATACCTTCATCCTTCACCAACGGCCCCCAAACGCGAGCTTTTTTACTCCAGATTACATCGTGCCCTCTTTGTACGGGGATTAGGAATCCCTCCCTAATATCGCGACAATAAAGGGATTAAACTTCCCGCTTCCTACCTTCGTCGAGCAACCGTAACGAGACAAGAAATTTAATTTTCAGCAGCGGGTTTATTAAATGCACAAGTAAAACCACGAGGCTGTAAATCGTCCACTGCGGGCAATTAATAAATGGAAACGCGATAATTTAAGAAGTTATTGCTGCGTGGAGATAGAATTCTACCGAGATAACGTAGCGCGAAATGAAACGATGCCCGATGTAGAGGGAACGAGACTCAACGATGTTAATAATGTAACACCCTTTCCATAGGCGAATGAATTATACATGCTGCATAACGTGGACTTCTGCCATTCTAACAAGCACTGGTCCGTTCAAATTTGATAAATATTCTCTGAATTACGACCGTTTTCCTTAGGAGTGCCCTGTCGTCCCCGCTGGAAAATGTGCGATGGAAATTGTAAAGTCAAAATTTTAATCTTCTGATCCTTTATTACCATACCTATGTACGTATTATTATATAGGATTCTCCAAGAAGAGACAATTTTCATAAATTCTCACTCAGACATCCTGAAAAGTATTAAATCAGATAAATGTCAATTCAGTCATGAATTTCACAGAAGCCTTAACAGAATTTCGCAGCCTTCAGGGCGGCTTCATATTCTTTCAGCGGTCGCGACTGCTAACGCGACGAAGCTCGATGAATTTACACGGTAATAAGGAAAGCAATCTCTTCGTTACTTATCCAGTCGGTTGGCCAACAATCCAACGGATGTTAGGGCGATGCTTTGTTATCATCTGATTTCCCGTGATTATCGTTTTTTAGGCTCACTTTTAAAGTTAATTGTAGATTCTTCAACCGATAACAAGGTGCACATTGTAAGTTACTGCGACTAATTACGGGCCTGTATGGTCTTTACATTTCTCGTTGTAACTGGCAACGTTTCGGAGCTCCTTTGCGAGCTTCGCAAGCGTTTGTCTCGTTACGTAGCTCATTTGAATTATTAGTATTTATTCTGTATAGAAAAAAATTTAGCATTATATCGTTCGGGGTCTACGAATTATAGAAAATTGTTAACAAGGGAGCGTTGCGCATGAGTGTCAAACTCATCTTCGGTCGTTCTTCTACGCCAACGCTCCTTTGACGGCGTACCGTTGTGAGATGGGTGACCGCTTTTCTGAGCGCCGGGGCGCCTCAGCGCGTGCGTGGTTTCTCCTTTCTTTCTACAGTCCCAGTTTATATATCCTCTTTCCCCTCTCGCAACCAATAAAAATGATGGGTGTTTTTCCGAGTTTATATGCTTCCAATATAAAATTACCCTTTGCGTCCACTGACACCACCTTCCTGCCTATACGAGGAAGGTTGGTCGATCGCAAAGGTAGAATAATCTGACGGATCCACATTGGTGAATTCCTCCTAATCTGAGGTTACTGATACTAAATTTGTCAGACATTTCTTTTTTTACACCATCGTGCATTCTTTTATATACACCATCTTCTGTGCACGATACGCAAGAGAAGTCACGCGAGCCGTTTGCCTCGTGCGTGAAATCGACCAGGTGTCAGAGTTCGATCGTGTGACTTTTACTGCCGCGGAAGCTGGCTCCCCAAATAGGATTTGCGGGGAACAATTTTCTCGAAGCGACGAGCGGCTTCGCGTGGCCCCGCGACGGCTTGTTTTGCGGCTGGATCGCATTTAGGATCTCGCAGAAGCGCCAGGAAGCGTAAGTGCAATCCTAACCGCTGCTAGACGATCGCGGTCGCCGGCTGATGCGTCGTGTCACTTCGCCTTAATTGCGCGGCCCGCGCAATTGTAAATTTTCCCGTAATTCGGGCCGGCGAAGACGCTTGTTCCTTATTGCAATTAATAATACTGTTAAGTGGGCGGCGTTAGCACGGCCCAGCGCGTTCCAGGAATCGCTCGCAACGTACCGGATAATTATAGACTATTTCGTATCCGAGGAGAGGGAGATCAGCCTCTAGACGCTGCACAGTGGCACGTCCTGTACAAAAAGCTGGCCAAAAGTCAAAAATTTTTTTTCTGATTTTTACAGATCTATGTATTGCATTTCATTTATGACTTATCAAAGCATGATTTTCCACTAATACTAATTTTTATTGTACGATCCTCTTAGAGATATGCGATCTCAAAGTTGCTAGTGTTATGATCTGGAACTTTTAGACCCGAATTGAAAGTAAATTTTACATTGAATGTGGAACTATGATCTTTTTTTTTTATGCTGGCAGTTATCTGACATGCTCTAAGTTAATATAGATTCTGGTTTTATTGGTTTATTTCACTTTTTACAACTATGGTAGAGGAGAATACACGATCTATATATTTTTTTTCTTCACCTAAGCAAATAGTTATGTTACAAACGAGCTCAAGCGGCAATTTTTGTTGCAAAATAAAGTTTGGAGGTTCTTGATGAAAGGCCCGTTGTATTTTCCTGCGATAAATTGCGATCTTACGAGTTATTGTCATTTCTTTGCCGTCCGCCGTTTATGGAGGGGTACATTTATGGCATGGGATCGGATTATCGTGGTTCCCCTCATTAGTATGCCTAATTCTATACCTAAGTGATCTTGCTAGTTTCAAAAGTAGTACATTTACAGCATGTAGTAAACATCCGAAACAGGCAAAACATAGTTATAATGACTTATTCAGCAACAAGAATAGATACCAGCGGACACCTACAGTCTATTGGCCGTCATAAACCAGCAATTCTTTGGAGCAGAAGAATACGTATCAGCTGGTCAGTTGTAGGTATGAAATTGCAAATTGTTTTAAAACTATTTTCAAAAAGTCCCTTGCTTCTCCTTGCACCGAAAATTTTATTCAGACAACGGAATCCCATAAAAAGACTTCAGAAAAGTAAAAAAATTACGCCAAGTACACGAAATCAAATAAATCACAAAAAATAGAAGATAATAATTACAAAATTGAAAAAAAGGTGTGAAATCAAAATGAGCTGCAAGTACATAAAGGTGCTTTCAGTCAAATACTTGGCGTCGAGATCGAGACAGAAGAAGCAGAAACAAAAGGAAGAAGAAGATGAAGATGAAGTACAAGAAGAAGAAGAAACAGTAGAAGAATATTATAATTAATTAATTACAATGTTGTTGTTGAATATGATATTCATTACCTGTAAATATAAAAATGTAAAATGCATTCCACGTCATATTTATTATACATTATTAATTAATTAATTAAATAATTATTATACTTTTAATTACAATATTCTTCTCCTCGTAATATCTTCATGTGTTTTAAATTTTTATAGTTATAGTTAATTTCATTATTTTTATATTTAAACAAAATAATTTTTATATTTAAGATTTAACATTAAAATAGTACATTATTATCATTTTGGAGTCATTGTATTGAATTTTATTTCAACAATTTACCTTAGATTCAAAAATATTACTTTTGGCCAGCTTTCCGCAGAAACACGCCACTGTGCGCTGTTTGAACGATCGTATCAAAATAATTGATTCGACTTCTACGCCTAGAAACAAGCATCCGCGATGTACGTAGGTAGGCAGATACTCGGCCAGAGCTTGGCCGTCTCCTTTCAGCGGACGATCGGCCTTAATTTACCGAGCGATCGATGGATCGGGTCAGCGGACAGTTTATACCCGACTTAATATCGCGAGGGCGGAAGCTTTGCGTCGCGCGCTCGATAGACCGGAAGTACTTTGACCATTGAACTGAAGCGTAACGCAGCCTTTCCCTACGTCCGTGCGCCTTATTCGCCCAAGCAACGCTACCGAGAATCGTACGAAGTGGAGCGTAATTCGTGGTACACGGGCGTAGATAGCGATACTCTTCTTGGAGAAATGCGTCGGAAATATGGCATAAAGTTTTTCAGTACGGCCTCTGTTCCCCGAGCACGTCGGCGTGCTTTGAAAATTCGGAGAGCACACGCGCGACCGCCTGACGCAACAGAGATTCCTCGTTCCGCTGGCCACTATTTCCATTCATGCTTCTGCTTGCCAATTCTTAATCATATACCGCGTCCCCTCGCAATTCACCGATTCTGAGATCACGTTGACCTCGCACACGGATACGATAACACTGCGAACAGTCGATCGATGGACTCTTCCGAAAAGCTTTATCACTCTTTTTTCCATTCACTTTTAAACGAAGAATAGAGGGTCCTCGTCGACGCTCAGGCTCGCACATCCGCGGCGCGGATATTTAAAACAGTTGCTTACCGTTGACGCGAGCGCAATTACACCGGCGCGGGGCAGGAGCCGGATTTGGCGATGGACACGCTGGAGAAGACTCGTTCACTGGGCCAGTGCCAATAAACGCATCTCTTGGCCGTAGCTTCCGCTAAGTTTCCGCGCAGGCGCGAGTCGCTCGAGCAGCGATCGAGCGTAAAGGTATGAGAGAGTCAGCAAACCGTAGAACATAATGCCGTTTCCGTTCTATTTTCGAAGTAACTTTTTTGAATCGGAATATCAACGGGTTCCCCTTCGCCGTCTAACGACGCTCGTAAAAGGCCGAGAGTAGCCCCCTTTGTTTCCTAACGAGACGGGAAAAAATCCGCTTCTCCCTTTCGCGAGGGAGAGAAGGAGAGAGCTGGCCGGCCCTCGAGCGGAGCAAAGTGTTTCTCATATTTCAGTCGTTCGTTGTGACAGCGGCTAGACGGGGCTGAAACCGTCGGTAGATTCGCGAGTCGGTTTAAATTAGGGAGTCTAGACGCCTCGGAAATACCACGTGGCTCGCGTCACACGCGATCCCAGCGACGTCACAGTTCGAATGTTCGCGCCTCGCTGCCGTCCGTCGACGGTGCGGTGTCCGGCCATCGACGGAGGGATCGCTCGAGAAGACAGGCGAGATCCCTTTGTAACGCGCGTGGAGCTCGCTCGCGTTCTAACAGACGTTCTGCCGCAATTTCTTCCCCGAAGCTCCGTTTCCAAGCTGGCTGCTCGCTTTCAGCGGAATTCGAGCGTTGAACGGTGATTTTCTGCGTAGCATTAATTACGCCACGGAGTACGTATTAGTAAAGCAACGAATGTGTCTGTTTTGTAAAGGAAGTGAGGTCTCTAGCTGGCCGATGTTCTTTAAAGTCTCTTTATTCTGCGTGAAGCTGGAATTACAGGCCCGAAGCCTAGGAAATCGCTGTTTCTCTAATAGTTTCCTTGAAATCCTAATTAACCATTCGCATCGGAATGCCATTAACGCGTGATTAAGCCCGCAGCTCGTCCCGATTGCGCGAAAACTATTGAATTCTCTTTCGTCGAATGCTATACTTAGCTTCAACGACGCGTGTATCAGGATGCCTGATTAAAACGCTCCTCTTTGGCGATCTTTGGACCCGCCGAGTAATTAAACGCTTTCAAAGAGAACGAGGTTTACGAACGTGCGTGTAGCCGCAAGAAAAACCAACGAACCGCTTAATAAGCTATCATTTCCAGAGGTATCCCCGCCGCGATGCTTATTCGCGTGACTGTTGCCGGCGGTTATCATCGCACGCGTTCGAAGTCGATCGCGAGCGCGCCTCGTGGTTGACATTTCTCGATCGTAATACGCCGCGAGGTTGCATTCCGGCGCCATCTATAATTTTCCGCAATTCAGGCAACAAAAGAACGCGCGGGGAAGCGTGTGGGGCGCGCGGCGGCAACGATAAGCCGCAAGAATGCACTTGCACATTGCACTTGACGTCTGTCACGCGTCTGGTTCTGCGAGCGACGTTAATAAACGCATTCGTGCTCGATAGCGTAATCGGAATTTAAGAACATTCCCCTCGATACTATCTGCAAAGAACCAAAGGCATTTCAAACGTTCGACAGTTCGCGCCACGCCATAAACCAAAAAGCCAATGACCCCGCGCTTCGATCACTTTTACTTCGCCCGTACAATGCAATTGCGCGCGTACGATAAGATTAGTAGATTCTCTATGGGGGAAATAGCGAGAGAATTTATTGAACCGTGTATCCCGGTCGCGGCCAATCGCTCCCCGTCGACGCCTCGTTCGGGACCCCTGGGTAAATTCATTAATGAAAGAATTACGACGAACGCGGTATAGGAGCGGGTTCACTTTCCCCCGTTCGGCCGGTCCCGCCGTGTTGTCTCGTGGTCGATGATATCCGACGGCGGCGCTTGGCGGCGTTGCGGTCGCATGGCCGCCCTCAGTGTTCGCGAGCCTCGCTCGGTGCGTGTTTCGTGGCGCGGTGGTCGTCAGTCGTTGCCAGTTTTCACCTCTCTGCACCGTTTGTTTTTCTACCGCGTCCGCCTCTGGCCCGCGATAGCAATCAATTCCGTCGGGAATCCGTCCGTCGCGTACCGCGTACCGCCCGTCGTTAACCACGCGACAGTGTTCGTCACCGTGCACGTACTCCGCATCCATCGCGGGACGGTCGAGTTTGTGCCTGCGAGCCGTGCAGAAACCGAGTATACATCGCGTGTGTCAACTGTACGGTGTGCGTGCTCAGCCGTCGACGTCGGCGTCGCCGTCGTCGTGGTCGTTTCCCGTGCTAAGTTCGGAGTTTTGGTGGCATCGTTTCCGTGCCTTTTTCCACGGTTGTGCCCGCAGTCTCTGTCTCCCCCCTCTCTCTCTCTCTCTTCTTCCGTCCCGTGTCTCTGTGCGTGGTACGGCGGCTAGTATGTGCTTCTGTTTATAATCGTTGCGTCCTTTCTCTCCGTCTCGCTCTCCTCTCACCTGCGGCCAGAAGGCACCACACAGGTGTCCCCGCGAAGGAGTGGCGTCGCCTGCCGTGAATCGTCGCCGCTGTGATACTACGACGTCCAGGAGCACCATCCACAGAGTGGTTCCTTTATTTTTTTTCTCCGAATCCTGCCCGAAGCAGGCCACATCCGTCGCCCTGAAATCGTCAAGTACGTTTCGCCCCGTCTCTTTAAATATGCCCCTGCTCGGTCACGAAATGCGTCTCGCCGGTCCGTGGGCCACCATGCTACGTCTCGGTATTCGGGACGCGTTCCCTTGTAATCGCGATGAAACCGAACGCCTTTTCGCGTGCCTTGTAAACTCTCGCCGTAGCGATACGCGTTAAACGCGATCCCTATGTATCGGATGCTCGGGGTTACTCGAGCCCGACCGCTTTTGTGTGCGAAGCACGGGTTCACGTTGCGTTTTTACGCGATCCAAAGCTACCCTTTGCTCGTAATCCGCGATACTCTTCTTTGGGGTCGAAGGAATGTCCTTGTCACGGACATCGGAGTCGCGCCCGCGTCCCCGAACGAAATGCAGGTTAGGTTTCGAACGCTCGGAGCAGCATCGTTGGTATTACGCGCCCTATAACCTCACTTCCGTTTGTCGCTATTCTGACACTTCGATGCAACGTCTTTATTAATTTAATATAGATTTTTAAGCGAGATAAATATATACACCGGTGTTATTATTAGGTTGGTGCACGTGGAACGCCACGTTCTTCGAATATATTGTTGTAATTGCATGTGTCGTTTTCTTAAGATTTTTGTGAATTTTGTCAAAGTGATTCTTAACTATTCTCTATACTTTTCGGAATTAACTTTCTTAGTTGGGTTTAAAGACTTTACATGTTTGGAGTAATTTGAGTATATTATCAATGATAACAGTGGTGCTCAACACGGGTAGGTTGGTTTATTATTCCACTTAGATAAAAACGAAAAAATTCATAGACTAATTTTTTAAATACTGTTTTTACACGTTCTTTATTTTGGAGCAACCAGTGGTAAATAAGAAATACAATCGTATGAGAGAGAGAGATGATTGGATAAAATTTCATATTCCAGTTCACTAAGTTTTCCCATCGTCATCCTTGATGCATGAGGTCTTCAGCTATTATGCAACAAGACCGGTTTCTCCCTATCCCTCCATGGAGGTTGATCGTCTGCCGACTAAAAGCATTCCTTCAATTTGTTTCTAATATATTTCAATTATGATTGCTTTATAGCTCATTATTTACCGCAATCTCCCCGTTGCAAGTCCCTCATAGGTACGACCACTAATTAAAATTCTGCTTGTTTTAAATTCATTCGAAATCTTGGAGCGCACTTATTTACCTTCAGTTCGACGATGTTTGCCAAGTGACGAGCGATCATAGAATCAGTGAGGTTCCCTTGAGGAGCTATCCTGCGTTTACTTTGACGTCGATCAGTTGCAACAGTCTTTCGAAATTTCATCGCTCGCAATTTTCTCTGGTCCTCTTGGCTTAGTTCTCTACCAACGTATACGTAGTCAATCAGTTTCAACGCAATACTCCTCAAACGTTACATATATTTCCCCCACTTCAAATCCATAAATCAGCCGCTCAAACATTTTGGCTCTTCGCTATTCAAAATACTGGTCCGATAACAATCTGAGAAATCTATAGGCGACTTAACGGACTCCTTCCTCTTCGGTGTGATCTACCGAGTGCCTCTGAAACCCCAGCAGGCTTGAATAAAGGAAACAATTTCCTCCACATCTCTCGTTTGATTAACTACGCATTTCCATCGCCGTCGTTTCACTTCACTCTCTCAATCTTACCTGGAGATTCCGACTGCAGCCAGGAACGACACTCCGCATGCACCAAGCTAATGCGAAGGTAGCCCAGGCGCGACCACCGCGACCAATTTAAGCATGGTTTCCGAAACAGATCGGAAAGCTGCGTATCCGGGACGCGGGCCGCGGCTCCAATTAAGCAGTTTGTAATTAGGGTGGCGGTGGACCGCGACACTGCGAGAGACATTTCGCGGGACAGGGGCAGATAATCGTCGGCTGGTTCTCCCGAACGACACAGTGCATGCCATTCACGGCTGTCGGCCAGTGGCCATTGGTACTTAACGTTACCTCGTTCCAATTCCATACAGGATGACTCCCCAGGAGAGGAGGCTCGCCGGTGTCGCGGAAGAAAAACGCGCGGGAGAATCGCGATACGGTTGCATCGTGAACGACCGCCAGACGATCCGCGATCGGAGCCACCTTCTCCAGCACGCTGCCCTCGGCGGGTCGCACAGTGCCATAACGTCCAGCCGCCGGACCTGCGAATAAGAGATTCTCTCGCTGGAACGTGCCGACGTAACTCTCCGGCGACTCAAGGTCTCCCACGTGTCCGCTGAGGTCTGCAAATAATCCGTCGATGTGATAACGAGAATCGTCCGCCACGCTAGATATCCTGCCATCTTAGAGCCGTAGCTTTTTGTACGACGAAGTAGAGTATCTTCCGGTAGAGATTTAGACAATAGCGAAGCCCTCCGCCCGCGGTCCACGTCCAAGTCCCAGGATCGCTGGCGCGGGATTATCATCGGTGCCGCGGAGCATTGTCGTCCGAAGGAATCGGGAGGACGGCCTGTGATCAGCAGCGTGCACGCGGCGTCCACGCTGCGGGCAGCGAGCCGGGCTACCCGTCAGTTTCCTGGACGAGCCAGAACGTATTAAACGCCGAGCCGTGGAGCTGCCGCGAAGTAACAAGCGACGCGAGCCGACCTCTCGACCGGGCAGCCGTCAGGATGTTTCAGCTGGCCAGCAACCGGTAGCTTCCTTGCCGGGCCTGGTCGCGATCCTCAGCCCCTGGAGGAGGAAGAAGCGCGGCCGTTTCAAGGATCCCCCGTCGACGATGTCTATACGCGTCAGCGGCGTCTACCTGGTGCCTAGTCCGGGCTCCAACGAGGCCAGCAACGAGAAGGGCAACAATCTGTCCGCGGAGAACAACCTCCACCAGCAGCACCATCACCACCACCACCATCACCACGCCGCTAAGACGGTGACCATAGTGGCGGGGCCCCAGAGAAGCAACAGCCTGGACTACCTGAACTTCGAGGAGAAACGACAGATCATCGCGTCCTCGTTGTCCCTCAGCGATTTCCTGGCACATGGGCCGGCGGCCGCGGCCGCTGCCGCCAAGGAAGTCGCGGCTAACACCGTCATAGGTGAGTCCGACGAATATTCTGTACCCTGGACATTATTTACGGGCAACGAAACGATGGGATCTTATGTCGGGGGCATCGCACCCAACCCGGCTGGGTATGTAAGGAAATCCGCTGGTCGAATCATTTAGATTAGGAACTCGGAGAACTTTATACGCGTGGCAAAACAGTAAGTATCTTAGTTAGCGTTCTATACGAACGAGGCTCGTACGAGGGACCACCTCTCTCAGCCATCGTTCTGTTCATCCAGCAGCCGAAGGTGTTCCTCGCTGCAAAAATCAGACGGTTCGACCGCTAGCCTCCGCTGGCCGCGAGTTTCGCCTACCGCCACGATAATCGATAGCAATTGCAGTCCATTATCAGCGTATCACAGCTCGCGAGTCGCAGCTGCGCGCGATTACCGTTCGCTACGTGAATCTCGTAGCTCGATGCAAACCGTGGGGGAGCTTTAAAGTGGGAAGAGAGGCAGGAAGAGAACGCTAGAAAGGGCACGGGTGAACGTGAGAGGAGAGAATCTGCGTTTCGTTCGATTATGAGTCAGGGAGCCCGCAGAGAGAGAGAGAGAGGGGGGGAAGAAATGGAGGGAGAGATAGTAGACTTCGAAGGCTTGTAAACAAACCCCGCGAGTGCAGTTCACTGACTACCTACACGTGGTTTTTCTCCCCGTTCTTTCTTGTCCTCTTCCGTTTACTTGCTACGACCGGCGTTATCTTGCGAGGTCGTCGGTCTGTGCACGGGGAAGGGACAAAAGGGCGACGCGACAGGGGGGAGCAGCGGGGAACGAGGGACTCTCTCTCGGCGTTTTTCTTGCCGGCCCTTTTGAACGGGAACGGTTCGCGCGAAGGGAGCTTTGTTATCGCTCTCCCACGAAAAGCCCGCCGCATTGTCGCGGTCGCCTTTTTGTTTCTGACGAGCGCCCGAGGAGCTCTGATTGATCGTTAGAGCTTGTTGGCGTCTTTGATCGCGCGTGGTTGGTTAAACTTCTGCACCGTGATCGGAGCGGCATCATTCAACGAGATGCAGCATCAACTAGATTCTGTAGAATGGTGGGGGGAAAATTGAAGGCTCTAGTAAGTTGCGATACGTAGCTGAATTCCTAGATGTCTATTTCTCGCCATTTAGCTACCACTTGGCATTAGATCATTGCCGAATAAAGTTCCTACGGTTGCTTTTAGAGGAAAGCTTAATTCCTTCGACGTGTTCCTTCGGAATAGCTCGGACTCCGATAACTCCGCGGCCACACAGAGATTCACTCCGCGACCACGTTATGTATAGCAGTTAGAGTGGCCTCTTAAAGCGTGGCTTCTGGGAACAGTCCGCTCTTGTTCCGAAAAGCCTCGTGGAAATACTCCAGAGCCCGGACCCGAACAAATGATTCACTGTTTCCGTCGCTCTCGCGTTTCCTCGTTTAACGAATCTCGGCCGGGCCTCTTGTTATCCGCCCTCCGGCCGGTCCTGATATTTCCCGCTCGCTTGTTTGGTCATGCAACACGTGTTACTTTCGAAGTAACCGGCGCGGTGGACGCAACGGATCGCGCTCGGGGCACGTACGTATCTCTACGTGTTTCGCAGTGCGTCGCTGCTGGCCCGTGTAAATCTAGGCAGCCTGGCTGCACACGTGCATCGCGGACGCGATGCAACAGCATGCACGTCGCGAGACAAATTTACATGCGGAACGGCCGGACTTTAATAGTACGCCGCGGCGTGGAAATCTTGCTCAAACACTGTGTCTTCCGCGGCGCAAGCGTAATTGCCTCTACGCTTCTTCGCGGACGAGCTCGCGTTTAATTCTCGCGGTGGCCGCATTTGGTCGAACTTTAATCGCGGCTCCGCTTCGGAACCTTGATCTAGGTGTTCTGGAAACTAATCTTATTTCGGGTTTTATCGAATTCCCATTTATTTCGATCATTTATTTACCTCTGGTCTCTTACTCTGGGGCAAACATTCCGCGTGGATTGCTCCAATCGCTTCGCTATCAGCGATTAAAAAACGCCCGCCTTCCCGACACAACGCCCGACGGACGCAAAATTTATCAAAACTCAATTCCTCGACGTAGTTCAGACGTAAATACCACCGCGATAACGCCTGAATCGATGGTATCCGATCTCTCGAAAGCCACAATGAGAGGCACCCGATTCCCACTCGGTGGGCAGGAAATATACCAGCCTTTCGCTTGCTGCCCGTGTTTGTGCATTCATTAGTCGAGATAATCGATATCGCTCGATCGTCTTGATCCCACGAATCGAAACGAGGCTTCGAGGCTCGAATGCCTCGGCCCCAGAACAGTACGTGTCGCGAGTTACGTCTGACTTTTCGAGCAACTTAGAAACCGCTCTTCCGTCGTAGACAGTCTATTTGTCCGCGGAACGGGCGTCTCTGCGGAATATCCTCTTTCCATCTTGCAGAGAACGCCGAGGCGGACTCTTCCGAGGGAAGCCTCGGGTGTTCCCCTCGTAAGAACAGTAGCCGCGCCTTTGCTGCGTTGCCGTTTAATCATTCGCGCCTGGCTCGATGATCAATCATCCACGGGCGTCTACTATACGGGCGATTCGTCGTTAGTCGCTTGATAATCGGCGCCGGTCAGGGAATTGTGCAACAGATGCTCGCAGAGACGGGCGTCTCGCAGCGCCAGCTCCGCGAGCAATTCGATTCCTTTCGGCGGGTGTTACAGGCGCGAACAAACTGTTTTCTGTTCACGATTAGACGGACGAGGTGTTAACTATCCTACCAACAGCGATTACTCGCGTATAACGAGCGATTTCCCTCGTTTTTTCTCAATCCTCGTTAGCAACCGTTACGGTTGATCGATGCACGGTTATCTTTACGCAAATTCCAAGACAATTCCGTTGCCTCGTTGCGTAATCTTGCTGCTCTGAATCATCATGGAGGACGTTGAAATACGTGTCGCATAGGCGTCGCCCCTTTCCTCTCTATCCTCCTTCAAACAGCTTATCTCTGCTCCCAGCCAACTCAAACAGTCCCTCGCTTTCTCGCCCGCGATCCCGCGACGTTCTTTCCGAAAACCTTACGCTGATTCTCGCCGCGTACGATGCCCTTGGATACCTCCGCCTGGTGTTCGACTATCGCCAGCCAACCGAGGGAGACGGCACGTTGCTGAAAGTCAGCCGGCACGATGACGTAGCCGAGGCGCGACAATGCTGCAGGCTGTTGGGTCAGCGGCAAAGGCATAATTGCGCAATGTTTAATAGTGGACTGCAGGAAACGATAAAACTCGACGCCAGTTGAAGGAGTAATGGGTGCAGAATGCAGGCGTAGCGTGGCAACAGCGCGCGGAAATCATTCATTGAGCAGAAAGCCAGCCGCCCGGCTTGTCGGCTGTTGCTGCTGCTATTGCTCTTGCCGCGGAGGAACTTTGGTCGAGGGTTCCTCGCCGTGATAGGGCGGGGAACTGAGGGGTCGGGGGGGTAGAGGGGACGGTGTAATTCGACGTCTGGGATGCTTCTTCGTGGTCCTCGAGGCGAGCGCAGTTAATAGGATCGTTCGTCGTTTCGTGGATTCGTATTGCTCCTCGGAGCTGTCTGACCCGATCTCGTTAAACGAGACTTACATCGACTCCGGCCGGATTTCGATTTATCGGTCTGGGCCGCGGTCAACCGCGCCGTGCCGTGGAAACCACGGTCGCGAGCTGATTTACGCGACGGAGGCTCGCGAGAATTAACCCGTTGACGCATTGGAAGGGGGTGTTATCATTGTGAAGTTTACATCCCCTTCCATACGCTTTTAGATTTCAAAGTGTTCAGCTCTTCGTCTTTTTAACGTATCATTGATTAGGTACTCAACAAATAGTTAGGAACTCAGATGTTTCACAGACGCTGCCAGGGTCGGGGAAATCCTGAGAGCTTCGTTCGAAACGCCCTGTGGAGAAAGTGGGCCATCGAAATTGGCTTAGAAAGGCTGCGCGCAGTGATATGCCTTCTCTTTCCCTAAGGTACCAAACGGAAAGGGGCGAGTATTTTTGGCTAGGCTATTTAGCCTGCTACCCCTCATAAATCCACGGAATTGATCCCAATGCTTAGTTTCCATCGTGTACCTGCCGTTCGGCCTTGAACTTGATACCTATACCTACCTGGGCTTTATTGTCGTTGCTCGGGGCAGACGAGGAAACGTCACAGTCCGTGTAATCGGTGCTGACGTCAGCCAATCGCGAGGACACCGAGGAAAAATATTTTAATACGCTTATTGATAGTCGATCTTGCTTGTATCAAGGATTTATTGATACGCCGCGGCACAAAGTGACTAGAGACGATCCTGTATAGGGTAACCGATACTTTGGTATTTATAACGCGCGGATTATAGATTGTAGCACGCGGACGGTAATATTCATACGAAGATTATAACACTCCGCGACGTAGGCATTCGGTAAATAGTTCCACTATTACCCACCGTGTCTGCGGTGCCTGTTTTTTTTTCCCCCCCCTGATGCGCGGTTCATCCTTCACGTCCGAGATGCTATAATTATCCTGAGCGGCGCATTAATGCAAAATATACTTCATTAGCCTCGTAATCATGGCACAGATCTGACCTTACCTGCGCAAAATTATCAAGCCTCCTCTTCGATACATAATCAGTGTCTGAGCAAGATGTCCGGCACGGTGCTTTTGAAGTAATGCCGAGGAATCGGACGGTACGCGAATAACTGTCATGACTTTCACGATTCTGCGATTCCCTCCCAGTCTACCGATAATTCCGTGGACGCCGCACGTGTAAAGCACAGAAACCATAAAACGTAACAGATAACTCGCGCATTCTAGTTGCACACAAATTCACAGATCCACGCGAGAACCTTCTAGTTTTGTTCGTGCGGGGAGGTCTTTAAACGCGACATGAAGGGGCACTTGCGCCGAAATGAAAGAGCCAGCAGTTTCTTCCTCGGACGGAGTAACGGTATAATTTCCCCGGAGAAAAGATAAGGCAGATGAGCCTGGAGAAACTTAATTCTCTGGCCCGAGCCACGTATGAATCCGTGGGCGCGTAATTACTCGCCCCGGCGAGCAAGGGAATCCTCGGGTTCAGAAGGTACTGGACTATTGCTCACGAAAACGCAGCTTCCCGACGAGTCCATGGAAATTCGCTGGAACTTGGCGCCTCGTAATCCGCGAACTGAAACCTCGAGTCACGAATAAGCCTTGTGTTCTTTCTTTTTTTTTTTTTTTTTTTTATCCGACGAAGAGCTTCTCCGACTGAACGTGAACTCTGCACAATGATGGGAACCGAGGTAGGCAGGGAAATTTCATGGAAAATGCATACTTTCGTTCCGTGCCACTTCCCGATAGATCGTAACATCTGCGAAGCTACATTGTTCTGCGCCTTCGGTAACCACTTTTGCCTGGAGAATCGCCTTGTGGCTCGTTGGCTGCGATCGGAGACTAATTAAGGCACTCGCGTAATCCTTGCTCTTGCGTAACGTGGTAAACAGGCACAACGAATTGGCTGTTGTTTTCTGGGGAACTTGTGGCTTCGGCAGAACAGCGTTACGTATCGATCTGACGAGTATTTTCAGCGTTCCAGGAGCATATTTTTTTTTTATTAATTTTCACGCGGAGCTTTGCTAGAATATTTCCCGGTGTAGTCTGTTGGATTTTCGGAGGAAAATTAACCTGCAGCTCCAATTTCTTACAGAATATCCGAGCTTGGATAAGTTATATTAGCATCTTTCGATGCTCATTGATGTTTGCTGTTCTTCTTCGGATTTTCTTCAAAATATTTTAGCACTTCATTAGCGCCACAGTATTTTAAGCTCAACTCCTCGTCGTCTATCCTCTTCCACGCG
Source organism: Andrena marginata (assembly GCA_963932335.1). Lineage (NCBI taxonomy): Eukaryota > Metazoa > Arthropoda > Insecta > Hymenoptera > Andrenidae > Andrena > Andrena marginata. The sequence goes on from OZ010660.1 coordinate 5,012,387, forward strand.
GAAATATCGTTTCCCAGCCTCTGTTCCTCGAACAGGTTAGTCATTCCGTAATCGAGGACACAATCGGCCCTCCATCCAGCCTGCTTTCTTCCTGGTTCCGGGTGAAAGATGGCCCTCCGTGTAGGTACGAGCCCGCGGAAGGGCCGGGGCCAAGAAACCCGGCTCATAGAAGATTCATAGTTTAATTTCGCGGGCTTGTGTGCCCTGGGAAAGGCGGCCTATGGAGGAAAAGCGTCCCTTGGTCTCCTATTTCCAGACGCCAGATCTGCGATCGTGGCTGTCTCACGTAGCCGCGGGGCTTCCTTTAAGTCTGACGACTTCTACCGACTTTGGAAAGAAGGGCCACCCCGTACGATCGCGAAACACTTCGCCCCCTCGAGGGATTTCCTCGTGAAAAGGATCTGCCGGGGCAGCTGACCGCTCCCAGTCGACCTACCCGACCCGAGCATTCACGAATTCGCGGGGCGAGGCGCGTGAAACACCGCGACACGTCCGCGTGAAGCATGCAGAAAGAAATTACGGGCGACGTTGATCGCTGGACAGAGTTGCCCAAGATACCACGTGGCTCGATGTTTCGCTAGGCGGTGGATTATTCATGGGGGCTCCGATTTATTCAAGAATTCCTCGCTCCGCCTTGAAGCTACTCCCGCGAACTTCGCACCTCGCCCCCCCCCCCCCCCCCGCGATTTATCGAAGAATCTGTTGCACCTTTTCCGAGGCTGTTCCCTCGGATTTTCGTGCTCCTTTCTCCAAGAATTTTCTCCGGCTTCAAGCCACGGTACCTCCGGCTTTCACGGTGGAGCTGAGAAATAACGACTCGCTCGTTCGTAACTCTGAATTATTCCAAGTACACGGCTTCCACGTCGAAGCCGGTAATTCGCAATTTATTAGAGTCCGCGCGGAGTTGGAACCCGTTTCAGTGTCAGAATTTTTCAAAAGCAGCTGGTAGTCGACTCATCGAAGGCCAACGGAGGCGAGTCGTGCACGTGCTTGTAGGCGTTCGAGAGATTTAGCTGGGCTAATGGTTCCATTCATGCGACCCGCGGGCTGCCCGAACCCCGGGGTAGATAGCCACAGCTCGGCCGGAGAGAGCGCATCCCGAAAGTTCGCGCGGTGCTGCATGGGATCGATTAATCTTCGGGGCCTGCTACATCGCGCTGGCCACGTCTCTCCCGCGGAATGTCAAGGCTGTCTCTCGAGGCGAGCGGCATAAATTCGTACGGCGGAACGGTAAACATATACACAGCCTCTATTGTGGTATCAATGGAGGAGGCGCGTTTCGTAGGCAGATGAGGTCATCAATCTCGCGATCATGTTTGAGACGCGAAAGCTGCGGGTTCGTCGGCGATCGACGCGCCTCTTCGCCGATCCCTTTCACTTCTTCTCTAGCCATTCCTACGTGCGACTGATCGCTTGTAAATCCACAGTTCTTCGCGCTGCTTGCGCTTCGTAGATGAAAACGAGCGATGGAATTTCTTAACGCCACGTTGTACGCGACGTGGAAGCCGTTAGCTACAAACTCACTCGATTTTCTAGTCGATCATTGGATTAGATAGATACGACTGCTTCTTTCGCAGAATTTTCACGTTGCGAGAACCGGCTGTTCGCGCGGCGAATAACTCGGTGTTCGATATCGATCATTGGCCTCGCGTTACGCCGGGTAATTTGCCCATAATTTTCCATGCACCCCTCGCCAGACGCGCGGAGCCGCACGACAGCAAGCTGTCTCGGACAGGTGTCTGGATGTGGCTGACTTCTGGTCACAGTTTTGCCTTCGAACAAAGGAAATTTTGCATACGCAGGAAGGAAGAAGCTCTGTGCGTGTAGATCCAAGTTACATCGCGGGGAATAATTACGTGATCGCGTATGTGATATCTGTTCTTCACAGCTAGGTACTCGATTCACATTACAAATTGCAAGATTGGCGAGCTGCGCCTTGTGGTGGTCGCGGTACAGCGGCGCAAGTGAGGAAGGTGTCGCGCTGGAGAGATACGAGAGGGCCATTTGGCAATTGTTGCACTGATAGAAATTCTTGGAAGACATTGGGCCCAGGGTGGAGGGGTCTACCCTGGACAGCTCAGGAGGACAGTCTAGGATGGAAAACCGTAGCCGAGTCCGCATTAGTATTTAAGCGAGCGTTGTTATAAGAATTTCCCAACAAAATATATCGCCTCTAGTTTGATAAATGTGACGTAAGAGTGCTACTTTACCTTCGCGCTCCTCCGTCACGATCTCGCGCTGACAAAATTGTCGCCGTGAAAATTCTGTGTTCTCTTCGACGCTCGGTAAATTCAATTGAGCAGACACGAACGAGCGATCAAAGCGAGCAGGCGACGTTGCGAGCAGCCTGTAGTCGCGCGAAACACGTTCTTCCAGCGACATTTGTTAACACGCTTGCACGGGGGAGTTAAGCTCCTTCCACCTCTTTGTGCATAGGCGAGAGTTTTCCGAGCAACCAGGTGAACCATGGTGCACGCCTCGTCCCAGGAGGTTCTGGCTGCCCGGCCGGCGTTAATTTTAGTTCTGATACCGGACGGTTATTGACCAGGGCGGGAAAAGAGGGTGACTCGATCGTACCAGCCACTCTGACCGATGTTACAGAACGAGGTTGATTCCTTTCCATCAAAAGGGAACGCTGAATTTTCGTGAGGTCGAGGTGGAAGTTCCACGCAGATTTTCTGCGAGCAAATGGATCGACATGGTAGAATACAGATGTCGAAAACAGCGTACAATGTGCGCATTTCACAGGAGTTCAGTCCAGCGAGGCTGTCAAAATTTTGGACCATCGATATCAACAAAATTCACTCGGTATTTTCCATTTTCTCCTCTTCCATGGAGAATTATTATTCCTCCTCCGTGGTAGCAGCATTTCACGGGATACTCTGTATTTATTCATTGCGTATCTGTTTATGGTATTCATATTCAGGACGCCGAGTTCCTGTTTCATTCTTCGATTTAGCGCTCAATTTTCCTCGTATTATTCGGTTGATGGAGTAATAGATGTTTCTCGGAAATGTGCACGCGCGCGGGCACAATAGTCTCCCCCCCTGAAATGTCCGTCGTGCCTGACTCCGTCTATTAATGCCCGATTGATGATGTTAGTCATCCACCGACGACGATGTGTCGACATCCTATGCTTTTCACGCACGCGGAGGAGGAGTCATCGTTTACGTCATCCGTCGCTCGTAGCAATCGGCACAATCAACGAACGGGCATGTTGCAATTAGTAGGAAGACGGCTGCGAGTGTCGCTGAGAAAAGGCATTCCTGAAAGAACAGGTTCCAGTTGGCTGTGGGATCATCGATTTACTCGGTATCGACGAGGAATCTATAAATTCGCACGGTTGTTCATCCACAGGCTGTTCGTCAGCTCTCTTGGTCCCCGGTTCACTCTACTCGCGTCTATGGCCACTGAATCGTGTCAAGTCTTTTGGTTCTTTTATGGGACAGCTTTCTTCCTTGTCGGTTTTGAAAATTTCGATGAAAGTGGTACCAAGATGCGAAGACATTCGAGAGTCTTTAAATCGCTCCCTTGTCAGAAAAGATTTCTAACTGTGAAAAACGGTAACGGAAAAGTTCAATTGAACAAATTGAATGATCGTGGTTGTGAATAACGCGATCCACGACTCTCCCTTTCGTTTATCTCTTGTTTCACCCTGTCTTTGGTAATTGTGCTCGTTAAGCGTGCATTAGTGGGTTCCGTTCGTCGAAAGCTTTTCCAACTTTCGATAAGAAAAACCGCGGAGCTGCGTGTTCTCTCTCGCCATTATTCCTGGCCGCTGGAACTTTTCCATTCAACGATGTAAAATTTCAAATTCCTTCTGTTTCATAAGAGGCCATTTAAATCACTTTAGCCAGCACTTTAATGTGGCAATTACTGTTGTTCGACGTATATTATTTCCGTTATCGGATGAATCTGAGCATAGTAGCCTGGAGAATTGAAAGCGTTCAGCGTCCCAAAACGAAACCCATTGAAAGCGAGAATAAATTGGAAAGAGAGAGAGAGAGAGTAGCCGCGTCTCGGCGATGCTTCCTCCCTCGTTCTAGCTGGATTTTCATATAGTTGGAAGAAATTAACCAAGATTGGTTCGCTGCTGCCTTTTTCGCGGTGCAATTACAGGAGGGAATTCTGGCGCGGCTATCGGTGTGAATTCTTCCATGCGATCGTTCGCAACGAAGATCTGCTTCCTCCCTCGAGAGATCTCAGCATCCCGATAGAAGAGCGTCCTAATTGTGCCTGGTTTCTTTTCCACCCTCTTCCGCTCCTTTTCTCCTCGTTTTTCTCCGCCCAACCTCTGTCCTCGACGAGTTCAGCCGGGGAATGCGGAGGCCCGTCCATTTATCGCCTTTGTCCGCCCGAGGTTGTCCCTAATTGCTGGATTACGAACCTGGCAAGTACGGTTTTTTTTAAAAACGAGCTGATTAACCCCTTTCACTGCCGTTAAACCCAAACAAGCGGGCAAGTAACAGAGACCTTAAAATAATCCACGCATAATACGTTGCTCTTTCGAATTCTTTCAAACGTGACTCGTCGTTTTCGTTCAATTCCGTTTAAATTGCGAGTAAAATGCGGAAGACCCGTTGTTCATTGAGAAACCGTTCCTTTTTTTTTTATATTTAATACTCGCCGGCGTGGCTTCGTGAAACGTAGAAGATGCGTGCCGAACGTAAACGGTGGGAGCATTGATAAATGATTGAAAATGCGGAGGTGTCGAACGGAGGTGGTCGGGCTTTGTTGTTCGCACGCGAAACATTCCAATAGCAGAGCCGTAAAAAATAACTCGGAGAAGCGAGGGAATCAAGCGGCCGTCTCGGATTGTCTCTCGCTTCCTCGGGAAATTCAATATTCCGTCCCTTGCCATTCGATATCTTTCGATCCGTTCGAGCAGCACGGTCCACGGGATTCCTGTCGTACTTGCGAAATGAAGTTTAGAATTCCTCCGATATCGTAAATAGGATACGCCTCCGTAGGAAACTTATTTAAGATCCTTCAGACGTACCGAGGGGACGTCCACTCGAATGGGAATAGGGAGTTCCTGAATGTACCGCGGTGCAATAAAGTGTAACCATAGACGGTAAACTGCAATCGACTGCTAAGTGTGAAAATAAAGGCAGGGAACACTCTTCTGGAGCTCGGAACATCGCGAGTACATACTCGTGCTTTGGGTTGCTCAAACGGATGAATTGTAAATTTTCGCGATGCTGGTTTCTTAATTTGTTTTCAGCTTAATCACACGAGCGTTGGCAGCTAGTCGAAGTTTCGTCTCTGTGGTATACACGCGGACGACAAATGATAATAAAATGAGTAACGAAATAGAGATAAAGGAAATTTTTCACGCCTTAGACAAACAGATTAGATAATCTTTATCAATGAATCGGTTAACGATATCCTCATTAATGTAAACAGAATTTATAAGGAGGAATTCTTCACGGTTATATCGGGACAAAATTGTATTTCGTTTGCAAGTCGTTTATTCGTGTCTACATGTATACGTACCTCCGCTTATCTAGATCAGAGTCTGTAATACATATTACACTCAAGAAATTATACTTATGTTTGATTATTATCTAAATACGCGCACGAGTGATGATCAAACAAGAACGTGTCGTTCCACGTGGAAAGCAGTGGTTGATGAGTCGCTCCATACCAAGGAACGCATAGCTCGCCCACGCGTCCATTACGCCAGTAAAGCTTCTCTAATTACGAGTTAACATATTTCGAGAGTTCAACGCGCTCCTCACTAGCATTCACTCGCGCGCACGTCGCGGAGCAGTTTCTCCCGCGGGAAATTTCACACCACCGCCGTCGCCTTATTTCCCTAATTTTTCTCGTACTTTAGTGACACGAATTGTCAAGGATTTTAAGGAACACAGGTACTCACGCTCCAGTTCCTCGGGCCATTTTGCTACGGCACTGAAATCTCGTAGGTATAATAGTTCCCAACGGGTTCCATGCCGCGCGAGTTAGAGGATAGCTGGCGACAAACGAAGAAGCGTATGAAAATCTGCAAATTCCTCTTGAATACGTATCCTCGAATATTTATAGGTCCCACAGATTACCCTCCCTTCGAACACTTTCTAGACGCTCTGAATTCGCTCGCCTTGCTATAGCCTCTCGACTCTCACTCGACATTCTCAAGGTTCTGGTTTTATCGGGCGTTGGTGATCCTCGAAAATGCTCATCCTCTGGAGTCTAGATTATGGTCGGTGCAGTTTCCCTCAGGCATAGCGAACGCACCGAAATCCTCGAGGCCCTATCGAGTTTCACCTACGAACCAACGGAATCCCCAATAATCCGAAATCATAGTACTCTGGTCGCCTAAGTAAAATACGGATCAAAACTGAATATCGCCCGCACATCTTTCGTAATGGAAATTGACTGAAGCCGGAGAGGATCGACGGGAAAATCCGCGGCGAGCGAAGTCCCCGCTTCGTTTCCACTTAATAACACCTCGGCGCCGCGTCTTGGTTCGAGATGGTATTTCCTGGACGACGAGAACCCTTCAGCAAAGGGGACAGATAGCTGAGACGACGCGGCGTTGCCCGCGATGCGTGTCGTAATGACTAATTAGCGAGTGGCTCGTCTCGCGAACCCGGATTCCGCTTAGACTGTTCGCGCAACTGGCGCGTACGTGTACTCGCAATTCAAGCGGCTGGAGTAAATAATTACGCGAGCAGCATCCACTTTCCCGCTTTCGGGTACGCCGTGATTCTTGCCCCCCTGCACGAGGATTATTTATGGATGTCTTGAAATTCCCGAAGGGAAACGGCTGCAAATTTCGTAGAAAATCGGCGAGACTTTGAAAAGTTGGATAAGTAGAATTTCTGTCAATTCGAGTGCATAACGAGGTGTTCCTGTTAATTCCTCCTCGAATCTCTGCTGGAAACCGTTCGCACCTCAGCGACGATCCGTCAGTTCCATCTCCAGATAGAGCGACGACGATCCCATCATCCTCGTGACGCAAACACCGCGAAAGCCAACGGCACACCGTGGCTGCAGCCTGGGGAAGTTGGGAGCGCCAGTTTCGTGTTATTCGAGCACGTTTCTCGAAACGTTAGCTGCCTCGGAGAGGAGCGGATCGATCGTCGGCGAAATCTCCCAGGAACTGCAGGAGAGAGACGTCGCCTCGGCGTTTCCACGTTTCTATGGGGGGAATTCTGTCGATACACCGTCGCTGGTGTGCCGTTCTTTCTTTCCCCGTGACACGCGGACAACGCGCACCGCAATTTTCCGGCGTGTACACGAACGATGCGCGTCGCGCGACGTCCATTAACGGGACGCGAAACGCAACGACGCCTCGTGCCAGTTTCGGCTACCGATAAGCCGCGTCAAACATTTCAGAAAGCTCGCTCGACTTTTGTCCCTCGCTGCTCTGTGCTCGTCGCTGATACTGTTATCGCCGTCTGCGCATCACTCCGCGAGTTAAAATACACACCGATACTATGGAACAGGTGATTTCCTGTTGAAAGATAAATATACGGCGTGGAATAGTGGCGAGAATTAACGGAAGCGTATCTTCGATCCTGATATCCATTCCAATCACGCGCAGTCCTGCTCACCACCGCGATCGTACTAGCTGTCTACTGTAAATCTTGAAATTCTGTGCGTCTGGAATTCCGAGACTAACGGGGGAACTGCTATCACTGAGTAGGGTTTCTGGTTCGGTGCGTTCCCCGAGTGTCTGGCCCGTGAATCATTATGAGAATTTTATGCGCGTCTTCCAGAGGGAGAATAGGCGATATCAGCCGATGCAATAAAGCGTCTTATGCGCCGTGTCTGGTGTCTCGCTCGGTTAAGTGTCCGCCTCGGCTATGAATTGTTGCGATTTCGGAATCGGCAGAGCGAACGTGTTATTGCTGCCAGGGGACTGAGTGAAAACGTTTCACTGGCCCGCAAGGTGGACCGGAATTGCCACTTGATATTCGGAATTGGCGATAACTCAGCAGCGAGCAATAACAAATGAGGCCTCTGCAATCGTATCAGAATTTTTACGGATATTCACCGCGACGGTTGAGGCTCCAATTTCGAGTGATAAACACAATCGTCGACTCTGTTTTGGAAATTTATCAAATTCGTTTCGATAGAACAGCCCCAAAATGATTGGGATAGTGATACGTAGCAGTGTATCATTTCTTCGCGGTTGTCCCTTCATTTTTCGCACCGCGCGTGAATTTCGAGAAATTATCCGCGATAGTGCCAGAGCGTCCACGATGCTGGACGAGAGGTTCGCAATGTTCCTCGGGAGAGGAAGGGTATTAGGAGAGAGGCGATGAAACGCGGCGTGTATTGTCCCAGTTAATCCTCTTACCGCGATTTTTCCCTGCTCCGATCGGCGGGGATTTGAAAAATGCCAACAGTTACGCGAGGCGAAATAACGGCGCCACGGCCGACCGAATAACGCGTAGGTCCGTTACTTTTGCAACCAGCCAGCAGCAACAACCATAAAATCACGGTTCGACAGTGGCCGAGCGATTTCGAAAGTTCGTGGAAACGATGTCGCAGCAGGCGCCACGCGGAGGAGTAGGAGGTCGGACGTGGGCGATGACAACGATGACACGACTGCTGGGGACGTTTGATTCCCAGCGATTCTCCGTTAAATCGTCTCCTGCACGATACGTCGAAACGCGTCCAACTTTTTGTCTGACCAGACTCTTTCTCAGAATTGTTCTTCCACGTGTCCTTTCTACCGCTGACATATTTCTGTTCGCTGCGACTTCAGGCGTCGAACTTTCAGTTCCCCTGCTACGAATTGGCTGACAATCACATGAAGTTCTCTTCTCCGAAACATTCGAGATCCTCTGGCACAGAGTTAGTGGGGCGTACGAGTAGCGTTGGAGTAAAAATCTTCAACATCTTATCTCCCGTTATTCTGTCGAAATCCCTTGTTCCAACGACCACAATTAGGCATTCGTTTGAGAAAGCACACCTCGACTCCTCTATGTTCAATCATCCCACCGATTTTTCGCCGCTGATAAGTACTCCAAGGCGTTCGTAGTGAAATCGCAAGAGAGCTGAACAGCGGCCGCGCAAAGGAACCGCGACGTCGCGAAAAAGAGCAGCTCGCCGAGTCCGCGTAGCCTAGAAACGCGATTCTTCTGACCCGCCGTCTCGCTCTTACCGCAACGCCGAGCAAGGAACCCGCGTTTCCAGGGTAATCGTCCAGGTTCCATATTTTTACGAGCGTGGAGAATCGAAGACTGGTAGCCGTTGAACGCGGAGCGTTCCTCTCTCGCAGCCGGAAGACAGTCCGCGGCGCATCCCAGCGCATTGTTTCACGGGAGCCACAGGGTAATTTAGAGCGGTCGTTGCTGTTGCTGGTGCCTCGTTCCTGTTACTTTCCCCCATTGCTCGCTAGTCTCCTTCGGTAATAGCAGCGGCTCCCTTTGCCTCGTCTATTGTCGGCCATTTAATAGCCGCGCGCGGTCAACTCCTCTGTTAGCTTCCTCTGCTCGTTGGGTTTTCGGGCGCGATTCTTTCTTGCTTCAAAGCATTTTGCAACTGGGAGGATCCTGTAGCTGAGGTGTGGTATATTCTCCGAAGAACCGCAACGCTCTCGTCAAGCAGAGCCGCGGGTTTTTAGCTGAAGCTTGCTACTAAATATGTAGTTGCTGATGGCATGACGACTGTCTCCTTGGACACGGTTCGCGATGATGCCGGTGAAATAATGGGGGAGAAGGATCGGCGAGTGATGTGTCCCCGGCAGAGTGTTATGTCTGTCTGCGTGACGTAACCGAGGCTGGAATGTATATTCCGCGTTCCGCTAACGAGCTGCAGGCTTTGTGGTCGCGGGTCGAACGTGGCCTGTGGGAGTCCGAGTTGCGATGGTTCTTGATGGTTTTGTGGTTGGAATGGTGATAGGATGGTCAGAGATTTAGGATGGCAAACGGATTTGGATGACGCAGGGAGCAATACTTCTTTAAAGAGGAATATGTATTATAAGTTTGATCGGGATCCTCGATTCCCAAAGCATCTCGCGGCTGGGCGGCCGGCTAAAGAGCCTTGGGAAGGTCTGGGCAAACCTTGACCGCGCCATGTTGCGACAGGGTCGTTGGTACCGCGAGTGTTTACCCTGTCAGCCGGCACCAGAATAGAACCAGGCCAGTCTCGATTGCTGAGAGAGGTCTCGTTGCCGAGGAGGCAGCAACAATGCGTCAGCATATGCGGCTGATGCGCATACGTGACGTAGATGCCGAGCTTGTTCAACGGATCGTGTCGAACAAATTCGTTTCATTCGCGTTATTTATCGAAATCACCTGAAACTTCAAGGTGCTCTCGGTTCCTGTATCCCTCGAGATCTTCCATTGATGGCAACTTACGCTTCTTCGAGTCTGCGCCCCAGAATTAGAACTCACCTTGTTCTGCTGACTTGCAGAAGCGGCAGTCTGTAATTCTGTATCGGAACTCCGACAGAGTTAGATCGACAAGTTCCAAAGCGTAGCGTCGGGGTCTCGGCTGCACCAACGTGAGCCGAGGGTTGTGTCACGTCACCCAAATCCGTCCATAGAAGGACGATCGCGCATTCCGAGGTTTCGTGACTCGGACGGTCCGCGGGATTAACCTGGCCAGTGTCGTTGGATCGTGTATCGGCGATCGTACGGTCGCTAGACCGATAAAGCACGCGTGGCTGCACCCGAGTGCAATGCAATTTCCTGTGTCGATGACGCCTACCCCTATTCATCGACCGGGCCAAGTGGCCTGTTTTCAGGTGTCGAGGAGGATCGTGCCGTTATCTATCCGTTCCAAGGCTGCTACCGGGCTCTTGCTTCATTAAAAAGTACTCGAGGCGACTTCGAGGCCGTGGGCATTAGGCACTTTCAACGTGACTCCGACTGTAAGCGATTTTTACCAGTTCAGTGACCTTCCTGGGTCTCGGAAGGTCCTGGTGCCACTCTTGAGTGATTAACAGAACGGCACTTTAGTCACCTAACCCGTGGTTAGATCTGAAAACGGTATATCGTTATAATTCACGAATCACCACGTCCCTCTATCGTATATTCCCATAGTCAATTGTCTGCCGATCGCATCTAACGGAGGAACTGCCGATTCGACGAGTTTCGTATATCTTCACTTTCCACTGATGCTCTCCCAGCATATGTTTCTGCGACGATTAAATCAACAGAATTTGCTGTGGATCATTTGGTCGCTGGCTTTCAAGCTCTCGTACCCGGTATTCCGCGGGACATGGACGTTGCATTCTCGACGACAGAGCTCGGGTTCGATCTCGAAATGCGTATTTGCAACAGTACCCAGCCGCTAAATCGAGTCAGGGGATATAATCGAAGTGGCGATGACGCGGTGTATCGAGTCTGTAGCCGATGATAAACACGCTTTAGAACTCGCTAGGAGTGGCTTGTCCGTGATCGATACTCCGGTTGTAAAGGGTCAGCCAACTGAATGTAATCTCGCGGCCGGGGGACCTTTCAGTTCCGGTGTTTAACACCTTTTATTATGCGCTGCCTGTTACTCTCGGCGTTGCAAAGAGACAGTGTCGTAAAGAAGGAAAATTTGTCCAACGATTTTTATGTATCGAGACCTGTCGGGATGAATGGGCAACACTCGATGGAGGATTAAATAACATTCCACCACCGCTGTCGTCCATTTCATTACAAATGATCCAGTTATCTGGAGTGTGGCTAGCTAGTGGCATGCCACGGAAGAAATTTCTCTGGGGAACTTAGTGTTTGATCACACAATTGTGTCGGTGATTATGAAAGTGGTATAAGTGAAAAATCTAAAATAAATTAAATTCATCACTTACTTCGTGTTACATTCCCTAACGTTAGAAAACAAGTGATAAGTTCAGTTCTTCTAAATTTTTAACTTACATCACGCTCGTAACCACCGACGCAACTCTGGACTGTTCGATGCAAGTTCCACGGTACCTGCATTGTTTTCGGCCGAAAGGTAGGCTGGCTAATCGATAGTTGGTTGGGTGAAAGTCGCAGAAGTCTGCTGCACAAAAGTAGGTAAACGAACGATTGGAATTGTATGCACTCGAGAAGAATGGAATAGACCCAGAGGCGCGAGGCTTTGGCATTTCGTGGCCACCTTTCTCGCAGAACCCATTTCCACAAGATTGGGTCGCATCGGTCGAATAATGTCGACGATTTCGCCGAGTTAATAAGTGCCTCTTTTTCAACGGTGAATTCCGATCGACATTTTCAATTTCCAGCCGGGTTCCAATTATCACGGGGCGCAAACGATAATGACGCTGGTGCACCGTGCAAACAGCGAAACTGCAATCAAGCCGATGCACCGTGCATTTTCACGGAACTCCAACTTACCGGAGCGGTCCGCATTTCCATTGCAACGCAATGAATTTTGTAAAAGGAGCCCGATTGTTTCAAAACGGCGACGACTGTAAATACGTAGATGTTTTACAGTGCTTTTGAAATTATGGTTGAGACTAGGGTCTTCCTTAAGATTAACAGTTGGTTTTAAGTGGATTTGCAGTTGGTTGCTGAAGGACCCAAGGGATCCGTGGACAAAAACGTTTCTAAATATAATTGTCAGTCTGTAGTTCGTGAAATTTGTCTTCAAGTGTCCAGATATGATCTGGAACAGAGAGGATTCTTCATCTGTGAGAATTACTCAGCATAAATGCCCTCCTAGCTCGAAATTTACGCGAGTTTCACGAGCAGTCCTCTTGGTCCAACTCGTAGCTCGTTAACACGAGGCTCTTTTAATCGGCTCGCGGCTTTCTCGTATCGCTGCTCATACATTCGACCCAGTTTCCACGAGTTCGTTCGGCGAGCATCGTTGCGGCCAGTCGCGTGCTCGAAATAATATTTGTCATCGCCGAAGACAGGACGATCGGTCAGACGATCGTTTCCTCGCCCGTCAGTGCCGCTATTCGTCCATTGCTGACGGATCAATGCGTCCGATCGCTGGGGTTTCGGAGCTTAATTAACGCGCTTTCGGATTGATGCATTAACAGGAATCGGAACGTGCTGTATTAGCTCGAGCACTGTAAACCTCGAATGATAATTGCGTAGCTGGTATTAGCAAACGTTTCGCGGTAATTGTGCGTCGATTAAATCCCAGCTTACACTCTTCGCGCGTGTTTGAGCTGCCACTGATTAGTTCAATGCACGTTCGGAGAAAATTCGTGTACAAATCTTGACCAGGCATTAGTTCTACTTCGATTTCAGATCATTTCAGACAGGCGACACTTGGAATTTAATTTCAATTGGCTATGAAACTATCATACTCTTTCTCGAGCAGGCTTCTTTCCTCAGGCTTTCCACCGTTCGCGATGATTCCTCGGATCGCGATGAGCGGACACACTTCGATGCCCGTGACTCGCGAAACAAACGCGCTGACCGAACAGTAATTTTAGAAATGCGATTATTCGCCCGATACGAGAGCCGGTAAAACACCGTGGCGGTGGAATGCAATCGCTGCAAATAGATTTCGAACGCGTGTACCGAGGCAACGCGTTGCCTCGCGCGCGCACACCGTCTCCGAGCTCGGCCACGCGCGCAATTTTGGCAGCCGCCCTTTCAATGGAACCGATTCAACGCGATCGAATTCCACGAATGCAAATTGGCAGGGGTAAAAGCTTTCTGACAGCCCCCCTGCAGCCAGCCCGCTAAAACCGTCGGTTCTTAGAACTTGCAACGGATCTTCGCTGCGAAACTGTCCGCGTTGTTTCGTCAGCGTTGCTCCGAGAGCGAAACAGCGATATCTGAGGCGATCTGTCGCATTAGTAACGTCTCGCAGCAAAGTGAACGCGAAGTTGAAAAGGCGAAAATTTCGATGATTACAGCTGTTTTAATTACGAAATTACTAAGTCCCCAGCGTATTCGATCAAAGGTGTTCCACGCGTGAAGTGACTACCACGTGGAGTCCACGCTTCCGAATTTACCATCCTCTATACTTCTCCACACGCCAGCATACACCTGTTTACTATTTCTGTCGGAGAAACTTCGCCGAATGGTCTCGAAGGCATCCACATCCGCGACGTCGATAAACGTACCCGATGATGTCACCTCGATCGTCCTCTCCTACGCTCCCCCCGCCTCCCTCCTCCCTCCCCTTCGAATTCCTACGCGCGAATGCGGCCCGACGATTCTGTGTCGAGTCGTTTTTGGCGATCTTCCACCGGGAAAATAGGCACGGGGCGCCTCCGTATCGCGAATCATTGCCAGGAGCTGTTCGCGGTAGTTGAATCGCGATTTTGGGGGTCCCTGGTTGTTTCGGGGTCAGAGAACATTCTGCCCCTTTACGATAGAACGGGATCCTCGCTTCCGAGTCGGGAAAGATCACTCTGGGCTCTGGCCAAGCCCGAGATCTTCTTGAACGGTCGTTACGACGTCACGCTGGGACGTATTGTCGAAATTGCGTGTTGTTTCTTTCTTATGCAGCTGAGAGTTTCGGATAGAAGTAGGACAAAGGCTTATCACGTATCGAAACAGAATATTCCCCCCCGGAAGTTCCCCGGACTTAAAAGAACATTCCAGGAATTGAAGGAGTGGCAAGGTTGGTTCCATTAAACTTTGACGATTCATGTGTCACGCGGAGAGAAAGTGGGCCCACTGTACAAAACGCTTAGTACGAACACCTTCTCTCTAAACGGCCAGCTATGTCTCTGGTGTCAATAATTCAGGACATCCTAACAGCACTGTCAAAATTCATCCCATTAATTTGCCACCTGGTCTAAACTGTTAGCCAAACGATGACCGCCTTCCGCAATCATCCGAGAAAATAATCTTCATATAAATGATACATCGCAATCTTGATCCGGATTGATCTTTCCTTCAATTATCTCGCCCCGGAGTCTGAGAAGACACAGAGATCCATCTCCTGGTCCAAGAATCTCGTTTCCTTCCGCGCGATTTTTTCGCCTCGCTCGCGCAGCTGTCTCTCGAGCGATAAGTTGATAACTTGATCGATAGTTCCGTGGCAGCTTTTCGTACCGTTCCGCCTCGAATGGAAGCTACTTGGTGATGGATAGTCGAGCGTTCTCGCCTCGCGTATGGTCGCCACTCGGTGCCCATCAACCGCGGTTGCATCAGGCGGCGAGTTTCGCGAATGCACACGTCGACAGAGAAACAGAGAGAGAGAGAGAGAGAGAGAGAGAGAGAGAGAGAGAGAGAGAGAGAGAGAGAGAGAGAGAATTCATTCAGCCTGTATAATATACGCTGTCTGCTCGCGTCCTCGGATCTTGATTCACTTGTTCGTTACGAAAACTGTGCATTTACGGCTGGAAGTTACGACAACTTTGGCAGCGTGGTTCTGCGGCGAGCGTTGGAGCGTTCCCTCCGCGAACGATACCTTTGTTGGTAAAGTGACCGAATTAAATGGAAAATAGAATGAATGGGCCGACTGGAATGAGTAATATATTTTATACGAGCTATTGTTACGTGAAAATATTTACTCGGAGCTAGAGAGATTGCTGGAGGAGGCAGAGCTGACCCACATCGCGGAGAAGGATGTGTAGAATCGATTATTTTATAGAAAATTCGTGGGATACAGGGATTCCATGATAGCGGAGTTGACGCAGCGAGAGGTGGCGCATGTTTCCTCGGGTCACTTGAGGAATTGCGTGGTTGAATGTAAACATGATTGCTACCCACGGTGTCCATGGGATCGGACGTCCACGTTATCGGAAGGTTACCCGTATATCTTGTCAGTCCAACCACTCACCTGCTGTTCACCGGTAGGCACCTGCCCTTCTCCTGTCCGGTTTGAGTAAGGTAACGGTTCTCCCGACAAAAGGAGGCTCGTCGTATAGAAAGAAGATAAAATGGGAGGGATCGGAGGAAGAGAGTGAAGAGACCAGCCGAGTCTCTGGCCGGAATGAAAATACCAAGAGGAAATAATCTAGCCGGCGGTGAAGCATCAGAGATGTACAGAGAAAATTTTATAGTCCGATGAACTGAGATAATAGTCAATTTTAAGAACCCCAAGATACGAAGAAGCCTTTTGCGAGCTCTACCGCGAAATAAGTATTCAGCTACCTATCAGTCGATTGATCGATACATTTTTATTATTCTCGTATCCGCGAGACAGTGATGCCTGTCGATTCGTCGGCGGACCCAATTTTTAATCTTTTATTCAGACGTTCAAGTGGAAGCTCGCTGGTAGAGAAATTCGTTTTACGGGCACGTCAATCAATTCTTCGGACGGTTAACTAAGTCCTCGATTTCGATTGAACTTATTTAGGGCTCGTCAAATGTTATGCGACACTATGAAACAGAAATTCGGGGTGCAGATTGGGGGATTATAATTCAGAAGCAACCGACATGCTCGTTGATTCTTGAAAGCACGTTCATACTCCAGAGCTGCCCGGGTTTTTCATCGGGGATGACTGATAGATGAAGAAAGTTGTTTACTGTTCCACGACGCTCATTCATCCGGACTGGTCATAACATTCAGTAAAAACCGCTCACCCCGGTTCGTCTTCCGAATCAATGTGCCGTCTCCCATTAAACGCGAAATTGCGTAGAAAACGTTGACGCATTGGTCAGGTCCCGATAAAACCGGTCTCGTGTCGTATCGAACGATTACTCGACCACCGGGACATTCGGAGCTACCTAGCCCTGCAACTGCTCCAGATCGTTTCTCACCAGGATGTTGTTAAGTAGCTGACAGCTATTAATTGTTCAGCCGCGTCGATTCACAGATCCAACCAGTTTTCTCTCGGCTCCCGGCCAAGCGCCTTACGGTGGACTTTAGGGAGCTGGGTATAGAATCGACCAGAGATTTCCTCGGGGGAAACGACAGATCGCCCGCCTTTCCTTTGATGCCTTCATTAGCTTGGCGTAATTGCAACCGCGAAAATCGGGCCAGTGGATTCGAAGTCGGCCACTTTCAGTGTTTCTGCTCGGCGCGAAGACTTTCGTCGGCTAATGTCTGGTGAAAATCGAGAGGAAAGTCGGTGAAAAAGCGAGCCGCGTCAGGCTTCAATAATTTCCTAATCGTCGGATGATCGTTGCATCTGTATCGTAAGATTCTGTTGAAAAGTTCGGAAGTACATAGAGGATTGCTTAAACACATTTGTTGGCTACTTGTCGCGTAGATATTCTGCACAGTGTCTGCGAAGTTGCCCCTCGAGTTGCACTATCCCGACACCAATTTATCCGAACGGAAATCTGCAACGGTACTTTCAATCGAAGATGTTTTGCGAATCGTGTATCATGCTTGGTGGAACGAATCGCGAAAAGATTAGAGATTGCTGCATTGGAAAAGAAACCGATAATACTCTGTTGCATTCTCTACAGTTCTTACATTCAGCGTTTTTGTGGCATTTCGAAGGCACGGGTTCGGAAGATATACACTGGCAAAGGTGGAGACGTTTTTCTGTTGAGCATTATACGAAGATTACGTATATCGTTCGATTTTTTTACTTTCAGTGAGGCTAGAAATGGCAAAAAATCAATTTCCTTCGGTCATTCATAGATATTCTACGATTTCGCGCCGAGTATTCTCGGTCTCACGTACTTTTTTCGGGGTTCGTTCCACCACGCTGCGCCTGGTGGGAAGATCTACTTTCGTGACACGTAGCCATGCGTGTCGTAACGAGACGACTGAGATAATAGTCCGACGAGTTAACGAACAGGAAATAAACGAGACCGTGGACAGTATCTTCCCTTGATCGACGAAAAATTCATGCACCTGGCGAAAATGGCTACAATTGTCTTCTAATTTTCACAGGGAAACGTTGCTAGCAAATGCTATCGATACTTACTCGTTCTTATTCTTGCAAGTACATACCTTTTCTTGCCTTTCAATTGGTAACTTCACGATATCATCCAGTGATCGACGATATTTCTACACTACAATCGTTGATAAACGCTAGATTTCAAATTACTCCAATATAAGTACGTAATGATAGCAATAATTAATAAGTATAAAGTCCTCGTTTGAATCGATGTTCACGAGAAATGCTAAGAACACCAGAGTCGCGAAGCAAGAAATTTCTGTAATTGCTCCGTGCAAAACGGCCGTTGGGACACTGTTCGAGGAGGAAAATCGAGACGCGTGGATACCGCAATCCACTCGGCGCAGCCTCCTTCTCGCACCTACTTTCGCGCGAAATACTCTCTTGAGAGAGAGAGAAAGAGAGAGAAAGAGTGTCGTTGAACGTACAAGCCCGAGAAGCTGGAAACCGCTTCTCGCTCCGCGCGCAACAGAGCCTTTGTGTTTGCATTTACATCGCCTCTAAATGCAGCCGCACACTCGGAACGAACCGTTTCTGCCCCATATTCCGCGGGATGACTTTTTCTCGATTACATACGATTCGTTGTCGCTCGTCCCCTGTACTCACACGACCGCGACCTTTTCTCCATTCCTTTTTCCTTCGCGTTTTAATTTTTCGAGACGCGGGCTTGAAGCATCGATCAAATTCTGCGGCGACGAATGTCTCGCAGAAATTCGCTTTTGATTCCTGTGGCTTCTCTCGATCCGACGTAGAACTTCTCGGGGAGCATTGTTCCCCGCGAGGTCGTACAAGAATTTCAATGCTCGCGCGGCAAGCAGCTGCGCAGGAAAGCCGTTTTCCTTTTCATCAACGGGACAGTTAGCTGGCCCTATTGAGCGTCGCGATGGAACGAATTTGATAAGCAGATTATGTTCCCACTGTTCTTAGAGCGGGAACGCAGATACTCGAGGCTTTCTTCCCTTCTCGGCCGATGGGAAACGGTGTATTGCGTCGTGTTCCGTTCAGACAATGAAGCATTTACAGCGAGAACTGCAGACCTCGTTATTCAACGCGACCGTGTCAGTCCTGTGCATTGCACTTCCTCGAAATTCCCTCCGCCCGCAACGGTTGATGCAACGAGACGCATTGTCCCGATTGCGTTACGTAAGATCGATGAAGCGTCGTCGGGCTCGACCTTTCCGTAGCGTCGTCTCCGCAACCGTTTCTAATCCAAAAGTCATGGTTCTGACGTCAGTTGTCGAGTTTGAATTTTATGGAGGCAGATCCTTATCGAGATAGTGGAGCCGTCGAGAAGTTATGTCGTAGATCTTCGATTGATCCGTGCCTTAGCTTCTGTAATAAATCAGCCGGCGGAATTCCCTCGCCCAACTTTTGGGCGAAATTTCGAACAGAAATCTGTAGCCCCTTTCAGAACCGGGAACAAAGGCACTTTTCTTCTCGCCGAAACTCGATTTATTAGCCACGGAATTACAAGCAGCGGCGAGTCTCTCAAAGGCTTCCGATCCGCGAACGTCTTTCGCCCGCATTCCTCCCTTTGTCCCGAGCAATTTCGACTTTCCGCGAGCTTCGTGCGCGACGTTTTCGGCTCTCCCATCGCGACCGTTTGCGGTGACTCGCCTCTTTCCGCTCGAGGATTTTGGTCTCTGATCGCGGGAGCGACGAGGGGGCCTGACTCGATCGGAGGAAAAAAGGCGCCGGCTCTGACTTTCGACTTCCGGCGGAAGTCGAGGCCTCTTTCCCGGCGACGTCACCGCAAACGCGGTCAGAGCAGATACAGAAATCCCTTCTAGTCTCGCGCAGTCGTCGGTGCTCCTTTCTTTTTTTTTTTAACCCTGAAAACGTGCCAAGGCGGTGAAGAACTCGAGCCGCTGAGTAGCGTAAGAAAGAGGGTGAAGGGCGGCGGAGAGGGTCTTCGGACAAGAAGTTGCCACGGGGAAAGAAAAAGATGAGGAACGAGCTGAGAGACCTTGGCACTCTCGAGGACAACGATGAATGGCAAACAGGAAAGAAACGGGGACTCGCCTGGGGGGGTATTTTCGGGCCAGTGTTTCCCTTCTAACCGTAAGATTGTAATTGACAAAGGCAGTCATCCAATCGAGAGAGTTCCTTTGGTTAGTTACCTGTAAAGCAACAATTATTACGCTACTATTCTCGTCGGCTTGCAACTACCTAGCCTTCAAGTAGGGAGTTCAATGTCCTCCACGTGATTCCGCAAAGAATTCTCAAGAGCTACGGATTACTATGCCTCTCCACAGAGAAATATTTTCCCCAGTTCCCGTAATAGCGCGCGAGGTCGCCTGTTCGATCGTTGAACGATTTTTCCGAACGTCTTCCCCGGCGTTGTTGGAGTGAATGCACTGCAGGTTTATCCGAGATTCGCTGGTGGTATCTTTCCCCCGTTTGATGAGTACCGCAGCGTCTGCGAGCTATCGATCGGTCGCCGCGGCGGTTAAGGCATTAAGGGAAATGCATCGTTGACGGGTAATTTGATTGACTGCGCGGAGACGCGCGCGTGTGCGTGTATACGGGATGAGGTAATCTCCGCGGGATAAGTAGAACGAGGTAAAATTATGCAGGCTACATTTGTCGAGGGTAGTTTTCTAGTTGAATGGGAAGTCGGTTCGGCTTCAGTTCGATCAAGTAATACTTCTTCTCTGAATCCACGATTCTTACAATTCACGTTTCAGAGCATCTGCTAGTTTCCCCATTTCTGTTTCCCTCTAATTTATAAATCAACTCAGCCTTTCCGTAATAAATCGTTTGTCACGAACTTCTGCCATGTTCTCTGTTGAAAACATGCTCAGCAGTTGCAGTTAATCCTCCACTAATCGCCCGTGTCTCGCGTACAGTACCGAGCACAGCGCAAACTGCAACTTTGGCGCCAGAGTTGCAACTGCAATTGCGCGTACGGGCGGCCGTTGCTTTTCTAAGCTTCGTGTGCTTAACACACGTGCCACGCGTGCAGGCGCGCATCGCAAGCTGCTGTGCAAGCGAGCCGTGTATTCGGCGAGAGACGGTTTAAGCTCGATTCTCGCACGCGTGTGGAACGGGAAAACAGGCTACTTGCGTCTCTCACTTATTTACAAGCTTTTCCATGTTTAATTTATGGAAGAAGGCAAATGCTGCCTTAGCCTTCCTGCGCTCTGCGAAGATGCTCCTGCATCGCCCTGCCACATGTTAATTTTATACCCGGCGATTGACGAGGAAGATTTAAGTAATTGAAAATTCGAAAGCGTCACGCGGGATCCCTTTTCAAATTTGACGTGCATGCAAGTATCTTTCGTGCAATAATCTAGGATCACAATTCCCCAAACTTCTCGCGGATAGCAATATTCGTTAAAAAAATTCAATGTACACACCTTGTATACGATATATTTCTATATTCAATTTCTGTTACGCTGGCAACGCGCTTCCCAGCCGCGAATCCACTGCATTTTAATTTCTCGTTTTCCGCGTCCCAGTGTCCTCTATATTTTTCGTTTTGCATTATTCGATTGAACCCGTCCGCGGTAATTGTTCGACAGCGTTGCATTGGTAAATATGGCTGTCGCAGGATGGGCAGGGACCCCAATCGCATGGCAGATCGCCAAATCAGTAGCCGTTACGTTTATCGCGAATTTTATGTAACTATAGTTTGAAGTAACTGGGGCAATGGGAAATCTGTCAGTGGAATTTCTCGTTGCGTAAATGGCGTTGTTAACGACCAAAATCGAATGACAGCTGGAGCTTTATCGGGAAACTTCACTTATCTATTATTCCACTCGATCATAGAGACCTAGCTTCATAAAAGGCAAACAAACCTTTGCGTTACAGTCACCAGCTTTATCGCAATTAAGCTCGTAATCCGCTCACACTCTCTCAGTCTAAATTAATGCTATCCCCAGAAAATTCATTTTATACACGTTGAATCCCCCTGGATCTCACTCCGTCCTTTATCACGAGTCACTTGATTTCTGACATGCAAATCAAATTCCAAGGCGACCCCCAAATCGCGTTAACTCTTCTGCTCCCCATTTAATCTGAATATATAACCAACGCACGTACACAACCTTCCAACTTGTATTCTATCCTAAGATAATCAGTAAAACCATTCCACGAAACGTTAAATACCCAGGTCGAAGGAAATTAGAAATAATCGACGATACTTCCGTCGACCGTCGAGCGGCCACAAAAATACTCGTCGACTCCTGCGCCACCCGCGCTTTCGCGGACTCTATTTTCGAGGACCGGACATACTTTATCTTGTTCCTTGCATTCTTCGGTATTTTCGTTTCGTCACGCGACCCTCGGTCTCCAAAGAAATCCCTCTTCCCGCGCGTTAGAGGAAAAGTAATGTCGTTACGCGTTCGTTTATTTCAGAAGCTCGATAAAAGTGAACGTTCAGCATTCCTCTCTCGTTCTACGGTCTGATAAATTAGCTTGAGAACCGCGGGATTACCGAAAATACGCGGCAAGTATAAATATCGAGAACTTAACTCGCAGGCGGAAAAGATCGGTGAACGATCGATAATCCTTGCGACGTCGTTGCTTCGCGACACGAACTCGGCGCTCGACGGTGGCGAATAAACAGTCTGTTTCGCGATCGACGAACCCTCTCCGCGCCGTTTATAAATTCACGATTTTCGGCTCGATTGAAATTCCATTCGATGGATTTCGGGGCTGATTTATGCGCCCGTTACCGCGAAACAACCTGTCGCCAATTAATCTCTTCAGCTGGCAAGGCGAATTAACCCGCGCTTTGTGAGAAATGCTCGTGCCGTGACGTTCGCGTATTTATCGGTACAATGTTCTGCTGAAAATTTACCGTGAATCTGTCCCGTTAATGAATCCACCCGTGGGCGTGTCGCTGAGAAAAATAATTGCAAATGGAAAAACACCAACTTTCGCGCCTTCCGTTGCAGTTCACCATCGTGATTTTTCTTTCGAACAACTCGTTACGAAGCTAGTGGTTGTCAGAGTTCATTGATCTCGAAGTGTCTGCAGATTATGAATTCCCACGATTTTCATTAAAAGTTGCCCGAGCCTCTCTGTCGACGATCATTTCTCTCGCGATTCGCGCGCCGGCCTCGAAATCTCCCCCGGGCTGTTTTTTTCGCGAAGGAACATCGGACCACACTCCGAGAGAAAACTTCGCGGCCCCCCCCCCCCCCCCACCGTTGGATTATTAATTTACCTGAAAGCGAGAAGCGGTTTCCGTGTAAGCTGACGGTGACTTTAAGCACGAAGTTGGGGTGCCTTGACCCGGGGATAATTCATTCCTCGTGTTCCATGAATGGGATAACTGAGATTCGCTTCCTCCTGTTTGCTCCACGCTCTTCCGCCACCGCTAGCGAAGAATTCCGTTCCATTAGGGACATACATATATCAGATTTAAGCTTACTCTGCTCTTCCGCGCAGCCAGAAGCCTGCCCCTCTGAATTAAATATATCGTTTCTCCGGAACGCCCTCACCGACCGAACAAGTCTAAATGATGGATTTTTGTTCAATTCGAAACTGGTCGCCCTGGAAACCTGGTTTTCACGGATGTGACACGCTTCCTCGGTCTGCGTCCCGATTGTAATTTCTCTCGCAATTCCCATTGACGAGCGTCGCGTGACCGGTGCTCCCGCGCGTTTAACTCTCTTACGCAATGCACCAGGCGAAAAATCAGGACGCGGCTTTATCGGACAATCGGGCTGGCGTGGCTGGTAGAACGTGTTCCACACGCTCCGCCGTGGACAGGTGTTGCGCGTAGCACTGTTTTATCTTGAAGATTACGGGACACGGTCCCCGTCAACATTGGAAATTAATCTTTATTTGCTCGCTCGTCCGACGGGCGTCGCGCGAGCAAACACGCCGTACGTGCATGCCTCCTCGGACGATGGATTTCGTTCGAAGATTAGTCGATTTACAACGTCCGAAACGCTTCCACCGTTTACTGCACGGTGTTCCTCAGCCTCGTGCTCCAGAAATTCTCAAATATACACGTCGAGGGTGGGTCTTCTTTAAGCAGTACATTATTCACGGATATCAGAGTGCATTTCCGTTACACTGAATCTGACACGTGACAGGACGTTGCATTCCTTCGGACAACTTTCTATGAGGGCTGAAGATTTCACATGCTCTTGAAAGTGATGTGATTGAAATTATAGGTAGTCGAGTAGGTATGTCCACTTGCAGCTGCAGGAAGATGCTACACCTCGACGTCAGTTGCATGGAGTCTGCAGATACTCGGCGCAACGCAGATCACGAATCCATCGTGGGAGAGTAGAAAGTGCTCCATTGAAATCCTTTCCGCGTTATTAACGAAGACGCGTCTAGAAATCGAGTCTGGCCTGTTGGTGCGTTGCCATCTTGACCGAGCTCGCGAATTTACCAAGTCTCGAGCACTGACTCACCGCGGATGAATGAAATATTTAGTGGATGGTATTGTGGAAACGGTCTAAGGGCAAGGTTCGGTGAAACCAGTTTATTTTTTGTTCTTTTCAGTGACCAGTGCCTCGGATTAGAACGATTCTGTACCTTTCGGACCGTGAGCAGCTCTCAGGCGCTCGAATGCACTTTTAACTCCCATTTTCTATCGAATAAGTATTTTTCAAGCCGCGGGGATTTTAATTAATTCGAAACCACTTGCCCGTTCTGTTTGCGCGCCGAACCCAAGGCAAAGGGCTCGCCTCGTTGCAAAAAGACACGCGTTAGAAACTCGCGAGTGGATTTACAAACGCAGTGCGACGCGAGCGAATTTTGCAATGCAACATTGCAACGTTGAGTCGCTTCGCGGCGTTAAAAGGCTCGCGCGAGCCGTAAATAAGCGGTGACTTCCGGTACAGAGTACGCAACCGGGGAAACCCGCGCGGAACAAGCTTTTTTTGCCGCGTGTAATGTATTCCCGTAATAAAAAGCTGAACCGAGTGGACGGGGGCGAAGTCTGCTTCTCCCCGAGCGGTTCTGCAAATTCTCGTGCAAAATATTGCGCTCAGTCTTCGAGCACTTAAAAATCGATGCCGCTTGACGACGAACCCACCTCGCCCCCTTCCAACAATCTCCAACGCTTTCAAAATATTTTTTCCCACTGAAACTTGCGAGTGCGCTCGACAGTCAAACATGACGTTCAGTACGGGTGTCTGTCTTCTCGTTCTCTTTTTGCTTTTATCGAAACGATCGCGTGTTATCAGAATAAATTCTCCTACAATTCCAGCGACCGTCGATCAAGCAAGGTTCACGGCACACGAGATTTCAGTCTTGGTGATTGAGGAATACAGTCTCGTGCACCGGAAGAGTATTTTTTTCCAAGTCTCCTTTGAACCGTTAGCAATACAATCGTACTCGGTTCAGAAAATAAATCCATCTTCCTCTCCTTCCTTTTTACACTTCCCCGCGCACAATATTTTCCCCGGTCCCTTTCATAAGTCGTCCCGCTTCGCTTGGCCAGCTTTAATCCAAGTCACGTTCTGATCCTTCCCTCTGTACGTACCAGCGACTACATATATAAAAATTGGATCTTTACGCGCGCGCAGGACCCACTGTAACCGCGTTAGCAAAAGGTAAAGGCTGGCACGTTTGTAACGCACGTATTCCGGCCGCATAAAACACGCCTCACCGTTAGTCCCTCGCCTGTGCACACTTTACAACTCTTTGTAACTCTGTTCATAAAATAACAATCGAAACTTTGCCCTCGAAGTGGCGTCCTTTGAATGAAGTTGGCGACTAAATTCCGGTGGAACACCTTCGCTCTGATTTCGACCACCTCGATGTATATCGAGTCTCGTGCAGGTCGTTGGTGTAGTCGAAAGTAATCGCAGACCTAAATTATTCGAATAAATTGTAGAGTGCCTGTGCAGTCGAAGCGTACGGGGAGCGCAACATCCGCGGTTCCGATTTCTATGGAAAGGGAATGCTCGGCGAATTATTGCACCTATCCGGTCACCCGTTTCTCATGGTTGCGTGACTGGCAGGGCGCGTAGGTAACTCTGCTCCGGCACGCACTGCGCACCAAGGTAAACGCATTACTCGACGCGTAGTACTCGCGCGTTCGAGTGCATTTACACCGCTCGGATATCGCGAGGCGGGGAGTAACGGTGCTGGTTGTACGACTACCTTCGCGAACCGCGGCAGTGTACGCGCTGCTGTCGCGATCCGGACAGATAATGGGGAAAGTTTAATATATTATTAGTCGTTGATGATATTCATCCGATATCGCGGAGGAATTCGGCTGGGTTCTGGACGGATTCGGATTTAGCTTGGATAGAGTCGATCCCAGTAGTTTGGATCCCATTCTGTTCAGCTCTAATTGCAACCACTCGGCTCGATCTAATCCGAACGATTTCCATATGATCCTGTTCTAATGGTTTCAATTCAGTTCGACTCGGTTACAGCGGTTTCGCATCAGTTCGATTCGATTCTAGTGGTCTCGGTTCGGCTGCGTTCGGTTATTGTGGTCTCGGCTCGGTTTAGATCGTACCTCATGGTTACAGGTTGATTCAGTCCCAATAATGTCGATTCGACTGTAATTGCTCCAGTCGGATTCCAGCAAATTCGCCAGCGAAAGCATGGAGGGGGATTCTTATCTCTGATCGTACATGGTCTCTTGACGTAGAAGCAACGTCAGACGCAACGGTATCGAAGATGCAGGCAGAGAATCGAGTCTACGTGATTCTCCTTCTGCTTAGGGTCAACAACTATGCTTAATGCTCGTCGGCTGACTCATGCTCTCTCAGGGATTCGTGAAGTCGGCTTGTTCGGCGCAAGTGCTTCGAAAATAACGCGCGCCCACTCTCCTCTCCGGCCGAGGCTGAGAGCCACTGGTATCGATGACTCCAAAAGCATCCGGAGTTCGGCCAGACGCAATTATTTGCATATTTATCGAGACCAAGCACACGCGCGACTGATAAAACCGACGATATTGAAGAGTGTCAAATCGTCCTGGGGGAGGGACGAGCCAGTATCAATTTATCCGTGGGCATGGATCGATTGCAAAGTAATTACGATACGTTTGTACGTTTTTGTATGTTGTCACTCGATTGCTTATCACTTTCACGCTGATCGAAATCTTTGGATAATACCCTAGTGGATTTCGTGAATCCCCAATTGGTACTGCGCTGTGGTTGTGTTTCAACATTCTTCTATATTCAAACGGAACGTTGAATAAAAGTAGTTAGAGCACTCTGTTTATTTAATAACGAATGCTCCGTCGTTGTGCTTCGCTCTAGCTTTACGTGGATACGAAAATGTGCGATTCAAGTGACAATTTAGGGCGCGATGATTGGAGTGTGAAGAGAGATGGAGGGTTACGGAACAAGCGGAACGGAAGTGATTGAAATAATTCGTACCCAATATTAGCAACGAATTCATTTCCATCTGTTATGACACAATAATTGTCAGGAATGCTGGATTTGTTAATAGAGTACGTTAACGAATTCCAATGCAATTATAATGTAACGATATTCGTTGCGCTATTAAAATAAACCACTGAAAGCATTCCACCACTCGAAATTAATTCCATTCCAGCGTGGTTTGAAGTGGTGGAAATAAATTGCAGCAAAAGAAGGTTTAAAAGTGGTACTCGTCACAGAACCGATAACGATTGTTCGTTCCATGACTTCAGCGTAACGAAGGTGGAAATGTGCGAACAGAAAAAAACACGACGAATCTTGTAATTGACGATGAAAAGCGCCACACGATGTGACCTCGTTCATTTGCCATTACCACGTCTCTTTAATCTATTCCGAAATTAAAACGGTTAAAGGCGAATATCGCGAACGCGATATTTAATTCGATTCGCTTTGATTCCAACATATACCCGTCACTTAACTTGATATTCTACACGCCCCTTGAAAAGTCTCTCGAATATCCCAAGCACCTTAACACTCGTCCCTCAGCTATCTCGACTGCTCGCCTCAAAAGACTTCATTTACCAGCTCCGTTCCCTCAAACACCACAGAGTTGAGCGTCACTGATTCATTCTCTTATTGCCTCGTCGCCATCGCCGTCACCGTCGCCGCCACCAACGACGTCGTCGCCGCCGTCGACGTCGCCCGCGAATGAAACGGGTTTCAGCTTCGAGACTTTTTCGCTGGCTCTTTGAAAGCCGCTCGAGCGTGGCGTTTCATTAAGTCCCGCGGGTTGTCGGCTCGCGTTCCGCCCGTGCAATATCGCGACGGAACGAAGGCAATCGAGCTCGAAACTTCCGCGAGATTCGCGGTCGAAGGAAGCGCGACCGCGCCTCGTCGTCTCCGGGCCGTCGAGACGATTCGGCTAGGAGAAAAGAGTTCCTCCCGTTGTTCCGCTTCATTACTATCCGTAGAACGTACGCTTTAATGGTATATTCTACGATTTGCTGGCACGCCTAATTTAATGGGCGTTGAGCGTGGCGATTTCAAGAAATTCCAATTACAGCGTAGCCACCGAGCCCTGGCACATCCGATTCAATTTTTATCGAGCCGGATTGAATCGTGGGGTTGGCGGAATCGCCGACACGGACCAGGGGATCGATCGATCTCGTATAATTTCCTCTGACGGCTGGAAACAAATACGCGGATGGTAAACAGAACTGACAGACAGACGGACGGGGCAGGCCTCTCGCAACTGGAATGCGCGCCCATCCGCCCGGGAGCAGACAGTACTCCGCGGCACAAAGCACGAGAAACCATAAAGCCACCCCTTGGTTTACCCGCCTCGCCTTTCACCCTCCGCAGGGGCGGCGGGGGGCGGGGATCGAATCTCCATTATTCGCCTTTCCAGCCGGGGCTAAATGCTCGTTAATCCCTAATTGCACCCCCCCCCCCCGTACGTGGACGCCCTTATGGGGTCCACTCCTTTTTCCCTTCTCTCTCTTTTTCCCGCAGGGTCGCTCCGCGGTGTTTATGCCCCACTATTTACACGATTCCGCGTGCAAGATATATTCATCGGAAAGGAAGGCGAGTGTCGGCTGACTTTATTCATAGTTCGAAGGGCACGAGAGTTGCCCCCTCCCCCGCTTGCTAATTAATTCCCATCGACGTGGACGTTTCTGTGTCGACCCTGAAATCGGAATAGTTGCACGAACGATTGGGAACAGCGCGTCCGTTGATGGAACTCGGTGACGAGTAACGGCAGGTCGCAAACCGATTACAGCACCACTCGCCGCAGTTCAACATGCCTGGAACAATAGCGCTTGTTCATTGTCGCATGCCTGTTGCATCAAAGCAACTGCGATGGCGTTCGAACGAGGCCCTTATGGCTCGGTGAACGGCGACGTATTGCCGCGGTTCGAGTGACGTTCGAGTCCATTTGTCCGCCCGTAATATCGTAGCCGCAGCTCGGTTAAGGGGCACGTCGCCGTCGTCCCCGCCTCCCCTCGTGTATCGCCCTAACAACGATAATTAATCCACACCCACGCGTGCCAGCGTCGGAGTTTCGAGAGCCTCGATCTTCTGTTTGAGAAGTGTCGCGCCACGGTCTCGTTTTCCGACGAAAAACCACGAAAATTTAAAGCCGCGGCCACGCCCGCCCTCTATTGCTATCTGGACGAGCTCCTAGCTGATCGCGCGGAATTTCCTTCGAGCTAGCTGGCCGTCATTAATTGAAACGAGTTCAATTGACACGAGGGACGACTGTGCCGCTCGTTCCATTTTTTTTCGCAAATATTTGATGACTCGTCATGCACACAGCCGGTCTACTTATTCGTGCGACGTATCGATGAACAATGAATAGCGCTGTCGAGGACGCCTAGCACCTATTTCTCTTGTTCCCTGTCCTTCTTTCTAGCATTCTGGTTACGAATACTTCTGTCTCCACGTGCATAATCCACGTTACACGCGGTTCAGTCGCCACGCAGATATATACGAGGCATTGAGATCAACAACGGACTAACCCACATTGAAAAGTAAAAGATTTTCCTGTTTTATATGATTAGCAGGATACATTATTGCTAACTGAATTTCGCGAGAAATGTGGGTTAGTCCGTTGTCGCTCTCAATGCCTCACACACACCTCGCTAAAGCCTTTGTGGTACAGCAAGCCCGGTTAATTTCTCACTGGACGATTCTCTAAAGTCGGAGAGAATCCAACGGAACGCGAGCATCCCAGTTTTCCCGAAGCGACGGGATGGGTATCAGGTTTTATGGGTGTTAATCGATAATCCCTAGGTCGAAACACCGCAACCGTTCGGATTGCCCGCGATCGTCCGACCCTTGGAATCGGTGGAAGACGTCTCGGTGAGATAATGGAATAACGACTCGCAGACGTTTTCGGCGGGCCAGCCGTGCCTGGAAAACGAGCGAAAAAGTGGAAAGATGGAGGGACGGTGCGAGGGCGCAGCGGTTAGGGCACGTTGGCCCCGGACATGGCTACAGCCCTCGCGGAGGGCTCGCCTGTAAGGGATGCTGGGGTGTTGCCATGGTGACGCCACAGTGTTTTCCGTTCCCCAATTACCTGGCCGCTGGTTGTCAACTTGAACCCCCTAAACACATTCCGCCGGCAGGGTGGCGAGGCGACACAGGTGTGCTCGGTCGCGGCCTGCCCCGAGACACACTCGCCGTCTGGAGTGCAGCGAGCTCACTCTTCGAGGAACAAAAGCATCGCGGGTATAATCGTTTACCCTGACCGAGCGAGGCGGCCGCTCCTCAACCTCTGAATCGCGGTTTTCGAAATGGAGTACCGCGTGTCAGGTGAAATCGACGGGCAAACGAAGCCACTGTGAGCCTGGAAACGGAATTTCGACCGCGGGCTGCGTTTGAGGAAGCCTTCTTTTCGGAAAGGGACGAGGAAAAATTGCCGTGAAGGGTTGAAGGGGATGAGGAGCTAGCTACCTGTTAGCTAGCTGTCTGTTTAACTGGTGTACAAAATGGATCTGAAACTCGTGGAGCAGGTAGTGGCTGGACTAGGAAGCGACACTGGGTCCTGTTTCACGTGCAACTGAACTAGAAGCAACGTCGGGACTAAGTAGGATTCGGATCTGACTGATTCGGGAGTAGGAGAGAAGTTGATTTGACAGGTGAAGATTTGTAAGCGAATCTGCTAGTAGGGAAAAGCTAGAATTTTCGTCCAAGTGTTCCAGAGATCATACATTGCAGGAACCTAGATTATTCCCGTTCATGTTGGCAAATCGCCCTCTCTAAAGACTGAACAATGGTATCCACGCAGCATTAACTCGACCACCAACAGTATCGATCACTATTCAAGAGTTCTCGGACGCGTTATCGAATCACACGGCAATTTAATCGCGGTCGATCGATCGTTGACGGACTCCTACTCGGTACTTGTTACGCAGCAAGATGTGTAACACCACGGCACTTCGTAATTCCCACTCAGAGTGGCTAATATGCAAATCGGCCGGACATCGGCTGCGGTTTGCTGCAGGTCGACGACGGACCTCGCGTTCGAGGGATTCACGGAATCCCGCCGAAGACTCCCACTTCGACGTGAGAACAAACCGATCACGAATTAACGCCAAATCCCATGGACAAATTAGAGGGTTGCTTTCGATACGGGGGATGCGAAAGATATGGATTTCACGGTGGGGTCATCGCCGAGGGGTTGAGAATATCAATCTACTTCCCTTCTGTAAATAGAAACCGATAGGGGGAGATCAGTGCCAACGAATAATGTTTACTGAATGTGAGTTGCTTAACGACGGTCATTTCCAGATCTCACTGCTTTATTATACTATTCAAGTGTGTTGGTACCGATCGCGCAGAGAACGAAGGGAAATACGAGAAATCAGTTCCGTCGCCGATACTCTGGCAATCTGTCGATCCAGGCTGGGATGGAAGAACGAAATCGACCTGGGAAAATCGTTTTACGATACCGACCCGGTGTATCGACGATTTGTCGTCCGATTTTTATGCGTCTTGCCGCGATAATGGGCGGGGGCGCGTTAAGATGCATCGGGATGCATGCGGAACAATGGGAACTGCACTCCATCGTCGCGTTAATATTGCCATTGTCCGTGAACGGTAGACGGTGCACATCGGTGCAACGGCTCTCGACGGCCTTTGACGCGCATGAATAGGCCTCCCAGGTACCGGAAGCTCTTTGTCGCGTCAATTATTCCGCTTCGGCATCGATATACCTCTCTCCCTCCCTTTTCTCGACGAGCCAGCACGATACGAGCTCCTCGACGTGCTTAAATCACCGATCATCGACGATGAATCGACGAAACTCCACTCGTCGAGGACTTACGCGATCCAGCCCGATCATCTCTAACATTTCAGACCTTGTCGCACAGAAATCTGTATGATAACTGTGTTCGCAACGCAGTGTCCGAAGGATACCTCGTGACCGGTGACTCTCGGAGCTGGGAGGAAATATCTAGCCCGAGGAAGTTGCTAGGGAACAAAGTGAAACGGCTCGGGAAAGAGTATCTTCCTTTATCCTGATGATTTCCTCGGGTCCAATGAACTGTCCATCCCTCGAGCGATAAATCGATCGTTTTAAGGTCACTGAGACAGCAAATGGCTTACAAGGTGTCCCGTACTTTATGCCAGAAGCCTGCTTCGTTACAACAGGTGTTCGAATCCATCAAGTCATTATATTCTCAACATCTTTTGGCACGCTTCTTTACGTTCATTCGTGGCGTTGATAAAAGCTAATCGACATTCGCGTTTAGACGGTGTTTCTTGGCTCGTTCAATCAGCTGATCTACGGGAACCAAAACACGCGCGCATGCCTGTAATGCACTCCTCGATTTACGGTAGTCGTACAAATCATGTGTTTCACATACTAGTCAATCTTCGGACGAATCTCCATTGATACCTTTCATTAATCCTTCACAAAGTACAGGGTGCAGCGTTCGGAATAGGTCTTTCGACAAGTCGAGTTCGAGCAACCGGTGCCTGGATATTTGACATTTTCTCAATTATTTATACAGGTCAATTCCTTTCTTGATACACCAGCTTGGTAAAAGGAAGTCGGAGGAGTGGGGTGGTATTTTTTTAACCACGCAGTGAGGTGTCCATTTTTACGTGACCAGCACAGTGCGCGGTGACTCGACATAACATCGCGTTGCCAGCTGGATGCAAGATTACGCTTCCACAGCCAGTAATTACCCGTTTTCCGATTGGTCTTTCTGGTTATTGAACATGACTCGCGTTCGTCGATCGAAACACTCGCTCGAATGGAGGTCCCCTCGAACGTCAAGTATCCGCGCAGCTCGATCAATGTCGAGCAGTTTGCAACGGATATCGCATACTCGATCGATCGAGCGTTCTTCGAGCAATTTTGACCTACGATCGGGCCTCGGTGCTTGCCAAGGAATGCCTTCCCCTCGTGTCCCGTGCCAACAGCCCGCCCGCTAAGCCGTTTCTGATGGCATTGAGTCCGTTCGCATCCCAAGGAGACTCTCAACGCTAAGAAATCCAACTCTTACTCCTTTCCGGTGCGTTCCCCTTATCGGCCAAGTAACAGAACATTTAAGCCTCTAAATCCCACTGTATCGTTCCCCTGCGATGATCAAGTAATGGTTCGCTACGTTCTTCCATCTGTCGAGTGCAGTTTCTTTGCGCATTTCCGAGACAGTTGACGTCAGTCGTCACTAACGCGTTTAAACGTTGACACAGAAGTGGATGTCGACCTGACTACAAGCGAAAGGCGTGGCCATTTTTCAAACACACAGGAGGCAGTGTTGTTTAACTGCTAAAGAAGATACAAATAGGTACTCCGGCTTCCCGAGGGATTAATTTAATGTAACGTTGACGTCAATCGAAATCTCCCCTGCCCTCGCATCGCGCAACGAAATTAGTAGCGTGCTCTTTCAGAACATCGTCAATTTTAACATTCCATGTTAATTCTGCCCTCCTTAGTTAAACTGTCCTATCTAGCATTTTTTCATTTTTTGAGGTATGTTGAAATATTTGAAGTTCCACACGTCTTTTAACTTTTAAGTAAAGTTAGAAAACTCTACGTAGTTCGTAAAGATTTATAAACAGTTTAATGTATTTAACCTACCTTTTTTTAAAATTGTTAAAATATCTTATCTAAAACAATTAATTAATTGGCTCGTTAATAAAACATTCCCTACCGGTACACCTATTACAAAAAATTATATTAGGCTATTACAAAATAATGACAACATGTTTTAATTTGAACGAAGGAAAATAAGTATGGTACAAAGTAAATGATAAAACCTCAGTTTTCTCGGTTGTTTCAAAATGTTAGATAGGACGTTTTAACTAAAGAGGGCAGAATTGGCGTCAGTCGACGTCAATCACGCGCGACAGCTCATCGGGA
The DNA here is from genome assembly GCA_963932335.1 of Andrena marginata. Taxonomy (NCBI): domain Eukaryota; kingdom Metazoa; phylum Arthropoda; class Insecta; order Hymenoptera; family Andrenidae; genus Andrena; species Andrena marginata. The sequence goes on from OZ010660.1 coordinate 5,046,237, forward strand.
TTGATTTTCTTTCGTCGTAGTATGTAATTAATCCTAAGTGAGATCTTTGAGAACGCAATGTGATCGTGTGACAGTAGGAAGAGGGTATCCAGCAGCCTGCTAGGAATTCAGCTTTCTGGATCCTCCGGCAAAAGTGTCCCCGAGGGCCATTTAAGGCTGATAATCGTCGTTCCCGACGAAACTGCCCTGCCGCACGTTATCATCCATTACTCCCCACAGGGAACACCCCAAAATTGCCGTTTGGCAACGCCCTCCCTGTCGCCCTTTCTTCCCTTTCAGGCCCCCCCTCCCCCATGTGCCTGCGCTCCTTAACTCGAAAGATACGCGACTCTGTCGGAGCTCGCTGCCCTGGGGGGTTGCAACGGATGTTGATGTGTTTTTTGCTCGGGGGTGCATTCGATGCTTATCAGAATCCATCTGCCGGAGACAGGGCATCGGGGATGGTGGCGGCCTTTGTCGGTTTTGGGAATGGGTGCGTTCAATCGTGGGTGAAATTGTTCCTCAAGGGGTGTTTATGGTCCCCATTTATCTGTTCGAGGCGGAACGTGTTGATCAACCCTTTGCGATTCACAAATTCTTGTTGAAATAGAAATAAATGAAATGGTTGTCCTTTTTTAGAGAAATCTACCCCTCTTTGAAAAGTACTTATTAATGACGTAATTAGCAGTTGGCGAAGTGAAAGATTTCAGAGTTTTTATATTTTTATTACTAATAAGGAAGACGTCCCTTTAATCTTGATATCGTGCGTCACGTTTAATGGGACATTAGCGATTCTAGAACACTGTTAAGTGCAAATATAGCGCACATAATTTCCTGCGCAGGTATTACACATCCCTCGAAGCTCGATAGGAAATTCGTCGAGGTGTGTGCAAATTTTCTGAAGTGAAATCTTCTCTTCTTTTTTTGCGAAATACGAGAGCCATTAAATATCTATGGGGCCACGGTGTCGGGTATTGATTTTATGGTGACATCGACATGGCCGTCTAACAATGAGTTAAGAGGAACGGAACCGTCAGACCACGTTCGATACGATTTTCCGCAAATATTCATTCAACGTCTGCAGACCCTGTTTGCCCTGAAAGGGCACAATAACCTCGGAAAATAACTTCTGCTTCCGCGGGAATGGAAGCCATCTTTTATCGCATTAACGTCATACGTTATACGCTTTTCCTTGTTACGTATTTTCCACCAGACTTTCTCTTGCATCGAGGACACGAAACAGCTAATAAAACTTGTCAAACAGAAAATAAGTAATTTCGGAAAGGTCCCTGATTCTTACACCTCTCGGGAAATCACCATATCGGGGCCCGATAACTACGCGACCACTTTAGTAACTTTCCGACTCTTAATATCTGTGCCATTTTCTATGCAAAATTTAAACACCACTGACCATCGCGATATTTAATTCAATGCCTTATATTTCTCGGAACGTCCAATGATCTTTCGTTGATATTTTTTACCTTGTCCACCTTAATTCACTTAAATTCATTATTCATCCAGCGATCTAATTCTGTCAGCCGTTCAACGATCCGCAATATTCCATGGATGCTACGTGCATACACGAAACGCGTTTTCGAATAAAACGTCACAGTCGACGGTAACGATATTTCGATGATAAATTCGTTTCGTTCGGACGGAAGGGGTGATCGATTCGCCGTCGCGAGGGTAGTAAACGCGGTCACACAGGGCGCTTCCAACCCTCGTCGGTAACGCAGAGAACCCTTGCGTTTCCCCCTGGAAAACCGGAGGAAATGCAGGGTAGGTACCTCAGGTCGATAACGCGAATTGAACCCTGAAGAGGCTCGCAGTCATTTGGTTTACCATCGCTCGCTTTGCAATTTTATTTCACGATCTGGCGGAACCATTCGACGATAACAGTCCCGCCAATTTGTCCTTCAGTTCTTCTTCAACTAATTTCCAATGTTTCTGTTTATTTTTCCAGCGAAAAAGCAGAACGGGGCGGCTCTGCGGACGAATAGTTTGGGCTCAGGGGCGAGGACACCACCCCTCGAAAGGAAAAGCAAGTTCTCGGCCCTCGGTAGACTCTTCAAACCTTGGAAGTGGAAACGGAAAAAGAAATCGGACAAGTTCGAGGCCGCCTCCTTGTGTGAGTGTACATTTACTGTTTAAAATTCGAAGGGTTCTTCCACCATCGATTACAGAATAAGAATTAGAATAAAATTTCTTAATGGCGATCGGGGATGTTTATCGAGGGTTACGTTTTGCGATTGCAGCGCTCGAGAGGAAGATCTCGGTACGAGCTAGCAGAGACGAGTTGGTACAGAAAGGAATCCTACTGCCCGTAATAAGGTCCACGTCGTTTCCAGAGAATGGTGAGTTTCGCCGTTTTGGTTACGTATTACCGTCTTCGCGATCATTCTTTACTCTTTCGATAAAAGGTTATAACTACGTGAACCTGGGTTCAAATTCAGTTATTTGATAAATGACGTGCGTCCCTTCCTAGCTCAGTTTTACCATTTGAAAGATTTATTCTTGGCACTTTTCATCTATGCTCTGAATTTTATTTGCGAACACGTGACATTAACTACCCCTTGCAGATATAAAAAGATAGGGGTATGGGGACTAGAATAGCTGCCAGGGGGAAATTTTTCTTAAATTCTAGAGCTACGAAATTGCTCTTATTCAAGTCTCTCGGTTCTTCTATTTCAAATTTACCCGTTTCTATTTAGACAGAAAATTCTAAAAATTATTCGGTGTTAAAATGAATCGAGTCTGTGCTTTTTTTAAACTTTGCCGAATTCCCTGCACACGGGCCCGTGAAATTCGCAAATTTCCTGCGGGGGCTGGAGTTGTTCCACGTGGAAATTGTCCAGCCTCCGTCTGATCAGGAAATAAGGGTTCACGGATTGGAGCGAGGCACGAAGGGCAAGTAGCAAGTGGAATGCTGAAAGAATGTAATTGGGTTTGGTGGGTCGTTATCGCGCAGACATGAGCTCAATTTCCGGAATCGTGTAATGATTTTACCACGGGACGATAACCACATGGCCGTTCTTACCGACAAAAGTGATAAGATAAGCTTTAGCGGCGAAGTTTGATGTTGTTATCAAAGTGCAGGAACTTTCTGTAGAATTTAAAAGCCCGCAGAATTCTTTTAAATCTTTTGTACGTGAACGAACTTGCTTACAATTATCAGAGTTTAATGTTCGGAATGTAAAACGCTCGCGTGCGAATGTCTTCCCGTTTATCAAGCTTCCGAGAAAGGTAGGTTCAAGGAACGTGGAATTATACCACATTGCGTTGCTTTGTTAACATCTCAACTGGACACCATAGACCCTCTATTCCCAATGTCCTGGCCCATTGAATATTTACACATATTCTGTTCGTTATTTATTAAAACTTTGTGCTCCCGAGCTGCCTTGAAAGATCAAAGAAATGAAGATAAATAGATGGCAAGGAAGGCTACTTTTCATTCAGTGGATGGTGCTTTATCGCGACGCCGGTGCACTATACACTTAGCACGAAACGTAATTACCATGGTGGACGTGGTACGTTCCTCTTGCTTCTCCGTTGCTCCGTGCAACTCGAGCTGGCTCGGCTGATTAATAGATTCCCGCCACTTGGGGCGCAACAATGCCTGTTGAACGTATCTTCTGTCAAAGAACTTGGCGTAGTATTGATTTTCAAACTCTTCGCCAGCTTCTACCATTATTCATACATCCGTTTCTGCGGGGATCCGAGGGGCCGAGTTCGAAACGCAGAGCTTCCCGAGCGGAACAACTTCGAATTCCTGATTAATTGTTGCCTCTAAACAAGACAAACTCGGCCCCGAGAGACGGCACGGCCGCAGCGAAAGACTTGGGTCGTCATTATTCTTGAACCCTCGGTGCCTTCCTGACTATAAATATCCGAGGTGAAATCAATGCAGGACAGATGCACGATAATTACCATGTTGAAAATAGCGAATGGATCGCGTCACTGTCGTAAACCTAGGCGATGTCGCTCGCCCGGACAATGCCGGCTCGTTTAAACTCACGGCTCTCGAGCTGTACCCCAGAAACCAACTGAACGGGACAACAGAACGAGATTCGTGCGACGAAGTTTACCGATGCCCCGAATTAATGATCCGTTTCGGGGCAGATCATCGGCAGCACTCTGTTGCCTCTGGCACACCGGAACGAAGGCGCTGTAGACGCGTTTCCCGACGAACGTAGAACAGTTCTGGGCGGCTGTCTGCATAGATTAATGTACGAGTTAACCTAGATGGTACGTTGCTCGTTTTCAGAGACGGCCAGCGACTCGACGGACGGCCAAAAACCACCGACGCCGCAGCAGCCGCCCCAACACCAGCAACAGCAACATCAGCCGACCGCTGGAGGGGTCGGCACCGGTGCCGGTACCCCCGCAGCAACACCCACGTCCGCTGGCAGCTTGCAGCAGTCCCAGCAATCCCATCAGCCACCGTCGGCCACGCCGACCCCCACGACTGCCAATCCGCATTCTACAGGAACGCCCAGCAATCAACCCTCGCCGCATCTCTCGCCCCTTTATCCAGGGATCCCGCAAGGAGGCCAGCCCAACGGCAGCACGCAAGGTAAGATGCAAACATCGATACCATACGAGTGTGCACCGCAAAAGTCTGAGGGTTCAAGTTAAGCCTGGCTCGTTGGCCGGCGGCTGGATTGATCGCAGCCAGCATATGTTAGGCGTTAAGGTCAACGTTACGAAGGGTGGGTTCCATGGCACGGAGTGCTGCTAATCAATGGCAATGGTGGTTGCTTTAGTAGGAGCAGTTTTTGGGATGCAGGTGGAATTGTTCACTGTCGGTGCGAGCTAAGTCTTTGCGCTGGTCGCAGTTGCTTGCAGAGTCATGCTCATTTATGTTTGATAGCAATTAACGTACCGTGAACCCGGGGCACGGCACGCGCAGTCAGTGGCCTTAATCGAGTTCCAGCCCTTGGGTCTTGGGCTCCCCTAACGTTCCGTATAATAAACTTGCACCGTATGCGGGTCATGTGTGGTAGGATCCAGAGAGGTGGCCATATTCTGTCCGAGGACAAGCATCTCGATGCTTCCTTCCAGATAGAAAGCTTCCAGAACTATTAATCCTCACCCGTAGCATTCTAATCTGATTCCACGGTTGAGAAACGCGAACTTTACTTGAGCAGCCAAAGTGTCGCTCCGAGGCAGATGCTTTCACAAGGGTCGCCCCACGGTGTTCGGTTCCCCAATTTTCCGGCAAGAGACATTAGAGTGGCTCGTTGCAACAAACACGAGAGAAGGTTCGCGAGAAAATTATAGTCTCGTCTTCGCCAGTAGCTAATAAGGCCGCGCACAATGGCGTGAGCACAGGCGTTGACCTAATTACCGGAAATCACGCGTTTGAAGCGGCATTAATGTCCCGCCGACTATGATAGCGCTATGCGCGCCGTGCTATGTGACGACCGCTTAAATTTACCATGGAATCTCCGCCTCGGCCGTGCGCATCGCGCAACGATTCCATCAACGTTGAATAATTCCCCTCCTCCAATTACGTAATGACAAACGTCTCATGCCTCGTCCATTCTCCGTGCTTCAAGTATTCCATACCCTAGCTTCGCTCTCGAGAAAACAATCGACGATTCCTCTGGATTTTTTTTAAACTTCTTTCCTTCGTTCTGTAGCTCCCTCTGAATCGATCCCCCTGTTCTCCATACAATTTCCACAGAACGAAGTCGAAATGTTTCGCGAACGTCACGCGATACCCCGGGGCCTGGTATCGAGTTCTAAAATCCGCTGGCTCAGAAAACAACCCTCGACCTTTCGCACCCCCTTCTCGTGGACCGTATCACGAGCATCGTCCAGACAAGGCTATCGGGTTCCGTCCGCGGTTCAAACCGAAGCCTTATAACCACACTTATCACGCAGACGCGTAATACGATATTACAAGGTGGATTCGGCCGTCCGACACCCCCGGCCCGCCCCCCTACCCCTTCTCAAGATTTCCAGGGAATTTCGTCGCTCGTTTCGCGGAATACGCCGCGCGAATTGTGCCTCGCACGCGAATACCCTTGTTGCGGGCAACCTGTTGCTGTCGGCGAATTTATTTGACGCGAATCGTGAATCACACGATTCGAATCGTCTCCGTTGATACTCCTTGTTCGTGGAAGCCGATTCCTCGGACCGGCGAAAGTCGACGAGCGTACACGCTTGCGGAGGCGTCGCCTGGCGTCGAGTGACATAACGGCGCTGTGTCGACTTGCGGATCATGCGGCACGACGTACTCGCGTGTTAGCGTCGAATAATGCCACCGCTGTTCCTGCCTCCAGCGGCAAACCCGTCCACTCACCGTCAGATCGTTAATTTCGGGGGACGGTTGAAGAAAAATTCCATTGAACCCTCGAGTACTCCACCGAGCACCGAGGTTACTAAATCGCCATTAGTATGTTATGCGCGGAGTGTGCGAGCGTGTTCCGCGAGATTTCGGCCGCTCCGGCATCGATCCGGCGTCGTAGGGACGTTTCACTACCTTTTCGGATCCGATTCCTAGCTAAACACGGGAAAGACGGAGAACGAGGGCTGGGTGAGGGGCGGGGGTTGAATTAAGCGGCCGTGATGGAGGCTGTGGGGCGGAAAGGGTGCAAACAGAGGATAAAACGTCGTACAGACGTCGGGGGCTGGGTTAGTGCATGCTCCTCGCCTGTCTCGTGGCAAGAACCATGGAAGCCAACGACGATCAATACGCTCCTCTGCGTACATCGCGAGTTGAAGAGCCTACCAGCCGGCTCTCTCTCTCTCTCTCTCTCCCTCCCTCCCTCCCCCCCTCTCTCTCCCTCCCTCTTCCCTCCTACTTCTTTTATTTCTATCCCTCCGTTTCCCCCGTTCTTCGTGCGTCCCAGAAGGGGGAGAAACGCGCATTGAAAAGGATCGAAAAACGAGCGAGAGACGCGGGGTTGTTAGATGTCTGCTCTTCCGACTCGCGTAAACAAGATTCCGGGCAATTCGAGAATAAGTGCGGTGAATTTTCGCTGACTCGATGGTGACCGATAATGTCGACAGAGTGATCGATCGTCGTCACGACGATCTTCCTCTGATTCGAGAATATTTACAATGTGGCTTCTACGATTTAGGGGGTAATGGAAATCATGAAAGAGACGGAGGTGTTGGCTCCATAGAGTATCAGCATCATCGCCAATTCGACGTGGTGCAGAGGGTGTAGTTGATGAGCCTTGAGGTTAAAGAGATTGTTCGAATCTGGAGGGTCGACCAAATGGGGCGACACTTCACTAACCGCTGAATGTTCGAGGGTGGATGTTTATTAGGTAGCTTCAAATGGCTATTTGAAGAAGCTGTTCGTTATTCTGTGCAATTGGGTGTTTCGTTCTTCGTCGCTTATTATATCAATTCTGCTTGATAAATTATGCAAACGATCTGTGCGCTATTCGCTCCGCCCCTACTGCGGATTACCAACGTCATGTTCAACGTGATGCATAATTCTTCATTAAAATTTATGCTCGTAAATGATCCCACTTTCGTTTGGTCCACGATTCGCAGGGTATTCCGTATGTAACGTATCTTCATAATCTTCTTGCTATCCAATTAATTAAAACTAACGGGTAAACGCATATACCCACCGAATGGAAACACAAATATAGATGGAAGCTTATATTGACAGAATCATCATTGAAGCTCGACGGAGTGTTCTCAGGTTCCCCAGTTCTCTAATTCGAGCCGCTTAAATTATCTGTATCTTCCCTTACGTCATCGCTAACACGGTTTTCAGCTGTATTAACCACTTCCGCTTGGTTTAGAATCCTCGCATAGGAAAGCAAGTTCTACAGTGCAGCAGAGTGAACATTGGTACCTACATATAATTCAAAGATTTTAGACAAAATTGTTAGAAATTCGTGCTCTAAAATTCTCGCGAATTGCAATATCTTTTACTTGCTATAATTTTCGAAACAACGCAAGGCTCTGAAATTTAAGGGAAATACATTCCCATTTACTCTGTCTGGAATCGTGTCTGACAATGCACGATCCATTTCTCCTTGCGCGCCCGCTACTCTTCGTATTTCAGCCCTCCATTGCGCTTGAGTCGTTATCCAGTCATTCAGTCATTCGCAACTTAATCATACCATGCTGTAGGAAGACGTAGAAATTTATCAGTGCCTGAAAATTCAGAACCCTCAACATACACCACCGTTTATTTCATTCAGAAATTGTCTGAGATCTCCCAGTTTCGAACTTCTTACTGTCACCTTTTCGATCGATCACTATTCCAGCCTAATCTGAACTCTCGCGTCAACATAAAACTGCAGTCGGTCCAGGCAACTGCCTACGCGCGCTTAAATTCTTCACGGAGTCACGGAGAAAGGAGAATTTAATGCGTCTTCCGGCGGGTGTCGGGGCACCGGCCGAAATTCAATGAAACATGGGCCCGGCGAGCGCTCCAGCGGACCATTTTTCCGTCACGGCGGGCGTGCATATTTCAACGCAGCTCCAGCTCGTTGTTTTCTCCCGCGCGTACGTGCACAGAGCGTGCAAGGGTGCAGCGGAGGGTGAGCAGGAAAGGGAGAGAAACACGGGTCGATATTGACGCAGGCCCGTCGTGAAACCTTACGGCAACGCCGACGACGAAATTCAGACGATCCAGGAATTCGTTTGATCGCTCGTGCGAGCACGATCGACTCCGTGAACGCCTGCGCTACCCCTCGGCTCCCCCCCCCCCCTGGCGATAATTCCCGCGAATATAATAAAAATAATTGGCTCGACGGTGGACGAAAGCCGCCCTTAATATGAATTCGTTGCCCGGTTAATTGAATTTCAATACCGAGCCGGGCGAATGCGATCTCTCAAGCGGCTTTTCCACTTGCCACGGCACGCGTTTATTAATATTTTCGAGCCTCTCTTTTCCACTTACTCGCGGCTGTTCGACCCCCTGCGCTTGCACCCCTCGGGACACGGGGTTGCGCAAGCTTCCTCTTGGGGGATTATGGGTGTAAGTAATCATTCTACGAGCGTAATTCTGTAATGCCCCATGATTTCCTGGGGCCCTTGGCGTGTCGGTGTAATTTAGGGGAAGTCTTCTGGTTTTTTTTTTTCCCCCCGTTACCGAAAGGAGTGGTAATTAGCTGACTGTAATCGCCTTTCAACTTGAATCAGCTTAGTAAGCACTTTAGAATTAAACGAACAAGTATGCCGCGCGGGAAAATTTCGGCCCGTTAAGTGGTATTAGTATCCGTGGTGCTAAATTCGGTAACAGTGTCGGGTAGATACAAAAGTTTTCTCGTTACTGGCATTAGCCACCTGCTCCGCCGTTATCAGGCACGATATCAATTACCGAGTGGCTCACCATATAAAACTGTCTTCCGCGTGCACGCAACGGCTCGAGACATTTTTCACTTTGGCCTTCAACGTGCCCGGCCCGATGCACCGACCGAATCAATAACGCAGCATTCGCGCGGTAAAATAAATCCTGGATGGCAGACGTTTTGAGCCGTTTGCTCGTCGCGACGGGTCCCATGGGGTCGGGGCAACGCGATGAATTAGTAAAACGGTGTCCAAGATCCACGAAAGCGGGCTTCACGCAGCGAATTTCAAGTAACCGACAGGGGGGACGTTAGGTAACGAAATGGGATTAAGTCGCAAACGATAATGGACGTTATTCAAACTGTACTTCTCGCTTTTAATTTATCTTTCAACGGACGGAATGTCCAAAAGTGGGTCAGACCGTTTCATAGAATAAATCCACGCTGTCACACGGCCGTCGCGTATAAGGTGTTAGCAAAGCTGCGAATTCGAATGCTATGAAAGTTCTTCGGAATTATGCGAATTTCAATTTCAGGGCATTCTTGTCTGACTCGGTCGACAGACTTTGCAAATGAAATATCTCATTTAGCCACAAATGGAATCTCACAATTGCAAACGTCGCGTCAATTTTTTTTCCACCTCGTTTACTCGCTGTCTTTTCCACAAGTTTCTGTTTCCCGGGGACCAAATATGGCACTTGCCGTTAAAGAGTGAAATTGAATCTACGAGCTGTCTGCGAAACGGTATTAATCCGCGCCCTTTTTCCTGGATTCATATTGCGTTGGCGGCCGCAAAGCCTTCGCGAACGGCGTATATCGGCCACTATCGTTCACGATCTTTATCCCAGTAGCTCTGAATTGAAGGGAAAAAGAGGAAATCCTCGACGCACTCGTCACCGCGGGGAAAAAAATCCAGGCCGTGGGCCTGCGGCACCGATACCGTCGAAACTCTGTTACATCGCTAAACCAACGCCGCACAAAACTACCCCTGTGTGGGTGCCGTTGTGTCCAGGGCGCGTTCGATTGAACGAGCAACCGCGGCGCGGAAAAGCCGCGTCCAGAAAGTCGAGTTCGCGCGAAGTGTCTTTCAGCTTTCCATTAGCGCCGCGTGCGCCGGTGTTTTCAAAGGGAGAAAGAATTAAATTGCCGCGATTACCCGTGCCCCCCCTGCAATTTAATCCTTTCAACGGAAAATGGGAAAATTTCTGTGATAGTCGAATTACTCGGTCGCCGCGAATTCCGAATTTCCTGAACAAAAATCCGATCTTTCGACTCACCGGAGCGAGAACCAGAGGCACGTAGTTTTTCTCTAGAAATTGTATGTAATAAAATTATCTCGTGGCGCTTGAAGTTTCCTCCTCGACTCTTTCTGTTCAGTTGCTGAATTTAAAGAGCTTTCGTCCATATGTTATTCAATCATGATTCGCGGATGAAATGTGCCCGACTTACTCGTCAAATTGCGGTTCCGAAATTTCCACTCTGGAACTCGGAGAATTGCAATTCCCCGGTCCCGGTGCCATTACTTTGAAATGCATTTCTGCATCTCTAAGTGATCAAGGGTGAATCGACTTGCAAGTTCCCTGGCTCGTGTGGGGGGGGGGGGGTGGAGAAACTTCCCTGACCTTTAATGGCGCTGAAGTCTTCAAATGCCTACGTTTTATCGGCGTTTTATGAAATAACATTAAAGCGCGCTTGCCCAAGGCTCGCGAGTTATTAAAAAAAATTCGATCGGATGGTAATGAGTAACCTCCAAGAGATTTCTTAGACACGTCGACATCATTATTCGTGATTGAACTTTAAATTCGTACAGAGTTGGGTGCCAAAAGTCTGGCAGCGGTACTCCTCCTTCCACTTTCCCTGAATTTGTTGCAAGGGTGCAGTTAGCCCCGAATATCCCCGAGCAACGAAACCAGAGGATTAAGAATGCCCCGGCAAGGTAGGAAGTTTATTCTCGTGTCCAGAAGTTGCTCGACGATCGTTGCAACTCTTGATGAACACTCGCCAGGATTTTCCGCAACGAGGGGACTTTTGCTTGGCGTTGCTCCGCGATGTAAATTGCGAGTAGCGGGAAATAAAATGGTGGCACGAGGTATTAGGCATTTTTAAATGAAAAGAACAGAGCTCGTTAAAATTTCACGTGCCCTTTCATTCATTTCGTTCGGAATTCTAAATTAATGATAAAACAAATATATTCGAGAAGCGCGGAACCTCGCCTCAATTATACACCGAACAAGAGTTCAATTACCGTGCATCGTAATTGCATCGAGTGAAACCCAGCCCTAAAATTCAACGCAAATAACCATCGACCGCGTCGAGTCAGTACGGAACATTTCAATGATTATTCTCACTGCGCTGTTAAAGGGAAAAAAAGAAAGGTTGGAATATTGATGCCCCTGTTGTTCGACGTTCCCGAGAAATGGTATTAAATCCGTCGCTCGAGAAATGGAATTAAATCGCTAGGTAACGATCGGGGGCTGGTCGCGGCGATTCGAGCCTCAGATTCCACGTCCGAAACGCTGAAAGCCTCCCCGCGCAAAAAAGTACGGAGGAAAAGCTGGCTGGATCGACCGTCGTCACGTGAAATAATCGGCATGGGGTCGATGTAATCGCTATCGGAGCGGCAATTCCACGGGATTCGTCCCGTTCGGCGTCGTTGCCGCGAGGTCGACGTTCCTTCGGCCGCTTGGACGTAATTCTGCAGGGTTATGAGCTCGCGCGCGTGACTTACAGAGCCTTTTCAAGGCCCACGACAATCTCCAGGCTCGGAGGAAGTCCCGCGAGACCGGACATGCCACCCTTCCACGCCATTTCGCGTCAATTTGCACCATGGGCGAAACGCTGGCTGTAGCTGTTTCCCGCCGGTGAAAGAGGGAAGCAGTCATCTGGGTTCGTGGAGCTGTTTAACCGTTACCCAACCTTGCCAGGTTCCCGACAAGGCTTAATCGATGGATAAATGGTAAGGGTATTCCAGAAAGTGTTGGTATAAATTGTGATGCGGGTTGATATAAAAATTTGCCTGGACATGTTTATACTCGTGTCCAGAAGTTGCTCGACAATCGTTGCGAATCGTGATGAACACTCGCCAGGATTTCTCGCAACGAGGGAACTTTTGCCTGGTGTTGCTTCGCGAAATAAATGCGAAGAGCGGGAAATAAAATGGTGGCACGAGGTATTAGGCATTTTCAAATGAAAAGAACAGAGCTCGTTAAAATTTCACGCGCAGCTTTATTTATTTTATTCGGAATTCTAAATCAACGATAAAACAAATATATTGGAGAAGCACAGCGTCGCAGAACCTCGCGTCAATTATACATCGAACAACGCTTTAATTACCGTGTATCGAATGAAACCCACCCCTAGAATTCTCCAACTGGATAGTAACGTAAGCGTCATAATTTTCGACAATCTTAGTCGTTCGTTTTTTAAGAGACCACTCGCAGATATTCTCTAAGTTCGCACAGGGTATCGTGGAAGAAGGTTTAAGAAGCTCTACACCTGCAGATCCAACCCCCAAGCGCCCAACAATCCCGTACAGGCAACCCTTCCCTGCGAATCAACCGTAAAACCGATTTACCTGCGGTCGTAAACTTATTGACCACACGAAAGAAGCTCTAAAATCGCGATAGTCGACCCCAAGCACGGTCACCCTAAAGCAGCAAAAGTGTCTAAACTCGCTGAATTCTGGCCCTTTCTTGGGTACCCTCGAGATCAATTATTCTGTGCTTGCAAACTCACTAGTTGCCATTGTCTGAACTGGTTACAAGAAAACTATCAACCCATGCGATAAGAACATCCGAAAGCCCCATAATTCTCGTCGACCTGCTTGATGATCCAAAGAGGACGTGGCCATAGAAGATCAGCTACGAGACTCTGTTGAGGATCTCCCAGATCCACGAGGGCTGTCTTCCTGCAGGCCGATAAAATGCTACCCGCGTGATCCTTGGAGCGTGTCACTCAGCTGACCTGAATTCCAAACGATAGGAGGAGCTTCTGCTACGTTCGTGGGGAATATCGAAAAGCCAATGGCACCTGGCTGTGCTGGCGTCAAAGTACTGGCGTCTTCCTCTGCCGGAGTTCCCCTCTGGCTTGCTTAAAAAACTTGCTGAAAAACGGGGGATCGATGCGAGTCGCTGCTTCGACGCGGCCCAACTTTTCACGGTGCAAGGTGTTTAGTTTTCTTTGCCCTTTCATCGCTCTTTCGAAGACGCGAATGCCTTTTTACGAGCTCCCAAGTTTCGTACTTTATGGATCTGATAGCGGCGCGAAAAGCAGCGGAAAGCGCGAGACGGTGGAAGCTGGGGCTGGTGATAGGATTGGATTCTTAATCCTTTGTGCTTGTGAGTTTGTTCGGTTAATAGGGAACTAATTCCGGGGTGCATATCTTGCGGTGGAGGTGAATTCAATGAAGGGGATATTCAATTGAAAGCTGATTTTCTGGGGTCTTTTGAGCTGCTAGTAAAAGGGAGGTAATTTGAACGGGAAAGAAGGTAGCTTGTACTTCTGGGCTTTATAAATATAATTTGGTATACTGGTCTAAAAGCACTAAGTGAAGCTGATGAAGAGAATGCACAGACCGCCCCCCCCCCCCCAGTGGTCCGCGTCTTTATGATTATTGGATGCTGGAAAATGCGAGTCGCTGTTCTTTATTGATCGAATTGCTCGGTCTGGATGGTTTGCCTACTTTGTCGTAGACACAGGGATATTTGTGTTTAATTTAAAGGCGACCTAAATTTCACCGCCAGGCAACCGGGCCCTCGGTGTGATACTACAAATATCCACGGGTGCATGACCCACCGCAAGGTGTTGTCGTGGGAGTTAACGACATTATTAGTGCAACATCCGAGCGAAGAGACGCGTGGCAGTAGAGGATGTCGCAAATAAATCACTCGTGTTCAGCGTAATTGCCATGGACTTGTAATAGAATTAGCATTTTTTAGTAGCACGCTTCAGATAAATCCCTCTGATCGGCAAGGAAATCTCTATCGCGAATGGAAGTGGCACTCGTCCCCTCCGCAAACATCCCAATTGATTCAGTGAACTGGCGTTCCCCTTAAGAAGCTAAATCTAATTCACCAAAGTCAGTAAACACTGAACCCACTCTACACTAAAAAGTTCCCTCAAACGAAAATTCTCGAAGGAGATTCCTCTCGGGCCAGTAATTTTACAAGCATCGCCATGCTCGTAACGGTACATCTTCCCAGCTTCCTACGCCCCGCGGCAGTAACTTGGGATCTCCAACGAAATCTCCCTCGACCTTCCACACTGCAAAAGCTTCGGGAGCTAACGTAATTTCGTGCCCCCGGAACGTTCGATTCGCGCAGCCCAACGAGATCGATAATTCTTAAGCGATTACGCTCGAGTTTCCCTAAGAATCGCACGCCGCTGCAGTCCGCTCGAATCAGCCCCCCCCCCAGCTTCTCTCCACCTTTTTCTTTCAATCGGCTCTGCATCGGCCAGACCCACGGTGTCGGCGATAACTTCTCAGTCGTTCGCGCTTCGCTGACAAATCGGAAATCGATAGCCACGCTTCTGCCGCGGAAAAACCGCGACCGCGTGTGCGAAACCAGATTTCCCAGGGAAAATTATATCCCCTTCGTGTACAGGCAGGACCAAGCGCGAGGGCAGAAATCTCCCACTGGATTCAGCATTATTACACACACCACGACCTTGGAACTATGATCTGCATGCAAATATTTTGAAAGGTATCACGAATGCGAGATCTTCGTAGTTCAGAATCTCTCCGTAATCCTTTGCTTCCAGAAGTCAGCCCAACTTCCTCGCAAGGTCGCGCATACGCGTGATCGAGGATTCGTTTCCTTTGTAAGAAACAAGAGAAGAGGAAAATCGATGGAAATCTGCAACGTCACAGTCGCGCCTTCGTACGCGAACATGAACGCGTGACCTGAATCGTCGCTATTTTCCACCGACATCGATAGTTTACGCGACGTCGGGGGTAGGTATAATTCCCACGGTGCGTGGCGTTGCATTATCTTTTTAAAGTGTCCGCGGCTTAAGGCGTTTTCGCACGAGGCGTAATGACCTATGAACTGGCACAGTGAGCGCGCATGGAAACGGCGACGCGCGTAACTGTTCCGTGGAGCATACGGTGTGTATTATCTTGTGGAAAGTAGCGGGGACGCTACTGCCCGCTTCGTGGCGCGAGGAATCGGTATACAGAACGAGGGTGTGTATAAAAATATCGTTTAAACTTTCCCTTTATCACTGTTCGTTAATACCGATCGGATTACATAGAAGGGCCTAAAACTGAATTCAGCTGTAAAGGACGAGTGGGCGTCTAAAATTGTCAGCTTCTTTGCTTTTTCCCAAATTACTCGCTTCAGTGCTGCGCCCTGTTAGAAATTCTGCCGACATCAGAATCAAGGTGGAAGGGTGGACCGCCTGACGCGTTCTCATAAAGGCGGGCTGAATTAATTGCTCTGTTTCGTCCAGCATTTTTATTCGACACGAGAAAGCCCCTGTTCCTTTCGCCCTCGGTGTCCCGGTGAAACTAACCCCGGGGCTGAAAATAATCCCGTTCGTACAGGCGTTTCAATTGTCACGGGCGGAGCGGGGCCGCGACAATTATACAGTTCAAGCGCGGCAGCTGGCTCCTTTCTCTCTCTCTCGCTCTCTCTTTTAACGATCACTCACCTGAATTGCTCGCGAACCAAGGGGAAACCGCGCTAACGCCTGGCCAACCGGACAGCAATTAAAATTCGTTTCAGTATTTACCGTCGAAACAATTAACGACGCCGGGCGGATTCTGGCCATTCCTCGCGACACGCGCAATTAGAATTTGTCGTTCGAGTTTGAAGCAAAAAAAAGTTTAGTGCATTCGGTCACACCCGAGATTTCCAGTCGTTTGTCCGGCTGCATTCGATGGGATAGAAGGAAATTATGGTTTTGTACGATCGATAGGCATTTTCTTGTTTGCATTTTTTCTTTTTTTTTTTTTTGTTTGCATTTTTTGGCACATTTTCTGCGGACATGTGAGAACATGTGGGAAATACTGAACAGTCGACTGGAGTGTAGTAAATATTAATATCGCATCGCTTTCGATTGATGGAGGCCACATATTTAATTTACTTGTGGATTTCAGAATGGGGAATCATATCTGTAAAAGTACTGGTTCGTAATTGTCGGTTTCCCGCTAAAAACGTTTATATTATATTATATTATTCCACCCCGCTTTGGGTAAGATCGTGGTGTTCTCATAGATCATTTATTTTAGACCTATGCGACTCCCGCAAACTTGCATTTAACACGACAAATGCCGAGATCAGGCTTGAACGAACTCGTTCTCATAATTGTTCGCTCAAGCTTCGGCTCCAATGAATTCAACGATCCCGATCGATCGCTCGTTCACCTGCAGATTGTACTCCTCGGACGCAGGACGCCTGCAGAGATTTCGTTCCGATTCCGTAGCTGGCTCTTGCGCGGTCTTTGTCGCTGTTAATTGCAGCTTTGCTAATTGAGAGTTTAATGACGCCGCGAGGGCGCGAGGTCGTCCCTTCGGGACTCTTTGATCTCGCTCGCCGTTCCACTCCTTTATTCCACCTTGGACGACTTCCGGCTCGGTGGATCCTGGCAGCGTTAAGAGCGTTTTACACAGAATATTCGGCATCGATATCTCGAGCTCCCCGTTAGTCCAAAATAAGGGTAACTCGTCTGATTTCCGTCTGCCCTTATTCAAATTATTCTCGAGCGCACAACGCGCATTCCTGATCAAGAAACGAGTCAGGCAACCCACTCGGCGACACGTCGAGACTTCCATCGAGCGTGTCCCGTGTCTCCGAGGGAATGAATCGAAATAATCGAAATAGCCAACCCCCCCGAACGATTCAGCAAGGAATATCGAGCATCTCGAGGGGGTTGGGAAGGGTTAGCAGTCGGTCAGCAACCTTCGCTGGCTCGTACCAGGTGCACGTCCGTGGACGAATACACAGCCTAGGCAGGTATAAGCCCCGCGACGGGGGTTGCAGCCACAGGCACGGTCGCGGGGCTCGTGGGGGTATAGCAGTCGGTCTGTCGAGGGGGTCGCGGTTGCTCGAAGGGGCGGAGAGGGGGGGGGGCGGACGCGCAAAGGTGGCGTCGGCGTCGCGACGACCCGGAGAGAGTCAGTCACCAGCCGACCTCAACGCGCCGCGTAACCTCGCTCGTCAACCCAAAAACATCCCCGTCCTCGGTGTTCCTCTCGGTGAGCCGGATACCGGGCTGGTCGTGGGACCGGAAACCTCGCCAC
Organism: Andrena marginata; assembly: GCA_963932335.1. Lineage (NCBI taxonomy): Eukaryota > Metazoa > Arthropoda > Insecta > Hymenoptera > Andrenidae > Andrena > Andrena marginata. The sequence continues at coordinate 5,063,724 of OZ010660.1, forward strand.
GTACCGCGTGCACGTCTCGCTGAACGGACGACCAGCGGCTGGAGATCGAATCTTCCCCCGAACCTCTGCTTCCTCGCGAAGAGGAACATGCAGGTCGCGCGGTTCGCTCGGGGCAGTAACGGTGAAAAGGGTGCCGATCGAGAGTGCTTCACGGAATAAGGAGACGATTTCCCGGCCTCCTACCAGCCACTGAAGGTGTGCTTGAGAACCTGTCGCCTGGCGTCGAAGCAACAAACTCCGTATCGCTCTTCGTCCCTCGCGGGTTCCTTCACTCGCGCGGTCCTCGTTCGTCCGCTGTGATACTGCAACAGTGATCGTACGGTTTTCGGATTCGACCGACCGGTGGGCTCGCGTCAGCCGGTGATTTCGCATCCGTTCCCCAGCGGAGTTGATCCTCGCGGCGAGAAGTGTGGTTTCGAGGTGATTCAGAGGCGGTCGCGAGGTACAGCCACTCCTGGACGCGCGAGGCGCTCTTCTGCGGGCGACGCGACGCTTATTTGGGTCATCGAGGCTTTCACCCGTGCCGCGTGTGATCGAATCGCGAATATTTCGGCCGCTCGATACCGTTTTCTCGGCAATGTTTTCGAGCGGAGTCCCTTGACCGAGGGGCATGCGACGACCCCGGGTATCCGCGTGACCTGGCGACCCACGCAGCAGCGGAGCTCGGGTCACTGGGTACCCCGCCCGGATGCTACACCATCGACGAGTCTTTCTTTCGCCACCGTTTACCGTCCATGTGATCGCTCCCTCGTGGCCTAGCCTCTCCGTTTCTGCGTGCGTCGTCACGAGTGCCCGCTCCTCGCTCCCTCGGTGCGGTTAAGTTGCGTAGGAGTAGGCGAGGGCAACAGCGGGCTGAGGTGATGCACGGGGTGCAAGTTGGAAGGTAGACGACGTGAATCACAAACGCGCTGTTTGGATCCGTTGATAGTTCTCTCCCCAAGTGCTATTGAGTGGCATAGAAATTAATAGAAATATTATCAGTCATCGGAAATATTTACGGCGCGTTTAAAAGGTTGGCAGGTAAATGGAAGGTTAGTAATAGGAAGTTGATCTTCAGGTCTGTTGGAATCGTACAGAAATACCACTGCTTCGACTAATAGTTATTTAGAAGTAGCTGGAAGGATGGATGGCGAGATAGCTGCAGGTTCATTGAAATTATTCGTATCAGATTGATGATAAGCATCTGAAATTGTACGGAAGTTTCAAATTTCATACGGTATTACTGTTCCGTGCGCATAGTTCCTCGCTATGATATATTCCTACCCAATGGTGGAGGCGAATCTCGTGTTATATAGTATATTAACCTCTCCACACTGAATATCGTACGCGGATGATGTCGGTGAACTGCATCGACCCATGCAGCGTCATTACAGAATGACTAGCGCGCATCTTCATTGTGCTGTTGTGTCCATAAATGAAACATTGTCATCGTTGACGATGCACTAGATCAAAATACTCCACATTGTAGTGGGAGGGAACTTAAATCCTGTTGGGTCAGCAGGTTAAGTGAATAGTCTAAATAATCGTATCGGTGTTAATTAAATTTCTGATGCGTTTTATTGCCATAAGAATAATTTAATGATACCTGAGCGTTCCTTGCTGGAAGGGAATCATGTACTCTGTGAAACATTAACAGTTTCACCCGGATCACGTTTGATAGTCGTTCGTTGCACCGATTCAGCGCAATTTCTAGGTGATTAATGAGCTTTGATCTTCTGATCTTTGATTAATTTTATTCTCTGATTTATGAAATGAATCCTCTTCGCACGAGACAATTCGTTCCGTGATATGTCTCTTGGAATCGTGACTTTCATTGTGGAATAAAAATTAAGTTCGTCGGTCAGGATACAAGCGAGTCACTTTTGGATAGTTTCCGTCGCACGAAATAGAGTCTTCTCCACCAATGCACATTGACTATGGAATTTCAATTTCACTGCTCGTCATTGCTCGACTATACCAGAAGCCGAAGTATGCCAGAAATTTGTCGGAACAAAGGAACGAAACGTTGAACAGAATTAGAAGCGTTGCATTCGAAATGCCATTTTTTGGTACTTCTATTCTGACATTGGAAAAACAATCAATCGCGCAGCATTGTTCCATTTCCCCGATTCCGAATGGAGTGCGTCGCAATTGTTTCACACTTTTCTGAAAATATCATGCCGTTCAGATAATAGCAGCTGCGTTCCACCACGATTTTCTAGGGCACGATTTCTAACTCCAAGTCTTTCTCGTTCCCAACTCACCCGAGTCTTCAAATCGTCACTTTTACCCTCGTGCCTTCACACTTCCGCCCAAAGATCGAATCACGCAATATTATACTGAATAGCGCTTATCTTAAATCGTTCGTAAATCCTCTCCTTTCATCTCCATTGATCTCCCCTGCGGCGTCGACTTAGCAATCTCCATTTCAATGTACTTCCATTGCCGATCTTTGGTAGCCAAGCGGAAACGGAAAGTTGCTATCGAATTTTCGGATTTTACGGGCAAGTTTCGCGAACGGGATCGCTCGACCGTAAAGAGATACTCTTTACAGCGAAACGAGAGTTTCGCCGCCAGAGGAACGTCGGCTTTCACCCTTGGCTCCCTCCGAGACGCGATCCAGTCGCGTATCAGACACGTCACGACGGCGTTGGACGCGATATCGCGATCGATCCGGTAATCGGTAACGCCTGCTGCGTTTCGCGAAGCCCGTCTGAACTTCCGTCGCGATACTCGACGCCGGAGTCTTATCGACGTCCCTTGGAAACGGTCCAAAATCTCTCGCTCGGCTGCAGTTAGAACGCCAAACGATACTGCTTATCTTTGTGCCTTTATTCGGCCGTACCACGGCTCAATTGCGACACCATCAACCACCTTCAATCTTCCAAACAGCCTCAATTTATTCATTACGACCATTCGACTCGCGCGCGTGCAACGCGCCCCCTACTTTCAATTTACAGAATGAACCTTTCCTCCTCAGCCATGGCAGACAGGGTTGTAAAACGCGCAAGCAACGCGCCACCATTCGCCTCACGTTCATTCCTCGTGGAAGGTTAAAGAGCAAGGGGACTATTCACCATAAATTTCACTGCGAATGTTGGCTCCGCCGGGCGATCCGCGTGCCCCGCTTCCTTCGTTTTCGTAGTTGCCGGTTCTCTCGATCGTAGGCAGCTCGATATACCGTTTAATCCAGCAATTAAACGTTCCCAGCCATAATGGCTTATCGGGGATTCGCAGAGGAGGTCGAACTGTTTCGACAGATTCGCGGGCCTTATCGGATCGAGCGGTAGTCGCTGCTGCGACTCGTCGATAAGCCATTGTTTACCTTGTATACAAGCCCGAGCGCAGGCCGGAATAACGAGCCAGCTCTCTCGGCTATGCCGGCGAGATCGACGCGTCGATCCCAGCCACCGATCCGCAGTCATCGATTCACTTTTCCCCGCGCAGAGCGAACCCCGACGACTGCCGGAGGAAATTCGATTTCCCGTCCGCGGCTCAGGCGCCCCGACTGACTTGGCCTGATCCTTTGGCGGAACAGTCGTCAACGAACGGGGATTTTCTAATTAAAAGCGGTAAGGCAGCGGGACGAGCCGGGTGTCTGACGAATGAAAGAGAGTAGCAATCAGTGTTTCGCGGGGACGAAAGCCCGGGCAGTGAGCTGTAAAAATCAAATGAAAAGCGGAACATCGAGTGGACGGTTAACAAGATACTTTATAGAACGGAAGTGCGACGAACACGTGACGATTGTGTCACGAGACTTCGGTCAGGCGGGTTTCAGTGACAAAGAAGCCTGCGTGGCGTCTAGTGTCCATTAAAGAACGGAAGGAAGATTGGATGGCAGTGAGTTAAGGCTGTGAATGCTCGAGGAGGCTCCGTGGAGTTTTGCTTCGTGTGCGCCGCGCAGAAACGTGGAGTAAAGAACATTCGAAAGCGCGATATCGTCGATGATCGACGAGTCCTCTCGTCGCGCGCGTTCGATCGTCGAGGTATAGGTGGTTCCCGCGAGTGCGAGAGGCGGAAACTAGGGACCGTGCAAGGGGGTACGTATGCAGGAACGACGGATGCAGCCGGAAACGACGACGGGGCGAGGAAACACCGGAGGACGGAGTCGTACGGAGGGTCACTGACCTCTCACCCAATCACAGTCCAAAGTGTGATGTTTGATGCTGCAGTGGTGTTTTATGCGGCGACGTCGAAAAGGTGTGCACGCCGATCCGCTCCACTAACCCAATTTTCCACCCCCGCAGTTGCACTCGCAGCATCGCCACCCCGTATCGCCCTCCCAGCCTGCTCCTTCGCGTCTCACAGTTTCATTCATCCTGGATCTCCCGCGATTTCCGCAATCGCTTTGGCACTGCGTATCATCGCGAGACTTTGGATCAGAGGAGAAAAGGGTCACCGCGATTTGGCTGATACAGGAAACCAGTTCATTGGGGAGGGGGAGGAGGGGTTCGAGTGGCTCCGCTCGGGAGACGTTTTCGAAACTGTGGGCCATTGAACGGGGTAGACTGTTACGTGAATTTTGCCAGCGGAAGGGAATGAATGGCACTTGTTGCGGGCGACTGAGAATTTCGATTTTCTTTTTCAGTTTTATGTGGGGGGGCGATTCTGTTGGATGGTCATTTTTCGTGTGCTCCTAACGTGGCGAACGTGCCCGTGGATTTAGTATGCAATTAGCGAAGGGTCTGGCTGGAAAGAGTCAAGGTGAACGGGTGGCATTAATTAGCGCGACTCGGGTCCGAATAAATTGGCAGGCGGCTTAATCGACATGTTAGGGCCGACTCGAGCCGACATGGGGAGGCTCGATCGATTTCCATCTGGAGAGCTTACCGAAAGCTCGGAGAAGGTGGGAACGGAATAGGGTGCTTCATCTCCTCCGTTGAAGTGTCAGCACGAGTGTCGTAGGCACGAGAACCGATGCAGCCAATGGTCCTGAACGAAACCACTTAGTCCGACGGGTCACCCTCGAATACGACAGGGTTGTGTAGATAGCTACCCCTCCATTGACGCGTGCTGCGCACGACTAACAGCGGATGGTCCCCTAAACATGGCAATCCGATCATCCGTCTTGATCTGTTGGTCGTTTAGGATCCGCCTCGCGTGAAAAATGGGCAATGCTTATTTCAGTCCCGATAGAATTAATTCCTAATAGTCCAGGGAAGTTATAATTAAATTGAGGCTCCGTAATGATCGTTTTCAATCGACCAGCTCTGACCGTGAATATTAATATTCTAATTGGCGATTGAGAAAGTTTCATCCAAGCGGTCTACCCTGAGGAGCTCCAGAATAGACGTAGTCGATAAAACTTGAATAATTTCATCCGGGTCAAGAGTTTACTTTAATTCGTTGACGTCGCTGACGTTTTACGGCCGCCCCCTTTCAAAGTCCACGAGGAATAAAAAAAAAAAGAAAGTAGCGACAAAGTAAGGTGATCGAAAAACATCCAGCGGAGAATGACTCTTACGTCGTTCGACGTCCTTTCCTCGTTAACTTAATTTCGAGTAATTAGAAGTGCGCCTGGAGGCGTCGTCTACGTTAACTTTTATCGCAACCCCGCGCGACCTAATTTCGCGGCGACTGCTTCTCTTCTATTTTTCCCTCGGATTCAAAGGTTCTCTCTGATTTTCCGCTCTCTCTCTCTCTCTCTCTCTCTCTCTCTCTCTCTCTCTCTCTCTCTCTCTCTCTCTCCGCGATGCTTTCTCTTTGACCCAATGCTGTAGATCCCTGGGCTGCATATGTTACCAATTTCTCATCCCTGAAAGGAATTCGGTAAATGGCTCGCGACGATCATATACATTATCACATTTCATTCGAATTTTGCATATGTTGCGCTGATACTTCTTTCCAAGTGTATTTTGTGAACTCATTGATTAATCTCGCAGGAGGTGACTGAAATTCATAATCAAAAGGCACCTGAACCTGAACACGCTTCATTCCTCGGGCCAAGCGGGACAAAAATATGATATTCGAAGAGGGCTCCGCGTAATTGATCCGTGTGCCCGAAGTCGCCAGGTCGTTGACACTTTCACGCGACGCTTGTTTTCTGAAACCCTCGCTTTCAACCCTCCAGCGTGCCACTGACCTTTATTGAGGCTTAATAAGCAGTCGCAACTTTCGCCTCAGTTTCATTCATTCTCGTCACTCGAACGCTCTTGTTTTAATGTCATTGAGGTCTCCAGAGGACGACGAACCGCTGAAATATTTCGCAATTCCTGCAGCCACCGAGCGAAGGGATGAGCGGGACCGGGTGTCACGTGTATCCCCGGAAACAGCACTCCGCGATCCTTCACGGAGGAGACTTTCGAGACTGTCTGAGATCAGAGGGTGGGTCCTTTCATGGCCTCCCAGAACTCTCGAAAGGTACGCATTACCCTTGAGTACCGACGCGGAGTACTTCTCGGGGGATGCCTCAGGGTTGCCAGAAGCAGCCACAACCAAGTACAGTGACGACGAAAATGTTTGTCGTCGATGGACTTCGAAGAAACATTATTACATTTTCCCCTGGCGATTTCTCTCGCCTCTGATCTACCTAATTTATCCAGTTTTTATTGATATTGCATCTTATTTTTAATCTCTGTATTCAGTCCCCTTCTGAATTTGAAGATCACCTGTTTTTGATCGGTTCTACCAAAGAAATCTTAGTCGCGAAGTAAATATTTAGCATTCCCACGATTCAAATATTAAATAGCACGCTGGAGGATATAATGAATTATTCCACAGCCACCAATAGGGATGGACACGGTCGGAAGTTGAAGCCTTTTGCAAATTGTTGAACGAGACATTTAATTGAGAAGTTAACGAAGCAACCAGGCCACGCTTGGGTTTATTACCGGTACAGTGCCGATGCATTGCGTTAGTTTAGTTCGTTAATTCTCGTTGAACTATGCTACGCGCTGCAATATTATTTGATGAGTTGTAGTTCGTTTGGAATCGATTCGAGCTGTGTTTCATGGATCACGAAGATTAATTAACATCCACTCCCGATTGCGCTTGGGTCAGTGAATAGTTGACACGCCAGAGTGATTGAACTCGATTTTGGGAATAGCTTGGAGTGCATTCCGAACGCACAGTTGCGTTGAATTATATAGAGACTGTTAGGCAAAATTCCAAGCTTTTCAACCCTGTGAAATTGGCTTCTTCGATAAGATGCGAGCAAAGCGGGGAATTTTCCGTCCCAGCATTAATATCGGATTAAAACTTCATATTCTAATAATTCTTCTCTCGAAATTCTACCCCCGCATCGCCGTATCTGAGCCCATCGCCTTTACACACCCCCATCGGTGTTCTTTTCCATAGATACAGCTTCCATATCACCTTCTATCGCGTGATCCGATAAAATTTACATGATTCCCCGTCGCCGGCGACATTAATTACATTAACACGTCGCCGCCCACCCTCTATCTCCGTTACTCGCGGGTATCTCTCATCCCCAGGATTTACCAGGGCCTCACGATCCTCGGGGCTGCCATAGTTTTTCCGTTTCCGTGCACTTCGTCGTCGAGCCTTTGTTCACTGGCTCCGCGTGCTCGTCTGGGAACAGTCTCGCAACGGCAGAGAGTAAACCGACGTCACTCGGTCTCTTTCACCCCCTTCCGTTGCGCCTCCCATTCGCGTTAACTCCGTGAAACGCGAAATGGAGACGACGAGAGGCGAATCTCGGCTGAGGCTGAGCGAAATTTTGTGGCAATTCTCGCGCTGCGGGACAACCAGCCTTTGATATTTCCCTCCCTCCCCGTGGTGGCTTCGGCGAAGCAGTTTCAGCCAGCAATTAATTACGGGTGGAAACATTGATGCGCCTCGAACGCTTATATATAAGCAGAATATAGACGTTCCTTTAGCAAACGGAGCCTGCGAATTGTCGCCAAGATCGTGCTCGCGTTACCTCGAAACCACCCCCTATCCCTTCGCACACCGTTCGCTATCCCATTCAAGTCTCTCAATCGCGAATCACCCATTGCATTAGCGGTCGCATCACGAGTTACGCAGCGCCGTAAGAAACTGGATGCACGTTAACACGCATTCGCCGAGCTCGAAAACCACCCCGTGGGCCCTCGAGGGGAGAGAGGGAAGCAGTCGTTATCGGCCCCGGCCACGGAGCATTACTCGGAAGGTAGCGAGGGAAGGGATGGTTTCCCAGCGTCCCAGAAACTCGTACTTTCCATTCTTCGGCTCGATAGCGTAGCCCAGCGTGCTCCAGCGTCGACCTGTTGTCGAAGGCCAAGCACAAAGCCACCCCCCCCCCCGATGGTCCCCCACGGTGTTTCCGGGTCAAAGTTCAACGTACGTGGCGGGCCGCACACGCGCACCACCACTCGCGCGCTACGCTGTGAAAAAGTTACGCGTTTCGCCGGATCTCGCGCGCTAGAAACGATCCAGCGCGGACCTGAGAATAGATCAAAGAGCGACAGGGTGGAGAACGCGCGTCGCGGATCCCGCTGCCAGCGCGAGCATCGACACGGTATCGCCCCGACGAATAATGGACTCTCTCTCTACCGTTTCTTCTTCCTTTTTTTTTTACCCTCGTTCCGTCACCCGATTTCCACGCCTGACTTCGCCCTCTGGTAAATGGAGTGCGCTTTGGCTCTAGGGAGAGGGTGTTTCTCGCTCTTCAGCGCCCTTCGGATCGGGCGCGCTAGAGGCGTGGTGAATAGTGGCTGTTTGGTGGCTGTCGACGTTTCAGTACGGTAGTTTTCAGTGCAGTGAATTTTTACGGAGAACGCGGGCACGAATTGCGTTTCCATTCTCGCAACAAATTGGTAATAATGGGGTGAATGGAGCGTGAATGCCGATGCTTCCCTCTGTGGTCTGCTGTTGCATTTACACGGGGGGGGGGGGGGTTGTACAGCGAAGTAGGCGTGCATAGGAAAGGATTAGAATAGGTACGTCGAGCTTTGCAGGAACGTGTGATGCATCGATTCGATTGTTCGTGTGGGTCGAAGGTTGTGGAACACCGCCACAAATAGAAAATAGAAAGATCTTCCAAGCAGATTCTCCTGTTGAACGAAAGTCTTTACTTGAGAAGCTGAGAAATTTTGACGTCCCCTTCGGTGCCGTTTCAATTTACTGTTTCAGCATCCTTTTCACGATGTCAAGTACTTTTCCTTTTGCTCCTCCCCCTCCTTGGTCGCTTTTCTGATCGAGCGAGGGAAAAGTGAGGGTCGAGATAGAATTTCAAAGCTGAAACGTATTTGCATTTGAAAATCGAAGCCAGTGAATTGGCAAGTTTTATTGGAATCGGGAATCGAGATTTTCCACCGGGGATCTCGGGGTTGCAAAACTTCCTTCGGACTTTCTTCCTCGTGCAATCATAATATAAAAAGTTTTTCATGGTTCCCTACTACTCGCTATGTTGGTCTGCGCTTTCCTGCGAATTTTTATTTTTTTTTTTCCTAGAAGGTGGTCGAATAAAATGCTTTCAGGTCTAACGTCAAACAGTTGTGAATACATTGATCTTTGGCTGGATTGGGAGAAACTCGTTTCTTAAGCAGACGCTAATTTCGTGTATTGCCTGGTTTACGTCACGCAGAGGAGAAGGTCGATGAACTACGGCCTGAATTCGTTGAATTTCAAGCATTATGTGGTGACCACCAGATTCATCGATCACCGTACCACAGAATTTGTGTATCTAATCGCTGACAGTTGTTAACTGCCTCATACATGAGCAATGTTGACAACTATCGATCCTTCTATTTGGCACCCATAATGTACAAAGAGTACTCCTACTTCAAAGGTATTTCTCAAATCCACATTCGTCTTCTATAACTTTATCGAGTAAATTAACTCGTGCTGCTCGAAGAAGATACGCTGTATCTAAAGAGAATAGTTCTGAAAGAGCCAGAACAATGATATGGTTATCTAGGCGGTAGACAAAGGAAAAATGAAATAAAAGGGTGCAGGGGAGTCGATAAAGCATAAAAGTCGAAAACACGAGACAGTAAATTGAAACGTTTTAATCGTCAAGGATCCCTGCATAGAACCCTCTCCCAATCTGTATCCGAAGCGAAAGGCACAATGGAACTGGGGTCCAAATCCACTTTTTCTTTCAAACGAAACTTCATCCCTCCCAAAGGCAGAGTACAATAGTTTCGTTGATGCAGTATATAAAATAGATCTACTGGAAAATACGTTGAGTGTGTCTCGAATAAATGAAAGGACGGTTTCATTTTTTAAAAATGAAATTTGTGAAATTATTTAACCAATTAGTCGCGTCACATAGATGTGAATAAAAAATATCACGAGATTATCCACCACCTTACTTTTCCTTTCCATTGCAGCAAACTTAACCCTACCCCATTCATCCTCCGATCACGTCCATTCTGACAGAAATGGAGGGAAAAATCTATTCTTCATCCATTCACTGTCTTCGAGCCCATTTTTTGCCTGCTTTCAATGCAGCTGGATGAGCCGATCGTTCCTCTGCGTAACTGGCGGCGATGAATAGAAACCAGCGACTTCTCCAACCTGAATGCCTATTGGGCGTGTCGAGGCGGGTGCGGATCATGCGAGTTCAGTTTCAGTTTAATCCAGGAAAGTCGCTCGCCAAGCCGTTCCAAGCTATCGGTTGATTAGCATCTCTTCAGGAATCGGTCGAACCCTTTGATCAGCCCCTGGCCTGCCTGGGTGAAGGGGATTCTTCGCTTGCGCCGTCAATTGATTCTCGACGCGAACCTTCTCGCTTATTCGCGAATGTTCGAGCGCTTGGAACGATGTTCTCGCTGATAGGTACTTCGGGAGCTGAAGCTTTCGCAGAAGTAATCTGACCGAAAGCTTCAGACTTCTGTTAATATTTTAGGCACTTCAAATTTCAAGGAATTGATATTTCAATCGAATAGTTCAGTCTTGAAGAGCGTCACAGTAATTCGCCAATACCTCCGTTTCCACGTTGTCGCACGTCCCGACAGCCGTTGAATTAATGATGGTCGCTGGATTTTAGCGATCGACCAGCAAGCTCGCTCTTCTTATTCGTGCCAGAGTGGTTTTGGCAGGCGGCCTGGCCTAACCCAGGCCGAGCAATCGATGATAATGCAGCTGGCGGGTTTCGACTTACGGTCTTTGATGTAAAGTAGCCGGCTAGACGATTGAAGTTAATCTTGTTGCGAGATTGAGTTACGCGCGGGAGTTCCTTTAATTGCGAGTCGGCGATGGCGCTTTAATTATGGAATGATAAGAGTGACGGGTAACTGACGCTGCTGCTGAGTGCTCGTAAACTGCGTTTCACGAGGTACACGTAACGGTCGATGGATAAAAGTTATTCTTTTAATGGAGGAGCTGGGGAGGACTTTCAAAATTCCCTTAGGTACCGCGTGAAATGTACTTTGCACTCAGAAAACTCTTCGGAATCTTTCAAATAATTCATCGCTGGTCTCGATGGTCCGTGATTTAAAAGAGATCGAGACAGAAAAGTCTCGTTTAACGGCGATAAGGAACTGGATCGGCGAGGCGATCGGTTTTACCCTTTTTAACGCGTAAGAAATTCGAGGCTATCTCGCCAATGGAAATCTTTGACCTTAACCACGTAAATCCAGTAAGTCGTAGAGAGTGCCGGCGCCGCGTTCCCATGATGTAAATCACCCCCAGCCCCCGTTCCCTCTCTAGGAACTCCTTCGAGAAGAATAAACCAGACGCCTTCGCTTCGAGTACTGAATAGATTCGACCACGAGAAGGAAGACTTTCTTCGACTTTTATGAGAGTTCTGTTTTTTTTCCCCCCCTCGTGGTTTTTCTCTCGCGGCTGCTCCGTAACCTGCGGCGAAATCGCGTCGAATCGTTGACTCGTACTACTGATTGCCGCTTGAAAGGAGTACGCCAGTCCTGTTTAAGAGAAATCGACTTCCATTAATTAAAAGAGGACTCTCAACAGGCATTGTGCAACATTTTATCGTGAAACGTGAATGCAGATTTATCTTTAGGAGGAATATATAGTTTTTAACATTTTAGAAATGAGGATTACTTTCGACGTGTTCAATCGCTGTCCGAGGTTTCACTTTTACTTCTTTCGACTCTGTTCAATGAAGCTTCCCGTTATCTGACAGACAGTTTATAAGGGTTTTACCCTTACTTCGAGGGCTAATGCAATTTCCTTGGCCTGTCCATTAGCGGACTCAAAATTTCAACCCCTTTCGAGCCAGCCACCTCTCGTTCCCGTCAAGATGCAATCTCGATGCGGTTTAATCTCGTTTATGCATTAGCTAGATAGCTCGTACTACCTACAAGGGACTGTTCTATTCTAGATCTTAGCCTGATATGGCCGAGGGAACTGATTTTATTAACGGTAACTACCAAAGAACCATACACTACTACATTTCACGATTTAGTCAGGCAAAGAAGTGGTTAACTCCCAAATTAATGCAACTAACTGTTCAGTAATAGAACACGCAACTGACGACACGCTAGTTATTTCAGTTGCTTTCATTATTCTATCGTAGAGAGATAGCTGATCCCAGATATTCAAGCGTGTACACCGTCACTACATAACCGCAACCAATCTGCTTCGGTCTCGCGGGTATCGAGTTGAGAAAACGCGTCGGGATGCGAGTCGATATTACGTTGCAGCCTCGATGAACCTCGAGGAGCCTGCAAGGGTTTCGAAATTGCGTGGCATCCGACCGATTTTTCAGGGATGGCTGCAGTCGTCGCGCATAAATTGCGACTCGCTCCCGCGAGCGTTGGTTGAGCGGGCACGATCGATATCCGGCCGAGCATCCGTGGATGTCGATCTCGAAGAGCTGGTGGATCGTTCTCGACAAACTCGGGGGGGGGGCCATGGTTAAAAACCGGGGAAGAAGTTTGCCGAGAAACGGAGGAAACAAGGCGCTCGATTGGAACGAGAAACATATCGATCTTCGGGGGAGGGAAAACGTCAATTTTCGGGCGAAGTGGAGGCTAAAGTTTCCCCGAAACTTCCTGAAAGACGTCTCGAGGGGGACTTAAAAGCTTGTTTTTTTATTCATTAAACGTCAGAGTTCGAAGAATTCTAACGTGAACTCGTGGCCGTAGAATTTCCACAACGCCTGCAACCCTATACTTCTATCTCGTTTCCGAGTTTATTGAAAAGGGGGAATGGCGATAAAGTATTTGCGAATACACTACAAATAGTTTATCGTATCGTGAACAGAATCGATGCGCCAATTTCGCTTTCGAATCCATTCGCTTAAGAATCCAATTCCGTTCATCGCGAAATTCAGCAAATTCCCCGTAGCTTCTGCGTCGGCGGATGAATCGATAATTGCCTAAGTAGAAATTCGTTCGACGCCAGCGCGCATCGATGAAAAAGATATATTAGAAAAGGGAAGGCGAAAAGAAAGGAACAGCGTTCGCGTCTGTTCGTTTCGTGCGGCCCAACGACGGCAATTTGCCAGTTCGCGTGGAACACCAACGTCGCGAGAGACGTCGACGTCGACGTCGACGTTGAATCGCAGGAAAAGGGAGGAACTGTACACAGGTAAATGAGGGAGGGAAGGGGGCGAAAAAGAAGCAGGAAAAGTTTTATTCGTCCGATTAATTGGCGCTCGTGCCCCGCTCGCTTAGAAGAACATTAATTGGGGTCTCCCATTCCGTTGACGTTTCCCATGAGAAAAGGAAGAAGATGGATCTCGAAACAGAAGCACAGAGGGTGAATTCCTTTTTATTCGGAGTGATTTAATTTTTCAAAAGCCTCCTATTTCCTTTCAAATCTGCGGCAATGAAGTAAACTTCGTATTCGACTCAAATTCAGGTGCACGAAACATCCACAAAAGGAATTTACGTCGTACAGTAGCGCGAAACTACGATAAAGGAGGCTTACCGGGTAATCGATAATCGATGGATATCGAAGCATTCCAAGGGAGATAGGAAATCGTCGCAAACCGAGAAAAAAGGCGCACGCTGAAGTGATAGATGGCTTCCTTCCAGCGATAAATCGTCGATGCATCCCTCGAATTTCTCGATACTGCGCCCGAGTTGCATTTCGTACGTACGTCCTGTATAAACAGCCCGCCGATTCATCGGGAACGTCGCATTCCTGGATGCCGATCCAACAGCCATCTGCAACGAGGGTAATAGCACGCGTAATGAAATCTATTTTTCGCCCGTTGATAATGGGAATCGTTATTGGAAATCGATGGCAAAATCTGCCGGGGGCCTCTCCGCTCTTTGGAACCTTCGACCATCGAATAATTGTCGCGGGAGAAAAATTACCTCCTGTCGATTTATGTGGCGACCGAAGGCACTCAACGTGGATATTCGTGCGCAACGATATTTTTGTGGAGAAAATTAATCCGCGTTTTTACAGGCTTTGGGAAAAAAAAACCGACTGATGTTGACGTGTACGAAATTTCATTCTTTACCGTCTTCCCTGTCCCGTAAACGAGAAAATCCCTCGTTGACAGCTCGCTACTGCGAGGAGGAAATTTTACGCGGAGCTGCTTTGAACCGTCTATTTTTCGGTTAATATACTTCACTTGCCAGGGACTCGGGATTTCCACCGGCACGGTGGCCGATCAACGACAAATCTGCGAGTTTCCCGAGCACGTGCACCGAATGAATTTCATGCCAACGATGCGAAATAACCCCATTAACTTTCACAAACGAAAAACCGATTCGCGATGTTTATTAACGGTCTCATGACGCCCACGGAAATTGGGTCGCCGGGCGAAATTCTCACCCTTCTTGGGGCAACATTTCCCCTCTTCCCTCGTTCGAATCCAATAATTCTTAATTAGCTCGCGACAATAGCACGCAGAGGGCCATCGAACGCGACGCGATCCTATTATTCTACCAATTGGCTCCGTCTCGCGCGACCCTTTTACCTAATCAGCGAAAATGGCGGTAATTAAAAAAAGTCGTGGAACATTTTGGGCAATAACCTTGCTTAATTTTTACAATTCCGAAAGATCAATCTAGAAATGACCCATAATTCCCATAGTTGGCCAATAATTTGAATAGCACACAAGAGAGCATATTTCATAATTTATTAAAGCTACTCTATGGATTCTCGAGGTCTCGTAACTTCCTTCCCTCTTTCGCTCCGGCTATTTTTCCTCATCGCGCTAGAATGAAAATAATTTCCAACGGGCCTTTCTGTAAATCTCGCATGGCCACGTCCGCGGGAAGTGGAGGATTCATAGCCCGAAACTTCCGTACGGAGCGATAATTCTGGACTCAAACGTCGAGAGTCACGGGAGGCTTTTGCTCCCAGTAGTGAAACGTAACTCAGCCCTGACAGAGCCAGTGAAACAGGTCCGCGCGATCCCAGACAGAAGCGACTCCGAGCTGGAAAATGGATCCGATGGAAATAGCGGGTGATAGGTGGCTGCGGTCGATTTAATGACGCACGGCCCTCGATTCCTGACGCTTCCCCATCAAATCGTTGGAGAAATTATTTTTCCAGCGATTCCGCGAGCCCGAGGTGTGATTTTGACGTACATTATCAGCGATGTGACAGGATCGGACGGACGTGCTTCATTGGATACGAGGGTCTTGTGAAACTCAATGGAAATGGTTGTTGTTTTTAAATCTTTCGCAAAGGTTGAATTATTTTTTTTTTATAATCGTGTGTGTTTTACACGCAACTATTGCTATTCGATTTTGGATTAGGTAGGTAGTCAAATGGATTGAAGCTTTAACTTCGACAGCTCAATTTTTTATCCGCGCTCCATGCACCGATACGTTCCATTTTTTTAATCGAATGGCCATGCTTTTACATCGGCAGGGAATAAATGGCATCAGTCCAACAATAAAACACTGGCCGTGCGTTTGTTGCATAACCAGTAACGGAATATAAAGAACGTAACAAAGTTCCCCCAATTTACAGCGATTCATTTCCATGGGAATACTCCGACGGCATAAAACTTCGGTGCAAATGTGTCATCAATGCGCGCAATTAATCATGCATTTGCCACGGAAAGTAAACTCGAACGGGAGAATGGTACAACAGTTGGAAGCCGGTTGTCACAAAGCTATAATTTCCATATTTTTCGCGCTGCAGCGTGCATAAAGTCTCGCGCGCGCAGTGTGTCAATAAGAATTATAACTCCATTACAGAATTCTGGATAATAAAACACGCAATTCGCAAGACAAACCGAGTGACATTTATTGATCGCGTTTGCTACAGTTCTATATTGAGTATGGATCGATATGTTTCGCAGTGCGAGTCGAGATGTCGCTTCGAATTTCCCTTTGGCCCAAAATATAGAAAATCAGTAAAAAAAGATAAGCATCTCAGAAAGCAACAGTGTGCACCAAACAGAAAGCACATCTGGATTTCATACAAGACATCCAGGGGCAGATTTTGACATTTGGCGCGAATATCATAAAATATTTTAATCGAAACGAATCGAGACAGTTCCAAATTAATTCAAAATGGATACTCACGTGTGAGTTTCTGCTAATTCACTACACGAGAAAAAAGAGTGAGTTGTTTTTAAAATTGTCTCAAGCCCCTGTGTTTAAACCCTTTCTAATTTCTTTCGCTCAAAATTTGTCGTTCCCCAAATCTTTTCGCCCCCCAAATTTGCCGCCCTAGCCAACGCATAATTGTTCAAGATTCGGCTATTACTCCAAGTGATTCGAAAGAGGAATGACTGAACTGTCATACTTGAATATCCGCAAATCATTTCTTCCCCCCCAGGGCATCCTGTACTCGTGGCAGCGTCTCGTAGTCTCCGTTCACCGTGGTCGCGAATTCACGGGTTGATCGCGTCGGCGGGCCTCCATCTTGCGTATAAATTACGCGAGATTAATTAACGGCGTGTAAACGAAGCCTCGCCGAGCGGTCACGTATTTGCGGGGCCCGCGTACACATGCCAGCTGTCCAATCGTCGGCACGCATTCCTCCATTGATCCGTCCCTCAGCTATCCCTTCGCTAATGCACCGTGACGAATAATTCTAAGCAGAAACGCCTGGCCAGTAATCAAGATAATTAGCGTTCGCTTCGGGCGGACCGTGGGAGAATGTATAAAACGTGCGCGCTTAATCCGCGTATCCACTGTCCGCTCGTTAATATCTTGCTCGCTCTGTACGATGCGCCCAGAGAATTTCCTCTATCTCCCCTGCACTCTTTCGCGGTGTCGCGGTATTTCACTCGCTCGCAGCCCCGCTGGCATTTAATCTGGGCCGTGTAATCGGTGGAATATTTAAATCGCGTGTACACGCCTTTCTGTGTTTCGCTCCGTTGTTGATGTTTGCGGAGGATTATACCGGGTGCCACGATGGAAGTAATCTTTATTTTATCGGTTTCAGTCGCTAGCGATCGTTCCTGCATCTGCGCTAGTAGCGTAGTTGAAATTATAACGAGCGAGATGTGTGGGTTATCGGATATTGCTGTGAGCTGATTAGTTGATTACGCGTCTGGGATTTAAAAAATGGATTACTGACGTCAGAAAAAGGGGAATGGTTTTTCTCAGATACCAACAATACGCCAGAACTTTTCAAATATGGCGTGTAACAGTTAGAGTCTCTGGGTTGTTTTTTGGTTTTCCTTTTCTTCAAATGAATTTGAAGTGCTGAGTGTGGTATAGGAGAAACAAATAGGATTAAAGATGGATAATTATTCTGCGTCGACAGAGTTCACGGGAACATTGACTGGGCTGTGGATATTGAGTTTTACGCAATTCGTACTGTGTATTCTAATTTTTACATCGCGTGATTGGTCGACATTGATTGCTATCATTCTAGGCTCGAGTATCGATTATGCCGACTCTTTTCTTGCGCAATTGCTCGAATTGAAAGCAGTCGGGTGAAAGTTAGGTGCCACTACTGCCGGCGATTCATTTTTACTACTCTAAATTCTATGTCCCGTACTCTTATTATTCCAACTTCTGTACCAGCGCGTTGCGATTCCCTATGTTATTAGAAGTCTCGTTAAAGAAGTAAGCTCCGCAATTCTGCGCTTAAATCGAGAAATCGGCGGGGTCTAAAATTCAAGGGGGAATTCTACGAAATCTTTTAGTATTATTAAAACGGTAACTGGCACGTTGATATTCAAATCATCGATCCACCGCAAATAGCGGTGAAAATTAAGAATTGAAGCTGAGAGATCGGTCACGTACAGTGCAAGCCATTTTAAACTCGACTTCATCGATTCGCTTACGTTTCGCAACTCGGTTTCTATTTAGGTACTGCCGACGTAACGGTGAAGAAGCTAACGTTCGCCTCCGAACGCGAGATGATTATTAAATATTCTAACAGTTTTATTGCGATCGATTCACCCCAGTGAATAATTAATCCCCCGGTGCACTTCCTCGTGCAAGTGCAGCAGGGCACGTTCGCGATCCGTTTGAAACGTACTCGTATCATTTTGCTTCGCTTCCTGCTAAGCGCGACTCTCTTCAATAAATTGATATTCCTTGCCAGGGGTAGTCTCACGTTTCAGGCAAACGGAAGATTCCCAGGTATTCGGTAGAATCGTAATTTTAATTGGTCGAACACTGGTCAGCGACGGTGTCTTTAACGTACTCGTCAAAGTTACATTGGAACCTCATCGTATCAGAAAACGTCGACTTTATCCGTGGCGTAAATCAGTTTCAGCGTTACATCGGCCCAGTAAATCACGCTGGCCTTGTTTGGAGACAGATAAAAGTTTCCGTGGGCAAAAAGGGTCTGCATTGTTGAAGGAAAAATTGTTGGATTCGCCCTGGAAGAGAATACTCGAGATTAATGGGTCAACCGCGTTCTTGAATGGTACTTTTTCGGTTTGGATTTGCCCCTTTCGGAATGAAGACCCATGCCCCGGTGTGTTTTAAAGCAAAAATGCAGACTTGAAGGGTGAAAAGAAATGTGGTGGCTCGTTATATTCGTCCGAGAGCTTGATAATGTTGCTTATCAAATACAACGGCGTTGGAAACACTCGACTAGAATAGACACTTCTCTCCCACACGTCGTAATGTTTGCCAGAGTTTGTCGTTAAATTACTGAGACTCTTAAAACGGTTTTTACGTCTCGTATAAAACTGGGACACCATTAACAACGCCTTTAACTCGACACCCCGAGTTTCAAGGAGACGTTAAGTCGAAGCTCGTCACCAAACTGTTACAGTAATTCGTGCAGGGTGGCATATTTAAATTCATGTACGAATATATCTCGAAGTATACATTAAGTTCGAAGCGTTAGGGTGGTCGATGAAGGAATTGAGAATATCGAGGTGAAACCCCAGTAGATGAGGTAACCAAGGCTACTTTAAAGTCGATATTCCCTATGAAATTCTGATGACCCCCTCCCTCTTCTTAATCCATTCCTATCCCTACACGTTCAATTTCCTTAATTGAACTTGTTCTTCGATATATATACATATATATCCATCGCCAGATTAAAATACATCGCTCTGTACATACACCCCGCGTAACTTCTCTACAGTTGCCCCACCAGCAAAGTGTCTAACTTTCAAAATAATTATACCACCAGGGATCGTTCCATTCCCAGTCTCTTCTCTTTAAACGCATGGCAGATTGGCAATAGAGATTACTCTCTCTCGTACATCTTGAATGACCCATGGCTGCCAGTGATCCACGGGAAGAACACCCCCAAGGCCGGGCGACGCGCTGGGATCCCAAAATAATAAACAACAGGAGAGCCCGAGTTCATTGCCTCTGCGATCGTTTCACGTTCGTTCTCGCCACGAGGGCCTGGTCGGTCGGCCCATAACAACCCTCCCCACTCCAACAGAAATCTAGGCACCTGGATCGTCGGTGGTCCGAGCGTTCTCGCAGTCGGACGCGAAACACGGGGACGGTCATGTGCCGGGCGTGGATCCGTCTCGTTCCGGCGATCGGTGCCGATCGATCACCTCCTGCCTGCTCGTCGACGCGTGCACGTCGCGGGCCCGTTAGCCTCCGCTGACCAAATACGCGCCCGCAGTCTCGCGGCTCGCACGTAGCTACGCGCGACACGGTGTGCCGTGGCCGAAGGCTCTCTGTGCGCGTGGGTGCGCGATGTGGCCAGGTTTCCGGTCCCGCCGATCACGGCCGCGTCCGTAGCCGCACCGCGCAACTCGCCGCCGAACGATTCAGCAGCACCCAGCCACCCTGCGCCGCACCGATGATGGGATATATTATGGGCTGCACGTGTTTCAAAGGTACCATCCTGACGCACCTGCTCCAAGGTTCGTACCCACTCAGACTCGAAAGTATATATCGCGGCTCGAAATTAGTGGTAGGAGTAAGAGATTCCCGGGGACACGGTGAAGCTGGCGAAGGTTAAGGTCGCGTGTATTAGAGTGGCGCAGTGATTACAGTAGACAATATAAATGTGTTTGTTAAGGGAATAATATAAAGGTTACCACGCAACCGCGTCTGAGCGTCGCGGTGAAAAAGTAAGTAAGTGATGGGCGAAA
Organism: Andrena marginata; assembly: GCA_963932335.1. Lineage (NCBI taxonomy): Eukaryota > Metazoa > Arthropoda > Insecta > Hymenoptera > Andrenidae > Andrena > Andrena marginata. The sequence goes on from OZ010660.1 coordinate 5,084,008, forward strand.
TGAAAATCAGGAGAAGGCAAGGTAACAAATAGAGCGTTAGCAACTCATATAGAAATATAAGCAACAGTATCGATTGCTCCAAGCGGTTCCCTTGCGTAGGGATTAAAGGGTGTCTAAGATACTGTGTCACGCTTTGCGAAAACAAGGGTTTGAAACGTATTTTTGACGGTGGAGGAGTTTTGTTGCGATTGAAAAGGAAGGGCTTGTGAGTGCCGTTATTTTAGTGCAAGGGTGGGATGGTGACTTGGTGCGCCAGGTATCTTGTGTAGAGATGTTAACACGGGGGTTCTTGCTTCTTTTTCCGTTGTCAGAATTGAATTCTTCCCGCTGTTTGCTGTCTTAAAATTGTGAAAGTGTCGTGTCTACCTAATTGTGGTTAGGATTTCACTTTCGAAGTAGCAAGCAAGTCGACCACAAATCCTGGAGCGATTTCGAAGCGCGAGTCTTGTAGAAATGCCTGCTTACGTAACGGAGAACCTACGCGTCTTTATCGCTACTTCCATAAAAAGCGATGCGAACGCGCGAGTATAATAATCCTCTGTTATAAATCCTCGAGCTGACACGGGTAAAAATGGCAGATAAACTTCTGGAATCGTTGCTATTGTCAGCGCTCGCGTCAATATTATTCGCTTCTAACTCTTTACCGCTTGAAATTCATATTCATCAATCGCCACCAGCATTCGTTTTCTTATAACACCGCCAAGCACCATATTACGCAAATAGTCAGGCGGTGAAAAAAGCCCCGTTCCATTTCGATTTCCACGTTCATTTTCGAGAGCCCCCTTAGATACTTTGTGCACCGCGCCGCGACCTTATCGCGCGAGCTTATCGTGTACCGGGTAAACAATAACAGAAAAAAAAGTAGACGCCTCGATCGCGAGCAGGCGGTATAACGCGCGGGCGGAATCATCGCGACGACGGCGCTCGCGTTACGTAGATAATAGCAGGGAACAACGACAAATTCTCATTCTGTGCATCGTGTAATATCGCAGCGAGCGGGGCTGGGGGAGAGCGGGGGACCGTCAGATATCGATATTGAGTGGAGCTGCCGGATGCTTGCCCAGAACGAGTGGAAACTATCGAAGCTCGAAATAGCGGCGCGTTTTCGAGCTGGTTGCCTGTCATCGGCAGGAGGCACGCGATTTCGTTCGGTCTCGAACGCGTGCCGCGCCTGTATTATGCTCCTAGACAAAATCTCGACTCGGCATGTGCGAACAATATTACGTAACAAAAGTAGCATGCTCGTATCGCTCGCAGCTGCTCCCGATAATTCGTGCCTCCGAGTTTTTGTCAAGTTTCGAGGCAAATTACCAAGTCAGGGTGTTTATGTACTTACTTCCTGAACAGGATGAATTACCTATGTCGTGCAGTAGAATAACTAGATCAGATCGTGCACAGCGGCTGTGGAATATACAGCCAGTACAGTGGTCTAACGAAGTTATATCTTACTCCTATCGAGCTTTACTTGGTTGGATTATTCCAAACCTCTGCGACACTAGATATTATCGAGAGGGGTTTCGATTAGGTGGACTTTTGTAAGGGAAATTAACTGCGTTTGATGCTGGAAGTTGCATTCCTCAGTCACTTAGCATTTCCTTGCTAGGTTCACTTGTTGGAACAAAATTTCAGTCTCGACTAAATCCACTCGCCGAAATCTCTCACGGGCAAGATTTATAGGAACTGCAGTTCCAGTACTTACCCCATAATCCTCAGTTTTATTCATAGTTTTACCAGACTTCGCCATACATTTTCCGCCTGGCAGACTCGTAAATCCGACACCGCCGTTCTATTATATCGTGATCTATCGGAAATGGTAATTAATGGCCCCCGTTGGAATTAATTTCTGCAGTTTATTTGAAAAGTTCGGGAGCGAGAAGGAGGCCCGCTAGCGGGCATGGGGAACATTATTTTACGAGGGCAATTTAAATTTTAAAGCAGCCCCTCGGATCAAGCTCTCGAGGCCTCGTAAAAGTTGCTCGCGCGCGGTCTCGCCCGCTTCGGAAACCTGCAAGTTCATTTCCTCGCGAGCCTCGAGGAGATCGATATCGCAACATATCAATTTCGCGAGTGCTCTCGAACGTTGGCCCCGGCGAAATAACAACACTCGTCTGGCGGCGGAATCCGTTTTCGAGCTTCCAATTTCCTTCGATCCCGAAATCCCCCCGGCGACCCTATTTTCCTGCAAATTATTCCCCGTTCGGTGGCTTCCATTATTTTAATCCCAGAAACAGCCGGGAACTCGACTCCCCGGTGGTCTCGTTCGCTCACCGACCACCTATTCGAGGTGAATTTAATTTAATTTAAGTAGAATGTCGTTCCTCCCGGCCGAACGCGGAACCGCCGCGGTTCATTTGTCAGCGAAATCATAATCGTATCGCTTAAAGAACTGCAGAAACTTTGTGGTCTGATCAAAGCACTGTTGCCCCTCGCTCGTCAGCTACATCGCCACCCATAACTCTAAAATTTTATTCTAAATATACTAAACCGGAGATTTATAGTTTGGAATAGATGAGATTCATCGGAATGATGAGCAAATTTGTTTCGAACCGTCGTATAAACGGAAAACTAAGTGCATCGCATGACACAGCGATTCCAAACATAGAATTGCGTGGTTCTTGAAACTTCGATTCAACGATTCACGATTTCCATAGCATTTTGCACCGACTCGCTCGGGGAAACGACGTTGCGTGCCGCTTCTCGCCGTGAACGCGCAACACATTGAAAAACACCATTTCTTGTCGCAAACTGCACGAGCCACTTCAATGTGGCTCTCGTGCGAGTCCACCCGGTCACGAAGTAGGTAATTAGAGTCTCGCGTTAATTTATGCTCGCTAACTTGAGTGCAGCGAAGAAAATGCCAGCGCCAGGCCTTAAGATATCGTGCTTCCTTTCCTTTCTTTCTCTTTGTTGGACGGGTTAAAGGGCTCCAAAGAAACTTCGCTGCGGCGCCAAACTTCATTCTGGCTACAATAGCATTAGACAGCCGGCTGCTCGGGTAAATGACTTGGTCGCTTAGAAAATTTAAAATTCTAAGTTCAGCGTAACACAGTCTTTCCTTTCAGGTCGTCTTACATTAAATCCACCGTGCTAGTAATTTTCCAAGGAAACGTATTTCCTTGGCTCTTAATTCTTTCATCAGCCCATAATTCCTTTGAAATATCAGATGCCGAGCTTCTTGTTCCGTCAACGACTGTTCATCACTCGCAGCCATGCCCTCGCACCACGTTGGAGGAATCATTATTCAAGCTGCGCGGTCGCGACTAATTTGCTTACAAAGAAAAGCATCGCGGCTAGGCTAATCCGTGACTGCTTGCCATGCAGAACACGCTCAACCACCTTCAAACACTGTGACATACGCTACCTTCTATAAGTATCTACTTACTGTCGAGGAGAAACATTCGCCATCGCGCTAAGTCGATTAAATCTATACACCCGATGTCAGAGTTGCTCGACCAGTTAAATATAATCTTCAATTCGGTATTAACGATGAAATGTTTAACTCGTAATAGACTCGTTAATTCGTTTTCGTATTTATCGAACATGGTGAACAACAGCGTATTGGCGAGTGACAGGCTTATCAAGTGGCAGTGAAAATTGCGAAAATTTCAATGTTGTTTAAATACTTTGCCAAAAACAATCACAGTAAAAGCTTTCTGTTGCCCCACGATTTTTCAGGGACCCTTCGGTACTGTTCCAGGAGAATTTCCAATTTTGTCACAAAATTCAAACGAATATTAAATTAAAAGTATCTTGCCCGTACTGTATACCATGAACAATGACGAAATGTGTTTTCACACTGTGCGTGGTGACTGTTGCGTGCCTTTGCATGCGATTACGATGCATCCAGCCGTACGAAAGCTGAATAAGCAATTTATTTTCCTCGTGCCAAATAGTCGAATATAAAAGTTAACGTTGATATTGTCGTCATCATTACTGCACGATTAAAGGCTATACAGTCTCCTCTCGAAATTAAATTACAATCAATCCCCACGGAAACTCAAAGAACACGTTTCTATAGTCTAAACAGAATCAACTTGGAAGCCAATTTCCGTAGTACTATTGCACTCGATCATACAACGTATTAGTTTGACTCACCTCTGTCTACAGCTTTAACGGACCAGTTGAGCTTTTTCCAATTTATGGCATCTTGCATATGCAAGCCCATCGATTCGCCGTGCACTGATTTCTGTCGAACAAAAAGGGGCGAACGAGGGAATACACGGGTCTAAACAATTACTGGAGCCGCGTGGAATCGTGTAAATCGGTCGTTCTTCTCCTTGTCTTTGCATCAAAAGAGATCCTGGCTGCCGCTCGTTACTCGCAACTTCGACAAAGGCGACTTTGTTTGTTTCGATCCTCCACCCTCCGCTTATCCGACGCTCATCAATGGAATATTCGCTAGCGATAATTAATTCTCCCCCCGGATCGTCGATAACAATGGCCGGCGAATAAAGTCTCTCCGCTAATTGAAATTTTAAAGAGGACCTCGGTGTCTCTCCGAGCTCTGTTCGAGTCCATTGGTGATGGAAGCTGTTGCCTCGTATCTTTCTTTCAGACGGCGAGAAACGTAACCGTTCTTAACGGGAAACACTAGGTCGTCGATTGGTAGATGAGCATTTATGAATTTCGATACCTATCTTCTGTGATTGCCTGGTGCCGTGATTTTCTGCGATACCTATAGATGGTTATCATTCGCAAAGTTTTAATACAATGTAAATTCTCCGCGTGTATCCATTAAAGTCTACAATTTCTCGATTATTTTCGTGAAATCTGATTTTCATCATTTCAGCTCGGAATTAAATTAAATGTCTCCCAATATTGCCTTTGGATTCGATACATTAATTATGGGTAAATGAACAATGCCGCGCAGAGGGGCGTGATATTTTCCAATGCAGCAACATCTGCCAGTGGACTGATTACAACTGTTTACTTTGCTCTTTTAATGATACAGGCCGTGTTTCCTTCCTTCCTAATGAATTCCCTTTGATATTCACATTAATATGACGGAAACTAATGGCAAATAATACACGAAAATATTTGTACCGCAAAGACAGGCTGCATCCAGACAAGGATGCGACCGAATGGCTCTTTTATTAGCAAATTCTCACGATGCGCACGATTCTTCCTCTTTTTCATTAACCTGGTAAGGCGTGGGCTTTCCTGGAACAGCTAATCAACGGCCTGCATCTTAATTGCTTCGAACGAACATATTCGTTTCATGCGACTCTCCCTTTCATCCCTCTCCTTTTCATCGAAGTCCGTTTGTGTTATCCAATTTTCCTCTTCGCAGACAGGAAAATCTTACCCGACGTTTCCTTGGTAACGTTCCGTCTCGCGTCGCAAGCTTCTCCCTAACGTTTCTGCTTTCTTTCTGTTTCAGGTATGTCCACACACACACACTTTGGATTCAGGTCGAGATAATAAGCAGGAAACAGTGAGTGATAAAACACCAACATATTCTTTCTTAACATCTTTCGTTATCTCGACGAGAGGCGGAATTCCTGATTCACCAGGTTGTTGATCAATTCTCTTCTTCGTCAAACAAAAGCTTGACACACAAAGGGGTTGCAACTTAATCTCTTACCTTTATATAGACCCTCATCTTTCCTTACAGTAGGTATACATCTCCCAGATAAATATCGAGGAACACTGAAAATAGTTCGCGTAAACGTATAATGTCCTGACAACCAGCAGGTCACTAGTGTAATTATTCCCAACACCTCCATCAAAACAGAAACAATCTTCAAAAACGATCTCGAATTACCCCGCCCATGAGAGGATCGACATTGATGTTTACATTACTGCAATTTAAGGGTGTCATTCCATGTTACCGATGTAAAGATACGCAGGCAGGAGTTGGTCAGCCAGCAAAATGGCCAGAACCAGGGCAACTTTATCACTCGCACAGGTCATACGTTCGCAAGAACCACTTTCATTGTCTGTGTACCCTGGAGTCCACCTATAGATCCAGTCCATCGCCCCGTATTTTTAGAGTCTTCCCATTATTTCCCTTCGTACAGCAGCATTCCACTAGGTACGAGAACTAGGCCAGAGAAAAGCAATTTAGTTGAATCTCGTGCCTAAATTTCCACCGATTATCGTTGCAGTAATTATTGGCGTTTATATGCCCGAGCGTTCGAACAACGCTTTTACGGCTGTTATCCGTATCAGAGCCGGGCCAGAATGGTGTCGCAATTAATTATCACGATGGAAGATAAGATTCAGCGTCGTTCCCAGCCGAGAGGAGCCGGGGCATCGCGAGTCGTGGTTGCTTTACGCACGACTATTATGCGCGCGAGACGGTGTCCTGGAAATGGCTGATTACCAGCCGCCGCCTCAGCGAAACAACTGTTAATTTGCCCACGTTTAACCTTTGCTAATTCCGGCCAACCAGCGGTTTTCTCCCTCGCCTTCCACTCGCTCGCGGCAGTTTATCATCCGCCGTCTCTCGAGCTGAATTCCTGTATCAATGCCAGCGGCTAATAAAACCCTGAACCACGACGCGATAAAAGTCCACTGAAATTCGACCTAATCGCGCTGACCGCGTCGGCTGCTTTCACCAGACGGCCTTTACGACGGGCTTCCCCCCCTCGGAGCATAATTCCCTTGACCAGTTTTTATTTTATGGATTTTCCAACGACACGCGTACGAACGGTCGACGGCGGCTTTATAGCGGGCGTAAAAATCACGCAGCCATTTACGGGTAGTATCGTGGAAGCCTATCTTCGCCCCGATATCGATCCAGTCTAGTATTATTTTCTTTTTCGTCATGGTGTATTGCTGTTCGTTGCCATCTGGTGGAAAGCTCGTCGAATTTCCGCGGCTGTCCGGCGCTTCCGCGATCGATGAAGCTTTATCAAACGCTGCTATCTCGCTCTCAACGATAGCAGTAGGTTTCTCGCTACTTTCCTCTTCCCTTTCTCTCAGAAACTCGAAGTTATCCCTGCAACGAAATATCTGCGGGTTTGTCGATGGGGAAAGCGAATCTCGAATACCCCGCCAATACTAGACCGGTTGATAACACCACACCGATGGTCGGTAAAACATTCTCCCCTAGAAACTCTAGTGATTCGCCTCGTTAGATGCTAGCGACATCGCTTGATATCAAACCCATTCGTACGATCGTTCTGAACCGTCGTGGATAATTCCTTGCCAGCGCGCGGTGAGGTCGATTTACGGGCGATTAAGGCTTCTCCTTTGGTCCAGTAGCAGTTTGCAGGGAGCAGTGGTACCGTTGCACGGTAAGGCAGTCTCACTAGATGGGAAAATCCCCCAGATAGGGTAGGAAACCGTCTGGAGTAAAGGTGCTTCCCGTAGCAAGTACATCGCGGTTCCAAAGATGTCATCGCCTGTTCCTCAATCTTCCACGGAAACCGGGGTTACTCTGTCACCCACGAGCTTCGATAAATTCAATCTTCCATCCTCGATGGTCTGCACCAGGAATTTCGGCTCGATGTTATACTTAATTAGCTTGGAAAGAATAACCGATACACTAGAGTGTCGTTACCGTGCTTCAGAAGCTAAGTAGGAAACTTGCCGACGCGATACATTTATCAAGTTAATGGACTCGTGAGCGTCTCGAGCAGCATCCTTTACCTTCGATGATCGATTCCATCGGCGTAGAATTTTCAACGATATCCGGTCACCGCCTGCTGGCTTAATAATTCAACGTTCTCTGCGCCGAGCAAGTATACCGTTTTATCTCGTAACAGGGACTCGTTATTCACCCTTTATTGCCGTTACTGCGCGACGAAATTAGGTTCGAAGGACTCGCGTTACCAAGTTAATCAGCCAGACGTGCCCCGGTCGATGCCTGAGGGAATGTAGAGTGGAGAAAAGGTGGGCGCCGCCTAGCAGATCGCAGCTGGAAATTTCTCGCCCCAGAATTCGGCTCGTCTTTGGCTCGCCTGCACGGATTCTGCGGACAACTTCTGTATTGACTTACATCCTCGCGAACCGATGACCCAATTCCCTCGCAGATTCCACATCCCGTCTCGTTTGCCTCCGAATTATTTATCAGCGCGGCTGGCAGAATCGGTTTAGCGTCCTGCGGCTGCTGATACTACCGATACCGAGTCCCTCGGGTCTAATACGGTTCGCCTCCTCTCGCCGTGAGCTGGCCGCTAGCACCACCGCGTCGACTCAAGCACAGCTTGGATCAGGAGAAATTTTTGAACCAAGGAAATCGAATGCACTCTCGCGGTGTGCGTCTCGACCTCTCCTAGCCATCGTTTTTCGAATTCCCTTTTGCCCAGGAATCGAGCACGTCCTCTCTCAGCTGATCGGAGAGTCTAGAATTTTGATTTCGAGTAGCTGCACGTTCTTTCAAGTGGAATAAAAGGACGCTTGGGTACTGATAAGTATTTAAGCAAAGGTAGTGGATCAATTAGCGATCTCTTGTCTATCAGAAATCTAAGCTCCGCTTTCGAAGCACCGAATTGGTTCACCTCCAATCATTTCACCAGTATTTCACCTTTCAATATGGTTCCGCTGGCGAGGCTATAGCTCGAGACCCCTCGAGGTTCCCAGGTTTCAATAATTGCCTCCCAGCATCGCTCTCCCTCATTGATTGCAAAAATTTTTCAATCAAATTGAAGCATCGCGATGTTTCCAGCCATCCAGAACGTCCCCATCAATCGACCCTTCCTCTCCACTGACGGGAAGTAGCTGTTCTCCAGATTTTTTTTCCCAAGGAAGCTTCTTGAACTCGGGGAACGCTCGTTGCTCGCGAATTGGATTAAAGAAACAGCGAACAGCTATCGATGCTCGCGGGAACGGCGTTTGATTTGAACGGCGGCGTCTTGGAAACTTGCTGCAAACTCTCGGCGACGGGCACAATAGCCGGTTTCGCTGGTGCGGCCTATTATTACGCCTTCGATTCAGAGGTTAGATTCCCGACTGGCAGCCTGATTCATACGTCACTATGATGTGGGTTAAGGACAAACGATGTAGTAGGATATCTCGTGGCCGGGAGGCATTTCAGAAAATTACGATACACCACTGCTTTCGAAACCTCCCCGCCGCGGCATGCCGGGGAGAAATAAGGCCTGGGTAGCGTGTAATCGCGGCGTAATCGGGACGAGGCTGGCGAGTCCTTGCAAAAGTTCAACGAGCTTCCTTGGGGGGGAAAAATGGGCTCTCTTCCACTGTGAATAGGCGTTCCCCGTCTGATGAATTTCGTACGTCCTCGAGAAGAATCCATGCAACGAGTGGTTAAATTGCAAATACTCGGCTGTATTCGCTGTCCTATTTGTCCTTGTTCTATTTTATATCTAACTTCATTCAGGGACCATATGTTCCAGGTTTGATAAAGCTCGGTTAACGTAAACAGAGTATTCGAATACTAGACAGTGAACGTGTTGAGGTGTTAATCATCAAAGAGCGATATTAGTGGGCCAAAAATCGATTCCTCCCTTCGAACATCCCCTGTTAACGATCTCTACAGTAAAACAACTTTATGAGAGTCTCGCCTATAAAGAGATAAACGTTATTTTCTTGCCTTGGACTTCGTGGACTCTTCAGGGTCGATACGCCTCGCTGAGTGAAAATGAATTATTTCGTGGCCCGTCGCGAGACGTCAAGGAAGCTACGAAACGAGGAGGGATGGAACACCGCCAGACGAGAGTAAAAAATTATGTGGTATAACGAGGACCGGCGGGACGACGTTGTCATTTGTTAATGCCGAAATCCGCGGGCTGAATAACTAACGGGGTGGAAACTGGTTAAAAAGTGAGTTCCGAGGATATATCGCGGGTAATATTCGTTGGAGGGGATTTATCGTAATTGTGGTTCCGCTTTAATCGCGAGAAAGGTGGGACGAGGAGAGGAAAAAAAAGACGAGGCCACGCGAAAATAGCAATTTAATGCATTTTCGTTATTTATTTTCGTAACGCTGCGTCTGCCTGCGCGGGTGGACTATTTTTTAGAAATGCTTATTAATGGGATCGAGAGATTGAACGACCCTGGATCCTTCATTTTTTTTTCCTCCGTTATATAAAGAGAATTATTCTTCTGGTCGCGTCGGGACGCCCGAGGCGATGCTCTTTCCGGAGTGGCATTGAAAAATTGCCGCGTTTGCTCGGGGGGGCTTCGCGACATAATTATAAAATTGTGTACGCGGGAGCGGAGAAGTGTGAAATAAGATAAGGAAGCCACTGGCGCCATTTTAATGAGCTCTCGAAATGGAAAATCGACAGCGGTGTCGAATAACGCTAGTACAGTCTACAAAATTTAATTCTCAAGCAGAGGATTTTCTGTGTGAAAGGAGATAGACGATTTTTAAATTGTCTCGACTGCTCTGCTTAAATTCAATTATTACTCGTCGCGTATTTAACGCGGACCAGCAGACTCTCGCTTAAATAGCTTGAAACTGTTTTTGGAATATCAAAGAAGGCTAAAAAAATGAGCAGTGGTATCCTTCCTCTCTTTTCTGATACTTTCTTAATACGCTTAAGCTCAGACGTTTAATTTACATGCAGCGCGGCTCCAAGCGGCATTACCTTCAATTCGAATATTTATAATTATGAATGATAAACGCGACGGGACGAGGGAAAAGCGACGCTGACTTTCTCACCTTCGCCCAACGAGAGATAAAGAAGTCGCACGGAAGAGCTGCGCGCTTTGATTCTTGGTCGCTTTTGCTAGTCTCTGGCCGTGGGCGAGTTCTCGGCCCGAATACGATTCACTTCCACGACATCTGCACTGGACAGAGTCCGTGTATTTGTGACCCCGATCCATTCATCCCCGGAGTACTCGCGCGAGGGATCGCGAGGTTCCTCCCGAGCGCATTTTAGCGGCGTCGCTCTTTGTTCGAGTCTAGAATTCGACTGAATCTCCGCCACCGCCTCCGGGCTCATCTGCCTTTTCTCCGCTCGCCTGCTGTTGATCCTTGACAGTTCGAGGGGTATCGCGCCGATGAAAAGTCATCTCTTGATATTTCACCGTGGAATCTTGCGTGGAAAAGCCTTCGAATTACCTTCGAATATTAAGCGCCGCGAGGAAATAGTTCCTCCTAGAGTTTTCAGAAAAAAAAAAAGGAAACATACATCTATCGAGCATTTCAACTGTCCGAACCAACAGAATTTTACAAGATCCTTGGAATATTTTAACGAACGAATTTTCCATGCGGGCGAAAAGCTCTCGAATGAAATAGCCACGTTCCCACTCGATATTCGATGAAATTATAGACCGCGTAAAAATTTCGCAGTAGCGGCAGCTGGAAACGTCCCCGGTTCCGAGGATCCAATTTCGCTCGGCCGCTCGATTTTAACCCCCATCTTTCTCCGAATAAAGGAATCGGGGTCGCGACGACGTGAACGGAATTCCCGTTGTCTCTAGTCACGGGGTGCAAAATCGATGGCCAGGGGTATCGAGACTGGCGAACGATCGCGAGACCTTGAACGATGGCTTTACGATGGAATTCCTTGGACCGATGTTTGGCGGGCTTTAATAGCGCCCCCGTGAATCACTGCGTCGGATTCTATGAAAATGAATCCGCCGTTTGGCAACGATTGCTCCGGTAGCTCCATCGAGTTCGCGGATTCCTTGGAGTCTTTATGATTGTTGTTCCGTGGAAATGTCCCCGCTAAATTGAACTTGATTGGAGTTGGAATTAATAGTCATAGGATGACCTAGTTGCCGATCAACTTAAATGGCACATTCTTCTTTCGAACATAAAGGATTCATTGATGTCCCCAGATTCTGTCGTCGTGATTGGACTTTTGCATACTCGTCGGCGATCGATAGAGCATCGGGGGGAGGCGGAGGAGGAGGTCGGGGAAATCTCGTGAACGATGAAATTTAGTCGCGGGGGCGGTTCGCGCGTCCCCGCAGATATATCGCAGGCAGGAGGCCACCTGCTGGAAATTACTGGACCGAGGGGGTAGGAAATAATTAGCCGCCAGCTACTGGCTCCACAGGAAGCTTATTAGTACGCGGACGCTTCGCTGCCAATTTCACGGCCGTCGGGGACGCGGATCCGAGCGAGGCCCCGAAACGACTTGTAAATCAACGCTAATTCCCCGCGAAAACGAGCGCGCTTTTTCTCCCCGGTCGGGGGGATCCTCTCCGTTAACGACGAGTCGTTCCTTTCTCCTTCAGCGAACGAAATATTGGCCACGAATGCTTCGGACGTTTGAATGCATCCACCTCTCTTTTCCACCTCCTTTCCGCTTGCTTTTTTATTTCCAAAGCGAGCCAGCGCTGGTTTTCGTTTGCGGCGGAAAGTTTGAAATCGACTCGTTAATTATAGGAGAGCGAAGAATAATTGTTCGGGAATGTTGGTCCATTTTTCTTTCGCTCAATCAGCGGAGGCTAGTGGGAACAAATTTTAACTGATTTTACTTAGCTTCGACCCTCTGTATGTTCGGCGTATGTTTGTTTGTTTGGTGTATCGTTGAAATCCCGGAAACTCAATTTTCACCCACTTCCACCAATCAAATTGTTTTGAAACTTTGCATGCGTGCGTAGGTTGCGCGACAATAATTTTTTTTTAAAGTCAAAAAATAAAAAATATGAAAGATCCACAAACACTAAATACTAGAAAAATTTCACCATTCGTATGATTTTATTTAAAGTCACATATCGCCATCGAAATTATAGTAAAAAAAAGAATTATCTTTTATTTTTTAGTGCATTTATAGTAAAATCGTTTAATTGTAATTTTTTTTATATATTTTTTATTTTTCCATTCAATTCGTAATAGTTCGTTTAAATTGTGTATTAAATTACAGTGGAGTGGTTCGTCTGATTTATAATAGAAGGGAACTTTCCTTCGATAAGGACTCGCTTAGAGGAAGCTTACAGCTGACTACGCGTACATTTTTAAGGAAGAATTAATACTTCAATGACGTCGTAGCTGAAGAGTTAACCGGTGTTAACGTTTAAGTTGTGAATCCCTAGTATGTCGGTGTAAACGGAACTCCTGGAGATCCCCCCGGGTATTCGCCTCAAACGAGGATCTAGAATTATCGGTTCTGCTGGTCGTCAATAATGTTCGAGGGGATGAACAGCTAAGTCTCTTCCGTCGGTAAATGTTTAAATATAATTCCCCATATTACCCATTAACCAGTCGATCTTGCCGCGAAGCTTCTAAAATTGCGGTCCCTATGGATAATCACTGTCCCCTTGAAAATCATCGTGACGCATAGGGTTACCCTAAATCTCGACAGATTCATAGTTCTAAATTCTGGGATTCCAATTGTAAATTTTCCTTCGTCGATCGCCGCGGAACTCAACCAGGCGGAACTGAATGCCAGAAAAATCGGCCAGAAACGGATTTTTTTCCACGTGCCCGCGTAAAATACGAGAAAATCGCGTAAAACGGAGGTTGTTAGGCAACCTCGGGGCGCAATTTGTCTAACTAGCGGCGGGGCAACTTGCTCGGGGTTGCTCGATCCCCGGGAACCAGTTGCAAGGGATGCAGGCCAGCCTCGTGCCACCGTTGCAGCCGCGACGCACCCGCGCGCAGCTTGTTTGCACCCTTCTGTCATCGTCGATATTCTCGAGCAGGAGTGCATCCACCGTTTGACGACCGTAAACACGATATTATCGATCATTCTTCTTGTCGTGCACGTTGCGAAGCAGGAATTGCCTTCAATCGTTTCTCGCTCCTTGCGTTCTTCCTACACTCAACGAAGAGAGAGAAAAAAGAACACCACAAATGCATTTATTTGACTGTTACTTTTAAAGAGAAATACGAAACAAAAATTCTACTCGACATTGGATTTAAGGGAAGCTATACTCTTTGAAGCACTCAGTGCGGAAAGCGGTTAACAATTCTCGTTAACTTTTGTTTACTTTCATTGTATTTTATTCTTTCTTGCTTCTTTCTTATCTCGGCACTATTTCTCTGTTCCTTCATTTTGTTCGCTTTTGTGTTTCTACCTTTATACATCAGTCCTCTACAGTTTTCCTCTGTTTTCTATGTACCAAAGTGTTCTCCCGCGTATGTAAATAAATAAAAAGGAATCCACATTCAGTGACGCGGGGCTGATGCGCATAGCATTCGTAAAAAATGATGATTATTCCGTGCAGAGTTCAGCCCACGCGCCAAAACGTGGTTCAAGAACGCGAAGCTTGGTGTTCGCGATCCCGGGGGAACGTGCTCCTTGAATAATGCAAATTTCGTAAACGAATGTCGGTGACGTTTAACCGAAATTACAGCCAGTCGATTGGACACGGTGCTACGGATTCGTTCTCCGATTGGAAATCCCTCTCCCGTTCGCAAATACACGCCGCGCGACGAAGAGACCGGGTCCACGTGCAACGAAAAATCAGCGGAGCCTCGCATCGACAAATATTTAGAGACATCCCGACGCGAGCGCTCCTTCCGGCTCGTATATCGAGTGTTTTAGATGTCGCCTCGCGAGTATTCGCCGCTAATACTTTCGGAAATTGTACCCCGGAGCCCGTGGACACGAGCTCGCGAGCCAAAGCGGGGACGGAAAGCGCCGGGAAACTTATTTTCGGAGTTTATTAGGAAATAAGAGGTGAAATTGGTTCGGCGAGGCGTGTCGGGAACGGGATTCGATGGAGATGCTTGAAGAGAAGAAAATGGAACATCGAACGCTTCGACGCCAGTATGTTTAGACTCGTATTCCAACGGGGAGAATGATTTTCTCCCAGGCTTTGAACTGTTTGGCCGAAGATTGACGTCGGCGGCTGGTAAATATTGCTGGCAGCAACGAACCTTCTCAAGGGAACACAGAATCCCACGATCCACTCGTCTGAACCATCCTCCGCCCTTCGAAGCTGAATTCAATTTACCGTTCGCTCTTAATTACATATTCAAAGAATCGCTTTTAATTAATCATTAGCGACCGGAATGCGCTTGCAACGCGGCACGACGAACTACTAGCAGTGTCGCCTGAAGTCAGAAGCACTGTTTCGTTTAAATCAAAGGGAAGCCAGTGTGAGAATTAAATTCCCGGCGCATTTAACAATTCGCCACCCGCCTCGTTTCCCCGAGCGAACAGTACATTTCCTCCTCACCTTGAACTTCGAATTTCGCGAGCGATCCCGCGCCACCAGCACGTCGTTACCATTTACCACCCGCGATACCACTCTCGGGAACATTCATTCGCAGCTGAAAAGCGAGGGCGTCAGTCAAAGCTGAACGGTAAATTAAAACCACCTCCGGGAGGCGTTCGTTTGCAATGTAAAAGAGTTCGACGCCTAATGAAAATGCCTGCAACCCCCCGTTTCTTTTTTTTTTCTTCACGCCTCCAGTGCGACGTCATCCTCTAGAATTATCGCGGCGCGTACGCCGTGCCGCTCGAACCCGCCCCGTTACGACAACCGAATTAACGTTAGCCCTCCAGTTTCGCGCGGGAGGCGGAGGGGCGGCAGATCCAAGGAGGCCCGGGTGAGCCCTCCGGGGCGGTGAAGCTTCTCCGGGCCCGCGTATCGCCGGCGAGAATCGGGGGTGTTTCTCGCGCGACACGCCGGAAGCCGTCGGGGATCTCGAAAGTGGAGCGAAGGTGGCCCGTGTCGCGTCGCATCGGCGGATCGATAGCTCGATGCCGGGATTGGCACGTGGCGAGAGAGGCAAGAAACGCGATAGTTCCACCCCGGTATCGTTGGCACGTTCCGAGCGCGACCCTGGCCCTTTGCCATTCGCTCTGCGGGTCGACGCGCGCCGACCTGGCCAGCATTTCGGGAGCTACTCCTCTTTGGCTGAGAGACGTAATCCCCTGTCGGGAGGGAGCGCGTCCCTTTCTCCTCGAAACTTGCGGCCGGATCGGTATCGGGGGATGATAATTAGCCGATTGGACGAGTGAAGGGGACATTTTGCTCGGGTAACGATGCTATTAAACCTAACTCGAAGCATTCCCCTAACGATATCCCGCCTCGTTTTGCAAGCCCTCTTGGGTGAATTATCTTTCACGTCTGAATAAAAGGAGTGTCCTCTATATAGGCGTCTTTTATATGGAATGTCGAAACGCTGCGGCATGGTTTAATTGTTTTCCAATTTAATAACACGCTGTTCTCGGCGCTCCTGGGCCGTGCTTTTATTTCCCATTACCAGCCGCGGTTATTGTTTCGGACGTAGCGTGGTGTTTCCAATATCGCTTCCTCCACCCGGACTTTGTACTCTCGATCGTTTCTTTGCAATGGAGCGTGCCTCTCGGGCGAAATCGGACTCGTCGACGTCTTTCTCGCTAGTTCGTTCCAAGGCAACGATCTGTATTGCATCGGCCCTCTGGACTGTTATATCCTTCGACATCTTCTCAATACAGAAATGTTCGACTTTCTTTCGCCGGAAACAAGCGGTCAGTGGTGCGCGCAGAGTTGAGCGTTATTCGAAAAAATTTGTATTCGCACGATCTCGAATAAAACTTGCGAGCAGAATGAAGTTACTCGAGAATAACGAATAATTTTTTATTCGAATAAATTTTCAACGAATAAAGGCCGTCGCGCGTTTTGACGACGAGTGGCGAAACGAGGCGAAAGTTTATAAACAAGAGAAAAGGGAGAGAAAAATTGATAAACATTTGAAGACCGAAGCTCAGCGACAATTAATTAATTATTATTCATTTCTACGCCGAATTGCGTGCCACGCGAAACCCTTATTCGAATAATGCCAAACTCTGTATAAGCGTAACATAAAAAATAACATTCCACATCAAATTCCCCGCAGCACCTCTAATTTTCACCCTGTAATAAGAAAATTGTCGAGTTTCTCATTAACATGCATACCTCGAGCGTCAAGCGATCTTCCATCAAAATTCAGCCGGCGTTCGAGCGAATTCCTCAAATACGTTCGGGCGAAATCGCCTACGAAGGTTCTGGGCACAGTGGGGAAGGGGGATTCTGCCAAGATCTCTGTTTTCCTTGGCACGGGAGACACCTCGTCCCCGGGGATCGAGTCGCGGATACGGAACTTCTCGACCTTGAAATTAAGGATGATCTCGAGCGAGCGTAATCCTGCGAACGGGAGGAAGAGAGGGGTTAATCTTAATTTCGGAAGCTGCCACCTTCTCGACCTTGGTCGCGGTTCCGCGCGAGGATCACCGGAGCTTCGTGTTCCCCGCCGAGATTAGGATGGTTGTCCAAAGCGCAACGATAATCTCGCCCCGTGAAAGCCGGGGCTCCAAAATCGAGCTCTCATCGGGCAGGCTTATCGCGTTGCACCCGCCGACGGTGCTCGAGCATTTTCACGCGCGGTGGGCGGGCGAACGGGTCGCTAGCGAAATCATATTTGACTCAGGATCCCACGCGGAGGCCAAGGACGACGAGCGTCGATGAATCCCGGAGCACTTGTTTCGCGTCGAGCGACGGCAACTGACTCGTTACGTCATTTGCGCTCAGAGTTGTTGAAATCGTGGAAGGACGTGTTGCGGCTGCTTGAGCGAGTTTCAGGAACAAAGCAGTATGCGGTACGTGTCTATCGATAGCCATTCGAAACTCATCGAATCCGTCGCCCTTCGTTATGGACTTTCCTGTCGGAAGCCCCCTCGAGAAGCCGGCCCTCGAAACCTCTCTGCGTTAATTCGGACCGTTATTCACAGTCTATCCAGCCGCCAAGGGAATAAAGATCCTTCGACGAGCAGCATAATCAGCTCGGCTCCTCGTGAAAAGTCAAGCGTAGGCCCGAGGAGGAAATTCCCTGCTCCTACCTCGCGATCCCGTCCTTTGAATATCCCCGGGACTTTAATCCCAGACACCGTCTCTCTTTTTCTTTTTTCTTCTCGGGGTCAGGAGAACGAGATTACGAGCCGCCCGGCGGTCCAGCCTTGGATCCTGGATCGTTCCGCTCGAATTAGCAATTCCTTTTCACCCTCTGCTCGCCGCGTAATCCTTCGTTTCCGCCTCGGTTTCGCACGCGCGGCCCTCGAATATGAGCGACGGAGCTAGACGAGCTTGGCCTTGCCCCGAACGAAATTGCGCCGACGGGTAGCGCGATGAAATGGAAGGGAAAAAGTAACGGAGGACGAGGGGATAAAGAGATAAACAACTATTTCGTGGCGATGGGGAAAAACGGCGCTGTGCCCCGTGGGCGGACAGTGGCGTGAAATCGATCTCAATTCGTCGGGCTGACCTTTGCTTGAAATTCTGTTTCGCCAATTCCGCCGCTTGG
Organism: Andrena marginata; assembly: GCA_963932335.1. NCBI lineage: Eukaryota > Metazoa > Arthropoda > Insecta > Hymenoptera > Andrenidae > Andrena > Andrena marginata. Next base: position 5,102,087 of record OZ010660.1, read on the forward strand.
AAGATTCTGCTTCCACGCCATAGATCACAGTTTCTGTACCGCTCTTCGGTTACTTGGTCTGTGAAAAATGATCCTTCGGCAGGCTGTGCGCCGGTGTTTTTGTTATCGGTTCTACTTTGCATTCGCATTGTGTATTCTCCAGTTTCTTCTTATCATTCGATCGTCTTTTTTTTTAATTTGAAACTGGGACAGGGGAAATGGTTAGCCAGTGGAAATTCTTAACGACTCGCGACACCGTCGCGAGTATACCATAATCTATTTCTTTTCGGAGCATCCTTTCGTTTCTCCCCTGGCTCCTAGCCGCGGAATAAATGACAGAGTCGAAGAGAATTGTGCCCGACTTATGACACCTCTTTTACCAAACCGAGATAGAGAACGGGATTACGGAATGGAGAGGCGAACGCAGTGCGATCTGCTCCAGACCGTGCAACTTTCAATTGAGAAACTTCGCTTCTGACTGAATCCCGAGGAAGAAAGTTATTCAGGCTGGAGACGTTAAATTGAACACTCTGTACATTCACTCTGGATACTTGAAACCACTTCTGCGAGCATAACAGGGACAGCTTAAAAAACTCAGAATAATCTCGGTGTGTTTCCAATAAAATTCCCACAGTATACATATATATTTCTAACTATTATCATCGTAAATATAAAAAGCGAATGGAGATTTTACGGTTGCGGTCACATTTCTGTAAGGAAAATTCAACTCTGCGTCACCAACAGAATATGTAGTGGGTTAACTAAACATCACGTTCGGCGTCCACTTCGACTGCATCGCAGCCCCGGAAGAAATGTGAAATTATAGAAGCTGGTATGTAAGGGGGATAGAGGAGAGTGTACCCTTGATGGCGCACTTTGTCGCGGCTCTATATCTAAATCCGTCGCCGAGATATTCAGCTCGAAAGCGCCACGCTTAAAATGCACGGGGTTGTGAATGGGGGCCCGGAAGCGTCGTGACCTACTTTCTACGCGGAAGTACGCACCACGCGTAGTAATAGTAAATAGAAAAAACGCTGACTCAGCGTCCGTCACTGACCAGCGCACAGGTGTCAAGCTTGGGGTAGGTCAGTGCTGCGGTGCGAGCGGAAGAGAGAGGTCCGACGGCGCGAGCGAGACGGCGATAGAGAACGCATTAAAAATTACGCTTCGCTTTAAACGATGATATCTCGGCAACCGGAAGTCCCAGGAACGTGAAACGAAATCCGTTTTAAAGGGGAGAGCCCGCCGCTTCCTACTGTACTACTCGCATCGATAACATGCGGGTAATTTTGGAATTCTGACTGGTTAAACTTTCAGTAACTTCAATACGCGCTCCCGGTGCGCGTAGGACGTTAGGATAAAGTTTCGTGTTTTTTAAGCATCCCGTTGTTCTTAACGACCCTTTTAACTGCTTTTAATACTGTAGGTAGGTGTAATTTAATTATATTGCCCACAGTTTGAGGTATTTTGATGAGTTTAGTGCGTTGTTTATGCGTCACTGCTTGGGATACTGGTTTGTTTCATTGTATTGTTAAATTTGTAGGTTAGATTATGTTTTACAATGAGTTGTAATATTCTTTGTATCTGAAAATGGATTTTTAATCACGAGCAGGTATATGCGGTTACATTGGAAGAAGGGAGAAGTGATTTTCCCATCGCGGTTATTGTATAATTACCTAGAATTAGATATTATGCACCTAGTAAATCGTTTTACATACACAGTTAGTAACGTAATGATACAATCGTAATAGCAATAATCTCCGTTCAGGTGTCCCTGTTCTGGTTTTGATTTTCCAATTGGATCTCGACTCTAACTTCCCTCTGAGTTCTAATCGGGCCACTTTCGAGTCGATTAATCGATTCCCCGATATATCGGAGGATAGTCGTATTCCCATTACAGCAGACATTTCGTAGAGCCTTGCCCAGCCAGAGATCTTGAATGAACATTCAGCGAGCGTCTGGTAATGGCGAAAGCGAGGATTACTGTGTTATGGGAATGATGTTGAGAGGTGTGGGCTTGCAGTCGCGAAGAAAGTCGAGCTGCCCGTGGAGACGAGCACGAATAAAAAGGCCAAGATCGCGCGAGAACAAGGACGGTAGAAGTGGCAAACTGAAGAGCCGTAACGAGGTGTTCCGGGTGCAGCATAAATTCATAATGTCGAGACGCGGGGAGTGCCAGGAGATTAGCCCGGGCTGACAAGAACAAACGACCTACAGCTCACTTTTGATACAAGTGTGCAACCGGCCACACCCCCCCCTCCTCCCCCTCCCCTCCTGACACCAACCCCTTCGCCTAGCCAGCCCGAGACATTCGCTATTGATTTATCGCGCGATGTTTTAACCACTGGGACCCGTTTCGACCGCCAGATTATCTTTGGTAGGTGGCCACAGATATGATTCATTGAACTTCGACCTTTCGTTTGGCAAAATTGAAGCCGATGTGCGTGGCATTCACCGCGCGCAGAGCGTGGGTGATCGAATGTGGGAGGGTGCTTGAAGAGATAGCGCGCTATTATTATAATTCACAAAGGTGTTTGTACTTCCGTCCCACGTGAAATGCTTGTCGATAATAGCGCACGAAGATTATTGTAGGAATGTTAAGAATGAAACTAGTTCTGCTAGAGTTTATGCGAATTACGCGCACGTTATTCTTAGGTAATGGCGACGTTAAACAGCAGAGAGCACAGCCGCGTTTCTGCTATCAGCGCAAACTTTGGTTATCGATCTTAACCGCGTTTCGATGGAGCTGATCCGTCCCGAATGTACCGCGTAAACCCTAATAATGCCCCGCTAATGCAGCATGCTGAGCAGCGGAATCCTGCCGTTATTCAGGTCCAGGGACCCGTGTGTCTAATACGTGGACTCAATGGAACCGCTTCGGGGGCACAGCTGTTCGATCCTTTGACACGCGCGAACATCATTGATCCTTTTATCAGTAGCGTCACATATAATCCATATTTTCTACTAAACAAACATGTTTCCATAAAGCTTATGACGTTGATAAGCTTTGCGATCATAGAGCAACTCTTAGCTTCACTTTATTCCTTTGTTATTAAATGAAAAAGAAGTGCTTCATTTTCGACAAAATTGCCTGCCTAGTAGCCTTAAATACCTTTAAAGCAGAGGCACCCCACCTACGATACATAAAGGACCGACATCTAATCAACGATATTTGATTGCTAGCTTCTTGGTTTCATTGTACGTACCCTTGCTGTTCGATCAAAGGACCCTTGCGTGCATTAATAGCCTGTATTAACCAGCTTGACCATTAAACCGAGACGGGAATGCCACCGATTCTAATTAAACTTTGACAGGGACCCTTCGTCATCGGCCAGACCACAACACGTCGTTCCGGCTGACCGCCAATTTCCGGATGGCAGAGCCTCTTGCGATCCACTGGACGTTCTCAATCTGGTAGACCCAAGGTCTCTCGCTCCATTTTCCTTGCGCTCTCGCCGGCGATCCAATTCCGTTACCGATCGGTGCCACCTGCCCCCTCCTCCCCACCCCGTAAAGAGACGCGGCGCGCCTTTCTGTACCGCGATCCAACTCCTTCGAGGGTGATTCCCGCGCGATCCAGGCCAGCCATCCTCGAAAACGTACCACCGCGAGCCAGAGGAAATGGTCACAGTCGAGTCCACCCCGTGGACACCGCAGGGTCCACGCTGCAACTGGGTTAATGGGGAGGAAATCTTGCAGTTCCGCACCGAGGGGACGTCATGGTTGACCTTAAAACCGGGGTACCGTGTCGTACCGTGCGTTATGGGTCGTTCCGACATTAATCCCGACAATTTCGCGGCTGACACTTGTGGCTTTTCGCGTGCCTCTTCTTTAATTAATCCGCGAGCGTAATTTGTGGCGTCCAGGGCTGCGATTATTAACGGGTAATATTCGTTACGATGCTCATTTGGGTTCTAAGCGGCCCAACATTACTTGGTGCTTTTACGGACACTTTATTTATTTATTTATTTTATTGTATATGAGAAAATGCAATCGTACGAGTAACGGGGTGTGCGTTGTCGAATAGATTTCTGGGATTGTTACGCGAATGAAATTTCCGCCGGTTCGCCGTTGGAACGAGCAACGAGAAAACGATTCAACTGTAACAGCAGCGAAATGGAAACGGCTGACTGATCGACCCGTCCACGAGGATTGATCGGCCACCTAATTCGCAAAGTGTCGGCGAGGCTGCCGTATCTGCGATTAAGCTAACGTCTCGGTTAGATTGCACAGAATAAAACACGTCGCGGAGGTGCGGATAGATTTCCAGCGTTCTCCTTTGCTGCCCGGAGCATCTTGGAAGTTTCGTTCGAGAGGTAGCGCGAGTGCTTTAAGAGGAAACTGTTGTTTCTACGCGATGGGAACCGTCGCATGGCGAGACTCGAGTACCAGAGGGAAGACCACTTGTGTCGCATCGCTTACGTTACAAATATTTATTGTTCCAAGCGAGTATCATTCGGAGAAGCTCATCGCCAAGTTTGATAGTTCAAGATCATCCGTCAATGAGCATTTGCAACCACGAGCAATTTTTGAACAAGCAACTGCGCAAGGCTTCCCGTGTTCAAAGCGTCCCGCTGTCTGACTACAGAGGCACCTGTACCACTTGCCACGCTGAGACCTATTAAAGCGTCGCCTGGAGACCGTACTTTCACCGTGAAAAGCTTGGAAGCACTCGCGGAGAATCGTGATTTAACCACTCGAATCGTTTCGCCAGGCCATTTTTCGCGAAATCAAATTAACGGAACTTTGTTAACTCGTCCAGCAACTTTGTTCTTAAACGACTTAAAAAGTTGCCGGGATGGGGAATCGCGGGGAACGCCGGGTGCCATTTCCTTCGGCTCGAAACTTTCTCTTCCTTTATAAGAATTCGTGTTGCAGACAGGGGAGGAAGGTTTGAAGCATCGATCGTTAAACTTCCGGCGCATAAAGCAGAGAATGTTGCGTTCTCATTTATTTGAACAAATCCAGAGAACAAAATAGTTCGAGAAGTGGATAATTTTAGATTTCTATCGTTCACCGTGACTCTTTCACAGTTTATTCCCTCCTGACAATATCAGGGGCAGAAAAATATCCTCGGCGGTCTAAAAATACCGACGTTCAAGACCCCATCCATTGGCTTTAAAGGGTTGAAGGTTGAGGTCGCGTCAGTATCATACATTAGTGGTCTGCCAGGGTTAAACCCAACCCTTTCTAGGAAACGAGTGACGTATACCGTCGGTTAGACGGGTATCCCGTTAAAGCGAAGCAGCAGCCACAGCAGTTAATCCATTAACGTTCATCTTGGGTAACTTTCTGGCCCATAAACAGGCCCATTCCTGTATTGAGGCGAAAAATGAATAATAGTGGCGTTGGTCGGAGTATTTCGCTGTCGCAGTTGTCACTGCATTCAGATTCAAATCCCTTTGAATGCCTGCGACAACCATTTCGAAAAATACGTGGAATATTTTTGGAAAACTTGCTGGCGCTCGCACGTGCAACGTTTACAGTCGTCAAATCATTTCGAAGCGGAAAAAGCGATGGGTCGACTACACTTGGGAGGGGATCGAAACGGATTGGCGCAGTTTGGGATTAAACTGCAACCGCGTTTGATCGCGGAATTGTGTTTTGATGCTCGCTGGATGCTTGTTTGAACGGTTCCGGAGTGAAAACTGGAAGATTTCAGGGACCAGTGTTTTATTGGTATTTGTTTGGAGCAAAAGCTTCAGAGACTTTAGAAGTGATAGAAAAATTGATAGACCGTGGGACAATTCGTACTACAACAACATAGACAGTGGTTCTTCGTTCGAGTACAGGTTCAAGCCACGAAAAGTACAAACGGATGTCACAACTAATTCGTCGATATAAAAACCCATGTTTCCTTTGACACCGTACTATCCCCCAGGGCTTCAGGCTTGTTCCAAGGGTGATTACTCTCTGGAAACGTGCCCTCAAGACTGGAACTTGCGATCCGGGGGTACTTTAAGTAATGAAAATCAGAGATAGACCTGAGGAAATCCTCTTTTAACTTCCTAGAACCATATAATCCTATGGGCTTTCTTTCGCCTACCTGGCCAAACTTCGATGATCACACATGGCACTCATCAGCTGCAACTTAATCTTCCCAAACGCTCTTTGGACTCTCACAGACCGTACTTACGCCTATCTAAATAATGAGACCCAGGTGTTTCAAATGGAGGTATACTCTCGCCCGACTTGACACTGGACGAGAAGGGTGGCAACACTTGAACCGGCAGAAAATTCTAAATTATTCATAAATTACGCGGAAGGACCGCCCCGGGAGCAGTGAATGGGCCTGTTTAATCCCCGTTCCCCAGGCGCGGAACGCTCGATCAAACGTGTAGAGACACCAGGCCTTCAGCGTCATGTGTGCACAAAGGGTCGCGCACAGGCGTCGCGTCCGTGTCCCGACGCTGCGGCGGATTTAATAATGAGCACAAAGGCCGGCCGCGGTCGGCTGCTGCATCGCCATATTGATTTCATCCTGGACCAGTCGGATTTTAAGCAGCCAGGGACGTGCCGGCGCGCGAATTCACGCGGCTCGAACCTGGCACCGGCACTGCCGGCGGAACAGTGAATATTAATGTTTGAAATTGCACGGGAAATTGCGTTACCGCTGGCCCGCGTTCTCGCCGACACCCTGCTCCCTCGCAGTTTTGCGAGAACCGCGAAGAAGGATTCGATTTATCGATGCTGAATGCTTTGGAGCTTGCAGGTGGAGCGTTGGTCAGAGATAGTGGTAGACGTTGAAGACAAATAAATAGATTGTTATCTTTCGAATTCTATAATAGCATTGTTAATAGTAGCTCTAATACCGAATAGGATTTTGGTACATCCAGTTGCTATTCGATACGAGTGCAGAAAATCTGATCTCATGCCGTCCGAGAAAAATGAACGATCACGAAAATATGTGACCCTGTCGAGTGGAGGATTGAGGGTAGCCCGTCGGTGGAACTCGTTCATGGAAACTAGATGGTGCGTCTGACATTTCAGCAGAGAAATCGAAAGCTTTCGGATTTATCAGTTCACGCTCTAATAATCCGATTTATCAATAATCCGCCTGTGCTCCATTTTGCCGCCTGCGCTTTTCAATGGCTGCCTTCGGCACGTTCGTTAAATCAACCTCGCTTAGGCACCGTCGGCATCGCGACTCCAATTTCGACGGATCTCACGCGGGAAATTCGGTCTGATCAGCGCAAACAAACAGCCGCATTCAGCCCCCTCCCTGTCCCGTTAGCATGCGAAACCAGCGAAGCTTCGCGACGATACGATTCACATTTTTGTCTCCCCGTCCAATTTAAACTTATCGAGAAGCTTCGACGTCGCCGCTCCCTCCATTGTGCCACCTGGAGAAATGTTTATCGTCGAGCGAATTTTTTTTTTTTTCGCAACAATACAGCTCGCTGTACAAAAGAGCCGGCACAGAAAGGAGGACGATAGCGGGGAGCTGTCCTTGTTCTCTGTGGGTAGCCTTTCATGCGAGGCACGCATTGTTTAAATTATTAACTGAATTGCGGCGATGACGCGAAACCACCCCTTAACGAATATGGTTGACAGCGGGGTTTTGGAATTACCGTGCTCGAAACGCGTTAGGGGAACCTACCCCTCCGATCGGCTCGGGGGCGCTGAAGATTTTCCGCTACGACGATTCGACAGTGGAATGAAATTCTTGTTGTCCCGTTAATTTACTGTTGTGCGAATTCGCTGGATGCCAGCGAGATCGCAGTCAGGCGCTACTGTTCCCGCGTTTCCCGATGCTCGACGGTGAAAAGGCGAAAAGCAAATTGAATTTCGCCCGGAAGAGGAACGGTCGTTTGAAGAACGCTCTGCAACGAGCCACGCGGTGGCTCTTCAAACGGAACGAAGAAGACAAAGGGGGAAATAAATGAAAGAGGTTTCGAAACGGTGGAAATAAAGCACGAGCCGGGGAAAAAAGGGGGATGCTCGTTGGCGGAACTGTTCGACGTATTTTCCCTGTATTTTCTCTCCGCCGCGTCCTTGACCGCGTGGTTTTGCAGCGTCGTTTCCTTTGACCGGGCCCGCGAAAATGGGAAATCTGAAATTTCGATGGCGTGACGGGGATTCCCGATCCCGTTCCTTCGCGTGGAACGCGGGCCGGGAAGCTTTGGTACCGCGTATGATGGGAGTGACGCGAAAAGAACCGCGGCAAAATGGCTTTCCAGTTGTTTCCAAGTATAATACTATATTCGGAACTGTACCTTTAATATTTCGAATACTATCGTTGTTGAAAGGTGTAACAATAACGTACAAGCAAAAATATTATCTCGTTGCTAATTTATAGAGAGGGTTTGAGAAATTGCAACTTGGAAGCCCGTTTGCAAAGTCACGCGAAAAGTAGAGCCCTACGTCTGGAAAGAGCAGGTCCCTCAATTCGTGGGTCAGCAGCGTGAGAAAATTACGAATTAGATTATACCCCCGTACAAGAGAAATTCGCGACACAGGTACGAGGAAACTACATTTCTAGCCCTCGTGAAAATGGAGTTACGAGAACTAGCTAATTGAATCTGCTACTGAAAGAGAAACAGAAATTCCGTGTTTCCACCACAAAAAAAGAGACCCACTCGTTAAGAAACTAATGGAATATCCTTCGTTAAATTCAGTTTCCTTAAGGAAATGAATATTTCCGAATTCATTTGCCTCGAAAAATAGCCGGTCTCTTGGAATTCCTATAAACGTTCCTCCTTTGAGAGATTGCACCATTTCATACTCCCCGACGGAGGATCTTGGACACCCCTTATTTCTTCGCCATGAAAGCTGTAGGATTTGGCGGCGACTGCTAGCATTCGAGTGCACAAGCTCGGTGCATTCAGTTCCTCCAACAATGATAACGTCCAGAAGAACACGATCACGCCCGTGCACAGACAAGTGGGGGAGAGAGAAATCGTTCGCCTGACCTTGCGGGTCGAAGACAATTTCCAGAATGCTGGTAGATGCGAGCCACCCACATCGCTCGTTCACACCAGCTGAATATAAATGCGAAATTTTCGCGGCTCCCGCGATTGAACGGTAGGGGGAAACCTAGGCCAAGAGGCACGGCCGCGATTTACATGCCTTTGTGCTCTTCTGTCGTCTGCCCAGCCAACACCCTCAACCGCCCCCAATCCCGCGCCACCTGTCCCTCCAACTTCCGCGAACAAGCGTGTGTTCGATATGGAAAATTTCGAGCTGGATTCTAAACATCGTCTGGTCCCTCTCGTGCGCGACCTACTTCCCTCTTGGACCAGTCTTTTGCGAAACGGCTGTTCGATTCCCTTTCGCCTGGAACCATTATCCTTCTGGTCACCATTGTGGTGTATCGGATAACTCAGGCAACCTTGAAGTATAGGGATCAAGAGGGATGGTTCGTTACTCGCCCCCTTTAGAAGCCAGAAGAGAGTGCAACAGATACTCCTTTATGAGAGGGGTGCGTTATGTCCGGGTCATCGATTTACTTCAGATTTTATACACAATCGGTGCACGCTACCTACAATAGTGCTTCCAACGCGAAGCTCTTAATAGATCCACGGAATCGGATCGATTTCCAATACGAAGCAGATCTAATAGTTGAATAAACTCGAATCTATTCATTATAAAAAGTAAGTTACACTTAAACGTATAGTGTTCTGTAAGTGAAATTCTGATTGCAAAAGTTTGCGGATTAGTTTCTCAATATCCGAAACGTGCAAGTAGCTGTTTCTGTTATTTCTGCTCCTCGAGAGTCGTTTGTTCGGATGTTTCTCGCACCACGGGATAGCTGGGCTTCCCTACTCGCCATTGGTCGCCCAGACTTCTTGGTCCGCTCCGCGAGCGCTACTAATATCGAGCGATTAGGGGTGCTGCTGTTTTTCTGGCGAACGCGAAGAGTAAGACAGGTGGAAGGGATGTTTTGTTTCGGCCTCCCTCGCCGCTACGTGATCCATTCGGGGGATTTTCGAACGTCGGGATCGACGTTGCTGCGCGTCGTTGAATTCGAAACGGTGGATACAGGATACTCCCTTACGGTTACAAGTATCGAGGAATGCCCGGCTTTCCCTCCCATCCCTCGCAATTTCCAGCGGAAAATGAGATACTGAACGGACGTGGTGTTCCGCTCGAGAGAATTCCTCGCGGGCGGTGTGTTTTTCACGGCAGGCAAGATGGCGAATGGAATTTCTCACGTCTCGTACTTAATATCTACGACCCGATTCACCGCCCAGGTGTTAGTTACATTAAAATCGAGAGGCGCGCGTGGAATTTCAGGGAAAAGGGTGGGGACGTGGCAAGAAGGGAAGAAAAACAATTTTCCCTCGGTAGGATAGCTTTATTCTTCAATATAATTTCACAGCGGGAATTGTTAACGAAACAGCTTTGTTATTTCCCTCCGACAACCGTGACACTGGTCGTTAAACGATCCTCGCGAAAGGCGTGATTTTAATGCGATGTTAACGAAGCGGGCGCTCTTCGAATGCTTTGATTGCGGCTATATTCTACCGCAATGGGTAATTAATTGCACTTGTAGCTGACAAGGTGTGTAGCTGGTATTCCCTTTAATTCACTCTTATCCTATCACTTGCCGTTTAGAATTAAACTGTTCTCTCTTCTCCCACAATTTCATCATAGCATAAAAAAATCGCAGAGGTTTTCTAAACAGTGTCAGATGTCCGGCCCGTTCGAAATTCAATTCCTCTTAACCTTCCACCCATCGGGGAAGGGAGAGAAGAATACATAATTCTTGAGGATCTCTAATAAACCGAAAATCCTTGATTATAATATTACTCTGCAAGGCTCGAGGCGTTCCGGAAGGTTACACAACGCTCCGCCATCTCACCGTTTCTCGCGCTAATTCAATTCTGCCATTCCGTGACTTGCGTAATCGCGAGCAGGGACATCCCGGTATCAGCAGCTGGCTCTCTATTGTTGCCACGAATTCAAAGACGTCCATCTTCTTGTCCCGTCGGTGGGTGGTAGGGGGCGAAGACGGAGGTCTAAACTCGGCGACGAGCATCCCCTTTCTCTACGTTTCCCTTCCATCCCTTTTGTCGCTCGTCCCTTCCCCTCCTGTCCGGTTGACCCTCTGCGCGGATCTTTCTACATCCTCCGCGTCCTTGCAATTGTTTCTTCGCAGCCTCGTGGGCGAGAATTCTCGCGATCCCCGCGGGGATACTCGCAATCAACGAAAATTGTTAGCTAACTTGTACCCCAGCACGATGGCCGCCCTTGTACTTTCCTCCGTTCCTTCCGCAGACGTTTATCGTATTATCCTCTTTCGTCCTCTGCCTCGCCATCGTCGGGACTCTTCTGTTTTCCTCGCAAATCTCGCTCCTCGGGTCCATTTCGTATTTATCAGATGGGAATTTTATTTTCCCGTCGAAAACAAAATCAATTTCTATTCGGAGCACGAATGTGCCTCCTTGTCCTGGTTCCCCGCTTATTCATTTACACGCGTGCATCTACATTTGTTGATTTCCTGCGCGAACGCAGCATCAGAAATTCCCGCCTGAGGTTTCCACATGATTTAGTCGAAGGGATGCTCGCTTCGTGCCTCGGACTTATCTGCGCATCGACGTGCCGGATATCGGCCGAAGGATTAATGCCAAGGTTACTTGTTAATCGTTAATCCCCTGGAATTCCATTACGTCGGGCGCATTTAGGCGTCTGGTCGTGCCATTTCCATTCCCGATACACTTGAGGATTCTCTCAGCCAATTTCCGAGGCGGCCCCGACGACGTGTGCGATTATTAACCCACTTGGCGAATTTTAAATGTATGGAAATTGCCGTTTAATCTCGTCGGCGGAGCGATACGGTTAATCTTGTCTTAAAAATCTGATTACGCCAGCCTGAACCTGGGCGGGCGTGAAAGATCTTCATTGAGGATTATTCTGCCTTGCTCGTTTTGTCTGATCAAAGGCGACGAGTTAGCTGCCGCTAATGTGAAGATATTCTGTTTAAATAACTCTTTGTACCCTTGAAAAGGAGCGTTTAAGGGGGTAGGTTACCCTCAATAGCCCAAACTCAGGCCCACCTTCAAGCGTATATTCTGAAGTAATAAACGAATATAGAGATAAATGTTTTTTTAATTTTTAATCGTCATTTCGTTGACTTCAATGCACGAAAAGAAAATTTTAAATATATTTACAGGAAAAAAGTTATTTTATAATCTCTAAGACAATCTCCAAAATTTTGGCAAACAAATTAATACAATTTTATGTTGATGTATATGATTTTATTCCTTTTTTCTTTTTGTAGAAAATATATTTCTTTTCTTTTTTTAAGAACTTATATTGAAAATGTGCTGCCGACACACTGTCGGGAATAGTTTCCTGCAACTCCCTGTAAATTTTCACTCAAATCGTGGAGTGATTTTCGAGATTTCATGTTCGCCGTTTTGGAACACGTAGTTTCTGGGAAATCGCGTTTAAAGTTGGACATGCGGTTTTGTTGTTATCCGATCTCATGTGCAGGCTCGTACATTTTTATCTGTAACTCCTTCAATTTTTGAGAATTTCGGGGCCCGGTTGCGCTTAAAATACGAAGAAATATGTAACTAGCGGTATATACAAAAATCTTATAACTCAGTTTTCGAAAATTGTGAAGGTAACGGGACGAACAGACGTCCCTCGTGCACGCGTCAAGTATCGAAATTATCTCGTCGCAGAGACGTCGGTTATCGTTAGGTTATCAATCACTGGCTTGCGCGTCCCTAGGACACCGGCGTTTCCTAGCTGGGAGGGATTAATGCGCCTCAGACCGTTTCGAGAGCCCAAAGCACGGAGATAACGCGATCCACGTCCCAACGGAAAGTCCTAAATAGCTCGTTAAAGCGGCGACTGCTCTCCCGGCGCGGCCATCGACGCTGGTCGACCTGGTCTCTCGAATTAACGTCGAGGCACGTTGCCCAGGACGTTTCTTGTTCAACGAGAATGGGACGGGAGTACTTCGTTAGGCTTGGCTAAATTACGAAGCTGTGGAACGGCGATGCTGCCTGTTTAACCGCTCTATGACGCGTTACGCTCGTGCAAGTAAAGATGCTGGATAAAAGACAGCGCAGTGGCATATCAGAGTAGGCGAAGGAGAAGTATGATGGGAGAAAATGGAGCGAGAGCCGAGGGATATCTGAAAATCCTCAATTTTACAAATGTCGCGTAGGAATTACGCGACAGAAGTAAATCGTCTCGATATTGTGAAAATTTAACTAAAATTCCATTCACATTTGCTGTAAAACAGAACAAGGGAGGTGCGAGGGGTGTCGGAGTGAAATCTGAGAAACGAGGACGTACAGTTAATTTATCGCAAGGCGACGGTATCGCAGGCCGTTGCAGTTGCACGGTGCATTCTGCAGAGGCGCGATAATCGAAAGGATTTCCAGCAGCCACTCCGAACACAGGGCGCAGAGAGGTTCGTGGCGCGGCGAAAGTCGGCCGAAAGTGTATATTACGTGAGTCTATAGAGGTAACCTGGAATCCCACGTGCGCGCACATATTCTTGCGGAACATCCTTTGCCACCGTCCACCCCTGCGAACCCTACTTTCCCGGGGGCGGATAATGAAAGGCGCCGCTAAAGGCGTCCCGAAATCGGGCCAGCGATTTCTTCCAACGTTCTAATAAACGCTCGCGACGGGGAACAACGGGCGTGGCGCATACGGGCGGCGTGTGTGCCTCCTGAAACGTTCTCCAAATTGTTGGATTATTAAAAGGGAGGAGGATGCTTCCGTACGTTCGCCTCGCTGGTGAAGCCTGATTGCTTTGCCGAGGAATGGATAGCTGTGCTGAGTCTGTTTCGCAGAATTATTGGCTGTGACCCATTTACGTAACGCGTCTCCTTGGGCGCGGGTCACTAGTGACCCACCGTTTATCAGCGGGCAAATTTCCGTTAAGTGGACAAGCGCATCCTGTGGCTCGATTTTGAGATGAAATTGGGGGTGAATTTGGACGCGTGGAGGCTGTTCGAGGGATGCGGGTCTTTCGTACCCTACGTCTCCCGAATGAAATATAGCAGGACGGCCTGTTTCCAGCGAACTACCCCTGTGTATGAACTTCCGACTTGCTGCAGGCACGGGCCACGTGCATGCCTCTCGAATAGATAATGCGTAACAGGAATACGTCGACGACCTGGATCCCGCGGGGCGGCGTAAAAGCAGTCGCGTATTTTCACTTACCAGCGGCGAGATAACGCGATCGAGCTCGATGCCGCTGGTTTCCTATGCGATGCGCGAGCAACCGAGTCCCCCCATAACGCGTTCCAGTAATAGATTCGAGGTAATTAATGGCAGGCGGCGAATTAATTCGCGGGGGCCGTGTGTGAGTTTCGTGGAGCAAGTTCTGGTGAAAAGAATTGAGAGGACTTTGAAGGGGGATGTTCTTTTTGCGACATAGTTTTTCAACGTCGTTTAGAATTTGCCAGGGAGAGGCGTGGGCTTTGGTAAAAAGACGGGGTGAAGGTCAGACGGATTTTGAGGATGTTGAAGGATTTTTTGAAAATCTTTCTTTCGAGGGAACTGCTCGCTCCTGTCGAGATTTCTCCTGTTAGGCAGAGAGGGCAGGTATTTTGGATTTGCTTGTGAAACGAAGTAGGTATTATATTTTAAATCCAATTTCATTCTATTCCCTATAATCCTTTTTATTCAATTTTTCTAAGTGTAATTGCTAATTAATAGACACTGAATAGAAGTTGATTTGAATTTAACTGCAACGTTGTTTAAATATTACTTAACATTGCTTCTTAAAACCGAATGTGTTACTATCCTCTGCATAACGTAACTTCAAAGACTCATTCTCGAATAATAAACTACAGGAAAAGGGGTGCGAGGAGCAGCCGTGACCACTGATATTACAGTAAGAGTAACTGATTCTCTCCATGCAGAGAAATGGTAGAAAGAATCCAGGATCCCGGATCCGGATCTTTAATTTCCTGGTCGAATAAACCTCCGCTCCCCCTTTTCAGAGGAGCGAGGTAGAACCAGCTGCTTGAAAAGATTGAATATAAACGCGGAACGAAACGAGGGAAGCCCCTCTGAAAATCTGTCGGTGGGGAAAAGACGGGGTGAGAAATTGAACGAGTCCAGTGCTGTAATTGATCAATCTAACCCTTAATTAATCCCAGTGTGGTAGAATGATCGGTCCTGGGGGGATGAAAATTAAATGAAAAAAAACTTCCCCCGCCAGTTCCACGATACTTCTCTTGATGAATAGCTAAAATATCCTGAATTTCAATTTTCAACGTTTCCGCTGCACACGTTTATCTATTCTTCATATTTAATCGAAAATACAGAAGCAATTAGGGTAAACTCCTGATTAAAAGAACAAATATTAAGAAGTACCAGCTCAGACAAAATTGAAGAAATTTTAAATTAAGACCATATAAACACTTCACGAAAAAATATAAACACTCTAATTAGTATTTCCGTTTAGGGAGCCAATCAGGGTGCCAGTTTACTCAACTTCATAACCAGTGTATCATTGTGAATGGAGACCTCTGCTTCATATTCCTAAATCGCTAAAGGAGTGTCCATAAAGCTAGAAGAGATAGAAAATTCACCGCTCTTAATTCCGCTGGAATTTCCAATCTCCATTGGGGTTTCTTTCATCCACGATCCCTCTAATCTCCTACAGACTCATGGAACTCGTTGAATCGCCTCTAGATCGAGCACGAAGAGCTTCCGCGCCGTAGCAAGCATCGTTTTACGAACGAGGGCAATTCGTTTGTCCCCCCTGTCGCCGTAAATACGGCTCGCAGTCGAGTGCCGCGTCGAAGAAACTTAATTCCCCTGTCGCCGAGCACCTGGAGATATTGCTTTAAAACGAAGTGCTCGATCGCCTGCCACTCGGCTCTAGGTGTCAGGGCCGCGGGCCTCCAAGGACGCGGTCCTTCCGCGCCGTTTTCGAGGCGCGTGTGGCCCGGCACGCGCATCGACCGCGAGGCCGCGTTAAGGACGCGTGGCCGACTGCCGGCTCTAAATTAACGTTTAATGAACGGACGCGGGTATAATTCACGGCGAAAGGACGGAAAGACCAGCGGAGATGGCGATAAAACGTCGACGCGTGCATTTCGCCGCGAGCTCGTTAACGCTTTTTGAACGCGGGATTAAATAAACTGAAAGGGGACAATTATAATTGCGGCCGGCTCGCGCGGCGATTTTCACTTCGGGCTCCCGAACACCAGCGGCTTTAGAAACGCTGCCCTACATGCCAGCCTGTCTGTTACAGTCCCCCGGCGAGAAAGGAAGCGCTCTCGGCTGGCCCGTCTTTGAGCGTCGGCGAATGCTTCGCGTCTTCCCTTTCAACGGTATCCACCCTTATCGCTTCTCCCCGCTCGCGTTTCGATGAGACGCACCGAGTCGAGCGCCCCAGCCCCCCCCCCCCCCCTCGCGACGAGGTTTATTTGCAGACGAACGACGCGGAGCAAGCGTTTTGGCGGCTGACTTTTTCATTAGGGGTGGCCAGGGAGGGTTCGTGGAAAGGGTGGAAGGGAGGGTGCCTTTCTTTAGAGGCGGAAACAAATTCAACTGCGAAGGGTCAAGGCCGGGGGTGAAATGATTGCATAACCCACTTCCGATGCGCCCTGGCCACCGAAAGGATTGATTATTTTACCATCAATGAATATTGAAAAACGGGGGAATGTCGGCGAAGAACGATTTAATAATCCGGACGGTAAATAATTAACGTTGGGAATGCGGTTGAAGAATGCCGGCGTATAATGGGACTTGGCGGAGATTCGATTTCGAGCGACTGCTGAGTGAATTTGTAACGTATGCGCGTTTATGGATATTGTGGAATGGTAAAAGCGATTCGTTCGGGACGATGCCGGGACCATTAGTGTCCACTTTGTTCAAAGTGACGAGCCCGCGAGATTGTTGAACGGAATGATTGAAAGTTTAAGTTCCTTGCCATTTTATGTACATACAAATTTTAATCACCGACCTCGCTCGAATTTCCCCAGTAATTGTAATTCCCCTTTTCAAGTCAGCCTCTGTGACGATCCGATAGAAAATTCCGCGTCACGGTGCACCATCCGGAAAAATGAAAAACGTTTCCAGCGAAATCTCCCCGGAAAGATTATTTTATCCGCGCGCGCAAAGTCCCCGACGATTTCACGGATCGCGTGTGATGGGCTAAAGGGGGTTGGTCGCGCGTGCAAGGGGGTTGCGGGGCGAGGAACGGGCACGAAAGAGGAGCGGAATGATCGCAAAGGAGTTGCGCGAGCTTTTCCGCGATATCAGTGGCAGCTATCCCGATGCATACCCGGGATTTTTATCCCAATGGTATAACCCTACCCCCGTTCATCCCCGTGACAGACAGCGCTCGCTTCATTTTCTCCTCGCTCGTCCACGATGAACGTCACCCTCGTCCTCGAATTCCAGGGAATAAATATCCGTGGACGCCGCTAAAGGAATGCCTCTCCACTTATTTCGCGTGATCCTTTGAAGGATACCGTGATTCCTCGATCAGGAATAGGCGAAGAAACACGCGCCGTCGCATCCCTAATCGAACGCTGGGAATTCTTCAGGTATTCCCTGCGCGCCGATTCCTATTCTTAGGATATATTTTACGAAATGTACATTTTACTCCACGAAATGGTCCGTGGAATGGCTGTTGCGAAATGTCTCAGTCCCACGAAGCGATCATTCTTTTTAGAAGTAATTGGATCACGAAATTTCTTTATGTTAAAAAGCCCGCTGACGTTGTTCGTGGTTCCAAAGCTACCCAAAGTCTCCTATATAATTACATAATTCGGGAGCCACAGTATGCGATATTTCGGCGAGGGGGGCCGAGATGCAGCTCGACCAGGCGACGCGGTTACCGGAGTTAGCTGGGGATTTAGATAGCCGAGTTAAACTACTTAGGTCCATTAAAACTTGGACGGAGTTTGATAAGACAGCGCGGGACACGCGTGTCGCCTCATCGCAGTCAGTCTCCGTACGGTCTGTTCTTCCTTTCGTTGGTGTCAGGTCAGAGGTGGTTCAGCGTTCCAAGCGCGTCGCGTCTGCAATTCCGAATCGTCAGCTTGAAAAGTAAAAGCAACTAACAGAGAAATCGATCACGGTGATAATGAAATTTCCTGGCTCGAAGCAGACATTCTCTAGTCGCGGACGATTCTGGAAACAATTCAGCGCGCACGATTGTGCCTGACACACTGTACATTTGTCAGAAACATTGAAGAGAAAACAGCAGCCGCAATTCGGGGAATTTCGTCCCGCGTCTAGGTGCCTTTGATTTATTCGACGCAATCATTTGAACGCTGAAACCGCGTCGCCGTGTCGTTTGTGGTTCCATTCGGGCCAAAAATTCCTGCCATTCTCTTGTTCGATCGTTAACGTTCATACGCGAAGCCATAGAAAATCATTACACTTTTTAGAGCCCCTTTCTGTGCCATACAAAATTCATCTGCGCTTCTTTATCGGGTTGCTGTTGAAGTGGAGTAAAAAAGTACACTTCGACGCCACAAATTGTCCACAAAATTCTCCCCTCCGTCCACGACAAAAGGCTACCACCACCAAAAAGATTTGTCGATGAACTTCCGCGTATGTAATCTCTGAGTCTGCCAGCCACCGATCGATCCCCGGATCGTTGCCGATCGTATGTACCCCTCGTAGATGCATCTGGACGCAGACTCGAGAAAGTGGATCGACTCTCCGTGCCAGCAGTGCCAATTAATCGGTGGGATTCTGCGGTGGAAAACTGTGATTTACGTAACGCCCCCGCCCATTGTTTGGACGGCTTCTCGGGCGAAACATTTGCATTCGTTGCCCTTAAATTTTAATGAAATTACACAGAAACCGCTTGCACCGGGTCAGCCTGGACACGTTTAATTAGAATTCGTTGTGGTTCTGCAGCTGAATAATCTAGATCGCGCGATTTGTTTAATTACGGAACGAGGTGGTGTTCGAATTAGCGATAGCAAGCTGCGAAAGGACATCCTCGGTTTGTTATCCAAGTAATAATTTCTAGAGAGATACGCGACGCACAATTCTATTCACAAGTACTGAGTAACTTAAACCGAGTGCTAAATAGAATTTAAGAGAAGAAGAGCTCCTCCGCTTTGTATTTCGGCTCCCACTCGAGATTCCCGAAGGACGGAAAGTCGGCAAACTCACTTAAACCACCCCCTTTTATCAAGTATTCTGTTCCCGATTTAAACTTACAAATTGGCAATGCCTGAAGCTGTAGAACCGTGTACAGAGTAGAATAAATCCAAGTCTTCACACGTTCTAACTTCCCGTTCGTGATTCCAGTTTTAATTTTAAAAAAAAAACATAGAAAACTCGGAGGTTCCGTATAAATCACCGCGCCCGCTCCATCTTCCACTAAAGTGTCGCAAATCACAGAAACCTCGATCCCGGTAAAAAAGCTGCCCAAATCGCAGAAGAATTATCACCACGGGCGCTCGGAAAACCACTGCAGAGTTCGCCCGCATTTACAGGACATTTATCGGTTTGTTTGCGTTCGGAACGATTACTTAAATCGAGCTGTGCCCGCATCAGGCCGTGATCGTCATGTACAGTTACGGGCGAGTCCGTTATATCGCATGATTCGCGAGAAAAAGCTCAATGCGAAGTATATTTTATAGTCGACCCTGTTCGGTTCAATCTAGCGTTGAACAACTCTTAGTAAATCGTCTCGCGAATCCATAGTGAAGATTTACGATTAAAAGGTGGATCCTTCTGAATCCATAGTGAAGATTTAGGATTAAAAGGTGGATTAGTATGAAATCCTAGTTTCCATATGTTTGCGATTTCAACCAGGACAAGATTTCGTTCCAAGAAAGCTCCAGGACTTCGTTTTCCTCGCTCAGGCACAGAAGATTTCTCGGAAGAGACGCTTGCTGCGCACCTACTACCGAGCTGTTTCTCGCTAGCCGGACGAATCGTTAAAGCGTGCGGTATCCAACGTGTCGTAACGAGGGTAGCTCGACACTCGGATGATCTTTCCGCAAGGATGAGGAGGCGAAACATTGTTCCGGACGGTGCCCGCCGTCGTCGCGCCCCGTTCCTTGAAAGCATTCACTCGTGAAAGTTCTCTGGAGCCTGGTATTTCTCAGACGGCAAAGGACGATGGGCTGGAAACACGTTTCCTCTCAAGGAACGCTTCCTCGCGCGGAACGACGAGCGCAGCATCTTCGATCACGTTCTGCCGGAAGTCGAAAGCTTTTCTCGTCGATTCCTCGCGCTCGCGTACCGTTGGGGGCTGGGATGGTTAATTTGATAGAGAAATGACGGTCCTTTGTTCCCTTTCCCACCTCCTTCCAAGCAGAAATACCGATGCAGTCTCTGCTGAGAATAACTCTTCCCTCGCGATCTCTGTTTACGATCACCAAAGGAAGCGCATATTTTCTATTCAAAGAATTATTAAAATTATTAGCTTCCCTAACGATTCTTCAAATCTTTCTGTTTCAGGTAAGAGTACAAGAAATTAGAAAGATATTCGAGCTCACGGACGAAGCATTGAGGCTTCCATACCCGAAACTGTAAGTCAAACTGCGTCATTGTTTAACGAAAATTTAGAGTATCATTGACGTCCCAATTCTCGCGCATAGTAAGTCTCATCGGCACGAGATTTCCAAGGGCAAGATGGAGCAAGTACCAACAACGACTGGTTAAATCCAGCCCTAACCCCTTCGGTCTTACACTAAATCGCAATTAAAGGTGATTCTAGACGACCCCCAATTTCGACCAGGAATAACCGAGAAACGGCGGGCTTTCTCGTAAAATTCTCCCCTGCGACATCGTCTCGTTTCACATTGATGAATCGATACTGTTTACCGCGTCCTCCGTGGAAACTCGCCGTTCCGCGGCTAGACGTTCATGAATCAGTCGGCCACGCGGAAAAATATCCGTCTGGGCGGTCGTAAATGTCCGCTCGTGAACCGTATCGAGCCACGCGTGGCCCGTGTATATCTGGAATTTATTTCTCGACTCGTCACGTGCCCCTGGGACTCGCACGTAAAACAGGTTGCTATAGTTACGCGGTTACGAGTGCCTTGAACCTTTCCTGACCTCCGTCTCGCGACCCTTGCGGCATGTCTTCGCCCGTGTAATTCCAATTCCGCGGCGTTCTAAAGTCGTTTCACCCCCGCAGACAATGCCACGTGGGTGGACGGCCCCTGTGTAGTAACGATTTCCCTGGCAGCGATAAAGAAAGACCAAGGGAGGACTGGTCTGGAATCAATGACCCTGAGGCAACGACTATTTTAAATCGCTCTCCATCTGGTTGCGAATTAACGTCGCTTTTTAACGGGCCTTGCTTTCGCTCTGTGTTTCGAGTAATTAATTAGCGAGCGGCTTCGTAATTGGTCGAGGAACAGAATTTTCCAAGGGGATTCAGGTTGGGGTGATTTTACGTCCAAGAAGCTTGCTTGTTTCATTGAAGTTTTTATGTTCAGACGATTTGGAGCAGAAAAGGTTTGTTTTCTGTTTAGTTTCCGTGGGTACTAGGAGGGGTAAAAAAATGGGTGTTACATAAATTTTAGGGGTGAATTTAATGTTTCTTTACCGTGGGAAGTTCTATTAGAATTTTTTATTAGTTGGAAAATTAATCGATTTTGGGAGTAACTGGTTTAGAATTAAGTTTTGTACTAGGTTGTTTATGTTCTTAGCTTTATTCTATTCGGGGTGTAACAAAACCCATAGTGTGGTATCATCATTATTATTCAAAAGAAGAGACGATAATATCTGTGTCCCTTTTGTGTTGACCGTTACTTGGTCTGATCAAAGCGCGACTATTCTACTGCGACTCACAGCCAAATGGCTGTCCTATATGTTCTACAATTTAAGCTATTATATCTCGTTTGACATACAACTCCACTTTCTTCGTTAGACACCACTACTGCTCTATTATTTAAAAAAGTTTCCACTTGCAGTAGAAGTGAGTGAAATTAGTTTGGCGATTCTTCCTTTTCCCTGAATCTCTAATATCCTCTGAAAAAGAAAAACTTGAAACTGCTTCGATTAACATCCCAACCATGTTGCTGGATCGCTGAAAACTTTCCTTGCGGAATATTAAAAGCCGAAAACCAGTAGAATACCCGGAGGGGAATGCGAAAAACACTGGACTGGCTGCTGAATAAACACTCGGCTCCGAAGTGGCCACTTCTCCTCCGAATAACACGGTTTTTCAACTTTAATAAGCTGAAGGTGAGCCGCTGACGCAACCAGTAGCACTCGAAGTGAACTTTTTCCCACGAATTTTAGGCCCGCCATTACGCATTTTCGCTTCGCGGCCTTCATTTCTTGCAGAATTACCTACACGATCGTTTATTTTCGAGTTATACCCAGAATTAATTCCTCAAACGAGCATCGATAACACGTACACCTTTTCAAGGCTATTATATAAAAAAATCTCTTTACCCATTATACTACTAAGTTCAGCGTGCCAATACTCCTACTCTATGAAAGCGCGATAAAAACTTTTATTGCACTTAAACTTCACTCAGCTTACGAATAGCCTGGATTCTTTACGTACATCGCAGACTTAACGATTATACGGCACTTTGAAAACTTTAAAGACCAATTTTCCGCTTTAATATCTATTAAAGCAAAGTATCCAAACACGTAATATAAGAACGAGCGAAGTTTCACAACAGGGCAAGCGCGCTTTTTGTTCTTGCCGCTAATTTCAGGGGAGATAGCTTCCATCTTCGATAGATTGGAACCGAAGTATTCAATTAACACAGAATTGTTATCGCTTCAACGAGAAAAAACAACAGACCGGTGATATGCAGTCGTGAAAAGATACTCGAACAAATGGCGAACAGGTTCGTTCTGTTGCGTGACGACTTCTATTCTGTCTCGTAACGTGGGAGGCACAAAGTGGGAGAGAGAGAAAAAAAGGGAGTCCAGGACGTGGGAGGAAGAGGCTGACGATCGATACCGAAAGAGCCTTCGTCTCTTCGAGACTGATTCCAATAACAAAATATTCGCCTGTCCCAATTTCGCCTCTATAAAGAATGGCCGCATTGTGCGTTGGGCAATAAAACCGCGATACGTTTAAGTCGAGTAACTCCTCGTCGTCGGGCTTTTATTGAAAGCGAGCATCGCGAATGACAGCTAGGTCCCTCCGTCGCGTTTTCGTCGGCGAAAACCAATCAGATCACGCGAGGAGCTCGCTATTAGGTCTCGCCAGCCACCATCTCCGTTTTAGCGAGAATGGAGAATCATGAATTGGAGCATGAATCCTAAGTGAACCGAATCCTGATGTTAGTATCGGTGCACCCTCCACCATGTGTGGGTGTACTGCGCCCTTGCGTATCGGGTGTCTTCTAACTTCGTAAAATAGAGGCCCTCCCTTACCTTGAATCCCGAAATAAAAATTAAGTAGCCTACTCTTCGTGGTCGAGGATCGATTAAAAAGTTGGTGACAAGAAATTTAAAATTTTACTTTCCCTAGTCTCTTATTTCAGATTTACACTGTACAGTATTCAGATTTCCAATTTTTTATATTATCATACACTTGTGGACTCGATGCATGATCAACTGTAGGATTGAGAATTTTTCCTGACCAGTGAAAATTAGTTTTCCACGAGGTGAGCACTTCTCTGCCAAAGTAATCAGAGAATAATCGAATTGGAAGGGATCGCAGGACACCCTATACGTCCTCCAATAGATGAGCCTGTCTCCTTTCGACAGTTGCTTTCCAACAGAGAAGGAAGAGGGGAGCTTCATCCACCGGAATCGATGCATGGACTCTCATGAAACACCGAAAAAGCAAGGCCTGGGTCCAGAAAGAGGTCAAGGCTTCGCGGGAACCTTCAGGACCCACGAACCCTAGTTCTCCCTCGAGGAATGTTTACACCCGCGCCGTTCCACCAACAGTATTCCAGCCCGGTAGCGTTTTCTTGCTTTCCTTGGCTCCGTGGAAGCCTCTCGTTTTTCGACATCTCGGAGAAATTTTATTTCTATCCGTACACGTGGCGGGATTATATAACAATGCGACGTCAAAGGGAAGTCGCCCTTTTTTAAACTGCTTCTGTTTCAGTGAAGCAGTTTTATTGGTTTATATTCCTGCGAAGTCTCAGAATGTTTCGCCGACTGAATGGTCGAACTTTATTCCCTATTTCCAGGTATTTACATTCACGTAAGCTGGGAAGAAGGAGCAATTTTCTTAGCGCTGTATTCTGTTCCATTATATAAATACTGTGCACGGTCTGACCATAAACGCTCCTCTTCTACTGTGGCTCGTAGCTGCTCGCTAATAGCGGAAATCTATTCTCTGTGCCAGAAATTTCCGCGCTCGTTACACGAATCCTTCTTTGTTCGTCATATTCTGTTGCGCTCAGTACGTCCAGTTATCTCTGTGGTTATTTGTTAAACAATATTGCACCAACGGATGTCGATCGATGAAGCTTCCGTGGTAACATCTCACGAACCCCGGGGAGAGAAAAAGCTTTTGAAAACAATGAATCGGTGTTTACGCGCTCGGTGTTTACACGCTCGTTATAGGTGGCCTCGTCGACGAGACTTAACCATCGGAATTCTTTTTCGACCAGGAAACACAGAGGAATTAAGCGGAGAAAAAGAGATTAACGATGAGAAGGCGTGCGACGTAAACAGGCTAATCACAGTTGCTATTAATAAAGCGAGATCGTGGGGAACGAAAACAGAATCGGCGCAAATACAGTATCGCGATAAATAAGCTGTCAGTCTGCCGTTAAATCGTGATACGATTGACAATTAATTTCTGCTTAATGGAAAGCAACAAATTTTCTGTTAAACTGCTAATTACGCTCCAAATGTTCGCATCCATCAAAATCAAATCCGTCAGCTTTCACTTGCAATCTACGGATCAATAAAATTATACGAGTAACGACTATCGGCGATCATTACGTGGCTGACAACGTATAACATGAAAGTAAACATTCCTAGCGCGTTTTATTTCACTTTTACCCGAGGAATTCTCCTTTCCCCGTAAAATTACAAGCTTCTGCTTTCCCCCAGAGCCAGGGAGGTCTTTCATCTTTCCTCCCACATTTTTATAAACCGATTTCCTCGCCGCCTGACCTTTTGTTATCACAAGACCACGTGTCAAGGGCAGAGAAACGAAAAAAAGAGCAGCTTTTCCACAGTCTACCTCGCCAGACAGCCGCAATTCACAGAAATTCATGCTTGGTTCTCCTTTCGCCTGGTCCGTTCCGATAATTCGTACGATACCAGTCCTTTAATGGCCTGTAACTTACATTTCTTCTGCGTTACACGCGAAAGAAAAGTGCTCGAAAGCTTCGAGGGCACGTGCCCGTTGCAGTGGAACTGTATCCGATAAAAATGTCCAAAGGGAACGCCTTGAATCGCCGAAACTTTTGTACCAGTGTCGGTGAAAACCATTGTCCAGCCATTGAAAACCGAAAAATTTCGAAGTCGACCAAGGCCTTGGGTAGTTTCTAGAATCGAACGATACCGCTCACAAAGGAACACAGTATCTTTTAATTCCCATTCAGTGTCGATTGGCCGATTAAAAAATGAAGAATCAACAAGTACTCTAAGTCATAAAATTCTGTAAGCGTTCCTTAAAAACCCACGGGACGTCTCCCTACGGGATCGTAACAATCACGGTGCATCCGTTTGAGAGACATTTCACTAGACAGCAAAATGGTGCGAAAGTTTCGGATGAAACCTCTCGAAACAGAGATCCCGCGCACAATGAACGTCGATAGCGACGCAATCAGTAACGATAATTCAAGGGAGCCTCGTTCGCGGGCTAACTCACGGAAAGGAAAAGAGGCGAGAAAGGTGTCGGGCGCGATAAAAGTTTGAAGAGGCCGATAAACGCTGCTTTCAACCGCGGAAGCAGGAAGCAACCCTGACCGAGTTTCGGCGATGGGGGAGGGGGAGGGCGAAACGTTAGAAGATAGACGGTGGACCGACGTGGCCAGGCATCAAAGCTTATAAATGCGGCACGAAAGAGACGCCAGCGAGAAGCGATTGACCCTGACCAGATTTCACGTCCGTCGGGGAAGGTGACACGCGTGATACTTTTTAGGGACCATCGCTGTGGCGAAACCTCTGAGTTTCGGGCTCTGAAACCGGCACAGAGGACGAGGAAAACAAACTGGTTGCCGGACGATGACGGATAAGTCGCTTTGAAGCGCCATGAAATAAAAACGATCTCGGTCGCTAGCTCGTCAGTGAAGTCTAGGGTGTTCGTTTTATTGGCACCGGCATTTCACTTATAAAACAGACTTGCAGTAGAAGGAAAAGTCCCGCTGCTTTTGTACAAGAATACTGCAGGTTAATTCAGTTTTTTTTTTTTAATTTAAAATGGACTTACATTTTTCTGAATGTGAAACAGTAAAACTAGTTCAGTGATATAGGATGTTAAAGTGTTTAAAGTACAGTCTACACCACCAAGTTCTACATGAATTACCTAATTTCACAAGCTTAAGCTTTTCTTACTGCTATTGTCACAAGAAGAAAGCACTTTTGGCATAAGCCCTCGTTCGATCACTGAAGTGAACCTGAATTGGACACGGTGTATTCTTGAATGATCGATCGTCTAAGAACTCCTGTGTAGTGTTCATGTAAAGCTGACAGTCCCCGGCTAATGGTGAACGATGGTAGACATCGGTGTACGTCGAGGAACAACAGTAATAATTGATACAGGCTCGCGCAGACACTTTTATTCGACCGGGGGCTCGTTTCACCCTCGTCCCCTTCGTTGCCTGTCAAGCTGAAATTCATTTGAAAAAGTACCCACTGGAGGCTCGCAGCGACACAGGGCCGTGAATGACGTTTATGAACGAAGTCACGACTCGACTCGTCGTCGTCATTGTTCGCGTGACACGCGAATTCACGTCGGCTGGCGCGTTAATTTGCATGACTGGAAAACTACGGTGCAACCGGGGCGCGGTCCGTATTAATACTCGAATGATAGCGGGCTTTTCGACTCTAAAAGCGTCGGAACAAAACAGCGACTGTTGTCAATAGCGACATGAAAATTTGAAATTTTGAGGATGGTGCGAACTCTAGGCACAGGTAGGCTGCTATTAAATCTGACCTTATGAATCACAACCTAAGTATATTGTAACAAAGTTGTTAGGAATATTCTGTGTAAAGGTGAACCTTAATAAAAAAAACGAGATGTCGATATCGTTCCTAAAATTGCACTACGGGCGAATTTATTTCGCATCGGTTGCTGCTCGAACGGGTCCCGCGCATTTATCTTCGCTCTCCAGTTTCACTCTTAAAAATCGCCCGGAGGCAGAGGCATACAAGAAACAAAGATTGATACGGTGTTTCCTTGATAGATCGTAAAACGTCCCTCGGCGAAAGTATTATACTCTGTAACAAGCACTCCGCTCTCGATCGTCGCAACATCTTGATCGTATCGACATAGAGAATTTCGTCGATCACCCCGCCTGTTTCTCCCATTCTCGATCGACGGGCAGAAATATTCATTCTCCCTCTGTTCGTATGATGGAAACGAGGATGCAATTTGGCCAAATCGAATTTTATCGGGGCGCGTGTGTCGCGGCCCTTTGTCGCTTGTCACTTTCGAACCTGAGTAATTCTCCTCCGGGGTATTTATAAATCTGCCCCCGAGTTTGGAAGGATCGCGTGTCAGGTTTTGGGAATATTGTGGGGATCTAATGGATTCCGGTATCGCCAGAAAATATGGGGATGCATCTTGGATTTTTTGGTCTGATTCGAATTCAGACGAAGGTAGCCCGTAGCGTATTTCTCTTCCAAGCTTCAAGCTTCATTGATGGCAAGGTAAAATATTCATGGAGCGGTGGAATAACCAATACACTCGCAATTACGTATGTAGATTTAATTCATAATTTATAGACACCAGTCTTTATCTGAACGAAATTGAATGGAACATAACTGCATTCGAATGGTGTGCTGAAGGGGAATTTTGGTACGCTGTGGTCGATGTAAAACCACCAACTGCCACTTCGGTGAAAGGGGGGGCTGCTGCCAGCAGCATAGTACTTCCATCGAACACACCCTAATGCCGGGGTTGTGAATAGGGACGTTCCGTGGCCGCGTTCAGTTCACTTCTTTTTACGAGCGAAGTAAACTCCTCTTCTTTACGACACGCCTACTTTCCCCAACTTTTCCACGGGGAAAATTGGTTATGCAAACAGTCGCGATGATCTGCACGGCAACTAACGGTGGGCGTTTGTTTTAATTGGACACGGAAACTGCAGCTTTCCGCCTATCTCGGCCGTTTAACGAGACTTATTTCAACAGCCAACTGTGTACTCGTTTCTCTAGAAACTCTGCTTTATTCGATATTAATATTAGTAACTCGCGCCAAAATTTATCGTAGACCCTCGAAACGCCTGTCGCCAAATACAAAATGATGCGAAAAAAAGACTGATGGGTAAAACGTTAAAAGTCGCCAAACGCAGCGATATTTTTCTCATTCGACGGCTCGTCAGCCCGCGAAAATCCGGCTTCGTTCAGAAGCGTCGACGAAATTTCCGTGTAACAAAGCCACTTTTGTCTGCCGCGTGGGACGCGGGTAACAGTCGGCTAAAAGCCCCTTTCGACACTTGCTCGCGCGTAGAAAACGTCCTCGCGGTTGAACGGAGGCGCGAACGGCCAGGATGGGCGAAAACAGAGGGAGAAAGGAGCGAGAGGTGGCCGGGGTGTACGAGAATCCGCTCGTACGGAAACCCGAGTGGCACGACTCCGGCGCGTAAGTGATCCGTGTGAATGGGTCATTCAGAAAGGCAGCGTCTAATGCCGAGGCCTCGCATTCTAATTGAAGGGTGCTCTCACCGATGCGTACTTGGCCTCGCTTTTCGTCAACCCGCCTCTCTCTCTCTCTCGCTCTCTCCCGCGCTCTTTTCTCTGCCTGTCATTGTGAGCGCGGAGGTTTTAAGAAACTCGTGCAACCTGATGCGCGGGGAAACGAGCTTTAAGTTACGCGAACTGTGCTATGAGAAATATAAAAAAAGGATACTTACACGGGAAGTTCCCATTGATTCCAGTTGATAATTCTTGCCATATTCCACATTTTTAATGAAAACTTTTTATCCCGAAGAGTTTCAAGATACTTCGTCTAATATTCTCAAAATTCTATGGAAAGAGCATAAAGAGTATAAAAAGAAAAACCACCCAATTCTACCATCCCCGCGCGAGGCTTCCTAGCTGCATAAGGCAAACAAGTAGTAAGACTCAGAGTTTGATCAGGCAGGCATCAATAATTCTGACAACAGCCATGTGTAATTTACAATTAATATCCCGCCACAAATTACCTGCAGTCGCTACTTGCTACCCAGAAGTGGGACGTTCTAATGGCGAGCATGTTACACATACTATCATGGTGTGCAAAAATTCGTCGTTTCTCTTTGAAACGATCTCACGACCAATGAGGAAGTTTCGTTAGAGCACGGGGGCGGGGCGAGCTCCGGCTGGTTGGTTCTGCGCGGAAGGGTCACCGGTTTGCGGACGCTGAAGGGTGGCTCGTCTCGTCAGCGTCTCGTCTTCCTTTTTCCGCGGCGGAAGCCAAGGTCGACGGGCCTCGACGGAGCCGAGGCCAACCGCGTCCGAGGGTGCACCCACGCGCCGACCAAGCCGGTGGCAGAGCAATGATCGATACTGCTGATACACTCGAATCCCGATCGTCAGCCGGCCCACACGCCCCCCCTCCAGTGTCTGCAAGCCTGGCGCGTGTCGGGACACGCAGAAGGGCGAGTTTGGTGTCGGCTCCTGGTTCCCTCCTTCCATCAACGTCCGCGGAAGGCTCGAGTCGCGCGTCGAGCCACCAACTGCGCCCCCTTCGGAAAATGAAAAGGCCCCTCCACCGCTCTCGAGTTTTCCAGTAACGATCGGTTCCCTTGCCCGGGGTACGAATAGCGGATAACGCGTCCACCCACCCCTTTCCCTCCTGGCCACCCTGCGTCGCCCTCCCTTTGGTCCTCAGGCGCGGAGCGGAACCGCGCGGCGCCCTCGCGCCGTTCAACGCGCGCGCGCGAAATGGGACCCGGCAGCCGGTGCACGGGGCTTGCTCGACGGGAAGTTTCGAAAGCTGAACGACGGGGGAATGATTGTAATTTCACGGGGAGGAATTGTTACTGCTCTTGGAAACTACGGTCCCCGCTTTTACCGCTCTCCACGTGCGCGAGTTTAACCCTCTCGCTGATTTCTGGCGGGAACGAGCGCGACGAAGCTCTCTCGTGACCTAAATTAGGTTTATCTATTTTAGTGTCGAAGGTAAGGTGCGTTGTATTTATTTTTGTCGCGCGCAGCGAGCGGTGAAAGGGTTGAAGCTTGAAGCGCGCCAAAGGTTGTAAGTGAAAGGTAAGGGGGGTAAAACCGTCTCCAAGGGTTCAGAAAGTAAATCCTGATGTTAAAGTCTCTTATATGCGTACCTATATAAAAGTATTATATTTTCATTTGCTTCACTGCCGCTATATTTTGCGTCGAGTTGCGCGCCTCGGACCACACGGGGGTTGAATATGAATTAAAACAGGTTATACTTGATCTCGCGAGTATAGATGATCCTAAGACTCTACCAGGCTCGTATAGATCGCTTCTCCGCATCCTCACCCAGGATCAGTGACAACATCTACCCGTTGACAGCAAACGTGAGAAAATAAAACACGATTGTTGAACGTGCCGGTAACCTGCTGGCGAGCGATCCGCCCCTGCACCAACCCTCGAACACAGCCCCCGGCAGCTCCTCTTCTCGCAACCCTCAGAGGCAGCAGCCGGGCGCCCACGCGTCTTCGGGGCACGATCGCGGCTGGAGTGATTTCCCGGGGTGCGTGCGCATCCCCCTCCTCCCTCCGCCGCCACCCCCCTCACCTCCCCCCGTAGATCTAAAGGCGCCGTCACCCACTAGGACGGCCCGCGAAAGAGGGAGAGCGGCCTGTCGTCAGTACGGCGAACGCTCTTCGCCGGAGCGCACCTTGGTCCGAGTGTGGCTCTACGCCCGCCTCTCTTCCCGACCTCCACGCGCGCAACTGGTGATCGATTCGCACTTCCGCCACCGGGTCGGCCTCCTCCGGGATCCGTCAAGGTCACCCCGTCAGAACCATAGATCTATACTCGCACAGGTGCACGCCAACGGCGACTGGGTGCCCGCGTGTTTCTTTCGCAGCGCAGGGGGGATTTTCTAAGGGTTCCCAGCGCGGGGTTTTTATGAAAGATTTTTTAAAGCGAAGCAGGGATCGAGCGGGCAGCTTGGGGGATAGGGACTTCTTGTTCTTGGGGGGGGGGGAGATAAGGGAGATAGAGTTAGGCTTCGCAGTGCACAGTGAATTGTGAAAGTGTGAGAGGACTTTTATGAAGAGGATTTAATGGGCTGTATATGTAAGTTACACTGAAATTTGTGGAATATTCTTGTGGCTACGGCGAGCAGATTGTAATGTTATGGCATTGGATAGTAGCTGGTTAATTGGGTTGGAAATAATGCCGATTAAGGTGTCCGTGGTGATGGTTTTCAATTGAAATATAGTAGAATTGGGATTTATGTATCTGTATGTAATCGTTACGAGATCGCGGGATTATTTAATTATTCAGCTGACGGTGAATTAATTCTATTTGCGTTTGTATTTTACGTAACTTCGGGTGACAAAGAGTCCATTCTTGCAAGAGTAATCTTGATAATTATATTCTACGTAGCCACAGTATGTTCGAATCTTCAGTTTAATTTACACATCGTCGTCTATTTAAATTTTCGATGGGAATCGTAGAAATATTCTCGGGAATTCTTATATTCGTCCGTGTGTGCTGTTACTGCTGTTCGATTGATATTCCAGTCGGATTGTAACGAGATTCAAAAATTTTCACGCATCAGCTAGGGTTATTTATACCTCGCAGACAATAGTTGAACATCGGTGTATCGTTGTAACTGACCTCGTCGATATTTTTCAACCATCTGGTTCGTCGAAGAAAAAATAGAGCGCAAAGTTCTTGCTTTCACGGAAACATATCTCGTCGCTTTACACGTACGCAACACTGAACGGTGTTTATCGAGTGAAAAATATCGACATACTTTGTTCACTGTATCTGCCATGCAAGTTTTTTTTCTCGCGGATGGATACAGTGACACATATTCAGTTCGTTGTGCACGAAAAAGATTTAGGATGTTAATTCTTCATTTTCAAAAATTCTTGTGCGTCGGAAAATGGTATCTTCAGAATGATAACTACCAGAATAGAAGCATTATAGTACTGTTGTATTTGCCATAGAAACTGTTTACAGAGAAATGTAGATGATTATGAAAGATCATCCCTTAAACGGGCTATTTAATTTTCTTCTTCACAATCCCGTTTCACGTCCCGATACACGTGCAGCTTTCATGAAAGTTGAAACGATCCCAGGAGAACGTGGAAGCGACGGATTACTTTCGCCAACTGCTAATTAAAAGTTCCTCGCCTGCTCGATTTCTGCCACCTCTTTCGCTCAGACGCAACTGGTGTTAAGATCGTAAACTTCGATCCCCAACTTGACAATGACAGGGCGCCCAGTCGCTCTCCTACCACTTTGCTTGAAATGATCCTCGTAAAAGCACGCAGTCAATGATTCCAAAATCCTTTAATATCGGATTTTAAAGTTAGATTGTTAACCCATTCACGGCTTGTCGCTCAATCGGGGTCAGACGTCGAAGTGCAGTGGGTAAAAGTGAACAACCTTGGTCGAAGTTTGTCGGCTTGTGGCTAAATCGAGGAAACTCAAAGTAATTTTAATATCACGTTGGATATAATTTTGTCCATTTGAAAAGAAATACAATTCTGGTAATGCGATGGTGGGAAATGTTTTGGTGAAACGTTTTAATGAAGTTCTCCTCTATATTTGGAACGATCTCTAAAAGTAGCTCAGTGCAAGCGATACTTTAACGCTCAATTGGTTATTTAATAAGTCTTCACAGGTCGGGATTTAATTAAATTGTTACCATATTAAAGGGAACTTTTAACTTTTACTTCGAGGTTGTGCTGCTCTGTCACTGCACAATTACTTTCACTTTCGTTCACTTCTAATTACGTAACCGTAGAGTTAAAGATTAGAGTAGACAGTACCTTGTTCGCTGCCATTATAATAATCATATTTCTTCACTTTCATCCTTGCCACCCAATTTAAAGCGAAAACCATTGTCACCTGACGTTGATCATTAGTCGTTAAAAAAGTGTCTGCTGTTAGCTCTACGTTGTCCAGTGCCGCGCAGAGTTGAAAGTGACGAGAGAAAGTTTACAACAAACCATTTACCAGTCAATAATTCTGAATCCTATCGTCGATCGTTGCGAATCTCTGCACTGAACGCGTCAGTAATAATTCCCAACGTTTGCATATTTTCACACAGTGAATTATCATTTCGAGAGTTCAAGCCTCGCATCTTCATCTCCTCCTTCACCCCTTGCGTTCGAAATACCGCTCTGGCACCCTTCAACTAACAAAACATTTCTCGATAGTCACTTTCGATTCAGCGCAAGACATATCACAATAATTCAATGCAGCGATATTCTTCCCTAACACAAATTTCTCAATAAGCTATCGGTAGCATCCCCACTGCTCTCGATCTCCCCATTTCCTCGACAACCCCCATAACTCGCTTTCCGAATCGTTCCAACAGTCGCCACGCGCCCACCCACCATGACAGACACCATCGAAATCATCCGGCAGTGAATCGCCTCAGTGAATCGTTCGCCCGCCCTCTGAAATCCAGTCACGTCCCTATCGGTCAGATCGATCCTGCACGCCCGTGCAAGGAACATCGTGATCCAGGAAGCATCGCGAGGGTTCCGTGAAGGGGATTCCGTCGTTCCTCGGGCAGCGATCGTTTCCCCGGGACCGTAGAAGAGTCGCGTAGGTGCGCAGGGGCGTGGGACGGGATACCGTGCAAACACGAAATCCCAAAAGGAGGAGATGAGTGGCGTGGGTTTCCTGGCGGCCGTGAAAACGTTCGCGCCGGGTGGCCGCCGACGTAGACGCTGCGAGAAGCAGCAGAAAGTACTGGAGCTTCCGCCCGGATACGCGATGCAACCGGATGTCGTGCCCTGCTGGGACGGCGCGCCGCCTATCACACCGCCTGCCGCGTTCCTGCCGCCGGGATACAAAAAAGGCTTCCCAGGTGAGCCGATCCTTCACGATATTTCCAGCGCTGCTCAGTTATTTTGAAGGAACTTCAATCGCTTGTTGGGGAATCTTGAGTTCTCCGCTTGGGGATGCGAAGGGGGTTGCATATTCACTCCGTATAAGTGAATTGAAAATGTTTGGTAACAAAAGGAAAAGGGTTCTTGGGTCTTGATGATATATAGATAATAGTACCTCAAGAATTAGTAATTTTGATTTTTCAATTTAGTCAGAGAGGCCTGTGCTTTCGCTGGTCGTGTTCAACCGCACTTTGATTCGCTCGCGTAACGCGTTAATAGTTAACTGTTCATTCTAAACTGCGCAGCAACCGAAGGGCAAAAACAGTCGTATTGCACTTCGTCAAAGTTTTATAAACGTGGCAACGATCGGCAAAATTGGATAAAAACGATCGTGCCTCGACAACCGCGCAGCTGAAATACTGATATTCCGGGGCCCCCGTGTTTCGTTATTTAACGAGCGGAGTGGTTTATTTGTCGAGAGGTGTACCGTCGACCGTGAAACGGCTCGATCTTCTTTTCCTCTCCGACGCCTGGCAAACCGTTCAGCGCGAAAACTTGAAATACGACTTTTCCTTGTGTGTGTTTTAACCACGTCGCGAACCAGATACGGACCCTCGATGCTCCGCGTTTGTTTGCCACGAAAATAATCACGAAGAGGGGTTTCAATCTCGCGGAACATCCATTAACTGGTGAATCCGAATTGCGTTGCTGTTAACCGCGCTGATCGAAGGAAATGAATTTCCATCCCGAAAAGCCAGTTGATAAACCCTCTGTACTAATTGGTCGAATTCAAAATGTTTTCGGTACTTGGCTGCCGCGAAATGGCCGTTTAATGAATTCTACGTTCCAACGACCGCTGAATGAACCAATGCCGCCGGTTAATTACATAGCATAGAAAGCCACTGCGTTAAAATAACTGTACGAGAACGATTTCCTCTCAAATCCCCGGTCAAATTTCGTGCCAGAGCTTTTGTACAGTCTCCCCTAAAATTCTTTCATCGCCTAGTAATATCTATTATCAGAGCTAGAGTAGATATCTTAGCGGTCCATTTAAAATCAGATTCGCCACAACGATTTCTCGCAAGGACCAATCCGATCTCTCTTTATTATTTCCAAGTGGGGGCGTTTGAAATCGAATCAGGAGAGATCTGCATCCCCCGTGAACTTGAACCCCTATCGGATATCCGCCCTTTTCGTTCTGGGTGAACGGGTATCTTGATCGTCACGCCGTCACGTCGAGACGCGTTCGGTTGATTGCTCGGTCGCCCGGAAAATTCCCAATCGAAGGTTCGAATCGCAAATACATACCTTCCGCCCTCGGCGGGTGTTGAAATCCACGCTGACCTTTCGGCGAATATCACCTTTAACCTCTGAACCGTGCGATCGTTTTTAAGGAGGGAAGCTTTGTTTTCATCGCCGGTGATGAAACCCGATGATTCCTTTTTACTCTAACGTTTCACGTGCCAACTGGCTTTTACCGGCTTTATGAAAAGCTTTTCCCTGCGCGTTAAGGGAACTCGATAGTTTTCTGTTATGTAATTGTATTTGTTCCCCTCGGTTTCACTGGCGCCTAAGTGCTGCCCGACGGAGGCACCCTTCCTAATTGCTGCCCTTAAGAATTCGGCTTGCGATTCTGAACATGTTCGACGGGACAAAAGGGAGCTCCGAGCGAGATCGCGTTTCAGTTTACGGCGTCAACTTGAGAAACGACGATTCGCTGGTGGCCGTGTCGCGAGAGGAAAAAGCTCTTCCGAAACTCCGAAGGACGCGGCCAGTCTTTTTGCCGAAGCTGAATTAATTCGATCTCGCCAGGATAATGCAGCCTCGCCACCGGGGCCGGCAAAAAGTTGCTCCGGAGATCCAGGTTTTCTCGAAACTTCGGCCGGCAAGTTTCCCATTGTACGCGGGTACGTTGTCAATTATTAAAATCGCATCGCTCGTAAATGAGGGGCGCCGCTGTCCTGTAAATCGCCGGCCGAGGATCCTTCGAGATTCAAGGAGAAGCCTGGAAAGTTGTGGGATAGCATTAAGCTTCGTCGAGCCGCAAAGTGAACCTATTGTTATCGCTGATTGAAGAACCTAGAAGTAAATGGGGTTCAAATAAAGAAATAATAAATTAGGAAGCTCAGTTTTCGAAGCACCCTGTGCAAGGGAATTAACAAGCTAGAGGGAGTCATAATATTTTCAAAAAGTTTCGACACGCAAAGGAATCTCCGGTGCACGAAAAGTCCCCAGAATGATTCACGGAACGTCACATATTTCGAAAAGTTGGCATGCAGCTGAGGATAGTTCCGTGTGACGATAATACGCGTAACTTCTTAGTTTCTCAAAAATCTAAATGGATTTCTCTTGACAGGGAAACGGAGAATCTGACAAAATATAATAACGATTGCTCGCGTCTCTTCTATTCTAGCTGCCCGATATTAACATTAGAAAAGGAGGCGCGAGAACGATACGTGGACAGAGAAACTTGGCTTTGGCTGTCGCGATCCGACGATTAGGTCGAGGTCGAGTTCCCCGAGTTCCGCGCCGTTTCTCTGTGGCTTATTAATGCTGGCCCGCAGTGGGACAAG
This sequence comes from Andrena marginata, assembly GCA_963932335.1. NCBI lineage: Eukaryota > Metazoa > Arthropoda > Insecta > Hymenoptera > Andrenidae > Andrena > Andrena marginata. The sequence continues at coordinate 5,138,646 of OZ010660.1, forward strand.
TGGGTCGAATTTTTCATTGATGAATCACGAGGCGCCGTCCACGGATTTTCGGGGCTCGCGCGTCCCAGTTTCGCCGCGACGCTCTCTTTCCCTCGATCTTGAGTGGCTGCTGAAATGCAGCATCTGCATTGTCGGCGATAACTTCGCTCGCTGCTAGAGCCACTTAAAAATTTCTTCACCAACAACTAGCGCATACAGCCGTCGAAATAACGTTGGGTAGCTCGTCCCGTTTTAGAGTTTGGTATGAAACTTGAAGATGATGCCTGATCAGGTATTCTCTGAAATATAGTTGAGAATTTTAGCCTTTAAGTTCGTCGAAACAGCTAAGTATAAATGAACGCCCTTGGCGATTTTAAACAGCTCCACTTGAAACTACTTAGAAATCATTCGAAAATCATTGCCTCGTTTTAATGTTCGTCATTGTTATCGCGTCCACTTACGCGGGCGCTCGAATTACATATTCCGAATAATTAGACCCCTGAATCTTCGGTTCCCGCCGTCGCGCTCCATCGTTTACCTGCACTCCTCGTTTAACAGCAAGCTATCGATACAGTTGCCGTATTTCGTTGCGATTCAATTTCATTTCGCTAATACCTGCCGGTTCGTTTGATTGACTCGGATCTGGCGAGTGGGTATCCCTGTTTGCCCAACTGCGTCCGCTTGAACAGCCGCGCGATCAGCCTTCTATTTGCCGCCGAAGTTTACGCTAAACGATATTTAAACTTGTGCCTCGCCGTTACCAGAGGGAACGCGAAACGACGCTCGACGGACGATTCCGCCGAAGTAATTACGAGGCTGCAGAAAAATCGTGCCCGCGCTGGCAACGCTCCAGCCGCGAGTCTGTAAACCCGGTACCCTCGTGTAAATTTAAACTTCGCAGCCGGGCTTTTTAATACATACGCGCGCCGCGATACGTGGAAGCTTTTCGACGTTCGACTGTCCACCGGCCGCGTCATCCATTCATGAAGTTCTCCCGAAGAGGAACGACGCGTGGTCGCGATCCTCGCCACCAGACGCTTTCTTTGTTTCTTCCTGCTTTATGACTTGACGCGTCGATACGTTCGCGGAACGAATCTCTCGGGAATCTCCCCCCCCCCCCCCACACGAATTTCGACCACGGTGCACCAGAAAGATTCGCTAAAAATACGTTTCGCGAGAGACGGGAACAACTTTCCTTCTGCAGAATGTTATCGGAGGAATGTTAAATTAGAGCATCTGCTTCCTCGGAAGAACAATTGCGAAGACTTTACCGGCGACGCGGGAGGCTTTTGTTTAAGAAAGCTTCGGCTCGAGGAATATCCTATTTGAGAAATACCGCGTTTAAAAGATATTCTACTTGGAAACAAGATTCTCGCAAGGACATATGGCTTCTGAAATTGCATAATTTGAAAGAGTCTTTTCACTGTGCTCCACGATCTCTCCTAGAACGATTAAGATTTCAACGATCTGGTGCCTCCAGTTGCTCAGCAGCGATTTCCATTCCCTCGAGGTGGAAATCTTTCCGGGGGCCGTCATCATCGCCCACGAAAAAAAAAAAAAAAAACACGGACGTGTACAGAGGAGACCAAAGGCGATTCGTTGGCGTTGCAACAATACCTCCCTTCGGTGTCGTTGCACTCCGGCCGAGAATGGCCGTCGCCAATTACGGTTCAAGCCGTTCCCCACACGCACGCGGAAAACACGAGGCGGGTAGACACACGACCGTGTTTTTCTTTCAATGGGCAGTAACGAGAACGCGCAGCGACGAGACGTATTATTACCCGTGGCTTCGTTTGTAATAACAGTAACGTGGCTCCCATTCACGTAACCGTGCAGTCGGGGCTCGGTTGGAACGGTCGTACTACTTGACAGTGGAAAAGCCAGAGTTTGCGAAAACGCGAGCGCCGTTTCAGGAATTATTGCAGAGAAATTTGATTTTTTTTCCCGCCGCTCGTCACAAGGGTATTCCAATAATTTTCACATTCAAAAATATTCGAATTAGACCCAATGATTCGATGAAATATTATTTAAATGAAAACAACGGTTTCTAAAGCTATTCCACTCCGATTAATCATTTCTACTAGGACGAACTGAAAGTGGAGTGGTATTGAATTAATTATTCGGATATTACTTTAAAGTGTCACTTCTTTTAAATACTTCTTTACTCTGCATCCTGTTCTCGAGCGAGGAGGCATGAAAGCTGGCAGCGGAGCTTGAACTCCAATGCGCCTGCGTCCTTCATCGTGTCACTTAAACGGTAAGGGGTGGGGGGATTTAGATGCAACAGACAATTAAAGGGAACTCTGTCGCTCGAAGGGAATTGCTCGATAGTCAAGAACATACGAGAGACACCAAATTGTCGGAGGGATGTTAAACACGCTGTATTTGTCGCTCCGTGTGTCAGCGTGGGCGAATTCGACCCTGCTTTGCCTTGTTCCTCGTGGCTGTGCATCGGGAACGGTATGAGAAAGCTTTCGCTTCTCGTAATCAACGCTGCAAATTACCCGAACGCTCGACAAAAGCGGATACATATTGATCGCGGGAGATAATAGCCCCGCGCAGCACTATTATTAATCATTGGCTAGGAGATTTCGATGCTTCCTGCACTTTACAAACGCGACAGTAATAGTTTCGACATAGATTCCACTGTTCTTTTTTGTAAAGAGGAAATTTAAATGTCGTTTTTTTTGGAACAATTAAAATCTTTGGCGATAGAAGATGAAGGTGGTGTCAAAGCACGTTACAAGTTCTTATTAGAACATACGATTGTCGTAAAAGAATTTTCTCTGGACTCTATTACGTAGAAGCTTACAGAAAAATTGAATCTAGTGGTTTCGCAGCTGTTAAAGTTGCCGAGCTCTCGTAAACCGCTGCCGAGGACGAAGGGATAAGACACTAGAAATGCATGTGGTCAGCAGGAACATAGAAATTCTGTGACAATAAAGCCACTTCTAGGTTCTCGACTCCCTACTTTGCAGGTCTATTGATCCACATATCTCTCAGCCAGATATGTCTCAAGGAAAACGTGTCTTAGGTGTCCATATCGTAAACCTAGCCTTCGAAAAGAGGAAGACCTTAGAAAGGTGCATGGTCAGCAGAACAGTGCAAGGTTTTCGACAATAAAGCTGTTTCTAAGGTTCATATTCTCTGCTTAGCAATTATTCTGGACATCTATATGATAAATTGGCACTTTGCAGTTATAAATGTAAATGGAATATTCGTTCCTTTGATTTTTCAAATCAAAGAGGTGAAAAGTACCTACTTTCCCTCCATCCTAGCACATTAACTACTCGTTTATCTACTGCAGCGATTTCTGCATAGTTTATTCAAGTGTTCCTCGAAAGTATGGCGCATCGCCTTCGACGAAATTCCGAATACAAACCTTGAGCCGATATACAACCCTTGAACAGCCTCAGAACTCTCTCCGCGGAGAAATAAAGAAAGGAAGAAAGTGTCCCAACGGCGATTTATAGCTTGAAAAAAATTCTCTTGTGGCGTGTCGGTGCTTTATGACGCACGTTAATGAAGCCCCAGAGAGCGAACAAAGCGAGAGGAGAGGAGCGCCGTGACGCCAGTCGCAAACGCGTAGGCACTCTATCTTCTACCTTCCTCGCTTAGAATAATCTTGACCGTGGTCATTTGCCATTTTACAACATTCTGCCGTTCCCGCAAACCCCTTTAAAAATTAATCACCACCCACCGAAGAACGTTACTTGCGTGACGCGAAGTAGCACCCGATTGACGACGAATCATTTATCATCCAGGGAATTGTCGTTGAACAATGATGAGGGTGGTTAAATGAGATTAAAACAAAGTAGACGAAGGCAATAATTTAAGTGAAATGAACTTTGTTCCACATAGGATCCAGCTTAAGTCCTGTGGATTACAACCCTCCTCTTTCTTGAAAGAATATCCAGTCCCCCTCTTGTAAATTTCGTGGAATTTCTCCACGATGTGTTCAAGCTTGAATAAAAATGAGAACCGAGCAGACGTAACGCTTGTTCGCGTGATATACCACAGGGAGAAATTAAATGAGCCGCGATAAAGGGAGGCATAAACGTGAGATAAAGAATATGTGCTGTATGTATGTGATTCGGTAGAAAAATGTAAATGTTGGCGGAACGTGTAACAGATGTTTTATACATTTTATCTGGAATGTGCATTTTCGCTAACCTGACAGTTTGGGTTGGATTTCACTTTGTATTCTCGCTGGTATCGCACTGCGCAGTTTCGTCTGATCTATGATTGGTTGTACTACTGGAAAGAACCCTTGTTGAAAGGAATTATATTAAGTGGTCGTGAGCTTGTCTGTTTCCAAAAATACATCCAAAGCTTTTCGTTTGAAGGAAAGTAATCGATATAATTAATATCCAATGATAAATAATAGATTGTTGCTTAAAAAATATTTCAAACAGACTCGTTTACCTGAAACCAATATACTCTTCCCACATCTCTGTCACAGTTCTATCTATTGATCATCCAACAACAAAATAATCAAACATTTACAGAAATATCGAGCAGGTACATCAGGACGCTAGTTCGACAACACGTGTCGATGCAACTTCGTTACGTTCACCGGGATCGTTCCGTGGGCGGTTTGTCTCTTTACCTGCGGTTCTATCGACCGCGCCAGCCAGCCATCGCAGAAAACGATCCTACGAGCCGGGTTTCCGGTCGTTGGATCGGAAAATCTGTCGAACCTGCCGAGGCGCGATGTTTGTCGCCGCGAATTACTTACTGAACTGTATTCCTGCAGCATCGGACTTTAAATTTACACAGTGCCAGCAAATATTTAAACTAATATTCTGTCCAACAGCGTGTATTTTGTATTTCAGGCAGGTCATCGATCGCGTCACCAGTAAACGAAAACAATTTAGTGATGCAGAATTTGGAAATTATTTAACGATTACACCGTTTATTAGAAGAATCGTAGAATTCCTGTTCCCACTATTATCTTACGCGTGCCGCGGGAATGAACGAAGCCACGTTTGCGAAATCCGTGGTGAAAAATGGGGAAGCGCGGGCAGTTAACGTTGCTCGACTCTTCTTGTTTGACGTTCCCAGCGACGACGCATTCGTTTCATTTTCATTCTCCGCGAACTCACCTCGCACGCGGTGGCGACGTTGTTACATAATGCACGCCGGTGCAACGACACCGAGGCGGTGCACTATTTGTTGGCGTCGAGTGAAAGCCTCTCGCACCCCGTCGTCGCCCTTCCGCTCAGGGTTCCCGTTATAACCGAGCGTTTACTCCTCGTAACCACGAAGCACTGGGCCTGGATGAAATAGCAAACTCACTGGTGGTTCTCTGTAAATATTATTATTATTATTATTATTATTTCGTCTTTATTACTCGCCAAACAAAAACAGAAAAGAGAGAAAGAAAATAAAGATGTAGTACATGAGCGGGGAAAAAAAGTAAGGTGAGTAAAGGCGAGGCTGCAGTAAAAAAAAACTGTTAGTAAGCCTAACCATATCACGGGGTAGGCGAAATCTTGGGAATAGCTGGCTTTCATCCTAGCAGATAGCTGCGCCGAGCACGCCCACGCGTGGGTGTTAGATAAAAACGGTCGTACCGCGATGGATCGAGGTAAATGAAGGTGTATGAGAGTGTCAGTGTATTACGATATTGTAATACTGAAAGACGGGAGTATTTGGCTATCGTGGTAGACTCCTGTATAAACCTTAAGGCGAAAATTCACATAATGTCGATGCACTTTTGTACTCTAAATGTCGGCGTTTAATTAGGCTAAGAAGCAGAATACTTAGGCACTCGCTTTATCGGCGGTAGACGGAGATGCCAATAACCCGATACGGACTCGTTTCACGAGATTGAAATTGTGGATAATTATCGGTGACCGCGCGACGGCGAGCCAGGGATCATTCGCGTCGACATTGACGGCTAATTACTGTCGTGTTTTCGCGCGTGACCGGTCGGCACGCTGATTTCTCGCGATAAAACGTGAATTCCGACGGACAGGGCTAATTCCCTCCGAAATTTCTGGCCCAGTCTGACACGCGCCATTTTTGTCGCTTAATTACAATCTCGACCCGTAATTACCATTAGCCGCCCAATTGTACTGTCCCTAGTTATCCGCGACACCCAGTTTACCCGTGCCATTATCAATTATAATCAGCGATTTTAATCGACCGTCGCTGAATCGCCTTTTTCGCAAATAGCGCGGGGACGGAATTATCGTATTTCCCCTCGAACACGGTCGAATGCAACGACAGTATTTGCAATATTCCAGGCGAGCAATTTAATACGGGGATCCTTTTTATCGGCTCGTTGGAAACAGCTGCGAAGCCACGCCGCGGCTGCAGCTGCGGCGAGCAAAATGGTTAATACGATTTTCAGCCACGAATCGAAGAAAAAAGTGTGGGCTAGCGGGGTGATCGAGCTTCAATCCTTCGATCGATTCGTGTATCTTTTACCAATCAACTGGTGTAGAAGAAACATTCAACTCTCGGCTTTTTCCCCACCATTTTGGAGGATTTAACGGTAGAATTGTTTAGATATAAACACTTTCTATCTGCACCTAATTTTGCGTACGCAAATGTTGAGACTTGAATGTCGAAACGTAGGTGTACCTCGCAGTCAACTTAATATTGTTTAGATGCAAAAAATACTGTACTCGTGAATAACAAAGAAGAACAATAAAACTGTATATTTAACGAAAAGATGAATACAGAAAGGTGGTCTACGGAAACTATTGCCAGCTTGAACGTTTGTTTCTTCGATCGGGAGTTCTCCTTGCGACAAGATTTCTTAGTGCCTGCGGTTTGAAAAGGTGGTTAATTCTGCATTTAATGCGGTTCTGGACAATCTCGCCTCGCACCTCTCAAGAAACCCAAACAAATCCGCCTAAACTCGGGCCGCGACGTCTGTCGAGCAATCAGCGTCGTTAAAAATGCCCTGACGTAAATACTCATAAATAAATCGCTATCTATACTGGGACCGTGAGAAACAGCCCATTCAAACCTCAACACCTAAGAAGAATCAGCATGAAGCATAGAAAGAAATCTAGCCTTCCTGATCTTCGAATCGAATCGATTCAAGTGTGACGTGATTACAACCGGGAATAATAATAATAATAAAAAGAATAATAATAATTTTTTGTTGCAGCAGTAGACATTAAGAATAATAACGAAGATAAAAAAATATAAATACACGTAAGAAAAAAAGAAAAAGAATCCATCAGAAAGTATTGTCCAGTCTACAAAAACTTCTCGTTCAGCACTACTTGCTTTCAAAAGCGAACTTTGTCACCTCCGTACCCCTTAGTACGCCTTCGCTGCGTTACAACGTAGGAGGAGCAAGTGTTTTCTCGTTTGTACCCTCAGCAATTAATTAAACCTCGAGCAGAGCCGGTCCAAGTGCAAGTCGTGGTTTGACATGCAACTATTTGCGACGTGCAAATATAGCGCGTTCGATAAAATAAACGACGGTCGAAGGGACGCGTGGGCTGACAGCGAATGAACCATGCGATTTTTAAGGCCCACGCGATCATGGGTCGTTTATGAAATAAAGGAGCCACTAATTTAATATTGCCGGCGACGTTTCCAATCATCGGAAGCCCACTGCACGCGGACACGTCATTATATAATATTCTGCGCGCCACTCGTAGTTACGCGCCCCTGCTCCGAAAGTGCAGCTAATTAATTGAAAATGAACGGAGCCGCGGAGGATGCCATTTGTAGCGCGCGACGATACGAATATGCGCGGTAATTATTGATCGGTAATTATGATACATTTTCAGGGGTGAAACGTACTGCGGTCCAGTTGCCGATCATTTCAATTAAATAGCGGTGCGATTAATTATTTTGAAAGGTTAGCTAGGATTAATGATTACGCGCTTTCTTAATGGCATAGGTGGCGGGTAGCCGAAGTTCTTGCTGTTTAAATTTGATTATTCATTGGCAAGTGATCCTTGGCGAATGTCTCCATGAATATTCATATCATTACAAATGCAATAATTGCGAGCAATAATTTTCGGTGCAGGGTTCCTCGGCGCACTGGCTAGCTAGTGAATGTAAAAATATTCCCACGTGAAATATCCTCTCAATACATATTAATCACTGAATTATTCCGCAATCTAATGGAAATGAATATTAAAATTAGAATTTACAACTTCGTCAAACCTCTTCATCAACACATATCGATGGCTCAGTGCACAAATATCGTGGGTCCACTTTTAGCGCCTTCGTGAAAAACAGGTTTAAACGTGCAATGGTGCGTAAGATTCACGGACATAGAACGAACGAAAATATTATTTTTGACAAATTTATGAAGCGGATAGGAAATGCGATTTTTATGTAACAAAAGAGAACGTATGAAGTAGCTGGAAAAAGTAACAGAATATCACACGGCAGTAACGTCTACAAGAAGTAGACCAACACTAAAAAATCCCACCTCGAAGAAGCTACATTTCCTTTACGAAAAGCCAGCTGTCTCTTCGACCGCCATGTTTGCGAGTCCCGGGGAGAATCGCGCGCCTCTGTCAGGATAAACGGCGGTCCTTTGAGGGAGACCCAAATTCATGATCCACGCAAGCTTCATTTCCCAGTAGGAAAAGAAAGAGGGAAACGGACGGGGTTACCGGGGAATCGCGAAAACCCCACGGGCCATTAATCAGACGTTAACCCCACGAAAAGACAGAGGCCGAAAAGCTCCGATTTGATCGCGGCCGCTTTTTACGATCCCCGCACGCTCGCAGATTACCAAGGACAGGACTTCCCCTCGCCGCCGTCGACCCACTTTTACGACGCTCCCTGTTTTACTCGGAGGATCGACTTTTCCTACTGGACAGCCACGATCGATTTTCATTGTAAAGGGAATGAAAAAAAAACGGGGGGATACATCGTATCGGCCACGTTCGGCCGTGATCAGAAGCTCCTCTTCAGAGACGAACTCGGCCATGGTTATGGCATCGAGGCGGAAATTTTGAATTGAAAGGGATCGAGTTCGAGTGTCAATTTTTCACAAATTTTTTGGTAATTTTTACAGCATTTTTTTAAGGAAGGTACAACTGGGTTCGTAGAGGGGGTTAAGTACGAGATTTTAAGTATTGAGATTTTGTAAAAAAAGTTCAAGTATTTAGCTTTGGAGGAGGAGGTAAAAAATTGAGAGAAAAGCTTAGTAAGTTCTCGAGGAATCATAGACTTACTTCTAACAACGATACTGATCGACGAGAGTCAATTTGCATACGCGCTCCGGTTTCCCAGCGGCTCATCAATGAACCCGTCGTCTTCGAAATTCTATTCAGCTCGCTTCTAAACGCGGCCTTTGAGGCCAGCGGGATCCCGATGAAAGAACACGTACAGTGGCTTAATTGAAGTACGGGGAAATGGCGCCTCGAGATGATTCGCTAAAGGACCACGGCCCAGCGGGATAAAAATTCATAAATGCAGGATCGACTGAATCCCCGTTTACTCGCGAAGATGGAATCCTTCCTGCCGCAAGTTCTTTTGCACGGCATCCTTCGCCCTCCGATCGATACTCGAGCATGAAACTGGAGCAGACGGACGGAAGTGTGCAATTTTATGGAAACTCGCCGCTGGTAGTTTTCGGTCGCATAAAATCGTTTATTAATTATTCGACAATGCTCGGTCGTCAGCTCAGAATGAACTTGAACTCGTGGGCTTTGAACAGTATCAGATTTGTACTCGCGATGATTCCGACGCTGTTTTAAATCAGTTTTGGAGGATACAGATTGGTCGTGGCACGTCTCTTGTAATTAATTCAACAGTGAAGAGTCTGTGAAATTTATTTATTCACGCGTTAATATTTTCTAAAAGATCGTTCGCTATTCCAGCTCGCGTGAAGTAGTAGCAGCGGCAGATAGACTTTATCGTTCGCGATGAGTTATTACCCCGCTGGAAATCCTCCATCGAAATACTTGGAAAGGTGGGTGGAACACTTCCCACGACTATTTGCTAATTGATGAGCCCATCCAGCATCCGACCCGCCGCTTTTCCTCGAATCTGAATCCATGTAACGTCGAATCGTGCTCAATTCACCCCGAGATGCCTCTTGACTCGCGAAGATTTCCACCGAGCCACCCTGGAACTCGTGCTTCTCCCAGGGTTCCGAAAATTGCTGTCGTTAGTTTGCACTTCAACGACCACTACCGCGGTTAACTCTCAGTCGGGACTATCTTTACATCGGTCAAGCAGTTCGGGGGACAATTTAGTCGGAGCGAGATCGCAATTTCGCGAGTTTCTAGCACGGCAGTCGCTCGTTGTTTAGGATTCAGATTCCAGCCTCGGAAGCATAGCAAAGGGAAGATGAAGCATAGTAATAATTTAGCGGGTCTAACAGAATTCCTCTTTGAATATAATCCCTGGAAGTTCAGTGAATGAAGATCAGCTGTGCTTTATTCCTAGTAAGCCGCAGCGGTCGTTTTTATTCTCCGAGACTTGATTCTTTTCTAGAATGCGGATTCTGCCCACGCCGTTTCGTAAATAACGGAGCAACTGCGCCCATAATTCCCTGCTATCGGGATTTCGCAGGGACGATAGAACGTGCATCGTGTATAACGTGCGCATAAGACACGTTACCCACGTGCGATGCTCGTGTTTGCGGTGATCCTGGTCGCAATAATGCAGTCGCTGGACAAGGTCGTTTGTAATAAATTGCACTTTACCCGGTGCAGTGGACTGGCCAGTTTATGGAATCGTCTGGCGACGATAAATGCCCTAGCTGGCCGGAATATTTCACGAAAACCATTGGAATTGTTTGATCCCCCCGTTCTATTCGCCTTGGAAGCTTCATTTTCCTGACTCTACATTTTCCTTGCAGTTTTTAATAACCATATACGTCAAAGGGTTGATAAAATATATTCCTATACGTCGACGAACTACCACTAGACTTGAAAAAGCATTCGCCTCAGAAAAGGATCAGAAGATTCTCATCAATTTGCACAGAATAGTATTTGGCAAGCTGGTATTAACACAGAAATTGGAATATGATAATGAACGATAGATGGGGGAAATTCTCTCGTTGAATAAAACGATTCTTCAGAAACTAGTGATGAATTAACGAAACGGCGATGCGATAAAATTGAATGGAGGGATTAGACGAGGTATCGCGTCCTCGAAACACCCAGTACCCCCGTCTCGTCGGTGGTTAATTCACCGTGTCAGACGTGAAGCGAGATGGAAGGTAATTAATTGGGATCAGAGGTAGAAATTCCATTTTCGAAGATTTCATTGCAGGCAGGAACGTTCCCCCGTGATATTCCCTAGCTGGTCCGCGTTTCTCTCGTTCCTCGCCCTTTCGTGGAAAGGAAGAGCGATCGATGCCAGGAGGAAAACGCGCCGGTGTCGACGACCTCGTCGTCACGCACACCGAGGCAACCCCTCTGCCTCGAAATCCGTACCGTTCGTGCCTCTGAATTGCTCTGCGGTGATTCGCCCGCTGTTTGCCAGTGATTTTGCGACTATTTGCTCGGGCTCGCCGGCCTTCAGCCACCGGAGATTCTTTCATCCATTCCGAGGCGATTACCGGTATCGACGAATCCCGGGCGAGCAGCTTCTTTATTATTTAAGGCTAACGCTAGTATTATTAAAACATTAAATTCCCGCTCCTTTGACCAGTGTTCTTATTTTGCTTCAGGCAATATCTTTTCTCGACGAATGATCCTGGCGAAAGTACCTTACCCAGAAGGAAGTACTCTTCCTTGCCAAATGGACTTGTAAGCAATAGCTCGTAGTTTAAGAGTTGCATGAAAAAGAGGGTTAAATGAGAGGACATAATGATTAGAATGCATCTCGTTCAGATTTCCACGAAGCCTCGCGATTGAACGATTCAGTGCGCGAGAGAAAGGGACGAGCAAGGCCTCCCGTTGTTAAAGCCCTACCAAAGTTCGGTATCGCGCAGCATTTCGGTGTCCACAGTTGAACTAGTAGCAAAAGCGAATTCGCGATGTTAATTAATTGTAATCGGGCCACTGGAGTCGGTCAGAGTTTGATCAGAGTTCCAGAAATACAGCCCACCGGCGTTCAAGTTGGTCGCCTGTCGCGGCGTAGACGCCTGCAAGCCGCATTACGGTATGCCTGACCTTAGACCGACCGAAACTACTGTCGAGTCAAACATTCCTCTATCCCGCGCTATCAGACTACGCCGAAACTTTCGAAACCGACGGCGGACGATTAAATGAGAGCGTGGCGTGCTTAAACACGGCCTGCGTGTATAATTACAGCTTGTAGCACGTGATGCGCGGAGGTGAAATATTAATCCCGAAATTAGACGTGAAACTTCTTAATTGGACAGAAAGTGTTCGCTGCATTCTGCTATCGGGGTAAAAAAACTTTTCCTATTAAATCGCACGTAAAAGAAGTAGAAAATGTTCCTCTTGGCCAGCAGCATCACCGGCTCGCCAATAAAATCACTTTATACCACAATTTCTGATCGTCTTCTCCCCCGAAGTGTTTGAAATGGCGAGGGCATAAAAATTCCCTCCCATCGGATCGACTATCTCTCGCATCGAGGATTCCATGGGAGCCCCGCAATTTCGATTCCGTACGCGCGTGTCGCGCAATTCCGAGAAGCTCGCTACACCCCCGGCACGGTGCACGCTCGTGTAATTTCGTCGGTAAGAGGATTCTGGAATTGTCGATGAAAGTGGTACACCGAACGCGCGACGGTCATCCTTAGCGTTTCCGGAACGGTACCCGGCGTAAAAATTGAAGAAGCTCGGCGGAGTAACAAATTCTTATCGGCCCGTATTCCACGCGGTCCGGCGGACGTTGAACGCGGCGTTACGATTCCGTTTCCTAGCGGCCACGATCCCTCGGTATCTGAGAGACCAGGGTGCCGCGGCCCGCGGCACCATCTTGGAACCACGGGCGAGATTACTCGCTTCTTGCGCGTTCATCCGACCGGGTCGTATCAACAGAACCGGGGCGTGCAAAAGTGACGGCCGCTGAATCATCCCGCGGGGACCGCCGCGCGTTTTCACTCGGCCGTGATGAAGAACGTTATCGCGCCTCCCTCGCACTTGATTATTCTCCAGCACGTTCTCCTCTGCACTCTCACGCTTGTCTTCATCCTTCCCCGTTCCACCTTTTTCATCTTCCTCTGCGCCAGCATGCTTAAATTTTAAACCTTCCTCCTGCCTCGCCCAACACCTTTCGCTTACTCCACGGACCGAAGCTTTTTCGGGCTTGCGAACTGCTGTGGTCACGACGTCTCGTGATATTAGGAAGTCGGAGGGTTTAATTTATATTCAAGAATTCGAATTTTGCATCTGGTGTTCATAGATCAGATGGAATATCGAAGTCGAGTAGTGCAACTGCATTTTAGTTAGTTTGTTTATATTGTAATGATATGGTAGAATGTTCGTAGCATTCTGGTATCTGCCACGATCTTGTACCGTGGCGAACACCGACGTTCCATTTATGCGTTTCATTGGATTACTTTTAATTCACTTCGTGCTCTTTTATACTGAAAAATATTTGTATCGCCAAAGTACGATATACTGAAATAGGATAGTTGGTGTATTATTGTACCATTGATACTACTATGTTAGACAGTGGGACGTAAAACGAGAGAGCAAGTGTTATTTATTCGCGAAGTTAACAGGGAGAAATTCAAGTCTCAGCCCAGTGGACGGAACTACTAAATTTGTCTTGACGTTCAAGCTGACAAGTTGTCGCCACCCAGAAACTTAACTCTCGTCGCCCGACGCCTCGGTATTGTGCGAATTAGTCGAGTGGCGAATACCACCGAAAGTTCCCCAGAACAATTCAATTTATTCCCCCAAGCGCCGACCGCGTTACTGCAGTCTGCTCATTACATCCCGTAATTATGCATCCAGTTACACCGTGACTGATGCTTTCTTCCCTGCGTCTAACAAGACACCCATTTCAGGCGAGAAGGCTTAATAGAACGCATAGTTCTTGCTACATTCTATGTACCCCGATACTCGTGAACACTGAAAGACTTCATCGAGATGGAAATTGAATATCATCTGTAATTAGGTCCACAGAATATAGTTATGTACACCTGTGTTCTACGCCCCACGTCGCTTTTGTATTACATCGGGTATCAAATTCTCATCCTACAAATTCTATACAATTTGTAGACGTAGCTGCATCCAGAATATTCCAGATATCGGCGATTCTTCGTCTCGGCGCAGCTTCCATATTCAACATCTACAGTGCCATTTCGCCTCGGCGCCGTTTATTTTTAGTTGCGGCGAATTGAATTTCGCTTCGTTTCGAGCCGCGCGGAGAACAGCGTGTAATGAAAGGTGAATGTGATGGGAAGCAACGATAAGATCAGCTGGAAGCCAGCCGTATCGAGTCGTTCCGTTAGCTGGAAGCAATTACGGGAACTTCTAGTTTTTCGCGGGGGCGGCGGGGCAGTGGGGGAGGGGGAACCGCCGATAAACGGTAGCGAAGTTCGCAGTTGCAACTGTTGTTGCGCGACCGCAGCCAGAGTCGATGGAAATAAGAGGGTGGGAGCGAAGGGGGGGAAGAGGGAAAAATCAGCGGAGCACCCTCGAAACTCGAGCGAACCGTAAACAATGCCGTTGCCAGATAACGTTGGCCTTTATTGCACGCGTTGCTGGCCCAATGATGCGAAACTGCAGTTTAGTATTATCGTTTCGGATGGAAGTCGACGCGGGGAAAGCGATCGATACCGCACCCCACCCCTAACATCCTGTTCTCTTCCGACGAACGCGTCGCGACACCCTTTCCTCTTCGCTTCGCGACGTTGGAATTCTGTGCAAAGATTTCGCTCAGATAAAACACAGGCGAACTCTTCTCGAGCTGTAAAGAATTATATTTTGAAAAGCAAATGTAATAGGAGAGCTTGAATTGATATGCAGACGGAAATGCTTGACTCGTACTACTAGTTGCTGATGCTTTGACATGTACATAGCTCAGGATTTGATAGAGTTGGTTACGAGGGAAACAGGGATAGCTTCGTGAAGGTGCCTTGGGGCGATTTCGAAACGATAAATGCTGTTGGTATTTCCAACAACCATACGCCAGCCTGCCTCAATAAAGAATCATCGATGAAACTGAGATTCGGCGAAAGGATTAAGTCTGTAACTTTCTGCTTTAATATATCAATGCTGTCATACGAAAAGAAGATACTGCGCGTGCTAAAAGTATAAAGTAACGATCCAGGAAAAATAATAGAATGTTAGCAAAAATTCTCGCCCACCAAACGAAGAAGTCTGTGATTATTTACTCGCGCGGAGCGCGGCGCCAGGGGGAAAGTTGCTAGCTGGAAGTTTCAGTTGTCGATAATTCCGAAGCCACAGTGCCCGTATTCCCCGTATTTTACGAAATAATTTCCAATGAAGCTCCCCCCGCCCCTCGCCGAAGGACCTCCATTTATTATGCACATCGCTTCCCCTCGCACATTGTGTCAACGGCATAATCCACCGCGCGGGCTGCTCGTTGAACGTTTCCTCGATGCTGCGAGCAAGAAACGGCATCGCGGAGGGACGTGGAAGAGAACGGTGGTTCTCTTTATGCGGGACGAAGCTCGGCGTGGTTCGTTATGGCAATTTAGCGAGCACGGTACGAGCTAACGACGTTGATCGCATGAATTTTTCACGGCGCGGTCTGGCTCCCTACTGTCTGTTTCCACTCGCGCGGTTGATCGATCCAACGAGGCACTTGTTGACGGTACGTGGGCCGCGTTCTGGGTAGTTAATGATTAATCGTTCCCTTGCTGTGCAGTGCGCGATGCACGCGGTAATAGATTGCTGGCAAATTAATTACGGAGAACCGAGTAATAAATTGCTGGACGGTGTTAATATTTCGGTGGCCGATGCTAGATTTTTGTTGGGTTTTAACGGCTCCTTGACTTTATTCATCGCTACGCTATGATTCAGGAGGTTCGACTCGCTGTCAGCGTAAACGCGCGAGTGTTAGCCAGAGGGTGGAATCGGATGCCTGCTCGTAAATGACGAGTGCTCTGCTCGCTTTTGGCACGTGTCTTCGAGTGTTGCACGACACGTGATGCAAGGGGATGCGTGCGGTGCGTGCGGCGTCGGTGCACTTGGCATAGAAAACGCGAGCGGAATTTCGCGGGACAACTGCTCGAGCGAGCCAAAGTTGGCTCGGTCGGTGTATTAAACGAGCAAGAAAGTTGTTCGTTCCCTCGGCGTTGCTACAGTCCGTGAATTATTTCGGTCGTGTGTCTCGCTGCCGCGGGACAGATTTATACCGGTAATTACCGCCGCTGGATTATTCAAACAGTTCTGGGTTAATATTTCGCGTTCCGTGCAGACATTGACCCCGAACCGATTGAGAATACACCGTGCGCCCCCGGATACTTTCGGGGTAAAGAAATAATTCGAACGAAAATGTGTATATGGTTTAGAAGAACGATATACAAGTAGATGGAAGTTTTTTCATCGATCAGAGTAATTGCTATGATCGATTTATCGAACTATTGAAGACATTTCGTGCGTTCAAGAAATGAAATAGAGAAATTTAAGAAGATTCAAATCTCTACCTTTCACCATTACCGTGTACTGTGTACTATCTATCACAAATCTGCTCTGTGCTTCGTGATCACTTATATAACACAGAGTGATTTAACGCAATACTACCCGTAGATGGAGCTATGCGTTGAAATAAAATAGAACACGTTCTAATTATACTTGCCTTATTGTTTCGTTGAACACTCGCTGGCGAGGCTCTATCTTACTCTCTGACAAACTACAAACCGTATTCATCCTAAACCTCCACACACAAACATCTTTCGATCACCATTCACACGTGTACAAGCCCGCACGTGACAACCGATTTACTCGTTTTTAAACGCTCAACCGTTTCACGAATATTGAACTATTGAATATCCAACGATGTTTTAAGAGGATATCGCGATTCTTTATTAATTAAGGGACTAGTTAACGAAGAACGAGAGAGACTCGTAGAAGCCCACGACACCTTCGTCCCTCGATTTAATCGAGCTGGACGCCTCGACGAAGCCGAGCTGGACGCCTCGACGAAGCCGAGCAGGGCGCCTCGATAAATCGCCGTGGAAAGTGCGTCGAGTTGTCTCCGCGACAGCTAATGACAACGAGGAATCTGGGGTAACGAGGGACGCCACGTCGAGGGGAGAAGGTCGACGCGTGTCGGTGGCCGTCGTCGACGCAATCCGCCCGACGTTTCATATCTATTTTAAGCCGGTGGCGAGTTTCTAGTTTCTAACAGTCTCGTCCGCGCGTTCCTACTATGCGGAACGGCGTCCGCGTGCACGGTAATCGGTGACGTTCGTCATCCAGCCGTAAATGGAACAGGATCTTGGACTTAAAATCCCCTTGATTCCACTTAGAACAGAAGCACTCGATGAGAGGCATCGCAGCAATTGATTTTCCGCAACGATAAATTCAGAGGCAGGTGCCACCGTCCCAAGGGTGTCCCATAGTTAGAGTGTCCACTTAAAAAATAGAAGCGGAAGTGCAGCTCGAGAGAAGGTGAGAATGTGAGAATGCCTCTTCGATGTTCTTTGTGCTAACCTCGTGGCCGAATAGATTTAATATTCCGGAGGAGTAGAAGTGTCTGTCTTCTCAGTGAGATTAACAGCGACGAAGTCGAATTGACGGGGGAACTGATAAGGGGTTAAGGTTAAGGCTGTCTGTTTATTGAAACTTTAAGAATGATCCCAATTCCACCTCCCCAGTGAAATGATCGATCACTCTTATTAAAGCGCAAGCGTTCGCCCCACGCTAGAACGGGTCGCGCGTTTAAATTTGCAGATCGGTTAGAAGGGAAGAAAGGGAATTGGAAAGTTGGAGAGATTGGCTCTAGTAAACTGTCCAACGGAATTCGCAGTAAAATCCTTCCGCGTGCTTCTCGCTGCGCCCATCTGCAAGATATTCCCAACGTCGATCTCCCTCCGTCAGCCCACTCGACCTTCGTTCTCTCTACATTGTTGACGTTATTAGTAACGTCGACGACGACGCGCTCACGGAATTCCATTGGCGCCTTTCCAAGTCGACGTCGAGGAACTATCCCGGGGAAATCCGGCAGACGTGGAAGGCCGAGGGAGCGTTGTATCACGTTATTCACGAGCCGACGAAAATCTCATTTCGCTGGGTGATCCGTCATCGTCGAATATCCAGAGCTCAGTCTCGCCCCCGTCCCTCGAACCAGCGTTGATACGTTTTTGGCTGGCCCCCGGTCGACCGACCCGGCCAGCCACGGGCCTTTAATTATCGCCCTGCCTCTGTATACATCGCGTTTCAACGATTTTTTCAGGACAGTTGCGACGAAACACGCGTGGGTATTAATATTCCCTCGATCGCCCTTTCACCAATTATTCCAGACACGAACGATCGATAACGTCGGCAAGCACTGCGGCTTTCTGTATCATACGTCTTGGAGGTTGAATACTAATTCAGTATGAAGATATCTTATACCGAAATAGTGCAGAAGTTAATTCGTCCGAAGAGTTTTCACCGCATTGATTTTATTGTATTCGTTTCAATCTGTGATCGGGTCGTTCTAATCACGGCGTTGTTACTGTAATTTGTCGAGAAGGTTGCACGAGCGTTGCATGAGTAATAGATTACTAGAAAAACCATCAGGGAAATGCAAAACTTTGGCATTCGCAATGGAGAACGGCTTCCGTCGCCAATTGACTGTTATAGTTTGGTAGCTGCGTTTGAAACAGTGTAGCTAGCGAGACAGTTGCTTCTTCGCTTTTCAGCCAAAGGCTTCTATCGCGAAAGGGAAGCGGAACGTGGATTGGAGCGTAGTTTCTGTCAGCGTCTCGCCCCGAAATATCCTCGGTCTTGAAAAAAAGTGGAGTTACTCAGCGATGACGTTCGACGTGCACGCGTCCCACGGGCTCTCTGTTGAAATGTGACAAAAACAGAGGGAATCTGTGACGCGAAGTGGCATGGTCAACGATCTGGACCAGCATCTGGCAACGAGATCGCCCGTTTTATTTCTATCCGCGCGAATTCGTCCCGTATGACGAATCCTTTCTTTACGGCCGTAAACGCTTCCTCTTTTATATTCTTGGACTTTCTCGAAATGACTGCTCCGAAATCTCGGTGTACTTCGCGGAGTTTAGATTCCTTCAAGCTTTCCCTTAGGTGCTACATGCCACAGATTTTATAACCCTTTTTTAATTAGAAAATAATTTCCAACAGAGTTAGTGGTACACCTCAGCGAACACAGAATGAAATCTCAAAATCAGGAAATCACAAGAGCTGTTGGGATTTATGCTTCCTTCTCCCACGGTGCCCTGGACTTTCCAGCCAGGAACGACGACAAACGCAGCAAAGTCAAGCTTAATTAGAACAAACGTAACGCGCAAGCTACTGGCACGAATTTTTTTTCCTCGCCAATAAAGCTTGTTAGTGCAGCGTGTCCGGCGTAAATCGCGATTTACGTGAAAAATATTAAACGCGTAAGTCTATTGTCCCCCGTTGCACAGGAGAGTTCGCGATTTCCAGTTGCCCCCGCAGTGGCGTTCTGCGAGCTCCTCGAACGTGGCTCTGAAAACGCAGTGAAACGAGAGGCGAATGAAACAATGGGGGGGAAAAAGAGGACATCCCGGGAGCGAAATAGTCGGGTGTTTCGACGATTTAACGAGGATCTTTCTACGACGTCCTGCTCGCTCCGAAAAAAGCTATTTCCCAAAATTAATACATTTCGCGACATACAGAAGCTGCGCATTAAAGAAGATTAGCGCACTGGTTAATGGAGAAGAGAATACCTTATGAATTCTTCGGTCCATTGAAAACTTTATTCGTTCAATGATAGTTGAAATCGGGAGTGTTCTTTAGACTAGAATCGGATGAGAAATATATTCACGATCAGATGTAGATTCAGGAACATGTCCCTGCAGTTCCTCGTTGGAACCTCTTCTCTTACCTCAGCTTTCTTTAATATCAGCCCCAAAAGCATTCTGGCTAACTCTTGACGCAGATCGAAGTACACACGTGTCAGAGTTAGGGCAAGCTTCAGCTTTCCAAGGTTCGACCTGCGGCTCTCTGCTCCTCGAAGAATCGCGCCTCCAAAACTGTAATCCCCACTCAGGGCAAGAAGGAGCATTAAAAAAGGACAAAGAATACCTTCGAAGGGAGTTAATTATCCAGGCTCCCGTGCAATCGAGCTCCCACGAAATAAGAATCGGCGCGGCGGCAGCCCCGCGATGCCCGATCGTTTTTCACCGGTCCGCTCTGACGGTCTCGAAATTTTTTTTTTCTGTTCCAGAGCCGAAGAAGGAAAAGACTGAACAGAGTGCAAATGGCGCGGTATCGCCGAGCGTTGAGCCGCAAGCGAATCATGGCACGGCCACGGCCGGCAGCGTGCCGGTCTCTGCTGCACCCCCGATTTCAGGGGACCAGCAGAAGCCGTGCAGGCCGAACACCCTGGAAGCCAGGGTGGTAGCCAGGAGACTGATCTTGTTCGACAGTGAGTACCGTTTGATCTGTAGACGGCAGACACTAGCGCTAGAATTACGGCCAGAGGAATCTAACACTTAGCTTTCGCACCGCCTCGAGTTTTTCAGCTCTCTTTCCGCATTCCTCTGGCTGACTGATCCGTAGGACATTCGGCGTAGCTTGAACGGAGTCTAGAGTACGGCTCTTCTGCTGCTTCGAATTCTCCGCTTCCTTGGTGCTGTAGGATAAGGAAACTAGTCCAGGATAATGGAACCGTAGATGGTGTTTGCTTGGGGATGTTGGCTCAGGGTGAAGGTATCCGGGTTATTTAGTCGGGCTGCTTTGTTTCCCCGCGATCGAAGGTGGTCACACCGCGATCACGTATCCGTGAGCGACTAAGCTGTGATTTTTAGAGTCCCTTTCTTCCTGGAATTGGATTTTTAACCCAGATGCGAGCTGGTCTCGCGCAATGCTTCTACTAACCTTCTAATGTTATTTCACTCAACATTTACGTTCCTTTTTCCGAAGGAGCGGCAGCTTCTAATTGCCAGGACGGTTACATCGATTTCTCTGCGGACGCTCGCCGTCCCTTGCGCCAGATTACAAGCGTTTCGGCGTAATCCGTTCGATGAAACGCTCCATATCGGACGCGAGAAGGTAGTAAAAATAATACGACCGGCTTATACAGATTATCGGCTTTTCAGATTACGTTCAGTCGCTCTACGATTGAAATAATAGGTTGCGAGGGGTGAGGGCAAAAAAAAAAGTTGCGCTGCCTGGGCAGGGGATAACGCGACGTTATATCGAACGAGACAGTATCGTATCGATATTACACCCCGCCAGTTAAATCGCGATTTTACTATTACCGGGGGAACTCTCGGCCAATTTAATATCGCGTAGCTCGCTCATTTTTCATCAGACCCGAGCTATTAAATTCCTATAATGGAACCTTGTATCGACGCGCAATATCAGAAAATTGTTACATTATTCTTTCCGCGAAACCAGGCGCAGAATTGCTGAGAGCGATCGATCGTTCCACGGGTTGGTATCATATTTTAAGCAGCCTCTATTCAAATCTCTCGGCTCATCGTGCGATTTTGTTCCAAATGCGCGCAGGAGAGTATTCAATGAAACTAGCTCCGCGAAAGTGTAAGCAGCGACGTAACACAAGGATTTCTGACAGAAGTAGTACAACTTCCGAAGCTTTCATTCGCTCCAAGTTTTATTCGTAACAATCCGCGGGGTAATACAGAAGGAAAAGTTGCGGCAATGTATAATAAGTGCGACTGAAACGCAAAGTGAGAGCGGAATGTAAAAGGGAAACAGGGCGCGAGTGAAAGGGGTCCGCGTATGGTCGGACGCATCCGCAACTCCACTGCCGGGAATCTCTATCTGTTTCTACTCCTTAGTGCCTTTTTAATACAACGAAATACTCTTCGGAAAGAATGCAACTACTGCGCGAGAATGTTATTTTAGTGATACTAAAGACACTTTGAGTTAAATATTCTATATAAGATGGGAGGTGTAAAAAAATTCCTTTTAACCACTAGTCAAGAAATCTCACGTCGCCGCGTTATCTAAACGTTTCCCCACAGTTTGCGCTAAGATCTGCGGTAAACCCTCCGCGAGATCGTGTCTCTCGATAGCAGTTGTGTATACGTAGGAAGATTCTGTTGGAAAGTAAAGTCGCGAGGGGGCGGGGTAAGGGCAAGTCGGAGATAAAAGCGAACTTTGAAGTCCAAAGGGAGTTTTAAAGGCGATTCGCGACGAGACCGACGGCACACGAAAGTTTGTCGTTCGCTTGCTAGGTTTCCGGGCAAATTTCCCGCGGAATCGATGCAAACTTTAAGCTCCGGCTAAAGACGAAGGCGTGCCGCTCTTTTTTCCGCCCATCTCGCGCGGTAGCCGTGTTCTTTGACACCAATGATCTGAACCGCAACGGCGAATCAGTGATTTGAAGCTTCGTGCCTCATGCCTACATAATCTTCGTGTGTTTTCGAAATCTTCTTCCTCAGAAAACGCAACATTAACACCTCCATTTAACAGACTTTGCTGCAGACTATGCTCACGCTTTAAGTTAACTGTTTCCTCTTGTTGATCGAAGGGATTCGATTAACTTCAACTTCCCCCGCCTGTTTAATTATTCACATCTCTCGGTGCGACCGAACGCCGTATCTTGTCGATACTCGCTGGCTATATGTAGCAAAGTACCGAGAGTGTCGCTCGATCGATCAGAAAGCCTTAATAACCCCGTGGCAATGAAGAGGCGCTGGCAAGTTTGTGCCTGGCGACGCCTCGTCATACTTCAACGCTAACTGAAGCGTTAAAACGTCTGCTGGCAAATAGCAGGCTTGTCGCAGGCACTTAGCCGGAAGTCTGTCAAAGATCTGCGAGGCCCAGAAGACAACGTGCCATCTCTCCCTCGCGGAAATAAAGTCGGTAATGGGTTTTCGCCTCCGCTCTTCTCCTTTGCCTCGAGGCACATGGAATTTCGAGGCTACCCCCTCTAATCGCCACGCCGACTTCCCACGGCCTTTTTTAGCCCCCTTTTCTGTCCCCTCCGACGATCCTTTCTCGTCCCAAGGAACGTCGTTTGTTCTTCTCCCAAGAATCTCGTTCGATCACGACGCTCTGAAAGATACGACGGGGTCGCATCCCCCGATGAAATTGCATCGTTTGGGGAGCACGATCCGAGGCCTGGAAAAACGAGAGGATTCGGGGAAAAGGAGGGTTTAGTGACGCGTGTTTCCGACAATTTGTTTCTTCGTTATGTTAAAAAGCTTTTCCAAGCTCGCAAAGCATGGGGGGATATTTTCTGTGTCCTTGGAAGATAATTGGTGGTGGAGTTTGAGATTCTTAAATAGAATTCCTGATGAGTTCGTGTATGCCTGTGTAGTTCGTGTTAATGCGAATGACTTTCGTTGGAAGCGTTTTCTGAAATAATGCAAGCTGCCGGAGTTATCGGACGAGAGCTTCTGGCTGACTATAAACGGACTCGTTTCCCTTGCTGCCTTACGTTCTGCTGCTTCCTCGCACTTTGCACCTGCGGATCTGCGCCTCTGGTAATCTATACATTATTGTGAAAGCTGCTGCCAGTTGATGTTACTCAGTTTAACAAGAATATTCATTGATAACACTGTTAGGAAGGAGTTGAAAAGGATCCCTGTGCGACAAAGCTTTAAAATACCACTGGCACGATTGAAAACCGAACGATCTATAAATGAAGATATGGAAATATTATAATACCAATGAAACATCGCCCCATTTCAATTGCAAATTAGCCTCGAGGATCCATCGTGCTGGTACAAGGAACATCTTATCCCGATTGCAAGCTAAGGGAAACGTCTCCTTAAACTTTTACGATAGGCAGTCCCCGATCAGTGGATTGTAAATTCTGGAAAATGTACTGTTCGCGTCTTCGAGGGGCAGAGGGGGGTGTAAATTCTTATTTATAGATCCCTCTGCGGATCGAGCGTTTCAATTACGTGCTAAACAGCAGATGGGATGTTAGCGTGGGTGATAAGTGGTCGGACGATCGATTTTAACGGCCCCGACGAGTTGGGAATTGGTTCACGGCTCGCGGTGACTCCGTTGCCGAGAATCTGCGGAATTTCAGCGATCTCCCGAAACTATCCCTCAAGTTCTGCCTTGCCAGAATTTCGGAGGCTGGCCAGCGCGGTTAGGTGTCATCGGTTGTTCCCGCGGAGTTGCTTAAAATTCCGGGAAAAGGATGCTACGGGAAATTCGCCGCGTGTTTCGATCTCTTGGCGCAGCCGCCGCGTCGGAGCTGCAAAATCTGCGCTTGTTTTGCATTTTAAACGATGCTGGCGAAGCGCGCGTCGAGAGGCATCAAGAAATTTCTATCGCAAATAGAACGAACACCTTCGAACGAAACAGTTGACGAAATTTCCCTGCGTGCAACGTGAAAATGTAGCAGAGCTCTCCTGGCCAGCCGCAAGCGTAACGCGCACGCCATCTCGGACAAACAAATGCGAGAGCAAACGAGGCGCAAATGCAAGAAACGAGCAGAAGCTTGCAGGTGCGGAACTGAACGGTCCTTTAATTAAGATTCTTTTTAGCAAACGCGAACTCGGAATCTCCCGTGAAAATGAAAGGAAATTTAAATTAAAATTCCACGTTCGCGACCAGGTTCCACGGACTGAACCGTTTCGCCAGACGAACGCAAGTTTAATTCCGGGGGTGAAAGATAGACTATCTTTTTCATCTTCTCCCGTCAGTTATTTGACAAACGAAAATACCGCGCGCAACTGTTCGTCGCGTATATGAATATCTGGCGGCGATGAACGTCGATCGCTGCCTCGGGACGGATAACCGTGATACAGCTCGCGAGGCATCGGGGCGCGAAAGAGCTTCAATTTTAAAATCGCGATCTCGCGTGGAATCTCCGCGTCGCCGCGCGAGTATTACGAAATTACGCAGCGTCTCGCGCACCGACGGAGCGCAGCGTTCATTTATCACATTTCGCCCCGTGGATCGCGCGTTACTTGACAAATGAACCGTGACACGAACAATACATCAGCGCGCGCTAAAAAGGAACCGGCGGGGGAGCGGTGCACGCCGCGGGGGAGGATTCCGCGCACGGAGGGGGTAAGCTTCCAGAGCGGAATTTTCGTAATTCGTCGCGGGAGCGAGGCGATGCCGCGTGTTTGCCAAGCTTTCCGCCGGCTATACGTCCGCGATGAATCATATTCCCCGAAAGGATTGGCACGCGACTCTTTTCCAACCAGAGCCACCGTGTCTATGAATAAAACGGTCCAACGATCGCGACATTCCCAGCTAGTGTATTGCATTCCTATAACCTCGTATAAATACTCGAAATTTCCAATGAAAACGTTTCTCTCGCGCGCCACGGTTAGTGGAAGTGTTTCGGCGTGCCACGTAAGTCAAGGGTTTGAGTGATGCGAGTTTGCGAATGGCTGGTACAGTACCAATTATCGATGTTAAATATTATGCGTTATTTGGCATTGATGTAGCGGGCGTAAATTTTGCAGAGGAGAATCGTGAAACGACATGGAGTTGTTCACTTTTGGAAGTGTGTGCTTTTAGTCCTGAAATCGTGTTAATCCTGAAATTGAATGTTGTGTTAAGGGGAAGGTGGAGGGTGTGTTGGAGTATTTTGGCAAATAGACTCGAGAAAGATTGCTGTTTAAACTTTCATTATTGTGGTAGCCAGTTTCGGTGTGAAAGCTACTTCAGCAAGTGCAGGTAACACTGTATTTACATTTATTTCGGATTAGAAACTCTATTTCTAAACTTAGATCTGCTTCTGCTGCGGCGCAGCGCCTTCAACGCGCTACCCTCCGAGCACAGGCGTTCTCCCAGTGATCGTAAGCCGGGGATTCTCGGACACCACGACCACCGGACCCCTACTTTATCGGCCTTCACACTGAAACCCATTCTTTTCCCCAGACTCAAATGATATACCCATAGGTTTACCCACACTACTTAGCAGCAACCAATTAGGAGATACGTACCGACGTTTACACCCGGGGACCAGAACGTCCTCAGTAAATTTCACTTCTTTCGCGGCTTCTGGATCTCGTACATTTCTGTTACAACTGGCGTGATTTATTCTCATCCAAGTTCCGCGCGTTACAGATATTATTCCGTTCAGTCGGTGTGCCTTGTGAATTTGTTTTCTTCGTGGAAACGAACTAACCAGCGCATCTTTTCGTGTGCTTTCAGTGGAGAAGGGGGTCCTAGACCAGAGCAACGAGAATCAGCAGGTGATCGAGAGGTGTTACCCTCTCCCGCCTCAGAACACTCTGATGCTGTCGGAGCTCCCGGAACCGCCGATTCCGTTAAGCGAGATCGGTCCGATTCCGCCCCCGCCGATGTTCAGCTCTTCGAGTCCCACCCTGTTGTTGACCAAGCAGAGGCAACTACGGAACCCTCTAACGGCAGACTACGAGGACGAAGGTACTAAGATCCAAGACTTTCCAATAGAATTTCATCAGAAACATTTACACGGGAATAGAATAGAGAAAGTAACTGAGAATCGTGGAGTCAAGATAATCCAACTAACAGGATATCTTCTAGGAATTTCAGAACGCTTCGAATCACTTTGAACACGTGATTCCGTTAGAGTGATCATTGCATTTCCTTTCACCCGCATTTTTCGCAACATCCCACAGCAGTGTACCTTCTGCCTGCTTTCAGAAGACCCGGAGGACATCGACGTGGAGGAGGAGGACATGTACATGCACAGGATGACCCAGCCAGACCCGACCATCGACACGTCCAGGGTCGAGGAGATCCCGGCAAAGGAGCCCAAGTTCCACGCGATGCCCCTGAAGAGCGTATTGAAGAAAAGGGGGTCAGGAAGTGGGCCCGGTACGCCGCAGAACACGCCCACGCAGGAGAACAGGCCGTTGACGCTTCGCCAGGAGCTGCACGCTTTCAAGTTAGTACGATTGTAAGCGAATCCCTAAGAAGGAACTCTTCAAAATCATTTATTCTCGAAAGACTCGGTAGCCAAGGATCTCAGCGACCGTCAGCTTCTCCAGAAATCAATCAGACGAGGATCTAAATGTCGACGAAATTGGGAAGGACTGAGCAGAGATCCGTGAAAGCTCGCGAGTCTTTCTCTACTCGACACTACACAAAGCTCGACGCGAAGGATGGGCCTTCTTCAGATGGTTACGAGCGTTCAAAGGTTGCCAACGAAATAAGAAGCTCTTTTTCCTCGATTCCACTTGCGTTCAAACGTTTTTTCGGAAGCGCTGGACAATGGAACCCGTTTCTTCGCGAGTTTAATTACCTCGGGCTTGAAATGAGAGCGTCTCGAAACCGTGAGGAGTGAGCCCGGCTCGTCTGGAACATCGTTCTTCACCCTCTATAGCCCTGTCATTTCTTTCACGCGCACACATGCATCGTACCCCCCGCATTGTCTATCTCTTTCTGTCAAGTTCTTTTGATCATTTATCCAGTTGGACGGGCGTGTCGTTGTTCGAAACGCGCGACGTGTTCGAAAGCTCATTAGCTAGCGGTATTTGCACGCTGACGTGGCGAATTATCGAGCGAATCGACCCCGCGCACTTTTGTTTCGCACCTGTTTAACGATTTATCGTTTATCTCGATCCTTCCAACGAGGGAGGATATTATTGTACACATCTTGGAAAGTAATTGTAGAGTTTATATAATTAGGATAGTAGTGAAAGTGAACTGAATTGGATTCTGGCATAGGGGATGTCAATCTAGCATGTGACTAGCATTCAAAGACGATTGTGTATTATTTGATAGAACTATTGCAAAATGTAAAATTAAGATGTCTCTAGAAATCATTTATTCTGAATACGATGAATTTTCGAAACGATAAATTCTCAAATATGATCTCGGAGAACCTTGAAAAATTCTTGGGAAGCTTAACGTGTTCGGCGAAACTTGGGGAAACTCGTGAGAAACTCCTGCTGAGATGTTTCCTTGCTGGATAAAGCGGGTAAGTAGTAACGCCCACTATGTGGTCAGACATAGACGAATAGTCGACGTCGTAAACGTATCTACCGCTACACTTCAAAGTGGATGAAAAGTTCACCACCGCTATCCCATTTTAATATCGAATTCAACGATGAAAATTTCTTACTTCGAGAATTCATTGCAGGTAGATTCGTCAAATAAGAATCGAAATATCCTCGATTTTTACCAAACTATTTTCCTATTACGATCTTGCCGCAGATCTTAGTTCCACACGTAGCATATTTCAAAGCTTTTAATCGAACAAGTACATTAGAAAACTCAAAACAGCCAGTCTTCAATCCACGCATCCAAATTTCGCGACTGAAGTGCGGAGGGGTCTATTCGGGTCCCGAAAATCGACAAATCCGACGAGTTTCGAGAGAGCTCGAATCGAAGGGATCGAGAACGATGCTCCGGAGGGGTAGGAGGATGTGGGATTATCGAGAGAATAATCCCACGACACATGCTTCACTCATCTGCCCCATTAACATGTATCAGTCACTAGTAAAGTGTCATATTTTTCTTATGCTTAACCAGAAGGCCACCGTTGAGGCCTAGGATCAAAATATGGTAATTGATCATTGGTCTAACTAAGCATGCGCGAACCGATATGGTGTATCACATCTATATATATATATAAATGTATAAATATTTATCTTATCCACGGCGGTTGATCGCAGAGAACTAACAATTTTATCGTATCACTCTTTTTTTTTCTTTTTCTCTCTGTCTCTTTCTCTCTTTAACTTTCACTCTTTATCTACTATCTGTTTCTTTACACCTATTTCTCCACCTGTTACTAACCTTTCGACTGTTCTTCTATTCTTTTTTGTCTCTCTGTGTGTCAGCACCAAGAGCGCCGCGAGCATGGTGTACATACGACCTTAAGCATGAGAAAACCTTAGGGAAACCCATGTATAAACTCTCGCCTACGCTTCATACTTTTCCATTATCGCGCGAGAGCCTCGAACCATCTATCGACGAGCAGGAGGATCCCGATCTTGACCGTGACGGATCGAGCTCGACCCGCTCGCGGCCGTGAATGGATTAAGAAACGTCAGAGCCCGCTGACGTTCCTTCGCCGTTTTACCCTTGCGTTTCTCATCGCCGCGGCTTCGACGCTTGTAAGCTCGTTCGCTTCGTCGGCGTAGAGTCTCGCGGACGAAGCGGTTTGCCAGCTAATTTCCAGGCTTCTGGCGCTTCTTTCGGGTTGAATTACACGGTCGTTTGGCGGAGTGGTGCACAGGGCGTGGGAACTTGATTTAGTAATTTTTTAGCACTCTTCTGTGGTAATTTGGACAGCGTGTTGAAAATTGATTAACGATGATTAGAACGCTTTTCCTTTATTATTGAAATACAAATCTTGGAATATCGTTGAACGTAGTAGAAGTTACCACTGAAGGGTTGCTTAAGTATCGTTACCACCTAAGTGTTTGAACAAGTCGCACAAATCCAGTCGTTTAGACTTGCTAATTTTAGTAATATTTGAAAACCCTTTTCACGCGTTCGATTCAGTTTCTGTTACTGTCTACTCTTTTGCCTTAACCCTTTGCACTCTAAATTCGCGGCTGAATCCCTTGATTCTTAATAATACTTCTACATAAACAACGAAATCAATCCATCAAACTTCAATGTGACGCAAGTGCAAGGGCTTAAGACCTGTTGAAATATTCTCCCACTTACAAGCCCCTATTTGATACCCCCACCCCCATCGAGTGTACAAAATCCCGCATCCCAAAATCCCTGGTAGCAGATGAATCGAATCTCCAGCCCCTATCCCCTAGCAATGGTAACAGAAACAAACACCTCGCAGCCATTTCACTGTCCAATTATCCGAACGATATGAACCATTCCCGAATTCCATCGAATGTGAAAAAAAAGTCGCAACAGCCGAGGATAGTCTCGGTGAATCGCAGACACGTCGTAAGCGGCCGAGGAAAAAAGGCAATTCCCATCGCGGAGGGGAGGGTTATCCGCCTCGACGTCGTTGATAACCCCATTTCAGAGGCGGACGTCTGTGTCGCGCAAAGCCCCAGCAAGTTGCTTCTGTTATCTTCATCGACGCCACCACAATCTGCATTCTCAATCCCGTCCCCTTTGTCGTCGGCGTTGTTTCATCCCTTCCATGTCCGCATCTCGTACTTGAAACGTCCGTAGAGTAGAACGCTGGGCCCCAAGTAGCGTGGACCAGCGATCGACGGGGCAACGCGAGGCTACCGTTGTCTAACGTATGGCCATTTTCCTCGGCAATTCTTTCAGCAGTCGACCGGTCAGATTCGGCCTGGCCCTGCCCTGCACCCTGGAGAACAAGGAGAACGCGAGGCCGTACGTTATCAGGGAGGACGTCGACGGCGACCCGGGCGACGGGCAGGTACTTTACAGGGACGACTACGACGACGAGAAAAGTAAGTGGAACCGTGCTGCGGGAGAGCTTGAAGGGAGTAGACTCGCTCACAAGGGAACTTCGGCATCCCGGAAATTCAGAAAATTCTGCAACTTTGCTGTGCAAGTAGAGTAGTTCATTGGTAAGACAAGCCTATTATTTGTTGGTGCCATTTTCTTTTCCGTGGAATATCTCTAAAAGGTTGCAGCTTTTTTATATCTACAATACTGGAGAAAAATAATTATCGAAAAATCCATATTATTCAAGTTACCCCCACCAACAATCCTTAATTCGACCATTACTTTTACGCAGTTTTGTAGGTATAACAGAAAATGCAACTTTTGTTTATACTTCTTTCCAATATCTCTCACCGTTCTCGAGATATTCCACGGAGAAGAAAATAACACCAACAAAAAGTAGGTTTGTCTTACGCATCAACTATTCTACTTGCACAACAAAGTTGCATAGTTTTCTGAATTTCCGGGGTGCCTAACTTCCCTGTCAGTTATGAATTAGAACGTGAGTGGTGGTAAAAAGAGATAATTTTAGTCATAAAAATAATTACAGAATGTAGAATAATGTTCTTGTAAGGGACTTCGTGTTAAGGAAAGTCGAAGTTGATAGCTCGCTGGTCATTGAACTCGCCGCCACTTGTGACTCATTTCTGATGACACATGGAAGAATCAGTGTGTGCTGACAGTAGAGAATTAATCTGTTTACTAGTAGATACAGTGCCAGGTTGTTAGGCTCACTGATAAGCATGCTATCAGTACCCTTAATGACACTGGTTGCGCGGTAGTCTATCGAAAATTTGTTCAGTGAAGTGATACCTGTATCCATCGAATCTTTTGGAACGATTTTCTCGAAAATGAAGCTGTGTGCAAGAAAATTTTTGACCCGCGTTTTTAACCATCGAATAAAAAGCCCTCAATTCGGTCTGACAGTCGCACAGAGAATAAGTAAGAACTCTACTCTCGAGAGCTTTACTACTCGGCTTCATCCGAAATTTAGATTCTGATTTTATAAATTTTTTGGTGAAATTAGTCACATTCATCTAGATTAGCTAGCCATAATGAGTTGGGACACCTTTCGTGACCCCAGAGTTTCCCGTTCGAAAGTTTTTAGGCGACCGACAAACACACAAACACTTTCTGCTTTATATATTAAGATTCGATGTCTCTTCTCGAATTCGTGGATTATTAAGAAATACAGAAATGATCGATCCCTTAGTCGAAAGACAATTCGTGAATTGAACAACGGCCAAATTTCATTAGCTTCCGCGGCGGAGTTCCGCTGTGAGTTTTTAATAGCCACTGAATCATATTACTTTCCGTACGGAAATTTTTCGGTCGGTTTCGGTACGAGATATTCCGCGGTATAATGAATATTCAACCCAACCCATCGCGATCAGCACTACGTCATTATTAACGACAAATAAAGTGGCGATCGTGAATTTTGCCAGCAATGTTGTTACAATCCCGATATTACCTGTCACTGAACTAGGGAAACGACGGGAGATACTTAACAGGAAACGTCAGGGAAAACATTTTTTAATAACATTCCGCGGCGCGGGCAAAAGCTTTCCGCGATGGACAGGTAGCAAGTTGGCGAGCTTAACGAGAAATACAATACAGAGACTCTGCTTTGTCAGTTTTTCCTTCTATTTCCGTTCCTGCGAAACGAATTACACAAACGATAGAGGACTGCAACGGACGCCGCTCCTAATTGGAATTTTCTTTCGCCCGTCGTTCTCGCTCGTCGTAACCGGCGTTGCTTGACAATTGATTGCAACGATCGCGGGGCTCGTTAACGATTCCTCTGGCCGGTTTTCGGGTAACACTTGACGAGGACAATATAATAAAGGCGTTGAAAACATTTGTGTGATTCTCTCAGTCGCGACGTGACTCGCTGGGAAAGTGTGCCAAGCACGCTCGAGTCCGACAAACAGAGATATCCCCGCGAAACACAGCAGTCCCGGTTCGACGAGCGAGAGCGATCGTGTCGGAGCCGTGCTGCCGCGAAAGATGCCGCGAAGGCACGGCTAAAAACACCGTGGTTCGATTGCCAAACACGTTCGGGATCAGTATTCGCGGGCCGTACTAATTATACCCGCGCGGAGGGATATGCTTATTCACGCAGACAGGCGCGCGATCGCGCAAACGCCTCCAAGGTTATATTAATCCCCCGAAGATAGCTGGCAAGTGGCTCAGTGTGCTTCTGGCCGTTGTTTTGCGCCGGTTTACCGCGAACCGTTCGTCGCCACGATTGAAAAGCATCCCCGTTAGTGGCACCGCGCCGATCGAGCTCGCGCGACTCCCCCATGGAAGCTTGCGAGTTCTCGTAGCCGCGAAGTTCGCGACTGAGGAGGGTGCGGGACGGAGGACGACGCTCGGCATCTTTCTGCTGGACGAGCCGGGGTAAACGACAGTGGATCGCGGGGTTCAGCGAGTCGGGGGCGAAGTTGCGGCGAGAGCAGTCGGTATCTCGTGTCCCGCTCTAGATCGAAGTTTCCCTCGGCAGGGGAAGCTCGACAGAGGATAAACGAGGGTGGGATTTGTCGATAAGAGCGATGACACCATGCTGTCGATCTGGACCGCGTCGACCCTGTCGATCGCCCGCGCCACGATCGAGCCCTTCAAGCGCGAGGCTCCTCTGCGTCGCAGCACCAGCTGCTCCTCGGTCGTCGACGGTAAATCGCGAACCGCTCTTAAAATAGAATAAAACGCTTCGACGAAGGATTACCGCGTGCCTCGATTGCCGATAATGGCCGTCTGTTATTGGTAGCAGCGTAGTCGGCGGTCAAAGTGTACGTTGCTGGCGTCTAGTAACGGTGGATCGTTTGATTAACGTAGTTAGACGCTGATGGACGCTAATAAAGAAGCCGTCGATCAAATTCGTTCGGGATAACGCGCGTCATGTATATGTGAAAATTACTGGAGCTATTAGGCGGCGCTCCGAGACCCTTGATTTCGTTAACGAAGATCTATTGTCACGTCGAGCGTGCAAAGAGGGCCGCGTGAAATGGTGGAAGTGAAACCTGTGCGCACTGGGGTATCTCTATGCTCTCGCACCCTAGAACGGTCCCACTTCATAAAGAATAGTCGTTGAAAGATTTTATTGCAATTGGACAGCAGGAAAGAGTGTCGATCAGACCTTAAAGTTTAGAATTCATCAATAGTTATGTTATACTGTCTTTCTGTATTTATGACAGATAAACAGTAGTTGCAACTTTGTGATGTCGTGAATTGGAATCTCGAGAGACTGGGACAGTATCGTCCCTTCGAGAACTGTTCTAAGTTCGTTGATGAGCGATATGATACTCGAAATTATCGACGAGAACGAAAGGAACCTACTGACCACAGATTTCACTTCGAAATTCGAGATTGGCGGTTCGAGAGTCTAGTATCTCCCGTGTTGGAAGCCGTAGTATCGGGCGAATATGCAAGCGGCGTAATTAAGGGTCTAATTGTTCGTGGTAATTGCAGGTCGGTTGGCAGCAAAGATCGCGTGCAAGGAGTCGCTGTCGCTGAAGTTAGCCCTCAGGCCTGACAGGCAGGAGCTCATCAACAGGAACATCCTTCAGCTGCAGACGGACAATGAGAGGCAGGAGACGAAGGAGGCAATTGGTGCCAAGCTCATCAGGTGAAAAGATCCTTCGCCCTTTCTTCCCGCTTTATTTCGCTTTGGAAACGGGAGCAACGCTTCCGTGCTCGAACAAAAGGGATGCAATCTTTGTCGCCACGCAACAGAGACCTCAGCCTGTCAGCTTTTCTAAATTTTCCACAGACCACACAATTTCCTTCGCACGCGTACGTACCTCGGTACAGAAACATGTGAGCCTGGTATTAAATCTGGGACTAGTAGAACGCCAATAATTACTTAGCGTTAATAAGAAGCGGTTGAGCATCGATTTCTCTAAATTATCAAATCGATTTTCTCGATAGAGGATATTAGATCCTCGAAGCAGCCCTGCCACTTGCGTGAGAGGAGGGGAAACCGCAATTCGCGATACCGATTGCATCCTGGCGAGTGTGGTTCGCGAGTATCGATGCACCTCGCGATCGCCTAGCTGCAGGGAACCGTTAAATTTAGAAGATTCGAGGGGGGGGGGGTGTTGTTTCCTCAAGACGGGAGCCCCCGTCGAGGCATCTGCGAATTCCCAGACTGAACCACGGTCGGTGCTCGTGAATCGACGCATTATGATCGTGTAGATACCTTGAAGAGTCCTTGGCGCCTTCTGTTCTCGATTTAAAGGGTTGCGGCTCTTGAGAGGAGAACTGAAGGCGCTACGGAGGGAAGCTCCAAGCCCCTTGAATTTCGTTCGCGAAAACTGCAGCTCTATCAATCGAGAATACTTGTTTAGAAGCATAGCATCACATCGCGCGCGAACGTATTTTGAATTTGTAAATGACTGAACCACTGACTGTGGTTCGACTGTGTATTCACGAGGTCGGTGCAACGGACGCCTCTAAAGGCGATTACACGGGATCATGGGAGGAGCAGTTGACCACGGTGAATCACTTGTTTGTCTCCGAGCGAAATCTAGCCCTCCCTCGAGCGTTCGATCCTCCCGCTGAATCGAGGAAAGCGGATTCGGATCGATGGGCCTAGCACTGATTCGCGTGGCATTGTTGTTGCAGGCGGCTGAGCATGCGGCCGACCCAGGAGGAGCTGGAGGAGCGTAACATCTTGAAAAGTAAGCTTCCCCTTGCACGAATAAATCTCCCGGTAGCTCTCTAATCAAGTCCCACCCAGCCGCGAAGTATAATAAAATAAATGGCACTTAGTGGGAATAGATAATACGTAGATTACATCTGCTTGCAGAGCAAAGTCCGGCCGAGGAGAAGAAGCAGAAGGAGGAGAAGAAACGATACCTGCTGCGGAAGCTCAGCTTTCGACCGACCGTCGAGGAGCTGAAAGAGAAGAAAGTACGTCGCTGCAATCAAACGTGTTGATATTGAAGCCGCTTCGCACGTGACACTTCTGTGCCTCGTCATACGTATTTGAGGACGCGCGATGCTAATCCAGAGCCACTGGAGTGTCACGTGGGGGTACGGGTGCTAAGAGACGTAGGAGATTACGTGGGTGTTTCCTTGCGCAGATCATCAGGTTCAACGACTACATCGAAGTCACGCAGGCCCACGACTACGATAGAAGGGCGGACAAGCCCTGGACGCGGTTGACTCCTAAGGACAAGGCAGCCATTAGGAAGGAGTTGAACGAGTTTAAGAGCTCGGAGATGGCCGTTCATGAAGACAGCCGACACCTCACCAGGTACGCTATCTTCTTTGCGGTTGACGATGGCCGGGCCACGTTCGTCGTAGCTTTTACAAGTAGAGCTCAGAGAGTAGTGTAGCAGAGTAGAGTTCGAAATTCGAGTGTCCCAACAACGTCCGATGCGGGAGGCTGAGTGCCCTTCGCAGTGTGGTATCCGAAAACGATCAGAACCTTAGGAATTGGTATGTTCAAGCGTCGAAAGCTTTCGAAATCGAATGAAACGTGGCTGTTAACACGTTGGTCACCAAGCGTGTCCTGTTGGATGCCTCTGTGATTAATTACTTCGGCAGAGTAACCTGTAGCTGAGCTGACTGCGTGATTGATTGATTTATTTATCGCATACTTCTTCTAATTTGGTTAGTTTTGAAAATTCGACGGAGACAGAGGACAAGTATTCTATTAGAACAGAATTGTGATTTAATCGTATGGTTATTTTTTGATACACGAATGCTAAAGCATAGAATATTTCTCATCCAACTCGACAGCATTTCGTTGTATTAATGCTTGTGTACTTGGTAGAGCTAGAAAGTTGTAACGCAATATCTCAAGATAATGGCTGATTTTAAAAGAAAATTTCTGAGTAGTTTCTTGAAAGATGGATATTCGACGCTCGGTGGCGAACGTGTTAAGAAATCGCGGAGAAAGATCTTGCAACATCCTAATAGATGATTTTCGGACCACAGTTATCAACCCTCCGTGGACGGAGCACAATTAAATACAGGTTGCCAGTCTGGAAGAGACGGCTTTGGAGTTGCCGTTTGTGAGAATAGCGTCGATACAGAGAGACTATTTTATCTACTTTATAAACATATCTTAAATCTGCTAAGAGGGCTAACTTTTATTGATTTTATCGCATAAATTACATGTTACAGTTTTCTATGAAACGGTATCTTTCAATGCACACACCAATACGAAGACCTGGTTTCCGTCTGCAGGTATCGCAATGACAACCAAACTCCCGTCTGCCTCCCTTAATTTTTCTTCGTCGTTTCGACAAGTTACACGTAATAATAGTTGTCTATTGTGCTCCTCCGTCACCAAATGGAAATAGATACGATGGCTCCACCACGGAAATCGCCAACTAGTTGGCCCACTTGGTCGTTGCACATACGAATAACATAGAGGCTCTGTTCCCCGTTTTAAATCTTCTCTAAAACCCGTCACAATTTATTGTACATGTCCCCGATAAACACATCTTCACCAATTTTACAATTTCTCGCACCTGAACGATATATGGAAATGCACCAACCACCCCGACACGTAAATTCTACAGATTAATCACACTTTAATTCTTACACATTCTCCCCTGCACCTCTCTGTTTTCACAAAGCGTACCTCTAGAACAATTCTAAGCGTCATTACGAACAATCACCCCTCGTGTTCTCGAGCATTCTCAAAGTCATCCACTCCTCCCAGATGAAACCTCTGTAAAAATAACAGAATCGTTTACCAAGAATCATTCAGATACCGTCCAAACCGGGAAACGTACAAAGCATCCGTCCCCGAAGGGTTGAATCTTCTATCTCTCCCCCTTCGATAAATGTCGCACCCATTCCCTCGACGACTACTTTGTTTTTACGAACTCTTCTCGTCGCACCGCTGCGCACCGTCGACAAGACGATTTAGCCGAGCAAGAGAGCCGAGGGAAAAGCAAAGACGTTTGGTTGATTTCAGGTTCCATAGGCCATGACAATTGCAATGTGTTGAGGTGGTGCTACAGTGTGGTGCGGGTATAGGTGAAGGTGCAGTGTGGTGGCCTCGCGTCGAGGCTGGATAAATCAGGGGTGGTGTCTCGCGGCTTCCGGTGGATTTTACGGCGTGAGGGGTTGGGCGCGGTACTCGCCCCGGCGTTGACGACGTCTGCTATCAACGTTCCTGCGCCCTGTCGTCATTCGTCGGTGGTCGTCATCGGCCATCGATCATCACCGATCGTCCACGCTGACGACGAACGTCCCGCGTGACGTCGACGAAGATTGTGATAGGGTGGCCTGCCACCTCTCCCCCGATCCCCCTCCCAGCAAGCTGGACCATGGCAGGTCGCTCGTTGATTTCTCTTGATCCGAGGCTCGTTCACACCCGGGCTCGCCTGGCGATCGCTCCGCCGATCCACCGAGTCGTTCCGTCTAGCGCCGATATTCCCCAAGCGTGTCTGCATTTATTCGATGCCAAAAAGGAAAGAGATAAAACGTGGGTAGCTGGCGGGAGTAACGAAGGGAGAAAGCGACAGATTTATCGAGACGTTGTAGCGTAACTCGTCTGGCACGGGGGGAGACGTTAGAGCCTAAGACTCCAACTTTAAATCGCGGCGGGTCACAGACTGACGATGAGAATCAAAAATGTCGTTTCACCGTTTAAATAGGATACATGAATATCTTTTTGGTTTTATACGAACGAGGCTCCGCCGCTGTACGGTCAACGGCCAGGGTAGCTCTCGTGCCCTTTCGCTCTCGAGAACCTCGCCAGTTTCTCGGAAGGGTCGCGGCGTGAGTCGTTTGATTAATCGGGAGCCCAAGTATCTCGCGATCTTGGGGGTAGTTAGATCGATACAGAGTGAGGGTGCAAAGTAGCGCGATGGAACGAAGCATCTTCCCGAGGAGAACGTCACTTCCCTTTCGTTTCTATTATTCCAACTCACGTGAGCTCGCGTGTGAACGAATCTGTCGTAGATGTATGAACACCGTTCTCTTCTCTTTCTCTTTTCTTTTTTTTTTTGCCATCGAGCTAACTCATCAGTGTCACCTGGCGTCGCCGCGCGTTGTACTTGATGAACGATCGAGTCCGGGTTTCGACCATTTGCCGTTCGCGATCTTGTGAATATCTTGCGGAATACTCAAACCAGGGGCGATATACAAGGGGACACGAGCTCGCTGTGCTTTTCGCGCGGACAAAGGGGCATACATCACACGGGGAGAAACAGATGAGGGGGAAAAAGGGAGAAAACTGTTCGAGAGGGTTTAGATTGGATTTAGTTTCCCTTCTCCTTTCTTTTTTAAAGATACGCTAGTTGGAATATTTTTATATGTTGACGTTGTAGAGAGAATCTATGCCACGGAGAAGGATTTCTCTTCTTTTTTTTTTGTTCGAGGGGGGCGAAGAGGGAAAATATGAAACGAACAAAGGATACCTCGTTTTTTAAACGAAGAAGTGAAGCTTGGCGGCCGGCGGGCCAAGATATATATAAATATTAATGTGATTTAACGATATAATTCCACGGACCCGTGATTTTAAACGATTTTTAAATCGATGACTTCGTTGTTCGTATATCACGCTAAATGTTATGTAGTTTATATTAAGCTCGTTCGCTGCGCGGCGTCACACACAGACACACGTACACAGGCATACTGATCCAGGAGCGTTTGCGGAACCTATGACAATCTTGTTCGAACCGACAAGAAACTACTTTTCCTTTAACTGCCAGGCATCACTCCATCTATCTATCTCTTCTCTCTCTCTCTCTCTCTCTCTCTCTCCCTATCTCTCTCTTTTATGGAGCTGCCTCGAGGAGCCAAACGCTTTGCGATACTATTATTATAAAAGAGCAACAGCAAGTAGACAACAACAAGTCTGTTCATTGGTGGATGAAAAGGGGGTGAAACGGAGACGAGGAATGCGTCGTGCAATTACACTTTGTACAGAAGTATACATAGCGCGTACTTTAGTAGGTATTATTATTACTATCATTGTTATAGTCATCTCTAGCGACGCCTGCGCGGTCATCGTTAATTTCGATCGGCGAAAATCAGCTTCGAAATCGAACCCCGTTCGTTCGCTCGATAGATCACCGTTGATCGGCGCGCAAACGAGTGTTTTCCGAATAGAAGAGAAAACGTTGCAAAGAAACACGGAAACATGCTTTGGTCTCGTGCGCGCTTTAGTCCCTCGAAGCTTCCTCTTTCTACCGCTTGATCGTCAATCAGTGAATCGCGCAGCTTCGCGTCGAGAGCGTCGCGTGACAAAATCCGTTTCCATCGATCTAACGAGCAGAGGAAAGAAAAAAATGGAAAAAGTAAAAAAACAAAGCCACGAAACATCGCGAGAGAGGGCGTAGAAAAATGGAAGGGAGTAATCGGCTAGGCGACGCGAGGCTCGCCATCGAGGGTCAGCGATTTGTCTCGCGATTATCCTCGATGGGGGGAGGTCGATCGTTCGCGCCGAGTCCCTTCGTCACGGTGGTGAGTCGCGGCGGCGAATCGACATTTCCTTCTAAATAATAAAACTAGTGTTTAACGATCGTCCAATGGGGTGAGAGGATCGAGTGGTCGATCTTTCTCGCGACCCTTGTCGGTGAACTCAGCTGTTCGATATTACAAAAGAAAAACTGTTCGTCGACCGCTTCGCGGTGCCGGTCGAACGTGTCAGACGCGTGCGGAACGATGTAAAATGTAAGGGCAGGGAGATGAAGGGAATCGTCTCTCTCGTTCCCATTGGTCGAGCGCTGTGGCTACCGTGTAGCCGAAAACAGAATATTATCCATTACTCGCCGGTCTGCCTGGCTCGTTGTGGCGTGTGAATGCGGATTCGTGCGCGTGTGAATCGTGTGTGTCGCGGGGAAGGGCGAGCGAGCCGACGACCGACGTGGATGAATACCTTAACGGCAAATTGAATGATAAAGAATAAAGAGAAGCAACAGGATGGGAGTGGAAATGGGGGAGAAACGTACAGAATCTGCGATCTCCCACTTCTCTTCTTTTCTCCCCTTTTCCCTTTGCTTCTTTTTTTTTTTATTCACGTTCGTCGACGCGCTCGGCCACTCTCGAGGGCGGATCGGAGTGACGAAAGTCACGGCATGCGCGAAACATACCGACTAAGTAACGAACGACCTTGTAAATATTAAAAGGCGACTAGGCGTAAGAAATTGTAAAACACCGCAATAGAGATCCACGCTACACGCTAACGGCATTACGCATGGCAGGATGAGATGAAGGAAGGAAGGGAGACACTTATAAATATCGAGTCTTTAGGTGGCGAAGACAAAGGAGAATACAAGTGACTCGCGCCCTAACGATACACCATATACATATATAAATACTATACATATATACATAGATATATATATTATATATATATTATTGTATCAAGACGTGCGGAGCAGTGCGCGTGCGCTTTCCGGCACAGATAGTTGGTATTTTGTGTACAAAAGAGATGACGACGAAGTAATGGCGATGACACGCGAGCCAGAGAGCAATTGTTGGATAATTTGTCGCCGCGCCGAGTCCAGTCTTGCGTGTTATTGTAATTGCGTGGAAGAGGCGCAATGAAAAGATAGATCATTGCCAGATGGGACCTCTGTGTCTGTCGACCGATCGTACCGAGGACCGTTCTCCGCCGCGATATCGAGCAAACCGAAGGTGCGTCCCTTTCAGAAGAGTCGACTTCGATGAAACTTTCTAACGCACTTCTCTCCCCCGTGCTGTTTCGATTTGCTCTATCCTCGTATCTCTCGCATCGACGAGCTCGAATGATAACGGGAAGCCGGAAGAGTCGCTGCGTTAATTAATTGTCGCATGCTCGGTGCGATGGCGAACGGCCCAAGAGGTCCGCGGCACGGTGGATTCCCAAGGGTTCGGAAAACAATTTTTATCTCTGCCAATTTTTTAAGAAAAGCGCTGAAATTTCGCGAGCATACGGGGGAACGAATGGGAAATCGGTTGGGGGGACAGTGTTTGGATCGATGGTGCGGCCGGGTTCTCTCAGGTAATCGTATTCCGAGCGCGACAGCGATGCGCCGCCACTCGAGTGGCTTGAATGCGTGGCGAGTAGTGTCATCACCGGGCTCAAACAGGTAAAAAAGAAAATAATGTTTCCTATCGCGAAGACTGGCGGCCACGTTACAGTGTCTAGCAGACTTGTCCAATCGAGACTAACGCGTCTTTCGTTGCTGTAAAAGAAAAAGAAACAGAGTTGACTTCAACCTACAAAAGATCTGTATCGCATTATCTCTCCACGCCGTTCGGCTTCTCCCCGAAACAGTTTCCAACGAAATTCTCATTTCCGAAGTGTAACCTCGGCAAGAAGTACCCGCGACGATCGCTCCATGCGGTAGGAACGAATCCACGAGTCACTGTACAGCTAACAAAAGTTACCATCGATAAGGATTGAACGGATCTGCACGCGATTCGTGGAACACGGAGGATCGTGGCGCGCGGTATTAGCGCACGGCGAGAAGTCAGGCTGTAAAAAAAGAAATTTGTCGCTGGCCGTGCAAACGGACGAATTCTACTTGTATCATAATATCTTACGGTAATAGTGCTATTATAAACGGTAACGACAGTAACAACAATAAGGTAAAACTCGTAATTTAAGGGAGCGCAGAGGGGTCGCGGCGCCGATTAATCGCGGCCACGGGAAGAATGGTTTTTCACGGCACTTTCAGTCGCTGATCCTGCTATTTTCCCAGGTAAAAGGGGCCGACGGATCCTCGAAGGATCCGCGGCGCCCTCCTTTGTCGAGCGAGTAGCAATCGGAACGGAAGCGACGCGAGATCGGTGTCTGCAACTGGCCAGAAAGATTTTTACCAAAACGCCTCCGCGAGTCGCGGAGCGCAGGTTGATTAGACGTAATTACGAAATTTCGTTCTGTTTTTGTAAACGAAAGTCGTCGAGGACGCTTGTCGCCGGAGGAGCAGGCGAGTCGACTCCGTTGGTAGGATGTAAGAATTTTGGGGAAACCGGCGCGATTCGCGAGCGATCGCCGCTCGGTCCACGCGAACCGTGCCGTTGCGCGTGCTCGTTCGTTGTCGGTCACGTAAGTCTGTATATTTCCTTTTCTTATCGCGGTACCTTTTTAATTGCACGGCATCTCGCTCCGGTGTTTTACGCGCAAACGTTTCTCCACGACTCTTTATTTATTGTGTCATCCTTCGAGGAACATCTATACCTCAACGGGCTTTGCTGCCACGATCTTGCATATTGTTTCTTTCTATCGGCTCGGACTAGGGGAACAGTGGACCCAGTGATCGCTCGCAGACGCGTCGCTCGGCACGTGATTCGACGGGACGCGTTGTATTATATATAATATCGAAATCGAGAAACCCTCTAAGTGTAAGAATAATAATGTATATATATATAATTATTATAACATAAACTTCGATCGATTGCGCTCCATTGGGGGGCGAACGAGCTCTCCCTCCCTCGTCTAAGAGCGAAAGAAAAGGAAGGAAGAAGAGAATGAAATTTAAAACGCACGAAGACGAACGAAAACGAAGCAACACAGATCCGAGATTTCAGAGGAGAACGAAAGCTGCTTCTCGTATTGGTTTCAAAAGGTGAACAAAGAAAAAAGAGAAAACGTGAAAGAAAAGGTAAAAAAGACGCTGCGTTTTTCGATCCACATCCGTTCGGTTTCTTTTGTTGTTAGTTTGTACGCACTACGATTTATCGCAATTTACTGTATTATCGATGAAATACTGTAACAAAAATACTGTTAACTATTCTTAAAGAAATTAAAAACTTTTGTAAACTGAG
Organism: Andrena marginata; assembly: GCA_963932335.1. NCBI lineage: Eukaryota > Metazoa > Arthropoda > Insecta > Hymenoptera > Andrenidae > Andrena > Andrena marginata. The sequence continues at coordinate 5,181,596 of OZ010660.1, forward strand.
ACTCAACGGTGTACGAGAGAAATCATTCCTCGATGTGCCTTTTCTGACAAACAAGCTCTGGATTTCAAATTTCTCTTGCCTAAACTGCCTCTGAATAAATTTCTGTTACTCGGACATTAAAATTGAGACTTAGTGATCTTAAAGCAGAACGAGTGCCAGTTTTATTGCAGTTTCAATCAAATTGGATCGCTTTAGGGAAGAAGGAGAGGATGGTTCGAATCATCGCTCCAAATCATTCGAAGTTTGCAACGGGATAAATCTATTGTTCAGGACAAAATTTTTACTAATTAGGCGGAACATGGACCGTGTGCGCGAGAAGGCTGTCGTCTCTCATAGGGCTATCGAAATTCGTGAACTCCCTGTTCGCCCTTTCGTGCTCTCTCACAGGGGTTCGGCCCAACAGTCGAAATGGCGCCTCCTGTGGAAATGGAAGAGTAAAACTTTCAGTTTTAATTTCATTTTTATGAACCCGTTGAAACGTCCGAATAGTAGGTCTTGTGGTACCTTCTTCGTGACGTAGCTCTGGACATCGTGGCCGAGGTAGAAAGCGATTCTCTGCAACCCCAGAAGAGACTTCAGCCTCACGCATGGGTCCGGTTGCAGCAGCCTGATAAGTAGATCCTTAGCAGCGGGAGAAATCTGCTCGTGTGGAGGTATAGTCCCAGGTGGCGCGAAGTCCGTTCTCCTGTTTTCTGGCAGAAGATCACTGGACGCACCTGCCGGGTACTGCAACAAGCCAGAAACAACGTAATTACAGAGACGTCACTTCTCGCTGAGACAGAAGGCTGCGATTAACGCGATTCAGGTGAACCCTTTCAAGCCCAAGTTTTATAAGAATTTCTAGTTGAGTTCGTGAGTAATCAACGGATTTCCGAACTTGTCTCTCTCATTTGCAAGAATCGAATATCGTCGACTTGCTACGCGCCTAGGAGCCTGCACCTACGCTACTGCAGTTCTTCTCACTGATTCTACCCTTAGCAACGGGACAGCTCGACGCACGGCTGGTTGCTCGCCACTAGGCGCTGAAAAAGGATCCGTGTGCAGCGCTGTCTTACAGCATGGTAGGATCGCATCGTTTTGTGTACTTTAGTTGAGGCTTTCTCGAAACTTCAGTCAAAAACGATGTAGGACGAGCCGTAGAAGTGCTACGCCGTCTCAAACAACTCACTTACACCACTTCTACACCACTTTTACACCATTCCACAGTACTCTCACAGCGCATTTAAATCACATTCACACTATTCTTACACACAGTGCACAACACACAACATACATCACACAACACACATCACACAACACACATGAGATCTCTGGTAAGTGTAGCAAAGATCCTCAAGGATCTCTTATTTTCAAACGCGGTTCAAACGACTCATAAGCACGCAACAATGTTGCAAACTTAAATCTAACGCCCACGAAAACGCAACAAAGTTGCAAAGGACAAATTTTTTTCAACAATGTTGCAAACAGAATCGACGTGTTCGCGAGTCAAAATCCCGGTTTGCAACTTTGTGGGTTCTCGTGGGAAGCCGGTTTTCGGTTCGCAACAATGTTGCAAACTAAAATCTAACGCCCACGAAAACGCAACAAAGTTGCAAAGGACAAATTTTTTTTCAACAATGTTGCAAACAGAATCGACGTATTCGCGAGTCAAAATCCCGGTTTGCAACTTTGTGCATTCTCGTGGGAAGACGATTTTCAGTTTGCAACTTTGTTGCAGATGCAGGGGACGGTAAATTTTGATTTGCAACCTTATGGATTATGGTAAGTATAACGTGTTACTTGTAGGGAATGTGTTGTGCATGGTGTGTGGGAGGTACACACGTTGTCGGCAGTGTATTATGGGAAGTATATTGTGAAAAGTGGAATATGGAAAATGTGTAGGAGTTGTTTTGTGGGCAATAGTATGTAGAAGATGTATAAGGTTTTGAGAAATAATAACAGCAATATCATTAACAATCATCTTTATTATAGAAAAGCATAAGATATATTACATTATATTAGATATGATATATACTTTAATATATACAAGAGAACACGATAAAATGTATAAAGGACGAAGCGCAATTAATACATTCTTATTATACTTACTTTGTGGCTTGTATGAAAAGTGTGAGAAATGTATGAAAAATATAGCGTTGTTGCGCGCAATATGGAGCACTTTAAGATCTCGACAGGTACCTATGTAAGTAACGATCTCAACCAGCAAGCACGTAAGCAGTAGCGTAAGAAAGTATCCCTATAGGGCTTAAAAATATTAGTTCGGTAGCCTGGCGCCCAGCAAAAGGCAACCTGCCAAACGTCATCGAATTGCTGGGCGCCTAGTAGTAGGCAGTGTACCGACAACGATCGAAAGGTAAGCGCATCGAACTACGACATCGACTGCTCCCCAAACTACAGCCACGTCCGGCGGGTTGTCGATCGCCAGGCGCCAGGCTCCTTACAATGCCCCTTCGATATGTTATCGGATGTCACCCTTCGACAGCTTCCTTCAATAGCGTCAATCGCTCTTCATAGACGTCCCTGCAATTTATAATGTTGTTATGTCGTTATCACGTTGTATAGTAGACTCGCCATGTAGGTCCATAATTTTCCTCCAGGTCCTACACGATTTCTAAATTATTTTGACACGGTAAATCATTCCTGTGCTATTCCTCGTAACTTCTCTTGCCATTGCACGATTCTTGCACCTGCAAGAGACATAGAATTTCGCGCTGCACCTGCAGGAGAATCTGTGGGGCGCAATTTTAGGTTTCTACTACTATTTACTACAACTAAACTAATGCTTCAACTCGAGCTGCTAGTAAGATTGCGATGGAATTCCACTCTGAATTGATAAGGGAGCTCTAGAGACCTGAATCCGTATGACAAAAATTTAGATTGGGTATAGAGGTCTGCTCTATACATCGTCTGTGGTTTTAACTTGTTCTGTTGCGTAATATGTACCTAACGTATAAGTAGAGCGATTATTAATCGTATGTATTTCTACTTTACAGGTAAGGAATTTTTACATAAAAGGCGTTAAATGCGATCGCCAACTGCATTTTGGACTGTGTTCAAGGATATGAAAATTACACGAGATATGGCTTTATCTGAATTACGAATTAATTTGTCAGATTTCATTGTATCGCATTTCACTTATTTTAATAAAATCCAGCTAAGTGATATAAGAGTATTATTATTTAATGAGCCTTTCTTCCAATACTTCCTTCTTCCTATTCCAAATTACGTATAAAAGACATGCTAAAGGGAACACATAAAATGATAACTCAAACTTATCCTGAATGCAAGGAATAAATAATCCCTCCACACTGAGCTGCTTTTAAAAGTGTATTGCATTAATGCACTGCTTTAAAGGTGTTATTAACTATTCAACTCCAACTCTTTCGACCATCGCTCAAGGCTTCTGCGCTTTGTTTCAAATAGTTCTACGTTACACCGTTGCTTTCCAAAAGTATTGCCTTAAAGAAACGCATTTCAAGTACACGCTTCAAATCACCATCGATCCATCTGCGCCTCTACGTTGAACGCTTCTCAGAAATAGTCTCCAAAGAAGTTAAATTGTGCCATCTCTTTTACGGTCATGTTCTATTACAAAGCTCCAATTTTGTGCGTTCTGAAAATTTTTGCCAGATTTTGGTCGATGTGTCAGGAGAACACGAGGTGGAAAGAGGTATCCTAAATTTCAGCTACGAAGGCTTTGCCTTAAAGTAGCGAACAAGAGCTGTGCCTCTTTGCAGGCATTGTAAAAACTCTACGTCTCTGCGTTAAGCAGTCCTTTACTGTGTCCATTTCGAAAGACGCTGTGTTCTCCACGTATGGTGTTCTCCAAGAAATACAAAAGATATTTGAAATCGTAGGTTTGGAATTTGGATGAAAATATGTAAAAAGTATTCCTGAATAATAATACAGTTGTTTTCAAGATTCTCCCACTTACAATAGAGTACAAAATATGTATTTTCACTTTGTTGGTTAAATAGAATCACTATTTTCTTGTCTCCCCAGAGAAATATCCCCAAGTTTCACCTGTAACAAGAAGAAAACTATTTTTTGTAACTTGACTTGTTTACAATAAAAAAATACGACAAATGTTACAAAATAATTTCATGTAAAACGTATAACTGATTAAATTATCTTCCCAATTTAACCTTTGTTTCATGGTAACAGGTAAAAAAATTAGGTTAGGTAAGTAATTTATATGATATCACTTGTTGAAAGACAAAATGAACTTATCGAGAGGTGTTATTACATTCCAAAAGTGACTAGCTACACACTAGAATCAGTTTAGTCAGTCACATGCATTCTACGCTTCTATTCTAACCTCATTCCTCTACCAGATCCATTAAGTTATGTAATTTTTCAAAGAACTACGACTCCGTTCGACCTAAAATCTATATAATAAGTTCTTCTGTAGCCTCTCGAAACCAAAGGAATCTTACTCACGTTGCTTCGAAATTCTAAATAAAACCGCGCAAAACGTTTGAAGAAAAATTCGCGTACCCCCACTTTTTTCATAGCTCGTCGAGCTGAACTAAAGTTAGCGGGCAATTAGCACTGTATTTAACGCTTCAAGCTATTATACTCGAGACTACAAATGTTTCCAGCTTAAAAACTGTGTAATAATTACGTAGACCCGAAACAAAAGAACTGTACTCACTTTTCTTCGAAATTCTGAATCGAACCGTACAGAAAAACTTAAAGAAAAATTAACGTAGTTCCCCTTTTTTATATCTCGACACAACGAGCTGAACTTCACTTCGGTGAGCGACCAATTAACACTTCATTTAACACTTAGTTGTTAACTAAATAAACTTAGCGATTGGTAATTCACTGAGTTTCAAAAATGAATAGATACTTACCTAGTTCATGCTGTTGATCCAGATCGATTCGCATTCCCGTTTTTCGCAGCATTTTCACCCACGTTTAGTATCAATTCCAGCCGCTAGTTGGATTCCGATCGAATTCCACCGTGTATTGTGATAACGTTGCATGCGACACGGAAATGGTAAGGGGCTTCTCGAGGCCTCCGGGAGCGTTGTGATACGAAATTACATTGGATGATAGGTCTATCCTATACTTCGTCGATGATGCTAGGTCTATCCTGTACCGCGTCTGTGGTTGTAGTCCACGCTTACCGCTCTCCAGGGACGTGCAAGTACATTGGTAAGGGTCAACGGCCACACACGACCCTCAACCTATTCGCTCGCTCGTATCCCTGAGGCGTGTATGCCGCGACCTCGCGCACGATCGTTTCTCCATACACGCGGATTTCTTTATGCTATCCACCTATTCGTCACCGATTCTATACCTGGCAGCCGATCGGTCCATCATTTTATTCCCCGTGTCTCTCACGGATCACGGCGCCTTTCGACGCGTGATGAGACGCGCTCGGCGGGGAAAACGGGAAGGATGAATGAAAATTGAACTGCACTCGAGCGCTCTTAGTCAACGTATTCGCGGTGGCTTTTATGGTATCGACAATATTCAAGATAGTGCACACGTACATAAATTAGAATTACACATATCTCCGAATCTAGAAATGCATGGATATTTTAAGAATGAAATTTTTTGACCGCGCGTAATCTTGCAGTCAATCTTTATTAACAAAAATATTTAACAACGGAATGAAATGTTTAGCAATGTCTTTTTAACACTACGAGTTATCGTTATCCGAATCTTTTTCAATATTACGAGAACTGTTCACTTGGGCCTCTCAGGACCCACGCGTGCATTGTAGGGTTAAATAGACTACTTAATAATTTATAAGATATTAATAATTGACGTCTGAAAAAAATCTTGAGGGCAGCCGACTTGGAGGGATAAAAATATTTTTCATGCAAATTCAATAAAATTCTTTAGGTGATTATAAAATATATATCATGTATGAAATTCAGTTTCATTTTCATTTTACAAAGCCCCCCTTTTGGTTGCGTCGCTGGTCGCACTAATTTCAAATATTGCATCAGTACAGAAACAGTCAAGTAGAATTGTCAAATCATCTACAAAATTATGTAAATTCATTTTCCTGGTGAAATAAAGAAATCATGAACAGAGTCTTACCTATAATAACTTCTAAATAGAATTCTTCGACAGGCTGATTAATCCCTATCATTGGCACGCACAGCTAAAGCTTCTCAAGCCATAAATATCCATCAGGATACCCGATGCCTCGCTCCGCGAACAGGTTCCCCAGTGAAGTGTAATTAACGCCGACAAGGATCTCCATCGATAATCGCGACATCGAGTTCCTAAATCGTTGTTTACAGGCGCCGAGAGAGGGGGGCGGGAGGAGAGGCAAAGAAGAACGCAAAAGATTGCTCACCGCCGCCAAATTATGCCGAGATATTATTCCAATTCGTTCTTGCCGAGAACCTTGACCGAGAATAACGGTACAGAACGATCGTTATTACGTGATCGTAGATAGCCCGGGTGTTTTTAATCGGCTCGCCTATCTCGCCGAAGAGTCCGATGATCAATGAAACAATCTCACCTCGCTTGAACTGCGAAATCGCGTCGATATATGATATGACGTAACTCTTCATCAAATAATCAAAGCCACAGTAGGAACAATATACTATTTGCGTTAGCGCAAAAATAAAATCACCCACGTGACGGATAAATGATCTTTACAGCGGTGCCAAGTGTAGATATATTTGCAATCTTGCAAACATCGATACTTCATAAATGAATAATAAGAATTCAGTCTGACCAGGCTTACACCTAAAAATGAATTGTTTTTATTTTTATATAAAATCGTCAATGTACGCAGGTGGCTCTGATTATACTCGATCCCCCCGCTGTACCTTTGGTTCCATTCGCGAATCATTTCCCTTTCCTTTCTGTTTGAATCTCGCAACAGGGATCCTGGCGAACACTTTGACCCCAAGTAGCCTTGCCCATCCACTTCATTCACGGGACTGTCTAAAATCTCTAACATGCCAGCTGTCCGTAAAGTACCGAAGGGCTGTCCCGTTAACGAATAACTGAATGAATAATGCGGCTTGGGTTTGCGGGCCAAACTGCCAAGTGGCCGTGAATTTCCGGGGGAAAATTCATGATGTAACTCACCGCCGTTCTTCAAAGCGAGCGAAAGAAAATCTCGCGGCGGACCATTACTTCCGCGAAGTACCGCGCCTTCACGGCCACTTGGAGGCGTCAGTCTTCGTCTTCCCCGAAGCGATCTCGAGACGCGAAAAATCTGCCGGCCGTTGAACCTGCCGGCGTTTCTCGAAACCACCTTTTTCTCCCAACCCCCCCTCTCGTCTACGAAAACGCAAAGAGGGGAAGAAAAAAAAGGCAACCGGCTACCGGTCTAGAACGGTCCGTCAAACACGAATGTGCCTGCGCCACGTGAACTCCGCCGGGGCTAGGCCAGCTAATTGCTGAGCAAACCGAAGCTCCCGATGAATTCAGCGACGTGGACACGTTCGTTAGCACCGCGCCAGCCCTCCTCTCGGCATTTCGCCGCTAAAGGGCCTCGCTACCAGTCTATCTTCGCCGTCCGCAATCTCCTTTCTCTCCGCGCGCGACGTCCGAGCCGCTGAGTAGCCCTCTTTCGGGTCGCTTCTGCGCGGCGTGCACGCACCGAAGAAGATTCATAGCGTCGGTGCTGAGTTTTACAGGGGTTTAAAGCTCGCGGTGGCTGCCATTAGCGAATTCGAGACGTTTGTAAACGCGATCCTTGAGAGGATAATTGATCAGGCACGTTCTCTTTTATGGCGATGTCGTAAAGCGGAGTTTAGTGTCTCCGGAAGGATCTACTGGCGCGTGTATTCTTTTAGTATTCTAAAGGGCGCTAGAAGGGAGACGTGGAGGGGATTTAACAACTATTTTATATTCGCCAAAGTGCTGCGTTCGCTCTCTGAACCATTTTTCTGTATCAAATAACTTGTAGAAGCCGAGAAAGCACAAGTGGAATGATACAGGGGGAATATATGAGGCAACGAAGGAATTCTAGATCCCTGTAGTCCCTTGTCAGTGCAAACAACAGTGGGAACCTTTCTCTACGGGAAACGCGCGGTTTCTGGGCTGGCGCGTACAAAACCATTGCCCTGTTTCCTGTGCGTACTAGCCAAGTTCGTTCGTTAACCTAAGCGATAGTGCTCCCTTCGGAGTGAGATCCGCTGCGTTCATGGTTAGCAAGTTAGCATCCCGCAAACACCGTGGAAAATCTCCTTGCCCTTACGCTAGTCCTCAGAGTTTTCTGCTCGGCCGCTTTCGTGGGCGGAATTTTCACAGACGGCTTTCGATTTCACGCGAGAATCTACGCAATTTAGAAGACTTTCTCTGTCAATGTACGCGTTTACATTGTAAAGTCGTGGCTGGGGAAAGCAACGCGTAGATCAGGCTTCCCTCGTTTCTTTGGAAGACGAGCTTTAAGGCCCGTTGCTTTTGCCGAGGGTCCCGGCAGCGCAATCAAATCTGAACCGACGCGATCGCCGGTTTATTGCAGCGAGGCGTTTGTCTGGAACCTGCACACGCGTCCACGCGACGCGCAACGATGCGTCGAATACGCGACGAGCGGATGTCACGAAACGAAGAGGAAACCCGAAGATAGACTGAGCACGTGTCGTATGTCTGCAATCGCAATGATCTCGTATTTTCGCGCGTACGATTTCCCACATCTATTCTCGCTAGCATTGCCCTCCGACGAAAGACCGTAACACAATCGACCAGTGGCCCGCTCAGGATTTAATCTCGGGTGAGCCGAGTTGAGCGTATTAAAATATTTTTAGTACAAATTCAATAAAAAGCGTTAAGCGATCGTGAAAACTTATTTAAAGAATAAAATCCATTTTTCTTCTCTCTTTACAAATCTAATCACGAATAATCAGCACGTTCTGCTCTTCATTTCCTCTAAGAAAATCTTGCGCAAATATGGAAGGTAATATTCGTCACTGCAAACGTGCCTGAGAATCTTACAAGGGAATATTCTCAAATTCAAAATTCTAATTTCAATGAAACTTCGTGCGAATGTAGAGCACATTGGAGCGTGCAAGTAGCAATCTTTGTTTTTGTGGAAATTCACTGTGGAGGGTTCGAAGCATCCCTCATTAAAGTTGTCTTTTGGTTTTTGTGATTTTGCGAGTGCCGAGAAAGATTTTAAGAATGTCTCGCGAGCGATAGTTTCAGGCAAAGTTCACCGGTATCCCGATACGCAATAGAACGTGTAAATGAATATTGCGAACCGGTTTGATCGAACGATGTCAAGAACGCGTACAATTACATCTTGTAAATTAATACTAAAACATTGGCTGGACGATGGAAGAAATAGCCGAATGGATTGATTATTTCGATAACGGCGATAGGGCGGCCGTAATCGTCGAGCTCGCGGGTTCGTTTATCGGAGCGCGATCTCGCGAGCGATTCCCCTGTCGCTGAAGGGCGCGGAGATTTTGAAAAATCGGAGAGTCGGGGAATATAAAAGGTAGCGCTGAAGGTGTCCGCGGTCGATATTACGGTGCAAAGACTCGTTCCACGCGAGGTGCATCGACCAGGGGGGGGCAGGTTCTATTCCCAGCACGATGACGGCGTTCTCACGACAGAAACTGCAAATAGAAGCTGGTGATTACGAATCCATCATCGGCATCAGCGCGCCGGAGATGGAGTCCTTGCCAGGAATTCTCGCGCCGCGGCATTTCTCCTCGGTCAAAGGACAAAAGAAAGCAGAAAACCACCCCACCAGCGCCGAGAAGCGTCTCTCCATTACATTTACCTGGCAATCCTTTCACAAATAATATTCGTATAATAATGACGATTGAATTCCATTAAATATTCTGCCAGGAGTTTAGAATTTTATTATCTTCTATTCCTTGAACTCGAGTTTCATTCTTTATAGTCATAGCTCCTGCAGGACTATAAGAACCTAATGAAATTCAGTATCGCTTCAAGCTCGCAGAATACACGGCGATCCTCGTAAGCGAAAGAAGGTACGTGTCTCGTAGTAAAGGGACTTAAACGCGAGGATTCCGAATGTTGACAATGGCGAATACGAAGCCGGCAAAAGGAAGGCAACAGTGGAGAGCCGGCGACAAGGGCTGGAAGCATCTTCTTCGACGTCTCCGGAGAAGGAATATCGGCGAAGATCGAGAGAGAGAGAGAGAGGGGCAGAAAAAGAAAGCCGCGAAAAATGAAGAACAGAAGCGCGGAGGGAAAGGAAGAAAAGGCGTGGAAAGATGAAGAAGGACCGGTCGCGTAGTTAGCACACGGCAGACATTAACTTCCCATTAACCGTCGGCCATTAAAGGAGCCGGGAGGAGGTGCCCTGGCGCCAGGAATAATCGGCACCGGGTGCTAGGCGCCCTGTGCAATCCGCGCGCGGCTATCCAAGGCTATTTATAAACCTGCCCCGATGCTGCGGGCAAGCTCGCCGCGAATAAACCCGCGATAAAATCCCCTTTCCGCGGCGTTCGCCGATAAAGGGTTGCGCGTTCCTTCGCCGGTACAGGCGGCAGAGCCGTCCTTGGCTATCGGCGACCACGAATGGTAGCTGGAAAAGGATTCGACACTCCTGATAGCTGATTTAAAAGCTGGCCCTTTCATAGAAATAAAAATGAGTTTTTATTTCATAGAAATAATAATGGGTTTTGTGAAGAATCGCATGGCTGCGCTTGGAGATAAATCATTACCGATCCCTTATCATTTTTACGCGTTTGCCGTTGCGCTATACGATGGCAGCGCTAGTCCCTGTTAGCCTCCGCTGACCTTCCCAAGACACTTCCTCGGGGTACCTAATCGCGGCTCCGTTGGCTGGCGTCCTCGTAGGAGGATAGAGGCAAGTGCATCCGACGCTCGAGGCCGCCGGAGGGCAGTAATTTTCGCTTGGGAATCGATAAGTCAAGGGGAAGCGGGGAGGGCGCGATGCACGTTGGCCATCAACCCGCAGAAAACCGTGATAATCCTCCTCGGCTCGCTGGTGGCCAACATTCACACGCGATACCAGAACACTCACGTACCTCGGATAACGATCTAAGATCTATAAATAGTGCGGCCGACCGGTGGAGCCGGGCTCTCCGGCTCTCTTTGTACGCCAGAAGAAGAGGCCGAAGGAACTGGCGCGGTAATTACGTGGAAAAAGAAACGAAGATAGCGGTTACGGCTTGGCGGCCTCAGCCTCGCGGTACCAATACCTGAGGAAATGTAACGAGGTACCAGTCCACTAACACACCTCCGTCCTAGCTGATATTTAGGATCTATAAATAGTCCCCGGGTACCCCGAAGAAGAAGAGGAACGCCGAGTTGTCCTTGCCGGACTGGTATCCGAGAGCACGTCCCACGTGAAAACCTATTTGCTCCGTTTGTGGAAGGTGAATTATGCAATTACGCCCGGCGAACCACCTTTTCTCGCGTTATTGCGGGGAAACCGGGGCCGCCGAGGGGCGCTCCGAGGGAGGGGGGATGAGTTTTCTGTTAATTGAAATACCTTCGCCGTCCTGAGCACCGAGTTGGAGGGGTGCTCGCTCTGTACTCTCCTCAGAACTCGCAGGGGATTGGAGAGAGCTGGTCTACGACTACGAAGGAGCGATCACAATGGAAGCATAGCTACTCCTGTCGCGAGGAATGTTGTGGAACGGACCCTCGAGGCTGGAGGCTCGAGCCCTTCGAGGCTCGAAGGGATCTCCGAGGGAGGCCTGCCAAGGGTTCATCGACCAGCGGAGTAAGCAAATCCGCGGTCCCCGAGGTATCTGCTAGGCTGACAATCTCGAAAATCTGTAGCATGGAATCTCATCGGGAGGTATCATCGCGTTCCAGAGGAAACGAGGCGTGCATCGTGGCCTGCGTTACAATCGCGCGAGCCAGCACGCGAGTGGACGAGCGCAAGCACACTTGGGCCCCAGGTAATGCCCGACATCTATAAATAGACCTGTCGAGGGTGCAGGAGGCATCCCGAAGGGGAGGTGCACGCGCTGCACGCGAGGAGGTGTCTTTCCCTCCCGGCAGCGTGGATATAAAAAGAGAAGGATCGACTGGTTCAGCTCGGATGCCTACCTCGGGCATAGGCGCCAGAACATTGCGAAGGCGTCGGTTTTTTGGTCGCTAGCTAGAACCGCGGCGTGCTCGGCGGAGCTGGCGCTGGACCCACGGACAACTTAATTCTATATAATTACGGGATAAACGGGGGGCCACCCCCACTTTGTTCGGGAGCGTTAACGCGATCCCAGGAATTCCAGTGACGCGAACAGACGCTAGGGACTCTAGTAATATCGCCCATGAATCACGCGTTATCCAATGCCAACGGAATAATAACGGTGGCACGAGAATCATTCGTCGTACCGTGCGCCGCAACGCTGTTTCTTAAAAGACGATCTCCGGTCTCTGCCAAGTCTCTGTCTAACATCTTCTTTCAAAGTTAGGCGCTCACCAGACCAAGTCAGCGTTACGCATCTTACGTCCAGAGTGCAGTTTTCATCTCCGCTCGATAGTTGGTCGCGATAGTTCATCAGGATAAATACAATCGCGCTACGCCACTGGATCAGAGGCCCCCTTTCAGTGGATACAGGTAGGCTAGCTTCTGTTCTCCCGTCCTCCAAAAAGGAGGTAGCGCAACGAGACGGCGTTCCGAACATCCTACGGAGATGCACCGCGGTGGATCTTTTGATGCGCTGCTGTGTCGCGGGATTGGTGAGCGCAGTGGATTTTTACGCGCCGGAACGGGGGAACATGGGGCGAACGCGGAGGGAAAGAGTCAACGGAGATCTGGTTTACCTTGCGAAGGTTTTCTTGCGTCCTGGGGACGCTACCCCCCCGGCAGCCATCCTGACTATCGCGCAGGAGCCGGTGCTCGTGGCCAGCTTTTTGCCCAGAGCAACAAGCTCCGCGAAGCCACCGCGGTAAACGTAGCGAAGCGGACGGGACTCGTCCAGGAATCGGTTGGAAGGAAGGGTTTCGAAATTGAACGAGCTCTATGCAACTTCGCTGGAAGCACAACCGACTACGATTCCAAGGGGTTAATATAAAACTAGCTCACGTGTTACCTAGAGAAATGTGCAAAGTTTCTGTAAATACGAGGACCAGCATAATCCAATAAAAAGTTAACGAGTAGAAGTAAACGAGAAGCCATTTCTTTCCTTTCAACCTCGAACCTCCTGTCCCATCCAGCCAAAATTAATAACCAATGCTTCACCAGCGATCTTCCCCGAAGGATTTCACTAGAAACCAAGTAGACTAGACGTGTATCCTTTCATTCCCCCCCCCCCCCCCCCCTCGTTCCGTGAGTAATGGTCAGATTAGAGGCCGGCTATCACGTGCTTGGGCCCCGAAACAAGGATCGGATGGTCTCGTAAAGCCCGACTGGAACACAGGCCGTCGAGTCTATAAACGAAGGAGATAGGGCAGCAGTAAAGCGTCCCTCCCCGCGCAGCCCCCGGGAATGGCCATTTTGGTTACGTTAACGGCCCTGGGCAGAGAAAGGTGACGATAGTTGCGCAGGTCCGATGCACTTTCGGTGGATGCACCTCGGGTGTCCGTCACGCGCCTCGTCCTTCGGCTTTTCGTCCCGCTCGCGATCTTCTGCGGTGGTTGCCGATCTATTTATATCGAGGATGTCTGTATCGGGCGTAAAAACGTTCGGGTAGGTTGTAAAAGAACGGCGGAGGAAACCTTGCGCTCCTTGCGCCGATGGAGCATCACGGGGCGACCATTAGCGGTTCGTGGAAACGCGGATGGACGGAAGGGGAGGGAATTGCTGGGTAGATTGGCGACAATAGAGTCCGTACGATCGCTGCTGGTTAAGTCGTCTCGAACCGTGTCCAAGTGTCCGACTGATCGGTTTGCATGTTAACCTTGCTCGGATAATTAGCGGCTGCCCACGAGATGAATCACGTTGGTTGCGGGTGGGGGTGAGAGATCTGATTTACCGGAATCTGAATTCAGTTTCAATCAGCTCGATTCTGCTTAGATTTTTTTATTAATAAGCAACACTGCCATCTTTGTCACGAGCTACTTCTCAGATCTACAATTTATTATTCCAGCTTATTAGTTTGTAGGGCGAATGTCCAAATCACTGCCAGTGTCTCTATTACTACCCCTTTATTCATTTTACCTAATGAAAACGTGACGTGTATAGTGTACAATAATAATAAGAACAGTCGAAATTTAACCCTGAATTGGTATCCTGGGGTAGGTTATGATCTCACTCATGCAAAGTCGGCTGCAAAATTTTTGGTTGTCTAAGTTTGTAAACTGAATTTCTTATTAATTTTATAATAATAGTTTAACTTTCTAAGTTTCTATTATTTTATACATTACCTAGGAATAAAATATTCATAGAGGTCGACCTAGTGTTGACTTTACAAATTTCTGTGTCCTTTATTTGTGGTCTGCCACGACCCCAGTATACCAGTTACTTTTGAAAAAAAACAGTATAGCAATTAAGGGTTATTAATAATTTTTGTTTTGTAAATTATTCTTTATACTTTACGTTTTTAGTAAGGAAAATAAATAGATTGGTAGTAATAAAGACACTGGCAATAATTGGGACATCTACCCTATTTGATTTTATATACTAAGATTTAATTTAAAACTCCAAGCCACCAGAAACGATGAAGCTCTGAATTACACTGTTATTAGCTGCTGGATATATTTCCCCTCCTCCTCAATCCGTTCGATTAGGAACTACCATGGATCGTGATCTAAGATCTACGTGCCTGGAGCCAAGCTCGGCGCGGACCCCCAATCTACATAGAGAATCTTCACGGCGTAGCGAGCAGCATCGTATTTTTTAGAGGCCGACAGCAACGTAGGACCCGGCAGACCAATATATATCACGGCCCATCGGACAGCTAGAAATTATTACAGGCTTAAGAGTTCGTCCGCCTCGGATGAGTAGAATGGCGCCCATAGGGCCCGAAACCTCGTTAATCGCGGCCCACGAAGCCACTTTTGTACCCAACAGAAAGAGAACAGAATGCCACGAGAAAAGAGAACAAAATCGACAAACGCCCGGGTTGAAGAAGAGAGCCGAGAGATATTTATAAGGCGTCAGCGGTGAAGCATTGGCTCGAGATAAGAGCTGTCCTCTGTAAAAGCAGCGGCATAACAAAGTAGCAGCGCTGAAATTAAAATGGCCACAGGTTTCATCGGACCATAGAACATTCCCTCTCGAATATTACTGAAATGGTCAATCGAGTCCGCGGATGAGGAACGATCAATTTGGTCCCTCGAGAAACGTGCAACCAAACGCAGCACGAATCGCTACATAGTATTAAAATCCTGCGATAAGAAACGCCCAATGGCCCCAAGCAATTTCTGGTGGCCAGCATCCGCAACAAAAAGGTTAGAAAAGTGGAGGTGCCGGGGTGCCGAGCGGCGACGAGAGAGGCGAAGTTATTCAATAATCGACAGAATGATCCGTAAAAAGGTTGGTGAACCTGGTGAACGCAGCAAAACCTCGAAGGCCGAAGTCTTGGAGCGCGCGTCCCTTAGAGACCGGTCGTTGGTTGCGCATCGCCTTCAGGCGCCACGGAGGGTGACTCTTTTTCTTCCTATCCCTTTTCTTCCCTCCCCCTCTTGCCAACCCCCCCCCCTCCCCACTGCCCGTCTGCCCTTCTTCATCCAGCTTCCCTCGATCCCCTTCTTCCTTCTCCATCCGGGCATCGGGCCCCGTATACGGGGATCCATTCGCCTCCGATACGCTCGCTGAACACCGAGCAAGAAGCTAAACCTGCTCTCTCCATCCCGCGCTTCTTCCTCCTTTTTTCCCCCCCCCCCCAACGCCCGGCTCGTTTTCCTCTTTACTTTCCACCCTCCGCCGCCTCAGGTTCCCCGCTCCGCTGCTCGACGATGGATCCTTCTCGAGCTTCTTAGGATACGGGCCCACGTAGGAGAGGATTATTTCAGACCTCGCTCTCGTTTTTCTAACGCCGAAGTCGCTTCGACGTCCCTTCTTCCCTGTGGCGAACGTTGCAGGGATTCCTCGAGGATTATCTTTTGGGGGGACGATATTTGGTGGTGGGCTTCGGAGCTATGGCTTCTGGTCCTCGGGTGTTCTGGTCTTGGGGTCCTCGGCACAGGAATATTTCTCGCCTGCGTCGTCTCGGAAGCCGATCGAAACGCAAATCGAGAGGCCATAATTTCTAATCGCGTGCTCCGCCGAGAAAACACACCGATTTCCGTTTGCGTGACGTTGGTACGGGTCAGCGTCGAGGCGCCGGCCAACTGACCGAGCATGTCCGATCTTACTTTCCTCGGTTATGTAATTTCCCGTGCGTGCGCGCGGGTATCCCATATCGAAAAACCGACGGGCGAGATACGTCGCTAGTCGTATCGGAGCAAGAGACGTTGGGAAATTCGAGCGCAGGTGTATTTAAAAAGGACAGGCGCCACTGCACTTTCCGGTGGCATCGTCGGTGTTTACGAAAAGCAAGCTGCGATCTCGATTGGAAAACTGGCGGCAGGCGGTAGACGTGGAAGAAGGAAAAGGAGGAGTCGAGAGCACGAGAAGGGAATGAGGTGTCGCGGCACGTCGTCCGAGGAGTTAATTTAGTGGCTGGCGCCAGGTACCTGGTATGCGAGAGCACCCGTTAATCCTACCGCCGTTTATTTTTATTCCCGTGTCTCTGCCGATCGAGCAACAAAACACACTAGCACACCCAGCTCCCTCTCCTATTGCTCGCAATTCCTACGATCGACGAGCTCGACCCGCTCCCCCCGCGCGCCGTGGAACGCTCTCCCTACATTAGTCCTCGCACCACCCGACGATCCGTGCTCGATTTCGATCCCCAAGTGCATCCCCCAGTATTTGAAACCGCGCCGCTCGCGCAATCTTCCCTGACGAGAGCGAAGGAGCTAGAGATTATTTCACGACCGAACGACGAACCGTTAAAGAAGATCGGTAATGGCAATGGTCCCGCAGATGTGGCCGTAAAATCTATTTCAAAGCTCGTTGACGATCGCAGGACTGAAATTACTGTCCGCTAATCCTGATCGACGGCCATGGCCAGCAGAGAGCCGGTTCGCCGCGAGTCAACGCACCGATCCGTCGATCGGCGGCGATTACGCACCTGGGCAGGGAAGGGGGGGCCGTGGAACGCGCGAATCTTCCGTGTTTGCTTTCGATCGGATCCAGGCCACTGATGTCGCACCGGGTTATATTTAGATCCACGGGTCCGACGGTGGAAAAGCGAAGAATGGCCGAGGGAACGAACCGGGGTGGAGCCGCGCATAGCATATGCGTCGCGATCGCGCGGAAACGCGCAGCCCATACTAGAATCGGAACGGTCACCTGGGAATCAGTAATTAGCCAGGCGCCGATTTAATGGAGCGTGGCCGATCTTTAACGGTAGATCCACTGGCCGCTCGCTGGGCTCTCCACATTTTCGCCACTGCGCGCAAATTAAACGTCGATAATCGCAGCATTTGATAGCCAACTGTATGTTGGCCTCCGCCGCAACGAGTGAATCGGTCCACCCTGACGTTGAAAGGGGACCGTGGAAACAGGGTGGAGTGTTGATTCCGGCGCGGTGGGAATTGTGGGAAGGAATGAAATTGTCGAGGGTGGAGCTTGGAGGTTGGGGTGAACGTACTACTTTTATTCAACGAAATTGGTGGGTGGTTTTATGGTGAGCTGTTCTGTCGTAAGTAACGTGGGGATATAGTTGCGTGCGCGTCCCTCTGTTAGCCCGACCGCCTCTACGCCGTTGGATCGAGTTCGTCGTCTCGAAGCTTCTTTCACGCGTGCATCACTCTCTCGACACTCTTGACACTCTCGTCCGACGCGTTGAATAACGGCGATAAAGGCGAATGCCGCGGGAATATCACGATAATCGCTCGAATGATGGATAATGATCGGGGCGGCTGCCTTTCGCGCCCCTTCCCCCCCACCGGCCGGCCGACCATTATTCAATTGAATTCAATGCTACGCCGACCATTACGGAATTGACTTCGAGAACTTTCTTTCGGGCGTCCGTCTCGTCGGACAGACGCTACTTCCGTCGACGATCAGCCCTACGAGAAACGATCCGCAAGCGGCTTGAAAATTACCACCCTCGATCGTCGGTGGCATTTCTGCAGGGGCCGTCAACTCTGACCGCCCGAGAAATTTTACCGTTTCTTATGCCCCCCGTATTAGAATTAGAATTAACTGTTTGTTTATTAAGTGACGCGGAACGCAGAGACGCAAGCGGCACGAGTCTTGCATCCTGTCGAACCAAAGAAGTAGGTAGAACAGGTATATTTCCTTTTTTTTTTCTCGCGGTAATGATAAATTGCGTAGATATTTTAATCGCGTAAAATACCGCAATTTGATATTCAAGGAGACACTTAACGCGCACCAATTGCTCGAACGTGCTGATTGAAAAAAATGTAGAGAAAAACATTAATCGATCGACAAGATCGAGGCGAATTAAGTATCGAAAAAAATGGCTATTTGACGGACGTATGAAACAGTCGCACAGAAAGCGCGATTAAACCTTCCGCGGCGAATTATTTCTCTAACTAGCGAGACTCGTAACGCGATCGATACTTAATGAAATTATTGAATTCTTGATCACGCGTGCCAGCGAATCTTGCAGCACCAGCGATTCACTGTTTCCCTCGAATTATATAACTAACAAGTAGCGTCGGATTTACGCTGTTCACCACAACTGAATATCCCTCAGCCTCTGCAGCGTTCTCCAAAGAGCTCCTCGCGAGCGTGAACACTGCAGGCTTTCAACCTACACCACCGCCCATTCAATCTATCACCTGTTGCCCCACGACTTTCGGCCCACCGCAAATGGTAATAAAGCCCCGGGCAGGGATAAGTTTAAAATTACTTACAGAGCCATCAACGTCAAGCGAGCGCAACAGGAGGTGTTAAAAGTCATCTATATAGAAAGCAAACTGCAAAGGAAGTACAGGGAAGAAATTAGCACTTCCTACGGCTCCGGTACGTAGACATTAATTCACGAGTTCGCTTTGTTATCGCGCGTCAGCCAAACGATTTAAATCTCACGCGCAACACGCAGCCGTAAATTTTCAAATAAACTCTTTCCTGATCGCACGAATACGCTTTAAACCGTCCCAAAGCGTTGACAGGATCTCCAACTCTCTTACGCTCCTCAACTAACAATCATCCCACACCTAAGCATACTAAACAGATCTCGATTTAATTAAATCTCGTTTTTCTAATTCGATCCCGCATTAATTCCCCGACTCCCCTCCCAAAAAGGATTCTCCGCGCAGCAAACAGGTGAGCGAGCGTCTCGTTACCATTTCAAATTCGCGATCGTCCGCGCGCTATTCTTTTTTTCTTCTTCTTCTTCTTCTTCGTCCGGTTCGCAGAAACGGAAGAGAAATATTCCATGCCGATTGCCAGTCCTTGGATGTGACTCCCCGCCGGCAGTAATCGCTCCTCGATATGTATCGCGATACCGATTCGACGAACGGGCGAGCGCGTCGCTCTCGGCTGGCTCGTCAACGGTCTGACGTTCGTCGCCGGGCGTGTTAATTCGACGTCGGCGGATTTACGCTCGCGGGGCGGCGAGACGCGGGCCCCGTCGTCGTTAATTCCCAGCGGCGTAGTCGCGTCACGTAGCGCATCGGTACAAAAGGAGGGAGGGGACAAGAACCCATCCACTCGATTCTCCTCTCCCTTTTCTTTTCCCTTCTTTTTTTCTCTCGTTTCTTTTTTTCCTCTCCTTTTCCGGCCGGTGCGCTAGGCCGCGCCGACTGCCGAGACATTCAGATCGTCGAGGAGCGTCCATTGTGCCTGCCACTTCGCACCCTGACTGCTAAACGCGCGGCTTCTTCCTACATCGCGATACACCCCGCCGGGGGAATTCTCTCCGCGCGGAATGCGCGAATCCTGGCGCAGCTACGGGGCTGCCGGTGATTTTCGCTCGAAAAACCGACGGGGTGGGGGGGAGGAGCTGGATGGGTTTTCGTTGGAAACCGTAGGCGTTCTTTGAGGAGGAGAAAGGAAATTCGATTAAAAAGGGACTTCGGTGTATCACGCGTCCTGGTTCAGTGGATCTGATAACTCCTTTGCAGCGATTAAGATATAAGGGCGATAAAGTTCTTTTGAAGAATGTTGATTAAGTCATTGGATTGTTTCTGTATTTTTTTTTCTCACCAGCGAATATGACATTAATGAATCAAAGGCAGAGTAAAGCGAGGATCAATGAGACGTATAAGAATTCTACGAACGAAATAAAGATCTTTCCTGGGTCAGCCTTGACCAGTTTGACTCGTATCCAAGGGCGGAAAGAGAGCACGAGATTGCTCGGGGAAAATGGATTCATGGTAACCAATTATTGCAATTTTTCTCGCACCTTGCCGCGTTCCCTGGCGGTATCGCTCTATCAAGCAATGGCCTTTCAACTTGCATCACCCGTTACTGCGCAGTGAGTCAATGCGTTCGGTTACTCTAAGGCCACTTATACATTTCGATCGATCCTTTGCCACGCGACGAAAAACTGTTCTAAAACCTACGTCTTTCGGAATCCCATTTTCCTAACAGGCGCGTCTCTCCGTGACTCCCTAATAAAGCTAAATCCACTACCAAAATCGATATCCCCCATTCGTCGCAATTAACAGCCCACAGCTCTCCAACAGACGATCACTCGAACTCGGCCCCAGGAAAATCGAGCGAATCGCTGGAATCCTTTACGAGCGACGCGAACGCCAGAGAGATAAACGTCGAGGCAACCGTGATCGTTAACTTCCTGCGCCGTACGATCAGCCTCGGGGATGATGGATCGAGATCGGCTGGGCCAACCTATGGAGCGCTTCGAGGCGAAGAGAAAGAAGCAGCGCGCGCGCGCTCGGATATCGAATAGAAGGGGGAAGGAAGAAACGTAGAAACAGGACCGAAATAAAATGATCGGCAGCGCGAACGAGTCGAGATCGGATTTACAGTTACAGTGGCGGAGGGATAACGGGAGACTCGGAGAACGCCCAGATCAAATGTTATTCGGCGGGGTGCAGGCAGAAAGGAGTATGAAGAAGAAGAAAAAAAAGCGTACCGTTCGTTTCGCGGTGATTTATCATCGAACCTATCGGTCATGCCCGCCGCTGCTCGTTGTCGATATTAGCGAATAAGTGATGGCTAACGACGGCGCGGACCGTCCTGCGCGAAGGATGCAGCCACGCGGAAGCAAGGATTGCTTCTTACCGGCGCTGAACCGTTTCACCGACGCTAATGAATCCAGCCTCTGAGGCTTTCCTTCGTGACCGGCGACTCTATTTACTGAACGGAGTTGCGGAAGAACGTCCAGACTGTTTGAAGATTTTGAAGATAGTCACCCGTAGTCACTGGTCATCTTGCGATGCCGAGAGGAAGGCAGAATTTATTGTTCTGGAATTTGCTATCGTATTTATTTTTATTTTCACGTAAACGAAAACACAGCGGCAGCCGCGAGCAGCGTGTCTTTAATTTCAAGCGCTGACAGTTGAATTTCGTACCCATATAACTACTACTGAAACACCGAGCGCGCTGTAAACGGAGAAATTTCTCGCAATATACCGGCAGGGATTTTCATTAAAAATCGAGCACATGGATCGAAAATAAATGGTGGCGGGTCGACAACCTCAAGGAGCATTCGTCTCGGCCAACATTAATCAACAATATTGCGAGATAAGAGAAACCTCTCTGCTCCGATATGGCCTGCTCAGACATTTTAAGCTACAGATACGTACTCGGCCGTCCGAAAATTGGTGTAAATATTAATATTCCCCGTGCACGATCACCGTCAGCTAACACTGTCCGCAAACAAACGTTACTCGACGATGCTTTCTAACGTTATCTAACGACGCTCGTTTCGGTGTAGGCGCGGGTAAACCGTCTTTGGCCTTTCCTTGGGCCGAAATTAACGCCTGGCTATTTCCGACGGAGATCCTTATTAAGCAGCGTTAAGTTTCTACAGCCTATCGCAAACGCGTTATGCAATTAGTGTGCCTCTTCTAATTGACATCGTCTCAAGGTTGAGCGAAAGGGAAACAGCCAGGCGGATTTTTGCTCCGTGCGTCGTCCTTTGATTAGGGGTAAAATTGTGGGAGATACCCGCGGTTCGTTTCGTTCATTACTCGACACAGCCGGTAATTTGCGTTCGCTATGAGATGTTTAATACGCGACGGTACCGTTGCACGAGCTAAAGAGAATGGCATGCCCGTTTCGATATTAATTTTAATGGAAAAAAATCGGGTACCGTTTCGGCATTAAACACGGCGCCGTGGATCGAATGCCGTCTGGATGTTAACAATCTTTCTAGCTGGCACAAATATTCTACTGTCGAACCACACTGTCATTTATAATCAGAAAATACCCTAGAAAATTCACTGTCGAGCTCTAAAATCACGAAATAAAAAAATACCATAGATTCGAACAGAGTACGGAAAATTTTAGGATACTTTGCGGAGGAGAAGTGTGCGAGAACCTGTGTTCTACG
Source organism: Andrena marginata (assembly GCA_963932335.1). NCBI lineage: Eukaryota > Metazoa > Arthropoda > Insecta > Hymenoptera > Andrenidae > Andrena > Andrena marginata. The sequence continues at coordinate 5,203,957 of OZ010660.1, forward strand.
ACGCTCCGGTGATTCATTTTCCGCGGGTCGTTAATTTTGCAAATATTAAAACACCGCTGAGGTCACCGATTACATACCTTGGGCTAATACGCCTCGGTTCGGGACACCTTTTTTCTCTTCCTCGTGCTCCACGTGCTTGCGCTGCTCCTGGCACGCGATATTTTCGAGGTTTCGTAACGCGATCTCAATTTCGCAGAAGTCACTAGCGAAATTGACGACGCGTTTGGATCCAATTTACCTCGTAAGAGGCGGCTTATGATCCAACGATTACCTTAAATTTCCCTCCCCCGGCCAAACGATCGCGCGTACTTAGGGCGAATTTTGGATTCTTAGCCTTAACGTCGATGTCTGATTGGAGCTGATTGATTCAATCTACTTGGACTTCTATTATTTACGGCGTCGCTTCGTTTCTATGCGAGCCTACCTTCCGCACGCCGAACGGCGATTTCAATACAATAGGTTTGCTGGGACCGCTTTATGATCGAGGCGCGGGGGAGAGGTCGATCTTTCTCGGGTCAATCGGATGCGGCGTAAAAAAGTTTGAAAAGCGGCAACGTGACGGATTTCATTCATGATCAGGATTCCCGGGCTTCTGGCAGAGTCGCAACAAGGCATCACGCTCGGAATATCGTTGGGATCGATAAGTATCGCGGAAAATCATCTGAACTCTGAGAAGAGCAGGTCTTTGAACACAGTCGACCTGGCTGGCGAATTCCAAAGTATACTACAGCTAATACGACATTCCGAGGGGAACTAATCTAACGAAGAATGAGAAGTGTGATCTACAGTTATTATTAGAAAATGAAGCAGGACACTGCAAGGGACACTGTTAAGTAACCAAAATATTTCACACTCGCCGGAACGACAGCTGATTAGGTGAGAAAATTACTCTAAAATTACGACAAAATGAACGAAGTAACTTGTAAAATATATTCACGTTGCGCAACGCGAAGCTCGTACGACTTTAATTATCCCGTAGCTATTGGGCCCTAATGGCCTGACGCGGAAGCAATAATTTCTGTTTTAAGGAAGGAGCCACAAAGGATCGCGACTGATGAGACGAAGGAAATAAAACGGAGGATGTATAAATATCGCGACCAGAGTATTTATGAGAAATAATCAGAGGCCTTGGACAACGAATGAATCACTCTTCCCGGTATTTTCGAGAAATGGGTATGAATTAAACATTCTACGCTGAAGCGTGCGTCGACGTTAATCGTTTGCTGCGCCACGAGGATCGTTGTCTCGGGCAACTTCGTGAAAACCTTAAGCCACGCCTCCACGTGTTCGATGTAAACGCGAGAATTGTGGATCCACGTAACGAGCTACTTATAAAACTTAAAAATAATCGCTTTTCTAAGGCGACAGGCGCTAAATGTACACGTCGAGTATGTCCTTCCTTGAATATTAAAGAAAATAAGAACGTACTTGAGTCCAGAGGAACTTGTTTTCGTAATTCAACTCTTGTTTTGGCTGCTCGAGCATTCCTTCTCACCAAAATAATTGCACAGCTCAAACTCCACGTTCCAACTTAATTTGCCCAACACTCTCGAAACAAATGTTCAACTCGCAAATATTATTGGAATTCGCTGCACAGGAAATGCACTATAAAGAACCGAAACATAAAGAGGCGAGGAGCCATGAAGCGCGCGTACTTGACCAGCAATCGCATGGGCGCGAGCTTTCGTCGACAATTTCAATTGTACATTGAACCCAAGGCCGTCCATTTGATATGACCCTAATCGACGCCGACCCTCGAAAGATAAGGGGGGGCCCTTACGGTATTACAGCCGCCGGCAGCCTCTCCGTAGTGCCGGGGGTGATTATGAGCGCGGCGAAGATTATCCTCGAGGCCTTAACGTCGCCGAGGCTTCACAACACCGCCAATGGAATAATACCGAGCGGATATCAGGCCTGTCAGGAAACTCCGTCGGCCAGAGCCAGCGGAAAAATACCGAACGGCTGATAAGGAGAGATGGTAGGGTACACAGCTGTCAAAGGGCCTAAAACTACCAGGGCCGTTTCACCGCACTCATCCGGGCAGACAATGATCGTTTGCCCTCGACCGATGAGCTGGAACCCAGGTACACACCTGACCCGACGAGGGTCCCCGAGGACAACAGTACCTTCGGCATAGATCCTGATTTATGTATTACTTTGCCCAGATGCTGGGGCGTTTCTATGAATAACGTGGAGGCCACGGATGCGGGTAATGAATAAAAGGTCAGACTCTATTTTGAATCGGTCCATCCGAAGGCCGCGTGCTGCAAAGCTTGCGAAATCTGCCAGCAAGAAGACGGACAGGTAAATGTTTGGCGAAACATTGCCACGTGTCGGGCGTAGCGGGCTCTTTTCAACGAAAGAAATCGAGAGCGACGGAGGGAATGCAAATATTCCGAAGGATGCAGGGTCGCTGTGATGATGGAGTTGATTTTCCAGCTTTGTCGAATGCTCCGTACGATTATCTTTCGCGCCGGCGAATTGTACACTCCGCAAACTGTTTAAATATTAACTTTGTCGACGATTCAATACATCCTGCTGATTAACACGTGCTAGGCTTAACAAATAGCTCCGGGAACCTTGTAAATAGTATTCTTCTCTGATGGAGGAACTGAAGAGCAACCACCCCGCGATTTAAACACCCCCATAGATAGAGAAATACTTCTCTCCGTTGTAAGTTATAAGTTTAAATTATAGTAGTTGTAAATTATAATAAATACTATAATGCTGTTAACCTTGCTTAATAATTCAACCCTCGCCCCCCCAGAGAAACGAATAGAGCGCTACTCTGCTCCCCCGAAATCGACGAAGGCGCCCCGAGGAATCGACGCCCCGTCGTCGCGGCAGGATCAACGAGGCGAGCGCCTCCTGGACGGCGGAATCCGCGCCGGTCCCGACCGCGAAATTAAAATTGCAACCGTGAGAACGATCGCGTATTAACTACGTCATTGAATCCGCCTGACCCTGAATGCAAACGAGACAGCCAAGTTCGCGGTCGGCTCGGATTTCGTGATCGCGCAAGAGAACGACGCCGATTACGACACGACCGTTCCCCGTCAAATGTTAATCGGAAACCCGTGTCGCGGCCGGGCAAACAGCCCCTCCCGTTCGCGAGCCGCTGGGCGGAAGAGAGACAGGCAGAGCGCGCGCGACTGGCCGCAGACGCGGGAGGAAGCGAGACGCCGCGACGCGGGGCGTACGCACATGCGTCGCGCCGCTCGCGCGGGAATTGTAATTCATCGGTGATCGGCGGACGTCAGCTGACGGCCAAGTATGAATGAGTGTGTACAACGCCGTTCATAAATATTGGGACACACCTGTTGTATTTTCTGAAAACGCGTAATCTGGTACAGATTGAATATTTCTCACTGCTTATAATTTTAAATACCGAACGGGGTAAAGCTTCTTAGAGCTCTACGATTTTCCAACGATTTCTCGCAATTATTCCGCGCGGAATAGGTGTACTTACGAACGACTGTACCCGCGTACACTCGTCCTGCACGTGACAGGCATCAGGCATACACTTCTGCCAAAGTTTCTCCGCTTCCTTTATTTAGTCAGCGGAGATTAGTAGGGAGAAGTTTTAGGAACGTTTGTCGGAGAGACGGCTTGTGATTTGAGGATTCGAAAGAATGAAGTTCGAGGGTATATTTTAATGTCGATGGCGATGATGCAAATTAGGTCGACAGTGATTATTAATATACTTGTCCGACACCTATCAGGTATTAATAATATACTTGTATTATGGCTGCAGTTTCAAAGGAGTGTACCGTGTGCATAGTACAGGGACAACTTTCATATCCTAGCAATTTCAGATGTATAGTGTAGACTTTGAGCCAGCAAAGTTGGGAAACCGATGGCTGATGAATGGCCGGGCGCGTGGAAAGAATTTCGTCTAGGTGAGGAGAGGGGCAGGGCTCTGAAAAGCGAATGGAAAGTGTACGATTCAGGGAAAGGGCAGTATTGTGTTAAGGATGAGTGAAAGGAGTTGGGGACTCTAGGAAGGCAACAGTTACCGAGCTGCTCCTTTCATTCGGCAATTCCTCCGAGGGGTTTCAGATTCGAATTTCATTGGTGTAGATCACATTTCTTTTATCTCACAATTTCCCAACGTCCTGTAACCCTTTCTAATACTCCATTATGCTAACAGAACGTCCCCCGACTGGACGCACCGCGTTAAATACCAGAGTTTCGAGTAATAAACTCGGCGCGCAGTGGTTCCATTCTAATCGCAGATCTGAAGACTATAGAATAGACAGCGGTTCGAAGAGCGAAACTTGAGAGAAATAGGAGGGCTCCGTTTGAAACGCGACCAGGAACAAGGCGCCCAGGTTCCCTTCTCCCCAAGCATTTCCTCCGATCCCGGGCGTAGGAGGCACGAACCAACCGCGGCGACATAATTCATCGGAACGAGTCGACCATGCAAATCGATTCTTACGACCGGTTTGCGCTAAGGTCGTGCGCTATGTAACGAGATCATTCCGTAGCTGGCACGACACTTCGTAGCCGAGATACGCATAACAGGCTGCTTCCCTTGCGTATACACCGCGAAACGTGCCTCCGTTACCCTCGATCGCCGTGCGGCTCCGTTCGAAATTCGCCGCGGATATATTCCCGGGGACCGGCGAATCCAGCGCAGAATCGCCGCCTTAAATCCGTCTAGGAATCGTGCCGCGGTGATGAGAGCGCGGCTTCAAGCCGCAGAAGCCTCGGTGCATGCACTGTACGCACCTGTCCCGGCGTGCAAATCCACGGACCGGTTCGTAAAGGTCGTACATTATAGCGAGGTCGTTTTCTCCGCGATCGAAGATACCGAGCCCGCTAGAGTCCGCGACGATTGCTCTACGATAACCCGCGAGAGAGGCAAGAGGGCAGGGAGAGAACTAGCAGGGACGAGTCTCGCGCGAATTGCGCATTGTACGGTGCTGCCGGCTGCTGCGAAGGATGCAGGCAGGTTTCTCTGTTCCGCGTGCGCGCGGCTGAAAAGCGCGTTGCCAAATCGCGTTGCCTGGCTTTCAAATAATGGAGGATTCCTTCGGCAGAGGAATGTGGTAAAATGTTTGGAAATGCCGGGGGGACGGTTGTTCTGGGAACGGGCTGGTGCTGATTTACTTGGTGCTGGATCTCGGAACAGGCAACGAGCGTCGCTGAGAATGGCGAGGGTATAATTAACGCCCACGCGAGAGATTAATTGCATCCTTCCCATTAAGATCGATAATTTGATAAATGTAATGTGAACTTAATACCCTGGGGATAGGAGGCTGAGGAGCCAACGTAAACAAGGAGTTCCTCGAAACCATCTTTGCGTGCTATAGACTCTGAATGAGGGTTGAATAGTATTTCCCAGAAACTATAGCGAAGACGAGAAGCATAGATAAAATAAATCCCCTAGACTTGACAACATAAATGGTCCCCAAACCATCCCCGAGAAAGTTTCACGAAAACCATCGAACTCGGACGGAGGGTTGCTCGAGAGAGAGAGAGAGAGAGAGAGAGAGAGAGAGAGAGAGAGAGAGAGAGAGAGAGAGAGAGAGAGAGAGAGAGAGAGAGAGAGAGAGAGAGAGAGAGAGAGAGAGAGAGAGAGGCAGCCAGAAAGCAAAGTGGAACCAGTCCAGGGAGCAAGACGGCTAGGGAAGAGCGTCTCTCGAGTTCTCCGTGGAGGGACGAAGGATCCCGAAGCGGAGGATTGAAGCGAAGGAACGGCTGGAAGGAAGCCCGAGGAGGGTGGAGGTGGAAAAGACGAGGGAGGAGATGGAGAAGATGGCGAAGGGACGCGAAGACTCGTCGAGAGGCGAGGGGAGGCCGAGAAAAAGTTGAGGACGTTAAACCGCCCGCTCGTGGGGCCCGCAGGGTAAAAAGATAAGCAGGAGGAGAATAGGTAAGGGAGAGGAGGGCCGAGTTGAGATAGGAGAACGGGAGAAAAGAGGACGAGATAGGGACGAACGGAGACAAAGATGAGCTGGTGCAACGTCGGCGCTGGGGAGGGGCCTCAGGCGAGAGGGATGCACGTGAAGGGGAACGGCGGGGAAGCAGCGAAGAAGGGGTTCGAAGAAAGAAGAAGAAGTAGAAGAAGAAGCCGTTGAGCGGGCCCCCGCTCTCTCTCTCTCTCTCTCTCTCTCTCTCTCTCTCTCTCTCTCTCTCTCTCTCTCTCTCTCTCTCGAGGTCGCACGTACGTCCGTATAATTCTCGTAATACGTGTAATACGGATAATACCTGTAATACCTGTGTAACGCATTACACACCAGCGTAGACCGGCTCCGAACGACCGGTCGCCGCCACCACCTCGTCCTTGCCAGCCCGCGACTTTCTTTCGAAGACGCGGCGAACGAGCCGCGCCGCCGATTAGGAGGCCCCCCTCGAGCCCGATTCCAGGCGGCCGTTTCGATTTTCCCGTCCGCGATCCCCACCGCGCCGGGTGCCCAACGATTTATGGGCCTCCGTCCGACTAATGGGATCCGCGGAACGACACCGGTGTCCTTGATGACGCGCACCAGCAGGATTCAGGACGACAGGGAGGCCGGGGCTGCTCTCCACCGTCGAACCTTGCGCCGAGCGAACTGTGCCAATGACGCCACTCCAACTGGCCGTGAACGTTTCGAGGTAGCGAAGTTGGTGAAGTTAACCGGAATGGGGATAGACAGCGAGGTAAAGCTTTCCTCCCTGTGCAGTGACAGCGAATTTGGTACTCGGAGTTCGCAGAGAAACCGAGCCTGCAAGTGAACGGGGTACTGTTGTTTGACAGGGGTGGTTTCCTACAGAAGGTGTCCCCTTTCATCCGTCCGCTGCAACAGGTTGCATAAGCGTCGCGGTACCGAGAGGAGCAGGGAAAACTGACGGTGGTGCAAGCTACAGGTTGTACCCCGTTCTCGGTGGAATCGGAGTCATTGAACGACTCGAAGGCTACACCTGCCTCGAATGAGAAGCAAAAAGTCCCCCGGGCTTCCCGAGTGATGGGACTGATACCGATGCACATCGATACCGTTCAACAAATCTCGATCTGCTATCGATACACATCAAAATCAACTGTATCAAAAGGAATCGATACTTCTTTCACACTTACATACACGAATCTATCGATACCTCTTTCACGCCTACACGAAAATATCGATGCCTGTTTGATGCCTACGCGCAATTCATTCGGAATAGTATTGGTTCAGTATCGATTGAAGAAGACTCGGTATCGATAATTGATACCAAGTACCTAAAATTATCGATGCGGACCGATATTTCCCATTGAGTACTTCGGTATCGAATTCACTGAATATTATCAACAGTATCGGTATCGATCCAATCACAGTTCCGAAATTACAAGCCGCCGTTAATAATTCGACTCCGTTCTGCACTCGTAACGTCCGATTTCTGCCCGATACTGAAGAAAGGGCATTCTCTGCGGGGGGAGGGGCCAAGATTTCGTCACCCCTCGATACGCCGCGATGTATGAATTATAATATCGTCGCCAGGGTACGAAACATGTCCGCACTGTTCGCTTATCGCCCGACGAAGCCCGGCGCTGTCGCTGGAAAAGTGGTGGACCGGGGAATGGAGGAAGGAAGAGGAGAATCCCTGCGGATTCCTCCGCTTCGGACCACTTCGCCAGAGGCTACGAGTATTCTCGAGCTATTTTCAGCTGACGTCCCTCCTTCTTTTCTCCCCCGAGCGAGTAGTCTACCATATTTCTTTGGTACCAGCAACGAGCGGCCGGCAGGAGCGAGAGACCCGGACGGCTCCAGCAACAGCCAGACACCATCCCGCAACAGGAGAGCGAGGCTGGTGTGAGACCGATACACGCTGCAACTGGCCAGAGGGGAGGAGACGGAGAGGAGTTGCCGTTCAGGTTTTGCTACAGGGGATCGTTAAGATAATCGCCGCTATCCTCATCCTAACTTAGCCTTAGCCGATGTATCTTCCACTCGGCTCTCAACCCCCTTCGCGCCTCCACCCTCGTTCCACCCTTTCCCCTTTCCCCGCCTCGGCTGTCCGCCCTTCTTTTTTTTTTTTATTTACCAGGCCCTGTGTTTCCCTCGCGGTTCCCTGCCCCGTCGCCTCGCTACACGATCTCGCCGCAGCAGAATCGATGTTCTAATCCTTTCAGGAGAGCTCCGTACGTCCCCGAGAAACTGCCACAGAGGCTGCCGAATCGTTAGTTTCTAGAGTTCCAGCTGGACCCGCTTCATCGCCAGTTTTCCAGGCAAACTGGCCATTCCGGTCGAACGGGGATCGTTGAAGAGGGTTTTAGTCGCGCCGCTGGGATTCGTAGGAATATTGAAACAGCGAAATGGCAGGCAGGAGCGCGCTTCCAGCGGCGAGATAAGGCGGCGGGCAACGTAACAGACGCGTCTTCATTTTACCCGCGTGCTCTCTCGATTGTAACGCTGGATGGAGATATGGACAAAGAGAGCCGCGGCTGGCAATTTACGATTTATATCGCCTGCGTCTCTGCTGATTGGCGATACAAAAGAAAGGGGGCGGAAGGAGGTGGGGGGGGGTGGGGGGTGGAGATGTCATGATGAGCACACTGAATGCCTCTCGCGAGAGGAATCTTTACGACACTCGCGGCAATTTTTACCGGCTCCTTTCTTCGTCCCGCGGCTGAGTGACACGGCGCGCGTGACTCCTGCGTGTACGTTAAAAATAAATGAAAGAAACGCTCGATAAGAATCTCGCGATGCCGCTACACCCAGCCGGCGCGCCTCTGGAACTGCGCTTGCCGCGGCGGAGGATCGTACGAAAGGATTAAAATTAATCACGTATCCCGGTTGCCTGGGAGGCGCGAGGTGCCGTCGCGGTGCCTTCCCACTGCGGGGGGCCGCGAAACCGAGGGGAGAATGAAATAAAGGAGAGGAGAAAGAACGACGATGGGCCGGCGTTAAACGAAAGAACAATTACATCGCCGGGAGAGGATAAGAAGAGACGGACCTTGGGCTCCTTGCGAGATAATCATAATGTTACACGATCCGCGCCGTAATGTCGTGTAATGCCCGCGACACGACGCCGCATTGCACGAACGCGACACCGGCCATTTGCGCCCGCTCGTTTATAAAACTGGGACCCGCGAGGAGAATATCAGCCGACTGCCCTGGGATCCTCCTCCCTTTCCCGCTCTCTTCTTGGCCGATACGGAATTGGAGCGGCTCCGTGCCAACGGTAATTGCCCTGTCGCGGGAAACGGACGGCCCGGCGACGAGACCGGGCAACTAGGAGAGGAAGCCAGGGAAAAGGGAGGCACAGCCGCTGCCAGGATGTGCCCGGCGAGGCCTGTCATTTTCGCTGCACTCGTCGCCGCCGTTTCGTAATTACACTCGCGCTCGAGGTGACGGAAAAACGGCCATCGGGAAGGGAAACCGGCGCGCGGAAACCCTCGCCGGTCAACTTTTATTCCCCTTCCCTCGCGACTTTTGGACGTTTTAATGGTCGTTTATAGTGACCCGGCGATTAGCGCCAATTGGAAGTGTCCTATCAAGCGTTTCTTCTTTTTCAAATGGCTTCAAACTCCCCAGCAAATGAAGCAATGGAAGCTTCTGATGGACGAGGGTAGCTACTCCCAAATCACCATCATCCTGCGCCGTTAATCCTTCAATTAATTATCGAAACGACCATGCTCCTTGTTAGCCTGCCACCGTCCGCAACCCTGTTGCACCTCGAACACCTCCTGCTGGACGAGCGTCGCCAGAACCGGATCGTGTTTGGGATAAAATTAGAAGTCAAGAAGAGCCAAGGACGGGCATGGCTGCCTAAATAAATCTTCTGCTTGCCCTTTCTCCCTGTGCCCTGCCACCTTCGCGCGAATCCTTTCTATTCCCACCCTCGTCCTCTTCCTGCTATGCTCGATGCTTCCAAGTATCTCCAGTCAATTGAGACAAGTGAAACGTTCTCTTCAACAAATTGATAAACCATCGGAGGAGCGAAGTCCCGATGAACCTTAAGGTATTCACTCTTCGGAGTCTTAAAAATCGATTTCTTTTTTTATTTCATTTTTCGAATGTTTATCTTTTTAAGAATAGGCACGTGTTATCTTGTATCTCATATCTCGAAAAGTTACAATATGATTCGATCGAACCTTTTTTTATTTTGAAGAATACACTTCTACGCAGTGGAGAAGACAGCTGCCATTTTAAAACTTTGGAAAATTTGTATTTTTTAAAGACGTTCAATGTACGAAAAGCACGGGGAAATGTAATTTCAACATTCAAGTGTCGTTATTTTGTCTAAAAATTTAATTTTGTGTTAATTTTTAAACTTATGTCCGATAGGGAACTTCGTGCCCTTTAATAATCTGTCGTGAAATTCATATTTCAGGCTAATGCTTTAGATGCTACGAGTCCCACCGGGTTGGACGAATCTTTTGCCACCTCCACTTCAACGAATCTCCCCAGTGCCATTTGCAATGATTAATTACAGAGAAAAATATATTTCTATGGTTCAAGGTACCTTATATACCTTAATGAAAAAGTCCCATTAAATTATCTGTGGTAGTTTTCCTTTAATTAATTCCTGAAGATCACCTATTTGCATGGGCTTCGGACCAGAACATCCCCTTAAGATAAAGCTGACAATGTTTCAAGCACGCTGTAATATTTCAAGTCACGTTACTGATCTGCTGGCAACTTCTTTCCAGTTACGAGCACATTTCGTTTCAATTGCTTCCTATCTGCTGGAGGGAAGGGAAGGGTTAAGAAGACGTCCGAAGACACGCTTCCACGTAGATATTCCACTGCACGATATAAAGTGCAGTATGGTTACGCAACTACTAATTTTAAAGAATACACATTTTTTCTTCCATATTCATCCTCGATCATTCCGAATGTCGGCGCAATCGCGGATTTTTCACAGTCGAGTACACGCGCCAAGGACGTCGCAGAAGCGCACTTAAAACTGGGGACATCGTTAGGCGGAATGCAAAGAATCAGGCACGTGGAGTATGCAGCTGGTCGGAAATTCTTGGGAAATTGTAGATTCGTTGGTTCACGGAGGGCTGTAAAGTTTAAGGGAATAACAAGGGCTTTACCTTCGATTCCTGCGGGAGACTCGCAAATATCCTAGGCGTACGTCTTCGTTATTTTGCGATCGAGATACTGTTGCAAGGTATATAATTTTTCTTCGCAATCCGATCGATTTTACGACTTCCATTCAGGAGTGAATCACGCTGATTACATTCAACAGATGCAAGGTTTACGGTCGGCGAGCAGAATGGAATGCTTGTTCTTTCTTGAAATAATTAACGAGCAGCGACTGTTCAATTTTCAGTAATTGCACCGCTGAGAAAAAAAATTGTAGCGTTCCTGGTTGCTCTGGAAGAATACTGTTTCCCGTCGCGATCGATCACTCTATTTTCTCCCTCCAGTTGCTCGAGCATCGTGCAAATCGTAAGATTTCTTGCTGCCGTTAGATCTCCGTTCGCGCGATACTCTTTGAACTTCGAATCGAGCTTAAGAAAAATCGCGACTAAGGTAGAGAATAAATGTTACCTGCACAGTTATCTAGAGCTCGGCTCGCCGGTACGTTGCATAACGGTTGAAAGAAACGCGGGAGGATATTTTTAAGGCTGCTCGAGGCTGTGATTCACGTTCCCTGTTATTATCAGGAAGCCAAGAAGAGCACGAACGACCAAGCAAAGGACGCGCGGTCGTCCAAATACGATAATTCGTTATTTCGGCGTACGAACCGTGAATTTGAGATTGGACGCGCGACCGGAATCCCAAACAGCTTCCCACTTGTACATTCGGTTACCCGGAGCGTGAAGCGCCGCGGCCGATGTAGTATCGATAACTGGTAGTACGTCGTTCGACTTTAAAAGACACGGAACAATCGCCAGGAATCCGTATCCTGCGAGCAGCATTGCTTCGGTTTATCTCCGTCGAGATAAGGAATAAGGTTAATTGCTGTATTCTTGATATTTCTCAATCAAGATGGAATTGTTCGTATGCCCGCGAATGAATCAGCCATCGTCCTTCGCCCGGTTCGAAGGAAGGATATCTTCTACAACAGAAGAATATCGCCCGGTATTGTAATAAAATTAAAGAACGCGCGTGTCGCTCCGAATATCAATTACCATCATCGCGGCTCGACAGAGTATAAAGAAAGAGAAGCATCTATCTTGAAACGCTGAATGGAAGAGATCATAATTATGATGGTATCATTTTATGAGCCACGTAGCCTAGAAACTCGCTTTGTATTCTTCCACGGCGCGACTTATGCCTGGAAGAATAACTGAGAGCATACTCAAGCCGGCGAGGAATAGAACGTCAATAGAGTAGTTGCAAAACGAACGTCCCTTCGCAAGCTAAGCTTGCCAGGAAGATTCCCAAGGGCCACAATCTCCGCATAAACTAATTGCTAACAAATTACATAGTTCTGTGACACTTGGAATTAATATTGGCTTCGTCAGACACTCGTTAAGATGAAATCTGTTAGCTCCGTTGGCGTATCCGTTGGAGGAATCCTCGAGCGAAAAAGTTCGCAGGGGAATAGGGGACAGGGAAATCGCGAAGTCGAAGGAATAGCTGACAGGAAGATTGCAGTGTCGGCGGCCCCTAGGAAAATGAAAAATCCGCGGTTTCCACGCTCCGGAATCGTGGTCTATTTTAAGGCCCCGCGATCCCTAGAATTACACCAGCCTCCCAGGTGCTTCTTGGCGCATGCAAAAAACCTCGATTTTTCGCCAGGAGCAACATAGACGAGGATCGAGCTCCTAACGGTACGTAACGGTTAGGAATCGCCGGTTGTAAAGTAGTCGTTTCCTCGGCAGCTGCCACGGGGATCCAGGAAGAGCGTGGATACGAACGACGGCACCGAACGATACCGCCGAGAAGACGGCGCGTAATAACGTTCGTCATTACGCCTTTTCCTGCAGGCGGTGTACTATTCCTGGGGAACGGAGCCGCGGGGGCCCGCAGGACCAGTAATCGAATTCCTAGCCCGATCCTCGCCAGAGGCCTCCTTCGCGAGCAAACAGGATCGCGCATTTTCAGCACGGTGAATAATGGGAATTCATCGACTTGAGGAGTTACGTACACCAAATGGTCTAAACAACCGATTTTTCGAACAAAGAATTCGTAGAAGCTGTGATATATCAAAGGAAGGTCGATTCTATCACCCCAGATTGGACGATCTTCTGAATATTAAAATAAAAATTGAATGAAACTTGCCACAATTATTTCTCACATCCATATCTAGTCTTTATCATACGGATTGTTGTGTTTAATAGCCTGAGTTTGGTTTTAGTCATTGAAAACCTGACGAAATTTGCCTGAGAGATTGCATTACTGAGTTGAATTAAAGTTAACACTCGTATTTTTTTTAAAAATGAAAATTTTATAAATAGCGTATGATAAAGACTAAGTAGTTTACATACTTTAAGGGATAATTTTTTTGAATGACACCCAAGGGAGATATTTCTTGCACCGCAAACTCGTTACACGGCGAACAAGACGAATTACCATTTTTTTTTTTAAATATTCTTTAAATTATAAGCTATCAAATGACTATTACGATTTTGATTAACAAAATTTCTTACGGGTAAAAAGAATCATAAAATGTCCCCTTGTTTCACGGTTCTAGGTGTATGTAACACCTTAACGATTCTCCGAGAGCTGATCGATTCGTTTGCACGTGGGATCTTCATCGAAATTTGTTAATTGGTAGCTACGTTGAAACAGGGATCAGTGATTTTCAGTGGTATATAACTGAAATAGTTTCCGGGCGGGACAGATGGTCGCAGCAGCGATTAGATTCATAATGGATGAGTTGATGGTGTTTATGGGATCTTTGAACCATTCACTAGCCGCACCGAATGTATTTTCTCAGTAATTAGAAGCTATCTGCCTATCTACCTGTTTTCGATAGTTAAGCAGAAGCCACGCATGGGCTAACTTGCACTGTAACTTAATTACGATTACCGTTCGCTGAACATTCAGACTCTACATTCTATCGAAACGTTAATGAAATTAGGTGATACTACAAGTTTCTGCTACAACTACTTCAATTCTTTCTCACTGATACTCTGAGCACGTAGATACTATCATCCTCGCAACATTAATTAGAAGCTTGTCGACTCTCGTCCAACATCAGAAAACCGACACTTGATTATCCCCAAGAAACGAAGCTCATGATTGACTTCGTTGAAACGAATGCTTATCACGATAATCAACGTACTTAATAACGGGACGACCGACGATCGCCTTATTAGCATCGCCGCAGACAATATCGTGAAATGGAGATTTATGGAAATTCATCGGACGATGCACAGAAGGGAATCGGATTTCACTGAAAACACGAAATTGCAAGCGAAGTCCGCGTCAACTTTATCATCCATCTAAACCTTACGCAACTCTTGGATCGTATCGATAATTACGTCTGGAAAGTGTCATCGAGCCTCGAAGCCGACGGGTAGCATACCTCGCGATAAATATTGCAATTGTACTGTTAGATGCAAAAGTCAGTTTCGAGAAAAGTATCGGTAAACATTACGAAGTTAGATATTTTGTATACATAGTGAAGTTGTAAGACTGTCTACAATATTTTATCCTTCGTAGTTGCATTATTACAATCGGAATTATATAATAAATTAATCAGTAAAACTAATTTTAGCTTCGCAATCATTTTTAAAATTTTAAAATTAAGTTACTCTTAGGACCTCTCTTCTTGCATAAAGCGGATAAATATATTATTCTTTATTATTTATTTAATATTTACACAAAAATGTAGTCACGAAAATAGTCATAGATCCTGACATGTATCAGGTACATTTATGTTTGGCTTGGATTCCTACCATTTAGGGTGAACAAGTCAACACCGATTCACAAAATCTACCATCTCTGTCAATTTTAAATACACAGCAATGAAATTTAGAGAGCATACGCGGAAAAGAATATGGAATCTAATCATGCGTTTCATGCATGAAGGGCCTGATTATCCCGAGGCCGTTATTGCAGCCAACAGTACAATTTATGAATGCGAACCGTCTGATTACGGACACTTGGCATCTCCGCGTACCGTGGATAAGCGAAAATCTGAGAAGGCCCTGGAAGAATGTCGTCTACGCGAGGTATCGACGACCTCACGTCGTCAGCCGACGACCTTCGCCCTGAAGAGAACCGGTCCCAGCGTCGAGATGCGTCGCGTCGCCGCTCTTGGCCAGCATTGTCCCGCGGATCTTCGCGGATCGGATCGATTCGCGATAGAAAATCGCGAGGCTCGCCGTCGCCGGCTCCGTCCTCGTTCCCGCCAGATGCGTCTCGCCCGCATCCACCGTTTACATAATGCCACGGTTTACACGTACGCGAAGCCGTGCGCCCGACACGCGCTCGATACGAAGATGTAAAAGGCGAGGGATGACTCACGGATCGGGATCGAGCATCATCGAGACGATTTCCATTGACGTTGCGCTAGATACGTACAGCTGAGCAATTAAAAGATAGGCCAATTATTAAGAATTCCTCTGGTAGGTTGCCGTAGTAGGTACGAAGCGACCGTGTCAATAAAAGATGCTTTAAAATAAAATCTGTCTGTACTGTTTTACCCTAATCAACGACTCCCAATGAAATTCTAAGGTAGTAAAGATAAGGAGCAGGAAGTGCTGTCTCGTGTCTGGCGCCTGGGGCGAAATGTTTGGATTTCATAGTCCGAGTCCGGGATCCTCGACGGACGCGGACTACGTCGTCGATTTCCTGTGAACGCTTCTTCCTTTGGACTGATTACTAGGGAAGGTCTTAGTTCGATGTGCTGAGTAGGGGTTATACTGGATCGCGCCAGTAAAATCGAATTTAATTTAACGAACTCAGCTCCACCCACGCGGAGCCTATGTCGTCTCTAGTCCTGAGACCCTCAGTAGTTGTATTTTAACTCTTGACCAGCAAACCTCTGAACTGACGACCAGCATATCCGCGATTATCTTAGTGTTCTTGTAGTTTCATTGCTAAAAACTCCCATCAGCATTTATTTACCACTAGGAAGCGTGATCTGACTATAATAGTACCTATCGGACGCGCGACTACTTTCGTTAATTTCACGAGTTATGGTCGAAGCAAGTACCAAGGGAGAGGTGAGTCTTTCTACTAGGGTTGTAAGGGGTCGTCCTTAAATTACGTAAGGGTTTTGGGGGGAGGAGGGGGTCGTGAATTTCTTACGTTTTCTTACAAGGGGGGAGGGATGTCAAGGTAGCGTCTTACGTAATATTTTTAACCTAATTATCAATAAATACAAATTCTATCATTAATCTTCGAGAAAAGTAGTTTTAGTTTAAATTTCCCTAAACCGAGTTGAATGAATTATATAAACCTTTAAAAGAATTTTAATAACTGAAGCAGTTAAATGTAAAAATATTGCGTAAGGAGGGGGTTGGAATATCGAATCTTACGAATTCTTATACTGGGGGAGGGAGGGGGTGATAATTCGCCGAAATTACCCTTACGTAATTTAAGGACGGCCCCTAACGAATATTCGAATATTCAAATACTCCTTGAATTATTCGGTTACTCTTGATTACTCGAAAGAATTATTCGTTATCGAAATTATTTAAATATATTCAAATATTCGGAGAAATTATTGGTATTCGAAATTATTCAAATAATTACAGCTCTACTTTCCACTTAGGTGTCGGTTTCAGAACTATTCTAGAGCAGTTCGAGTCTCATATCCTTAACAAATAATTACGCTAAGAAAACTATGACATAGCGAACACCAACTGCACAGTGCTATGATAATTAATCTCCAATCTCGGATCAAAAAAACCTTTTCTATATTCGCGATCTCGCGCACGACTTAGCCGGGGTTATTCTGCTGGTTGCGCAACGGCGACTTTTTACTCCGCGTTGCTCTGGTACGAAGAATTTTATTATCATTGACGCGACCTGTTAACCCAAAGGGGCGGTCGATTTAAGCAGGAAGATTTTGTTGCGCCTGGAGGTACACGTACGTGTCTTTCTCTCATTCACCGGCAAGGATGCTCATCCTCTCAATGAGCGCAAACGAATAGTCTCGCGCGTGCCCGACATACTAAACCGCCCGAAACACGGGACTTTCGCGCGAGGCTTGCTAGCACGACGGAAGTGCGCGCAGAATTTGTAACAGACCTTAACTAATTCTAATTTAGCGGCGGTGGCGTCAGGTTCGTGGAAAAGGATACATTGCCTGTCGACGAACAGCATTTTTTACCGCCCGCCTGCGCGCGTCCAGCGTCTTCAATTGCTTGTAATCGCCGCCTCGACGATCAGTTTCCTTATTTACGAGATATTAGCTTGAAATTCTACGTCCACCGAACATTTACCTACTCGCTCCGTTTCCACGCGCCCAGCTCTATTACACTCAACGAGCGTCTCTGATCGAGATTACCAAAAATCAATCGAAACTTGTAATTCGTGTTTGGAGAAGCACCGAGGCTCGCGGGGAGCAGGCTGCGAGTAAGCGAGGAGGCTAAAAACATCGCCGTCACACGAGCCAATCAACGTGTCCTAATATTTCCATCGCCACTCTCATCGCGGTCAAACATCAAGGTCCTTTTCACGTTTATCAAGCTCGCACCGCGCAGCACACACACTTCCGGTCAATACTGGATCACGCTGAACGAAGTGCTTTTAAAACATCGCCGTGGATCACCAGTGCGGAGCGCGAAAATAAAACCGAACGCGCAGGTGTGCGATGAAACACTGGGGTCTGGTGAGCGAATAGAAAAACTATCGAACGTTATACAGATACAATTGGCCTCCCCGGTGCTCGATAATGATAAATGCTGACTCAATATTGGAATCTTGGAGCTCCGCGCAAGCTGAAATTGAGGATACCGCAGGTAACTAACTATATAAGTTCTGAGATGTGCAACTATAGGTAATTAACACTTGAATACGCGAGTTCGAGGCTTCAGTTCACAAGCTGCAGACGCAGCAATTCCGAATTTCGAGAATTCCAAGGTGCCCCCAAGTAGCCAGAACGCAGCAGAGCAGAGGAACGTCAGCGGGACCCCGCGGGCGAAATCAAGTACGTACCACGAAAAGGTGCGAGCCTTCACTGTGCAACGTCTCGCGAAAGGTGCTCCGCGACTCGACACGTCTGGCCGCACTGAAAAGCTCAAGCGTATCGTGGAAACGGTTCGCCCGGGGATTCCTCTAGCGTTCCTCCTCGTGCGACCGATGCGTGCAACGGCCACTCCGAGCTCCTGCCGAATTTCTGGGCCCCCGAGACGACAGGAGTCCTTCCACTGACGGAAAAGCTCGGCAGGCACCCTTCGAGCCTCTCCGAACCATCGAACGCGAATTACCAAGAGCGTGGAAGATGCGGACCGGCCAGCCGTCACCGTGGAACCCTAACCATCCGCAAAAGCCATCGAGGGGCTGCGCTGCCGTAGGAGAGGTCCTCTCTCGATACGGGTCCGAATCGATACTTGAAAATCTGAGGAGGATTGCGGCCCCCGGCTCGTTTTGCTCCTGCCGGGCGGACGGCGCGGCGTGGGCCGCGGCTAGAGAGGCATCGACGGCGAACAGGCCGGGGAACGGTGGCCAATGGAGGAAGAAGGAAAATCGCGGCGGGGCGCTGGCGGCGGGACAGGAGGACAGCGGTAGGGCGAGCATGGGGGACGGAAGAGAGACGAGAGAGGAGCAAAAGAGGGGCCCCTCGGGGACGACGGGTGAAGAGGGTCGGGGCCCCCTATACGATCCTGGCGGTGCTGCCGAGGCTGGTGGGTAAATGGGTATATAAGCGGGGCCCCGGCGATTCCATCTCGACACACGACCCAACCTTCGCATCCCGATCACCGACTGAACGAACGGGTTCCCCCGGCGAAACGAGCCTAAACCGCACGCGCGCGAAATAAAACAAGAGAGTGGAGGAAACGCTCGTGCATCTATTCTACTTGACAATCAACTGTCTCGGCTGTTTTCCGTCGAGTTTCCAAACCATTCACCTGGGACGCACGCAACGAAACGGTTCCAGAGATTTCGAACTGCCCCCCTACCCACGGGTCCGAGTTTGAACGGTGAGAGAGTATCTCCGCAAGCAGCGGCCAGAGCAACAGCCAAGGAGCACCGAAGTCGACGAGCAGTTCGGTACCGTTGGAGGAGAGGAAAAGACGTGAGTACCATCGATCCGGTCGAATTCGCGTTTAACTCGCCTCGAGAGGTCCGCGTCTCCGCCGGAGGAGATTCGCGAGGTTCTCCGACGTCGTCGCTTGTAATTCCGAGATTCTCGATCGCCAACGATTCGCTTCTACGCGAACGTCGCGTCGCGTCCGTAGACATTCAGATGTTCGAGGAATCGACAGAGAAGTCGGGATCCAGAGGGACGTGTCAGCTGCGTCGTCTCCCGAGCCTCGCGTAGCTTTCGCAACGTAGATTGCAACAGTGCACGCGGTTTTGCAAGGGAAGCACGGCGGGACGTCACCGTCGGCAATCCGCGAAATGGCCGTGTTCCGAAAACCGCGCGGTTCGGCCGCGCGTAAATGGGATGATCGTCGGGAACATATAATTTGCGATTACATTTCCCAACGAGGCGAGGCCCCGGCCGTTTGCGCAATACCTGCCCGCGCCTCTCGCAACCGCGGCTGTTTTGTCCGTTCTCCTCGGTCGCCGCGAATCCTTCCTCGCGGTTAATTAACCCTGCGTCGCTAATCTGGCCGATCTGCGCGCCGACGAGGCTGGCGACACGCGAGCCGCGAGCAAGCCAACCGCGGATCCTCTAATTCACCCAGCAATCTCTTCCCCCTCCCGGAACCTGGAATCGCCTTCATTCCCCTTGTCGCGCATTTTCGTCGAACGAATCGATTTGATACGCGCGGGGCGGCAAAGAACGACGCTGGTACCTTCGCAAGAAACACCTAGCCTGTGCTCTCTGCGATTTTCTGTCCCAAGTATCGAACCGTGGTGGCCCAGTTCTCTAAACTGTTTCTTTGCCGTTCCGTGACTTTCAGAAATATTTATTTACAAGCTTGTCTTCTGGACAAGAGTGTCGACGCTTCCCCGCCATTTTCCGTTAGATAATAATAAACTGGTTATTGTAGAATCGCAGGGGAAGGGGGGGGGGGTTATCGTTTAAATAGCATCAAGTCGCCCAGAGCTCGTCCCTCAAAGTCCCGTTCGCTGTGCCGTGTTTGCGTCGAAACTGCGCCGCATTCTACGACCACTTGACTCAATGTGCGCAGATTAGATCGACAATCGCGCGCGCATTCGAAAAGGATAGAGCTGATAATAGAACCCGGCAGCGCGCAGAATGGAGGCGAGAGAAAGAGAGAGAGAGAGAGAGGAAGGGCAGAAAGCATTGTTGAAGCGGTGAGCCACTTGATGGGCCGCGACTTCTTTTGTAAGCGTCCGCTGCCATTATTACATCTCTGATGATCTTGATAAGGTAATGGCTGGCCATCATCTTTCACAGGCATTTCCTCTACATCCGCGCGTCCCTCCCCGTGTTTTGCATCCCCCCGCGGCCTGTCGTCGCATTGTTTTTCCTTCCGGCGGCGATCATCCGACTTCCAAGCAGGAATTGTCAAATAAAACGGCCCGCCGTCCATTGATACACCGGTGACTCGCAAACTAATTCCCAATCAGCTTCATTACGCCCCATTACGCTCGCTTCCAACACGATCGAGCCAGGACCATCGTCGTTAAACTCGATTTACACCGACCGCTCGGCGTACACACGCTCCTTCAATCGCTTAAAGTCTTCGACCATTTAGAGCCGCTCTTAAACGTCCCCCTCCGCTTCGCCTCTATCCGTGGCCATTCTCAAGCTTAAACTCTGCGCGCAGGTTCGAGCGTCTTTAAAATAAATCTTCCGGGGAAAACGCCACGGGTTTTAAACGATATCCTAGAACGCAACAAAGTCCCCCCCAGTCGCGATCTCGAGCCTCGCCGCAACCGGTAGCAGTTCGGCTGGCAACCGCATTGCCAAACGAGTAGCAGCACGCTAGGAGAGTCCACCGTAAAAACTGGATCGTTGCCTCTTTCCTCTCTAGAATCACGGTGTCGCCAAGTTTTTCCGTCCTTATCCCGTGCTTTTCCTTGCCCGGCTGTCCTTTTCGACGCGCATTCCACGCCGGTTGCGTTCTCCAGAAGGCGCGCCGCCGCCGCGATAACGGAGAGAATTTTCTCGCCTCTGTTTGCGCAATTTTCGGCAACCGCGGGCAGAGAAACGAGAGGCGGGCCGGGTGGTCGACGCGATCCTCCTCGTCTTCTTCGGTCCCTGCTCCTCCGAGCTCGACGCGGCGATATCGCCGGGTTTTCGCGCGCCGCAACGCTCGCCCAGCGGCTCTCCCTTCTACAGCTTCCTCCCCGGGTATAAATTACTCGCTTGATTGGCCGCGAGTCGGACCTCCGAACGGAAGGTCGTTGAATAGCGCGGCATGAAATCGAAGGAACGCCGTTCCGAGCTGCGTTTTTCACCGCGCTCCTACGCTCTAGCTCGCGATTTCGTCAGCGGTCGCATTTCGCACGGTAGCCAACGGTTCCCGTCGGCGAGCAACGCGGCTGGGTATCGAATAGACACCGAGTCGATTGTCTCTGGTTTCGAGTCTGCCCACTCGGAGGCTCTGAATGCCTGGGCGGCGTGGTACGCGATACCGATGTGCGCAGCGGGAATCGATTTACACCGCGATGATCGACGACGGTCGCACGGTGACGCGATCAAGAATCGAAAGGGGCTCGATAATGCGCTCGGATGGTCTCGAAAGAACCCAGCTCCTTTGGGATTGGGTGTTAAAGAGTTTCGAGTAGAATTCCGATGATTACGTCGAGTCGATTCAATCGAGCCAGACAATGTCCTCCGCTCTTCCGCTCGCACATGTCCGCGGAAGTTCCACCCATGTTTCGCTTTCCGCTCGCGAATCACGCAACGCTCTCTGCGCTGCAATTCCACCAGCGACGTTCCGCGAGTGACGATTTACGAGGCCGACGAAAGACCATTAACCGGCAATCAGTAATCATTCGAGGATCTCCTGAATTACGTTGGCCATGTAGTGGCAAATCTTTTGTCGTTTAAAGCTAGCTGTTGTGCCAGCGGCATATCTCGGAACGGCCAAGGTGTATCCAGCATCCGGTGGCAAGCTGGCGAGCGCGAGGCACGCGTGTACGCCTAATTAATCGTTCGCCTTTTGCGCCGTACGAGGCGGGAGGAAGCGAGTCGGGGCGTCTAGCGACGCAGAAAGACGCGAAACGCGCAGAGAACGAGACAACGAGCGCGAGGGGCACGCATCCTGTCATTAGCTCCATAACGCTCGCCTTATTCAATGCATTCGGTTCAATGTCACCTGTCCCTCTCCTTCCTGCCGGGTCTTCTAGCAGCCCCTTGCCCGTCCATCCCTTCCGTTCCTCATTTTTCTCTCTCTCTCTCTCTCTCTCTCTCTCTCTCTCACTCTCACTCACTCTCTGTGTACGATCGTAGCTTTTCGTCTCGCGGTCCATTCATCCGCAGCCGTGTGTTCTCCATTCATGGCAAGCACGAGAGAGGCCCTCGTGCTCACGTCCGCTCTCCTAACTGAAAGATTGCGAGGAAACGTCCCCTGGTAGCTCGTTTCCTCTCTGCCCGCGCGCGCCTCCGTGCCTGATCTTCGTGGAATCCGGTCGGTTCTTCCACTGGAATCTACGAGCTTGCGCTCCAGTTCCTTCGAATACCTCTGGCTCGCTTACTCGTCGGATCCTTCCTCTGGAGAAATAGAATCTTCGAGCTTCGGGTTATTCGAGCGAAACGACATTCTTTAGTGAACTCTATACGATAACTTGAAAGTTTCCCCCCAAGGTTAAGCTGTGGAGAACCAATTGATCCACTTTGATCAGTATCGAGGGGGTGCGGGGGGGGGGGGGGGTAGCGAGATGTGTTAGCGTTGGTTACGTTCCACTTCGGATCTGCCAGGTGTTTATACGAGTTTCGTGTTACCCCCGCAGATATCAAGATGAAGCTGATCGTGACAGCGATGATGTGCCTGGTGGGCCTGACGGTGGCCATGCCCGTGGCCGAGAACCAGGAGCCACTTCAGGTGGTGCCTCTGGAGAAGTCGCCGATCGCCGTCAAGGCTGCCGAGCCCGAGGCTGTAGCTGCCCCGGCGCCCAGCCAGGAGGCCGCCGAGCCTGCGCCTGTCGAGCTGAAATCGACCGAGCCCGCTGAGAAAGCCAGCGTCAGGAGCGAGCCCTTGGCTGCGAACCTGCAGCTGTCTGAGAAGGCTGAGGAGAAGAAGGAGGAGCCTCTGGCACTGAAGACCGAGGAGAAGAAGGAGGAGCTGGCCCAGGAGAAGAAGATCCCCGAGGAACAGCCGCTGGCTAAGGAGCCGCTGCCTCTGCCCGCCGAGGAACAGAAACAGGAGCAGCCTCAAGAGGCGAAGAAAGAGGAGGAGAGCTTGAAACCAGCTGCCTCTGAAGCTCACGAGACAGTGCAAGCTGCGCCTGAGGGACCGAAACAGGAACAACCTGCTGAAGCTCCACTGAGCCAGCCTGTAAGTATCGTGACGAAAGTGCTCCTATTTAGCAGCTGATAGGGTGGTCGTTGCTGGGAGACATGAACCGTGGACGGCTATGGAAACCATGTCTCTCGTTTAATATTGGCGATTGGTAGAGGCCTGAGATTCTTGGACAGCTGTGCGCTGCGTGCTGGTTCACAGAATTTTGGGGTACAATATCCAGCGAAAATTAGAGAGCTTGGGAAACCTTCGATAGGAAATAAGGGAACTATGTTGGGATCATGAGCGTACGTCGCAATGAGGCGCCATCTTTACCACTTGCACACGTGGCTACTGCGGCAATCGAACTTTCATTCATTGTTGGAACAGAAATTTTGCTATTACCATTGTAGTTACTTTGGTCGTTTAAATATATCAAGTAAACCTTTGAATACAAACTTGTGCGCATTCACGACCTCGACCAACAACCACCACCGTCCACGCGGAACTAGCTGAAATGATATTGAATTCTATCAGCATCGATTAGCGGCTCTCATGCCGCGACAGAGAGGAGGTATAACATCTATTAAATTTTATTTTGGTATTTCAGAGCGGCGCGATCCAGGCCAAGAGCTCCGAGCTGATCGATTCCGCGGAGAAGAGCGCAGAGGCCAAGGAGGAGCCGAAAGAGGAGAAGAAGATCGAGGAACCGAAGCCCAGCGTGAGGAAGGAGGACGAATCTGCCGCGGCCGAGTCCTCGGAAGAGAAGGTGCCAGCAGCCCCCGAGCTGAAGAAACTCGACAAACCTCAGGAGGAGCCGGAGAAGAAGGCTGAGGAGAAACCGGACCGCGTGACGCGCGACGCCGAGGAAGCTATCCCAGAAGCAAAGAAAGCTATCGACCAGCCAGCCGAGCTATCCCCCGCTGCGCCAGCAGAAGCCGAGAAGAGCCCAGCCGAGCCGCAAGCCCAGGCCGCCGACAAGCTGAAGCAAGTCACCTTGGCGAGGGAGAAGTCCGAGGCAGCCGTCGAGCCCGCCCTCAGCTCCGAGGAGACCTCCAAGAGCGAGGAGAAGCTAGACACCGTCGCCGCCCAGCCGGAGAAGGAGGCGAAGAGCGCCGAGGTAGCCGCCGCCGCCGCGCAACAGCCAGCCGAGCAGCAGGCGAAGCCCGAGGAAGTAAGCCAGGCCAAGCGCGAGACTGCGGAGGCCCAGCCCCAAGCGAAGTCCGAGCCGATCGAGGAGAAGAAAGAGGAGCCCGCGAAGCAGGAGGCCACGAAAGAGGCGAAGGAGGTGAAGGAGCGCTCGGACGAGTCCTCCTCGGAGGAGAAGTCGGCCGAGAAGGAGGGCAAGAGCAGCAGCGAGGAAAGCAAGTCCTCCGAGGAGCAGAAGGACTCGAAGCCAGCAGCCGCCGGCGACGCCAAGCCCGAGCTGCTGCCCAAGCCCCAGGAGCTGAACGAATCGAAGGGACAGTAATAGCGGCAGCGGGAGGCGGGAGGACGAGCAACGGTAGCCCCGGAAGCAGCAACATCATAAACGAGAGCGATCGCTCGCTACGTCGAGACACCGCGGTTCACCACCAGCGAACACGGGAATGTACGCGCGCCCGGCTTTCTCCTTCGCCGGCCAGCCGGAGGACCAGCGGCGAAGGGGAGCGTCGCGCGTACAACGGTGAGGACGCGTGAACGGGAGCGGCGGATAGACGGCGAGAAAGAGGAAACAGAGTGAAAGCAATCGGTGTGAATGGGAGAGAGAGATTGGCTCGATCGATTGTGGCAGGGTACGAAAAAAAGAAAAGAACAAAAAATTCCCACCCCTCCGGCGCGCTACGATCCCGACAGGTGAGCAAGACTCGGGGCGGGATGGCCACGTGACGCCTGGCTGTGAAGGGACAGAGACTTAGAGGCGTCGGATCAACCCCCCACCCACCCACCCCCTTTTCCCCTCTACGAAACGACGGCGACGACGCTCGGACGGTGGACACTTGGTTCGAGCGATGGAACTGGAGTGAATTCGCCATCAGGAGCACGTGGCCAGCCTCATCGGGATGCTGTTTGGCACGCGCCAACCATCATCCTCCAATTCGTCCTGGTGGACACTGCGATTTGTCCGCGAGGACGAAGCCGGGCCCCCCGATTATTATACTCATCCCAAAATCCCCCCGGTCTCTTTCTTTAATTTTTTCTTCTTCTCTTTCAAAACCACACACGACCACAACCTCATCCCAATAAACTAGTGTGTAGCTCGACTCTGTCTTTTTTTTTTTTTAGAGATAACGTGTCATTATTATTATTAATATTATTATTATTACGATTTAGTACCAATACCGCTATTATTATTAAATATTATTATTTGTATTATTGCTATCATCGTTATAATAATAATTATTATTATTACTGTCAATTGTCCGTCGGTGTTTACCCGAGCCGTCATCGGCTCGCTTCCCTGTGGAACGAGAGATTCCGTCCTTTACGAGATAAGAGAAGCCTCGAAGCGTTCAGCGATGCGAGTCAAATCGCTCGGGCGGGGATCGTCGAATTAACCTGATCGAACGATCGATCGCGACAAGTTTAGCGAGCTGACTCACGGCGATGATCAAACAACGGGATGGGTAATTCGATACGGCGTTGGTGTTAAATCAATACGCATACCAATTCTAGAGATAGCATCGATTATCGTCGTGACTTTAATCGCGATATCGTCGACGTTACGGTAACGAATCAGTCAAGAACGCGCGCCAAACACTCGCGCCTACTGCAACCGGTATAACGATCGAAGAATACATGCGTCGGATCGTCCCACAATTTTACACTCGCCTTGCACTCTTTTTCCATACGCGTAAGTAGAATTTACTAAGAATTCGAAGTTCTGGCACCAAAATCCTATCAGACGCGGCCTCCTAGGATTCGTCAGAATCCAGCGATCCTTCCCCGCGTATCTTACTATAGAAGTAAGTGGAATTATGATTTGCTCTCGAGGGACTTCATTACTGAAATCACCTCGCCGCGAAAGGGACGATGAATCGTCTTGTCCACGGGGGAATGCACTTGCACAAGACTCGCGGAATCGCGTGATTGGCCGTCACGCCTCGCGGGCAATCTTTCCAGCCGCGCGGCGGGGCACGACGGCATTTCTCCGTGATGCATCGGGGCATTGTCGATTCGTCAAAGGGCGAGCGAAAAGTTAGCGGTGCTCTCGGTCCTCGTGAACAGCGGAGGATACGCGCGAGAGAGGTGAGTGGACCCGGGCGAAATGTCAAGGCGCCAACGATTTTGCAACGGACGAGATACGGAGGTGGTTACTTCGATTCGTGCCCCTGCATGCTTTCACGCAACATCGATCGACGAATCGCGCCGCGGCTCGCGCAGAAAGTACACGGCAAAGTGATCGTGCTCGGTGCACAAATCTTTTTAAGGTAACTATCGACTCTCCATCGAATCTTCCACGGCATGGACGAACCTTCCGAATATTTTACAATTAATGCAGGAATTTCAGATTATTTGGAGCAACTCTTACTACAAACGGAGTAAAAAATACACGTCACTATATTATATTCGAAATTCTAATTAAGAAACATTAACAGCAGATTTCCTTCATAAGAGATTCCGGTACTGTCTACTGGAGCTATTCGAGTACTCGAAAAGAGCGAGCCGAGTCTGACTCGGCTCGAAGAACCGAGTACTCGTAAAAACCGAGCGGCTCCAAGGAATCGAGTACTCGAATTTTTTCGAGTAGCTCGAAGAGAACCAACTAATCGATTTTTTCTTTTTTTTTTCTGTCTCTTCGAGTATTCGGCTCGGTCCGAATTTCAAGCTACTCGAATATTCGAGTACTCGAACGGCCCTACCGTCTACTATGCTCCGATGAAAAGAGGTCGGAGAGAAACTCTAGGGTCCGAATAGTATATCCCTATTGGCCGGCGCGACAACGTCGACGAATACGAAGTTGTAGCGAATTCGGTACCTCGCACTGACTCTGCACTGGTGCCAGAAAATGACTTGGATTGGTTGTTTCTGATAGAAACGAAGATAGCTCCTATAAGAATCAACCAATCCAAGTCATTTTTTGGCACCAGTGCAGAGTCAGTGCGAGCTACCGAATTCGCTATAAGCAAACGGAGCACGGCCGGCGGGAGCCAATGCGAGCGAAGAACCCCTCTTGCCCCTGTGACATTTCGAATGACTTCTTTTCATCGGAGCACAGTACGTGACACGTCAACACTGCCAATCATAATTCTTAAAAAATGGTAACAAGTAATTCGACAGTATAGTCGGAAAGGTAGAGGATACCTGTAAAACAGGCAGAAGGAAGCGACAGTCAACTGCCTCCGTGGCGCAATCGGCTAGCGCGTTCGGCTGTTAACCGAAAGGTTGGTGGTTCGAGCCCACCCGGGGGCGGGGTTTATTTTTTTATAATTATTCTTTATTGTTTCACAATGTTCCTGTGACTTCGATTTACTTAAATGTAAACTCAAATAAATAAGATGAAATACAATGACTAATGGCTACACGAGTAAAGTAAGTTTGCAACGTTTTTACTGTATTAAACACTAGTATGAATGACCAATAACAGTCGATAGCAGCAGCTATTATTACTACAAACAAATAACAATCGTTTTGTATCGTGAATACTAAAAAAAAAACAATTGCCAAAAAACAAAAGAAGGATTTGACCCCGACGTGATTTGAACACGCAACCTTCTGATCTGGAGTCAGACGCGCTACCGTTGCGCCACGGAGTCACTTGTTTTATACTTGCTTTCAAATGCTCATAACCGTGTGCACAAATATATTCATGCGATAAAATGTACATAATATATCAGTAATTATTGATTCAAGCTACTGGAATTAAGTAAAAATTGTATTTTAGTTTATATATCTCGTACAGAATTGCATACCTCGTTGAAAATACTCATTGAAATCATCGCACGATACAGTATTCAATTATTTTCTAATGCAAATACATGTTCACATACCTCATTCGTAAGCATGAAGCAAGCGAGGACTCCCAACGACCACCAATCCACCTCGTGTCCATAAGACTGCCTCTTGAATATTTCTGGCGCTGTACAAAATGGCAAAGAGACCTGAAGTACGAGTAAAATAGTCATCGGCGACTTCATTGTGACCCGTTCAAACACTTACCCATATATTCTGGTGTCCCACAAAAGGTGTTTGTCCTTTGCGTACGACTTAACCATTTAGCGAAACCAAAGTCAATAACTACAGCATGCCCTTCGCCGTCCAGAAGGATGTTCGTTGCTTTTATGTCTCTGTGCACTACGCCGGCGTTATGCAGAAACTCTGTAACAAAGCGGTAGCTGTTAATAAAAGTTCTGCTGATCCTCGGCTGGTAATTCGAAAGGTAACGAGCTTACCAATAGCTAAAGCAATTTCTGCCACATATATTCTAACTACATCTTCGGGCAACGAGCCACATTCGACAATTAGCGAGTACAACTCCCCTCCGCTCATATAATCGCTCACTGGAATTAAAAGGCGTTAGAGGAAATGTCGAGTGATAACCAATAATGACGTAACAACTGTAGACTTACGTATGTACAATGTCTTCTTCCCTTGCCATTTAAAATTACAGTCTAGTATAAATGCATAGTGACCGACCATAGTTTGTATAGCTACCTAAATCAAACGCTCGATTAAAATATGCTGCTTACTGTAGTAAATTCGTTGAACGTTTACTTAATTTCAGCGCACGTACTTCCTGCTTGGCCTGCATTACGCCATTCTCTGCGACCACTTTGGCTTTGTTAATTATTTTCAAGGCGAAGCATTGTCCGGTGGCTTGTTTCTGAATTTTATACACAGTCCCGTACGCTCCCTTAGCTATCGCATTCAGAAATGTGTAACCAGTATTCAAAGAGACTTGTTTGATTTGGAACTCGGGAAGGAACATGGCTTGAGAACGCGATACTGGCCATAACGTCTTTGAAGTCTCCGTTGGCTCCCATAATCTTTTCTCGCTCCAACTGAAAAAAGTGTGAGATTATAATACAAGCGGCGGTAAAACCGCGAAAGACTTACGGAAGCAATGAAACTACCTTTTGTGAGAAACACGAGCTTGTGATCTAGATTCGTTATTAATAGCATGCGTTAATCCAACGCAACTTCCAGCAAGTAAATCAGCGAGACTACACTACATATAAAAAAAGGTGCGGTAATGTTTAACAGACTGTACTAATTCATACACGATAACAAACGTTTTACTTCCTACATTATTGAGACTGTAGAGGTTATAACAATATATACCTGACTAATGTAGTTTTGATTATTGTAATTGCGCTTGCTGGTACTGTTACCCATTCGAGCTGAAAAATTTTAAGTTATCCTTAGTATCACGATATTTCAATGCAGTGGTACATCGTAGTAAATGTGCATTTTGCTTACGTTTTAATTCATTTAATCTGTTAAAAAGCGCGAAATTAATTCTGCGCATATATCAAAGCTTGGCATTTAATTGTAAAGAATGATTAGAAGTTAATACATCGTCTATCGAACGATTTATTACAAAAATCAATCGTCGGATGCATGCGCGATCTACGCATATGGCGTGTGTAGGAAAATTGCTGGTCTCGGCATTGTAAAATTCTGAATTTGTTAACATAATAACTTAGTGGCATGCATTGATATTGTATCTATTACTTGACGACTGTTAAATTCCGTAGAACTGAATCGATATTTTCGGAACTGTCAGGTGAATTCAATTTAACCGTTTTGTGATACTAGAGAGAAAGAATCATGAAAACTGAAACGATACCGTGAATTGTAGATGTTTTGTCTGTAACAATTACACTTACTGTTACGACGACTCAACTTCCAAGTACATTGAAAGAGGAAACAAAAGCAAGTGGCATTGTATTCGATACTACGGCACGATTTGAATTGTTACAAATTAAAATGATGGACATATTGTCACGTGATCCAACGTAACACCGATGACGCACAAGAGTGGATCTAGCGTTTCAGGAACGTTCCTTTCGAAACAAAACTAACGTACCGACGTAAATGAAATATCAGTGATTTCATTCGATGTTTGTAGTAGATATGTGACTTTCGTTAAAAGAAACCGATGCACTGTCATGAAATCTTTCATTTTACAGACTCCAACCAATCACGATGAGTTAAAAGAATGAAATTCTTTAACAACTGTAAAGTGCATTTAGACTATGATTTATAACGATTTACACTCTCACCTCTTTGTAGCCAAACGAAACCATTCGATCGGTTCCTTTTGTCGGAACCAGTAACCCTCGGTTCCTCGAATTTGACTAAAATTTATTCCGAACGCGACACCGAACTTTTTAAATTCTCCGGAGAATTCGCACCACACTGGCTGATAATCGGCGAATTATCGACTAGGAGTAATGTCGGGATTCTAAGAGAAAACTGCATGCACGCGACATCTTTTGAGTCACACTGGAAAATTGCAAATGCTGAAAGACAATTTAGGAAAAGGATCCTTACGTTTTCCGTAGTATTTGAAGCGTGACAGCCAGGGGCTGCTGGAGAAAGCTTCTGTTCCTAAATAACTACGAAGGTAACGGAGACGTACGCGTCTGTCAGCTCGAAGAATTAGGCGTTAGAAGACTTTCGAGAAGCGACTATTGTTCGTCGCGCCCTGGCGTTGACTCCTGCAAGCATTGTCGCGCAAGGTGCTCAGTAGACGACAGAATCAGACAGACGTAGTTCCAGTGAGAATTTGAGATCGAAATGTTGAGCGTACGCAGGCTGGGCCAATTTGGCCATACCTTCACGCGAGGAATGGAAACTATTGTGCAGACTGTGGAGCAGCGTTGCCAGCACGGAAATGCTGAAGGTAAATTGTAGTCCTATTGAGAAGCTTCTAAAAATTAGGACTTGTACCTAGCGTTACCGAGAATTAATCGAAATGACTCTAGAAGCCACGAATACATTTCTGCGATATCGCTTTCGTTCTTAATTTCTCTACCCTCATAAAATATCATACCATGACTAAAGGAAACCACTTGTTTCTACGTTTCTCCATTACTTTTCCCAAGTATCAAGTCTGTTTTAGGTTAGCCGTGCACATTACATAAGATTCATTTCGATTTCAGCTACTAAGAAAATGTGGAAAGCCATCACTATGTTCGTGGCGTTCCCTTCGATCGCGCTGTCTATAATTAACTGCGCTATTAGACACAACGAGGAGCACCACGTAGATCACCCAGAATTTATCCCGTATCAGTATATGAAGGTTATGACCAAGGTATAAAATATGGAATGGCTGCTCTAAGGTGTAGTCCAAAATCGCAACGACATTTAATGATTTTCATTTCTGTTGCAGCGTTATCCATGGGGAGATGGTAAGCACACGTTGTTCCACAACCCGAAAAAGAACTACATACCCGGCATTGGCTACGAGGCTTAACTAATCGAATAGCAACTCTAGTGTCTAGTTGTACATATACTTTTATCTTCTATTGTCTCCCACGGCAGAAGACGAGCTAATAAACGTAATAAAACATGATTCGCCTTCTCTTCAATATTATTTGTAACTGGACTCGAGGAAAAGTGACCGCGATATGTAACGAGATCGTTAATGGTGTATTTAGAAGCTGAATATCTTTTTTCGTAAATAAATCATTTTAATCAGACAAGTTCAAGTACTTCATCGTAGAAAATCACCCACTCAAACTGCATTTTTTTTCGTATTTTGCTGTATTTGTACAAAGGCAATAATTTATAAAATAGTTTCATAAAAAAATTTAACTCTTACATTCTAGTTGAAAACAGCAACAATAAATACTGTTTAATATAACAGAGTCAGAATGGAAACACTCCACGTAGGAATGAATGGATAGATTTAGCACACTCACGATCCAGGTATCTTCTAAAAATAGATCCACTCGCATGTCCGGAGAAACGATAATTCTCTCGTAACGATAAGCCTTTATCTCTCGCTATAGATTATCACATAGAATCGTAAAGTTCACTGTATATTAACAGAGTTATTATGTATATTATTATACATAATCGTATACATGTATTCATAATAAACTCCATTCAATCACGAACATAATTTACATAATACTGCAACCTTAGGAGAAAATAATGGAGAGAACATTCCATCAACTTCAGGACATTGATACTTTCGGGTCGGAAATAAAACTAGCCTCGTTTACAAAATGGTTGCAGTTGTGGCAGACAGTTCGGAAGGCACGGACTCGACAAGGAGGATGCAACTAAAGAAAACAAGACCATATCGTACGGATCGAAGACTGTGATCGTGTTACGGAGACGATGAGAAATCTGAATCAGAAGTACAGGCTCTTATCCACAGGCTTACAAATCTTATAATGCTCTTCCCAATGAAGCTCCGAACAAGCTTTAGAGCAATATTTGGCTTCCAAGCAGAGTGAGCACGCTACCGTGCTGGGTTTGCTGCAAAATAAACATATTTTAATTTCTTCTTCTTCTTCGATATTCCCTTCGGCAACGCTTGTAGGTGAATCGCTACCTTCTTCCATTTTTTCGAACGCTTCTAACGATATACTTCTAACGTCCGCGATAAACGATACAGGACTTGCCTCCATCGAACAAGTATCTATATCGGTGTAATGAGAATATTTAATATCGTCGTCTGGGCTGTCGGTGATTTCTTCTGTTGGTACTTCGGAGGTAGTACTATCTTCGGGAGAGGGTAAGGCACAGATCGGCTGGGGGGCTGCTTCATTTGGTTTCTGCTCAGTCTCTTCAGGCTTCTGGACTGCTCTTTGTATCACAGTGTCTCTAGGCTCTCGAGCTGCATCAGTATCAATGACTTTCACTTGATCGTCGTTAGGAGAAATTTCTACAGTAACTAAGTGCGTGTTCGGCGGCTGTTTTCCGTCTTTATTAGATTGGTCCAAGTTAGATGCTATCGCTTCATTTTCGCGTGTCTCCTCCGACTCGTTCTTCTTCGTTTCTGTATTGCTCCACGGTGCGCAACTTTCTGAATCCTTCTCCGTTACATCCTTATCACATTCGCTGTCGTTCGACATTGAAGTGTCTACAACAATTTTTACAACTTCGGAATGATTCTCCACTTCGGTTACTTCTTCGGCTTGCTTCTTCTCTCGCAATTGTTCCGTACTGGGTCCCTGCTTTTGCGCCTCTTCCTTGGGTAATACCTTCGTTCCTTCCACTTCGTCCGACGACTTTGTATCTCGTAGAGCGTCCGCAGCTTCGAACTTCTTCTGGGATTGCTTTTCTACGGCACTTAAACTCTCTTGGCGAGCCATGCTACATTCATTCAGGGTGACCGTCTCGCACTGCACGTTCTCAGCTTTTGATACTTGAACTTGATAGTGTATCGCATTACTATCTTGTACAATAATTTGCACTGTCTTTGGGACATCGATCTTAATGCCCATAAGTAAATTGTTCGCGGCTACGGGCCCTTGGTTAGGTTCATTTCGCAAGAGGTCGTTCACCAACTTATCCACGAGTTGTTTTAAAAGTGTTTGGAAGTTAAGCAACGTGAATCTTTCGGACTGGGTCGTGTGCCACGACTGGCCTGGACAGCCGTGCTCCAACCATGTGGTGCAGTTAAAGTAAAACTCTATGTGCTTTACTAACATCATTTTCTGAATGTCAGAAAAATGTTCCAGAAAATAGAATTGCTTGATTGTCGATTCCAGCGAGGCTGGCGCCGAGCTCTCCTTTTTATTTTCGCGGATCACCGGTTGCTTCGTGGCCCTTGATGAATGGGCAGCTTGAGGATCATGGGATGCTTTCATTTGTTCTATCACGAAATTCTTTAGCGCCATCATTTGCGTCGGCGTAGGTACAGCCTGGTGTACCTGTTCACTTTGTCGCACACTTTTTTGGACAGACTGAGATGCAATTGGTACATGCACGTTTTCTACCGGTTGTGGTGTATAGTTCATTGCGGGCACAGTTTGTTGCGCGTTCTGAGGTAACTTTGACGCAATCTTCGGCAGGGCAGTCCCTTGCGTCGTATTGTAACCTGATATCCTGTGTACAGTCTTCTGGAATTGTTGATTTGTGAGGTTGATGGTTTGTTGCTGCATCGCCAATGGAGTGTTAACAGCTCGTTGCTGGATCAGGTGCGTAGGATTGATAGTTTGCTGCTGCATCCCTGGCGCAGGCTTCATATTTTGCTGCTGCATCCCTGGCGCAAGCTTCATATTTCGCTGCTGCATCCCTGGCGCAGGCTTCATATTTTGCTGCTGGACGATGTATATAGGATTGATATTTTGCTGCTGGACCCTTTGTGCATTATACATATGCTGCTGGATCACGACCGGTTGATTAACATTTTGCTGCTGGACCATGTGCGGAGGATTGATATTTTGCTGCTGAGCCGTGTGCGGAGGGGTAATATGTTGTTGCTGAACCATGTGCTGAGGATTGATATTTTGCTGCTGAGCCATGTGCTGAGGATTGATATTTTGCTGCTGGACCATGTGCGGAGGATTGATATTTTGCTGCTGAGCCATGTGCGGAGGGGTAATATGTTGTTGCTGAACCATGTGCTGAGGATTGATATTTTGCTGCTGAGCCATGTGCGGAGGATTGATATTTTGCTGCTGAGCCATGTGCGGAGGGGTGATACGCTGTTGCTGAACCATGTGCTGAGGATTGATATTCTGCTGCTGAGCCATGTGCGGAGGATTGATATTTTGCTGCTGAGCCATGTGCGGAGGGGTGATACGCTGTTGCTGAACCATGTGTGTATTAATATTCTGTTGCTGGCTTACTTTCGCTGGGTTCACATTCTGTTGCATGGGATGGCTCGGCACAGATGTATTCGCGGCGTAGAATGTGTTTGCTGGAGAAACATGAAAGCTCTGCTGAAGGTATTGCCGATTTAAAAACGATGGGTTTTGTGGATAAGGCGGTTTCCTTTGTTGATTGATAGGAGCGGTTGAAACAAGAACATGTCGCAAGGGGCCACCTTGGTTTGCATTTGCTCCTACCGGTCTATTTCTATGGATATATGTCTGCTGAGAAAGCGGCCTTTGCATGTCGATTCTGTAGTTCATCTGTTGCATATTTAGTATTGGATTAGCAGCGGGATTCGTCGGCATAGTCATATTATTCGAAACGATATTAGCCTCCGGTTGTAAGGTAAGATTTTCTTGAAAATTAGGTTGCGTGGAGCTAATATTTATACATATCTGAGTTAAATTCGGAACATACGGACCCTGTATGGTCGGCGCGGGAGCTGCATTCTGCGGTCCAGCGTACGCAGGTGGTTTCTGTGCCGCGCTGTTATTGTACTTATTTGATTCCTTTGCACACATTAACTTGAGTTTCGGCGTGTAATGAAATACTTCTCTAGAAGACAATGGTTGCATCTTGAACCCTTCATACGTGTTAAGTTCCTTCGTAATATTCTCAGTGACCAGTCTGATACTCTCAAATTTTAATGCTGTCTTCATTCTTATAAATTCCTTGGCTAGCAATTTATCAAAATTTACACCGGGCGACGAGCTAGAAGTACGTACAGTTAGAAGCAAATCGTGTATCTTGCTCAAAATTTTGTTTGCGACAGCTTTTTTATTCTTGTATTCCTTGGCTATGGTATTTGGAGATGTTGTTTGAGCAGGAGGCGGCGTAACTAGAAGTGTAGCAACGGCGGATGCTACTGCGGGCACCGTTTGCGTCGGTGGGGTGGGTGAAAGTACCGAATTGGTGACGGTAGTAGCCTCCAAGTTGCTCGACATTATTATTGGATTCGCATATGATAACGGAGGAACAGTATTTGGAAAGTGGGCCACAGGTGTTGGACACCACCTGGAACCCAGTTCTGCACTGGAGAGTACCCTTAATCTAGCTTGAGGAACATTATTCGGCTGAGTATCTGTCTTTTCTGTGGTACTATTCAGTTCAGATCTGTGTAATACTGGCTTGTTTATACTACCCGACGCGTCGCCCACGTTGCTGTTCATTGGAACAGCTTCGCCATGTTCTCTGGCATCAGAAGATATCGCGGTATCCCCCGAATGCACATTGCTATTCTCCTCGACGACATTCGACGCTTCTTCTTTATCCTTAGGACCTTCGTCATTATTGTTTACTTCTACTTCGGTCAATATTTTAAAATTCGAATTCTCGTCAATGCCTCCATTCGTTTTCTCTTCAGCCTGTTCCCGAATACTAACGACATTTCCGGTCGATGTAATCTGACAGGTTTTGTTGAAATTCAGTCGGAGAAGGTCGTTCATGTCTGTCGAGTCTGCGTGTTTCCTTTTTCGAGATCCCGATGAATCTTCACTTTTGATTCTTTCAGCACCCCCGTCACACTTTTCGGAAGTGCTAGGGGATGTCGTAGTAGCGTCCATCCCTGGTTCTGCCTTTGGCACAGGAACGTCCACTTCAGACTTCGTAGTTGCTTGGAATGTTTGTGTAACATCCGTCGTTGCTATAGTTTCTTGGACGATACGTTCAACACAGATAGGTGAGTCCACCATCAGCTCTATGATTTCGGTAATTATTTCAACAGTGGGTGCTTCAACCGCGGTAAGATTTTGTACATGTCCCACGGCTTCACCTTCGACGGAGTTTTCTACATCCTTCACGCTTCTGACTATTGTAGCTTCGTTTCTAATCTCTAGCCTATCAACTTCGCTACCATTTCCTGTATCTTGGAGTTGATCAGCAGCTTTAATAATTTCATCCTTGGTGGATTCTTTGGTTTCATCAATTATCCTAGGTTTGTCAGGGGTATTCTTAGACGCCGCTTCGTTAAGCTCCTCGTGCATCGTTGAATCAGGTACAGCTCTCTGAATATCTTTAAGTATTTCTACGTAACTGGTGGTTGCGCTGCCTTCGGCAGTGCAGACCCCAGAGTCGCAAGAGTCCACCGAGTCCTTTTTCCTCCTCCTCTTGAATTGCTTCTGTAAGATGTCCTGGTCCTGTTCATCTTCGCTAACGGTTACGCAATCCCCGAAGACTGTTCGAAATTTCTTCAGAACTTTCTTCCTCTTCTTCCTGTCGATCGCTTTACTCTCGTTGTACGATGTACGTATCTTCTTCCTCTTCTTCTGCGCGCAGTCTAGATTTGTCTCGCCGTGCAACCTCCTCTTGTGAGTATCCTGTTCAGCAACTCTGTTATCACTGGACGCAGTCCTACCCTTCAACGAGACACCTTCCTGGGACGATTTACCTCCACCGCTCTCCCGCGTAGGGCACGCGATTTTAATCCGCGCAGAGTGCTCCTCAACGTGTGCGCTAGCCCTCTCATTGGTATCTAATTTTTTATTAACAATTGACTTA
Source organism: Andrena marginata (assembly GCA_963932335.1). NCBI lineage: Eukaryota > Metazoa > Arthropoda > Insecta > Hymenoptera > Andrenidae > Andrena > Andrena marginata. Next base: position 5,241,560 of record OZ010660.1, read on the forward strand.
TCAGGTTCGGATTTTTTATGATTAAAGCAAGAACTAAGGTTCAGTTTGATCCGATATCTCTTATCTCTATCCGGCGTAGGAATTGTATTAGTAGGTATTTGATCGGATACTAGATCGAAACTTCTTTCTGTTCCGCGATTATCGTCTATCCCGACACGCGTCGCTGGATTATCCCTTTCACTGCGCGCAGCTTTTTTATTTGGAGGCGAATGTTTGGTACTCGCGCCGTCTTTCTTTTGTGATTTAAACGTGGTATCCGCAGATACGATCACAGAGCTCCTCTTGCTTACCGACTTTTCCGGTGGATTCATCTTGGAAGAAACGATTTTGTCTAATTGTTCTAAAGCTTTATCAAAAGGATGTAACACTGTCGATTTGGGGTCGCTTTTGGGCGCAGTACTCTGCGCTTTTAAAACCTCCGCTGTTTCTGCGGCACCAACTTCCACCCCGTGGGATTTATCTGCATTCTCGTTTCCCTGTCGCGAATTACATTCGAGAGACGGAGCATAGGTGGTACAACTGCTCGAGACCTGGCTGAGTTCCTTGTCATCATCTTCGAATAATCTCCTCCGCCTGAAACACACACGTCACGCATCTATCACTTTGACGCATAAAACAGGCAAAACGTTTTGGGACACCCTGTATACATAACAGAATTACAAATAAATTTACGCGCGTGTGCTATGAAAATTATAGGAAACAAAAAAAAAATAGTGTTTGGATAAAATCATAATTGTCCACTGTCTACAAAGGTTTTAAACCTAAAGGCTGACGTTCCAGTTTGCGGCCGGCGACGGTCCCACCAGTGTAAGGGAGAAGTATGTAGTGTGTGTTTGTTTTTCCCTTGCACTAGTGGGACCGTCGCCGGCTGCACATTGGAACGTCAGCCTTAAGACCACTTTCCTATTTCTTGAACCTGCTTCATCAATCTAATAATTAGATTCTAATTAATCTTAATACATAAAGCAAAAAGTGTTTGCGTGTGTGTCTGTCGCCTAAAAACCTTCGATCGGTGAACTCTGGGGTCACGAAATGTGTCCCAGCTCATTATGCCTAGCTAATCCAGATGAATGTAACTATTTAAAAAAAAAACATTTTTTTTTTTATAAAATCAGAATATAAATTTCGGGCGAAGCCGAGTAGTAAAGCTAGTCGTACATAAAAATAAAAAATTGTATTTGTTATACTTTCCCATTATTCCCGAGTTATTTCCACGAAAGTTGTACACTAACCTTCTTTCTTGCAATCACATTTAAAACTGACAAAAATAAAAAATTCTATTGATGCACGTCACACAATTCAAACCCCATTCATTATTTATATCAAAGTTATTATCTGAACAATTACTTTACTACGATAGATAAAACGTACAAAGCGAACAGTATCATATGACATATATAGGAGCAGCTGCGTTGTGAAATGTTCGAGGGTGTCGATACACATATTTTACTGAATGATCGACGTTTAACGTTACGTACGGACAGATAAGATATTGTTCAATAAAAATAATACGCGATTAACGATACCTTTATCTACTTTCTTTATAACATATACGCGAACGGAAATAGAGGGGCGAGAATGTAATCCACACAGAAGAGTGGATTCTGAATGCAATTTACATAACCCATGTTGTCTGTGAAATATTAAGTAAGTAGTATTCTATTTACGAATGAAAAACTACACATTGTGAGAGCTCTATCATCACACGGCGATGCGTGTCTCGCGATACGTGTATGATGCATACCGATGTTACATTGATTATTATGAAACCTTTCACACGACGACACTCGAAGAAACAGTGAAAATCGGTATGCATCATACAAAGGTCGTTCGGAGACTTTTTTCAGGGGGGGGGGGCGGGGTAACTTTAGGGTGATGGTAAAGAAAAATGTACCCCTCTTGCTATTTTAAACCATTCTTTAGTGGCCATTTAATTAAAAATTTGAAAATTAAATTTAAAAATATTTTTTTTTTTAGCATAATCTTAATAAAGATCATTATGAAAAATAAGCGATTTTTTCTCAAAAACCAGGGGGGCAACAGGCCCTTTTGCAGCCCCCTCCGGACGCCCATCGCATACATGTATCATCGCGTGAAAACGGGCTAATGATAACGACGGCAGTATCATGATGCGACTGCTTTCTAGGAAAAGTAAAACTAAAGGGGCTGGAAACGTTAGTTTCATTCCCAGAGCCTTCGGGCACTATACTTGTACTATCTACGGAACATCAATCCACAAATTACGAGACTAAAAAGAAAACACTGTCAGCCGACAAACCCACATTCTTACATAGGCAACTTCCCACGAAGAACGCCCTTAAAGCCACAATTAAACGACACACGGTACAGAACGCGATCCAAAACGGCCCTTCAAAGTTGCAAGTGACGGAAGGCCACTTCAGAGACTCTCTACAGGTTGCACATGAGGGAACGTAGCTTGAACCGCCGCGCGCAACATGCACCGCCGTTGAAAAGTGAAAAAATTCAAGTGTCCCCATCGCCATGTGTGGCCCACGTGGTGTAACCCTCCCCCCCCCCCTAGGGGGATGCGTTTGCACATGTGGCACCGTGACCTAAAGGCTCCTACACACGCTGATGCAATAATCGTGAAACACTGATGCCTGCATCCCGAATACAGTTTGTGCCACTCTTGCATCTTGCTCACCAGCTAGGCGCGTTCAGTTCATTTCGACCGAAGATGGGCGCGTTATTTACCTCGGCAAAGTTGAATAGCGTCTCGCAGCAACGTAAACAAATGAACGCGTCCAAGCCTCCCGAACGAATCTCTTGCCAACCATTCTGCGAGGGATTTAAAAAAGAACAATGGCACAAAAGGGCTACCGCGAAACGATCTATGCAGACGTTGATGGCGCGCGAAACGAGACCCGCCGTCGTGGACACGCGCGTCCGATTACCGCCACTAGTCACCACAGACGGACAGAGGCATGTACGATTAACTGTTGTAAACTTACCATCCGTATCTCCGTCGTGCCGTTTGTTGCCGAGTGAGCACCACCAGCGGCTTCGTCGCCAGTTGGATCAAGCCGCGGCGTACCTGCTTCCGCGACAGTCCCAGATTCTGCAGGTCTGTCTTCAGCTGAAACAACAGCCACCGATTTACTTTGGGGTTAGACCCACGCGCCATAACCGATCGCGCTCTACATTCTACTCGCGACGCACGAGAAACTCGGGATGACCGAGGAACAAAAAACGAACGTCACTCGCGATCGTGTTTACGTTCGCGTTACGCTCGCCTGTTCCGCGGGGCCGGCGCGTACCCTTCCCCCCCCCCCCCCCTTTCCCCGGACCTAACCGATCGCATACGCCCGGGGAAACCGATTCCCGTTCGAGATTACAGAGAAGTTCGAAATAAACCACACCTTTTTCAGCAGTTCACAACGGCGAACAGGTCCGAGACTGTGAAGCAACCATTTCAATACGAGATTGTCGAAGCACACCGCCACGGCGGTCTCCGTTTCCGTGCTTCCCATGGTCGCAGCAGGGACAGAGACACGTCCGACGTCTTTACCGTCCTCTACGCGTGTGCGAAGCGACGCGATGCCACCGTGCCACGCGCGAGAGGGGCGCCGGGTATAAACACAAGACGTGCGTGCGCACTCGGAATCCAGCGATCAGGACTTTTACGCGGAGATAGCCGATCGAGCGGTCGGTGCCGATCGTGGCTGGAATGTTGGGGAATTCTTTCGAGCTAGACAATGATTCATCAATTTAGTGATGGGGCTGCTGCCGTATCGACGCATATCGATGCCGTTCAACAGATTTCGATCTGATATTGATAGACATTATAATATCGTACAGTATCAAACAAATATCGATAATTTCGTAAGGTATCAAACTGGTATCGATACCTTCGTGAAGTATCAAGCCGGTTTTGATTCAGAATAGTATTGGTTTAGTATCGACTGAAGAAGAATCGGTATCGATAATTGATACCAAGTACCTAAAATTTCGATACTGATCGATATTTCTTATTGAGTACCTACTTTGGGATCTAATTGATCGAGTATTGTCAATAGTATCGGTATCGGTCATTAATCACTATTCATCATCGACTTTTTCGTGGCATGTGTCGTACCATCCCTTTTCTTTCAATGACCGTTGTGTTTTTTCTCGACCACGCAACGCGAAAGGGAACTAAGAAGGTGGTTTTGGTGACTGGGTCTATGGCGAAGACAATAGCCCAATTGTTAACGGCTGAAAAATAGTTATTTCTCTCTTTCAGATGGCGACGCGCGAAGGAAGGCTCCCAAACTGTAAATTGTGATTTAAACAGAAGTTTGTAGGAACGTGGAGCACGACGTATGCGAAGAATTCCTTCTATTGATGAACATTCACTTCGATGGGGTGAAATCAGCGTCGTTATATAAATGTATTTGGTTTCTGATAAGCAACTGCTCTGCATTCAGATGATCAAGCGTTTCCACTAGTGGTGGACATGGTTTAGGAACGTCGATTAAGGTTGATGAAACGTGTATACATTGCTGCAGAATTTGATTAAACATTTAAATTAATTGTAATGCTTCGAGATAATACACTTGCAGCCTTTCTTACAAGCTACATTTGCAATTCCTTATAATGATCCCTCTCCTGATCTTTCAGGATCAATCCCACTCTCAGAGGTGCCATAGTCGCGTCTGCCATTTTCTCTTCCACTTGCGGTATTCCGAAATTCACAGACAATCCGTGATTAACACTACGTTTGCATATTTGAAGTGTTGTTTTCCTTCTTGCGATTACAAACTGTGGAGCTCGACTAAGGTTCCAAATTATTCGTGACGGTGATCCACCATTCAAATGTCAGTCTCTCCAAACGGCAGGAATTGGTGCATCTTTCACCGAACTTGAAATATTCAGAAATACTTTAAATCCAGCTCAATGGACACGACTTTGGACGTGGATTTGCGAGCGTTTTCTTTCACGCGGATATCTCAGAACTTGTTCCTCTCCAAGCCCAATGCTGAACATTTACTGGAACTCGGATCCTCTCGCCACTATTTATATAGAGGACTTAATGGCGTCATCGTCGCGGACGAACTTACTGATGAAACCGGGAGGAACTTTTATCGCTTTTCAACCAATAGCCCGGTTACACGTGGGCGCTGGTGGGATGCTTTTTATACAATACGCTTGAACTTTGATCGAACTGTGTAATTACCGCTGATAATGTGTACAAAGATAGCAACGCGTTTTTTACCAACTTTTCCCGATAATCAGCGATCAATATGTATAAATGTTTGTCTGAATCGAAGAAACAAGCCGGAAGATTTTTTTATACAAAAGAGAGCCTTACAATTGGAAGTTCTGAATGGCAGAATCGACCTGCAATGTAAATAACTGCGATAAAAATACTAATAAACCCGCACACTTCCAATGCCCTTTTGAACGTGTGCGTACGGTGATTCAGGATTTCGCGATGTGAGATAAAAAATTGCAATGGCAGATCTCGCTTAGTGGTCGGTATGAAGGTCAGGAGCCACTACATTGAATCAAGCGCGGCAGTTGGGCTCGCAAGGAAGATCGGGTGAGTGACAGACGCCGATTTTGATGCAACTTCGCTCGATTGTTTGTCGGACCAACCTAAGAACTTTGCCGTGTACGGTTGGTGCTAGTTTAACCCTTAGTGGGCTGGAATTTTTTAATTGAGATTGTAATTTTTTTTACTTAAAATTTATGCATATGTACAATCAACATGTTCGGCAAAGTATCCGAATTTGCTAAATTTGTACTTTAGTTTTTCTAGGGGTTTTTGATATCGCTGATCGCGATCCAAAGCTCAGATTATCTAAATTTTACACAGGTTGTTAACCTGAACAAGCCTGAATAAATAACAGCAGGCACATTCATATATCAAACTTTTTTTTGCGTTTCCCCCAGGTAATGACACACACGCACACACGTGGGAACGTATATGCATATGTACATAAAATATACCTATGTATGCACATTAAATAGTTGTCTATCTTGGGCCGCTATAGTGGCCACCCAGGTCCTCTAAAAGTTGAGGGAGAAACCACCACTTTTATCCCAGTCACCCCTTTTACATATGCGCTTATAACTCGTAAATTACAAAAGATATCGAGAAAAATTTGAAGTAAATGTTATACCGTTTCTGAAAGTCTATACATATTTCGGAAAGAATTTTCGAAAAAAATTTTTTTTAAGAAAATTAAACACTTTCAGAAATTTTTATTTTTGTTCCGATGAATAGAAACTTCTTTCTATTCCAAATCCAACGATGTGTAACAATGCATAATTGTGGCGGTTTCTCCCTTAACACGTTAAATGCCATGAGGGTCATCGGTGGCCGGCGACACAAAGATTTGTAAAAACACATTATTAGAGTAAATGTCAATACTTCTGAATTTTTCAATACTATCACCATTACGGGTGTCACTGATGACCCTCAGTAAGATAAATTTATAAAACATGATTATACACCTCAACTTATCTGTTTTGTATAATATTTCAAAATAATGTGTATCAAAGAATAACTCACGATAGCACCACAAGCAAACCATGTAAAATTAGCGTGGCACTCAACGTGTTAAAGTGCAAAGTTGTTAGGTTGGTCCAACAAATAAAAAAATATATATAAAAAAAACAATTTAAATTAAGCGATTTTATTTCAAATGCACTAAAAGCTAAAAGATAATTATTTTCTTTTACTACAAGCTCGATGGTGTTTTTCACTCTAAATAAAAAAGAATATGAATCAATTTACTACGGATCAAGCGTCGAAAGGAATTTGTTGTGACATATGTGCCCTGCGCCATGATTTTATTAAGTGATCATTCCGGTTTGCGTGCCAATAAATTAAGCGATTTTCGGGAATTTATTACGAAGAAAAGAAATATAGTAATGGTATAAAACTTTTTGCTATTTATTAAACTACATTTCTACGGTAAGAAAAAAATATAAAAGTAACAAAATCAATGTTTTTCAATTGCTTTTAAAAGCGGTATTCGTGACAGGTTTGAAAAGTGATCCACCGCTGGTGCAGGTGATTCTACCTATTAGAGTTCTCAGATCCAGAAATCCGAACAGATTCTTGATTAGTATGACTATCGCTATCGCCCGGACTATAATTAATGATTTGTCTCCACAATTAATAAGATGGAGGATAAAAATTGCAAAACCAAAAAGGCCCAGAAACAGTTTCTTGTTAATTTTAAAGAAAAATCATTAATTGTAGTCCGGGCGATGACGACAGTCATACTAATAAAAAATCTATTTGGATTTTTGGTTCTGATATGTCTAACAGCTGAAATTAAAATTACCTGTTCCAGCAAGGCATCACTTTTCAAACCTGTCATCAAGACCGCTTTTAAAAGCATTTTAAAAACATTCATTTTATTACTTTTATATATTTTTTTGCCGTAGAAATGTAGTTTAATAAATAGCCAATACTTTTATACCATTGCCATGTATATTTCTTATCTTCGCAATAAATTTCCGAAAATCGCATAATTTATCGGCGCGCAAACAGGAATGACCACTTAATAAAATCATGGAACAGGACACATATGTCACAAGAAATTTATTTCGACGCTTGATTCTGTAGTAAATTGATTCATATTCTTTTAGGATATACCCTGGTCCACGATTTTATTTAGAGTGTGAAAACACCATCGAGATTGTAGTACACGAAAATAATTATTTTTTTATTATTTACTTTTTGGTGTCTAAGTTTTGATTTGTGGTTACAGGCTGATTTCAAGTCATTTGGATTTGTGGTTGAGTTATATTTGTTGATGAGTGGCTACTTTTTTAAACCCCTCGGGGTGTTTTTTTCACACAATTTTGTATTGTCATCCAAACTACGTGCGCATGCAAAGTTTCAAGTCTCTTAGATAGTTGGAAGTGTGTTACAATTGAGTTTTTAGATTTGGACCAACCCAAAATACAGACAGAGGATCGAAACTGAATAAAATCGTTTCACAATCGAGCAAAGCTGCATCAAAATCGGCGTGTATCATTCCCCGATTTTTCCTTATCAGTGGCACAGGCAAAACAAGTCGAAGAGATTGGCCGGTGCGCATTATGTAAACACTTTTAAACAAAGATTATAACCCTGCGAACGTTCAGTGACTTACGACAATTCCTCCCCTGATACCTCGAGTCGTAGTAGATAGTACGTATATATATATATATACTTTAGGATAAACATAACGTTGGTGTTGCATATGAAATATATCTGCAAACGTTTCTTGAATGAAACGCGCGCTATAGACATGGTTGCCAAGCATACTACATTTTTATCTAATGTACTATATACTGTCATAAAAAGACACAGTACGTAAAAATACTATATTTTCCAATACATCCATAAAGTTCTACAATTTTTACTCATTTTTGTATAATAAATATGAAATGGCGGGAAGAGAGAAACAGAGCCAGTCTATCTCTCATAAAAGAATGAACTCGTTGTAAAGTATGTTAATTTTGACTTTCGGTACAATCAAACCTTCGACATATTTGTTAAAGACAATAAATTAATTAATAGTGCAAAATGCGCAAAAAAATAAGATGTTTTAATGTACTTTTATTTTCTACCACTTTCCTCTGAAAAGCTCAGTATTTTCTCTACTATATCTTTTATTATATTTAAACTACTATATTTTCCTGGAAAGAAGTTGGCAACCTAAGCTAAAGATATTTTCTTTAAAACGCATGAATTGATATGTCTCGTGAAACGAATAATAGATACGCGAGATCGACCATAGATTTAAAGCAGTTTATACTTCGAGAAATACAAGCGCAACGTACGAAACGCAAAGTGTTTACGTTACGCATTCGACACCGCCGACCGGTGTCACATTACACTTCTTTAGGAGTCATCGAGTTCCAAGAAAATACGCCATGCTGCGCCATATACTGTGATGGCGGCGAGGGTTGGAATGTTGCTTGCGGTCCTTATCTAACAATAAGCAAAATAGTCGACGGAAATTTTCTTCGAGGATCGTGGTAGCTTGGCCTCCAACGAGGGACGAAAAAATACGAAAAGAACTTTGATCGATGTCTTAAGCAATTATAAATAACCGTTACGATTGCCATCTCCTTCAGATTTACGTTATTGGTCATCGATGCGCAGTTTAAGGGCCTTGCACTGATGATAAGTAGCAGTTGTTCCACGAGCGTGATAGAAAAGGGGTTCATTAAGAAACTGCGTTTTCTTTGAAACCAGATAAGATTAAATTTACTTTCTTCACCTCTAGTTAATAAATCAACGCGAACAGGTAAGGATTGCTGACGTGGCACATAAGGCCCGAGCAGTCACTGCACGTTCGCCAGTTTCTTCCGAACACTGTCACTTGCAGAACGTACGTAAATATAGATAAATTCGAAGCCATGGTAAAAGACTTGGATTAGAAACAGTTAACTTCGAAGAGTCCTTTTTGGAAGCTGAAGAATGCCAGTACGAAACGTTTAAATAGATCCTTGGGGGTGAGCTACTCTGCCAAAGATCTTTATCGGAATGTAGCCGTAAATTTACCTTTCGAAGCAGTTGGGTCCGCGATAAGCAATTATCCCTGGATCCTTCTTCTAAAAGTGGAAGGTTTGCGGCCCATGCTCTTAGGGAGGCTGCGAACCATCCCACCCCTCGGACATCCCAAAATTCTTGAGAGAACTCAGCCGAAAATGAACTACGACAATAGGCCTCTGTCTAACACTTGACAGTGTTGCCCCGGACGTTGCCTTGCATTCCAGTATCTCTAACAAATTGTTAAAGCTTGGTACTGCCCAAAGATATCACCTTAAAGCTGGGTGTTCATTTGAAGCGAGAGTGACTGTCCCAGAGGAATCGCTCAACTGTCCGGGAGCCGACACACTGCAATTTACTCTCGAATGGATACAAAGTATACTACTAGTTAAAGCATTTGAATAAACGAGACCTAGAATGATTGCGTAACTTTTCTTTAAAAGAAAGACAGCCCGTGTCGACGAATAACTTAATCGTGATACATTGGTATCGCTTCAAACAGCACAAATGATCATAAACGTACCTGCAAGCTTACGGTACGTTGCAGAGAATCTGTTTGCCATAGTATTTTCGATGTGGTTATAATCGCAAGTAATGTATGTACGTACAATCGACTTAAAAATATTGTTCCATCGGTAATGAATTATCGAATCAGCTATTTATAAAGGATTAAAATTTGAAAACGAAGAGTGCAGAAATGTCGTTCTCTTATTATCCGAACAATATTTTTCTGTTAATTGTATAGTGATTGTATGACGACTGTACGGTGATGAGCGGCCATCCATTCGATACGATGAAGGTTCAATTGCAAACGATACTAACATGTGCACGAAGGTACATACGCAAAAGATTTTATTACGTTTGGATAATAACTGAAATTAAGATAGATTTAAACGAATCCCCTTTCGCCTGTCAAAAGCCTTCGATTTTATCGTAATCTACATCATAAATCATTAAAATGACGCGCCATTAACGGCACGGTTTGTATCACGCGCGTTTTTGTACTCGATAATCACGTTAAACTGGTGGATCAGATTCGACTAAATATCTACCGATCTGACGGCAATGCTGGTGCTACCACGCAATACGACTCGTTTGGAAAGTATCCACAAAAAGTTCCCCAAAATACATGTTTACATCTACCGCAGCAACACGTCCCCCCCTCTTACTGTCGTAAACTTATTACATCAACGAAAAGAAAAAATTCACGTTTGACCGACAAGGTTTCAAAACATTTGACAGGCATCTGTTGACAGTATACCCGCTTTGGTTTAACCTCAAACCACATAAAACTGAACGCTACGCCTACTTTTAAATCACATAACATAAACTAACACATAAATTAACACGTATTCTCGATGCCTATTAACGTCACACGCACTATCTGAATTAATCTGCTACTCGCGGTTTAATTACAAAACGAATGTCGACGAAGTCGAATCCACGAGTGACTTTAAATGCACGCTCCTAACGCCTGCGGCTCTCGAACACCCTTAGATTTCTCGATTAAAAGGAATACCTTGTACAACGCGCGTCTGCACCTCCTACAAATGCCTAACGTTTGCAGCGGGACCTTTTTCCGTATCCACGGCAATGAATGTTTCAAACACCTCAACATGTGACCCGGTTTAACCGAGTTGCCATCGTTACAGCGCAGATTCGCCCTTATCGTAGCTTCGCGACACACATTTTTATCCGCGTCACGTTCAACGATCTTTGCGGACATTTTCACACTACCTGTTGCTCGCCGGGATCTCTCGTGGACTGAGGAGACCGACTGCCTTCGTCTTTCGTCCTGGAACCCCAAGATGGTGGGAGCGAGGCCCTTGCGGGGTGTCGGACGGCGCGCGATCTCTGGCCCCTAATTGGCTAGATATTTGTCGCGTAAGCTTGCGAGAGAGAGAGAGAGAGAGAGAGAGAGAGAGAGAGAGAGAGAGAGAGAGAGAAAGAGAGAGAGAGAGAGAGAGAGAGAGACAGAGCGGAAAGGATGCTCAGAATTGTATTTTCATCTTGCTCCTTATCGCTTATCTAGAACTCCAACGCGAATGTGTCGCGTTACGATGCCATTTCCGTTTCCGATTACGCTTACCGATGCATCTTCTTCGAGCCGTTCATCGAAACTACACTAGCGAATCGCGCGAAAGAAATTCACCGTTGAGATTGTCACTGATAAACTATTATTATTATTTAGTTCGCCTTGAGCACGGGGCGGGGCGCGTCCGTCGCTCAGCGCAATACTTTCGCTACAGATCCCCTGCTACAAATGCAGCCGAAACGTGTCGCGCACGTTTCCACAGCTGCGAATAAAACGCGCGTTGTCGGGAATGAAGGGGACATGGTGTAAAAGAAAGAACCGGACACAATGCAGTTTGAGAGGCCGTTCGGTGGCCCGTCTGTGGAGGTTGTAAAGTGCCTCGAGATTTACAACGGTAAGAGTCGTGGAAACAAGAGGCGCGCGGTTTATTGGCGCCTGGAAACACTCGGTGTTGTGAAGGGGAAAGCGTGTCCGCATGTCGCGCACGTGGTCCCTCCGTTATTAAGGTAAAGAACCGGTGGCTGGGGGGCGACCTGCGGGAGGTACTGGGGCAGGAGCTGCAGGACGATTTGGCGGGCTACCTGCGTGGGGATGTGCGAGGGGACCTGGTGGTAAAGTGGACGATTAAAAGGTACACAGCGAGGCGAGGCGTTTCGCACGTGTTTACTAAATGCAATACGGTAACTTAACCTGTCGCGTTCGCGGCAAAATGCTCCCTCCTGCCGAGATGGATAGTGCACCAGGTGATGACGATAATGACGGCGAAGAACACCGCGAGAGATAGGGTCCATTGCTGCGGTCCAAACGCCATCGCATATATTTCTCATTTTCCACCTGCTTTCTGTTCTACCTTCTTCCTATCCTTTTATGTTTGTCGCGGTATCAGTCAGCTCCTTTACGTCGTTGGTGACGTTTGCTCAAAAGGATTGAATTCCACTGTTTTCTAGACTGTTCACTGTTTTTTTTTTCGGACTATACGGGGTCGGATAGAAATTATTCATCTAATTTGCAAGGGACTGATAAAGTACTGTTTGTGAAAGTTTGTTACGTCTAAAGGCCGCGTTACGAACGCAGACTTATCAGTGATATTTTAACCCTTCCGGGTGTCTTGAATTCACGTTACCCAGCGGGATCACTGTTTCCTGGAGTAGCGCGGTGTAGGCGAGGTTTTCCGCGAAAAACTGACATTCAGTTGAAGGCATTCATGGCCCCACCACTTTTCAATCCCAATTTCATAGCTTAAAAAGAGCCATTTCCAGTTTAAGGGGGTGTTTGCGTCGAGAGGGGCGGAATACTCTATCCTCTTTAAAAACGGCGCACAAAAATCCACAGAGCTTTTACCCACGAGCATTATCCACACGTGTTTATTAACATTTCAGTAACTTGTAAACAAAATTCAGCTATATATAATAACAGGTAATGGAGATACGGGTTTTTCTCAAAATGGTATTTTTCATGACGATACGCACGATATCTGAATCTGTTATTGTAGTGGGTCAATCTGGTCCATATTTTTCGTACACCTTCAGGAAAACATATAATTCTAGCAGAATCAAGGCGACATAGTTTCTTTTCACAAGTTTAAGGCCGCTGAAAGACAAAAAAGACACGGAAAAGATGAGTTTAAATTCAAAGTCCCGCCATTTTGTGAATTTTTAATTTTTTTCATAAATCTGTTATCGGCTATAGCCGCTATCTTACTGATTAAGAATCCTCTTGGTTTTTCGTTTCGCATTTTACCATTTTTTATTTTCGTAGTACTGTTTTTTAAGCTGTCAAAATTTAATCTTTTAATTTGTACTTCCTTCGGACCTACCTCCACACTCGGGTAAAATTTGCTCCGCCGATCCTAAGCGTGAGATGAACCCACAGATATACATACATCTATGTCGCTCGAGGTGTATCGCATTATAAAGTTACGAGGCTAAACTAGCTCCTCCTAGTGGCCCCTGGTGTTAACCCGTCACCGGTTCGTCCACGACAACCAACCTCTCCTAGTGGCTCCCGGTGTTAGCCCGACAACTAACAAACTCAAATCCTCGGCTTCGAGGCCGCCAATCTCATTGCCCTCGGCCTCGGCTCGTGTCAGCCGCATCAAACCAGTTTGTTTTTTCTGGTATTCTTAAAATTCCTACTTGCTTAAACAACTGGCTGAACCGCGCATTCTTTTTATACAAAATCTGACGAAAACAAGCACTGTTTTTCTGCTATAAAAAGTCACTTAACTCATTCATATATCAGGCTATAAATAACACGTTCGCAGAAAAGAAAGTGTACGGCGCATATTGTACTCAATATCGCCTTTTCCAAGAATGTTACGCTGCAGGATAACACTCGTGTGTTAACTAAGTGACAAACTGTATTTTAAATGTCAAATAGGCTTTTCACTTCGAAGGAGGAAACGCGAGATGATCCGCGAGTAACAGAATCTACGACGCAGTAACGCGGAAAGTTGAAATCTAATTGTAAGTGTTCCGTGGGGTGTTTCGGTGTGCACTAGGAATTTCTAAAGATAATGGTCCCTTGTGCGCAGCGAGGTTCTAGAAATGTTGCATCTGGCGGATCCAGATGTACGTTCTCGTAATATTGTTAGAATTCTTCTATATCGACTAGCCGATAAGCTTACGGAAACAGTTGCGAGTTTTCAACCCCTTCTGGGTTTGACGCCAGTGGAGACGGTGCATCCTTGTTGACACAAGCGAGGATCCTGTTCATAGATAGTGATGGGAATTCCTAACAACAGTACTTATTTTTTTTTCACTAAACGGAGAGCTCTGTTGTAGTCGACACATAAGTTTGTGAAGTAGCTGTATTTCTGGAATTAACGCTGACTCGATGGAAAAGGGGAACCGGTTGGCGAGGAAAGACGAGCGATCAGGGTGAAATTAAACATCGAACAAACATTGCACATACATTACTTTATATTCACCCCTTTGTGAACAGTATAAAGAGTATTAGTATTAACGAGTAATCCCACATTAACCATTTAGAGTTAATTTATGATAATCGTCGATAATAGAGTTATAATTTTCTTTCCAACTCTTACCAAAAATTGAACACCATTTTTCTTATATTTACGATGCAATTCCTTTGAATAATATAATACAAACCAATGTAAATAGAATAGTAAATTTCTTAACCACTGCGTAATAATCAAAACCCGTTGATTGCGAGACGCGTAATCCCAATTAATTAATAACTTACCATTACTGTCGATAAAAGTTGATTATAAACAGCCAATTTGATAAACAGTGCCATCTAACATACCACATCGTAAACCCCAACGCCTTGCGACCACATCGAAAAGGTCAATGCCCCTTTGTATCCGCACGCACGTCCAGTGACAAGGAACCACGATAAATTTTCATTTCACGAAATCTCCACCCATCCCGTCGAATGTACAATTACTTAAGAAGGAAGTTCATGTTGTAGCAATTAAATTATTCACGCGCAAAGATCGGTAAGCGCTTCACGAAACGCTTGTGACGTGATTGTCCGAGCGACCAACAACGACAACAACAACATAACCTCTGTCCCCCACTTCCTTTCTTTCCCTTCTCTTACCATCCTTTATCTACACTTTTACTATGTTAAAACTAATTTCTGGATCATTTCGCACTTTGCTTCGCCACGAACAATAAACAGACACCTCTCCAATCCAGCATGGAATCTTCTCCTAGATAAACTTTCTAACAAACAATTTTATACTGCTAGTCGCGCCGCGATCATGCGCCGCGCCACAAGATCAGGAATTTAATGCCGCCTGAGATCACGAGGGTAAATCCCAAGAAGCGAAAAGGATGTCGAGCTGTGGCGGCCTGCTCAGAATCATCAGACGCCGCCTCGTGCTTGGGCTCATTTTCGCTCTGTCCCTCACCTACTGTGCCTTTTCGCTTTTCCGCAACGAGGTAAACCGAGCGAGGTTCGCGTGGCGAGGCATACGGCCGTGGATTTACATTGAAGCGTTCTGTCGTTCTTAGCAAAAGACGCTAGCCCTGGATAATGATCTGGATGACATGGATGCTATGATGATCAACGACAACAACGACGACTTGATCTCCGAAGACGAGGCAATATCGGAGCAATTAAGAGCGTCCGGTAAGCCGCAGCCGTGGCAGGATCAAGGGACAAACGACAATGCAGTGAACATGGAGGCGATGTCGAATCTAAACGACACGGAGACCACGATCCATCCATGTCGTAACTCCGTCCAGGTACGTCGAGTTCTCGGGGTGTATTCGATACTTTGCACGTGCCATATTTATCGACCTCTTTTTCCTCCAGGGCAAAGCTTTGATAGTGGACGAGCGAGGTATTGTCTGCGCCAGACAGGATATATTGCCGAACGGTTGCTGTAGCGTGGAGCAAAAGGATTCTACGAAGGACGAGGAAGCGTCTGTAACGAAGAGAGAGAGGTACAGCTGTAAGACTTGTAACGCCCAAGGTTGCTGTGCAATTTACGAGTACTGCGTTTCCTGCTGCCTGCATCCTAGCAAGGTGGGTTCTCGATTTCTCTTAAGTATATTCGTAGTAGGATAAAACGATTAAACAGGCCACTGTTCTCGGCAGCAAGTGAAAGGAAGAAAGGACGTGCTGCTAGGCCTGCTGAGAGACAACCACAAGGCGCACAGGGATCAAGATGTGGTGAAGAAACGTCTGCGCAATCTAGACCGCTTTCAAGTCTGCCTGGCCGCGTGTCGCACATCCAGCGCCAGCGTTCGCCACGAGAATACCTACAAAGATCCGCACTCGAAGCATTGTTACACACTCCAGCCGCCGTACTCGCATCAAAGACACCGTCGTGATACCGAGCCGTTCAATAATAATGGCGACAACACCGTTGTCGTTGCATCTTTTTCTGTCATGCCGTTACTTACCCTTCTGTCTCCCTTCTGCCTGATCATACGTCCGCACAATCACACGCACCTAATACCACGCGACTATCACGCCCTAACGTCGCTGAGCCACTACACCGGCGTGCAATCGCCATAAAATACAAATCGACTTTACCCCGACAGTGTTTCTCATAGATTCGATCGAATGCCGCGTGCGAGCGTGGACTTGGCGCGCCATAGGTCCTGGTAGCTGACTTCGATATCAGGGTACCGTTTGTGCACGTACTCCATCAGTTCCTCTGTGATGCGGCTCTTGCCCATTTCAGATACCTGATTATTGCAACGATAAGTTTAGGTGACAGAGAAAAGCCGCGGTTGCTACCAGCTAATCACTTACCTCCACGTAATCGCAATCCGCTGCCGCGTAATGGCAAGAGATAGCTCGTCTCGTTCTCTTCGACATGTTCACCCCGGACCCGTGAATCAGCAGAGGGTGGAAGAACACGGTGTCGCCGGGCTTCATTTCGAGGTGCACCCAATCCACTGACTCGGGTAGATCCTTCGAAAAGGAAGGAACGACATGGATGGCAGTTTGGTATAGTTTTACCCGAGGCGACGGAGCGGTGTTTAGACTAGTACCAGGATGCCGTGGTAGAATTTGTTGACGGTGCCTGGCTCCGATCCCGGGGCATAGTCGTGCTTATACAGGCGATCGTACGTATGGGTGCCAGGTGCCACGTAGAGGCACCCGTTTTCGCGAACACATGGTTCCATCGCGGTCCATGAAGCCACTATCTTATGGGCTGGACGGATCGGGAAGTAATACAAGTCCTGGTGAGGCGGGTGCCTGCAAGTATTTCACCTTAGAATATGAATCCTGTGGCCCATTTCACCTAGATATTTCTATTCCTTCAGGACACGGACAGATGTCTTCCAAAGAAGATGCTTCCTTCCACGGGGGAAATGGTAGAATTAAGGAGATTTTTATCTGTTTCGGGATTTCAGGGGCGTCTTAGGAGGTACCGTGTACTCTTGAGGACGCTATTAGTGACATGAATGCTTCTTTTCTAAGTCAATGGCAATGTTTCCTGGATAGTAGAAATGATACTTGTGATATACTGCCTATTTCAGTGGGGTTTTCTCTAGTTGATAAGCGTAGCTATGCTCGATAAATAATGATAAACGCCTGAGCTGTGCGGGGGCTACGTTTCAGCTCGAATTATTAAGCACGAGACACAGTGAGGGGGATAATAAAACTACAAGAACAACAGATTTGGGAACCAGATCCGCAGAGAAGGAATCGGTGGAATTGGATATTTGAAGAGTCCTGTAGAAAACACCGTAAGTGCCAAAATCAAATTAGCGCGTTCATCGTTTTCCGATAGATTCTTTTTTTATTTTAGCATTTACAGTGTTTTCTACAAGAACTCTTCATTCGTGTATCTAATAAAGGAGAAGGAGGTAAAAATCGATGTTACTTGGAGGATCCGAATCCGACATCAGGAGGTTTCGCGATCAGCATACTGTGTATAGCCATGATGTTCGGCCCGGTGAAGGCTTCGACGATATTCAGGATGTCCTTATGCCTGAAGTAGCCGTCGAAAACTTCGTCGTGAGTTAGATCCTGTATTTTGTTGACCGACTTTCTGTCCTTCACGTCGTACATCACAGTTATTCCGTCGCGTGGACCTTTGCCAGAGATGATGTCGTCGAACCTGAAAGGGTGAACCGCCCATGAGCACTGGGGATGGAGAAAGAATTACCCAGAAGAGCAGCCAGTGCTTAGAATTATTAATAACGAGCAAACTTTAGATCAGACGCAAGGAGATTCGATTTCGAACCGCGCGACATCGCGATTAACAATTTAAATTCCGGATTTACATTGCTGATGAATTATTAATCCAACGATATTTTTCATAACTGACCTCTTTTATTATTTCTTTCGTTGGTTATTTGCTCGATTAAACGAATTCTCTAATTCTGTAAATTACGTTGCAGGGGATTTTCTTCGCATCTATAACGTACCTTCGATGATACCTGTCCAGCGAATCTTGGGACACCAGGCGAGGGAACACCAGGTACCCATTCTTTTCGTAGAATGCTCGCTGCTGCGGCGTCAGATACTTACTGTCCTGCGTGTAACGATAATTGCTGGCCATCTTTAATATGAATTCTCTTTTTATATTCAGCGCGCGATCTGGAACAGTAGGAGGAACAATTGTTTTAGAAATGGGAACTGTGATAACTTTGAACGACGCATCACCTTAGAAATATATTTCTTCAAAATAATTCTGTGCCTATTTCTCCCCTATTATTCCCCTCAGTGGCCAAGATTCCTGTCACCATACTCGAACCAAAGTGATTTGAACATCTCAATGGATGACGAACATCCTTAATCGGTAGTGCGTGTATGAAACCCTCGAGGAGTATAATTCTAGCAGTCATTCTTCTGAATCGCGGTTTATGTCACCCCTGGTGGCCAAAGATTTTCCCATCGACTTCTTAGAACCACTTTCGAGGTTGACGTGGTAAACATGTTTGCCTGCGATCCTACTATCCCATTGCGGCAACTACATTAGATCAATGTGAAGCTACCTCAGAGAGGCTATAGATTATTCCCTCTTCAGTCCCCATTTAAGACTCGTCAAACGTTAGTTAATACTGGATAGTCCAGTGTCATCGACTTTTACCTTATCGAAGTTAATCGTATTTGCCTTTCGTTTTCCACCGGTGACAAGTTTCCGTGCACCTGGTGAATTGACACGGTAAAAAGATTACATCTGACCTGGCATTTTCTCTTGAATCTTGATTGCCACTTCCTCATTTGCGAGAAAATCCGCGATTATAGTGAAATAATTTATGTAGTTCTCAGTAAGGGCACCGTATTTCGTATGCATTTATTTATTGCACTCTGCTCAATTGATATATGTAAAAGTGATAAGTAGATCTTCTCAGATCTAAACGGAAGGCTGGCAATATTTCTGAGCTTTTATTTTGATGGAGTAATGGAAGGACAGTATTTTTCGATTCATATTACAGCAATAATTAATTCTATAGAATTGACGACTAAGAGTTCTTGTAGAAAATACTGTAAGTGTCAAAAATGAAATTTCTCAAGAGGGAGAAAAAACTTCCCTGAATTTAAATTATTTACGAAATTCGATATGAATAACCCAAATGCATCATAAAATATTAGTCCAAATTCATGAAAAAAAGAATTGCCACAGAGAGAACTAAATGTGCCATTCGTTTAAATTTGCAAGCACTGTAACCAGTAATCCCTGGTTAATTGGTAACTTATTTACAAAGGAAAATAGCATTAAAATTCTATACTCTAGTAATACCAATAAAAGAATGTTTCTTTTAATCTTGGCACTTACAGTGTTTTCTACGAAGCCTCTCCAATTGTCTTAGAGGAACTCGCGGCATAATTCCTGTCACTTGTACCATAATTTCTGCAGTCAACCTTTAAACAAGTAGTTGTGCAATCATAAAAAGCAGGGTATTCAGATTCATAAAGCCATTATCTAGTTTCCAATGAAGTCCTAGTCAATTAGCAATCTTATCCTCTCGCGGTAATTTCCCAAGTGTATCTCCTCCCCCAAAAATAAGCTATTCCGAATGAGTAATTCGATCAATTCCATAATGCAATTGAGAAAGTGTTGCCCGCGATACTCTATTGGCGAAGGAAAGCCAAAGAATCATCCCTCTACTGCTTGTTCGTGCGACGGAGGAACTCGGCATACACAGGGAATCGAACCGCGCTGGGATATCCGATGCAGTGGCCGGTCTCATTTCCATAACTTTCCACGGCCGTGGGAAACCATAACGTTCCGAAAACAATTAGTTAATGGTGCGCGGGCAAAGTTTGCGCCGCGATCGAGTTACGCTTCAATAAAGTCAGAGCATTTTAAACTTCTATCGGCCGGGCTAGAACAATCTATCGTGCACGGAGACTGTTGCTCGAAGCACCCCTTGGCAAGGGTGGGGAGCCATGCTACTGGCGCAGTTCGAATTCAATTAATCCACCGAACCGAGCAGCTTCTG
This sequence comes from Andrena marginata, assembly GCA_963932335.1. Lineage (NCBI taxonomy): Eukaryota > Metazoa > Arthropoda > Insecta > Hymenoptera > Andrenidae > Andrena > Andrena marginata. Next base: position 5,261,979 of record OZ010660.1, read on the forward strand.
AATGGGGAAGAGAGAATAACTGAGGATTTCTCCTATCGCGAGTCTACGATACACTTTACTTACACGTAGGCGAATAATTTTAGTGCGCGCGACACCCCCAAAGTCCACAGGAACCATAATCGAGAAACTAGAATGATGGCTAAGTATAAAGTAGAATGACGACTGCGAGGTGGTCGAATCGACGATCGAACGATCGAGGGGTGGCTTTCCCTTTTTTTCCGCCCGCGGAGGCGCGCGCGTCGCGACGCCTCGCGCCGACGTGGTTCTCCCGATCCAATCTCTCTCTCTCTCTCTCTCTCTCTCTCTCTCTCTCTCTCTCTCTCTCTCTCTCTCTCCCTCCCTCCCTCCTATTCTGATCCTCCGCCCTCTCCGTCCTTCCTTCCCCGGCGCCCGTTGAATTCAGCACGTGGCATCAAAGGGAAGATATACAGCGGGGTGGTCGCTCCTCTCGGCCAAACGGCGACGACCCTCGCCCGTCGTTGCTGGCTTCTGCCGCGCGCGTTTTCTAGGATCCGCTCGGGAACGGAAGCGTCGCCGATCGCCCGTCCGCTTTGCCAGCTCGCGCTTCCGACCCGATACCATCGCGTTTCCGCGTGAAACTCACGGGCCGTTTCTCACGCGCGCGATCGCCCGTTGTGCCACGCTCGCTCTCCGTGTCAACGCGAGGAAGCGAGTCGGAAGAAACGATACTTCTGCAGGGTTGATCGATTGCTAGCGCGGTGTCTCGAGAGCGATGACAGCAACGGGAACCGAGCAGATCCGAGGAACCGTCGCGCCACGCTATGGATTCGTCTAGGGGTGAGTTCGACGATTTCTCTCGATCCTCTCTTTTAAGTTTTACGTTCTCGCGAGTGTTCGTTTGAGAAGGAAGCATCGTCATAGTTAATAGATCCGGCGCGATGGACAAATAGATGGCGTGTAATTATTTTCGCGCGAGTTGGATCACTTGCCACGATTTCTTCGTAGCTTCGCGGGGTTCGGATGACTCCTTACCGCGTTGACAGCGGGTATTTGGAAAGGACGTCTTTGCGATAGGAACGTGACGATTCTTTATGGCTGCCTCTGTGCGAACATCTCTTTTTGAAAGAATCTGTTTCGAGTAGCTGTAGTCTTCGCAGCAAAGCTGACAATACTGTGGGACAACTGGCGACGGAGCTCGTCGAGCCTCCTCCGGCTTTCCTTTTTTATTTTCGGACATGCTGTGACGACATGGATGGACGCGCCTCGACGAACGCCAATGTTCTTTCCGCGCTCGCGGAATAGAGAATCATCTGCAAGCGAGCGTGGCTGTCTCTTCCTCCGCTTCTTCTTCCTTAACGAGTCGCCGCATTGTTTTTCGCACGTCTCGGTCGGCAATTAATCGGAGAGAAGAGGCTAACGGGAAGACCAGTTCCGTGTGCAAAGTAATCAACGATCGAATTAGTAGCTCCGCAGTGGCCGAGTAATATTAATGCCAGTGGTCACCATTCCAGTATCTACCGGTACTTTTTCATCTACTCGTAACTTCGGAACTAATTTTTGTCATACGGAATTCGTTGGCGGAAGTTTTAATATTGCCGGCAACTATCGCGACAGCCGATCCCCTTCCCTTTCGATTATAACTTCGGCAAGTAATAAACGTGTAATTCGAAAATTCGCCTCCTGCTCTGTTAGCTTTCCTCGCGCCTCTACCACTGTTCTCGATCACCGTTCTTGTTACTGCCATATTGCTTTCGCAAACAATAACAACAATTATTCCTCCCTCTACATTACACCACTACTATCACCCACTGCCTCTGATCCGAGTCTACTATACTTCCGCAAACAATGAAACAAATTCTACCATTCGTTTTCGCCTTAATCCCCTCGCGCCTCTTTCTCCGTCAAGCTCGAAGCTTTTTCCCACGTTGCCACGCTACTTTTCCAACCGCGCGATCGTTGTCAAAAAACAATCGCCCGACAGGCCGGTTCAACGGTCTCCACGTAAAGCGTCGCCGCGCCGCGAGATCGGCAGCGCGTGGAGGAAGGTGTCGGGAAAATCCTCCGCTAGCGGTGGATCGATCCGTTCGGTGCCGCTCGCGTTTCCGCGCTCGCGGCAAATGGAAATGAGTTTACGGAGCCAGAGCAGACAAAATCGATGTACATCGCGTTAATAATACACGGGCAAGGTCTACAACCTTCTGCGAATAAGCGCCGATGTAAAGACGCTCCTCTCCTCTCCTTCTTTAAATTCCCTCGCCGTTGCCCCGTAGCGCGATATCACTCGATAACGTAACCGCGCTTTCCATCTGCCAGCCTTGACACATCCACTCTGCAATTTACATTTCTTACGGTCCACGGCGCGTCTCCGCCGGGTACGAATGCCGGGAGCTCCGGCCGAACAGCTTTCGCGTGAAATCTCGCGGAAAATGAATTTACAGTGAACGCTGGCAAGACCGTGGCAATTATCGCCACTTTCACCCGTCGAACATTCGGAGCCTGTGATCAATCCGCTCGTGTTTCCTTCGCTCACGCGCCTCGCCTGCGACGCTTCGGGGCGAGCTTCTTTTTTTATCCAAGCTATGATATTCCCGGTTTCCCGGTAACGTGGTCGTCTATTAAATACAAGGTGTCTCGGGATGAGACGATCGAGCCGGCGGCTAATGTCAATAGACGAGTCGGAGCAAGGAAATCGGCGAGAAGTCTGCTAACATTCGCAGCTTAATTATTTAAGAAGGCAAAGGATAACAATTTTATGCGTTTTCACGCTTGTAGAATATTTAGAAACGATGTAACGTTAGGATAGGATACTTAAAGCAAATGTTAAAATGTTAACTTAAACGGCAAAATGTTCCAAAAGCAGGCCAATTCCCCCTCAATTTACGTTACCCACTGATCGGACGATTTAAATATTTCAAACGACTCCTGCGATTTATTTCTCGCTTATATTTATTTTTCGCGTCCCGTTGGCATTTGGCGGGTAAGAATATCAGCCCCTGTTTGCATTTCTAACGGCCGTTCGCGTTTAATTCGCGCGTGACGAGCTTCCCCGATCGAGGACGGAAACTCGTTTTCGTCTCGTTTCGTATCCGGTCGCGGAAGGAATAAATTATTAAGTGTGGCGGTTCGTTGTCGCGAGCTTGGCTCGATAAAATAGAAAGATGTGGGATACCACGCGTGCGAATCGCGTTGGTCGATGCACCGCGACAATAATGCAAGCGGGATTACTGCCGTCGTTTTTTTTTTCTTTTTCGCCCCTTCCTTTATGGCGGAACGTTTATTCCGAACGCGATCCTGGCGACATCGAATTCGCCTGGGCCAGGAAAAGGAGAACTCTTCTCATTAAACAGCGGCTGACCTTTTGATTAATCGCCTTTATAGCTTGCTTTATACATAATCCGGCACTCGTTTCACGTTTCACGCGGACCGATAATAATCGCAATTTCTACTGTTTGCCTTGCGCCACTTGCGCGCGAAATTATGCACGATTACCTTCCACGTTGAACTGATTAAGCTAAGTGAGACGAATAATAATAATTAAATCGTTATCGACCCGCCACGCAGGATAAATTTAGTTCAGTTGATAAGAAGACGCGCGTAACTCCCCGAATACGTCTAATTAACCCCGCACCTATCGCCACCCTATAATCACAGTTTAACTGACCGACGAATCAGTAAGCTTTGCAAATCAAGGCACCCTTGGAGCATCGCGAAAGTTAACCAAAGCTGGTGAACTTTTCAAATTTACCTCCGTAAACAGGATACTTGCAGGCCTCCCCCTCTCCGCGTTGCAAATTAATTTTTAAAAACTAATTATTCGCATCGCGGTGCTTTAGAATTATCGCCACTTCGAGAACGTCCAGATAAGCCGGAGGACCTTGGAAAAAGCAGCTTGCCTCGTTACGAGCGTTTGCACGTGGGGCATCTTTCCCGAGTAAATCCGTACCGCACCGCATTCTGTACGGCAGTGTCACGATTTATCGAACAAAAGTGGAGACCCCCCCCCCCCCCCGAGCTTCTATGGAAAGCGAATCATTTCCCTAACGCCTCTGCTTTACGTTCCACGGTTAACGTTAAAGTTTCGCCGAAGCTTTGTCGCCGGGCGACTCGTTACCGAGCACTCGCCAGCATTTACGGTCGCCCGCGTGAATTTCGCGGACACGTCCCGCGAATCCGCTGGACGTAAGAGCTTGCCCCGACACGGGGGTGGCGGAAAAGCGCGGGTGGCGAAGACGTTGTGTGCGGCCGCAACACCAGAAGCGATTGCGTGTGCACCGGGCGCGTGTACGTGCAAGGGGACCCCAGTTGGCTCGAATACAGAACAAACTACTTGGCCAGACACTCGGGCACCTTACTCCCGATAAGGGAGGACGTCTGCTGAGACCAACAGTCGCGCCAGATCCGCTTGGGGAAATTTTCATTCGTTTTTACAGCGATCGCCGGCACGAGTTCCGCGTTTCCGATTTTGCTAAGATGCTGCAGGGTGGACAGGGGGTTGATTTACGGGAGGGGGGGGGGGGTCGGAACGGTTCACCTCGGTGGATGGGGGTGAGATGCAGCCGATTTCGAATGTATTCTACGAGGGATAAGGAGTTTTCAACGCCGAACCGTGGGATCGCGATGCTCCGTAATCTCGTGGACTATTCTTACGCTCTTTGAATCCGCTCTGTACACTGAAACTTCCACCGCTCTCCCCTGTAGCTCTGTAATGGTCTGCAGATTGCGCGAACATCTTTTCAATCTCTCCGTGACGGCGTGTATTTCGCGCTATTTGAGTCTCTATATCGGAATTCTGAGTTCTTTAATTTTCCGCTCGATGTGGACCGTTTTCTCCGATTTCTCTTACTTCTCTATCACGAGGCAAAAATCTCAGCAACAACTAAATGTAAATAATGGAGATAGTCGCGAGACATGGGAGTTTTGTAATTATATCACGGAATAATTAAAAAATAATGAAATAGTGAAATATTTGTTTCACGAGATTAAAGTCTCGCGCGGGACACGATAGTTTTGTCTTATCGTGGATTTGCACCTTTAAACATATCTGATACACCTATTCAGATTTCAGAGTTCCTATAGATATCCTTAAAACCGCCTAGGATAGAAGAATATATTTGCATTGCTGATTTGAAATTGAAATCCCTAATCTAAATCCTTGGTCAATCACAGACAAATATGCTTCAGGTGCTAGTCTGTATCGATCACAGTTTAGCTAATTCACGCCAACGATTCGCAAACGGATTGGCCAAATATCAATCAACGCACCGGTCGCGCTAATCAATATACCAATCCGTCAATCGCATTCCAGTCACGTACCGCTGTATTAGTCAACGTTGCATCCTTCTTTGAACAGACTATACCAGGATCTCGACAGTGAATCAGCCCTCGATCTCCCCCTCGTCTTGTTCCCCGGTGCTCATCGATCTATCGGACACCAACCGACAAGGGTTTAAGGGTTGCTTCGCGGCCAAGTACGACGTCGAGGGACCGTAGCGCGGTCAATTTTCCCCGACCGAAACGGCGAACGTAAGGGGGTCTCGGGGTTTGTAGCATCACCGACATGTCCGTGGAATTTATCGCGGCTCGTAAACGTAAAATTTCGTGCGATAGAACTCTAGACGCGCTCACCCGGATTCGGCGACGCGGGGGGGTGCGGCGGACTTCCATCGGCCGATAAACTCGCCCAGGAAATTCTTCTCCGAGTTCGACGTTGGAAGGATCGATGGTCGATTCTCCGTGTTCGTCTGTTTCTAGCTCTCAGGGACGACCGGCCGTTCGACGCTGGGATCTCGAGCGGGGCGTACACCGAGGCCCGCCGTATTCGCGTGTTTCCAAAGTGTATACAATTAAATGATCATACGCGGAAACGTGTCAAGGCCTGCGTTTTCTGAAAGCTTCGCATACAGAGCAAGGTCTCGCCGGTCTAATGACCAGCCGTTCTCCCGTTTCCTTTGTGTATTTCCCGTCGCTAATGCGAAAGCCCGTTCGGTAAATATTTAGAAGCGATCGCGCCCGGATTGGCGATCTTGAAACGGTTCCCGGACGGAGGCGCCGCATTTCCCCGTTTGGCCGCGCGGGGAAACCCGATCGGGAGCGAGATTTATCGCGGCCACTGGCTAGCACATTCGCGGAGGAAATATTCCGCGGGACTTGTCGTTTATTATTCTCTTACGTGCAATAGAGCAATTCCCCGAGAATGTGTTATCGTTTCCCGCATTCAACGGCGCGGCAAGCTTTCGGTCAATGGAGAAATGCAGGGAAATCTAGGGATCGTTCCTTGGTGGCGAGACGTCCTCTCCTACAGTGATATCGTTAACTATAATCGCAGCTATATCGTTAATGACAATTGCAGGTATATCTGTAAAAATCACGACTATTTTATTTTATTGTCGTTATTATTATTAAGTGTTTTTATTGCAGAAAGATACAAAAATAGGGACTACAGAAAGGGAAAGGAAAAATAGCGGAAAGGCTAAGTCGCGAGACAGTTTGGCAACCTAACCTTGCGATAGTTTATAATTTTCTAAAGGTTTCAAAATCATCATTGAAACAGATAGAATTACTTCCCCATAAGTGAAACAGTCGTGCTTTCCTGCCGCGTCGCGCAAATCGTACGCTATACTACTGAATTCCATATTCAGCTAAAGGAAACAGCACTGGAGAATTATGCGCCACTGTACGGGGTGGTTGGCGAGAAAATCAACGTCCCAATCGTCTCTGCCGGCAATGGAGACACGAGGGGAAGGTGCGAGACGGAAGTTTGAAGCAGTACATCCGGCAGAACGGTGAAGAGATCGAGTTAGCGGCGAAGACGAATTTCTCCCCAGGGAAATTCAAGGTTATCGATATCCGTTCGAATAATTCCACGCGGTCCGGGGAATAGGAGCCTCTCGCGTTCCTCAAACCGACGGAATCCGACGAAAAAGGAGAGGGGGTTCAATAAACGCGTCTGGCGAGCGTGTAAAGAGTGCTTGGCTCGTCTGGCCGCGTCAGTCAATCGATGTCGTCTCGATTAAACTGAATCCCGTTGCTGCCAGTGGCAGTACAATTCGCGAGCGTTGAAGGGGGGGGGGGGGGGGCACCGCCGCGACGTAGACGCGCAGCAACCGTGCCAAGGTCACCCTGGAGAATTCACGAAGATTTCTGGCGTCGATTCGTTCGATTGCTCCGGCCAGGTGCATCGGTTCATTCTCGGTTATCGTGGAACCTCTTGGTCGAGGGATAGCGATGAATCATCGTTTCCCTCGGCCAGTACCACCGAGGGACTGTGCGCAGTCGATCGGCAACACTCCGCAAAAAGGAGATAACGAAATTCAGCATTTGAGCCTTGCCAGTCATTCGAAATGATCGAGGACGGGATCCTGGTTAAATCTGCGAATCAGCGACTAGTCTCTGCGACGATTCAGCGATAATTTCGGCTCTGTTTAATCGGCAGGGTTTAAATGCGCCGTTCACCTAGCTCACTTTACATTTCAAAGTCACGGGGCTGATAAAGGGGTTAGGATTCAAAGTATGCAGCTACTATCTTGCTCGCCTAATGTCACCCTCGCCCCTAAACTAAATCCCTCTCGGATATACCGTATCCTTTGCGCGGCTGGCTTGGCGAAACTGGGACACACCATGGAATCGATACGTCAGTCGTTGTCCAGTTTCGATTCGGTGCCCGGATCAATAGCGGCGGTTCGGTGCCGCGAACCAAAGCTTGAAATCGTTTTAAGACTTCGGGATTGGATCGGCGGCAGGGGGAAATGGCGATGCCTATGGGTAAAATGTGTGCTTTTCGTGACGCTCGATGTTGAAACGAGACTTCCGTTCTTCTGTAGCACGCTGGACGACGACGGTTATCGATTGCTGGAACTTTTGATGTTTGCGCTCCTTCTCGTCTTCGCGCTCCTTCGACTTCGCGAGTCTCGGAGCGCTTACAACGGATGTTTGGTTACTAGGACACTCCGATTTCTTTTTTTCAACTGCGTAGGTTCGGGGAGGACCTCGATGGAAGTGTTAGGCAATTTTTCGTTTCTCGCACGTTGTCGATTCTTCGGGGTGAAAACACTCGTTAAAGATTAATGTGTGATTTCCTACTTTTCTGTGTATCTTGAAAACTATATTAGATATAAAGAAATTGTTATAAGGAAATTGAACGGCTATTTATGCTTGACAAAACTGTAATTAAATCGTTTTAAGTTTGTAATTTAGACAGGAAAGTTTACCACCACAAATTTTAAAAAATTCGATTATATGGTTTTATGCAGCCAAAGAACCATTCAATTTTCTTTATAACATTTTTTTTTATATCTACTATAGTTTGCAAGATATATTTGAAAATAGGGAATCACATATTTCAGGGGTGTTTTCACCATGAAACGAAAAACTGTATGATATTTCTATTGAGGTCCTCTATAAACTTGCACAGCTTTAAAAGTACTTGAATATTCGGGTAATCGAACATCCCTTGTTAGTATCGTGGGAAGTGAACTTCAGATTTTTAGTTTTTCTGATATTAAAATTTGTATTAACTCGTTCGTCTGTAGTCCTTCGGTTTCGTGCCGACTGTGCCCTTTGGAAATCTATACATCGGGGATTCCAGCTGCTTCAGTCTTAAATTTTTAGAGCCAAAGCTTCGTAACACACTGTGGTAATAATTGTCAAGTGTCGCTCGCCTAACGAATAAACTTGCGAAGAGCTGCTCTTTGCTTAAGAGGTTGAGGAAAAAAGTGCCTTTCAGACGGTGTTACGCTTCTCGCAGGAACGTTTCTGACAGACAAATTTACAGTTACAAAGTGTTTTCTCTGTCTGTGCTCCATCAGCAACCCTTGAATGGGTGCTCTTGATGGCTCACACTTTCGTTGGGATAAATGATCTCTTAGGATCGTATCTTACACAAACAAGTAGATAAATATCTGATACCTTCGCTTCTCTGTTTACTTTCAACGTGTAATAAGTAACGCAATGTTTTGGATTGGAAGGTGGGGTTAATTTCTGTAAGAAAAAATCTGTAGGGCTTTGTGTTGGTACGTTGTATGTCTGTATGATTGGTTTGCGTGCGATTTTGTAATTTAAGGAATGAATGAAGTAGGTAATTCAAGTTTTATATTTAATTATTCTTTTATTGTAAATATTTATTGGTTCCTAAGATTTTGTCTAATATTTGTGAAGTAGTTATCTTGTTCATAATATAACTCCTGATTGCATATACCTCAGAAATTTAATTGCCAATGCTGTTATCTATTGTTATTTTCAATTGAGTTGGTGTTTGGGCGAAAAATAGGGTTCGTGACTTTTTCATCCGTCATAAGGATGCAGAAAAATGTGAAGGTTTGAGCGTGTGGAAAGGACTTTTCACCGGGTTCATTCTTTTCATCGATGCTTTTCCACTGCGAAGTGTGTCCTTTCATTTCTTATGCGTTGCAAAGGCTCATTAAGATCTTGATAACTCTTCCAACATGACCTTGCGGAAGACCTTCTTTCTGATATTTACATTTGAAGAACATTTAAATCGTAATCTGAAACGTTTCCGCGAATTTGTGCAAGACCTCTGAACACGTTTTAATGAGATTCGTTATACCAGCATTCAAATAATCATCTGCATAGTGTACTCAAATATTCTCCCCCGCGTACAATAATTTCTTCAACACATAACACAAATGCTCATTCATTTTATTATCAGCGTGTTATTAATTCTATAAACGCGCAATACTTTCGAAGGAGAAAACAATGAAACAGGAAACCTGCACTCCCATTTATGCACACAACACTTTTTACATTCAAATACGTATTTAAATATTACCCTCGCAACTATCCTTTAATACCACTTCTTTGGCGCAGTATGAAAATTCAAATTCATAACCCGGAACATTCGCGGAAGCACATGAAATCGTATATTTTTTACGACTGCCCTAATAATGTAGTAAAACAGAATTCGAGAGCTCGCGTGCGCATCAGACATCGCGAAATCATTCCACCAGCCATGGTACTTTACTCCAAACGAAATTAGATCGAGGATCGAGATCGCCTCTGGTAAATGCACGCCAGCAGGGCCTGGCCGTTCGTTACCCAAGAATTAGGAAACTAATTACCATGTTATTATCCGAATTTCTCGAAAATCCTTTCCCTCGCTTCGACCATATTAGTGGACCATCGCTTTATCCCGTTACCATCTAAATTCCCTCGACGAACTTCAATCGCTCCCTTCTTCTCCCATCTTGCCGCTGCCTCGCTTCAGGCCTGAATTTCTCACCTGGACTTGTTCAAGAAATATCCCGTGAGAACAGTCACGAGCACGATCACGGCGCAGCCTATGTACGCGACTAAGTGAACGCAAAACTTGCGAGCGAGTTCTTTCAGCTCCAAATTCGTAGCTTCTTCATAAAGCCTGCCATCCGCCACGTGGCACGCTCGTTCCTCTTTGCCCTTCGTTCCTTCGTCCGCGCTGCCGCCTAGGACGAGGCAATCCTTGAGCAACCTTGCCAGTATTCTCAACACTGTACTTCCCCCCTAGAACCAAACCACTTGATGGCTGGTGTTAACTTTAGCCTTTGCCAGGCGACAACCTTCTCCGTCAGCGGTGGTGGCGACACTCGAATCCTCGGATGGCAATTTCCGGTTTTCGGCCGACGCGTTACCCTCGCTCGACCCTTTTCCCGCGACATTTTCACTTCCATCGCTCTCGTTAGATTTGCTCGCTGCTTCCCCAAGCGAAATATCACACAATTGTAAACAGCGTGGATTCGTTACGAAATTTTAGAAGTTATAGCAACGACCTGCAGCTGGGAGCTTGCCAAACGATACCCTCCGTTTCTTTTCAGAAGCGTCCGCTCCGTGGCTCTCTGTCTCCCGCTCCTCCCTTTCAGCGCCCCTATTCCCCGCGTTTCCCGTCGCGCCTCTCCCTGTAACGGAGTTACGGCAATTTTATTAATTTGTCAGCCGCGCTTTTCATTACGTTAAGAATCGTCGGCGCGGAAAAATAAAGTGCCGCCTCGCTGGCCGGCCCTTGCCGCCCCCCTTGTATCGGGATCGGGAGATTGCTTATCGAGGAAACGAAGGCACTTCGTTCTGCTCCCTATGAATTGAATAACGAACTGTTTTGCGCGCGAGCGCCTTCCGAGGAGCAACCGTTCGGAGAAAACTGCGGGTGGGACAGAAGGGACAGAATTTGTAGAACAGTCGGACGGGAGGGGAATATTTTTAATGGGACTGTAGTGAATCGTAATAGAAGGGTGGTGCGTGCACAGATTTTTCGCAAGGGTTAGATGAGACGGGGGCGAGGAGAAATCACCATTGATCTTTACCTTTGACACTCTTCCCCTTTTCCTTCTCTTCATTATATCCAGTGTTCCCCCGGACGGCCTCGCCCTCGCTGCTGTTGGCTGCGGTAAAGTAATACGTTACAGGGGCTACCGTTCGATTACGAGTCACTTAATCGCCATGAAATATCGAAAATCGTTACACTCCCCCCTGTACGCTCATCCTATTTCAGGAATTACATTTCCCGCGACGTTATTCGATATGTATATCGCGCGGGGAGTCGAAAGATTCGACCCTCCATTTCCCAACACTTAATCTCGAGATGGACAATCTGCTTTGATTCAGATCGCAGAACCTGATACCGTTTATGATGCGCGGCCTAAGAGATGGAGGAAAGAAAGTAACGTGGGTAATGAACATAGTGTACTACTGAACTTGTGTCTTTTTCTTTGACAGTGAAGCTTTAGCCGCGGAAAGTGAATTTAGGGCCTTCCATTTAGTGACCGTGAGGCCTTTCGCTGATGTGCATACTTTGCGAAGTATATGGAGTAGCTAAAGTGTCTACTTTCGTCGCTCTGAGTGCTCAAATTCCAAAAAGGGAATATGGAGAATTGAAGGGTGCAGGGAAAACGGGAACGTCCATTGTTCCTGATTTTGCAATTTATAGCATATTTTGCTTGTGGCAAAACTGGGACTATAAATCAGAAAGGGTTAAAAAGTTCAAAAAACCCCCAGAAGATAACGTTAAAGATTTGGTATATTGGTTAAAAATAGGAAATGTCCACTCTCCACTGTAACAAAATACGGAATGTCCCCACACTTTGCCCAAGCATAAGCTCCTATCGTCAAGGTAAAAGAAGAAATTATTTCAGAAGAAGATTATATAACAAACTTAAATTCATCGAACCTTGTTTCTTGATTTTCCGACATTCTCTGTTTTTTTTCTCCTTACCCTTCAATTATTCAAGACTCTAATCCTAATTTTACAGTATGGAACAGAGTCAACTGCCTCATCCCGCGCGGTCGATGCGTATTTCCGAAATCCCGCAGAACGATCGAACGCGATCAGCGCGACGAAAAATTCGATGGAACGACTCGTTTCGCCTTTTCACCCTCCTCCCTCTTCTTACCCTCATTTCTCTGCAAAGTAGTAGGGAATAAGCTTTGGGCGATGTTCGAACTGCCCTAAGGGTTTTATTTATGGGGAGAAGTGCTTACGGGATCCTTCTGCGTCTTGCGGGACAATCGATCCGTCATGTCTCGATCGATCCGACCTGGTCTGGATAATCGGCGAGACAGAGAAGCCAGAGGCTGCAAAGGGGCCGGGCCAAACGAAGGGAAAGAAAGCCGAGGAGCACCGCGAAACGTGATTTGTCGTTATGAGCCGAGGTTACCGTGACAGGACCTAGCCGTTCGATGTTCCTCGCTATCGCATGTCGATCGACCACGATCGATACCGAGTGGCGCGAACGCTCGTAACGTGTACGGTCGAACGACGTTAACCTTGGGCCAGTTTTTCTCGCGACCCTGTCGGGCGACATCCTTTTCATTCACTCTGCCGATGAGGGAGCGATGCCACCGTTGAATTTTAGGTAGCGCCGATCTATCAGCCGTCTCGCGAAACTGGATTGAAAACTTGCAACGACTTATCGGGATTCGATAATCATATGGTTCATTTTCCGAGTGTCAAACAATACTGGGGTCACTAAATGCTACCCAAAAGGAGGACGTGTCCTCGTTTTTTCACTGAAATGCAGTGTCCTCCTATCACCTAAATATGTCCTTTTTTGTTTTATCCAAAACTCAAGCGATCCACTCGCCTCGCTTTCACCGGGCAAAATTCCATCGCTATTTACCAGGTCCAGAAATGGAAAAGGAGGACAGTTTAGTCTGAAAGCGTTCGAGAACGAGGACGTTGTAAAATAAAACGAAATTTTAGATATCAACTTTTAATATGTATAAAGTCCTAATAACTATTACCTATTTGGGGCCTGAATATGTAGTCGTTTTCATTTCTCCTTTTTCATTTCTGAATCTGGCAACCCTAGAAAATACTGTCTGTATCCCGTTCTGAAAATTTTCTTTCGAACACCAGATTCCTTCCAAACCCTTTACCCGCGACACCACAATTATCCGTCTTAAACTACGCAGGCTCGAAGTTAAGGGATGATAGCGAGCTATATAACGAAATTGTTGCACAGAGGGTAACGAAACATTGTTGCTACAAGTGTTGGAGGATTTACGGAGAAGTTTGATCGGTACAAGCTTTCAGTATGTAGTCCTTTAATTCGCCTTCCCCTAGAACTTCGGTACACGGATCGAGTCGATATCCAAATTAACCGCCCCGCTATTCCAGCCATGTATCGATCGACTACACGCACCCTGAGAATCTTCCACGAGACTCTTCCATTCCCGCGGCTGGTATCCGCTGTACAAGCATCGGTCCCGAGGCTTCCTCCAGGACACCGAGAAGAATCGAACACTGGCTAGATGTGAATTATCAACCCTCTCTCCTCCGTCAGCTGTGTTCCAATATCCTGTCTCATCTGTCGTCGAATGTCCGTGGAGTTTCGATCGCGCAACGTTCAGAGGAATCCGGCGAAGCTGTTTTGCAAGCGGGGATCACGGGCCATAATTCTTAATGCTTGAACCATTTGGACGAGATCCTGGCTCCGCGGCCCCCTCGACGAGTCGATCTCTGCATTTAGAGATTGCTTCTCCGCTTTCCTCCGCGACTTCTTCAAGCCTCTCCAATCCGACGGATCAATTAAATATCGCTCTATCTCCCGCAGCTTACTCAGCGGGGAAGACTCGTCAACGGAATAGTTCTGAAATCTCCTCCATCATCGTTCCGTCTACCGAAAAGATTTCTATCCGAATCTCCCCCCCTAACTCTCCCTTACCCGTACCAAAAGCAAGGAACATATCTCTGATCGAAAAATACCACGGTTAACGAGTTAATGGAACTCACCCTTCGACTTTCGTCTAGGATGTTATACGGGAGAGCAGAAAGAAGTGACCCCCTTTTCCTGATACCCCTTCACGCCCTCTTCCTACCCCTCGACAGCTATCGAAGTGTGTTCCGGGGGTATCGAAGACGTCGCCGACTGTCGGCTATTGGAACTACCGAACAACAGCTTCGCGCAAACAGCAGCCAGGGATTGACGTGGCGTCAGGAAGAAGAAGCTCGTGGAATCTTAACAACCGTAGAAACAGCTATCCTCGCGTCGTCGGTTCGGTAACGGCCCCCTGGGCAACTCTGTCGGCTATATTTTCGCTTTTAACGGGGCGAAAAGCGTTGCGGCTAGGTGCCCGCACGAACGCTCTGTTATTTAGCTCTTCCCGTTCTTCGCGGTTTTACATTCACGCGAACCGATGCCTCCGCAATCGGGTCGACTCAGGGGACGTAACCACGTAACGAGACGTCGTAAACGTTTCGAATTCAGAATGAATACGGAAGACGAGGGAGCGTTTTCAAGCGAGAATCTTGGTAGGGTGATAGTCGAGAGCTTAATGGGGTAGAGCTACATTCAGGGGCACTCAAATTTTGCCGCGCCAGAGAATCGATGCTCTTATGGAACGATAAATTTTTTATACCCGAAGCACTGAAGTGCATCGAGTGTAACTTTGATCCCGTAGGGGCCATTTAATTGGATCGGCTATTTTAATTTGAGACTCGATGATTTGCACGCTTTTCTTTTCCGCTTCAATAAACCTTCCCATGTACCCATCCAGGCGTCCAGGCTCTACCAGTGCCGTTTCTGATATTTCCCATTGGCTTTGTGGCGTGCTCGCAATGGAACGACATTCAATTACGCCGAGGATCTTTCCGTCGCATGGGAAACTACTGGGTACCTTTATCGCCCGTCGTTTTGGCGCGCATCGACGGGTTCAGAGACAGAAGGCGCAGAGCCACTGCTCCGACGTATCAATAATGGACTCGCTATTACTCGTTTCGTCAAGCAACGATGATAGAACTCGCGGCTTAAGTACATGGCACCCAGTTCCTTGACGGGGGTGGGCTCAGAGCTTCCACGTCGATTCCCAGCGAAGATCGGCTTATAAACGTGCTTCAAACATACGTCGTCATTTTTCTCCAGAACATCCTGCAACGTTCCGATACAATTCCATACCGATAATGTGAAGATTCTCGAGTTCCAAGATATTTCAGATAGGAGCACAGTACAGCTCGAACAAGCAATGTCTTAAGGGAGGAACCTGACGTAATCGGCGGAAACCAAGGTTCTTTTGGGGGAATTTTTTGTAAGGAAACTACACATTTTAAAGCTTTCGGGCTATATTATTATATATTTCAAGAAGTGTAATTATTGTGCAATAAAACTTATTAATTTTAATAATATTACTCCGAATTGAGGTGCATCCATAACGTAATTTTATTAAAAACTATATCGTGTCTCGCTTTCAAATCAGAACCACGAACTTTCGCACCGAGACTGTTCCGAAACACTTACGCCATTTGGAATCACCGCGTTATTTTTGTATATACAAAAAAATGTTCGTTCACTTCTTGAGAAACGTAATAATATAGCCTGAGAGTTTTAAAAAGGTTGCACGTATAGTTTCCTTAAAAAAAATTACCCCAAAAGAACCTGTCCGTACAGATAGCAGATTCTCGATAGAATCTACCGAACAAGCCCCTAGAAATCAAGTTGGAATTCTTCCCTCGCCCTTTATCCCAGAATCGTCGCCGGCTAAAAGCGGAGGGTACTAAAGAATTCCAGCGATTGTCTTGCACCGTTTAGCCACGTGCTAATGGAAAAGGTCAGCTGTCACTTCCCGAATTTCATCTAATATAGACGTTGAACTGTCTATTTCTTGCGAGGATCAGCCCCTGTTTCCTCCTGCAACTTGATACGCGCCGCTCGCAGGGTTCTCCGGGGGCCATGATTTCGCGGATCTTACTTAACAGGGATGGGTGGAGAGGAAGGGCAGCGAACACGAACGCCAGTTGCAGACGGAACAACGACGGTTCCGAGACGGAGTAGCCTCTCGATGGTCCCGCGATCATGTAAGCCAGCCCGGCCGCGTCCGTGAACGTGAAACGATTCCAATTTGACAGGTACGTCCTTCGGGGGATGCAAATCGGTATTTCGCCCGGCCGAAGCCAAGCCCGCCCCATTGTCCGCTCGATAAATCCCCCAAGATTATTTTTCTCCACCCTCGCGGGCGTCCCCCGAGCGAATTTTTCAAGGCCTGCGCCAGACACGTCAAGGCCGTGGATGACATAACTGGCTCGTGCACGGTGAGTCACCGATTCTGTCTCGCGAAAGACTAACTAACGTGGTCTCTCGTTTCAATTACGTGCCGTTACTTTTCTTAATGACAGTAGTGAAGATTGAGGTGGCAATGGATGACTCCACTCGCTAGAAGCCATCGTTTTAAGGCGCGAATCCACGATGAGACGGAAATATCGCGACTCACTACGAGACTTTAATCTCGCGAAACAATCATTTCATTATTTTATTAATCTTCAATTACTTTGCCATTAGTTTCATGAAATTGGACTCGCGTGAGATAAGGTTCATGATACATTCTGAAGAATCTTATCTCTTTCAGTCGTTGCTAAGATTTTTGTCTTCTGCGAAGTCCCATTGGCAATTTCTCCCTAATGATAACGATTTTAGTAAAATATTCCTAATCAGCTATTTGGTGGGAGAGTTACGGTGGAGATGGCTAAGAAGTGGCTGCGATGAGCGATCGATTTCTAACCAATGCTCCACATCCCCATCGTATTCCGCGTCCCGTAAAGCAAATTCTAGATAGAAACGTTAGCTGATACTCCCGGCTGAACGAACTAAAAACCTACCGACGCAAAGTACACACACGCTTTCGCCAATTAGATTTGCGAAAGAAAATTCCCCTCCGCGGGGGAGCAAAGCGCTACTCCCAGGCTAAGCTCATTTCTCCCGATAAATATTTGCAGACCGTAGTCCCCGCTTCTGGTGGAACAGTCAAGGAGCCATTAAAGTGCTTCTTTAAATCCATCACGGGCTGAAAACTCATAACCAATCGGGGCTGCGCAAACACCATCTCGCGAATCGAAAGGAGCCTGCAACCCGGACAACCCCGGATATCCAATTCTCCGTAGACACGTCCGCGGGAAGCTGCTTTCAGGGGGGGGGCCACCGGCTAGACCACGGGTGATCAGATTACGCCGTTTTCGTTCTAACCAGCGACACAGTTCGACGAATATTTATAGGATCCGCATATACCGAGCTTGCTGAATAATTTGTCGCGGTCTCGGCGAGGGCGAGCTTTTTCCTACCGAAGACACGTTGCATTATTTACTGGGCAGCCTAGCGCGCCAGGACTGGCCAGAGGGTATCGTGTAATTAAGCGTCCTGGCGGCGTGCACCTGGCCGAGCAACGACATTAATTAAAATCCATTAACGAACCTCGACGGACGGTGTCTGAGGCGCGGCGCGAGACACCGTCTATAGGCGCTCCCACCGAAACTTGAGGCTGATCGATCTACCCCGCTAATTCATCCCGCGGGACACGGCGGGATTAATTCTGAGACGGTCTGCCCTTTCACGTTCCCGCCGTTTCAAACTGTCGGTGGTGAATCGCGGCTGGGCGAAAAACTGCAGCGAAATGGAAGAGCAGCTCGTGAGAAGACTCGAATTGATCTTTGGAGTGTGTTTCAAGGGTGATTCATTTTATGTGGTATATGTAAGGAGTAGTTTAAGGGTTTGTAAGGATTATGTGCTTAATTTTTGTCGATAGTCTCCCACAATTCTACTGTGTTGTATTTCATTCTGTCGCTCTCATCTTCATCTTGGAAACTGTTGGAGGCTAGGAGATACTTTTAGACGCAGTATTCAAGGTTTTGGTAGATGTTAATAAGTATTTAGAAGAAGTAGAAGTTCTGTTTTTCTATGTTATAGTAGAGAAGCGGGTTTGGAGATTTAATACCCCTAGGCTAGAGACGGACGAAATTTTTATTTAAATAAAATTTCGTATAAAGAGTAAAGGTTAAAAGAATTAAGCGAAGTCGTGTAAAGTTATTTTTTGAAAATTCTATGACGTCGAATAAAGTTAAGGTCGACAAATTTATTTGGCGCTGAAGTTGAAACGCTCAACGAATAAAAGAAATTAACTTCATTCGTCGTATAATCTAAAGTTAAAGTCACTTTTATTTGATCTGTTATTTAATGCTAATATGAATTTCTCCGTGAAACATCATCGAACATTTTAGTTTAAAGGAGTTGAGAAAATTTCAAAACGAATTCGATACGCCAACTCACATATGTGTTATTGCTAACTTGCTGCTTGAAGAAAAAGTGAATTTTTTCCAAAGTCGTTTCAAGCCACCGAGTTTCAACATTTGACAATTTCTTTCGCCTAAAATTTGCCGCCCCTCTTATAGTATATTATTGTTCAAGAATAATATATATTTCTATTAAATGTCGACTTTAAAATACTACCCTGCCGATGCTGGCGTAGACGAGATACTGCTGGCGTGTCTCTGTTGTTGCGATCGAAGACACTCTTCGGACAGCGGACAATTTCGACCGAAGGCAGTGGCACGAGTTTAATTAAGGCTCGTCTGTGGAAACACGGTCTTAATTACAGGTATAAGCGCGCGCAACAACTTGGCAACCGGCCGACGGATGGTTGTTACAGAAACTTTTCCAACAATTTCCCTCTTCCTGCGGCGTTTCAGCCGCGAGCTGACGATAAAACCTCTTTGCCGCGAGTACCCGCGCGGCATTGCGACGCAACTGATTCAATTACCAAACTGCATCGCCGATAGCACATTTTGCTCGTTATTTAGAGATTATACAGCCGAAGGGTCGTACGTAGAGAATGTCTCGGAAGTTGCAACGCATTAGTCAGCCAGAGGAGATTTCAATGATGTATAGCGAATTATAGCTGACGAGCTTCAAGACCGTTTCAATGTCCAGTATCTTGGTAGTGGCGCTTCAAACATCCCGACGGTCACGCAGACTCGCGCGATCCCTTCCTGGGAACTTTGCAGCAGCAAAAACAGCCTTATCCGCTCCGCCAACACAAAGAGGAACGAGCCACGTTCCAACGTTCCCCTTATCAGCCGAAGCTCGTAAAACATCAACTACCCGGGAGTTACAACTTTCGCCTACGATCAAACAAATCCTCGTTCCGACTGCGAATAATTTCAGGCTCCCTCCTTTCCCCCCCCCCCCCCTAAAGGTCCCGTCCGTTCCGACGATAACGCGTCAATTTGATCACATGGTTGTTTTATTTGAACGGCTGAATGGAGGGGCAACCTTTCCTCTGGGCGCGCACGGTATTTTCCATCGAATCGCGCTTTAATATGTGGAAAGGTTTGTCAATGGATGGAGAAGAAGAGCGTCGGCGGAGATGGGATATTTGCCCGTGGATCACGCGTCGCCGACGCACCGTTTTTCTTTATCCTCCCTCTTTTTAATGGAAATGATCACTCGAAACGTAAGGGCGAGTTACGAGTCGACTCGCCCGAAGGGAAGAAAAGTGCGGTGGGTGGATCGGAGGGGGAGATGAGGCGGTAGAGTAAGGGTAACAGAGACGGGGATGATCGGAGGAGATCTCGGGGGAGGTTTATTCACCAAGTACCTCTCCCGGTAACTTTACTTATTCTCGTCTGATCAAACAGCTCGACACGCCTGTAACGCGATAAAACGGCCGTTTTTAGTCGTGAGCGTGTTAAACGTGCGTACCTATCGATCGCTCGAAGGTTGTTGCATCGCGTTGGCCTTCGAAACTCCACCGAACTTCAATGACTGATCGAATCTCCTAGAATTCGCTTTCACGCGTGCCACCTCCGGGCGGTTATTATTATTTGCTCGTTTGTGTGTTATTGTAATTAGCGTATCGAATTAAGGACAAGGGCCAGGCGGACGATGGGGGAGCAAAGGGGGGTCGAAGCAGGCGACACGATCTTTGGTTTCCAGTGGAAAGTCGATAATTGAAAGACTTTATCCGGGTGAAAGGATCGCGGGAATTCGATACCGTATTAAATGGATACAATGGAACTGCGAATATATTTCAGTTGAGCACAATGCTGGGGGAAATCTGGCGACTTAGGGGTAAGTGGAGGTGTTTGAAGAACGTGACACGAGACTAGGTAACTGCTGGCCCAAGGAACCTGTAGATTTTTATTCTACTACAATTCTATTACACTTTATGTCTTCCCCTTCGCGGGACAACACATAACTCCGCCATCTTTTAATATTTCTCTACAATATTTATGCAATAAATTCATTAATGCGTGCCCTAAACATAAGAAGTATAGAAAAAAATTTCAACCTCGTATTATCATAAAAAAAATTCGTCTAATTTGATAACGCTTTGAACGTCTCAAGGTGGAGTAAGCTTAATCAGACGAAACTGGTTAAAGCAAGCAGAGCATAGATCAGCTAAGTAGCAGTATTAACAAGAAGAACAGCGACTTCTGAATCCAAAAGACGGCCGCGAGGTGGATTAAGAGCGCAAAGACACGCGAGCCGTTAATTCTTTTAATTTACCCGTCGAGAACTTCCACCCTTCCGTGAGCAAGAACATACATTCTATGGATCCTTTCTTAGAGAATCTATCGCGGAATCTCTGCACAAGTTTGGCCTATAAAACCCACGGTCTGTCGGAGCCGTAACTAATTTACGCGATGGGATGTTTGGGGAACCAAAAGAACAAGTACTATTAGAAAAAGAAATTCGCCATTCAGCTGTGCCCGATTAAAGACTCCCCTTCGACTCTTCGATTTCTCTCCCTTCATAAAACACTTGGCGCGTGCAATGAGCGCGTTATAATTCGGGGAGGCTGTACAAGTTTGCAAGTGTGGGGAACTAAATAAGCGAACCTTTTCGCGCGTCCCCTTCGATCCCTCGTTTCGCCCACGACCATCTGGAGACGCGTGATGGACGAGCAGAGATACTAAAGCCCCCTCCTCGTTCGCGGGCTCGGACTATTCAGCGATATTTTACGTATCGATGCATAAAACGATTGAATTCGTTGGAAGGAGGACGAAGGACGACACGGGTGATAAAAGAGGCCGAAGCAGCTTCTCCTTTTGGTAAGGAATCGATACCGATGTAATTCCCGATAAAAATCTCATTGTACGTTGCACGAAGAAACTGATTTATCTGCCGGGTCCTGTCATCGCTGATAAATAACCCCCATTTATCCCAATACCGGCACGAGCGAAGGGGGACACGCGAGATTTATACTGCGTTACACCGGTTGCTCGATACCTCTGCATAATCCTAATGCACGCTAAGTGACAATGGCAATCTCCACTCGCTGAAATAAATCGTCCGGTTCTTAAGGGCGCCTCCCATTTATCGCGCGATCACCTCCGTTACCTTGAGCCCCGATCATTTCGCCTCGGATTAATTAGACACCCTCGATCCTGCAGTAACATCCTGCCAAGCTGATCCCTATGGATTCGTCTCCCACCCCCCCCCTTAAAACTCTTGTCTTTTCCGTTGTATTCGTACACAGAGATCTTCTTGTCAGTTCCACACACGAATTTTCTCATTGCCCCGTTTGTCCCCGTAAAGTGATCCAGGCTTCGCTGCCAAGGTATCGATGTTCAATTAAGAATCGCCCAACTGGCATTACCCCGGATTTCTGGATGAAGGGAATTTTGTTCCTCGCTACTTGCCGGGAAAAGTGGGGCGAACTGAAGAAAACGAAGAAACGGAAACCTTTCGAACGTTGTAATTATGTCGTATCCAGAATTAGGTGGGCGTATCTGTTACAATGCGACCCTCCGTCTCGGCCCCGTCGGTGGACGTTAATTTTTAATGGAAATCAATATTTTCGAAGCTGGCGGGGGGGGGGGGAGCACGTCCACTGCCCGCGGGGGTATTATTTTTAACATAATGGAGCTCTTATAATGGCACCTAGTCCTTTCAGTTGAATGTTTCATGACAGATGGATCAATATTGAAACAGAAAATCGTTTCTACCTTTCAGTCCTCAACGACTCCGCCATAACTATAGAGTACTAATTGAAAAAGCTAAACGTCCCATTGAAATGGTCGCCGGGTAAGCAGGTAACTCCAAGTCCCCGGCTAATTTAGCAAAATGTCTTTACCTGCACGGTTACATCGTAGCCGGCCTGTAGGGGCAATCTGGAATCCCTCACTTCGCCCTCTTCTGCGACCCCTCCAATATCCTGCAACAACGAAAAGCCCTGCAAGTCCCGAACGTGCGGCGGTTTAGAGTTTTACGCGCTTCTTCGAGGTCGTTGAAAGGATCCGAAGCACGTGGCACATTGCAGTCCCTTCGCGCCATGTGGACACCAGAAGGGATGCAATCGGTCTATCGGGTTTACGGGTTTACGAGCCATTTACCTACGAGGGACCGTGCGATCGAGGACGGTTCGCGAGCAAACACAGAAACTTGACCGTTTTACAGCGTGCCGTAATTTTAACTGCGATTAGGCACTTAGTATTCCACGGGAAGCTCGAGGGTGCCGGGCTAGCAATATGTATTTCACTGGTGTTGGCGCAACGTGACCGTTTTGATAGAACGAAATTCCGACGTGATCCCCTCCTGGCTGAATGGCCACATCAAACAAGCGCCTTAAGGTGCATTAGCTTGAACGATGCTTCGCGGATGAGCGAATCGATTCTACTGCTTCGTCACTTCCAATAACGATCACCTACTCTTCTATTCTCTTCCCCTTCGCCACCAACCGTCCGACGGTTCGAGCGCCATTTTTCGTTTCCCCGACGAATTACCTCCTCTGAGTGCGGAATCGAATCGCCCCGCGGATATTAATATGCATGGCCACGCTGAGAGTTTTCATCGTCGGACGAACGGCTGGGAGAGTACTCACGCCTGCGAGGTGTCGGGTGGGGTAATTGGTGCATTAGGAGTTTTAAGGCAAGTGTGTTTTTAGGAGGATTATCTTGGAACAGTGGGACTCGTTTTTATTAGACCCTCCTTAAATGTCCAGGCACGTCCCCAGAGATGCACCTTGCCAGATAAACTTGTGCATCTACTTGTGTAATATGCGACCAAGACGCACCCTCGATGCATGAGTTTGTACAGGTGCCAACGTTCTGCCAAAATGGTCGAAGAAATTTACTACACATTTCTTTAACTCTGCTTTGTTTTACATCGAAGTGGGGCAACTTTTTAAACGATCGATTCAGCAGATATCTTTGTATCAAAACTTTCCCATTTACCCGTCCACCCTGTTGTGTATTAAGGGTGGTGGTTTCTTAGTTTGGAACTTTCATAATTAGAATTGCTCAGCAGCCTTTGCGCACAGAGACCCATCCAAATTAACGATGGCCCTTTAACTTTGATCTCCGTCGTTAACTCGATTTCCCGCCATAAATTCCTATATTAGGTACTCGATACCGCGTTATCAGCGTTTTTACTCCCAATTTGCCCAGCGCCGCTGCTCCTTCACCAAAGTTTTTCGAGCACGAAATTCAACGTTAAGGGGTTTGCGTTAACAGAATTTCCGAATGCTTTGTCGGTGGCTGCGTTCGGGACTCTCTCTCATTACGCGGCCGTGCACTTTTGTAACGTATCGATAGCCCACGGAGAAGTCCTCTATTAATTGCCGTGCTCGACAGCGAAATGCAGCTCGTCGGATCTGCCAGCGCCGGTGTACCACCGTGCCGCGGTTTTCGACCCCCTTTCCAACTTTTGAGAGCATCGCTTTAGGAGTTAATATCGTAGAAGCTGATGAGGGGCCATTTCCCATCGACATACAGGCACTGGTCCCGCTACCAGTGTTGGTCCCCGACCTTTTTCCACGTTGTTGCGCGCGGTGAACTTTTCCGAGCATCGATCGTTTCCCGGAAAATCCGTGGAAATTCGAGGAATCCAGCGACTTCGTCTCTTTCGATTGCACTTTATCCTTCAAGGACGCACTCGGGGGTGGCTTTCGAGAGGACGCAGTGGCACGTGCATTGCGAAGTAAAAGGCACGAAAGTTTCGTCCGAAGTTCCACGGGAAATTTCTGATTCACGGCGGAAGTGACTTCTTCTGGTCTTTGCTTGAAATCTTCCAATAGGAGAGGACTTCTCACTTGGAAATAGGAATTTCGTTTCAGTTCGACGGCTTTATAGGAGGCGAAGGACTATGCAAACTTCGAAAGCATTTCGATATTACTATAACTTGTCTTTTTAGCAAAGAACAAGGCAAAGGGAGGTTTCGCGTTCCGCGGGGTTAAGCTGCGCGCCGATACATCCCCGATTGCCGATTTCTAGGTCAGGAAGAACGCATTAGGAGTTTAGCATTTGCCCGGAGACGTTCCCTACGGATCGATTTAAATCGCTCGCCGACTTCTGCCCGTTCCTTTGCATTAGTCGGGAATCATTGCCCGAACTCACCCCTCCGACGCGATCACGCGAGCCGCGCGTACCGCCGTCGATAACGCGGGCTCGACCCTCGTCGGGGATTTTTTTTTTTTTAGTTTACTAGCTCCGTATAAGAATCCCATCATTCATACACGCGATGGGACGTCGCCCCTTCTTCCACCACCTTTCTCCAGCGCCCGTATTTCTACGATAGTTATTAATCACAGCCCTGTCGGTTTCGGGGGATCTGAAGGAGGGGCGAAACGTAGATTTAATTCGTCCCAGGGTCAGCAGCAACACCGGACGCTTTTTCCAAGCCCCTTCTTTATCGAGACGTTTGAAGTACCGATGCTCTTTTCATTTGCCCGCGAGCCTTCATTTTTCAATTCTGCTTCCAATCCACCCCCACCCATTCGCAGTTCAGTCGAACAGAACGATAATTTCTTACGCGACTGCGAAGGTTATCAGCGATTTCCTTCTACTCGCCACCGCTTGCCGCGGGGATTAAATTGAAACTTGCGAACAGTAATATTTCATTCCTGGTGCGAGCTTCGGAATGGTCGAGGCACGTTCCCCTGCGACGCACACCGCGCATGGAACCTCAGTGACCATACTTACACACAGAATCTCAGTAGAATCCTCTACTTAGAATTCCGTTTAGAAGGAATCATGGAATTCCTTCAAGCTTCCTAATTCCGTCGATTAAGAAACGTCACTTTATTCCCACGCACGAGGAAGAAAAGACACGCACACCGTTTACAAACGACGCCGCCTATCGTCTAGCCCCCCGCGTATTTATGCCACGATCCAGTGGAGTTCGGAGAATCGCAGGAATGAAATAAGCGCCACGATCTCGTTAATATTAAATCGGCAGAACCGACACTTTCAATATTAACAGGGCGTTACTGTCTCGATTATCTTGGCCCAACCAAGTGCAAAGGGTCGACGGGGTATTTTCAGCGACTGGCCTGTCTTAAAACAGCCTCCTTGGTAACCTTTACCGCGAGACACGTGGCGTTCGTTCGGCGATTTGAATAATTAACGGCGGAGAAAGAGGTGCCCGGTAAATTGCCGTAACCGTGCCCCCCGCGTGCACAGCGATACTTTCGACTTCCATCGACCCAGACGGTATCCAGAAATACGAAACGACACCACGTTCGAACGGAACATGCATACCTACCCCAACCGTCCCTATTGCCATACGTAGTTCAATACCGCTGCAATACGAGGCGATCTCCGTTCCGCGATTCTGCACGGATTCAGACGAGCCATAACAACGCTGGCGCATCCGATATTCCGCGTTCTACAGGCGCGCTCGAAAGTATAAAGGCTAATAAAATCACTCGGCCCGGTACAATAACTTGGTCCCCGATCGTCCCGGAGGGAAGATTCCAGAGGTGGATCCTCGCCGACATTTTTCAGAGCCGTTCTTCCGAGCGACAAGATCGAAGACGGATCGCCGGTTGGCTTCGAAGGAACAGCGATTACTCGCCAGTGGCGCGGAAAATGTTATCGCCGAGGGAACGGGTGGGCAAAGGGTCTGATTGGAATACTCGGATGCTCCAGCCTCGTGTCATTTATCGTTGGGTACTTGTTGCGCGGGGCGCTGTGCGAGAGCCCAGCGGCTGGAATCGGCGGAGGAACGCCGGCAAGGGATCGATAGGGAAAGCTCTTGAAAGCTCGTGGCCTGCTATTTTCGCTTGGACGAATATGTTGCCTATTGTCGGAGACACCGGTGGCACGAGCGGAAGCTCGATTGTCTCGATTCCGATCAGGGATTCGGGGACACTTCCGGGGGAATTTTGCGCGGTTGATTGAAATCAAGACGATCATTCGGTGCTACTGTTCCCAAAGCCGGGGAGGATAAGATATTTCGAATGAGCTTCAACATTTCTGGGCTGTTAACTATTGTACGAGAGCAGTTTGTTGCGAGCATTGCTGGAAACAATGAAACGCGGATTCGCGCTTGCGGCTTTGATGCCTCGCATCGGTTAGTATCGTGTTGTCTGATATTGGATTTTTAAAGGATTCCTCCGCGTTGAGCAAATTGAACTATATGACTTCCCGCGGGACCAGCAATGTAACTGCGAAATTTTTATTTATGTTTTAGCTGGGAAGAAACCAGATATTCGCGTGAATTGCGCGATGGAAGAGAAGGTTTTAAATTATTAAATTACTTGAATCCCTCGTGTCTGGTTGGTATTACTTTAATGTTCGGGTGGATCGAGTGTGTCTTTAAATTATTTCGTGTCCTTTGATATGTTTCGAAGATAAAGGGAAACTTTCCGAGTTGGAAATGAATTGGACCGGGCATAAATCTTCCAGGTTATAAATTGAGGAGTATTTTTCAAAAAGTCACATTTCTACACAGAACTGTTTTTCAATAACCACGAAACCTGTGGTACGTGTATTAAAACAAATCATTTTTCTTTTTATTAGTACGCGTACATTTTATTCTTCCATCTGTATCGCGAAAAATTCGACTCATTTAATTCTACTTAAGAACGTGGCTACACGAAAGCTTGTAACAGAATGTGTGAAAGAATTTCTGCGGGAACGTCTCATACGAATTATAGCTGCTCTCCTCCTGTGCATATCTCCACTTTCAATAAAAAGAGAAAAGAACTGGCACTGTGCCTACGTGCACGGAACAAAAGCAGATTCTTTTATAGAACTCTCTCTAATGAAAAGTATTATTCATTAACGGGCATGAAACGCGATCCTAGTAACTCTAATTTGGGACGGGCTGCAGCTCCTTTTCCAAATGAGCGAAGAGAACATCGGTGCGCCGAGATTGTGCGATATTTAGCAAACTCTCCTTCTTTATGTCCATATCCTTTGGAAAATAATACGCCGATGCACCTGACCCTGTAAAGTGCAACTATAATCCTTTGTGCATAAGTATCAAAACAGAGTTGAGCATTATTGAAATAAAGAATTATTCGAATGATGCCCAACTCTGATTAAAAGTACAAGGGTGTATCTTTTAAAAAAGCAACTCTCCCTGAACGATATTATTCTCGTGTACATAAGTTTCCTTCCCCACGCCCTGCCGCCTGTAATATCGACTTGGTCACAACTGTCCAACACCCCAAAAGGAGAAGCGAACGATATCCACCAAAGCCCGTCCACGTTTCGACCCTTTCAACAGCCCCCTTTAGATTGTTTCCAAACTTTTGCTGGCGAACGGGAGGCTGTCCTCCGTCGCGAGCAGATGGAAGGATAACGCGATGAAATTCGGATAGAGAAAGCAGCACTGCAGGGGGTAGTAGTTTCGCGATGGTTTCCTGTGTTCGTAAAAACTCAGCCTCACCCGCGTTGCCACGCAGAAGGCAGCTTCACTCTCGCTTCCCGACCCGCCTTCCATTCGACGTTCTCCCGCGCGGAGGAAGCATCAATGAGAAAACTTTCAACGACCCCTAGTGCACGTTCCCGCGCTTCTACCCGGCCACCATGGCTGCCCGTTCAAAATTCCGCCCTTCGACAAATTGAAATCGACTCGACAGCCGCGGCGCGCAACTTAGCCCGGCCTCCCGAAACACGGTTTCACGAAAGCCCCGATGGCTCGACAATACGGCGCGCGGCAGCGTGTTCCAGTTACTCGTAAATACTATTCCAGTTGTAAACAATACGCGTCTCGGCGGAGTGTCGGGAGCATTGCAAGCTCCGTGTCGTTTGCAGGGGGAGTCTCGTTTGAACAGGCGCGCGAGGGCTGGCTGAATTAAGGGTGGAATAAATGTTTACAAGGAACACTCGACGCTGTGAATTATCTATCGATGCGTTTAAACGGTCCGATACCTCCACTTTTCGTAAGCACAGCTTTATTATAAAAGTTTTGGAGCTTATTGCTTTCAGGCATATCCGTTTTTTGTTTTTCTTGTTTCTCTCGTTCTGTACACTATTTTATTATACTTCCCTGTGTATATACTAGGCTTAGTCTCGTTTAAATAAATAATAATAATAATTCTTTGAATTCTGCGCCACCTTTCGGGGGTCGTCGTATATACGAGTGAAGGAGGAATGGCTATTTAATAAGTTCAGCGACGCAGAAGTCGAGGGAATGTAATTCTGTTTAGTGATGAATGC
The DNA here is from genome assembly GCA_963932335.1 of Andrena marginata. Classification (NCBI taxonomy): domain Eukaryota; kingdom Metazoa; phylum Arthropoda; class Insecta; order Hymenoptera; family Andrenidae; genus Andrena; species Andrena marginata. Next base: position 5,290,570 of record OZ010660.1, read on the forward strand.
ACAGCAACTCTGATTAATAGAAATACCATATCGAAAGGAACTGTTTTAATACCTCCCTGTAATTATTTAGTTTGATATTAATGCGGCAAGGTAAATTCACCAAACGATGAACGATAATTTGTACGCTGTGGGTTACATAATGAAACACTTCGAAGGGAATTCATCACTAGCGAGACATTCGTAGTACCGGGCCATTTTATTGAGCAGGAATCTGTGAAGCTGGAGGAGGCACTTATATCCAACGGGAGCATTAATGGGGGGTTCATCAATAGAATCTCCCCCCCCCCCCCCGGAGCACTTTGCATACCGTACACACGGTTAATTTTATGGAAATCTCATTCCTTTAATTTGCCTCGCTCGAGGAAATTCGCAAAGAGAACACGCCGTGTGCCTGCGCGCACGTGTGCGCGTGCAATCTCGTGAAACGGGGCGTTCTATCGTTAATTCTTCAAGCACCGAATCCAAGGAGCCGCTTAATTGAAAAACACGGGGGAATTAAAGGAACGCGGAGGGCTTCCTACGCCGGCCGTTCGCGCGGAAGCCCTGATCTCCCAATTTTAATGTAGCAACGTCAACAGTCCTCGCCAGACCGACCATTTGCAAGGGAAATAATATATACTGCAGGGAACATGGAAAGCGTGATTTGCCGCCCTTAGCCGGATTTTCGCGTAAAGGGCCATTTTCGGTTTGGGATTTCGCTTCGCCTACGCCTTCCTCCATTTCCACCCTCCATTAATGGGGTCTTTAATGGTTATTAACGATTAACAGCACAAACAAACGATAGCTGTAACGGTAAAATCCCAGGGCTTCTTTTAAAGCCCTCGGCTTCGTATCACCTGAAATCTTTAACACCATTGTCTATTCCGCGGGCAATTACAATGTCTTGGATCACTTTGAACGATCGAAGTGCACAGTGCTGGCGAAGTTGTCTCCGCATAGACGTTGAAACAAGCTTAATGGTCGATAATGGAGAAGCCTGAATGGCAGTATAACCAAATTACGCTGTCGACTGTCTGCTTAGGAGCCGGAAAACAATGTACGCGGCGAACGGGTGTATAACGCAGGGAAATCTGCTCCGAATTTGCCCCGACATTCGGCCTCGCCGTCTCAGTTCCCCCCTATTTCGGTCAGCCAAACGCCCACCCTTCACATTCAGCCCCCCCCCCCCCCCGTGAAAGGCTGTTACTTCACCTGACCGTTACATAAAACCGTAGCGAGGGCTTTTCTTAGACTGCAAGATATAAGTAGCTCCGCCTCTTTGCGGAGGGTTAACAATAAGTCGGCGTGCTTTCAGGCGGAATAAATTTTAGCCGCCGGCATAACTTGCCCCCGAAGTGGGTCCCGTTTCGTGGGTCAGAGATTAAGCGGCTCGACGAGTTCCTGCATCTTTTAGCAAGCGGCGATATCCAACGTAATAACCAACGTCCGTCGAGAGGCTCTGCCCCAGTCGAGCACCAATCGTGTCGCGTTGTCAACAGACATTAGTAGATTAGACGCCACTTCAGTTACCTTGGGCTGTCGCTTGTAATTCCCATTCGTACTACTTATCGCAACATCGAGTGTGCTCCGCGGCCTGGCACGTCGTTAACAGCCCGGTGTTTATGCTTTCGCAGGGACTTTTTAACGCCCCCTCTGCCGCGGTGTATTCAATATCCTGTCGAATTGATTACTCGAATCGGCACGCAATGTGCCATGTTAATCGGAAGTAGGCCCGCCACTGTGCGCGTATCTCTAATGACTGATGTATTATTCAATATATCTCTGCGGTCCCGGGGCACCGTTAATTGACATATTCGGCGTTGAATCGCAGGACCTCGGCTCGGAACGGCCGACCTTTCGTGTCCTGGTGTAACGTCCTTGCCCAACCGATGCGTCGTTTATGAATCGATACCGCGGCGCGGCAGTAAAAGTTCGAGACACACGCCGGCTTCTATGCGCTGCTCATTATGCAGCAAGTCCAGAGATGGCCAGAGCTTTTATTCGGATAAAATTTCCAACAACGAATAAGGGTTAAGAAATTACCTCGCCACTTGCCGAGTAAAGCTAACCCCGGTTAACGACCGAGGGGCGAGTAATCTTTTCAACGTTTATTCGTTGTTCCAAAATTTGATTTCAATAAAAAGTTTGCCCGCGTGGAGCTCTTTCCTTCTTCCTTCTACCTCCCGAATTCCCCCAGAGTATTTCACCTCGCCTCCGCCGCCCCACGATTCACCACAAAGACTCCTAAATCCAGTTATTTGATCCGCGCGCGGCGCCCTGCCTCTCTGCAAAATAATTATGAAATTCGGCGGGCTAACGATGTTACCGGACCTGTAACCGAATTCAGGGGTAGTTCAAGTCCGCCGACCAGCGAACGGGCATAGGCTCCGCGGGTGACATTAACGCGATTTGCTTCGGTTATTTCGAAGGTCTGATCGATATCGGAGCCGCGTGGATGTTTCAGGTGCATCCATCGTCATGACGCCGTGGATAACGAGCCAGAGGATCGACGCGGAGGGCAGGCTGAGCCGAGCGTACGTTTGATCGCTAGCGGGCCAGCATCCGTTGCCAGGAGCGTTAGAAAAATCTTCAGAGGTGAACGGGAACGCGCGGGCGGAAGAGGAATGGTCCCTTGGGCCTTTGGCGTGCCTCTCATCCTAGTTTCTGCTCTGGGTCTTCTCCTCAACGGTTACGTTCTCCTCGTGGTGCTCGGGCTGGGCAAGCAGGTGAATGCCGTTCACTTTCGCCAGAGATACACCAGGGGGATGTGTGGCCGGCGCGTTAAGGGGCCGGGGCCAAAGACAATGGATCACTGACACAGCGGGAATTATTCAATAGGCTATCGCTCTTCCTCGATGGCCGCGTTAGCGGGCGACGGAGGACGCGCAATCAAGTTTGATGGCGCACGAAAGCCCCGGGGCCGATAAATCCGAGCTGAAAACTGGCCGGTAACCTCCGCGGACAGTCGCTGCTGATCGGCACCTCGGCCTCTGGTAAACCTGGTCCGGCCGAGAAAGAGCTCGACGGGTCGTTAATGAATCGCGCCTCTCCGAACAGTAGCGAATCAATCGCACGATCAATTGCGCTTGCTTGGGACGAACTGATTGTGCACTATCCGCGCTCCAATGCGCCTTGGCTCGGGCAACCGGCCACTGTTGCCGCGGTTAAATAGGTCGCAGAGCCGCGGTCGCTGACAGAGGCGAATAGGCAATTTTTTGGAAAGCATTAGAGAAGTTCTTTATCGCGTTAACAGGGGCTAGATTGACTGGCGTTGGATTAAGTAACCGGCCGAAGTGTGCCAATTTCTGTAGAGTACGAAAGGAAACGGGAGGCGGTAGTTTCTGATCGTCTTATTGCGGCCACCCTTTCAAGCCCCGCGGAAGACATTAATAGAGGGGTTAAGAGCATTGAACGGATAGGTCCGCGGATTTGGAGCAGCGCGATTTTTCCGATCGTGGATAATCCCGCCTTTTAAAGCGGTCTCTCGTCTAAGGGGAGCCACTCCTTTCGCAAGCATGACACATTTCTCGGCCAAGAAATGAAACCAGCGAAAGGGAAGTGGCCGCCGTGGAAATAGCCGCGCGCTTTTACGGGGATCGTGGCGGCGGGCGTCGCGTCGCGTCGCTGACCACGGTAGTTTGAACAACGACAAGCTCTGGCGGTTGAAAAAGATCGCGCACTTCTCGATATAATGTCGAAGGCCGGCCAATGAATGACAGCTACCCAAGTAGGTCGCATAAAATGCATCCGCAAGCTTTGTCAACTATCGCGTCAGATTTGCACCCCTGTTTCCCTTCAAATTACAATTCCGTTGGCAAACCCGTCGCGGAGTGTCTGCGAAATTTATTTCTCGCAGGTTGCTAGCAGTCTCTGAAGCTCGGTATCGATTAGGTATGCGCGAGAAAGGGGAATACTTTTGTCGGAACTATTTCCATTAGGCGTGGAACAGTCGGGGGGAAATAAGATCTGTAAATTCGAAGACCTACTGGCTGGGGATTAGGGTTTGCAAGCCGCGCGGGCAACTTTTGGTCGCGCGAGGATAAAGTTGTGTTAACGAGTTAACCGTGTACGCGGTGTCCGCAGACTCATCAGCAACAAGCCGCCAATACTTTGTTGCTGACACACTTGGGCGCGGTGGAGGCGGCTGTGTGCCTGATATTACTGATCTTTACCACTGGCTCCTGGCCCATCGCTGGCAGCTGGTGCGTCCTTCACGGTTTCCTCCTAGCTCTTCTACATCCAGTCGCCCTTTGGACCGTAACTGGACTGAACTGTGACAGGTGAGCCTCTGCATGTCGCCCTGCCCTTCAAACGGTCCAAACACTTCGCATCGAAAGCTTCAAAACTACACATTTCACTGGTAGAGTAAACTGTTTAAGTAGGTACGACATCATCCTGATCGGTAAAGTAACTTCTTTCAATCTAATCTGTTTTGTATTTTTGAGTTATGTTCAAGAACACGGTGAAGCGTTTCGACTATTTCAAGTGTAATATATATATATGAGTTATTTTCACTTCATTAGTTAAAAGCTGAACCGATATCGCGTTTAAATATTTGAATTACTCCGTGATGAAGAGCTATTTCTATCGCTGTTTTGCCCATCAACTCTGTGGAAAGAAGACTGGATTTTATTGGCCAGTCGTTTCAAGAGTGTACTTCAGAGGTTCGAACTTCACTGACGCGGTACTACTATCAACGGTATAAGTGGATAGCGCTGATATATTAATCCGCTTTCTCTCGTGCCCCGAGGGGAATATAATTTCTGTATTACGAAGTCGACAATTATTTCACACTGAAATACTACGCCTATTCCGCGAAGCGCCTGCTTCCTAGATAAAATAAGAATTTCACGAAGAAGAACTATTCATTGGGAGCGTCACGGATATTAACTAATAAAAGCCGAATAATAATAATAATAATAATAATAATAATAATATTTCACGATCATCCATATACAGAATATTCTCCATAAAATTCTAATGACATCCCGCTGCGCGCTGTCCAACTACCTAAGTACTCCCAATCCTTAGCATAGCGTCTACGCCGAGAAAAGTTTATCGACGCGCCGTGAAAAACTTATCACGCGTGCCAAGATCGCGCGCGCTTCGTATCCAAAAAGGGGGGCCAGGACCCTTGGATCGCAGGAGGTTGTAAGCCAGCGGATCGAAGGTTCTTTATCCCAGTGGGAGGCGGTGATATAAAAATCGAGTTCAATCTGGGAGCGAACGGTGACGTTCAACGAGACGTGTCGTTACGCGGCACAAAGCTGGCAAGCCTTTCAATGTAAGATGTCAATAGCGGCTCCACGATATTCAGCCGCGATATCTCTTTGCCCGTCAACCGGCGCGAGATCTTCGATTCAATCAGAGAGCCCCACCGACAGATCGTGCCGCTCGACGTTCCCCCCCCCCCCCCCCTATCTGTCCCCGCGCCGGGAAAAGAAAGCGGCAGCGCTCCCTTGAATTACACCGGGAGGAACACGCCCGATAGCTTGCGTCGATAATGAATACGATATCAGACGTTTTATCGGCGTTTCACGTCGATAGAAGGAAGCGCGAAGCGAGCAAGATTGCTCCCGCCGTCGCATCGACGAGCAGGGAATATAAAAACCAGGCAAGATAACAAATATCCGCTGTTTGGACGTGGGAATAAAAATGGCAGGAGATACTGGCAGCTCGTCGATCCCCTCCGAAACCGCCTGGGGTCCTGATTTCGGCGCGATCGAACAGTTCGGATATTTTATTCACGGGCACCGTGGATTTAAACCCCGCCGCTCCCCTCCGACACCGTTGCGACCATCCCTCCGCCTCGCCCGTCTTTTTCCAAACCACCCCTCTTTCATTATTCACGCGCGGATGATACATCGATACGATCCCACGAACGATCATCCAACAGTAATCGTCAGAGGCGGGCGTGACTCCTGTAAGAATCTGCTCCCTGCTATTTCCGCGTCTCCTATCGCTCGATTCCTATTCATACCGCTGTGAAATCGTTGCGCAGGTATTACGCGATAGCCGCGCCTTTGCACTACACCGCATTGGTCTCGCCGCGACGGGTCGCAGTGGGCCTAGCTGCATCTTGGACCGGGGCTCTGTTCCTGTGCGTGCTGCCTTTCTGGGGCCTGGTCCCACCGTACAGGTTCGTTCCCTTTGCTTTACTAGCGCGATCGCGACGCTTCGGGGGACCGCGAAATCGATAGTATTTATTTCAATTTCCCTCGTAGTTAAACTTCCTTTAAGAAGAACACTTAAAAACAGAGGATCTCTCTGTCACCGACTGAAATGCTAAAACGATTTCGAACGTTCGCCGCTCAGATACAGCCCGGGCCTGGGCTGCTGCGCCCCGGACTTCGGCAACGACTCGTGGGGCCTGGCAGCGGCGCTTTACGGGGCGGTTTACGCGATCCTCGGCTTGGCGCTGCCCGCCGTCCTCGTCACCGTCTGCAATCTGCGCGTGCTGGGCATAGCGCGCTACCACCGTCACCGCATCGCCAGCGCGATCTACGAAGTCACCCTCAGCGCCCAGGTGACCATCACCCATCAACGGAATCCGTTTTTCGTGCCGACCGTCACGGCGCCCACCGCCGTCAGCCCGCCCCGGTTTCGCAGCGCGGCCAGCACGGTTCGTACACCTCCACTTCTGCCTGGTTCTCCTCCCCTCCGAGTAATTGTCCTCTCGCGTCACACATCCATTCTGGGGAGATAGGCCGGTAGAAACGCGAGACTCGCGTCAAGGGACAGCTTGTAATTCGAGTTCGAAGATATTGGGTATTGATATTCGACAATGATTTCGTGGGAGGGGGGGGGGGGGCGGATTTCGGGTTCGTTGATCCGCAGACCTTTGCTCGTCTCCCGAGTTATAGATCGCTGGGATCCGCGCAGTTTAGGAAGCTCAAAGTCTCCCGATGTGTATGCGACCGTAGACGTTGCTTGTATCCTGTGGTTTCTTGTTTCCGAAGTAGGCTGCGCGATCCGTCAGCGCTCCACGCCGCCTCGCCGAGTATTCAGGACAGACTGTTGAATTTCTAGGTAATGCAATTGATCGGTTCTCTGTACTTGCTTTATTTCCCGTATTGCGGCCTGATCCTTTGGGAGGTTTGCGGCGTCGGCAATCAGGCACACCTCTACGACCACCCAAAGCTGGCTTCGTTGGCCTCACTTCTGCTCGCTTGTTCCCCGCCAGTCAACGGCCTCCTCTACGGCTTGAAATCGCAGACCCTTAGGCGATCCGTGCAGAACTACTGGCGGAAAAAGGCGACGAAGTCGGAGCTCCAGCAAGTAATGTCCCCAATTATCCAATCTCTTCGTTCTAAGTAATATCGATTCCTCCCCGTGCCTCGCGCGGCCGATTCAGATCGATCGGAGTATCGGTCCGAGTGCCGCAGCCGCCGCCCGAAAAGGCTTACCGTTCCCCCGTTGATCCGTGATCATCGCCGCTCGAAAGGCTGCCGATCGGTCCCCCCTCCCCCGAGCTGAACGTTCAAAAACAATTGTCCGTCTACAGTGGATCTAATTTAGGAGATCCAGGCAAGAACGCCGAGCGCAGCGGGATCGAGGAGGCCCTCCGGAAGCGGTACTGCCTCTTTCTTTCCGTTCCCCCCGCTGCAACGGAGACTCAGCGAAGCTTTATTGGCTCTAGGCTCCTGCAGGACCGGGAACAGCTTCGACAGCAACAATCTCGGCTTTCATCGGGGCAGATTGCAGCCGGCTGCCTCCTGCAACACCCTTCGCGTGCCGGCTTCCGAATCAGGTAGGCGAGCAGCAAAGCTACCGGTTACCCCGCGACTTCCCGCGACGATTTCACCTCCTTCCGTCGAGCGGGGTGGCATAAGTGTTTGCTTCGAATGGGACAGGCGAGAGCAGCAAGCTGGTGAGATCGAGCGCTAGCGCGGCCAGCTTGATGGGTCCCCATTATCGAAGCGACTTTATGGGGGCGGACGCGAGCACCGGCTGCTCCATAGCCATGAACGAAACGCCCAGGCGGAGTCCGAGGATCCTGATAACCCGAGCCTGCAGCGAGGAGAGCCAGGACGGAGGAAGTCCCTTGCTGAGGAAACCTTTCCTGTCCAATGCACTTCCCTGCGACAGTACGTTCACGTCAGCTTCACCGTTTGTCACTTTTAGACACTTGCCTCCAGCTTTTGCATCGGAATTTTCCAGAAATTGTTCTCCGCCGGTCCGATAGCATAAGTTCGGTTAAAAATGTTTAAGTCCCCGGCTTGCCCGTTAGCGAAGAGAGTAGGCGAAGGCGACGGAACGATCGATGCTTAAATCCTCTTTCGTGCGTTTCCGAAAAGAGCGGAGATGGCGGCATTGCAGCACCGGAAGCGACAGCAGCACGGGGAGCAGCGAGGCCAGCGTGTGGACGACGGGGGTGGCGCAGAAGTTCGCCAAGGCTGGCGCGAAGAACTCGTCGGACGTTTGGACGCCGTCTAGGAGATTCGGCCGCGGCAAGAATTTCGAGGAAGGGGCGCTACTGGTTGGCGTCAGGCCCAGCAATAACAGCGAGAGCAGCGACACCACAGACACCACCGCCACCACCACCACCACCACCACGATGCCACCCAAGACGCCCACGATGGTGAGGCTACGTCAACTTTCCCCGGAATATGCATAGGCTCCGCGTCGTAAGCGACTCGATAACGGCAATACACGACCCTTGTAAAGGGATCTTTAACCTTGGACGCTCGAGCACAAGGGGCACAGGGAACGCGTGAATTATTCATCGATCTTTTGAAATATTCAGTTACTACTTGCGTTAAGAGGGAATCGTATTTTACGGGATAAAAACATAATAAAATTTGGGATTTTTCTTTCAAGAAACTGGCAACTCGATTCGTCCGAAGTTTCGGCCATGTTTCGCATGCACCTTTGAAGAAGTTGTAGCTTCATTTTAATTCGAATTTAATAATAAGATAACTACAACTTCCTTAAAATTCATGGAAACGTGGTATAAATTTCGGTGGAATCGAGTTGCCAGTTTCTTTAAAGAATAATCCTAAATCTTGCTATCTCTTTAGCCGAAAAAAAAAATAGCACCTTAAGCTTGCGGAGGCGTTGCAAAGCGTTTGCTCCCTCGGGATCCCCATCGTTTCTGTTGTAGGCTAGAATTTCTTCGACGAGTGCGAAACGAGGCCAACGAAGAGGTCGATTATTTATTAACGGGATTACTTGACGATGTGCGCAGGGGAATGGCGGGTGCAGAGGGAAGGAGAAGGAGCAGCTGGACGACGGGAAGAAGGACAGAGAGCGGAGCGAGAGCGACAACAGTTGGAGCAGCGTGGAGGACATCGAGTCAAAGGAAATGGCGGAGAAAAGTATGGAGGAGGATGATAATCTCGAGAAGATCGAGGAGGAAACAGAAGAACAAAGGTGCAAGCAATTAAGGCGGAAATCGAAAACGATTCGCAAGCCGGACGTTTCTCAGGATTGCAAAGAGGCAGCGCAGCGGAGGCCCCTTCTCGCCTTATCCTCTTAACTTCGATCGATGGACGTACCCTTCTTTGTTGTAACTTATTCACAAATTATCCTTCGTATGATTTCACGCTGGGAAGAATTCGAGGCGGTTTCTCGCGGAGGGAATTCTCGATTTTCTTAAAAAAAAAAAAAATCCACTTGCTGGATTCACGATTGACGGCGGTGAAAGAAGCCACTGAGGAATGAGAGCTCTACGTATCCCTTTATGCTCGATATCACTTACAATATGTATCGACATATCCTGAAATTATATTTTTATACTTCCACTGATCAAGAGAGCAGCGCGAGAGAGGCAACTCGCTGTCCCGCATTCTTCGCTGCGAGCCAGAGGCTGATTAACACGCCACGGCCAGGCTAATCTCGACAAAAAAGTTGCTCCCCTTCGTCCAAGATACTCCTGGCAAAGTTGATCGTCCAATCATCCTTGCACAAGCAAGCCCGGCGGAAAGTTCGTGCCGCGAGCTGGTCGTAATAATTCTCTTCGTTACCTCGCCGGCGATGCTCGCGGCTGGGAAGTTGCCCGCGAATTTCCGCGCGAGGGGAAAGTTCGCCAGGGAACCGCACGACAAACAATGAAACACCCGAGAAAGTTCTTTCGACAGCGGAGGAGCCCGATAGGAAGCTCGTGAATCGTTACACGGTTACACGCCGATCCTACCGGGTTCCCTGCGATTTTCCAATAGAAATCGCCCTCGCGATTTTACGAGACGCCGGCCAACAATTCCCCTCAACTTCTCGATGGACTCAGGGGAGCCTGGGAATCGCGGCGATCGAGCAACGAACATCCAGAATAACAAATCTACCTAGCCACCTTCTTGTCCGTGATGCGCAACTTGAGAAATTGGACAATCGGCTGTTTCGGACATCGTCGACGCTGGGGCGACGGAGATTCATTGAACCCCCCCACGTTGGACGAGGATCCATTTTTCAGAAGACACCTGTCCACTTTTAATGAATTGTACACTACCGATAGAGAACTGACAGATTCCATCGATCTCTCGATTTTCCTCGCTCGGCTTCCTAAGCGGCTCGGACAAGCGAAGAAGATCCCCGAGAATTCTATATCTTTAACGAGGCGCCGAAAGTGTCTGGAATATCTCTTCGCTGTCGCGGTGACGAATTGAAGCTTGGATAGCCGACGTATCGATAGGAACTGGAAATTAGAAGAGTCATCCGCTCGTCGAAAGTTTCGCGCGTAATTGACGCGCGGATCGATTAACGTTGACGGTCATTGATCGGGATAACTGATAATAAACGACGACCAAGTTATACCGATCACGTGGAACCGATAATAAACGTTAACGAACAGCGACGAAGAGTACTTTTTGCTAGCGTGTTCGCTCGGTCGCCCGGCGAACTGTGGCCGATCACTGTGTTCGCACCTGACACGGTAACAACTTGCAACTTAGGCGTAGGAAGAATCACTGAAAGTTAACCGATGTTACATCTTAAATGGTTATTGGAAATTGATGTTTCGATTTTTCTAGAACGCGAGTGTGCACGAGTGGGAATATCTCCCAGCTGCCATGCTCTAATTCTCGATGCCGTTCGATGTGGGAAAAATAATGGCACCTCCCTTCGAGCCGGTCGCTGTTCAACTAGAGCCATGGAAAATTAGATTCTCTTCAGCTTCGGACACCACTCGCTCGGAGCATAGCAATTATTTTCAAAGAGAGCTAGGGCGACACCCTCCCCCCTTCCCCCCCCTCCCGCTAGAAACATCAATTTCGACGCGAAAGTACAAATTCCATTCGACAAACATTCATTAAGAGGCAGGAATCAGCTGGATCCTCGACGGCGATTAACCGCCCATCCCTCTGGTTGCACATTGCTGGCGTTCAAACGCCCGCGGAGAATGCGTTTACCTTTAATTCACGTGCCCGGGCTATCTGCTTTTAAATTCGTCGATTGGAGCAAGGAAACACGGCGCTGTTTCGCCATTCCAGCGCGAACGAACTTTGTCGGGTACAGGTGTTGCGTTGATGTTAATGTAATAGCAAGGTATCACCACCTAAATGATGTCTGAGTGTATGTCGTTAGTGCAAATAAAGAAATTATTTGAAAAGCACCGGCTTGATGTCCCTTCTCTCCTGACTAGAGCGGGGCTTATTTTTATAACTACGAAAATACGATCATCACAATTTCTTCCTCTTTGTACATAATAAAATCGAGCAGAATATAAGCACGATTTATCTATATTTAGGGGTAGCTTAAACGATGCTGAAATTTCCAATGTGCCGTGATAATTATATGGAAGGGCATGGAACAGTAGAATCATTTTCAAATGCATTTGTACATCAAGAAAAATGGAAACTGAGAAAAGGTACTATTGTGCCTCATCCGACGTATAATTAAGTAAAACAATTAGTAGATTGTGCCCTGACAGCAGCAAACGAATAACACTAAATTCTCTAAATTCTCTGTGAATGATAAATTGAACAAATAATCAAATCAAATGAAAAATGTAATATACTGTAAATGTAAATGTATAGATTAAAATATGGCCATTATACATTGAATTTTCATAATTTCTACGATGTTTAATTCACTTTAGCTGCCCCTAAACAGAAGAATATACATATTTCCCAACGTTTCTATATAGATGTTGTATATCTAAAGGAACAAATCAGATATAAGACTAATAAAAGAATACTTAATTTTCTTTTAACTGTCAAGCTCGACACTACTCCTGACAGTATCTCTATCACACCGGCGATAAATAATTGCAGAGAAAAATCTTCTGCACCGGAGCAAGATAAGCAGAAAGATAGTGAATCGTCATCGATAAATTATCTCTACCAATCGGACTCCCTTTGATTCATCTTGTTAAGAGGAGATATGATATAACGATGTAATCGATGATGACGAAGCTATAATCTGGTACCGCAACAACGACGGCGTATCGCATGCAGCGTTCGAGTTCGTCGCTTAACGACCTTCTGGACGGAACTATTAAACTTGACATTTCGCGAGTCACCGCCACACCATGCTCGTTAACTTGCCGGGCAACTTGTAATAGATTTTACCAAGGGGCGATCCGAGGGATGAGCCTCCAGATCGTCTCGCACCGATGCCCGATGGCGGCTGACTCTCGAAACCCATTTAGGCTTCGCAAAGCAGACACCCAGCTTCGTTTCCATCCCGGAGATTCGCGACCTTTCAAGTTTCCGCGAACGTTCGCCGATAAAAATTTTCTAAACGTCAACAAACCTTCGTTCCCGCTACACTGCAGGGCGCGATGCTTCGTTGCTTCGCGCGCGATGGCTTGAGTGGGACCACTGTGAGCTCGAATTCCGTGGAGCCGGGAGAAAAAGAAGCACGCCGGTGAAAAGAGGAAAGCGCAGAAAGACGGGAAGGGCGTTACACGGAACAAGGCCTCCTTGTGGGACGGTTAAGTCACTTGCCGCGCCACCCTGTCCCCCGTCGTCTGGAATTCAAATAAGGAGCAGTAAAGTCGTCCGCGCGGGCAAGAAACAATCCCTTCTACCTCCAGCGGGGCCCAGCAAACACGTTTCGAGATGTCTTTTCGACGAGAGTTCTGCCGACCGACCGGCAAGCCGGCCGCAGCACTGCGCGATTAAACCGCGTGCCGGGACGACACGCTCGACGTTCTCCGCTCGGTTGCTGCGAGCTCTTCCATCGACAAACTCGCGCTGGACGTTGCTCCGCAGCCGTTGGATTTGTAAACACTGCGCGGGGGAGTGGAGGTTCGAGGGAAGCTGGACGATCGGATGGTCAGCGCAGTGATTAAAAGAGGCAGAAATTCCAGCGAAGGTAAAGAGACTTTAAAAGAAATTTACAATCCGATCGATGATACGGATTCGTCGAGAATCCTGCTTCGGTGGCTACGGTTGTTCTTGCTATACACCTTGGAATCCGCCCGTGGCAACTTTCTCCTCGACGAACGATTATTTTAATTTCGGTTCATACGAGGCTGACAGGCGATTTTTCCTGTTATCTTCGTGCAGAGACGCGCGCGGCACACGTTGTCTAAGAAGCACGTGGCAATTTCTGAGTCTAGTTATCTAGCGCATAACGACGCGAGAATATTCATAAGTCTGGAGGCTTTAACCGAGCCCCTCGCGCGTTTCCTTTCTTTCTTTCATTTGGCTTCTTTGAAATTCCTAGGCAGCCGGGTCTGAGCGAATGATTCACGGCTGAACTACAATTGCGGCTATTTAAAAATTCTTGGACGACTGGAAGGAGCCGTGACGAAAATGACGAGGAGGAGCAGTCTGGTGGAAATAGAAGAATCGAGGAGGAAATCGAGGTATGATTGCGAACTGAAAATATCCAACGATCCGGAAGGCACTAAATTCGCTTAACCGTCCGGCCGAATGTTCTTCCGTAAAGTGACCTTTCCCGCGTTATTGTGAAATTTTTTTTTACACCATCAGTACGATAAACGACCACTGGTATGGTTTATGGTTTATCGACGGGAGTGACAACGCAATAGGATCGGCAAATTTCATCGTACAATGTCACTTGGTCAAATTCCACGGTCTCATCATTCGACGCGTTTTGCTGAATCATGTAACGCGGTGCTTAGCGGTTCCTATGATCGTCGAATATCCGCTGCAAATTGTGGCAATTGCATGCCACCTCCCGATAGTTCATCCGCCACGTTCGACGACCCAGATATGTAACTCCTCTTAATTGCCCGTTTCATTGTTTCGTTATAATATCGCTGCGCCATGAACGGGTCATTTAATCCTGCTAATTACACGTCACCCGTGCCTCGCAAATTCTGCGATTCTTTAGCGACCGGTCGACCACCAACCACAGCGAATTACCATTCCCAGTATTATCCTCGCTGGAAGCATCCTCTGTTTTAAATGAAAAAAGAAATGCGGAAAAATTGCGAAAAATATTGCATATTTCCTCCATTTTTCCTCGCACAGTGTCGTTGAACGAATCTATTTTAATTACGTAGCAGGTGCATTAACAGAGCTTTCTTTCCGTAACGATAACTTTACTTTGTTAGATCCCTCCAGCCCCGATACGCTATCCGACGCAACATCTCAGCGATACCGTTACCGAATACTAAATTAATATACAGATACCGAGTCAAGTTAAATTACTATCCCTAAACCCTGCTATCATTTACCACTTGTGGCTCCCACTCGTATCCTCGTTTCAACTACGGCCGGAGCGACCTCAGCTCCCTCCCGAAAATCTCTCGGTCGGTTCGTTCAGTCCGTGCCGTTAGAAATGCGCGCGAGTCGAAAGAATCGGCCGCACGGCGGAGAGGAGCACTTACCCGTGGCACGTCTCGAATCGGGACCGTGCGTGCACGTGACAGGAAGAATTCTGCGTCAGCGGCAACGAACGCGCAAGCCCAAATTGATTTTCTCCGGTCAGCTGGTGTTCTTCATCCAAGGAGGATGCGGTTGACGTTCCGCGCGATTCTCCGTGGTCGATTGTCGCCGGCCAGGCGAGCGTGATGGCGAGCAGGTGCTCGACGAAACGATACCGGGAAAGGTAACGAGAAGAGCCGGCAGTGAATGGTGATCAAGAATCGTCTGCCCTTCGGAGTGAGTGTTAGTCAGTGACGAGCCTAGGCAGGAGGGAACGTATCCACGCGACGCGTTTAGCGATGCCGCCAAAAGGTGGCGATACTCGTTCCTTCGGTGGCTTCGATAACGGCCGCTGGTCGGTATCGATGCCTTCGATAACGGGAACCACGGATTCCCGCGGCTTCTCCTACCGTCTTTCCCCTTTCAGCAGAGACAGAACATGACCTCGTCGCCGTCGTCGAGCACCAGCTCCGTGTGCACCAGCACCGACGACACCAACCATTACTATGTCAGCGACAAACGAAATTTCCTCGGGTCCGACGACGTCGGGGCCGCTCGACTTCTGCGCTCCTACTCGCCGCGGCGGGGCCAGAAATCGCGCGGATTCTGTAGCAGACTGTTTAGCGACAAGTGAGTTGTGATCGTAGGGGCGCTGGCTTTCAGTATCCCAACTTTCGACTTGTCTTTTGCAAGTGAGAACTGCGAGGGGGCGGAATTAGGCGGTCGCTTGGGGATATCGAGGGGTCGGTTTCTAGTAAGACTGGTTTTTAGTCGAGTTACTCGAGTGATGTATTATGAATTATTTTCAGCATGTAAGGGTACAATTTACTTGAATGTAGAAAAGGCATTTTTTAAATTTTCGTTACAGGCTCCGATAAAAAAATTGAAAAACGGCCTTCATTTTTCTAGTTTGCTATTCCGACCAATTGCAAATTTTTTTCAAAACGACGAAACACGTCGCCTAGTAGACTAATCCTTCTAGATTTTCAAAAAGCCTCGAGTCGTTTGGAGCGATTTTAAAAACGTTTTATCTATATATACTTTTGTCCCCCACTGTAGATTAGCTATGCCCTGCTTAGGTAAAATGTCCTATCTAGCATTTCGAAATATTCGAGGAAACTAAAGTTTTATTATTTTTTGTGCTGTCCTTTTAATTAAAAAAAATAAATTAGACTGTTTTTAGATTTCTTCGGAGCACGTAGGGTTTTCTAACTTTACTTAGAAGGTAAAAAACGCGTGGGACTTGAAACATTTCAACGTTTATTTAAAAACGGATAAATGCTACGTAGATAGGACATTTAAATGAAGGAAGGCAGAGTTGTTGCATGTATGCATGTTTGCAGATACGCAACAAATTATGACTGTCATTTTGCACTTTACTCGCAAGATATGCCATATTTACAAGCATGTTTGCTATTTATCAATTTATCGCCGGTCAAGTGTACCACCGCTCGATAAGCTTGATCGTCTCAATCCTCGCTGACGTTGATACATCGAGCGGTATAAAATAATCCGATAGGCTCGATTTTCATTGAGCCGTCAGTTTTGAGCGTAGGACTACGACTTGCAAACTGGAGAGTTGAAATCAGTTAAGCACTCGAGTGTATCTCGGAAACTTCATCAGCTTAATCATTTGGTTTGTTTTAGACCTTTGCGATGTAATTATAGAAACAGTAGATAAACGGTGGTGACATGATATAGGGTATGTGTCCCTATTACGGAGCCTGTCACAATTAAGGAGCCTTTCTATTAAAATTATCAATGAAAAAAGTCCATGCACAAATAAACGTAAACAATTTTTTTTTAATTAAATTCAAATATTCAAGAACAAAATTCAAAGTAAAAAACGACAATTTTAATATGTCATGATATTATAAGTATTTATAAAAAATGCGTAACACGCTTTCGGTGAATTAATAGTATTTCTTGTCCAAAACCTTAAGAAATGTTGTGCCGAACTATTTCACATAAATCAATTATGAACACTGTTTTCACCGTATAAAATGCATATTATATCCTAAAAAGGTTTAATGTAATTAAAGAAAAAAAAATCAGCACCTACAAACTTATTTGTTTTTATTTTTAAGTTAAATTCCGTAATACCGCCAGATTTTAAAACTTGCCTTTCAAGCGTGGCCTTCGTCATAACGTAATTCTTATTCAAGAGAGTACTAATATAGCTAAAATTTCTGTTTCGACTTTAAATGCAAATACTGTATCTCAATCTAAACAGTTTTTATATTGGCCTATATAAAGGGATCAGAAGAAGGATTACAATTGTGTAAGGAGCAGGAAAATAAGAAAAGAGAAGTTGAAGAAGCAAAAGAATTGCAGAAAAAGATTCGAGCACAACATGCTTTGATAAAGGAGGAGAAAGTAGCAGAGGCAAAGAAATCAAAAGCACCAAAGAACACCAAAAAACAATCAAAACCAAAAAAAGTTTCCTAGAGATAAGATAGAGGGTGCTCACAAATATATGGCACAATATTTCATGGTTGGTTCTACCTACTCATCCAGACAATAAGAAAAGTTGGTATGTTGTCCCACATGTTTATAAACACCCTGTATTATTAACTAATGCATAAATTGTTTACGAAAAAACTTTTGTGCTTTGTGATACAACTAATATTATAATATTGAAAACATTTGTTATTCTATAATAAGTTGCAATAAATAAATCAAATATTTTTATGTATATTACATAATTATGTTTTATTTTTATTCAATGATTTACCACAAAACAACAATATTTACAACAAAATAGCTCTAGGTAACCCTATGTCACAAAAGCTAGTTTAGGGGTGACATTCAAAGGTACCGAAGTGTGGACAGGCTCCATAATTGGGGGCACCGTAATAGGGACAAAAACATCTGTTTTCGTTTAATTAAATACATTCCAAAGATTTAATTGTTTTTACTTAAAAAAAAAGTTCTTCATAAAGAAGAATTGTTCACCAACAGAAATTGATTTTCACAATATGAAGTATTGTTTAATTGACACATACCCTACGCAGAATTCATTATAATGTATAGGGAAAAGTCGTTTAGAATGATTATTTTTAGAATATATTTAAATTTCATTAAATTCGATGAGGTCTACACTTTTATGAAGAATTGCCAATTTTAGTTTAAACCACTGCGATATGTTTATATATTTGAATAGATCTCGTCGAGAGCTTTAAAAAGGCCTCGCATAGGCGTGTTGTGCTCACGGTTCCCGAGCTATTGTCAGTCAAACGTGGCGAAACACCTAAAATTATTGGAACATTTACCCCGCGCCCGGGGAGCCAGGGAAGCTTGGGGCGCGAGATACAGTCTGCAGTACGTGAATTGAACTTGACGCTCTTCACGAATACGCAAACACGAATACTTTAAGGCACACGCTTTTAGCGATATAACGATTTCAATTCTGACATATTTTCAGTTAGACGTAGTTCTTCGTAAAAAATGAATAACGAGCGAAGCATTATTACCTAGGATTAAAGTCTCGCAATTAACATTGCATGCTCGATTGCATCCGAGTTTAGGCGTTCCGCAAACCGCTGACTATCCTCGCGAAAACTTCAAACGGGTTACGGGTACGCTGGCTCGCGATGGGTTTGCAATTATTCGCAGAGCGCGTTCCCGCCACAGGCTGTACAGTTCGAACTTAGTAACGCAATGGACTCACCATAAACTGCTGCCCAAAACTTCTGGAATATCACTTTCTTCCCCGTCTCGTTACCGACTGGCCTCCTGGTTCCCTGGAACGAAACTCAGTTTCTGTTGTACGCTTCGGTGCTGCGAGTAATGTCGATCGCGTCACGTCTACGAGACCTTTAGACGGCGGGATACCTGAGCGTTTAATAATTATGCAAGGGAGGCGTGATCAACGCGTCGACCACATTGGGCTCCCGGGTACTGACTGAGCCGCGATACTTGCAATAAAAAATAAATACTTGCGAGATATGCCACAATTTTGTGTGTAGGCGCAGATAGCTACTTCGAGCTGATAATAATTCCAATCACAGTCGCGTGTACACAGTGTAGAATAAAATATGCAAGTAGAAGTAGTTGGGCAAAAAGTTATTAGAAAATAATTATTTGCCTATCTCTGTATGCAAGTGATACGCACGACGTGCGCAAAATGCATCGAAGTAAAGTGCAACTACTTCTTTCTGTTCCGCCAATTATCCAGTAATTGGCGACGATTACTTTAAAGCAAAGAACGGCCATCATTCGGTATTATAAGGCCTGATAATAATATAATCAGAAGTTTTCAAAGATACTAATTCCCCGTACAGCCATGGAAATTAAAGGTGAGATCAGACGGCGCGTGGTTCGGCGATCTTTGCGCGTGGATCGCCGATCCACGCGCCGTCTGATCGGTCATGGATCGCCGAATCGGGCTCGCCAAGCCGAGTTGCCGAGCCTGGACGAGCCGAGCAAGCTCGCCGATTCACGCGCCGTCTGATCTCACCTTTAGCCAGACCACCGTGGTCGTGTCATTTCTGTAAAGAAAGTTCGTTCCCATCCGTAACTCCAAGAGAGATGCGGAAACATAAATCTTTATCGACTAAGTCCTTGACTCGCGCGGTCGTCCTCGAAGCGCGCCGAGCTTGACGCATCCCAGACCATGAAGATCGGGCTCTTGAGGGCACACCAGGGGCCCGACCGTCCAACGGTTTTCGTCAGCTAGCGGGCCGCCGGTGACGTCAAGGCCCGGGTTCTTTTCCCACGCGTTGCCGAGCCGCTAGCGCCAACGCATCCCACCCCAGGAAAAATCGCAAAGGGCGCAATGGAGGGTTGTCGCGACGTCGCGGGACGCTGATTTGGCAAGGCCCATTTTTCCAGACCAGGAAGGAGGGCTGGAAGACTTCGAGGAACCTCGGCGACGAGCCGATAACCAGATCAGATAGAACTTGTCGAACAGATCGCAACAGAACTTGCAATAGAACACGTCAGATCTCATTTTTCAACTCGATAAAACTCGTGGGCACATAGGCCAATTGTACAAACGAGTGCATTTAGATTATTCGGACAACTCCACAATTCCTTCGGAGTCTCTTAGAGTTAAGTTTTTTGTTAAATAAACAGTTTGAAATAATTCAACCTTGTCCCTATTCGAGGATGGTCCTTCGAGTCTAAGTCGGCAAATAGTTTTGCAAACATAACAAGCCCCGAACGAGTCCATCTCAACCTCGGGGAATTACCAATCCTACTTCATCAGTCAGAAGCTGCATTGAATTGTAATCAACGAGGATCCTGTTTCTCCCCACCGTTTTTATTTGTATTAACAGGTTCTGAACGGCGGGAGATAGTCGACGTATCTGCAGGGCCGAGAGCGAAATCATAATCTTTTTTTTTTTCAAATCACTCCCACATATCTACCTTGTTAAAACGATATTCATATTTCTGTTTAGGTCGTATGTCACCACGAAAAATATTGTAATAGCCGGGGTGATACTAGCCACGGTGATTCTATCGATAATAGCAGTGTGCAGTGTTTACGGGGCCGACAGGGACGTGGTGATTCAGGAAAACGAAGAAACACCGCCGGATCCAGAAACGCCGTTGCCTCCGTCGTGGAGTAAATTACGAGTTTTCAAACGCGGCGCGGTTTGCGCGGACGGTGCGCCGTGCGCGGTTGTTGGCAAGTACGTTTAAGTAGTATAAACAGGAATAGTGACTAAATAATTCTCTGGTGGGCGGGCAAACTAGTTCATACTTATGTCAGACTGACTTATGACAGAGTTAGTAATTTTGCAGGAAGACACTTCGAATGTTTATACTTATGTTCATACTTATGTCAGACTGACTTATGACAGAGTTAGTAATTTTGCAGGAAGACACTTCGAATGTTTAAACTGCTATGTATGGCCAAGCGTGAAATTTTTGACGTGAAAATTGATAACATATATGTTAAAAGAAACTTTTATCTGTAACTTGGATTCTCAAAAAAGAAACTATTCAAGCTTCAGATAAAATTTGACTTATACTCGTTTGCCTGCCCACCAGAACAGTGGCGCACTGGGGATTTAATCTCGAGTGGAGTCGAGTTGAAAGGGTACAAATATTTTGAAAGGAAATTCAATAAAATTCGTTACGTAGATGATTATAAAAATTTATTTATAGATTTCTTTTGTTTTTACAAAGCTCTTGAATTACTTCAGTCGCGGTTACTTTAATCTCCTTTTTCCTTCGTCTTTGAAGGGTGCCAAAGCCCCTTGTCTCCCCCCTCTAAGTGCGCTACTGCACCAGAGAATACCTCCCTATTCAATCGACCTTTTTAATCCTGACTGCGACATTTGAACGCAGCTCGTCGATCGAAATGGTAAAATCACAATTCCTTGCAGGTCCATTTTAGAGAAGAATGGCTCGGCAGTAGACGCGAGCATAGCCGCGATGATTTGCAACGGCCTCGTGAATATGCAAAGCATGGGCATCGGGGGAGGATTTTTTATGACGATTTACGATAAAGCGACGAAGCGAGCTTACACGTTAACCGCCAGAGACCGAGCTCCATTGGCGGCCAATGCGACCATGTACGAGGGAAAGCCCATGGAATCGTTGTTCATCGGTAGACTTCCCGTGTATTCAGCCCCCCCTTTCACTCCGAGGAAACTGACGAACTAACGCGGTGACTAAAATGCCATATTTTCGAATCCTATCAGGGCCATTGGCGATCGCTGTTCCCGGGGAAGTGGCAGGCTATTGGGAAGCTCACAAACGTTTCGGGAAGTTGCCGTGGGCCGAACTGTTCCGCCCCTCGATCGAGATCTGCGAGGAGGGATACAACTTGACGAAAATCCAACACGACGGCTTCAAATATAACGCGAAGAATATTTACAAGGATCCGGTGTTAAAGTAAACCCAGCGCGATTCCTCTAGCCAACCTTCCAGTCTAACAGCAAGATCTCTAGCATTGCTTTCTTTCCAGGGAGTTGTTCGTCGACCCGAAGACCAACGATTATTATAAGCCGGGCTCGATTATCAGGCCCAAGGCACTTTGCAAGACCCTGAGGATCATCGCTGAGAAAGGCGCGCCGGAATTTTACAACGGGACTCTGAGCAAGCTTCTGGTGCAAGATTTGCAGGAGAAAGGGGCGATAATAACTACTGAGGACTTGAACAGATATAGGTAGACGTTGCTTAAGTGAAGGGGTGTTATATTATCCCTCCGTGGTCACGCCTTATAATCACAAAGTTATCGAGTGGGGATCACTGCGCACCAACGTCACTTTTCAGTTACCATTTTCGTATTTTTCAATTTTTTAACTTGCCAGTGGTAGATGTGTATTCGTAATACTCATACAATCTTGCTCTAATAGTCTTTTTTTTTAGAAATGTAAGTCTTGATATGTTGCAATGTTTATCTGTAAAAATAGTTGTGGGCAAAAACAATTGTTTTCTTACAATTCTCAAAATTTTTAGATTTCATTATTAAAGATTTACAGAAATATTGGCAGATATATGTTGGAAAGGACTTTATAAACGGTTGTACGAAGTTCCCACCAGAACAATTCTGGGGTGAGTGCCGTGTGGTTCGTCACAATACACAGTCCTCTTAGCAAAAGGCATAGGTCCTCCAGGAACAGAGGCCCTATTCTTTAGAGGTCCCATATTCTCTATCTCACTCTAAACAATCAATCTTTCGACACCCGATAGCTGGGTCTCGAGCACTCTCTATCAGGACCGCACACAGGCTAAGGCCCTGCCATAAAATCCTCGAAGGCAGGACAGCGTGGGGCCATCAGCCTTCGACCTCACTCTTAAATTTAGTGGCGCCAACATATCCTGGCGTGCGATACACCCCGCGTGGCCACGAAGGGCTCTATGTTAAACAGACAATTCTTTGCCGGATGGTGAAAACTGATCGTTTCTAGAGCTACGTGGGACGAACCCCTTGAAGCGAACATGTCGAATGGAATAAAGGTGTTCACCGTGGGGACGCCAGCAAGTGGAGCTCTTCTTACATATATTTTAAACATCTTTGACGAATTCCAACTTACTCCTGACAGCTTAGCTGACTACAACCGAACGATCCTTACGTACCATCGAATGATAGAGACGTTCAAGTACGCTTTCGCGATGAGGAACGACTTGGCTGATAAAGAATTCGTCGACGTCGAGGAAGTTAGTGCAAACACTCTACTTTAAGGGGGGATTCTGGCCCATAAGCCCCAAAAGTAACTGATATTTAAGATTTTTTTTATAAAACTGTTGGTTATATTGGATTAAACTCTTTTGGGATGTAAGGAGGCATCTTTAAACTTGCAGAAAATATTTTTTTTTTATTTAGATTCTTCTTATTATTTATTAATTATTGTGGGATCTTGTCCACCTCTTCGACGTTGTAGCTCCTGTTCGCGGGATGTGTAGCACTTATCACAGTCATCTGATTGTAAACAAAATGAAAGTTTCTTAAAGTTAGATAGTTTATGCTGGGATTGACCCACTTTAAACAAAACGAAAAATGAAAAATTGAAAGAGTTATAGCGTTCGAAAGAAGAAGTAAGTTTCTTTCTTAGACAATTTTTTTATATTATTCTTTATATCAACGAAGAAAGTATTATAAATGAAACTAAAATTAAAATTTTAGGTCCAGCCCCAGCGTAAATTATTTAACTTTAAGAAAATTTTCTTCTTTTTGCAATCATATGACTGATTCAACAATAATTAATAAATAATAAGAAGAATCGACATGGAAAAAAAGAAAATCTACATGTTTAAAGATGCCTTCTTATACCCCAAAAGTGTTTAATACAATATTAACAATAGTTTTTAAAAAAACAATTCATAAATTTCGGAGGCTGTGAGCAGCAATCCTAGGAATTCTCTATTCTTAACATTTTCTACGAGAAGATTCCTCGGAGACCCCTAATGCTATTCACTCTCGTAACTCATCGTTACATTTCTGCTTCTCTTGCAGTTAACGAGGAAGCTGACCTCCAGGAGCTATGCCCACAGGACGCGAATGAAGATCGACGACCAGAGAACGTGGGACGATCCAACGCACTATGGAACCTCCAAGCTGAGCATAGCGAAGGATCAAGGAACTGCTCATGTTTCAGTATTGGCGCCGAATGGGGACGCGGTATCAGCTACTAGTACTATCAATTTCTAGTACGTTCGTTTTCAAAGCAGTACAGACATTTGTCTAAAATTCCACATTCCTCTTTCTTAATTAATATGAGTGAAATTAGGGGAGAAGTAGAAGAAACTGATATTGCTATTGTTGGAAGAAAATCAAGTGGCTGTTCTATGGTACCTAAATAGTATACATATACTTGGAGGCTGTTCTCAATATTCTATTTCCCGATTTATCGTGCCCCAAGCTCCAAGTAAAAAAAAAAATAAAAATAGTGACAAGCTTTCAGCAGCGACGAGATTTTGTTCCGATTACAGAGCCCTTCCATGTTAAGCAATTGCTTTCCTCCACAGCTTTGGAAGCGGCATAGTGAGTGAAAGAACTGGGATACTGCTAAACAACGCGATGAACGATTTCGGCGTGCCATCGACCGTTAATTACTTCGGCGTTCCACCCAGCCCGAATAATTATATCGCGCCAGGAAAGAGGCCTTTGTCATCGATGGTACCATCCATCCTCGTCGATTCGAACGGTGACGTGAAAATGGTCGTTGGTGCTTCTGGTGGCACGAAAATCACCACGACCGTTTCCCAAGTGAGTATTCCTGCAGTGATTAATTTTATCGTGGGTTCCGAGAGCAATGTGCACTAATTAACAGACCACCGAAGGTGTGTGTGTGTGTGTAGAGGTGAGGGGAAGAATCAACCGATTAGAGTGCTGAGAGTTGCTTTCAACTTTTTATTTGCCAGCTGAGCGTTCTACTGATTTTGGCACGATAGTTCTGCGAACTTCCTATGTAATAGATAGCTTCTTTAACGCTGTGATGACGCACTGATAAGCGCTATTGCACGCGCAGGTCTCACGATTATCCTACGTTCGTCAGGACCTTCCATTGACCACGTAGTAATTTTTGCAACGCACGATTTCAGATAGTAGCCAAGATCCTGTGGATGGGACAGACTGTGAAGGAAGCCGTGGACGCGCCGCGAATTCATCATCAACTGGTCCCCGCGGAGGTGGCCTACGAATACGGTATACCTAAGCCAGTGATAGACGGGCTGAAGGAGATCGGCCACAAAACTGCTCGGTACAGAATCCGCGGCAGCGTGGCGTGCGTCATTTCCGTCGTGAACGACACGATCTACGCGAACGCGGACTTCCGGAAGGGTGGGGACGTGTACGGCTTCGATCCAGAATTGTTCACGTGAACGGTCATTGATGAGGTGTAAACAGTATCTTCCAGCGCAATGTATTAGGCTCTAGACTGTAAAGCCACGTTCCTGTGTCGTAAAAAACGAATGGGATACGAAAAACTGTCCTTTAGATGTTACCATACTTTCAAACGATACTGAAAACATTTATGGCAGTCTCCTCCGATTTTTATTCGGTTATTTAAAAATACGGAAGGATCATTTGAGGCACTGGGAGCAAAAACTGACTAACCCGCATAAAAAACAAATTACTTTTTCCTATTTTATATGATCAGTACAGTCTATTGAAATACACTATTGCTACTAACTCAATTTCGCAAAAAAATGTGCGTTAGTCAGTTTTTGTTCTCCATGCCTCAATTAACCACGTCCTAATGGAAGAGACTAAAGTGGCTTCGAAAGAGTTTAAGTAGTAGACAAATTAAGTAGTATTCAAATTTCCCCAATCTGTAATTTACTGTAAGATGCTCTGTGTGGATATATGGGAACGTGGCTAAAAATCATAGTCATTTTTTTTTATATCGATCTTTGCATCGTTTTAAAGACGCTGCGTGAATTCGAACTTCCCTAACAGACGTTTTGCACGCGTTACCTATTTGCATTATGCGTTCATTTAGTTTTGCTATTAGGACACAATTTAGTTTTGCGAATTTTATTAAATAAACGAGGAAAGTGTCGTTGCCGCGCCAACGTAAGGTACGCCCTATTCATCGAGCCAATAATCGTTGGATGTGAATGCTCTGGAAAACTTTTGCTAAAGCACGTAAGGTTATCTATCCCCTGCGCCATCGACCCGAGCAGAAAGTTGAACGCTAAGAATGCTCTAGTATTAATTAAGTATTGAAGTATGCTGCGCAAAATAGAACTTTGTCAGGTTTATAATAAGAAACCGGGTCACCCTTTACAGAAATCATTCAATTGTTTTATTGCGTTTGAAAAAGGCCTTCCGACTTCCGAGCATTTAGGAAAAATGCATTTGGATCGATGCACCATCGAAACGTGCTTCGTGGGTTTTGTCAAGATTCAGGTGCACGTCTCGGGGATAAATTTCCAATTAACATTATATTGCTCGGATAATAATAGTTTGGTATGACTACCCACATTAAATGTTCAAAGTTTCTCGCGTACGATTCCGCCTGCCGCAATTTGTAAGTATTATTTTCTGCAAGCTTTGTACGACATTAAATACACAAAATTTTATATCCATGTGACTCGATGTCCTTATAATAATAATTGGTAGAATGAACGATAAATGACTGTACTCCCAATGTGTTTTTACTCGAGAAAATAGCTCACGCGAAGGTTCAGAGGAGACGTAGAGCAATTAATCTACTCGATTGTTACTGCATACTGCGCGGCAAAATGAATTGAAGAAGATGCATGGCAGACGTTACTATTGACTTTCATAGACAGCACATACAAACATATTCGTTCGCTTCGATATTCTAACCGCGCTGTGGTAATACGACTAACACGATTAAATAGATTAACGCGATTTCATACGACAACCCGACGATCGACTTCAATTTCGCGAACTCGACAAGTCCTTCGCAAGCAGTTTCACGTAGCCATTCGCTGAACGAACTACGTTCATCCTTTACGTGGCGAAGATAACAGTAAATGCACGTCAAATATGTACACGCTCGATAAAAAGTGTTAAAAGAGAAGTATTCCACACAACCGTACGCGCAATCGTAAAAATAAGATATTTATACGCTTAACTCAAACATAGGCGTTCGATACATAACAGTGCAGCAAAGTCGTAATTACGTTTTCATCGACAACCTTGAAAAACAGACTGTGTTGCGAGTTACTGTATATTTTTAACGCGGCTAGCTGAGTCACGACAGGCCTTCGATAAACGAAAACGATCATTTACAGCCATTGTCACTTCCAAACCGATCGGTATTAATTCATACCACCTTCTCCCCCTCCAACTAATCTTTCATCTATAACCAGTACATTGCTAAAACTCTAAATGAAACTAACAATTTATTTCTCACCCATTACAATTTGTAATTTCGAATGCAATTCGCGTGCCAAGGAAGGCAGTAAAATTCGAAAATCGCTATTCGCGCGAAAATCGTGTCCTATGAGTCAGACCGATGTTTACACATTAGTAAACACGTAATAGATAATTGTACGTGTCCCGGTGCACATAATTCGAAAATACCAGAACGTAAATAAACGCTCCCCGCAGCTTGGCGCGAACGTGCGCGCTGTCACACTGTCCCCACGTACGAAGATCAATTAGCATCCGATATCAATTAGCATCTGGATCATCGCTAATTGGAGCATGTCGATACGTGACCGCTACCACTCGCCACGGTCTATACGATTCTGGTTAACCTAAAATTTCGTCAGTCTCGGTCATATTCTCGTATTTCACGATTTACATGGGTTCCCTGCGATGCAGCGTGAACTACAGAGAACGCGTTCTATATCAGCTTCTTCTTTACCACGTCCCTGTGTGGTTATTTACATGCCTTGTGTTACGGCGTACATATGTCGACGAACGATACAGAGGAGAACCGTTTACGAACGCTTCGATTGCGATGTGGTAGGGAGGAGCCCAGAGTCAATGTAACGAGCAAGTAGCAACCAACCACGACTGCGTCATGGATCTGATGTTACCAGTTCCTTACCAAACATAAGGAACCCACTAAATCATAAAAATTTCATGCAACGAATATTTAGAGCTTCTTCAACGTTTGCCTGACTGCATACAGTTCCCCACACATGCACAGTGTTTCTCGAAATACATCGAGATTATGACTAAATACAAAAACAGTATCCAAGCCGTGGGATCAAGCTACCAGGGCTGTCTACATACGATGTTCACGAAACGCTTCGACGTTCGCCTACCTTCCCAGCAAATAATATTAGACTACACTAATTGAGACAGTCAGAGCAACAACGGACTAACCCACATTTTTTTCGAAATTGAATTAGTAGCAATAACGTATTCCAATAGGCTTTACTAACCATATAAAATAGGGAAAAAATTTTTTTTTTTAATGTGGCTTGGTCCGTTGTTGCTCCGACTGCCTCAATTGTTGTTCCGTATTTGCCCGGAATTGCGTAATGCGATGAATTTATAATGAAAGACATGAACGTGGAATAGATGGAGAATTGGGTGGCCCTGAATATCGAGTGAATGCGAGTTTTTTTTATTAAATAAGCAGTTACGAACCTCTCCGCAGCCATGACAGATGTTTCCGTTAATCGTCGCAACCGGTAACGCGGTGGAGGCTAGACGGCTCCTAGAAACTTCTGAATTCCAGAAGATATTCTGTCTCGTCTTTCCAACGAGATTACACTTCGCGAACGCGCCCCGACACGCGACAAAAGCCAACGCACGCTTTTCCATTTAAAACGAACCGAATCAAAGCCGATTTATGTTATGAAATAGATTTAACGGTTGAAACGTGTTCGCGTCAGGCGTTCGAAATAGTAGAGGCATCACTGTGCTCTGCGCGTGCGCTTCGTGTTTCGGAGAGCCTATATAAAGAGCCGCGGGGAGCTTCGTTTAGACCAGTTTCAACCAAACGTACGAGTGAGAGTATCTTTTCTCACCGGTGTCTACGCTCTTGTTTTTTTCTAAACGTACCTTTCGAAAATTCTCTGAGGAGCTATGTCTGACTACTACGTTGACGAGTACGAGCACTTCAACTACGATTACGACAAGCATATATTCACCGGGCACAGTGGCAAACAGCGAAGCAAACGCGAGGCACTGACACACACGAATCATTTCGATCCGTGCGGCCATTCCAGAAAGATCCTGACCAAACTCATGAACTCCGAGCACAACAAACGTAATGTTGGAAAGACCAAGGCGTAAATTGTAAGTTAAATCCCGATGGGATTTTGTGAGCTGTCTCATTGTTAGTCGAAGTACGAGGCACCGAGTGCAGGCTCGATCTGTAACCTTGGCCGGATTGTGCGTAGTTGTTTACATTCACGGTATTTCGCGGCGTATATGCAATTCTAATCGCGTCTCATGATCGTATTCACCAATCCAACCGCTGATTAACGAACTTCAGTCAAGCGAACTTCATTTCAGCTTCTGTATAATTCTCTCTTTGTGCAAACGACCCGGTATTACAGTCCTTTGTTGTTTTTTTCATTACTGCGCAACCATTTTAAAGGTGACTCATTTGTTACGCGAAAGCACACTTGTTGCCGTTTATGCTTCTTCGCGATGAGATAACTGCGCCGTAGAACGTCAAAACATATCCGACTGTTTTCAATGGATATACTACATAGTTGGGAGTAATTTAATGGGCGACGAGCTGCGTTCATTTTGTAATTAACAATCGTTCTATGCGTTTCTGTTTCAGGATCTTGGAGTTTGTGTCCTGCCCGCGGGAAGAGTATTCCGTTTGTCGATTCTGACAGACCGAATCTATATTACACAAGAAAAATTCCATTTCCTTTATTCTCAGCAGTGCATATAGTCGCTGAACATAGATCCCTTACTGTAGGATAAGATAATCATTAGCACTTAGTACAAATAGGCTGCATCTTTAATAATCATCGCTATTTTTTTTTCTTTTTTCATGGTTTCATTGTGATTTATAGGGTAAATAACCAATATCCTAGTTAGGACTGCCGTTAATTCGGGAACAGCCTGAGTTTGTGGTCCTGACGATGTGATAAGAATTATTAAGTTATGTTTATGTATTGACTTCGCGCACACTGTAAAAATTCGTAGATATTGAGCAGTATCTAGTTAGGAATATTTTGTTTAAATCGATGCTGAAACAAAATTGCTCAATCTCTCTAGTATTTAGTGATTAAATATGATTTAATATTTCATCCAGTGTGAACGTTAAAAACGCGCATTTATTTTTTAAAGTATACCCCTGAGGTACATTTTTGTGAACTTCACACTGCTTTTCTTTCTTTACTTCGAATTTGTTGGGCACTTGGAAGTACTAGATAAAGATGATCATATATGTAATTTTGAAGACAAATGAAATAAAAAGTTTATAATTAATAAAAAAAAACGAATAAGATTGGTTTCAAATTCAATACACCCTATCCAATCCCTCCGAAATATTTCCATCCGGTATTTAAATATTTAAAAAAATGTAAAATGCCGTAAAGCACCACTACTGACGTTTAATAACATAAAATATGTAATAAAAATAATGTATCCGCTGTATAAAACGGAGTTTAAAAATCGCGATTATTACTGAAATTTTTTTCGAATAATATCAAAAGTAAGTATCCAGGACTCTTCGTAATAATAAATATTACATCCCACGTGCCTTAAATTTCCCGTTGCTTTTCCGAAATATGGACATGCACACACGTATATATTATGAAATTGAAAAACACCGCATTGCGTTCCGTACATTAATATAATTCATTTTGTACATATACATTCGGTAAAAACATTGATCAAATAATTATATACAAACTGCTTGCGTTGGGGGTTTTAAAAAATTTTAAACTTTAAAACGGATCACGTTAATTTGTATTTCACAAAATTCAACTCTTGCCTTAGAATGCCGGTTAATATGAATTCTGTTGACTGTATAGTCACAGTCTTCGGAGCTTTGGCGAGAAATTTCTTGGCGCTCGTTAAGTCTTCCTCTTTAGAAATGATTACTGCTTTTTCCGGCCACGACGCCGGCGGTCGTACCAAGGGCTTGCCACCGCAGGAACTAATTATACCTGTAGAAAAATATCTTAGTAGCCCGTAATAAATAATCAACGATATTTGCCATCGAAAAGACATACTTTTCCATTCTGGTACGGGCGGAGGCGCAACGTTCGACGTTAACACGACGGTATACCCTAACAAAAGTTTTTCTTCCCTCGCTTTCTCGAGGCTGCCCCTTAACTTGAATCCAAATTTAACTTCCGCAGCAGGGTCCTTCAGTATATAGTTCTCCATCTCGACGAACTGGCCCGCTTTCTCGCTGTCGGTCAACCAATCGATCGAGACTATTGGCACAGACTGCGCTAAAGCGCACAGGAACTTGAACGTCCTTCGAACTTTATCCGTGACCAACACAGTGCATTTTGTTGGATCCTGCACTTCAGATGCACCTGGAAAAAGACAAAATCAATGTTACGCGCGGATGTAATTACGATTCTTCGCTGTGTACGCATCTCGTACTCACCCAGTTTCGTTATTAACTTGTTGTACATCGTGTTATCGATGCCCGTGAATAAAACTCTATGTCTTACTTTGAACGGCGATGCCGTCGTGAAGGAAGAAGACATTCCCCGACGTGTTCTAGATGGCGTAGAAAGGACTGACGCAGTGTCAAGACTGGAATTCATCCCTGAAGAATTATTGTCTTCTGTAAAATCTTCCTCTTGCTTTTTCACGTTAGGCTTTCTTCCCGCTTTTTTAGGAACCTTAACTTGACCGATGGTACTATTCGCAGAGGTTTCGTTAGCGCTAACTTCTGCAGACTTCTCCACTAGTGAATCAGCAATCGATTTGTGATTGCCACGAGTTGATCTGGATGGCTTTTTACTGTTTCTCGTTGTTCTTGTAGTGGGTATCTCTGCCGTAGTATCAGGGACATTTGGAGTTTTGGGCCTTGAAATTTTTGGTCGTTTGGCTTTCGCAGCGGGTACCTCGAAACGTACATTATCGGACTCAGACAAGTCTGAGGAAGCACTGCTTTCGGCAAGTTCAACGTCCGAACGGGCATTCGCAGCCGCACGTTTTCTAGTATTTCTTGATCTAGTAGTTTTCATACTCTCGTTTACGTCTTCTTTCTTCTTCTCCATCTCTAAACGAATGGCTTGCACTTTGAGGGAAGCATTCATGATCATCTCCACTTCCTGCGACTCTTCTCCAATCTGCGAACTGATATCTTCCACTTCATGTTGACGTCTATTGCCCACTCTTTGACTCGCTTTTCGTGTTCTTCCCATACCCTGACCAATTTCTACGCCCTCCGTCTTAGTTAAGCTGCTCAATGAACTTTGGCTATTAACGCTGGAACGTCGACTTCGGTTGGTTTCGTTACCGACGATCCCCTCAGCCATCGACTCTGCTGGTATGCTCGGAGACATTCTAGCCACCTTTATCACCAACTGCTTAGACAGTAAGGTCGAGTGACTATGCGGTAGACTCGGGGTATCCCAAGTTTCTACGTCCAGTAGCGAACTCCTTTTAACCACGTAGTCCAGAATATTTGTCGGGTTCCTCCTGGTGACGATACTACTCTTAGCGTTCCTCTTCCCACCTTTCGTAGGCGCAGGTGCATCCTCGTTCACATCCTCCTTACGCTTCTTCGCGTTGCCACTCTCAATCAGATCCATGTGCGATCGTTTCCCAACTCGCGAAGCGTTCGATACAGTTATTTTCGCAAGTTCTGCATTCGCTAGCGGAGCTTCTTTTCCCACCTGAAAAACAGAGGAACGATCAACATTCTCTTTGGTGGAATTACGCGTCCTTCCGTTGCTCTGAATGGAAGGGATAAGGGTTACTTGTTCTTGCGTGTCGGCAAAGGGAACCGATTTTTCGTGCGCCAATGATTCGCTCGCTTTCGATTTTCGTAATCGTCTGGTGATGTTTCTCGCTGGTTCCTTGGACGCTCCGTTTACTTTCTCGTCGTCGTTTTCGTGCATAG
The DNA here is from genome assembly GCA_963932335.1 of Andrena marginata. Lineage (NCBI taxonomy): Eukaryota > Metazoa > Arthropoda > Insecta > Hymenoptera > Andrenidae > Andrena > Andrena marginata. The sequence goes on from OZ010660.1 coordinate 5,323,211, forward strand.
GGATAGACGCTCTCTCGACGTCGAAACTGCCACAGCTTGCCAACGTTGCTAAAGAGTCTGGCTTGCTGATGGTGCGAGCAGGCTCGGTGTTCTCCATGTTTATTCGAGGGAACGATTTTCGCGGTGGCCTTACTCTTTTCTTAGGTGCAACCTTCTTCGAGTCTTGCTTCGATCGATTTCTACCACTGCCCATTTTGAATCGAGTCCATGACGAGGTTGTTGGGCTCGCTGGATTCGACAGGGTACCCGAAATCCTCACTTCAGGGAATCCAGCTAGAATGTCCTCGTCGTCATCCTCCAATAATATAGAGATCTGTCGATGTGGTATAATGCCGATCAACGTGTCAGAGTTGTCACCATCTGGAGATTCATCCAATACGTGTTTGACGTTCTTTGATAAGTCCATTTCATCTAAAATCAATTCACAAGATTTTGATTCCTCTGCGTGTCTCCTCGACGATCTTGGCGTTGTTGAACCCTTAGGCGAGGGCTTGCATGCATCAGCAACACGATTGCGTTTATTCGTGGCATCAACCGTTTCTGATCTCGTAGCAAGTTCCTCTGCTTTTCTATTGTCAGATACGATTTCAATGGGGGTAATAGAATCTTGAGAATCTACTAAAATATTACGTTTTCGCGGTGAATTAAGAGCAGAGGAATATTGTTCCGTGTTTTTTGACTCTACATTCGCTGTAGTGTTTAAGTCGGACCTACGAGACTTCCTCCCTGGCGATGGAACCGAAACTGAGTCTGTCGATGCTTTGCTTCTTCTTCCACGTGTAAATCTCTTCACCTTACTGATTTCTGGCGATCTACTATCGACATTAGGCGTATCCTTGGGCGCATATTCGCATTGCGACGATTGCAACATGTTTGTAAGCACCTGAGTCGATAATGTCGACTGATCGTCCAGATCATCCTCGTTCACATCGTCGAACATTTCGTTTAAGTTTCTCTCCACAGTATCGTCTAAAGTCACTTTCTGCGATTTCTTCGGCGTGTTTTTACCCTTCTCGCTAGAATTCGGTGGGGGCATCCTTTCAATCTCACTGAGCAGTTGCGTAGGCGCCGTCTCGTAATCAATATCCTCAATGCTGCGTTCTTCGGTGGTGCTGGGAATTGGATCGAATGATTTAAGTGATTCCTTGTCATCAGCATCTGAAACCTTTTCCGTGAAACTGAGTATTTGAGTAGCTGTATTATCCTCCATTTCAGTTATATCTTCCTCCTCTTCACTAACCGCTACTTTAATTTTCGTCGAGACCACGGAATTTGCTTCATTTGCTTCTGCGTAAAATTCACTTGGTAGAATTTGCGTTGCTGCTAAGTCGTCGACGTCCACCTCCGTATCAGACTCTAGGCTCGCATAAGCTTCAGGTTTATTCGTCCCGATCACCTGAGTAGGCGCGTCGAAGTCCACATCAGCCTTGCTGCCCTCTATCGCTGTTAGATCTTTGCTCTTTTGGTTTACATGTTGGGTGAGCGTGTCGAAGAGATTGTCAGAGTCTTTGCTCGAGCCAGCGTCATTCTTAGCTTCTTTGCTCGCGTTCTGCCCCACCTCGAAGGAGCAAGATGCTCGTTTCTCCTTCAAAGCTATTTCCGTGAAACGGCCTTCCTCGTCGGTATCCGAGTCTTCGCTCGCAGGCAACTGGCTCTTCGCTGGCCCCGCGCTATCTTGACTGTCTTTGCGTGAATACCTTTGAAACACGCCTTCTTGGTCGGTGTCGTCGGAGTCTTCGTCCATAAGGGCTGCTTTAAACGGAAGAGCAATCCGTTGAGTCACGGCTTCGAAGATGTTCTCATCGTTGACTCCGACTTGCGTCGCTGCGTCGAATATGTTCTCCTCGTCGCTGCTCTTTTCTGTCGTTTCATTGACAGCCGTCGGTGACTTCGATTTCGCCTCGCTCAGCGAATCATCGTCCTCGATGAAATCGAACAAATTCTGCGAACCAAGCAAGTTACGACTCCTATCGAATTCCGATTCATCTTCGAAGTTTGTGCTCAGAGATAAATGACTTTCCTGCGAACCCCTCTGAACGTTATCTGTCTGTTCAGTATTTGTCGTAGCACCCTCATCTTTCGCAGTTGCAGCTTTCTCGGATGCGTTTTGTTCGAGGTTATTAGCATCCTTCCCCTCATCTACTGTTAGCTCTCTCTCCCCTAATTCTCTATTCTCGACCTCTGTAATGCTTTCGCCTTTCCCAGTTGAAACATTTTCAGCGTCACTCTTTTTCGGCGTCAGGATCTCTTGGATGTCCTCGTCGTGTTGCGTATCAATATCGTGTATATCGGTCGGAATATGTTGCGTATCAAGGTCGTGTATATTGATCGGAATACATTGCGTCTCGACATCTTCCTCGTGCTGCGTTTCTATGTCGTGTATATCAATTTTCCGATTAGGCAGGGCATTCCCCAGAGCCCTGATGTTTACCAAGCAGATCTTTTGAGTCTCAACGTCATGAATATCCACCTCGGGGTCACCCTGCGATTCGAAAGACTTCTGCGTCTCCATATCGTGAATACTGACTCTTGGTCCACCTACGTTTTCCTTTCCTCGATCCCCGAAAAATCGTGAATCGTCCGTGCTGCTGTCCTCCACGGAGGAGTCTGGGATAAAACTCTTCCTGCTGCTGGTGGAGGTCCTTTGTGGAAGAGACGGACGTCGAAAGACCGCTTCCTCATCGTCAGCCTGTGTCGCGGGGATCATGGAAATATTCTCCTCCAATGTGGACGAATTGTTCTACGCAGAGCATACAGGATAACGTAGAAAAATAAGTTTCTCTGCAAGATCGAGCATAATTACCAACGACGACTCGGGTGTTCCTGGAATCACCGTTGTCTGCTCCTTTCGACAAGTCGGTACCGGGGTCTCTGGGATGAATGGCTTGTCTATTGAGCGGTGGACCTTGTAAATCCCGTGGACCATGCCGAAGTCTACGGAGCTTCCATCTTTCAGCTCATAACACCGACGAGGCCTTAGAATTGACTAAACAGGAAAGTGGAAGTAGTAGCGGGGGTGTCTTTTATTCGTCGAGGATCGCGTTATTCTTCGAGGGCCCTTTTTCGGTTGGATACTTGAGACTTTCGCGGTCTACGTACTTGTGGTGTGTACACTTCGAGGCTTTCAGGTGTAAGCCATGATTGCTTCGAACAGTGCCTAGTCAATTTTATTATCCGGGAGTATGAGGATTAACTGAAGAACGTTTTGTGATAGACATTCATATCACATTATAGATCATTAATCTGTTGTAATCAATGGTGAATATATATTTGGAAGGCCATGGCTTGTATCTGGAAGCCTCTCTACTATAAACTGTCCATTCAAGTGACTAATTTAACCCTCAACTAGTACGGTGAAATGTGCACTTTAGTTTGCCAAATCTGTGGCTGAATGCAAAAGAAATGGCGCATAAACGATTGAAAAATAAACTACAATGAGGGTGTCAAGTTCCACTGATTGGAATTATCACTTGAACGCGGTGCTACGACGAAAGAGTATGGAATATTTATATCTCATTCTACGAGCTGAGGATTAACAGTCAGTGAAAAATCAAGGGATCTGAATCTAAACCGAATCTAAGCACATCTGTATAGATAATAGTATATCATTACATTGTTCAGCTTTGTTTTGTTAGACGAATTCAGGTCACAGATCCATGCCGATGTCTCGCTATTAGCCTCGATCTCAGCATGCTTTTTAGATACAGTCTGCAAAAAAAAAGTAACTTCTTTACGAAATATCATCATAATATTCTTGCGCGTGTCTTTTCTCTCGCTCAACGAGACATAATTCAAAATAAAAACCTCGAAAATATATAATATACAAAATAACTAAAAATATATAAAATAACAGGGTGAGTGGCTAGCAACCCACAATCTAACTTTTGATATAACGTTTCTGTCAATTGACGTATTCTATCGATACCGATGTTTACGATCGCATTCTTATTTGCCGCATAACGGTAGATTTAAACGCACGATTGCGGCAGAGACGTCAATGCTCTTATCAGAATTCGCAATAATGTGCTCGAATTGAATTCGTACGGTACAATGTCCTTTCGCGTATATTCTCTGCGTTTCGAAGTCGTTACGCGACGTTCCGCTGCGACGAGCAGAACGCATCGGATTAATTGCCCCAATCGGGCTATATAGGCTGCAGTCTTGTCGTTACGTATGCCTAAACGTTGACCGATAGCGGGGGAATTTAAATGCTCGGGCGGTATCAGATCGTATTAGAGCAAATATAATACTTCTCCCGCTAGCGAAGTGACCCAGGGGCTTTATCTTATCTCGCTTAGGGACTAATAATAAGAGAAATTAACGTCGATTTTCTACCACGGCTCGCTTGTATATAAAACGCGAGGCTCGTGTTACGACGGAACCACAAGCCGTCCCTGACTCCGCGTTGATAATCTTCGAACGAGATGTAGTTTACTGCGGCGATAATTAGCCGACTTATATTCACATCCGTCCGAGAGTTGCACCGCGCTGGTTGTTTGTTGTACTTATCTAATTCAACGCACACAGGCGAGCGTCTATCGAAAAGTGGGCAATAAATACGGGAGATGAGTGGCGCAGACATCACTGCGTCGAAGATGACGAGGCTGGCGTGCCTGCTTCTGCTCCTCGGTTTCGTGACATTGGCACGGGGCCTGGAGGAAGCGCCGAGGGTCAGGACACCTTTGGGTGCTATCAGGGGCTACCACAAGATCTCTGCCAATGGAAGACAGTATGAAGCCTACGAAGGGGTTCCATACGCGGTGCCTCCCATCGGCAAGCTCCGATTCAAGGTAACAAAGCATGCTCAGCTTCCAAGGCTACTGAAACTGTTAAGCAATATCTATTGCAACGTTTGCAAGTCTGTGGTTTCTTATTCGTACGGCGACGTGTTGTTCCAGCCGCCTCACAGGCTACCGCCATGGATGGGAGAGCTTCCTGCGACGAAGTTCGGCTCCCCTTGCTTGCAGTACACCCAAATGGTAGAGAGTCCGAATGAGAAAGTGCTCGGTGCTGAAGACTGCCTCTACTTGAACGTATACGTGCCGGTGCACGATAAAATGTCCTCCAAGCCGATGCCGGTGATCTTCTGGATCCACGGTGGGGCCTTCCAGTTCGGCAGTGGCATGGACATGGGCGGCAAGTTCCTTATGGACCACGACGTCGTGTTCGTTACGATCAATTACCGTCTGGGAATATTGGGTACCTTGAAACAGCTAATTACACTTTGCTAGATGTATTCGGGTAATTTTGAATAGTAGATCTTCGTGGATGAACTTGAGCTAGATAAAAGTAAAACTGTTGCGTCTGATAGGTTGTACCATTTAGAAGATGGAAATATAATTCTTCTCCTTGTAGCTTTCGTATTTTTAAGAGCATTGTTTGAGATGAATCCAGACTGACGCATCAATGATTTCCCTCGAAGGTTTCCTCAGCACGGAGGACGAAATAGTTCCCGGCAACATGGGGCTCAAGGACCAGAGCATGGCCCTCAGATGGGTTTCAGAGAATATCGAGTGGTTCGGTGGTGATCCGACGAGGGTGACTTTGATCGGTTTGAGCGCGGGTGGCGTGAGCGTCCATTATCACTACTTGTCACCCATGAGCGCTGGTCTTTTCCAAGGTATCGAATGCGCTATCTCGCTAGCAAACAATTAAACTCTTATTGGCGTTAATCTTTTACAATCTCCTGATCTCGTGTGGCGCAGGCGGCTTGTCGATCAGTGGCACGGCGTTCGATTGTTGGACGCAGACGGAAAATTCATTGGAGAAAGCGAAACATGTAGCAGCCCTGATGGGCTGCCCCACTGCCAACAGAAAGGAAATGGTCCGCTGCCTGAGGTATCGGCCTTCTAGACCTATGGTTGAATCTACTCGTGAATTCATGGTAAGTAGCCTCTGTTCATTCACGTACAACTGCAGTATGCCAATTACCTTACGAGGAATAATTCGTTTCAGCGATTTTATTTCAATCCATTCACACCTTTCGGGCCCGTCACGGAGAAGTTGTCGGAAGAACCATTCATCGATCGTCCTCCCGTGGAGATCGTGAGCAGTGGTGGTGTTCATGACGTTCCTTGGGTCACTGGAGTCACCAGCGAAGAAGGGCTGTACCCAGTTGCAGGTAGAATTTTCGAGAATAGTTACGAAAATGTCTCTGCGATCACATCTTCCTGACACGATGCATCTTCTAGAGTTCGTCGCTAAGCCAGAAGCCTTGACGATGTTGGAAGAGAATTGGGACCTGCTCGCTCCTCATTTCCTTGACTACAATTACACTCTACCTAAGGAGAAGCACGTTGAAGTTGCCAGGCTCATAAAAAATCACTACTTCGGATCAGCGAAGATAGATAGCACGACAACGAACTCTCTGATACAGATGGCTGGTGATCGATTCTTTGTCGTTGATAGCGAAAAGGCAGCCAGAATGCAGGCTAAAGTTAATCAGCAACCCGTTTGGTATTACTATTATTCTTACAGAGGCTCTGACAGCTTGAGCCGAGCTATGAGTGGAACTGCTACTAATTACGGTACGTTCTTTAGAGGGGGATAATAGTATGATAAAAAGAGAGTCGAGGTATATGGACCGAATACTTTGTACAGGTGTGAGCCACGGGGACGATGCGTACGCTGTTGTGGATACTCCTTTCATGGATTCCACGACAACAGAGAAGGATCTGAAAATGCAGCAAGCTCTGATTCAACTCTGGGTATCATTGGCAACGGACGGGTAAGTAGAAACGATCGACTACGCGATCATGGTGGCTTAAGTGAACGATTTTGGGATATTCTTGTGTATTCTTCGCTTACGATTTAGAATTCCAAACGTGGGTGGCACTCAATGGCCGAGATTGAATCCAAATGAGAAGACGTTCCAGTATTTAAATATTTCTGGACCGGACAATATTCATATGAACAGTAATGACAACTTGGGGCAGAAAAATTTCTGGAGTACTATCAACTTTAATGAAAACAAATTAAGCAGTGTGGCTAGCGGGACTATGGTGAAAGAAGAATTATAAAAATGTACTCTACACGAGGATGTTTGAGAAGTTACGCAGACAGAATTTTATACTCTTCATTTATGAGAAAATATATTATTATAACATATTTATCAGTTGTTTTATTATTTCCGCCCCACATATTTCCAAATATTATTATTTGGATATGACGAAAAAGATTTTGTGAATTAGCAAACACACAAATTAAATGAAAGGAATCGTTTTAACACAAATGTATTCAAAATTAATTTAAACTGTATTAAAATGGATAATTGTACCTCAATTGCATTTAAACTATTGCGCTACATAGTTTCTTGTGCCTGAAATTTTACATCCATTCTAAAAATCAATTTAAACACACACGTTACCTTCAATGCTACCTTAATCATTTGTCATTCCCACCCAATGGTCGATTAATATTTTCAATGCTGTGTGTTACACGAATATTTGTATTGCTTAAAGAGTAATTCGTTGAAAAGTGAAAAGAGCCATCAAGAACTTACTTGATCATTCAATATGATGTTGCAATCCGGGTGCCTCCCGATTTGATTGACTCCCTTCTTAATCGCATACTCATTTTCACCAATGGTCAACACGCCGATCTAAAATTTACAAAACGCATTGGTTACTCTTTAACCATCTTAGTTAAATAAACGTGAACGATGTAATACGAAAATTCAGCGACCATAAAAATTTATTAAAATCGGGTAAAATATATCATTGATTAAGATGAGCAGTATTCCTTGCATCTCAAGGAAACAATTTTACAAGTGAAGACGAGAGTTCGGTAATACAAAAGACGATTGGAGAAAGAGAAATGTAAGGAATGTTTAATGTTTAATTCATCTATACCTGTATTTCATCTTCGGCTTCGTATAAAGAATGAGTCAGCCTTTGGGTCGGTGCGAAATCATTATCTTCGAAAACTTGTGTCGGAGGAATATCCATCATAGAGAATTTACTTAAAGGACGTAATTGTTAGGCGACTTGCGACTATTTTTACGATTTTCTTTAGAGCCAACCAATCTTTCACGCGATAACCTCATCTGACGCGTAATACCACGCATCTACTAGTAACTATCGCGCACGAACGAGAAACTAAATAAATAACGAACACGAACACGTATTAATAAAATCGAGAAGTTTATGCATTATTTAAACACTGTTAAAAAACGAAGAACTATTCAAATGTAACATGAAAGGCCGCGATAGACGGAAGACTAACATCAACTAACATATTTCCGGTTTTTCCCGCCACTACTTACTTTATCTTCAGTGTCGCCAATAACTTACGAAGGAAATCCCTCTGAATTGTTTTGGGTAGGGGAACACCTACAGGAGTGGTGGTAATGTGTGCGTGAGGCGCCACCTGCGATTGCAGGACGAAGACGAACCGACGCTAATCGAGTGACGACGTGACCAACCAGCGTCGACAACACATTTCCTGGCGACGCTAGTGGCGTCTCACTCACACATTACCACCACTCCTGTAGGTGTTCGTCCACTAAAAATAAGTGGCCACACGAAAGTTATTTAGCATCCAGAGTCTGAAATGAAGAAAAGATGAATTTTTAGATTCCTTTGTTGGAAGAGCCTGATAAATATTTGTACCTACTCAGGGAATTTTTATTTGCCCTAAACTTCCGAAAACCTCTATGCTCTAAATTGGCTGAAATTTTGGGAAAAATTTCATTTTGCATGGAAATAATGTTTGTGTAAGATCCGGACCGAATAAATAAGGCTGAAAGCGTAACCAAAAGAGCGAGGGTAAAGAAGATCTCGCCCGACGGCACATTTTTTGGCACGGGGAGGGCTCGCTCTGACCAACGGGCACGTGGGCCTAGGGTCGCGCGAAAAATAAAACGAAGCGAGCGACCGGAGCTCACTTTTTCATATAATCAACAAAGAGACACACATTTCACGGCGTCCGAAAATATCCGAATAAAGAGAAAGATTTTTGGCGAATTAAATTTTGTTTATCATTTTTATGTCATTACCTACCTTACCGACACAGCGGCTAAACTTGCGAAAACCTCCATGCTTCAAATTGGCTAAAATTTTGGAAACAGTTTAATTTTGCATAGAAATAATATTTGCGAGAAGGATTTTTGGCGATTCGGAATTTTTTTTAAAAAAAACAGACAATTAGGCTTTTTCCTTTATTTCATAAAACTTCACCACAGGTGGCTAACATATGAGCCAGCTATTAAAAAGTGTTTAAACACCATAATTACAAATTTGATCTACAAAAGAAAGCAAGATCCACCCGTAAGGAATTGACTGGAGGTCATTATAATATTCAATTCGCGTTTGTAGGCACATAAGTACATTTTAATAAGTATGGTTAGTAACGTTAATCAGACCCAGACCCATGTCGGAGTGACACTCCTGAATTCGAAAATGTCTGGGTGTCCTATGTGCGAAATATTGGGGAAGCTTTCCGACCATCTGAACGGTGGTCGCATTCGCGACGTGGCTGGTCCCGAAACAGCCTCGAACGTTTCAGCGCCGTCCTGATCGATAACCAATATTTTAGTATCTATTACGCCGTAGGGCAAAGGTTGATCCTCCAAGTCTGCCCGATACGTCAATCTCAGCAGTGGATCTGCTCCTGGATTCTCATTCTCGGCAGTGCATTCTTCCTGGCTGCATCCACGCATCATCTCTCGAAATTGCTGGAACGTGGTGACATTCTCCTGCAGGCGAGCTAAGCTGTCCCTCCACACGTTCGCCTCCTTGGCGGGCCGTACGATCTCCTTGACGTTTTGGAAGTTGGACGCGCCGACGTAGCACACGTAGCCGGCTTTCTTGAACTCCTCCGTGTAATTCATGGCGACAGTGACGCTTGGCAACTGCTCCACCAGCAGCATGGCCATGGAACGAGGCTCGAAGGTGATCCACTGGTTCGCGGAGGCACCTCCGTTCTGATGGGACATCGTTTCGAACCAAGACTGGCCGCTCGTTGCCAAGCGATTCGCTGCCATTAATCTCACGGATAGCATCACCTACGAAAGTGTTTTAAATAGAGGTATCTGTCTTAGAACAAGAAATGGAAACACGTAGACAGTGTTTCCCGAATTATATTCCTCTCGCCCTAATTACAAGTTAATCATCGAAAGCTTCTTATTTTCGTTACACAAACTAAGCTCCCGTTTAATTTCTTTCGCTCAACAGGCATCCATTCACGCTTGGAGGAGAGTAATTTGGGAAAGTCTGCGCCGATGCAATGGCTCGTGGACCTACGTGATCTTTCGGATACAAGAAGCTCCATTCGCTCTGATTCGACGCCAGCAAGGACGTCCCAGAAACGACCAACTCGTGATTGTCACCGCGCACTGAGTAAAACTCGTCTTTGGATGAGAGTGCTCCAGGATAGGACGACATCACGATCGATCGTCTGGGTATCGACGTGGCAGTTTTCAGCGCGGTGGAGCCGAACGTGTACTTCTTCAAGAGCCTCAGCATTTGCGTGTACCTAGAAGACGAAAACCAAAGGGCGACATTAGCGGCTCTGCTAAGCCACGCCTTAGCGGTGCCTATCTCTACTCGACTTTTATCGATCGACGATCTACCGGTTATAACGTTTTACCCACGTTTATCGGAGCCGTCCTTGCCGCTAAGAAACGTAAAATTTGTCAGTCGGTTTGCGCACTGAATTGACGGGAATGAAGCTAGGGGTTCGAGTTAAAGATTGTACTCACGGCGCGGCGGTGTTGTGTCCAATCGCGATTAACGGCTCCGAATTGTCCCTCGGCAGAGATTTCACGTAAAGTATGGAGCTCGTGGGGATGTCCGAGATGTTGAAGACACGTTGGAAAGCGGGCATGTCAGAAGCCAGAGCGAGCCAAAGGAAGTCGTCGGATTCCAGCGACACCGATTTACGGCTCCGACGCACGGCATGCTTCCAGCCAGCTTCTAAACCATCCAATTGGGTGTAAAATAATCGTACCTGCAGGGAATATTAACTTGAATTACTCAATTACTTCGTCAACTAGGTATACTATACGCATGAAGCGAGATACTATCGGCCAATCGGCCGGTTACGATGGGTTTGAGGGTGAAACGGGTCACACAAGATTTTCTTTTCTGTCTGTATGAGATGGAATGCTCTTGCAATGCCGAGATCTTGGACTTGGTACTGATAGCGGATAATTAAATGGACCTGGGCAGGGAATGGCTTGATTTGTGAAGAGCGAATTGTCGATGTAGCGTACCATATGCCAAAAAGGATCTGTGGATTCTAACAGCTCAGCGCGCTTGCGGATGACGGATGTGTTGTCTCGAAGATATCGCGTTAACTTTCGGCACTCGGCGGGCTTTTCTTCGCATTGGGGCCTGATGGTGTTGTACCAATGGTGATGGATCAGTTGCCAAGTGAGGCTTCCTTCTAAAAGACCGGCGGCGTAGGCTTGTACGGTGTCGGGGTATTTTGAAGATGTTTCTATTTCGATGTACGACCATCTGCAATGTTAGTCGCGCTGTTAATTAATGCGCACGCGGGAATGTCGTTGCGGTTCCTTGAGAAAATGAAGAGCTTTTCAATCATAGTAACTGAATTGCTGTGGACAACTGATTTTCTAAGCTACTCTACCTCTTCTGAGCTACTATTTTCTCTTTCAAGCTACTTCATTCTTCGTGTAATGTAAATGACACCTGTCAGTCTCATGTACTCGTACCGAACAGATGCAGACACCTATATACAGATTGATCTGACGCAACAGGTGTGATAACGTGGACCTACCCCTGCTCAAAAATCCCAGTCTTATAGTAGGCTCGAGCAGCGTGCATCGGCACGGCGGTCAGATCGTTGCCTTGGCCCCAAAAGTCAATGCGGTATCCTCCTTTGCGGTTCCAAAGTACGGTTGCTGAATAAGTGCCATCTTGTTCAACACTGCCAACACACACGAAAGCAGAAATAGTTGAGTTAAAAACTCGAAAGTCTATCGAACGGTTTCGATGTACATATACCAAAAGAAACCACCTCGCCTTCGGAGCGCGACGCATAGAAGAGCCGTGCCATTAGAAACTACAAGCACCCTAGAAGCTCGACAATACTTATAGAATACAAGAGAGACGAATAGGTGGAATTGCCTACCAACCCTTTGTCAGATCAGCAAGAAGGAATTACTCTCGAGGGATCTGAAATCGACAGGCGAACAGTCTAATCTCTGCTCCACATAGCAAGTGCCCGGCATGACCCACGCGCGAACGATAATGGCAAGCGCAAACAACGACGCCCGACACGCTCTCAAAAGAAACAAGTCGCCGTTTATCTCTTCGGCGAAATTGTGCCTGTGCCAAAAGCAACAAGATAAACCGCACCGAGCGCGCAGACGATGTCTCGCCGACCGCCGGGGTGGCCCGTGCATCCTCGCCAGACGACCCGCGACACTCAAGACCGCGGCGCGAATTCGAGAATCCAGACGTCGCGCGACACTCGATACTCGTGCAGCGACCAGGTCTCGTCCAGCTTGTCACCGCGAAAACGCTGACGCTCCACAGCCGCTGCAACTTGCTAGCACACGCGCGCAACGCGTGACACGCGCCTCCGCGGTTGCCGGGGCAGAGCCGGGGAAGACTAGAGAAAACGCTATGCTGACACTTCGATATCAACTGGACTAGTTCTACTCGTACGCTAAACACTTAAACCAACTAACTAGATTAGACTAGTTCTCGGATGGGAAAGATTTCGAAGCAGCGATCCTCATCGACTCCAGAAAACTAAAATCAAAAAATTGGGCATATTAATCCCTTGATCGATTTCGAGATGCTCCGAATCGCTTCAAACGGCATTCCATTTTCTGATCTAAAGAATAAAGGTGGGATTCCGTCGCCGCATCTTTTTTGCTCAGTGGAATCCCGCCTTTAGAAATCTGAGCAATCGTTGTAATAACAGTTGCTGAAAGATAGCAGATAAAACATAAATATAAGTCGATAAAATATAAAAAAACATAGCGCAGCTTAGCTTAACTTTTGGTGGAAATAGTTTCATCACGGATCTATTGATGCTAATTTTTTCAAGCTTAGTATAGCGTGGCTGAGCTTCTAAGTGGATCCCCGGATTTAAAGCGGATAGCGTTGTATAGGAAATGCGTGGTGCGAATGAATGAACTTACTGTCCGAACTCGCTGAGAATGATGGCCCCGATTCCCAGCAAGGCTACGGCGACGAGGATGTAGGTGGAGATGCGTGTCTGCAGCCAGGAGGCTCCTACTACCTTCAGCATGGCTCATCGGTGAGCGATACACCTTGGTTACACGAAGAAAAAAAATTACGCTGAAAAGCACGAATTTCGCGTTCTCAACCCATCGATTACAGAAGCTTGGTCTACAGCCTCTTCAGGCGCTTTAAAAGCTGCCGATGATGCGCGCTGGTCCCGTGGTCACTGGAACAAACAAATAAACGACCGTTAATGGACGACTTACTGGCGAGAATCGACTTGAACTTGTCTTAGATCAAACTACGGTAGGATTTAACCAGTTCGAAGGATATTTCAACGGCTAACGCAGAAGCCTGACTCCAAGCTTCGAATGGCGCAAGCTTTTGAAAAATGACCCTTCTCAGAGAGAAGCGCGAACTCCGGTAAAACGTCGAGGGATTAAAAGATTCAACAGTGATTTAACCGTGGAGATTATCTTTCCCTTCGAAGGCACGAGACTTGGCCTGAGGTTTTATATTGCGTAGCATCGAAGCCACTGGTCGTGTTATTCGAATGCGTTGAGGGGACATTCTGGTCTACCGCGCGATTTCATTACCATTTTTCTGAATTTTTATGAGCAAGGAAAGTAAGGGTGGCACACAACGTTTCTCCCAAAATTTTAATTGCTCTTTTAACTATATTTACAATTTTGTTTGACGGGAAAAAATTAGTATGAAATTTACAGACATCAGAACAGAAAGGGAGGGGAAGAAAACGGACTTTTCTGTTTAACATGGTGCCATTATGTGAAAAATTTACTTTATCGAATCATCTCAATCCAGATGATAGCCATACCTATTCTTTCTGAATAGAATTTTCGTGGCAGCGAATTGGACGATTCCGCAAAAATCGCGACAAGAAAAAATTTGTAAATACGGTTAAAAGGGCGATTATATACAATACACCCATCGATGGTCCTCGGTAATTTCGTAACGACGAAGGCAATATTGAAATCTGTGAAATCTGACTTAAACAGTGCTAAATAATTAGGTGTGATTATAGTGGTCTGGGGAGATCACCTATATGGACGACTCGGCCGAAGGTTTTCTTCCATTTGCGCTCAGCCTTGTCCACTCCGACGCCTCGATTCTTACACAGCGATCGCAAGTTGCGTACGCGTTGAATCGCCGAAGCAATCAAGGACGTCGCCGATGGTATTCGTATCAATGGAAAATCGAGATCGATCGCATGGCAACCGGATAAAGGCTGATCCGTACAGACCAATTCCGCCTGAATTGCCTCTTTGTTTCCGGCCACACTTAGTGTCAGTAATTGCCCAATTTTTAATTGCTCCGCTCCTGCTCCGCTCCGACGTGAAAATACTTCAGTTCCGCTTCATGCTCCGAGTGCAACATTTGCACATGACAAGGCCAGCGATCAGTTGTCGCAGTTTTTAGACAACAATATAATATTTTCTCCAGAAAATTAGAATTTAAAAAAATTTCATTCCTCTGCTTTTATTAAAAAAATAATAATAATCTTGAGCAGTAAAAATTTTCCGTGCTTCAAGTAGAACCCCATTGCTCCACTGTTCCGCACTGCAGCTCCGGGTTCCGCTCCAAATTTCTGTTTCGCTGTCTACCGATACAGAGTTGGGCATTAGCCGAATAAATTTTTATTCGAATAACTTCAAATCAAAATTACGAATGAAACTAAAGTTATTCGAGAATAACGAATACTCCCCAACTCTTCTACTGAAACACAGGGGCCATTCGCTCTTACGGCACTGAACCATTGCAGAACTAATATGCGTGGAACAGCCTTTACGCTTCCCTCCCGCGGAATATCGCACGTTTATACTAATATAACGTCCACTTAACTTATCTGCAATGGCACAAGTTTACGAAACGATACTGTCCATCGTCCACTGGCGCAACGGAGGAACGTGACGAAGTTTAAGGTCGAATTCTCCTCTACCGCTGGTATTTGGCACCCGCGATTAAAACTCACGCCGGCAAATCGGCGAGCTTATGAGACGGTGTTGCTATTAATAGAAAATATGAATCAAGAAAGCCGCGAATCTTTTCAATGCCCGCGTGTAGTTAAATGGTAACTACTCGCGTGGCGACGTGGGATGATCGAGGATAAGGGTAGAAGGGAAGGCAGGAGTTATTCATCCAGCAATATTGAATTTCTGGTGGTGATTTATCTATACCATTATATAAAAATGCTCG
Organism: Andrena marginata; assembly: GCA_963932335.1. Taxonomy (NCBI): domain Eukaryota; kingdom Metazoa; phylum Arthropoda; class Insecta; order Hymenoptera; family Andrenidae; genus Andrena; species Andrena marginata. The sequence continues at coordinate 5,338,582 of OZ010660.1, forward strand.
TGCCATTATGTATGTATGTTTGGAAGCGCAGAACTCAAAAACTACTGAACCGATTTCGATGATCTGTAGGCTGTGGAATAGATGCAAAATCCACTTTTAAAATTAACCTGCTTTAAATTAATCTACTTTTAAAATTAAATGAGAACGGAAAGTCTTATTTATACCGTATCGATGCAGGGCTATTTTGCGAGTCTCTTTAGAGATCTTTGGAAGAAACAGAAGAATCTACACGATAATGGAGTCATACGAATCGTCGAGGAAAGTTAAGGCCAGCTCATTCCCGATCTCTGCGGGTCGATATTTGTAATTAGATACGTTTAGCTCCATTTAATTATCGTTCACCCAGTGAACTCGTTTATCACCACCGAATTCCGCAACTGCGAACCACTAGGCAATCATGGATACTAACGAGAAAAATTGTCGTTAAATGGTCTTTTGGGTCGTTAACGTCCTGCTGCGATGTCGGCACGAAGCAGGAATAGAGTAAATATGCAACGCTGACGATATTGCAAGAGCCAGTAAAATTTGCGGTGCCAGCGGGGCCATTAAAGTGGGAGAAGCCGAGATTAAGAATGATAAGTTAGAGTTATTCGAGGAAGAACGAGCAGTATAGATTTTCAACATCCACTCGAATGTTTCAATGAATTTTCTTCCACCACTTTCAATTACAAATTTCTCAAACTCGCAAGGTGAAGGTTGGCTATATTTTAAGAATTATTCTCGGTAGCGCGTGCCAGGTGCGACGACGAGAATCATTGCTAACTGCATCTAATCGCAGCAGATGGATGTTAATCAAGTCGATCGTGCTTGGAATATACGAGTAATGGCGCTTCAGGAGGCATAGTTCGCTGCCCGATATTTAAATTCATTTCTAATTTCCCTGATCGAATAAATTTTACTTAACCACCGTGGCTTTTGTCGGTTAGAAGTGACTCACGGGAACCGAGCCAATCCCAGCTTTTTCCCAAGTGCTTCACACGTACAGCTAAGCTCTGATTACACGCATACATATCGAGCAGCTCAAGGATTCGGAGAAACGTTTAATACGATGCATTATATTTGTTGTTGACGCGGTTGTTGACAATCACCATGGCATACCTCGAAGAAATTTCTTTCTTAAGAAATCTCAGCCATTTATTTACCTTGACGAGGGACATCTTAAATTTATTTTTTAATAAAAAGTGGTAGCTTGAATGGTCAAATTATTGGCCTTAACCCTTCACGGTTACACGGGGTGTATCCGCACCCTAGGATATATCTTTACCAATGTTTCTGTACATTTCTAGATCCCTCAATAATGAAATTTAAAGATTTGGTGAATTTCAAAACGAAACATCGCTTTTATACGCAACTATTCTTTCAAATATAAATTTCAGTACATTCGAATTTACATTTCTAGAAAGGGACTATTAGAGGAGACGGTTAAAAGATTGGAAAAATACGAAAATGGTCCACGGCCGGTTAATCGCGACGATCTCTCGTGAAATTGACTAGGTAGAAATTAACGCGAAAATTATAATACTTCCTGGACAAGGGATTTACATGCTAGCGCGTCACATAGAGGAAAAGAAATGTTGCTCCGCAGCCGTGGATGCGCTTAAATAGACCAAGTAGAATATCTGTCTGGCAGCGACCTAAAAATAATTTCCCGCGCGTTCTCGTGGCATTAAAAGGCGACACCTTTAACGCCGACGTGTGAAAGCGTGCACATTCCCATGAAATGTCTCTAGGCATATCTGAAGGGTTTCAGAAAATCAAGCCCGACAATTTTAAGAACTGTGAACGCGTGTCTTAACCGCCAACGTCAGACGCGAACGTTCGTATCGTAATCCACTCGCAAGAATGTACTTCTGCAGCCGGAAACCAATATAAATTATTCCCCAGCAGACGGGTGTGTCGTCGCAGAGAGAGAAAAAAAAGGCGTTGCTCTGGATGCATGCGAAATGCGCGTATATCAATTTCATTCGATCAGGTTCGCGCGATTATGCGGGAAAATTTTTTCTTCCATTTTCTTACACCGCTGTGGGGAATATTCTGCTGCTTCGAGAGTGTATCTGTAAATTTTCCATCGGTCCGGAGTTTGCGCTGCGCGGTAGACGGAGGAGCCTTTTACGATACGCGATGCTAGTTTAATTAGCAGTTGTAAGCGTTAGCGGAGTTATAAATTCAAATTTAATTGCCCCAGTAATACCTATCTGTAAAGCGTACGGCAGTAAATCAAAACGGCGGGACTCGTGTTCTCGCGTTAAATTGTAACGCTTCCATTATTCGTAATGATTACGAGGAGAGTTTCGCGAGCCTGGGACCACAGAGTCGCACGTGGTATATAAAATCGCGCCTGCCTTCTTATCGGGCCACTTTTCGAACCAGTTTCTGATATACTACCTTTCCTCGTGCCTCGATGGCTAATAAATCTACAGAACGATACCGCTTAGTCGGCGCCACTAGTTTCCACCGAGCGAAGATGATTAACACGAGTCTCTTCGCGCCAGAGATGGGCAAACAATTATTTGAATAAAGAATTCCTACACAAATTTTTATTTCAAATAATTTTTTGCCCATCCCTGCTTCGCGCGTGACTCTTACTTCCTAGCTCATTGTAATATCTGCCCCCATTAATATTCATTCGCGCTGAATTGCTCGAGGCGATTTCCTCGGGAAAGAAGGAAAAGAATGCCACTGGATCCGTCGCTGCAATTTTCTCCCGCCCAATGCACCACGTGCTCGCGATTCAGTCAGGGCGAATAAAATAGGAACATGAACTCTTTCAACCTGCTAATCGTTCGACAATTATCAACACGACTTATCGCACCATATTCCAAGTAGCATAGCAATACACCAGTTCACTTCAAAAGTCTTTGCTTAGGTACTTCGTAGAAGCAATCGCGACGTTCTATGCGTTTCGTTTCTGCTGAAGCCATTCCGACGTTTGCCTTCTCTTCTTCGAGCATCGGCTCGGTATCAAGATTCAATCGAAACGTGCGATAATTCCAGACCCAATATGTTTAATGAATTCAAGAAATCTTTAATTGCCACACAGGGCTACGAAGAATATTAATACGCTGCATTTATTTGTTTCACTTGCCGATTCGTTTGCTTATGTAACAGTGAGTACCTGCTAGAAATTGTAGCCTTTTTTTTAACTCAAAGCCTCTTTCGAACGATGTCATTAATGATTAAACTTACTTAGTCGTGTTTCCCTCGTGGTAAAGTTCAAGCGCGGCTTTTCAAGCAATCTAACGCGTACAACTATGCAGTGGCGTGGAAGTTCGGGAATGTATGTACTTCATACCAAGCAACTTCCCTCGAACATACTATCTGCTTCACACTTGGAGCGAACTGATAGCTGTACAAACTTCTCCCACCAATTGTACCTGTCCACCCGAAACCGGGGGATGCGAAGGTGGCAAGTAAGATGCAATCGCTCGGACGCGCTCGCAAATGGCACGTGTGCCCGGCAATCGAGAAAAAAAAAGGCCGAACGATAGCGAAGTTCACGAAGATTAATCCCAGCGCTCCGATTAGAATCCTCAGGGATTTTCCACTTTTTCAACCTGTCCCAGCACCTCGAGTTTAATTGCGCCGATTCGGCCATCAGAACCGAGGGGGATCACCGGTCTCCCAGTGACGCTTGAGACAGTAGCTCCCGAAGGATCGTTGCCACTTGAAACTAACTCCTGCCGCAGCTAGTGCGCATCAGCACGTGCTCGAGATGCACTTCGGACGCGGTTGAAACGCTTCGGCTGCCGCGTCAGCCACGCTCGGTCGCGCGATTATAAACAATATTACGAACTCTTTCAATAATCCTGCTACAGCCCCGGCGAAGAGAAACCTTTCCACGGTTCCACTGTAAAGAATGGTATAATACCTATATTCGTACATATAATTCATATTCCCGTGGATTGCGAGAAATTGTGAAATAGAGTAACGATATCGACACAATGCGTAAAGCCTGGCATCGAGTCTCTTAGGAGCTTCGAACGTTCTTTCGGCCGCCACTACTGTTTAAGAAACGGAGCGCCCGCGTAGCCAGCGAGCGAATCGATTGAGAGTAACCGGTAATCACCAACGAAGTTTAATAGCTGCGTGATAGATCCGGCAGAAGGAAATGCATCAGCCGGCTAGATCCTTCGATCGCCTCGGAGTCGTCGGGACGGTCGGGCGATACCCGCGTGCGCGACCAGCGAGCCACGCGCGCGATCACGGCGAGTGATGAACCGGTGTAGCTCGATCGAGGAAAATCCGCTCACCTTGGCCAATGGTGTCTCTGAATTGGAGCGCGTCGTAGACGGGTAGATGATCGGTCATTCGTACGGAGATTACATTCCCTCGGTGTGCTTGATTTGCCGCGACTTTACGACGTGGACCAGTTGCTCCGACACTGAAGTCCAAGCGCGAGCACTAGTTGCTTGTCGACTGCCACCGCGAGCCGTCTGCACAGAATTTCGAGTGGACGCACGTTCCCTTCCCATCGGGCCTCTCGCCAATCGGCGCCGACGTCCTTTATTGTACCGTCGGCACTGCCGGGACGCGTCGTCGCGGCGCCCCGCACAAAACTTCCACGCGCCCCCCTCTCCGCCTTCGTCGCCTTTCAAGGCGAACGGAAAGCTTAAAATTTAATGCGACCCGCGAAAGCGAGGGCGTCCGTGGACTTTTTTCGAAAAACGTAGTAACGAGAAGACAACCCTGGCGATGACAACAGGGGATCGGATCATGAGACACTCTTGCTTCTTTGAACCCATTTTGTAGGATGTGGCGCCAATTTAATTAGAAATTTAAAATATTCGCTTTCTTTTAGTAATAAACTTAATAAAGATGAGTTTTTAGAAATAAGCGATTTTTTCTCAGAAGCCAGGGGGGCGCGACTGCTCGTCTTGTCCCCCCCTTTTGTCCCCCTTCCGGCCGCCAAGGCTCGAAAATCTGCTAGAGTAATGAGCTAGGAGTTTTAGGGTTGTTCGCTTAATTTTTTAGGGGTGCCAGGGTTGCGGAGTCTGGTTTGTAGGGGGTCGTTGTGGTACCGTAGGGGTAGATTGTTTCTGGCATTGATTCGATTTAGAGGGAACCGGTTGGTACTCCCTTGGCGGCTTGGGGTGAACTTGAGGAACTTGTTCTCGCACTCGTTTTTTCATGTACGTAGGTGCGCACGCCGCTACGCTGTGCTTTATCAATTTAGCGCGGCGCCTTCATCGGTCTCTGGGTCGTCTATTCCGAGTGTTTCGTGAACCTCGTGAACCCTGACGACGCTCTGTCGGCTGAAAGTTGGAGGAATATTTTCAGGTTTCATGGTTCGTTGGGATGATCTTCTTTTAGGCTTTTGATTTGATTGGGAACCGCGTGGAACGTGGCTGGTGGGGGGTTGTAGAGGGGGTTGAGAGGGGTTGCAGGGGAGCTTGGTAAATTGGTGAATGACTAAATGGATTGGATCACCTAGGAGGCGAAATAGTAGGATGGGTTTAATTTTCTTTTTCGGTGGAGAAATGTTTTTTATCAAAGAACCATTATATACATTAGAAATTTTCATTAAAAAATTCGGAGAACAAGCTGCGTGGTAGCGGTTTCCGTATAAGAATCTTGTCAGAAAAAGCGTCCACGGTAACCATCATTATATCTGAAAGAAAAAAGGAACAATTATTCTTAAAGTAGACAGGAAAAACTAGTACTTGTCGTGGCCGATTTGGGTTCTTTCAATTTTTCGTAAGACGGCGGGCGTTTGAACATAAACATCGACTTTATCACTGAAAATATGAAAAGTGTATGGTGTATGTTGCTCTTTAATTAAATATTATTTTTATTCATCTGCAGTTTGTATTTTACAAAACGAGAACACCGTGCTTCAAGTGGTACTAGCTTATTACCACTGTTTCATTGAGTGTCCGAGGTTGATACGCCATTATCGATTGCAATCGACTGGGATTATTCTCGTTCTAATAAATCGATGAATACTCTTCTGATTATCTGGAATATGGAATATTTTCTCCACATATTTTACATATCAGCGCAGACTTCAATCTTTACTTTATCGATATCTCTGCAATTCGAATGGCTAAATTGTAACGCGATTATCGCGCAATGGGACCGTAGTTGCAAAAATATGTATTGCAAAGAGAAAGTGCTCGAGAACTAAAGGGATATCAAGCATTCAGGGGTTTCCCTACTTTGACGGCCTGAAGAGGAGCGCGATATTTGAGATTTTTTTAAGAGAAACCCTTAAATTATATTAATTGAAAACCTTATGCCTATGTTTGTAGATATTTAGGCAACATTTAAAAAAAAAAATTAAAAAAGGTACCTAAAATATTAAACGCGTTTTTCTCAAAATGAAGCTTTTCGAATTAGCATGATATCTCAAAAACTAATCAGCCGATTTACTTCAAACTTGATATATATCTTTAGTAGATGTCCAATTTTCATTGTTACTAAAACAAAGTCGGTTTTTACAAAATTAGACTTTTGCGACTTAAAACAACAGCGATTTTTTTTATAGAAATCATTTTTTTTACTTTTCAGTATTTTTTATTTAATCTATGTAGTTCAGACGATAGCCACACTCACACGGATTACACAAATTTTTAATTTATCTGTTTCAGACAGCTACAAGGACTGATTATCTGCTAATCAAGCGCATATGATTTTTGTAAGGCGCTCTATTCGAAGCACTATAACTCCGGGTATAATCACTACTTTTGCATATAACTTTTTTTTCGTATTCTCTAAAGTTTGACAAATAAAGCCCCAAGGTTGGAAGTAAATATATTTAATGGTTTCGTCTTAAAAAATTCCCAAAGTTCGGGTCATTTTTCATCCGTCATGGTAGGGAGAGCCCCATTGTCTAGAAATTAAAACGAACCCTTTATCTTCCGAAGGCAATTACAAATCCGATGCTCGAAAATCGATTGAAGCACAGCCCCGTACAGTGTCGATGCCGAGTAGTTGCATTCGATGCAGTTGTTCAGGAAGACACTCTTCGCCGCTCGAACCTGATGAGCCTTAATTGGACTTAATTGAAAATTTTAGCCGCCCTGTTATGCGACCGACCGAATACGCGACAGTGATGCACCCTATTTAACAGAATTGCAAAAGGAAAGCCGTCGATATCTTTCTATCGATCTATCATCGCCAATACGGAGTCCAAGTCTGAACATCTTCGGTAATGAATTTCCACTGACAAAATTGACAAACTAACGATCCCTCTGGTAAACAAGCGTGGCTACCTATCAAGATCCACTACTTCCGGTGGCGGAACCTCCCGTATCACCACGATCGCGAATAATGCATCTACTTATTACACCCTACTCTCAGCCTTTTTTCTCGCCTGAATTGTTTACGTGCTCGACGTACTTAGGCATATTCCAAAGGTATGGAATTTTTTTATTCCAGAAAGTGGGTCTTACTGGACTGATAACGCGGCTTCGTGGATTCGCGTGGCTCGCGAAAGAAGATTACAATGGAACATCCCGAATCCACAAATTCAAAAAATTATGAAATTTTCGGGATGTGTAGGGGATATACAATTCACTGCCAAAGGGGTGAAATCACCTTGAAAATCCGGCTATTTTCCGATTTTCCGTTAGAACTCGCGAGCTGTAAGAGATAGAAAAGAAGTTTTCAGGCAGAAGTTACTTCTTTTAATTGGGACTATCATTTGGAAGAAGCAGGGCCGGCTTTCTCTATAAAAGGGGCCCGGGTGCAATAAATATTTTGAGGCTTCAAAGAATTTCTGAACGGTAAAAAAGCATAGCATCTTTTCACAGAACGAAATCACGAAAAAAAAGGATAGTAATAGCTATAATAAAGAAAAGAGAATAATGAAATAAAATAAATAATAACATATTTAAATATGACTTTTTTCATTGCCATATCATTAATAATATTAGATTCTTATATTAGAAATTATGTTCTAATTTCATTTTTTTCTTACATCAAGTAAAAAAATTCGTTCTCATTCTTTTTCATTTTCTCTTTTCTTCGTTTCTGCGCCCCCTTTGATCCCGGCCCTGGGCAAAAGTGATGCGCGAGTTATAACAGAAATATCTAAATTTCACCCCCTTAGAATGAATTTGGGCAGCCTCCAAAAAATTGCGTAACCCTACATATCCACAAAGTTTCATAATTTTTTGAACTTCCGGGTTGGGGATCTTCCCCTGTTACTATGGAGGTGTACTTAAAATACCCGAGATGCTTTTATCCATCATCCGGCCAGCCGGGAGTCGACAACCTATCGTCGTTCGGAGACTACACACGGCCTTCGCCTCTTGCGAATCCTTATCCCACGTCTATTCGCCGTTATCGCTGTCGTTCACTTATCTATTTCGCCGCTTCGATTTACCAGCCACGCCGCGTGCGGTCTTGCCTCTCAAGTTCGCCTCGGACTCTTCGCTCGAGCTGCTATTCGCATTTCAGAAACGAGGCACGCGCCACGCGGCTCCATTGTTCCCTGAAATTTTGTGACCGCCGATTACGCGAAGTCGCGCTTCCGTGGCGTGAGAGCCACGCTGCTCGGAGCGGGCGCGATAACGAGATAAGACACGCGATCGGCGATGATTCAGAGATTCGCGCGGCGGCGCCCGCGGAAAGATCCGCTATCAGTCGAGCGGGTGCGGTTGCGTAATCGCAGAAGCTAGACGCCTCCGGCGTACGCGGAGGCGATTAAAAATTCCAATTAAGCCCAATCCAGCTTCGTCAGCTTACAGAAGCCCCGAGCTGGAACGATAAAGTGGGCGCGCAACCGAGGGCCGAGGGAACAATGCCCGCGACCGAAGCTGCGGAAAGAAGTCGCGGTCCCGTTGGCGTTGGCTCGGGTGTCGAACAAATTGTCTACGGAACGGCCGAGGAAGCGAGATCTCGCAATCGGCGGCTATTCTTTCGTAACGCGGCTGACAGGGAAGAAAGGTGGAGCGTGAATATATTTATGTACCGACGGAAACCTCCTCGAGCTGCTTATACTGTATAATTGCACGGGCACAGTCGTGATATGTAGCGTAAACATAGCAGTGATACGTAGATTAAATATTCTACGGAAATGTAAACGATCGCGGAAACGTGCGGCGTTCCTCTCGTCGGTGATACGCAGATTCGCGGGTTCGTCGGGGGAGGCAGCCTTTCCTACTGGAGCACTACCGTGTCGAATGTACGAGCTGTAATTATTAACTTAGATCGCGAAGTATCGGTAATGTAACGACACAAGGCCATATCACTACAGCGCGATCGCGTTCTGCTGGATCCGAGCGGAGGATCGCTGGTTCAAGTAGGCTTGCCCTCCTGTTAGATGACCATTGCGATCGAGGCTCCGCAAGATGCGCAGGAGAATAGTAATAACTCGATAATCGATATCAATAATAAGGGGGATCGGCTGGTTTAATAATTCCGAAGCATCTAATCCCCCCCGGGCCCCCGACTGGCGTCTAACAATTGGAAAGTCTGCTCCCATTGCATAATCCTAAGGCTTACGATAAAACACTAAGTAGAGGTTCTACGGAATGTACAGTGATCTAACGAAATGTACAGTGGCTGGCCGAATTGTTATAGTCAAACAGAAAAAAGTTTATATTTTGTAAGTTACAGCGATGGAATAAAATCGGTGTCTGGTTTTTAATTGTTATATTAGTTTTTAATACTTAAGAATACAAGTTAAATACATTTATGTACGAGTATATTGACTGTATAAGACTATGTTGCACGAGAAATACAATTACTCAATATTGAGTGGCTCCTTTTGTAGTTTTTATGACCTGGGGATTCGAGCAGACCAATTCTTTATTTGCTCCGCTCCAACTACTTTCTTCTTAAATAAAAATTCTTTTAATACTTTCAAACAGTGATCTTTCATTTGCAATGAACACCATATTTCTAGCTTTTCATATTCCATGTAGAAAAAAGATCGTAAAGAGTGCTTGATTTTCGGGCAAAGAAAATACTATGCCTCCTTAACACCGGGCTGCGCGGCCCTACGATATAATACTTTTTCAATGATGAAAAGTTGCGAATTTGTATTTGGTAAACAAGACTCATTCGTCTGCTCGTATAAAATGAAAGAAAATTCAAATAATAAAAAAAACATCGGAACAGCGGAGCCGTAAAAATTTTCCGTGTTCCGCTCCATCGCTCTGTTTATCACGGATTGAATTCGGCGCGGTATGCTTTGCGGCGTGGCCACTTCCTGCAGTTTTGGAGTATTGTGCCGTATCTACTCTGACGACATCCTCTATTACTACTGTCTTATTCGTAATAATTTTATCCCGACAAACAATAACATTCGTGCACTGTTACTTTAATTAAAGCCACAACTTCCACAAATTTTCGCGAACTTCTTTTGAGTACAATAATTCGGCCACTCGCTGTATGTTATATAAATGATTCTTCTTTTAACAGGAGAGTAGAATTTTCATGGAAAGAAAGGTGCAAGGATTACGGATGAGGGTCGCGTCGCTTGGAGCACTTCGCGCAGTGCGCGGCTAATTAGAGACTTTTCTATGACCGGAAGTCAAGGCCTCCGGACGGTACGGTCTACCTGGCGAGGCTGGCGAACGCGTGAGAGCGAGCGACGCATCGTGTTTCACACGGCCTGCCCCTGACCACGAAAGGGATCGATGCATTCATTGATTCGAGGGGACCAAGCTTGCCCAACTCTTCCTTTTCTCCAGGCAGGACGGCTGTACAATGAGCTGTCGTCTCTTTTTTTTTTATTTTAGTCCTTAGTAACCTGGACCCATAATTCTGAGAAGCACTGCAAGGTCGAAATTGGTGCTAGCACGGTGGGGCGTAGAGCGGGAGGATCGTAATGAATTAATTCATAGTACTGTGGTTATTGCTGTTAATGAACTAAAGCTTAACTGACAAGGAAAGATCTCGAAACTGGAAATTGAAAAAAATTCTGAGACTCCGTGAATATGTAAGAGATTTCCTCCTGATTACAACGCAATTTTTGTTTGCTGCCCAAATTCACTCTAGAGGGGCGTAATTGACCCCTGAAAATCCGGTTATTTTCCGACTTTGTGTTGTAACTCTCGAACTGTTAAATAATATTTTCACCAAATGACAGTCCTAATTAAAAGAAGTAACCTTTCGTCTTGAAACTTTTTTTCTATCTCTCACAGATTGCGAGTTACAAAATAAAATCAGAAAATAGCCGAATTTTCAGGGGTTAATTTCAGGCCCTTAGAGTGAATTTCAGCAGCAAAGAAAAATTTCGTTTTAATCAGGAGGAACTCCCCTACACAGTTACAATGTTTCAGATTCTTTGAATTTGCGGGTTCGGGATCTTCCCTTGTAAGAGTTCCTCTTCTTTGGAAGGGATTTGCGTGCAAGAGGATACCCACTTTATACCCACAATAACTTCTTGTGGATAATTGCTTCCGAGGTGTACTATGAACTGTAAATACATAAACTCAAAGTTATTATTCGAGGGTAATAACTTGGCGATCGTTAAGGGTACGAATGATTAAATGCTCCTTTTCTTTGAGAGAAGATCGAGGTCGCGAGATATCTAACATTAATAATTAAACCTCTTGACTCGTCCCTTTTCAATTGAAACGAACACCATAAGATTAGTACTGTAAATCTAACCAAGTCCCTAAAATTACCAGAGTATGTAAATCTAACAGAACCCTCCCACTATCGTAATCACGCGACAATAGAAGTTCGAGCTCCTCGACCCGCCTCTATTTTCCTTAAACATTATTCGAAAGAAAACGCCGTGAAGGGCGACATCGATGATCGAGTTCACATCTCGAAATTACCGTCACGCAGCCGCTATTATTGGCACGAGCGTTAAATGCAAAGGCTTCGGCGCGAATTGTGCGGCCGCAATAAAGAGCCTCGGAATTCCTTGATTGCGGTCGAGGCGCGAGAGGCACGCGCCGCAAATGGAATGCAATATACGTCTCCCCCGGTATTCGATTCATCAAGACATTTTCTCCATGCTTCGGCACTTTTTTCCACCCGATATTCGCCCTTACGATGCGAATACCGTGAGAACTGGCGATTAGAACGCCGACGGCCTCGCGCGATCAAGAATGCCGTGCGAAAATTTAGGCGCCTTCGATATCAAGATTATTAAGCCACGTCGATCGCACCCAAACCGTATCGCGCAAATTGAACTTGTTATTCGCGTTTAAACTCCACGTTAATTTAGCTGGAGATATAAAGGCTTCTGATAGCGAAGGTTCGCGAAATTATTGGGAGACCTTCGTTGCAATCACGAACTTTATCAGGCTAATCGAAACGATCGCTCGGTTATTGGAAGCTGATAACCCTCCGATTAATCCACTTCGGCGCAGGACGATGACTATTAAACTGTCCGATCTTGTAGATTATAGATCAATGCTCGAGGCTTGACATAATGAATCATTAAACTTTTATTGATTACTTTTCCGAGTCTCTGTTTATCCGAGAAGCACGGATCAGTGATCGCCTCAAAATATCTGTTATTAATTTCCTCTGCGCTAAATTCATGCGGTATTCCTTGCTCTTTTTCATAAGATTCTGCTGCGTGAAAATGGCATTGTGAGGTACTAGAATTTGCGGTTGTTCCAAGGAGTTTGGAGTGTTTGAATCGAGACGCGCCTCTGCGCATACGCGCCGCACCGAATCGGCGGCAAAAGGCCAGCGTACGAAATCTTCGTCCGTCCTGATCGTCCTGATCCTGCCAGTAGAAGAGAACGACGACAGGGTGGAGGACTATAAAGATGCAGTCGTAAAACGCGCCAGTTCGTGATCGAATAATTAAATCTTCTACGATCGTTGATAAACTGAAAGGCGCGATCGAGTCGTTTTTAAATTTCGAAAACCATCGCTCGTGGGGTTTAAAATGCTGTCAACGATATTTCCATTAATCTTGCCGATGATTCTGAGCGGCAGCTGGTGCACGGCTTGGCACGATCATCGGCAAATAAACGAAGAGAGCGTGGACAGAACGGGGGTGCATACGATCCCGCTCGGTTCCGGGGCTACTTTCCATTGGAGGTATATTTTCAAAGATGGAATATTAAATAGCGGTAAAGATCGAAGAAGGATCCGAAGGCGTTGAGTGTTTGAAAATTTTTAGGGTTGATTTCATGAGCGAAATGATAATCGCCGAAGTCCACTACATAGGCGCTGATAACACCTGGTTCGCCATCGGTTTCTCAAATTACGGGGAGCTAAAGCCTGCCGATTATTGTGTCCTGTGGGTCGATTGGCATCGTCAAGTTCAGTTGCAGGTACGTGATACGTTTCCCGTGTCGGATATCGGTGGAGCATTCGGTGGTTCAAGGATAGAGTCCGAAACTTTTACAGTTTCTTCTTTTAAATACTTCTCGCTTATCCCAGATTCTGCTGGATCGATCTGCTTCGACACGACCCGCGTGCGATTTTTTACATATTTTCTAATCGCAGGACGCGTGGGCGGACGAAGAAGGAAAGCTGAATCTAGACTCGCAACAGGATTGCGAAAGCTTCGCGTGGAGGAGGCGAGGAAACGTAACGAAGCTCACGTTCTCCAGAAAGTTCGACACCTGCGATGGGAACGACTACGTTATGGAGGTGAAAAGAATTTCTTAGCAAACTTAATCCCTCGATTGTTCTTCTCTGAAAGAGAAGTTCTCTGGAGTTAAGACTATCTGGCAACTTTCAGAGGGGAACCACTCATTTGGTGTGGCTGAAAGGACTCGGCCCACTGTCGGCCTTGACTGGTCTGCAGATCTCTGACGCAGAAGCTTCTGGTATGTCACGAACCGAACTACTCAGGGTGCTGCATAAGAAACCATCGTTTCCATCGAACGCTTGGCAACTGGAATTGCTGGCCCATCGAGTGAAGGTGCCGAGCAAGGAAACGACTTACTGGTGCCGCGTGCAGAAGTTACCACCCGTCTTGTCTCAGAAGTGAGTGGATGCTAATGTTAGGATGCTTCTTTGTAAATATATAAATTACAATTTATCTGCTCTCCGGTGTCCTTTCTAGGCATCATATTCTTCAGTTTGGTCCAGTGATTCAAACAGGAAACGAGCATTTGGTTCACCACATGGAAGTCTTCCACTGTGCTGGGCCCGCGGACCTCGAGATTCCTATGTACGATGGCCTCTGCGACGGGGCTGACAGGCCGGAGAAAACTCAAGTTCGTTTCAGCTTTCAAAGTGGGGCAGATGGGGGATGGTTAAACTATTTAAAGTTGAACTCGGGGAGGATTTGAAGATTTGCCGCCCCTAGGCACCCTTTCAACGAAATATCATCGAATATTTTAATTTAAAAGAGACGAGATGACTTCAAAATTAATTCAATGTGGCAACTCACGTATGAGTTATTTCTAATTCGCTATGTGAAAAATAAGCGATTGGTTTTTAAAGTTGTTTTAAGCTTCGGAGTTTAAACCTTTTCTAATTTCTTTCGCTCAAAATTTGCCGCTCCCCAAAATTTCATGCTTCCCGAAATTTGTGAATCCCCCGAATTTATAGTTCCCCAAAATTTGCACCTCCCCAAAATTTGTGGCTCCCTCAAATTTATAGTTCCCCGAAATTTGTGACTCCCCCGAATTTATAGTTCCCCAAAATTTGTGACTCCCCCGAATTTATAGTTCCCCAAAATTTGTGGCTCCCTCAAATTTATAGTTCCCCAAAATTTGCCGCTCCCCGAAATTTGTGACTCCCCCGAATTTATAGTTCCCCAAAATTTGTGGCTCCCCCAAATTTATAGTTCCCCAAAATTTGCCGCTCCCCGAAATTTGATACTCCCCAAAATTTGATGCTCCCAAAATTTTCCGCTCCTCAAAATGTATCGCACCCGAAAATTTATCGTTCCCCAAAATTTGCCGCTCCCCGAAATTTGCCGCTTCCAAAAAAATCATTAGGTGATTATAAAAATTTATTTAAACAATAAATCCAGTCTTGTTTCCTCTCTACAAAGCCCCTTGGCCCTCCTCTGGGTGCGCCACGGAACTCCACCATCTCGTAACAGGCTTTCCTTAAAAATAACACTAAATTGGTATAAATCATTTTCCCAACTTTTCCCCGTTTCTTTCAGATCTGCAAGAAGGTTTTAGCAGCATGGGCAATGGGAGCAGACGCGTTCGTGTACCCCGAAGAAGCTGGTCTGTCGATCGGTGGCCCGGATTTCAACCCTTACGTGATGCTGGAGGTTCATTACAACAATCCCGAGGTGCAGGATGGTAGCATCGATTCCTCGGGGATTCGTTTCATCCTAACAAAAAGCCTGCGTAAATACGACGCTGGAGTAATCGAACTGGGATTAGAGTACACTGATAAGATGGCGATCCCACCCCGACAAGTATCGAATCAATGATACTAAACGAAAGAAGCTGACGTTTCAGGCTCGCTAAAGCTAATATCCCATCGACTTTTAGGAAGCGTTCGCTTTGTCAGCGCACTGCATACAAGAGTGCACAGGGGTTGGTCTCCCGCAACACGGCATCCACATCTTCGCGTCGCAGCTTCATACTCACCTGACAGGGATGAAAGTCCTCACTCGTCACGTCAGGGACGGCGGGGAGCTACCCCCGTTGAATTACGACAACCACTACTCCACCCACTTCCAAGAAATCCGACTTCTACCGAGACACGTCACCATCCTGCCCGTAAAAACTTATTTCCCCGGTTACTTAAACGATTCTAGCGACATGGGGTGAACCTCTCCTCCTAATTGCAGGGCGATTCGTTGATCACGAGCTGCACGTACAACACCACGAGCAGAGAAAACGTCACTCTGGGTGGATTCGCTATTTCCGACGAAATGTGCGTCAACTATGTGCATTATTACCCTAACGCTCGATTAGAGGTACGTAATGAACTTGCTAGTTTGCAAGGAGCTCGTGCGGTGAGGATTATGTTCCTCAGGTCTGCAAGAGCGCTATAAGCGACGACGCGCTGAGGACTTACTTTCGGTACATGAGGGAGTGGGAGAATCAAGCGACTAGCATCGACAAGGGAATCTCAGCGAATTACAAGAGCATCGAGTGGACCAAAGTTCGCGTGCAAGCTCTGCGTGATCTCTACGAGGCAGCACCATTAGGTTCTCGTTTTAGCGCGTTGTTATTTTAGAAATATTAGTATACGTTTCTGTGAATAAGGGTAATTTAGAGGAAGTTGGATGCGAAGGCAAGTGGCTGTTTGAGACCACCCTCCACTACCCCAATTTTGATTCTGCTAAATCACTGGGAGAGGGTGTACCCCTGTCCTATTCCAGTTAATTAAGAAGTGGTCCTGACCGGCCAGTTGATTTTGCCTGGGCTGTAATTTATGGTATCAAGTTGCAAAGTGTGTGTTTCAATCAGGGATGCAATGCAACGGCTCGGATGGATCTCGACTTCCAGGACTTTGGGATAACATTGCGGCCACTCCGGTGAAACTACCCCTACCTCCGCCAGCTAGGAACTGCCCAGATTCCTCTCTGAAGCAAGAAGTAAATGCTATTTAAATTCCCTTGTCTTTGTAACTGCATAATCCAATCTATTTTCAGGAATAAATTCTTCGCCGAATGCTGAAAGTTAATGGATCGTCGGCGAGGTGTAGCGAAACGTAGACAACTGTAGTTACACTCCCATACAAGCTCGAGATCACCTGCTCGCACGGTCGAGAATAAAATACTTATAGTTGGACGTTGCCGAACAGATTTTTCGATCTATGTTCTCTCTTTATTATCTGCACTCCTTGGAAGTCGCCTAACAAGGATACAGTTCTCTAAAATAAAACAACAATTCTGATTACAGTACAGAAAATGCTTCAACGCAAAATACTTTCTACAAATAAAAGAAAAGAAAGAAGTACCCTGGGCGGGCCTGGCGATAAACGTTCCGGGCGGGAATAGTTTACAAGTCTCCCAGTATATTTATGCGTTTCGTGGGTCCTTTCTTTGTCTTTTGGCAGTACATCGTCTTGCTGCGGATAAAGCCAGCCTGATCGAATCTCGCGTAACAAATACTTGGCTCGTGTAGATTGGTAATTATAAAATGCGGAATAATGAAAGTAGTAATAATAATAATAATTAATATCTCGTAATAATAATAATCGTTAATGGTAATAGCGAAAACTTTGTTTTTACATGTCTCGTGAATGTACAAAAGAGGGACGCATCTTACGCTAAATGCGATATAAAAATTAAAGATATCCAATATTTACGATATAATACACATGGGCGGGTTACACATACATACGCACACACGCTGAAACCACGCATACGATAGTCGTCTTCCTTTTTCGCTTTCAAGCATAAAGATCACTCCCGGAAAATTATCTCGGCGTGATTCTTTCTCTCCCCCCCCCCCCACACCCCCCGATTTTTCCTTCCCTCTCGTTTCTCGTTTATTAATACTTGTACACGATTCCGTTTTAATCGAACACTCGTCAGCCTTGTCTTTCGATCTTGAGTACGGGGAAAAAAAGAGAATAGCTCACAAACGTCCTAGCGTGTAATATACGGGATTCTATCGAGTATTAAATTTGTACTGCCAAATGTGCTTTTTTCCCTTTGCTCCACCCCTTTGAAGCATACGTTTCCGATAGAACAGTAAACGAGCGTCGGGCTTTATAGCCTGCCTTAGAGAGCAATCTTTTTAGGAGACACTACGAATACGGAAATACAGTGTTGATTAATAGTGTCACGCGGTAATAAAAATAGATAATTAGATATACTAGTATTATGATGTAGGTACGCAGTAGACATAGAATGTAAAACGGTTGTTTATTAGGAGCTTCTGAAATTTTCCATTATTCTACTGTGCAATGCTTCAAAGGGTAAACCGTGGTTCTCTGTTGAAGATATGAGAGAGAATCTCTTTCTCTTTGGTGCTCCATTAAGCTGTAGTTAGACTTTAAGAACGATCGACGAAGAAGTGAAATATAGCTGTCGCGAATACTTTGGAGAATACTAGAAATACTCTTTTCATGTCAATAATAACTTGGCAGGGGAATGTAATAAAATATGACACTTTAAAGCTGCAGATACAAAATATTTTCAACTGTGTGCTACATTCGAAGCTTTGAAACAAATAAACTGTTAGATTAGGTGAGAAATGTTTACCTCTAATTTCGAAATAAACTTGCCCACCACTAAAGTGGAGAAAAAGCTTATATTTGGAAAATAAACATTCAAACTACAGGAATTAAATTAGCTTCCGAGAATATGAATTGGGCCTGAACAGGGACGAGTCTAATTACAGCTTAAATATCAGAAACTTGTTCTTCCATTGCTTCTCAAATATTCTTTACAAAAATTCAAGATCTAATATATATTGGAAAACATTCTTATAAAGAATAGAATTGGCTGCAAAATTGGCGAGAAACGCGATTTTCTTAAAAGAAGAATACGAACATCCAGTGGCAAATGGAATATAGCCAGTATAGTTTGCGTTACTATTAAGCTTCAATTTGCACATCTTGAGGAACGTGCTTCCTGAAATCTTCCGTAGGAATACTTTAGGAACGTGATTCTCTCGAATACGCGTGGACACTTCTCGCGGACATGTCGAAGGGTGTCGTCACCGTTATCGTGTAAAAAAATTTTAGACTCTGCTAGGAACACGCCCCATTGGAAAAAATACTTATTTTCTAAAGCGTGGATACATAGCGAACCCGGACTTGCTCTTCGCGTCTCTCTCGTGGAACAAATTTTTCCGTCAAAAATCGTTTTGTAGTAAACGTTTCGCGCGTGCTCGCGAACGAGGATCGTGGCTAGGACTTCGCGATAATACGAGTATAAAATATATATTACGGAGCTTGGAACGTGTTTAGGTTCGGCCCCAAGTCCATTTCGCTACGTTATACGTATGCGTGCCGATGCAAGAGGAGAGTTCGATCGATCTGGGTCTCGTCGAAGCCTGTCTACTAATTAATGCGTCTAAATCAGCGTTGTATAAACGATACGTCACAAAACTAGTAAAATATATTATAAAAAATCGTCAAATTTTACACCACAGCGTTAGTTGCCGCCAGTTCCATCGAGCCCTCGTTGAGCGGAGGACGCGGAACGGAGGCAACTGACGCCGCGGCGCGTATCAACAAGAACCTCTCGACTAGAGTGACTGATTGTTCTGTTGCATTTGTCTCTGCAAGAAACAGTACAGTATACCGGCCTGCGCCATCACGTCCACGGTACCCGCGGCCAACGGGTCTCGACTTTTCGCGTCGGATCGCGAGTTCGTCCCGGGTCGCAGGAGCGTCGGCCCGAACACCGTCGCCAAATTGTGCAGGGACATCTTGTTTTGAGCCTCGTGCTTGTTAACGCGTATCAAATGGGCGAGCAGGAAATCGATGACAGCCCTGTTCACGGCTGGCAGGTTCTCGTAGACGTTCCAAAGGGCCTTACCTTTCGACAACTCGCTGGTTTGAAAAGCTTCCAAGAATGATGGGTAAAGAGCGTCGGTGAAAAGAGCCTCGGGCATTTCTCGAAGATACAGCTTTAGGACTCCCGTTACGGAGTGAACATCCACCTGTGAAAGGAAAGAAAGGTCGGGCCGGTGAGGAAAGATATTCCTTGGAACCGCGCGCTAATGATGCTGCTATAGGCTACCTCTTTGAGTAGTTGCTCAGCTTCGTAAGAATTACTCTCGAACGATTTACGCAACTTCGTTAAGTCCGAAGCAGAGCCTGACACACGATACAAGCCCACTTCTCCGACTCCTCGCCTCTCCACCTCCCTCACGCAGGCTGTTATGATAAAAGGAACGTCGCGCTTCTCACGCCTATAAAGCAATCGTGCGTGTAACTAATTATTGTTATTTCCGAAGGGACAGAACAGAGTGTTGCGTAAAATCGTGAAACGTACTTGCACACTTGCTGGATCTTTGCTCCGAATAAGCCTTGAGGCTTGGCGGATGGTACCCGCCTCAGTGTCACTTCACTTGGAACGAAACGCAGAGCTACGTCCAGGGTAGCTGGTCCTAAATTTAAGGATCTCTCTACTTGATCGGACTGTAGCCAAGATCGGCTCAGTCTTTGTATGCATTTGCCTCGCAATACCGAGCGCGCTCCGCACTCCTCGTACAGCAAGATTCTAACGTTCTGGCTTCCCTCCAATTCGACAACAAACGTTTCACCTGCAAAATGATAGCGAAGTTAAGAGGAAGTGGTTTGAAAGTATCTAGAATATGAATTAATGGTTACCCCATGTCGGAGCTTGGCCTCTCGCGATCCGACTTCTCGCTCGTTTGAAGTAATGTCCGTAACTATCAACCTCCACGATAATGTAAAGATCTCCTACTCTATCTAAACCTGGAGGTGTTAGACCAAGCAGAGTCAAATGAAGATCGCCCAGTAATAAGCTTTCATCGCGACCCGATCTTAGCAAATAGCTGCCCATATCTGTTTGGAGATAAGTACGACAGGCTGTGACCCATGCCTGTAATTCGTACATTGACAAAGGTAATGGTCCTGGAGGTTGTCCCCCCTGAAAATCGAAGAGAGCAAACTTACAAACATCTTCTCGCTTCGCTCGTTATTCAAGTATTCTCATGAATACGCTGTTACTCGAATCCTCGTGTATCGATTTAAAAAAAAAAGGATATTAAGCATCTTTACGTTATTTATTTATTTATTCTTAAGCTTTGGATTACGCACCTTTCGCTTATCTAGGTACATATGGGAACGCATTACCTGTTGCAATGCCTCCACCGCTTCAACCCACTGAGAACGTTCAAATTCGCTGGAGAGGAAGAACGTGTACGAGTTTTGCACTCGATGCTGACTTTTATGCGCCACGCGCAATACTAAATTCGGCGAGGCTAACACTAGCTGAGCCTCGAGCTCAGCGAGCTTCTTCCTATTCTTTTCTGAGCCTCTACCACCGAGCCTAATTCGCTTCTCGTCGTTCCGTTCTTCCCATAAAATCTGATCGCGCACAGTGCACGCCTGTGACCTAAATGCGGAGACGATTTAGAACAGAAGTAGAGGTTTGCACGTTGCGAGAGATAAGATCGGAAATGAAATACGCTCGGCGCGTGTACCTCAGAGCTACAACGTTGGCTGGACTGGTCTCGCGTGGCTCGACGCAGTCCTCTGTCACTAAGGCTTCCGCCACTGGCACGTACCACTTCAACTCAAATGTAAACTTGTCCCTGCCAGAGGCTTTGTACTTCGCGCAGGCGATCACGTCGTTAAAAAGGAAAAGATGTCTCAGCTTTCTGTGGCCGTCAGACAGCTCCACCACAAACGAGTTTTTCACTAATCTTCGCTGCGCTCTATCATGACTCTGAAAGGAAAACTGATTTTCTTTCACACATGCTACGATACACTGGGCACTATCCTAGCTATTATTAACACTTCCTCTCACCGGAAACATTGATTTCGTCTGTATAATGTTGAACTCGTCTAGAAAGTTTCTAGTCATAGCAAGAGCTTCTGAAAGTGGTGCATGATCTGCATGATTCACTGGCGTGTGCTTAAGGAGATCCTACAATAAATGGAAGAAGAATTATCAATGCGATCTTCGCGATAAGATAAAGCTCGTTGAGTTAGTATATTTCCACATGATTTTATCGACTTGTCCAATCAGCAGTGGTTCGCCAAGTAGTACACTTCCAATGTTTGCACATATTCTTACGTATCGATATTTCGAAGAAGGCAAATGGACACTTACGTGCAAAACCAACGCGTTCTTTTGTACTCGAGCGACTGGTTTGTGCAAAAGATCTTCGAGAGATAAACCGGGACCTTTGGGGAACCCCCTGAGTCTTATGTCCCTTGTAATTTCGCCGAATTGAGTGGAATGTGCGGAACACCTTCGCACGGTGTCAGTAGCGCGAGCATAATTGTGCAAAAAAGCTCCGTATAGCCCGATATTGCTGGCCATTACCTGCAATTAACGTGACGGGAATCAGAACGCGTGACAGGCTCTCTATTTCTTTCACGCTCGATTCTCACCTTGATCTGTTCACCAATGTTAGTTTTACTATCCCACTTTTCCAGCTTCTTCCTTAGCCCGTCCAAAAACGTTTGGTGCAGCGCGTGCAACTCCGGGATCTTATAAAACATTGTGCCGAATTCATCCTCGGAGATAACCGGTTGGGACGTTGTCAGTGTCGCTCTGATAGCTTTCATGTACTGGAAGAAAACGGTTTTACTAGGACCGGTGAAATTCCCGCAACTTTACTTGATAACGGTAAAACAAGACTACATACTTGTAGCATTACGTTTAGACATTCGACATATATAGTTTCACTTTCTACTACCGAGTTTACAATACATTTAATCATAGACGTTCTATCGTCCTCACGGTCTTTACTTTTCTCTTGTCGGCGCGGTGTAGTTGGCGTCGGCGACTCTAAGCTCCCTTCGCTTAAACTCAAAGGTTCCGCGTCGCTACTACCCGTTTCATTGTCTGTGCTAAGAGCGCGCAGCAAAATCGGCGGCGCGGGGCTCGCACCCTCTTCGTCCTCGCTATCCATTGCGGCTCTGTGCCTGGAAATATTAAACGGCCTTGTTAAAGAGAAATCGCCGGCCAGACGCGTAGGATCGTGTGATTTACTGCGAGCAGAAAACTTACTGTATAAAATAGTCAATGTTGACATAGTTACTCTGGTTGCCTGGCGAGTCTGGCAGGGAAGGCGGCCTCCTTGGCGGCGCTCTGTTGCCATTATTGTTTCCAACAGGCGGAACGCGGGCATCGATATATACATATTCTCCTGTCTGATCTAAAGCTACGGAATCGTAGTAAGGTTCTTCTTCCGACGCTTCTGCATCACCATCTTCCGCATCTTCGTTAATCGCATTTTCCAAATCTGTTTGTTAAGCACGAGCATAAATGGGATTGAATGCGGTGATCAGAATAGCATAGAATGAGTACAACACCTTTCTCATCCTCTTCTTTGAGAGACTCCTCATTTTTCTCTTTCTTCGAACTCCCGGTCACTTCGATTACGGTAACGTAGTTACTTGGCACATCCGGGTCGCTGTTTCTTCTAAGCTCAGGCACTTTGTCGGGACTCTTCGGTATTTCGCTCTTGGGCCTTTTGCTAGTGTTAAGAGTGGAGCTCAATTCGGAAACACACTTGTCCTGAAACTTACTTATATCTTCGCGCGCAGGCAAGGGCGGAGCCGACGGCTCTACGTGTTGTGCGTGCGAGGCGTTCGTGGGATCGGGCGAACTGTTTTCCGTCGTTCGAGAACTGTGCTGATTCTGTGACGCTGCGAGCTGCTGCTTTTCGGGACTTGTGGTGCTATTACTGTTATTTGCCAATTGCTTGTGACGCTCTACGTCCGCTAATAATCTTTCTAAGTATTCCACGTAGAATTCTTCTTTCTCAAGCTCTTCTTTCAAAGCTGTTACCTATAAATACAATATTTTCTCACTGTTCATCAAGAACCTGTGCCTTTGTATATTTGTCTCTCAGTCGAATGCATTGGCAAAAGTAAATGTAATATAAACACATGTTTTGGGTCATGATAAGAGAATTCAGATAAGCAGGCGATGATTCAGTAACAGTGAACCGAGCAAGGAACCTTGTCGACAAGAATTGATATTAATAATATAATAGTTCGATGAGTGTATCTATCAATTTAATGCCTCTTTAATCGATACATATAGTGCAATTAAAGTATGCTACATAGAACTCTTCGCTCCACTCGAATCCACGTTAAATTCCCACTTAGTCTTGTAATTAATGCGATGACTCATGAAATAAAATTCCCATTTCCTCATGAACAAGGAAAGTTCTTGCATACAGTAGAAATCTGACTGTTAAATTCATGGAAAGACCATTCGCCTTAAGTTACAATAAGGAAAGTGCGTTTGAATTAATTCCTTAAAATCAGCAGCTAAACACGAATAATAAATGTCTCATTTATGCATCAGAAATTTAATACTCCCACTTATAGCCCTCTTCAAATACATTGACCTATTGCCCAATCCAACCTCGCGAGCAGTTGCATTTCCCATTAACATAATAAGATTCAGTCATACTACGGCGACCCAATGAGTCATAACTTAAACATCATATGAACTCAGTTTCTCCTCTACCCAAGTATTCCCTAAATCGATGGACCAGATTCGTATAAAACAGGCAGCTTCTCGCACGAGGGGCACCTTTAAACCAATTAAGCTCCCCCCAGTGCGAAGACCCATGTAGTCGTACGGCGATGTTCCCTGATAATCGTCCGCCAACCAGCTTGCGCAACATTAATTCATCGTGGTGGCAGGGCGCAGTTGGCCCCCGGTGTTCGAATCCATCAAACACTATCTCTAATAGCAGGCTGTTACCTTCTGTTTATGCTTGACCAGGTTGGCTCTGACGTCCTCTTCCCAGGCCGCCGGCAAGGCGCTGTCCGGGAATCTTTGTACCCAGACACGCTGGAAATCGCCGAAAACGCTCATCACTTTTCTCCAGGCCGTCGTTAGGAAGAACTCCTCGGGGACGGCGTTGACTCCCAGCACGGTTCAGGCCGCTGTGTACATTGCACGGGCGCGGCGGTCGCGGCTCTCGCCTGAATTCGCCCGATCACGATCTCGTTCCGAGACAGAGAATCCACTGAGACGTGCTGGCCTGCGTAACGAGGCATAAGTCGTTCTTTTCGCCCGCGAACGATCCTCGTTCCCGTCGCAGACAGTAGCGCGATACCTCGTAGCCGACAAATCCACGGGACGAGCGTCACACAGCCGCTGTCATCTTGTCGACATCTCCTGCGTAGCTCACGAGCATCCGATCCCCATGCCCTCTCCTATCATTTTGACGCCTCCGCTATACCGCGTTCGCGGACACTGCCTCCTCCCCTCTGCCCCTTCGTTGCCGTTTGGCAGGCAGCAGGTGCGCTTCACGGATGATACTCTGCTCTCCTCGCGCTTACGCAAAATAGAAATTCGTCTAGGGCTTGCGAAACCGGCCGAGAAAATGCTGCCTCTTACTTCTTACAGATATAATTTACGCTCACCTTGGCGATCGCGGGTCCGGCTGCGCCCGATCCGAACGTTAGACAGGAATCAGGGCAAGGGACGTTGGATATTTGTTTGTCGCTGAGGATGTTGCGTGTAACGCAACGATGTATGACCATGTTTCTTTTTTATGCAATTCTCGTTAATTAGCGCTGCCCGCTGAGGATCGTTTCGGGGCGTTTGTATATTTGGGAAAGCGAAGGATCCGAGGAAGCTTTGGCGGTGATTTATGCGCGTTCAATGATTATTCAATTCGAGGCGTTTGGGGAACTAGAGTGCTCGAATTGCAGAGTTTATAATAGAATCGGCGGAAGTTTTATTATAGCGGAAAGAGCAGTCAGCGTTTTGAATTTGATTTTAGTGTAGGTCTTTATTGTTGTTTCAGGGTGGATTAAAGTATGCGTCATGCTTTGAATGAATTGATCGTGCGGCGATTAGGGTAAGATAGGTAGAAGTAATTTGTGGGGTAATAGATCGAGAGATGTAACTACTGTTAAGAATGGTAATAGTTGCGGGCAATTATTAAGCTTATCAAATACTCTGCTCGAGTCATTAATATGCCCAACAATTGTATCAATTACGTTCGCAGATCTTCGTATAGAGTATATGTCCGCTAACTCCTTCCGAATTTTGCGGCGCCACCGTGCGTGCATTTCAAACTGAAAGCTAACAGCGGGATATTTGAAAGTGTAACTGTAAGAAATATTTAATCATTAGTAATTACACGTGCACGAAGTGTAACAGTGGAATATCCAACGATACACTGTTTAATGAACAGCTAAGTGCATTTTAGCTAGAAGAGTTTAGCAATCAAAGGACTTTTTTCTTTCCAGCACACTTTTGTAAGTTACTGTACAGGTGTAGCTGTCAATCTCGGTGGCAGCACAATTTAGAGGTTATGTTTCGTCCAAAAAACTAGCGAATTTTCATTAATTTTCTTATTTATCTCGAATAATGTCGACTATAGACGAGAAACAAGAGTGCCCGATACTTCAGGAAGTATTGAAACACATAAAATTGGAATCCAAGAGCGGGATTTCATCCTGCTTGGCACGGCTCAAGAATGAACCCAAATGCTACAAGCAATTCGTGAAAGATGGAGGCCTGGGCATTTTAGTGAATTTACTGCGATATCATAATTTGAAGATATTGAACATGACTCTGAGCATCCTGGCAAACGCATGCATGACCGCGGATGCCAGAGAAAAGGTATAAATGCGTTTCTTCTATTTCTATTTATTTTTTTTTTGCAACCAGTCAACGTACTTAATCGACTGCTTCGGTCGAGTGGAGGCAGAATACTATCTCTATAAATCTCGTTCACTTACGATCGCGCAACGTTTGCGGCAAAATAACTTTAAGTACGTTTTTGTTCCAGGTCAGAGGATCTAAAATTGCGAGTCGCGTAGTCTCTGTAGTAAAGCATATCAGCTTTGGGAGTACGCTACACTGCCGCGCATGTAGACTGATCGGAAATTTATCGGAATGCGACTGGCACGCCAAATCACTGTGCGAAGTCGGCGCTATTCAAGCTTTAGTCGATCTTTTACAATTAGATACAAATATGCAAACATATTTAATGGGCGTTAGAGCTATAAGGTATTAAAGAATATTTGTTCGAGTATCGACGGTACGCCGATACTAACGAACGCTTCTGACTAATCTATGCGCTCCCTTTACAGAAACATTTGGGGTATGCACGAAGGCAGTAGAGAAGAAATTTTAGAATCTGGAGTTATATCGAGAATTTCAAATCTATTAGTATTGGCGAAGGAGAGATTAGAAACGGGGGCAAAGTATTCGGAGCTGGTAGAAGCGTGCTTGAAAGCTATGTGCGCTTTCTTGGTAACGCACGACCCTCGAGTCGGAGAGCAGTTGCGAGGAGAGAAAGATGTGCAAGGCTATAAATGTATTGTGCAGTGCTGCAATATGAATAATAAATTGGCAATAAAGTGTCTGTACAATCTTTGCCAAATAGCCGAATGTCGTCCCACTTTGGGAAATTTCTGCGCCGTTGAAAGTCTGATTGCTCTGATTAAGGATCACTCTGAACTGTCTAAAGAAACATTGGCCATTTTATGCCTGTTCTGTAGAGAAGCTGTTAATCGAGCGAGGATTCGAATGGGATCCGGTTTAGAGCTAATGTTGTCTTTACTGAAGGATCCCGAAAACGAGAAATATCATCTCATGTTACTGCACGGCCTGGCACAATTCGTTTACGATGACCCGAGTATGGTGATAATGGTGAAACACGGTTTGCTTGATATCTTAGTGACCAGATTACAGAAAATGGTGACTGAGACGATAGCTAGCGAGGAGACTAACGTCTCAAAAAAGAGGGGCAATGATTCTCCGCCTAACAAACAAGCAGAGTTAAAGTACAATAAAACTAATTTAGGACGGTATGATCGTTTACTTATATTGAAAATTTAACATTACGCATTGCGTGAAACTAACGATTACACTTTTATTTTACAGATTTAGTTCGGATTACTATCGAGATGATTGGAGCCCAGGCAGTGCTACTAGCGTTTCCTCGTCACCTCCTAGTACGCCCCCATTGCCATTTTATGATTCAATAGACAACGACGAAAACGCAGAAGATAATTACAGTCCAGTTTGTAGTGATACAGAAATGATGGACAACGAAGACGGTAAATCGAACTCCGTATTCATCGTAACTTTGATAAAATTATCTTATTTACAAACTTTCGATCCCTCTTTTTCCGTCTAGAGCCTCAAGAGGAGGTGGAATCATTAAAAAGTTGTAAGTCAGTGACTGCAGATGCAGAGGAATCGCAGCATTCAGAGAAGGGGAACAAATCAAGTATTTGCGAGTACGCGAACTTCTGGACATTAGTACTGTTAAGCAGACTAAGCCATTCCGACGATCCGATTGAAAGATTGGTCGATCCCTCGACCATCAAGGCTCTGTCAGCTTATATTAGATACGCTAAGAATCCAAGAGCGTCCAGAATCTTAACTAAAATCATAAGGTGAGCAATTTATTGCGTCACTTATGCAAAAGACATTGATTAACTGTATTATTTTCTGCACAGAAACGGAGCGTATTTAATACCACTGTTGAAGCAAGGCTTCGTCTTCGAAGCTCAGACATTGTACGGTTCAGAGCAATACACCAGACAGTTGTGCGCTCTAGCAAAAACCGGCGGGGCAATTGGCGAACTCACGTCTATACTACTCCGCGGGGAAGAGGCTCACAAATTAGTCATCGCTGTTTCCATACCGTTCCTAATTAAGTCGCGGTACATCCTCAAGTCTCTGCTGATCAGTTACGGCGGCCTGCCATTGATATTCCGCGTTCTCACCGACCGGCAGCACAGCCTCTACGAAAACGCTATTTGGTCGATTTGCCGGCTGGCGAGCACGCTGCAAATACAGCCCGACGTTCTGGACAAGTGTCAGATCGTGGACACAGCGTCGACCGATTTCCCGAGAGTGTACGACAACCATCCGAAGCCGGCGACGGTTACGTTCGAGCTGGACGACGGCACGACCGTCGACGCATGCAGGCACACGCTGTGCCAGAAGTCCGACGCGTTTTCCGCGATGCTCGAGGGTAACTTCTCCGAGTCGGGGAAGAAGCGTGTCAAGTTACGGAACACGTCGAAGGAGGGCCTGAACACGTTGCTGCTTGCTGCGAACGGCGCGACGTTCGAGAACAGGAGCATCGAATCATTGCTGGACGCTGTGCTGCTGGCTGACAAGTTCCTCATGGGCGACTTGTCCGACATTCTCACGGAGAGCTCGATCGCGAAGCTGAACTACAGAAATTTCAGCAGGGCTTGGAACTGGGCTAGAGTGAACTCCTGCCACGAGCTGAAGACTTGCTGCGTGAAAAGCTTCCTTACAGCGGCGATGAGCAGGCCCGAGAGGGTCCAGGCGTTTCAAGATTTCTCGGGCAGCGGCAGCTTCCACGAGTTTCTGGAGGAAGTGAAGGAGATCGTGAACAGCGTTCTGTGCCAACGTTAACGGCGAACTAATTGGACGTAATTGTGATATTAATGGTAAACGAGGTATAGGCGAGTAGTTGACGGCTTGGCCGGTATTGCCGAGCAGCAGGCACTTAACGGAGCACTTTTATATTTTAAACCATTTTATTCATTCTGTACCCCTATTATTATACTTACTGTGAATAATATTTTAAACTACGGAATTGATGTATATTGATAATTATACACTTTATAGGTGTTATTCGATCCACGCTAAATATGTACGTTAATACAGTGATAGGTGTATATATTGCGGCCAGGCATGTTTGGATTTAGTTTATTCTTAAATGTATGCGAGTAAAAATACATATAACACGCTCGAAGGAACAGAACGATGCGAGTCGAACGGAGAAGAGGTTTACTTCCCTTTTTCACAGCTGACACCTTCTACGCTCTATTTCTTTGCGTTAGCTTCAGCTGCATAGACTCCGAGGGGACCGAAATCAGGTGCAAGATCAGATCTACTCGATCCCTATTTACGCATTCTATCTTGAACGATTTCACCAGCTGAAAGGTTCGATGTAAAATTGCACAAATCTTAACAATAATTGCATTCTCAATGTACTCGTCATTTTAATCAATTCTATACCTCTGCCAAGGCCAGGGATATTTGTATTTCCGCCAGCTTCCGGCCGATGCAGCTCCTTGCTCCCAAAGCGAACGGCAGGCTGGCGTACGGGTTCAATACACCTCGGTAAGTGCCCTTTTCCGTTCTGACCCATCTTTCCGGCAGGAACTCATTTGGCTGCGAGAAATTCGCACTGTCACGGCCGCTCGAATAAATCGACAACACGAGCAGCTGCTGCAAGGAAGAATATAGTGGCTCGTTATTATCCATTGGATTTCATTAACACGTCGCCGACTAGCTTGATCAGCGATGGAACATGTTCGTTTACCTCTTTCGGCACAAAGTAATTACCGATCACGCTATCTTCGGGCAAGTAGCGAGAAATAAATGGAGCGATTGGATAGAGCCTGAGCGACTCTTTGATCATGCCCTTCAGCAGAGGATTCCGGAGTATCTCTTTCTGCGGCAGATCCTTCAGATGATCGAGCAGCATTTCTTGCCTCTCCGGGTGCTTGGACATCAGTAACAGTATCCACTGCAAGGTGGTCGCCGTCTAATAAAATGCATAGTGGTGAATGTTTTAATCTAACGATTAATCGTGATTACGTAATAAGTTGCAGTTGAACGCACCGTGTCGCCGGCAGCTAGAATGAAATCAGTGACGATGGGGATCGCGTCGTCTTCTCGGATACCCTCGTCCATCATCTTCCTCAACAAACCATCGCCGCCCAACCGGATCATCTCTGGCACCAGGATCCGAACGATTTCGAAAGCAGTGTCGGCGCAACCCACGAATTTCCTCCAAACTGGTAATCGTAGGTTCATCGCGAATTTAGCCGGTATTATGGATAACTTGGCGGAGTACTCGAATATCTTGTGTAACGTTTTCGCCAGCGTGTCGAAGTCACGGGATAATTGTTGCTTGCAGGAATGCCAGGAGGAGCCCATCAACGTTGCGATCATCGCTGTCGGGGAAAAAATCATTTATTTATCTCTAATTTCTCTTGATCGTTAGTTTCGAAGCTTGACTGCTTTTACCCTCGATGGACCACTGGTAAAGCTGGATCTGCAAGTCCGGTATGACAGCGTTGCTCTCCATTTGCTTCTGCCACTTCTGCCTGAGCCCCACGGCCGCCTCTTGGCACGGTCCAGCCATTAAGTTCGTCGGGTCCGGCACCAGCATCACTTTATTCAAACTTTTGCGAAAATGAATCCACTCTTCTCCGTCCCTGTTGGAAGAATCGGAGCATGTTGGAAACCCTGGTGTGGCTTTATCTCCCCGTCGCAGAGCCAGTCAGAACGTAACTATACGGGGTGCTACATGAAAGTGTATGAATCAGCTTTCTCAGAAACAACTAGGAGTAATGACAAAAGTCCTTCTTTTTTTTTTTTATATTCTAGACCGCTGTAAATGGTGCGTGTTGGTATGGACGCATTGAGACGCCGGTATGCGAGAGTGTTTGAGTACTTAGTGTTGTATTGCGATTCGGAGGAGCGCGAGTTACTGGAATTATTTAGAGCATTAGAAGCCGGTAAGTGTGGGAGCTGGTATCTACAATCCTTATCATATTGATGCGTTAGAAGTGTTGAATGGTACTCTACATAAACAGCAAGCCGCGCCGGCATTTCCGTATGTCGTTGTACAGGGTCCAAGCTTCCGGTACGAAGTGTTTAGGCGCCGACCCCTCCAGCCGGAAGATTCTACGAAATTCATGCGGAGAATTGACAAACACTGCCGTAACCGGTCCGATGCGCTCCCTGTAAACCGGTCCCAGTTCCCTGTGACGTCTGTCCACGTACTCGTGCAGCCGTTTCGTCCCGCCGGACAGTAGAAACGCGAGCAGCGTCCCGACCACTGGCAGGCCCCGGGATTCCGGTGCCACCCGCAGGACACTTCCGGTAGCGGCTGTGGCAGCAGTCCCGTAGCTTCTGTCGCGCGACTTCTCCGCGACCTCTATCTTCGATCGGCTCGCGGCCTCCGCGGGCTTCGAGATGTCCGACAGATCCTCGATCCTCGGCGGCCTCGACGCCCCCGCGTAACTGCAACCCGGCACGTACGGCTTCGGCTGGTGAACGCCGCCGCGGAGGCCGCCGGACCGCGCGGCTTTCAAAGCGTTTCGCGCTACGTTCATGTTCGCGCACGGCTGCGTGGGCCTCACTGGCCCGCCGATGCGCACCTTCCTTACCTACTTTCGATATCGGTACGAACGATCGGTACCAGCCAGCCGCGACACTGCGCCAGCGGGTTGCCTTCGCGTCGGGCGCGCACGTAACAACACTCGTGTCAAATTCGAAACCAAGTTTTGCAGACCGCTCGCTTCTCACGGCCAAGGCGAGCGTGACTCCGTTCGGAACTATTCGAATTACCGTTCGGCAGCTGTCGTTTTTACCCTACCGTTTCCCATGCCCGTGGTACGTAACGCGCTCGCTCCGACCCCGGCCGGAGATAACACTTGGCGACAGTTCAGCGCTGGGGATTCATCTCCCTTCTAGTCATAATATGCTTTTCACTTTTGCAGGTTCTATGACGAGGTAGCGAAGCCGCAGGAACCCGTGTGCCCGCTCGTCCAACGATAACCATCGGGGGGGGAACTGTTCGCGCGCCGAAGTAACGAAGCTAACGTCGGCTTCCGGCCGCGACCGGAAGCCAGGAACGGTAACGGAAAGTCTCTAGGCGAGCGCGGAAAAGGCGAAGGGATAGTGACGAGGGCTCTAGCAATGCTGCGCCGCGGGGACGGCTTACACGTGAAGAAGAATCGAATACCGTTTACTATGCCGTTATTTAGATGCCGTTTACCCCTACGCGCGCAGGTTTCCACTTTCTTTCACGAGAATTCCTGCGCTCCGTGATTCACGCGCGCTCTTATTTTCCGTCGATTACACTGGCGTCTCTGTTAATGGAATTAAGCGCGATTAGCGCCACAATTAATATGTCGTTGCGTGTTCTGTTTATATCGCCCTTGATGCAAATACTTTATGCTCAGGCTACTATTAATCATTGATGCTAACGTAGTTATTGTTTACGCTGCTGGAATCTATAGCACCGCGGTCGTTGGATTTAACTTTCTTTTATAACCGTATGTTCGTTTTCGTTTTAATGGTTTTAGTGTAACAGTCACACTCGGAACGAGCTCGAATTCTTTTTTCATTGCCGGCAAGCACACTGGTACTTTCTCACGGTTCCGATCGCGGTTGCCACGGGACCATGGCGCCCGACCACTGCACACTGTTTAACAGTTTCGAAGATATTTAAATCTCCAGCTGAAACTCCTTACAAGGGGTGGGGACTACATTCGATACTCCCGGAATAAAGAAGAGCGAGTGTGAAGTTTCCTTTGAAAGCGAAGCCACGCATAACGCCAACACTTTCGCACACATAACAAAGCACGGGCGTCCACAGGGGGGGGGGGGCAAAAGGGGCAGTTGCCCCCGTGGCTTTTGAGAAAAACTCGCTTATTTTTCGAAACTGATGTTTGTTAAGTTTATACTAAAGAAGGGAATATTTTAAAATCTCGGTTTTAAATTTTTAATTAAATTGGTACTATAAAATGAGTTAAAGAAGCAAGAGGGGTATGTTTTCCTTTATCATCGTCCCAAAGTTGCCCCTCCCCAACCCTCGAAAAAAACTCTCCGGACGCCCCTGTCGCAAAGGGATTTAAAACTTTTGACAGAGCAACTATTTGCACCGAAATAAGCGGAGAATCTAATAATTAAAAAATCACCCGCATATCGGATTCTGCGTGCGTAACACATAATTGTTCCGCGAGTTGTCACCGAATGCCTAATTTCTATAACACTAGCAGCTCTCAGAATATTATTTAACATTTGATATAGGCCCTTTAATCATTTTGAGCAATGCAACAACTTGTTTCTCTTGTTCCAGGAACTATGGACGTCGAGCTGCGCATCCATCGACATTTTCTGCCCGCAGAAGGACTGTCAAGACTAATTAGCCGCTTGCGAAAGCAGCGTCTAAAGGAAATATCCGTGCAGCTCAAAGTGTAGCGTCGACGGTAAACATCTCTCGGTATCTTCGCCTCCATCCGTCGCTCCTAGGAGACTTCCTTAAGATGCAAACAGAATCGTGCTTTGATATGATAGATAAAAGCGGGCTACATTCTACTTGCAAAGTTGAACTAAGCCCGGAGACTTTGAGCATCGCGATAGCGTTTATAAATAATGCAGCCGATATCAGCATCGGGGAGAATATATAATCTGATTTTGAATAGCCCGGCGGAACAGTCTGTCCCACATTTGCCGAGGAAAAAAGAGGCCGTTGATAGAAACACGTATAATTTAATCTTGTTTGAATGCATTCGTTTGCGAGTCTCGTAGCAGGCGCGCCTCGCCTTTTATTCCCGTGGGACGAACCACCACTTAGCGTCTCTTTTATTCATAATGGATAAATGGAAAAGATCCCAGTCATGCGCGGTATGGAATGATAAACCGAGGCATTAGTGTCGCCAAGATTTATTGATTACTTGGTCCAGCTTCGTAAATACACCTGTAGACTATACTTTCTAAAATTAGAACAAGATAAGCGCGCAGACTGGTTCTCTGCAAAAAGCAGGACTCATTGAAGAAAGGATATCTCATAAAATCTTCTTAATACCGTATATTACAGCCACGTCTGATAAAAAAAAATATACGTCTCTATTGTGGCCGAGAGTACACTTCGCGGCGACGAGCTGGCGCTTGAGAAATGTTGAGAAATCTGAATTTTAAATCGCTCGATCCCCGAGCCGATGGTCAAGGAGCGAATGTAATCGCGGGAGGAAACGTATTCGTGGAGGAACGAAGGAGTGACGTTCCTGGTGAGGTCTCCACGTGTGTCGGGAAGAGGTCTGAAGGATTGCGAAATAGAGTGCGTTGATTGAATATAAAACGACTTGTTTACCGGGGAATGCAAAGCACTTTTGTCTTAGCAGGTCGGAGGAGAAGTTGCCTCCTGGTCAATGACCCTGAAGAAATTCGCGTGTTCGACGAGATACGACAGGAGGCGGGTTTTAAATTGCCGAACCTGTTGTGTATTGTGCTTCCCGGGAGCGGAGAGAGATTCTGCGATAGTTTGTACGTATTCAGTAGCACGAGCTACTGGCGCGTGAATGCGAATGAACGAAAAACGCGGGACAAGTGTCAGGATGAAAAATCACGGCCCCGCTGGTCGGCGCCTGGACGGCACCAGCATGGATATGCTTTAAAATAGACAGGAAAGGATATCTGAACGCGGTGGAGACCTTTGCGTCATCGCAGAAATTTCCAGTACTTATATTTCCGTCGTGATTCTTCTTTGAATGATTCTCCCTGAAAGACAATTGGCATTAGTCAGATAACTTTATTGGAACTGTTAAGATGAAAATAAAGATTGTTAGTAGTACAATCATTAATATCTCGAAGACTGATTCATCAACGGAGATTACATTAGTTTACAAAATAAAAAAAAACACAAAGACCGAGAAATAATGAAATTTTAGTATTTTCACACAATTGTCTCTAGCTTCGGTATTTATCCGTAGATTTTCTTCGGTAGAAGCTTGTTTTCTTCGTAAAAGTGCAGCCTCGACGTAAGAGATGAGAAACTGGGCCCATTTTTGCGGTTTCGATTTTTACCAGATGATTAAATGAATTGTCGATCTCAATTTCGGTCGAAGAAATGACTTTTCTCACACATTTCCATCGATTTCACCAGAACTATTGAACCGATTTCAAAATTTTGTCAGGTACATTTATTGGTAATTCAATTATCTTTGATTTGATATAATTTTCGACCAAATCGGACATTCGCAACACGAAATATTTGCAATTAAGTGGGACTACATTTTTGACAGACAGGTAAAAGGTTCACCTGTCGATATCTCGAAAACGTACCCATAGAAAAATTTTTCGACTTTATTTTCGAAATCAACGGGCCATTTTACATAAGAAAAACTAGGCATCTGGTGCGCAAAATGGCTGTAAACTAGTGTTATTTGATTAATACTTGATGAACGTTTTATTTAGAGGAACTCTATAATTTTTTTAACTTTTATGATAAATGCTTTCTCGTTAACTGCAGCTAATATCTTCGTTGTGATTACGTATGCGAGCTGCGCCTACCGAACGTCGAATTTCATTTCAATTCGAAGTACAGTACATACGCGAGCACGCGTAACCCTGTATCAGAGTGCAAAGTGCGATTCCCATTGTCGAAGAATGTCAACGCAGACGGATCGAAATTTCACGAAGCCCGATGGAACAGTACAGAATTTATCAACGGAATTACATAAGGCGACTCTCACTTCGACCAGCTTCATTTAGAAATAATCTACATATCTAATGCGTTTCATCATGCCCAGCGGCGACTAGTTCGCTTGGGACAGTCTATTCACGAATTACCAAATTAATTCACAAATTACGAAACAACTCGTGATCCCAAGCACCTCTCAACAGCGAAATGTAGTTTCAAATTCATTTCGTGTTCCATTCATCTACACGTCGATTACCATTTCCCAGAATTATCCGCAGCGCGGTGCGATCCGATCTATGTACCCTGTAGATCTGCAATAAAAAGCAACGTACATATTTCTCGAATGCATTTCAACGAAAGACGAGTCCGGCGTCGAATTCTAAACGTTTAGGTATACGAATTTTAGCGCGCACGTTAAATTTATGCTGAGTAACGATTTTTAATTCAATTATTTCCCTTCGCGAAGCTATTTCAAACACGCTGTTATCATACGTCGACCCTGAAGATCCCGATAAACCGGGAGACAGCTTCTAGAGCACTCTGTTGCTCGATGCACGAGGAAACGGCAGCCGCGAGGAGCAATATAGGCCCGTGGCGCATCTAAATTTCCAGTTAACGTTTCACCGTCGTCCTTTTCCCTGCTGCGATGGATACCGATGTCGAGTCTTGTTTAAAAGACTGGAACGACCTAGCACAAGAATACAAGGAACTAGAAGTAAGATAATTCCTCATTAACCCCGGGTAATAATGCTTTCGCTGGTTAACGTACAGAACAATTCTCTTGGAGGTTAAGTGCACCTCCTATGCGCCCACACTGGCGACCGGTATTCCAGAAACTTTCGGCAAAGTATTATGTTTAGATTAAATGCTTCCTTAACTGCCACACCTTTATGGATGTATTCGCGACTATCTGTTTCTACCACGTTCCTGCGAGCAGTCTGTCCATATTGCACGGAAAAAACGGGTATTCAAACAGCGGTGACGTTTTAATGTTAACAGGCATTGAACAGAGAGTACCTTGCTAAATTGGAGGAAGTGACCGAACTGCAAGCGAAATGTTTGAAAGGCATTTCTCATCAGAGGTACAGGATGGGGGTTATATCGAAATCGTTGAAACAGTAAGTAACGAGTATCTGTAGAATTGATTATCCTGTTTACGCGATGGAATGTATCGGATGGTCCCCAGGTTGCAAGCGAAGGACGCGAGGAAGAGCTTAGATAAAGAAATGGCGAGGAGGAAAGATCAGATACACGAAATAGAGCAGACTTTGCCGAAACCGAACGGGACGTACCTTCAGATTATTTTAGGCAGTGTTAACGTTTCCATATTGAACAAGAATGATAAGTAAGTACAGACGTATTCGCATGGACCTCGAAGAAAACTGTGTTCCAAAACTTACGATTAATCTGATCCGCCGCATTCTAGGTTCAAGTACAAAGACGAGTATGAAAAATTCAAGCTGGTCCTCTCTGTGATTGGTTTCATTTTATCCGTGTTGAATCTAGTAACTAACGTCAGGTAGGATGTTACTGATTTTCCGTCGCACCTTAGGAGAGCTACTATACAGACTAGGGTAACAGTTTTATAATAATGTGTGTTGCAGAACTCTGGAGCTTAGTTTTATGTTCCTGCTGGTGTGGTATTATTGTACGTTGACGATAAGGGAGAGTATACTAAAGGTAAACGGCTCGAGGATCAAAGGTTGGTGGAGATTTCACCATTTCCTTTCGACGGTAGTATCCGGCGTTCTATTAGTATGGCCTAACACTGGGCCGTGGTATGCATTTCGGCAGCAATTTATGTGGTTCAACGTATATGTTAGTAAGTCATTCTTCCTAAAATAAGTGTTCCATAAGCTGCTTATTGGGATTGAAATTCAAACGTCTCGTTTACAGGCGTAGTGCAGTATCTGCAATTCTGTTATCAACGCGGCGTTTTATACCGCTTGAAGGCTTTAGGGGAGAGGCATAATATGGACATTACTATCGAGGGTTTCCATTCGTGGATGTGGCGCGGACTGTCATTCCTATTGCCATTCCTTTTCGTCGGATACCTATTTCAATTATACAATTCGTATGTGTTGTACACATTAACGTCCCATCCAGAAGCTACGTGGCACGTTCCGCTCCTCAGTAGCATGTTCTTAGTACTCTTCCTGGGTAACATAACGACCACTATTAGGGTAATCCCTCAGAAATTGAGAGAACGCGTGAGGGACCACCTCCCTGGATTATTCGATATAAAACCTGAGCGCAAAAGAGTGGTGAACGGGGAGAAGGATGCCAAAGCTCAGAAATGTGAGTGATAGAACATTAGCCAGCATTGAATGCATTGTTCGATGAGGCGATTATGAGAAGCGATTAATAATGTACGGAGTAAAGGATCGGTGGATGCGTGAAAGCAATGTGCGATAAATAAAGTCTAAAGTAACCCGAAAGAGGAAATAGCATTTTAGATATGTATAGTAGTTCCGAGTCAAGAAATGCACAGCATACCAAAAAGTAGGCAAAGTGTCGAGTCAGATTCTTTTACGCTACGACGACGTCTTTCTACATCTACCATCAGCACTAGATTAAATAATTAACACGTACTAGTTGGTCGTAATGTAGAAGCGACTTCATCGAAAGTAGTTCTTTTAAGACTTTCTCAACTTTTTGGCTATGCTGTTGGATATTCAATTTTTTGTTTTTTAAAACTTCGGCTACTTCATACTCAAAATCTAACCGAGGCACACCTCGAGACTATATTAATCTATGTAAAAATCCAATTTAATGCAGAAAATAATTTATTAGATCTTTCTAGCGCCTCTTATGAGTTTCCAAACTTTTACGGCATTCCTTGAATTGTCTTCAAATTTCCAAGCAAATGGTTTGGTGGTATATTTTCTTTCTGTAGTCGTATTCATACAAACGTGCAAGGCTAAGTAGATCAAATAAATTTCAGTTGCTTCGAAATTATATTTGGGATACCGTTTTGTATACGTTGACTTAACGCGAGTTTCATAATTTCAGTAATGCTTTGAATCTGCATACAATGTACATATACCACCAGATGATAATTTAAATTAGAATATATAGTCACGCACACACCTTTATGTTCAGTACTCACTTTCCTATTACTATAATAGTCGTTTATGAATCGTTATGCATGACACTCCAAAAACTGTATGTAATATAAATATTCGTTCTTAATGTATTTATTAAATTATATGTGTAAATAAAGGGGGTAACTCTCGTCTGATCTTAGAGAAAGTAACAAAATCTCCAATAATTACCCACCTACGAGTATATCCCCATTTCGCGGGTTCCCTTTTCTACAATTACGTAGCAATTAACATGCAAGTGTGTGGCAACCTATATAGAATCATTTTTATTGCTGAAAATCTTTTAACTTCTATTTCACAGTCTACCGTACACTTTGAAATAACCCCGTTAGAATTTCATTCGAAATAAAATTTCAAATTTTTCTTTCAAATTGCATAGTCACTGTTGCCAGATAACGAATGCACAGGCAAAAATGTCGCGCATGTATCGAAACGATTACACCACTGGAGAAACGTCAGTGGTAATGAGAAGTGTCGTACATTGCCGTGCGTAGTCTCCGTTACAAACGACCAGGGATCCCTTTGAAGCGTAAAATGCCTGTAAAAATATCATACCCGATTGTAATATCTGTTATCGCTCCGAATATCGGAGGCTGGGCCGGAGGATATATCACCAGGAAAAATATTAAGCCCTGGTATGAGGTAATGGATCCTTTAATTCTTATCACTGTTAAAATCCAGTGGCGTAACTCGAAATGTGGCTCGATAAGCGTCGAGTAATTTTGAATTTGAAATTGATTTGTTAATCGTAAATTTACGTGCAACGAGTCTCCAAACGTTTAAGCACGATTCTTTAACAACATTCGAGTAATAATTCATGATTTATGTACTAGGTTTTTAGAACAGGGAGAAGTTGCCATTAAGACCTTGAGACAAGTTACACGTGACATGAAATTACAACAATTGCGTCGACCTCAATTTAGCAAAGCCTTCAGAAGAAACTATATTTAATTGTTTGTCACCTATTTTTAAAAGAATTAAGCTTCTTAAAACAGAACTTAGACTTGCGAGTAAACGCAGAATTTTCTATATATGATAAGATAACTGCCTCTATCTTTCCTATGCAAAGATAAAATTAGTTGCGCTAAATAGAATATACTTCCCTTTCGCCTCAACTAGCGAAGAATTCTACTTAGGGCATTTTCAATTTTAATTCTATTAGTCGGATACGATGAAATGAACTAATAAAGTCCTTTTGTGTTTGATATCCAATAGACATTAAAAAGACCTTCCTGGAATCCTCCAAACTGGGTGTTCGCTCCTGTATGGACAACCCTGTATTGCACGATGGGATACTCTTCGTACTTGGTATGGAAAGACGGTGGTGGTTTCAGGGAGGCAGCGATACCACTGTCTATTTACTCCGCTAATTTACTACTCAATTGGTCTTGGACGCCACTGTTCTTTGGTTTACACAACATAAAATTGGTACACTAATAGAAATAACAGCCACGTTTATAATCTCGCCTCGATTACACTCGCAGCTACTCACTTCTGTTCTACTTCTAGGCATTGTACGAAATCACAGTATTATGGGGAAGCACTGTAGCAATGGGTATTGCATTTTACAGTGTAAATCGATTGGCTGGCTGCTTAGTCATTCCGTACTTAGCGTGGAACTCTTTGGCTTTGGCATTGAACTACGTAATTTATAGGGACAATAAACCGAGCATAGAGGCTATTACAAATGAAAAGAAGGAATGAGAGCCCACAGCAACACTTTCGTAGAGAAAAGAACAAACTGTCGATGTAGAATGTCACCCAATGAAACAATGCTTAATATTTTACTCCTTTTTTTTTACAATTATTGTATCACCATTATTTAATACGAAATGTGCCTTGCATTGAACGCACAATGCTGTTAGTATACACGTTTTTATTGTTTGATATGAAATAAAGGTTAGTTAATCAACCATACGTACATTACACTATATATATATATATATATATGTATATATATATTATCATATATTGTATGGTATATATATTACGTAACGTGTGTAATATATACATCATACATATAATCATTATTTATTATTCGCGTCATTAATAAAATCATATAAAGAAACCTGTAAAGAATCACTTTCGTACTCTTCCATCGGGTAATCTACCCTATTCTGTGTAGATCTAACAACTGCACTATAATACTTAGTTTATCTTAGCTTTGCCTCTCTTTCTACAATGTCATATTTGCAGCACGATCATAGTAACGATCGATGAATCAACATCTTTTATACAGAATAGGGTAGAATATCTTACAGAAGAGAGATATCGAATACGGTACGGGTTCGGGCGGGTCGCTGCGTTCTGCTGCCGTATCTCATAAGCGCTATGTGGGGTCTGTCGCGTAAATGTAGCCTTGTTGCTGAAGTACGTACAAGCGTTTTTCAACGGCGTCTTTGTCTGTAACGATAAAAGCGGAACGTCAACCCCTTTGCGATTTCGCCGGGCACACTCTATTCGAGATAAAAGCATTCTAGGCGGAAGAAAAGAAGAGTTAACGCAGTTTGTTGGGGAAAAAAAAGAAATTACATTTAATAAGGAGGGCTCTATCTTGACTGTGACTGACATGCTGTGATAAAGAATGCAGCAATATCTGTGCCGTGTGATACCGCTGGAAACATTCCGCGGGATTGCCAAACAACTCGTCGAGCGCTGCTGACTGACACTGGTGAAGAGAAAAATTATACGCATAAGTATACACGCAGATTTATTCTACGAATAAAGACGAGTGGAATATGCCGGTTGCTTACCATTTGTATGGCATGGTTGTAGAGGATTTTGTCTGCAGTAGCTCCTGTCTGGTGAAGGAGGCCAGCGCTGTTGAGCTGCTTGCATTCTGTGAGGCACGTTCTGAACTTCTCGTTCATGGTATTCACAACTGGAACAAGATCCCCTTAAAGATGCATTCGAAATGTGGCGCAATCAATTCTAGTCCCGATAAATTTAGCTATCGTAGAGGGTTCACCTTCTTTGACACTAGCAGTCGGCTGTAACCTGCCGGCTTTGAGCTGCTGAGTCGCCAGACTTAATCCAGAACTGAGCCACTGAAGAGCCCTGACCAGTAGAATCACTTGTTCGGCTCTTCTCCTTGTCGCCGCGTTGCTCGCCTGCTCGATGCCACCCAAAGGCGCGCCCAGAGGTCCCGCTCTTGTTCTCGCCACCTCGCACACGCATTCGCACAATGCGACAACAAAGTTTAACTTGGCTAATATTTCGTTGTGTCCTCGTTCCAAAAGCGTTTCCTCTGGGAGTTCGGGCGCGATGAACGTCAACGGGCGATCATCTATTGTTGTAGTGCTCACCTCTGGCAGGAGGTTTTGGAAACTACCTGCCTCTGTGAATTCATTACCAAGCGACATAAGTAATTTGTTCACGCCGCCTCTAACCGCAGCGAGAGATCTAAGTACCAGATATTTCGGGAAGAGTAACGGCTCTTGTACCAAAGGGAATGACAGGCGAATGCCTCAGCGTGTTGTTGTTATCCTGGAACGCCCTCGACGTAGGTGAGCCCAACACTGCCAAAGGCCCTGTCAGCAGTGGCGAGGACGCGCTATTATTACCAGTCGAACGTCGCAACGGTGACGTTCCACTAGACGTGTGCGAGTGCCTTGCCACAGGACTGACTTGCCATGCGTTTGGCGGCGGAGGTGTCTCGCTTAATCTAACAATCGTTACAGTAAAGTTAGACTATGCGGGAACAAGACAGTTTATGCGTACAGCGTTCTCGTACCTTCTACTTGGTGGCGTACCAATGACAAACTGAACACTCGGTGGGCTAAGGGAGCCGATGTCGGGGGCATGACTCCTGTGAGAATCCACACTGCGTTTCATACTGATCGGTTGAGAGCGCGGGACAACGCTACACCCGGACCTTGCGTTAGTGCAAGGAGACGACGGCTGCGCAACGCTTCTCTGGGATGAAACAGGAATTGGTTCCGAAATTGGCAAGAAGCACGGTCGCGGTGGACTCACTGCTTCTCTACTGGTTTGTTTAATGTACCTAATCGATCCATAGTAATGTAATATCGCGAAGACATGATCATAGGAGTGTCTTTGCGAAGTAACGTTTCAAGTTACTTACTGAACTTGCTGCGTGTTAGGATTATTGTCTGTGTCACTGCTGAGATCACTCTGCACAAGCACAAAGTCATCTTCAGGACTGGAACACGGACTGGTAGTCTCTGGTTCTGATCGTGTAACAGCCGTTGCCCCTTCCTGAATTACTAAGGTCCCTGGGGAAGCAGGTAGCTCGGCAGGAACTGGACTTGGGCTCTCTCTGGTGCCTTGGAGGAATGGGTGGCCAAAAAATTCATCGAAAGGCATTCGGTCTCTGGCGTTGCGTCTTAGGAGACCCAGCAGAAGATCCGATAACTCCGGTGAAGTTCCAGGTGGAATCCTGGAATAATCATTGTTGGAGTACATTGAGCGTGTTTTTCGTTGATAAAAATATGTTTCAGAAAGTATGACCTACTTAGGTCCGAGGTTTGCATTCTTTTCATAGAACAACTTTAAAGCTTGAGGCGTATGAGCTTGAAACGGAGCCTTCCCAGTCAGACACTGAAAGACTATCGTTCCTAAAGACCAGAGGTCTGCTTTCGCGTCGTACTGCAGCGACATTATAACTTCAGGCGCCATGTACATTGGCGAGCCACATAACGTGGCAGCCATTACACCGTCTTGTAAAAACCTAGCAAAACCAAAATCCGCTGGAACGTTAAGAGACAGACGCTTAATATTTTTATGGATTGAAAACGATTAAGTAAAAGGGAATGGTCATTAATAAATCCTTACCAATCTTTAATGTGATCTGATGTGGTTGCGGACAAGCTTTACCACAATTGTGGCTGAGCAAAATATTTTGTGGCTTAAGATCCCTGTGGACGACACCTTTGGCATGTAGCGCTTTCATTGCACCTGCTAATTGCTTCAAAAACACTCTGATAGTATCTTCGGAAAGAGTGCCTTTTGCTAATGAACGCAACGCGAGATGAAATAGTAGAATCAGTATGGGTGACGATTAGTTTTTGCGGGTATTCTAATGTTCGGACAAGAAACTTTTAAATAAAACGTACCACTTAAATAATCAGCTAAGTCTCCGCCATTACAATACTCCATAACCAGGAAGACATTATGATTAGACTCCTAAATGAAAAATTCTTATTAGTGTCATCGTGCGAACAGCATTTCTGCCACACGTGATTAAAAATATATAGTACTTGATAGCAAAATCGTTATACG
Source organism: Andrena marginata (assembly GCA_963932335.1). Lineage (NCBI taxonomy): Eukaryota > Metazoa > Arthropoda > Insecta > Hymenoptera > Andrenidae > Andrena > Andrena marginata. Next base: position 5,382,578 of record OZ010660.1, read on the forward strand.
AACCTTACAATCCAATAATGCAACAACATTTTCATGATGTAATTCTGTTAGTTCCTAAAACGTAATGTTTTAGTCAAAAACTGAAGTCATGATGCAGCAGTTGTCGAAGCACAATGTATAAATCTTTTAATAATATACATTAACTTTAAATTTTTTTAGAAAACATTTCTCAACCCTGCTGTTCTCCTAATTTATATCTCGCATTCGTATTCTGTCGGGTCGTAGTGACCCGGTGAAGCAAAGTTCACGTTTTTGGTGTACTTTTGGATTTCTATGATTAATATTGTATTTCATACACGACAAATATAATGTTGACTTATTGGATACAAAAGTTTCAAATATATAATCATAGAAATGATAAGATGCAGAAAAAATTAATACGTAAAGAAAAAATTTAAGTTATTATTGATTTCTTTCAGGTACCGCTTCAAGTACTTTTACTGTAAAAACTTGGGATTTCAGAACGTAAGAACTAGCAGTATCGTATAGAGTCTATATTTTGCAGGGTTGCTCGGAAAATAGTATTTGAAAGGGCAATAGCCTCTAAATCCAAACAATTGTACATCTACTGTCGTTTTATTTTCTCTAGGATTATATAATTTTAGTGGCATTTCTACCCATTTCTCAAAAAGAAATCTTACAGGTGCAAGTTTATCATTTGCCTTTTTGTCTTGACAATCACTCTTGTTGCCAAAACAATACACGTGATATACAGTAAAAACATTCAAGTGACATTGTGGCACAAAAAATAGTTCTCCCAGTTTCTGAATCCCACAAATATAATACTTCCCAATTATCGATATGTACTCTTCAGCGCTATCACTCCCATACTTGTACATTTCCGACATTGGTTCTGACATATTTACAAAATTTAGGCATTGGAATAAATGCACAATGAAAATATATGAAAGCTTCATACAAATATAATCTTTTGTTTGGGTGAGAAGTGTTTATGCCGAGAGCGTAATATCAACAATGAACCAATGGCCACAAAACAGTTTCCAAAGAGAATAGACTACAGTCTCATCACGTAAAAAAAATATAATTTAGATATCGAATGCCTAAAATTTCTAATACATAAACTTTAATTCTACAGTCAGATTTTTTATAACTACAATTTTGGAACTTCTTACATATTTCGACTACCGGGTTTGTATGACCCGAAGAGTACACCCGTAAAAAACGATATTGTTTCAAGTTCTGAAATAATTTTTTATCAAACAATGTAGAATACTTGGAAACATAGTATCTGTTAAAACATAATCTCCATTTAGGGTCTTAAGGACCCAAGGAGAACAGCAGGGTTAAAGCAACAATCATTTTTCGAGAACGAATCGGAGCAAGAATCGTTCAAATTGAAATGACTTCTTTGGAAGTTAAGCTGGGGACAGCGGTTCCATAGTAAAAACCAAACGGCAGCAATGAATATAGAACAAACGCAGGCGCCTGTCTCTTGCGAAACAGAAATACAACTATGAAAAAGGAAAAATGAAAACGAAAGTGTACACGGCGGGCCTCGATATTGCGTCAACAAACCTTCAGAATCTTGATCTCCTTTCCAAGCAGATTCTGCGACTTTGCCAGACTCTTCTTGGTGATACTTTTAATTGCCACCACGAAATTTGGTTTCTACAAAGAGAAAACGCAGAGCGTTATCTCGGCGGTTGTAAATGAACTCACTGTTACGGTGCCAGGACGGATTCACGGTTGTAGATCATGAGAAGAAGAAGGGAACTCACTTTACGATGCCTACCCCTGAAGACCACGGCGAACGCGCCGTGGCCTATCAGGTCCTTGGTGTTGTACTCGTAGTCGCCGACGATTTCCATTCTTGATCGTATTAAATCGGCGATCGAGAGGAGGTTTCACCGATCTTCCACAGGCAGGCTCAACAGTTTACAAGCAGAGGACAACAGGCAAGAGAGATTCATCGCCTGCGGAAAGATCGATACGCTTGGGTAAGAAAAGTCGCGGCCCGTCGTATAGTATTCTCGCGTGCGGTGTCGTTGATCCTTTCTGACGGTGCCTTGAAAGGGTTGCACGGTGTTGGTCTACATTTTGTCCAACCTCGTGAGTTTACATCGATCATCGGAACGTATCACCACACCGACAGGGCTACTCTTAAAAATACAAAACACGATGGAGCACCTACTCTGTGTCGTAGAATCACCGTCGCAAAATGTCAGGCGATCGCGCACAGAGGTCGTGTTAACGTCGGCATGGACGTGATCACCGTACGCAACACCCGTCTCCAAAACTGTCCACGAATTTACAGGCAAAGAAGTGCAAGGTTCAATGCAATCTTGTATTGTCGGGGATATTCCTCGTGACTCAATTTCATCCGTATCTTCGATTAATCATAAAATGCTACACTTACATGGGAATGATCGTTCTGATTAGGTGCTGCATGGCGCGCACTGCATGGCATACCGATGCTAATAATAAACTAAATCATGCATCTGTTTCTGGTAGAAAGATTCTTACGTAGCTTATTCATGGCGAAAAGAGTAGTGTTTATTTTTTTGTATTTGAGTTTTTCAAATATTATTTATTTATTCATTCTGGAGATATAGATTATAGTACTTCGTTCGATTAAAGTGTTTCGCTCATTTTGCTTTTTTGTGTGTATTATGCACGAAACATTTTAAGGGGGCTACAGGTTGTTAACGTACGGCACTGCGGGATGTAGAATATAACTACAGTCAGCTGTGGACTGTAGAGCGCATATCATGCACACTACTATGTATATATACACGGACTCAAATAGTCCAACGTTATCTTCGCAGAGATTTAGACATCATTCTAATATTTCGTAAATGTGATTACAATGAAAGCGTGTGTGTATCATTTTAGTGGCTTCCCAATCGATTTCATGAGTGACGATTACATTGGGACATTTCCGTATGATATTAGCAAATAGTTCTTCCGATCTGTGACAACATTTCCTTTTGTTCAATGACTGAAAATCGTAATTAACTAGAATGGAATTATTCGCCAGTTTCTATTTATTTCTATCGCACACGAAAAAAGTGAAAACCGCTGTATCGAAATATATTTTTAATTCAGTTGTAAAGCTAACTTCAATATTAACAGATAAATCGTCTTAAATATTTCTAATCTTTTGATATAATAACAATGTGAATTAAAATACAATTTCGATGAATCACACACGAGCATCGGTGACTATACGTGGGCGCGAAATTTAAATTTTCCGCTTCGTGTATCGATGATCGAACTGATGTAACAATCGCATCGAAACCGTGAGATTCGTAAATCGAATTTTAGTTTTAGGTTAAAAAAAACTTTCACTATATACATACAAGTGCTTTGTATTTAGTGCAGGTGATGATATATCGAAATTTGGAATCGTCATTGTATTAAAGATTTATGTTTATTTAGAATTAATATAATTGTGACATTAACACATAACCTTATACAGTGTGATGTACTTTTTCTCGAATCTGTAAGAAGTAGCGGCACAATTAAATTTTGACTATTTAAATATACGCAATGGAAGTGTAAGGGGCTACTTTTCTACGTATCTGTGATTATTTTATTAATTACACGTTTATCGAATATTTAACGCATCTTATTTCAGACTGAAAGAGTGTTCAGCATATTTAAGCAATTATGAGGTGTTGGATATTCTGCAGAATATAAAATCAAATAAAAAGCAAAAGATGAAGCAGAATCAATTGGCAACGATAACCTATCAGACTGTTAGATATTTAGAAGAGACGCCATGTAAAAGGCACTCGCCCGAAAAGATCAGAAAGTTTCTGAAAGCAATGGAAACTTACAAGTTGACGAAATGTGAGAAATTGACACTTTTAAACGTGTGCCCTAAAACACCGCTGGAGATACAACTGGTACTGTAATATACCATGACGCAACATTTAAAGCCAGATATACATACAACGCTACGTTCTTGTAGATCGTGGAGGACAGTGAAGATCGTTTGACGGACGAAGAAGTAGAGTCCTTGCTACAAGTGGTAGCGACTTGTGTAGGCGAAGACGAGCAAGATGAGAAAGATGGGTAACGTTTTTACTTTCTTTAACTTTATAAATTTTTAAAAAAATATTTTTATATACGTTATGTACATTTTATTCATAATAAACATGGAAATAGTATAATATTAAATACAATTGTGCATGCGAGACTTTCAGTTGGCGCATTATCTCTTCTGATCACCAAGGTCGTCTATAGAATCCTCGTCGATCTGAAAATACATCGCGTTATACCAACCACGTGCTTCCCATTCGCACTGCAATTTTCAATCGTTCTTCTCACCTGTGGCCACTTCTCTGGAATCACTTCGAACAAATCATCCTTCACGTCTCCTTGTATAACTATTTCGTCATCCCCTGTCACGCTAGACCCGCACGCGAATTTACTGCCGAAGAACTTTGCGGCGACTTTCAAATCAATATCTGCGAATTACGAGTAGAGTCGAGTAGCGGAGAAAGAATTCTTATCGAAATAACAGAGTAGATTAAGCGTCTTCTATTACCGAAAGTGCTAAGACCAGTCACGACCGTGACTGATTTCTTCTTTCCTCTAGGTGCTCTAGAGACAGTCACAAACTTTGGACCATCCTCTTTCTTCTTCGCCTTCAGCATACCTTTACCGCCACGCTTTTGCCTTTTCTTCTCGTCCTCGCCTCCGCCTGCTTCGGTGGTGTTATCTTCCACTATTCGCCGGTAAATAAAACGGTGTGAAGTGAATAATTCAGCCGGGGCGAGGTGTATCTCCAGAAATTATAATTACCCAATTTAACTTTCTCAAATTCTGTCGGTAAGTTCCTTTCTAGCCATTGCTTGCACTTTTCATACTCTGGGTAATACTCGCAGTACTATGAAAGAGATGAAATTTTCAGAAAAAGCTCGCGCATCGACACCTCGTCGCACGACATAGAATTCGACAATCGATAGATCGGGATCAACATTGTTTTACCTCGATGGGAAGAGAGCAGTTTCCGCAGTATTGTACTTGAATAGGATAAGTGACATTAGGATCCGGTCCTAACCGTAAATCTGGCTGCTCTTCCGCCGACATTCTCTGACTCTCGCCGGTAACTATGCCCTAAGATCTAACCAATTCTTCAGAACGTTAACGCTCCCTTAATCGGTTGGATTACCCTGTTCCTGCCTGTTCTACCCTTATCTCCTCTCAGCCTGCACCCTTCCACTACCCTTGCAATTTTCTAAAGAATAAAGCACGAACTGTTACCTACTGTTACCTATTCAAACCGACACCGCAACGTAAGGTTAGAAATGGTTAGAAGCAGGAGTCGGTGGAAATGTTAGACGCCGGTAGAGTAATTAGCGGTGGGGGAACGTCGAGCCAATCAACGTCAAGATGGGAAAGGAAACGGCGCCACCGTCAAGCCAAGCCAGGCCAACCAGAATCGTCGCGGACTCGGTTGTCGACGCTGGTTGGCTACGGCATTACTTGCCTTGACTAGCTTCACAGCCGACTCTACTACTAGCCGTGCTGAAAGCAAAATAGCAACACCGCGGGAGTCCGGTTTCGACATAGGATATATATCTATATATATAGATATATATATATATATATATATAGATATATATCCCTATATATATAGATATATCCCTATGTCGAAACCGGACTCCCACAGTGTTGCCATTTTGGCTTCAGCATGGCTAGTAGTAGAGTCGGCTGTGCTAGCTTGGATTGGCGGTGATGACGCCGCGACGTCAACCAATCAACGCCAAGGTGGGAAACGAAACGGCGCCAGCGCCAATCCGCGAAGCTGACGTCACATGCTTATCTCGCCACTAGCGGTGGAGAACTATCGATAACGTTGACCAATGCGCTGTCACGCCATCGCTTGAATGTGGCTGGGGAATTGTATATAATCGATATGTAAACTACGTAGGAGCGAGATTTGAAACGGAGGACGATGAAGAGTTTATTGCGTAGCGCGTTTTGTTTCTCGGGAGTTTATCCTTGCTAGTTTTTGCATTCAATAGCTTTCAAATTACAGTTAGGCCAGGCGAGGATAGTAAATAACTTCACTTTTCCTTTCACATTTGCGTGCCAAGTTTCGTCGAGCGGGCAGCGTCTCGTCTCGTAAAGTCACTTAAAATTCTGTCCTCCCTTTCAATAATTGCCAATGTCCTGTAAGGGTAAAAATTCCGGTCGGGAGATGCCGAAAGTCATAAAGTCATAAACTTTGTTCGGGCTAGTTCGGATATTTCGTATCGATACATATTGATGGTCAAAGTATCGATATTCGAAATATCGATACTGTACCGCCCATCAGTCCGTCATCTAGTAATATTAATCCGATCCCATTTTGAGCGCAGCCGTTTCTAACGATCGCTGCCAATCAAGAAGCGTTCCGATAAGGTCCAACTGCGAAAGGGTTCCGCGGCGGTTTCGATCCACCGGCAATGGCCAACGGCGGCTGCCCGTAAGGGAATTAGACTCGGGTCACGTGACGAGGCGGCCCAATCGAAGTGGCTCGTTCGATAAGCCGCACCAGCGGAACACCAATCGCGCACATTAGACTTTGTACTTCGTTCGAAACGCACGTGCGGCAGAGAGAAAAGCGGCTCAGAGTGGTCCCGGAGTTGGTGCGCTGCCTCGTGAAAAGGGACGGACGGTTGTTTGGGAGCGACTCATAGAAGGTGTGCGTGCGTGTTAACCGTGGGCATAAGGACGTGGCGAGGTGACGAAGGGCCGTGTGAAGAATCGCGTACGATCGTCTGTAAGAGATGACACTGGGCGCGCAGATAGAGACCTCCGCGGAGAACGGGAGCACGAAAGATCCGTTGATGAACGGCGACGAGGACGGAGCCGCTAATGGTCAGTAAGCCGATAATTCTCTGGCGTACGCCCTTTAATTCGGTTTTCGCGGTACGAGGTTAAAACGGGCCCTCCCGGCGACGTTATGTAATGACTCCGGGTGTCGTCAGGTTACCCTGCTCCGCTCACGTTAATCTGTGCGCTCTAATGACGCGGCCGCGGCCGAAAGCCGGGCCCTCCGTCTGTTATGTAACGCGCGAATTGTGCGAATCTATGTACACCGCCGGGGGTCATGTGAGCCACGAGCCTCGGAAGAGGGATGCTAGCAGAAGACGCGATCCTGTCCTAGCAGACGAATTTCTCCCGTTCTCGTGGCCACCCGATTATTACAGAGCGTGGCCGCACGCTCGGCTTCATTCCCCGTGGACATTCGTCGTCGCTAGGTTTGCAAGCAGAGTTGCACAAGACGCGTGAACGTATCTCGTTTGACGTGCTACATCCTCCGAACACGGCGTGTACCAGCGAATCGATGAGCAATGTCTCTGGTTCGGGCCGTTCGCACGCAGTTTCGTATATATTCGAAATGGTTGTGTCGCCGGTGTAACTGTGTGGAAAGCACCTCGAAGGAAATTAATTCCATGCAAGCACGTGATTTGTTTCACTTGGGATGATGAAACCGCGTTACCTGTCCGCGGTTTGATTTTGAATGACGTTTGATTGGTTTTGTTAATTCGGTGGCAGTTGTTTCCACGATACACTGGAATGTATTCTATTTCCTGATGCTCTTCTTTGACGAATTGTGTTCGACAGAGAACGATGACCAAAATGGTTATTGAATTTAGGGAATAGATGTAATTTTAGGTATTGGAAACAATAGGTGTTTCTTTTGAGTTACGCGAACGTTATCTGGATATTGAATTATTCGGGTCGAAGGATCTGAATGTGAGAGGTTATATCTACTCGTAGTAAAAAATATGCAAATTATATTGCGGAATGATCGTATTTTTTCACGCGAAATAATAACGGTGCGGTTTTATTACTGGAGACCATATATTTAGGTTGTTTCTTCAAAGGTGATGGTTAGTGGCGTGCGAGCACCTTAATTTGAAAGGAGCCGGTGATTTTCCAAGGGGCGTCAGTGTTATTCGTCACTGTCAATTGACACTGGGCTTGTTCCGTTGATTTGCTCTGTTTTTAGAGCTCCCTTTTCCTGAAAAAAAGAGGCGAGGGAAACACGTGCATGTTAATGACCTCTCGTGCATAGGCGTATCTACTGAAGATGTTGGCGATGGTCGGAAAAGTACAATGGAACATTTGTCGGAAAAATTGTTGTATGAAAATTTTCACCCACTTCAAAATACGTTGACTAGAATCGCGTAAAAGACATTCGAAATTAAGTTTTCTTTAGAAATTAAATTCGGTCTCGCGCGGGTATACATTTTTAATTTAAATAAACGATTGAAATATAACGACGGTGTTTTACGAAGGGTCGAACGTTTCGAAAGAACAATGGTGAATTGCAAAGAATTATTGATAGCAGGGGTTATCGGTCTTCTTTCTGACGTTGCGTAGCGTTTCCTTGTGCCTTGGTTCGGTTCCGATACAACAAAACGATATTTCGCCGCGGTGTATCGAGCGGTTTTGAAACATGGTTATATTACGTAAGTTATGTCCCGACATAATATCGAAAATTGCTAGAATTTTTACATACAAGAACTATGTCATTAACGTGCGCAAAATATACTGTAAAACCGGTCTCCTTAATTTCCCTACAATTTTACAGTAATTCCACCGTCAAAATATATGCTACACAAAATTGTCTGATAATTCTGAGCAAGAATATAAGATTATTTAATATACTTCCAAATTCAAATTTGAATAAATAAATGCACTAAAAAGTTGACTGATTTATTCAACTTATTCACACATAATCGTCGTATGAATAATTTTGAAAGCAACCTTCGGAAGGCGGGAAAATACCGATAAAGGCGAATACTTATCATTCTATGTGCTTTTTACCAGCAAACGCGTATGGTCTAGCGGCGTCGAGCCTAATGTTTGCATTTCGATTCGAACGTTCATCGTTACGTCTAATTCACTTATCGCCTGTAAGATCGCGCTTATGTCATTACACAATCTTGTTTAACCGGTAAACGGACAGTGCCTTCGCGTGATTTGAACCTAATTATCCTATAGATCCGTTTTCTTTTAGACATACCACGCACGATTAGAGGAATATTGCATCTCTATTAGTCGGGTTATAAGCTTGAAAGACACGAAATATAGGTTATGTTAAGAGGTTAGCGAAACTACCATACCAGAGACTAAATAGAATAAATACAAGTTTAGTTTTAATACTTGCTGCTTTTCTATTTTCCTACTTTTTATAACGTTCGTCCAAAACATGTTTCTTAAAAGGAATCGACTGTTGGTTCACAGCCTTATTTAGTCTTCACTAGACAGTCAACAGATAAAATCTGAAGGAAATCCATAAAACAAGATAACGGACCCAAAACGATTTCGTGTTCGATTTTTTCTACTCGATCTTATCTTTGGGTTTCTTTCACACCCCCCGACCCTTATCATTCTTTTTTTCTATCGATAAGGAAAGAATCCAAAAAGGACAATTTCGAAATGGAATAGTAAAACACCACGCGATAAGGTCCCGATATAGCTTTGTAAACGACAATTACTTTGTAAGATAAACTTGCCCGAGCTTCCATACATGTATGAATGTACATATCTTCAGGCCGATGAAACCAAAGAATTTAAAGAATTTAGTTGCTACGATAAGACATTTTTTATTGAGCAGATACTTGATAAAGTATATATGTATTTTCAGTGTCAAGGTTTTCTCGTTGCAATTTCAATGCGAGCAATCTTCTCGATCTTTGTGTGGAAAATTTGGGTTTAAAATTGTCTGATTAAAATTGCGCGCTAACATCGCCGAATACAAGTAAATTATTACGCGTCTTCGATTAATATAATATTAATAATTACAGTAATGCTATGCATTTTCCACGAAGCTTTAAAATTGTTTATTTTTGAAGAGCTATTGCAGAAAATAAATTAAAATGAATTTATAATACTCCCCATGCGTTGATTTGCACAAAACTTCTCCATTCCCATTCTACCTTAATACGTTTGGATGAACGTCCTCTAAAGACAATTCAGAATTTTAATCGAACACTTATCTGAATATGTGATCGCGGTAATTGATAATCAGTACAGGAAGTCTGCACTAATACTCGTTTCACTCAAAGAGCAGTGCTTGTATTTGCGATAGCAATTGCGATTACTGTGATTCTAATTAAATTAAATTGCAAACGATATATCGATTTATCTTGTAATAAATAAACTGGGCCTCATGAGAATTTGTTACACATAGTTGTATATTTAGTATATTTTTAAAATTCATTATTCTTGTTACTATTTGAATTTGATCGAAAATGCGTCATAATAATTAGAATTAATTTTCATGATATATTTTGATTATCATCTCGCGGCGTTGATGTAGAAATCGTTAGAAACTGCTCTCGCGAAGGCCGCTGAAGATCAAGGTCTCTTAGGTGCGAATAACTCGAAATATGTTGGCCGTTTAACATCGGCGTCGATCCATGGAGAACGCTATTATTATGTCGCCTGCTCGATCGCAATTGACGATGCAGCCTCGAAGATCGACGTACGCTAGAAATGAATGTATATCGCAAACATGGTATCGGTAAAAATAGTACGGCATTTGAGTACGGACTATTTACATTGCCGTTTATTTATAAGTGCATTGGTGAATGTAAGTGGCAGCCCCAACGGATGTCCACCGCCGTATCTAGTCGAAGGCGCACCTTACTCTCTCCAGTAGCATAATCCTTAGAATCACTTATCCGCATTCTCGTCACGATAGATGTGTTCCGAGAAACGACACACATCGTAACAACATTCACTTGAAAAGACTAAATGATCACTGCATTTTGCACCTATGCCAATGTAACATTCTTTCGTTACACTCTTTGAAATACAAATGGTTTTATCTGTTCCTTGTGCTAACAGCAGCAGAAGCTTCATAAGGCTGCTAGAAATTTAGTGTGTGTATTTAAGAATTCAAAAATCACTGTAGGAAGTAATGAAAAGCTTTTGTAACATTTGATTCTCACCTATAAAAGCGCAACATTTGGATAGCGACTCATCCTATGCACAAATTTCTGCTTAGGTATGAAGGAAACTGTGGAAGAAGCAGGAAGCGCGAGCACTGCAGCTAAGAACGTTGTTGAGAAAGGTGAAGTGGAAGCTACGAAAGAGGAAGGAAATGAGAAGGATAAAGAGGAGGAGAAGGAGAAGGAGAAAGACAAGCAGAATGGCAAGAGCGAGAAGGAAGGAGAAGGTGATAGGGATAAGGATGCTGCGAACGATCAGGAGGTTGTATTCATTCAAGACATGGGCTTCACTGTTAGGATTGTTAGCCCGGGTGCAGAGCCATTCGATATCCAAGTCTCCAGTATGGAGCTGGTTCAGGTAGCTAAATCGCTTTAAACGGTGTCTACTTGTTGTCACCAATAGTAACAAACTTTTTCCCTTGTCTCTTGTCTTTAGGAAATCCATCAGTTGCTCATGGACCGCGAAGACACCTGCCACCGCACTTGTTTCTCCCTTCAGCTGGATAGCAATACGTTGGATAACTTTGCAGAACTGAAGAACATTGAAGGCCTAAAGGAGGGTTCAGTGATCAAAGTCGTGGAAGAGCCGTACACGATGCGAGAGGCCCGCATACATGTCCGACACGTTCGTGACTTGTTGAAGTCTGTGGATCCAGCGGACGCTTACAACGGTGTCGAATGCAGCAGCTTGTCGTTCCTGAACGTTGTCACTAACGGGGACATCCTCGAGAAAAAGAAGAGCAGGGCAGACTCGGTGGACTGTACGCCACCAGACTATATCATCCCCGGATGCAAAGACAGGCCTTTGTTACCGCTACAGCCACAGGCTAAAGAGCAGAAATGCCCTCCGTGCTTAAAAGTAAGATTGGACATTCGTGAGCGCAGCGGAACTCCTTTAAAATAATTTATCCGATTGTTCGTCGCAGGTTCTAACGACGTCCGGATGGAATCCTCCACCGGGGCACAGAAAGCTTCACGGCGACCTGTTATACTTACACGTGGTTACCCTGGAAGACAAGCAATACTATCTGACTGCCTGTGCCAGGGGTTTCTTCGTCAATCAGTCGACAAAAGAGGTGTTCAATCCAAAACCAGCGACCCCGAGCCATCTCTACCACAGCTTGATTGAGTTACTGAACCAGCTCAGTCCAGCATTCAAACGGGGTTTCGCTTCCATGCAAAGAAGGAGGACACAGAGGCATCCTTTTGAAAGAGTCGCCACACCTTATCAGCTCTATGCGTGGAGCGCGCCTCAAATCGAACATACTATTGACGCGATACGCGCTGAAGACAGTACGTTTCACTTCGAACAAAATACCCCCCACGATCGCGACTTAGAACTTTAATGGCACACGAGATACTCGTCGATTCTACAAGACAATAATTCCTTTATCCGCAGCTTTCTCTTCCAAGCTGGGCTACGAGGAGCACATCCCCGGCCAGACTCGAGACTGGAACGAGGAATTGCAAACAACGAGAGAGCTGCCGCGCAAAAACTTACCTGAAAGACTGCTTAGAGAACGTGCTATTTTTAAAGTACGCGAATCTTTCAATATTCGAATGCATCCTACGTAGAACGTATCTGTTTTATCGATGAATAATTTAGGTTCACAGTGATTTCGTTGCTGCTGCAACTCGAGGGGCAGTGGCGGTTATAGATGGTAACGTAATGGCGATAAACCCAGGAGAGGAGGCGAAAATGCAGATGTTTATATGGAACAATATCTTCTTTTCTCTCGGGTTCGACGTGAGGGATCATTATAAGGAACTCGGCGGCGACGCTGCCGCGTTCGTCGCGCCTCGAAACGATTTGCAGGGTGTACGGGTTTATGCCGCGGTGGATTTGCCCGGTCTTTACACTCTGGGCACCGTTGTAATCGATTACAGGTTCGTACGAAAGCACTATGACCGTGTCTATCGTGGTGGAGATCTTGTAGCGAATTACTTTTTTATATACATTACGAACGGATGCTAAGTTCTTGTGATAATTAATCGTATTCCTCTGCATAGAGGATACCGTGTCACCGCACAGTCAATCATCCCGGGAATCTTGGAACGCGAGCAGGAGCAGTCTGTAGTTTATGGTTCTATAGATTTCGGGAAAACGGTTCTCACGCACCCGAAGTATTTGGAATTGGTGTGTTAAGCGACAACGTTATATCCTTCGCAAGAAACGTTCCCTAGTTATAGGAGGCTGATTGGTTGTGTTTTATAGTTGAACAAAGCTGGCCAGCAATTAAAGATCCTTCCTCACAAAGTGATCAACGATGCTGGAGAAGAAGTGGAACTTTGCAGCAGCGTGGAATGCAAGGGTATCATCGGGAATGATTCTCGACACTACGTGCTAGATTTGCTCCGGACTTTCCCTCCCGATGTCAATTTCCTTAAACGTAGGTTGACTAATTGGCGATGTATTTAGAGTTATTTAAATCTTTTCATTCTTTTTAATATGCTCTCTCGTAGTGGAAGGTGTTGAGCTGACTAAAGAGGCCAGAGCTTTAGGGTTCCCGATCGAGCACAAGCACAGATTAGCTTGCCTTCGCCAGGAATTGATCGACTCCTTTGTCGAAGCTAGATACGTTCAATTCATTAAGCATGCCGCTGTTCATCTTCAGCAGCTCACGTCTGCGAGGAGAGTGCAGAAGGAAAAGGAAACCACCGCTAAGGCAAGGATTCATTTTTATCGGCGAACGAAATAATGGACTTATTGATGAAAACAGTGTGTAATTTCAGGAGGGTAAGAAAGAGGAAACGAATGTCATCACGGTGGACAGCAACAAAGAAGATTCCGCTCAGTCGATTATCGAAGCAGACGAGGCTAAGAAAATTGTCGAGAGTATTACTGACTCCATCACAGGCGGAGAGAAGCAAGAATGTAAATAATAGAATGTTACTTGTACTTAAACGAACGGGAACAGCGTGAGCATTACTTTATTATTCTTTTTCCAGTGGAGGAGAGTACCAAAGAAGTAGTTCGAAGGGCCGCAGCGGCGGTTGGTAGCCTACGAGAAGCTGAATTCGACGTCAGATTTAATCCAGACGTATTTTCTCCGGGTGTCCGACACCCGGATGCAAACGGTCCAGCTTTAAAAAAACAAAAACAGTTGGTGCAGGATGCTGCTGACTTCCTATTGACTGTGCAAATTCCAACTTTCGTGAGTTCTATTATAATTCCAGTTATTAAATCGCCATCCACCAATCACATTTACTTAGAATATTGTTTTCTTTACAGATTCGAGAATGCTTGGACCACACAGCCGCCGCGATGGACGGCAGTACATTGGTAGAAGCATTACACGGCAGAGGTATCAATGTACGCTACCTTGGCAAATTGGCAGCAATGTTAGCCGCAGTCCCACAATTACAGTATCTGAATCGTATCGCCGTGTCGGAGCTCGTTCTGCGCTCGGCCAAGCACATCTTCACATTTTACATGCAGGTATAACGATGGGAAATAAAACGGCACCGTTAATGTCTCCGTGAACAGTATCTAATACATATTTTCCAGGGTACAGAATTAATGAGTCTATCCGCTGCCATCAGTCATTTCTTGAACTGCTTACTGTCTTCCGCGCAAATCATTCATCCTCAGCAGAATCTGGAAGAGGTACGATAATTCTAAACGCAGGATGCCATCGGGTACTTTCGTTGGGCACGTTCAGATGCCCGAAAGAAAGAGCACCAACGAGCAGAAAAATTTTCTAGGTGAAAGCTTATGTGATTGCCGGTTTCAGCTTCAGACCAAGACCGCCAAGCGGCGGAATAAAAGGAAAGGGCGAAATAACGGCCCTCAACAGTCCGAGGTGGAGTGGGCATCTTTGACGCCCAAGTCCCTTTGGCAGCAGATCAAAGCAGACTTGAAGAGCTACTACGATTGGGAGACACCGTGTCCAGAGTCGCTGGACGCCACCATAGAACACTTTCATCTTCAGAAGATCTCTTTACTGCGCGGATTCTGCATAAAGACCGGCATCCAGATATTGCTGCGCGAGTACAATTTCGAGAACAAGAACAGAGCGACATTCTTCGAGGAAGACATACTTAATATATTCCCTGTTGTGAAGCATATCAATCCTAGGGTAAGCGGCAAACACACGAGCTTCCATTATTTTGTGATCGCATTATTTTCCTTTACTCGTTCTGTTCTCAGGCCAGCGATGCGTACAACTTTTATACAACGGGACAGAGCAAGATCCAGCAAGGATACCTGAAGGATGGCTACGAATTGATCAGCGAGGCATTGAATCTCCTGAACAACGTATACGGCGCTATGCACCCCGAAATCGCCCAGTGTCTCAGAATGCTGGCGCGATTGAATTACATAATGGGCGACCACGGGGAGGCTCTCGCCACTCAGCAAAAGGCTGTTCTCATGTCTGAAAGAGTTAACGGAATAGATCATCCGTACACCATTACCGAATATGTTAGTATCGGGCGAGGGGCTTTAATCTGTCGCATAATATGAACAATATGCATCGCGCCGCACTGTCACCTTTCGTATGTGATTAAAGATTCATCTTGCATTGTACTCTTTCGCCAATGGCCAAGTTTCCGTGTCGCTGAGGTTACTCTACAGAGCACGTTACCTAGCCCTGTTGGTTTGCGGCGAGGATCATCCAGAAGTAGCGTTGCTGGACGTAAGTATCGGTTTGATTTTCAGAGAGGGAGTTTTCTTTTTTGTCTTGGACAAGATCCATTAACATGTGCTACTGTTTATTCAGAGTAATATTTCGTTAATACTCCACGCCGTCGGGGAGTACGAACTGTCGCTCCGATTCTTGGAGCACGCTTTAGCCTTGAACCTTCGGTACCACGGGCCGAGATCCTTGAAAGTCGCTGTCTCTTATCACCTTGTCGCGAGGACTCAGTCCTGCATGGGCGACTTCCGCGCGGCGCTGAACAACGAGAAGGAGACATACGCTATCTACAAACAACAGTTGGGCGAGGACCACGAGAAGACCAAAGAGAGCAGCGACTGCCTGCGACACCTCACGCAGCAGGCGGTCGTTCTGCAGAAGAAAATGCACGAGATCTACACGGGCAAGACGGGCGTGATCCTGCCACCGATCCAGGTGCAACCGCCGAGCATGGGCTCGGTGCTGGACATGCTGAACGTGATAAACGGCATCCTGTTCGTGCAGATCAGCCAGCAGGATATCGAGAACTTCAAGGCGGAGATCGAGAAACGGCAGAAGGAGCAGACGCCCGAGGGCGAGATGAAGGCGATTCAGAACGAGAAGGAGAACAAGAAGGAGGAGAAAGACAATAAGAAGGAGGAGAAAGAGAATAAAAAGGTAGAGAAGAAGATAGAGGCGCAGAAGGTAGAGTCGAAAAAGCTGGAGGAGAGCAAAGCTATGTTAGAGCCAGTGGTCGCGGAGAGCTGAGCTCCTTTCAAATCGCCGACGACGATTACTTAGTAGTTCTTTTTTTTTTTTTGTTTCCTCTGATTCCTAGTCTTTCCCCGCCCGCGTCCAGTCTTTTTCAAGGGTAACGCGAACACGGCGTTACGCTGTCGATTGGGATATAACACGGCAGTGCTCGCACGCCGGACACCGTTACTCTCGGTGTATTCGTATTACATTTTAAAGTGCTATCAGGCTTGAAGTTTCACAGCGTGGCCGATCGGCGCGCGTGAGATTCTCGGGAGCGTATGGTATGATTTTCCTCGATTCTCGGTTGTATTATGCCCGGTCGCAGAATTCGTTTGACTGATTTACGGCCGCAATACAAAAGGAGAAACGTAAAACTGATTCATCACTTGTGTAAATAATTCGAGTGGAAACGAGACGGAATTCATTGCCTTATCGCGTATGCTTAATCATCACGATTTGACTAGTTTACAGATTTAGCGAGTCGCCACGAACAAATAGGCAGCTGAAAAATACGAACTGAATACGGACGGCCTCGTTGCTGTCGTCAGCTTTCTTTTTTTTTATCTAAGGGCTCAACTGATCGTACTTCATGAAGAAGCTATCGGTATTACGTACGCTACACTTCTATTAACCGACAAAATAATAATTAGTGTTTGTTCCAGCGTACTACACAAGTGTTACTAACACTAAAACGGAACGGAAAGTGCCGGAGAGAAAATTAAACGGTATATACAAGGATCGTTTGTGAAACAAATAATGGACGTTTATTATCGTAGGACATAAGTGAAACGGTTTCCTTTTTCTTTTCTCTTTTTTTTTTGTACATCTTCGATAGTATATTTTATTAGTACATATTTGAGATCATTGTTTCGTGCCATCCTAGGCATCGCTGTCATTCTCCCCATCCTAGTTGCCATCGAACAACTGTGTATCGAATACACGAAGGCATGTAGTATTTTTAAATTCCAGTAGTTCACGGTTGGCCATGCTGGCTTCAATACAAATACCGTGGATGACGGAGCGTTCTTAGGAAATACATATCTTTCTCATTTACATTGCAAGCTCGTCAACTTAGAACGTATCGAGGCCAATGGAGAAAGACTTAAGTATCCGTATTGTATTCAACAAGAAGAATGCAACAATATACATAGCTTTATTTCTTGCTTTTTATCTTCCTGCGTACATCACACGAAGGGCTTTCCTTCATCGATACATCATTATCGTTTTTAGTCATCAGTCCGCGCCAGTTTGAATCTGAAACCAAGGCTGTATTTTTATGATCTTCCATTTTTATGAACCCCCCCCCCCCTTGTCGTTCGTACGAAAAGAGAATTATCTTTATAAAAAGTAAGGATTGGTGGCAACAGAAGCATGGTGTAATGACAGACGTATGCGTTGTTGCATTCGTGATCATTGACACAGTTATCGGAAACGGCTCATTAGTCAAGTTATTGTAACAGTAGCGTCAATTTACTATTACCATTAGAAGTAACGCAGGTAGTCTCTAGAGTTATAAGAATGAGAATCCACTGTTACCGAAATGTTAATCTACATCCTTTTGTTACTACATCGCGCATCTTCGTATCGAGTGTCATTCGTTTTAGTGAATGACGGGGAAGCTAACGGTTCCCGCGATATAAAATTTTCCTTTCGATCAAATTAAATTGAAGGGAAAGATATCGATCGTCTGTTTGATATGCGTTTCAAACGAAGAAATTAATTTCGCGTCTTAAGTCAGTTATGTTTATAATGATAATGAAAGGCGAATGAGTAGACATGCCGTGTAGTTTCTATTTAACAAGTTCGTACACATTACGATATGGAATATTATATTGCACTTGTTAGCCAAAATGTACGATAAAGAATACTAGATGATAAGGACTATTGATTATAAATAAAGTTAAATACTTGATTTACATATATTACCTATTACGTGATTTCGACAAGTCAGCGTGTAAAATACAGCATTTCGTATGGAACATTTAGTTAAACCTTCAAGACGATTCTACGCTCTTTTCAAATGACGAGCACTTGCTTCGTTCCAGATTCGCAACGGTTTCGCACGCATTACTATCACTCCTCTTTAATCGTTTCCTTTTCTTTTTGTTCGATCCCGTGTGTTGCTTCTGGAAATGCTCTCTGATGTTTAATTTGTTTATTAGATACTGTTTGAACGTTTCCAATGCGTTCCTACCGCCACGTCCTCTCTCGAAGACCATGGATATCTTTACATTATCGCTTTCCGATTCTTCCTCGTGCTCTATTACTTCGACAAAGAAGTTGCATACTAGCAAAGGATCTTTAGTAACCGATTCTTCTATCGCCATTTCAGCTTGCCTCTGCTCAGTTGTGCTTTCTGAACTGTCGATTTCTTTCTCTGCAGGCTTCTTTGTAACACCATTCGCGGTCTCCGCATTGTCATCTTCGGATTCATTAATTTTCCTTTGAACTAACCGACGTTTTCTACGCGCGTGCGACCACGTATCGTTCTCTGCGATTAATTGGCACGACCAGCCGTTGAAATCATCAATGGGCAGGTTCAGTTCCTTAATTTCTACGCGCAGCTCTTCCATCGTCTCATCTAAGAAATTGACTAATTTATCGAAAGAGGGAAATTTATCTTGCTTCGGAAACTGTATCTCCGTTGGACGTTGCTCTCTCAATAATCTCGCGATATAATCACCGCTCTTTCGGATAACAGGCGCAGTTGTCAAATCAATGATATCTTTCGGTAGAAAAGTCCAAGCCAGTCCCCATCGTTTAGTGTAACCCTGACAAAATTCCGTCCACGTCGCATTCTCTATGTTCCTTTTCTTTAGTAATTTTAACAAGAAAAGCAAGTTACTTCTTCGGCCGAACATAGAGGTATAAACTTTCACCTTGTCTTTCATCTCTATACTCTCGTCGATCATTCGTGTTACAAACGCTCTCTCACCGCCATGAATCGAGAGCTCCGCTTCGTTTCCAGTAGGTGCATTTCTCGGTGGCAATCGTTTCGCTACTCTCTCCGATGAACCCTCCATCTCAAAGAAAGGTGGATTACACATCGTAAAGTGGTAGACTTTGCCTTCTTCTACGACATCTTTCAAAATCGTTTCCCCACTCACTTTCAGCACTGTAAAAGATATATAAATTTTCATGTCAAAAACTTATATATATTTCATGGTGCTGTAACGTAGAGCCAGTATTTACCCTTTATTAAAGATTGCAAATTATTGTTTTCAACATGTCGAACAGCTGTTTTCACGCTGGTTTCATCCACTTCTGTGGCGATCATTCGATTCCCATATGTCTTGGCGAATAACAAAGGATATATGCAAATTGCACCAGTGCCTGAAGGAAAGAATCAAATGTTTATAATGATGGAGGTGATACTTTAAGTATTACAATCGCTTTATTCTCGATACCTATATCTATACCAACAACACTCTCCATGTCGTTGAAAGAGGCATGTCCCATTAAGTCCTCGATCCATAAAATATAGTTCAAGCGTAATGGCAGAGTCGGCACCAATTTATTTGGTGGTATGTTTACTTGCAAATTGAAATCGTGTTTTAATAAAACTTCTGTTAGTACTCGCAGGCTATCTTCGCTCCTGAAATCGATCTTCACCTTGCCTGTCAGATCCTAGAATTTAAACAAATAGAACACGTTAAATATCGCGTTCAATAAATATTTATGTAAATAGAAGTGTCACTTACTGTTATTGCAATATTGCGAAATTCTGGATACAGTAGCGCAAGTTGTTTAAAGTCCGGCACGGTTTTATATTTATTTCTTGGATGCATAAATTTCCTTAACGACATTTCTCAATATTCCTCTACTTTACGTGATAACGTTAACTCTAAACTCTGAAAGTTAATAAATTGATTCCGAAAGAATCGATAATTCGTTTACTTTGTGCGATGGAACTCACTGAATTCACTGAAAATGGGGTTATGTTTAGGAATGAACAAATTTCATTATTTCTCTGTTTATTTGCAATGTGAGAATGTAGAAGCATTCTGGGAGGACTGAGGGTCATTATGCAACCATTGTCAACATCAGAATTGTTTATTTATTGTTTAAAAGCTTTTTTAAAATTTGATTATATGGTTTATGGACGCGTGAATGTTAGCGACGCGTGGCGGTGAAAAGCGTAAATTAAAATTAAAATTTTTAGGGTCCATGTCAAAACCTCTCTTTTCGTCACTTATACTACCGCGGAAATCAATAAATGATTCCTTTTTTCAAAATTCATTGGCGAACTTTTAGAGCTGTATCTCAAAATATAGTTCTTCAGCTATCTTCCCATGTGCTATTTGTTATAATTTTGTTTATAATAACTTAGTTATTAAACATGGACAGTTGTACAACAATCGCTTTGCTGCCTTAGTAAATACTCTCATCAATTATGGGAATTCTGGAAATGATTTATGCAGTTTCCCTTTACAATTGAAAGTATGAAGCCTTGGCTATTTTTGCACCGAGTATCCTAAATATCTCCGCCTAAATCAAGTAATTACTAACTTGAAAACTCTCTCGCTCTCTCTAGAAACTACCTCCTCGCATCGTGCGCTCTTGCTATCTCGAGCAAAAAGTATCAGGCGTGCACAACCACAGTTAGTGACACGATACTACACACATATCTCTATCCTTGTTGCAATCTCTTTCTCTCCTTAGCCCCGCCCCTCGAGCGACCTCCACTTTTTCCTATGACCTTGTTAACTCAGGAGAATTTCTACTCCTATTAAGTAAGAACATGTGCAGTAAAGTATTCTGCGCAGTCAGTACAGAATTATCGAAAGGAAAAGTATTGCTTCTAAAAGCATTAAATAATTATTTGTTTATTTTCACGCGAAATATGTCCAAAATGCATTGCAAAAGATAGCTAAAGGTGTACATTGTTAAATGAAGCTTCGTTGTGTACAAATTTCAAGTTAGAACATGCATGATTCATTTCACTATTCCGGAATAAGTCCATTCATGGAAGAAAGAAACGACTGTGTGCAGAGTGTATGTATAAGTTTGTTTATTTCTATATTTATGTACAGTCTGAGGTCTCGAGCCTCGAACAAAGGATACCGTAATTCATTATACAAATTTGAAATAAAAATTCTGCTAAATTGCTTTTATTCGTATGATACATGATACGTATATCTTCTCTTGCCTTGAAATCAACCCTAGGACATGCTCGTGCTAACAGTTCCTATTGCCCATGATTCTATTCATTGCAGACTGAATGAAACATATTAACATTTACTATAAATAAAATTATCCTCGATCCTGCACACGCATACACTACACATAAAATCTACCATATGTACAATTATTAGCAATGCTCTGATTCATATATGCGGGTCAATATCTTTTCCGTCACAATGGTATGAAAGTTTCATATGAAACGCACTTATAAATGTCAGGGAATGGAACAGAAACAAACCCCTTATCTGCGTGTATAGCCACTGCACAGCATTAAGCATAAATATATAAATTCCACTTCGGGCTCCATCAATGAGCTTGCCCGACTACGCACGTAGTGGATAAGGGGAACATAAGTTTCAGCAGCGTTGGTATTCCTGACTTTAAACTAGCAACGGCAGAATTTCAAGCCGCATTTGGGCTCCCGTATCGACGTGCGTTGTTTGAATGCGGACGACCGCTGCGTTTCCATCGAGCTCGTCCGTCTGCCGCGCGACCGAACTTTTTGGGCCGTCAAAGTGAAGGTGTATTTCGGATTACGTGGTGCATCGGGTATATCGCCTCGAAATGACGAATGCAGGGAATGCGCCGATGCGGCGCATCGATTTAAAATGCATGGGAAATGGGACTTGAGCTGGGCGACATTCTGCGAGCTCGCTGCTTAGGCACTTATCGAAATGATAAATGCCCGGTTTATCATTCTCGTTGCGCCGATATCTTGCCGCGCTGATATCTTGATGGTACAGTGAATAATTGGTATCTGAGAAGGATCGAACGGAGCATGCATTTCTGGATTAATAAACCGGCGGGCAGGTACTACGGTTTCACTGGCCGCCGATACCCCGCTACACCTCTGCTGAAGACGCGCTTCAGTAAGATAATTTCAAATGTCGCATCCGTATGTATTTGCTTAATGTACAAGTTCGAGTACTCAGGAGGATGATGAGAAGATTCTGGATTAGAGTTAGAGGAATGCTCCACTGATGGGAATGGAATGTGTAGCGTGTTTAAAATGCAAACTGGCCGAGCATGTTGTTAAGAACAGATTTGAACATTACAGCTTTGCTGCTCGTAGCTTTACGCATCCGTTAACTAAGGGAATAAAGCGTCAGCGCAGTTGAATGTTAAGAGTCTAGAGTTAATGTTTGTTATTTCTGTAGTAGTGGTATAACAGCTGTGAAATCAATCTGACTGACACTTGTATTCGTCGGCGTTTTAGATCGATACCGATACAATGCAGAGCTGAGACAAATGGTTACTCCGCTCCATCGATTCCAAAACCTACATGCTACGGGAACTGTGGCAGGTCCTAGCGCCGTAAACAACTGCAGAGTGATCAGAACAATGATAAGAGCTAATAATGAAAGTGAGAATAGTTTTCCAGTTGGCTCTACTCAGCGCACCCAGCCAAACAACATCTCCAAGTAATTAAAGAAAAAGGTCTACTAAGAAGATTCTGAGGAACATGTTCTTCTTATATACAGGGTGACTCACTTATACATGTCTATCAACAGAAAGTACTTATAAATGAATCGCCCTTGATAACACCTAACACCTGTGGAGATACGAATATTTAAAGAAACTCCAGTTAGAAAGTGGGTGACTGAAACTAATCGAGGCTTCGTATGTTCGCAGTAATGTAACAACCGCTGGGAATAATCAGTTAATATTGTCGAACGCTGCTGCGAACGGAACAAATAGAAGCTTGTTGGACTTTTCAGAATTCAACGAGACGGAACTAGCGTATTACAGATTACGTTACGCTGTCTGTATAGCGGCTATACTCACGATTGGTTATATCGTCATTGCAAAATTTTACTTCGGCAATCAAGTAAGTTGCAGATCCTCTGTTTCGAACAAATCGCTCTTTGTCGTGACTTTTTTGTAACTAACGACGGAAATATTTTCTTTAATAGAACCAGGGTATAGAGATAATCCTGTTCTGGGGCGTAGTGACATTCTTATTATTTGCATGCTTTTACACTACCCTGCATCGTCGAAGCCAACGCAACAATCATCAAGAGCATCACATTCAAGAGGAGCACATCGCGTCCGTGACTGCCACGAACGCGATACCCAATGAAAATATTAGGCCCATACCTGTGGTGCGACAGAATCCGCCGCCACCTTATCATATTGCCATTTTAATTCCACCGCCTAATTCGTCCGACGAAGCTCCACCACCGTCGTACGATAAAGTCGTGCGATAAATATTACTAAATGAATCTTGTGTATAGAACTCTATCACTATATTTTTCATGTATTACATTTTTTAAAGATGAAACATCGATACGGTATACAATCAAGATATAACATTAAATGTAAACGTTATTCACCTTTTAATTTATAGGAGAGAGAAGTGAAAAAAAGAGAGCGAAGGTATCGGCAAGTTCTCTAGCGTAGATAAATCTTACATTTGTGATATAAATGGTAATACAACATTGACGTGATTTTTAATAATATCGGGGACTTAAAGAATGCACAGGACTTTATTACGGGCATTGCGCAATGTCTGTGCCATAAAAATAGCGCAAATGGTATCTCGTTTGATGGAACGAAATGTGTACTTCAATTTTGTATATTTACGTACACGCTCGCAATTTATTTAATCAGGAGAACCAGAAAGCATAAAATAAAGGAAAGAGAAGCATCTCTTTATTTTCTTTAGGGAAATATGACTTCTTTGCAAGCTGACTTGGTCGTGTTTGATGTGTAAACCGTTCACACTTTCCACGAGCTAAAAAGCATGGATTTAATTACAACTTTCATCTTATGATTATGAATAAAAATGTAGGCTAAGCATTATATGCGTTCTATATTTAATTATGCACATGTACATAATATGGATAAGAGTGAACATACAATACACGCGCGCACGAACACATACATACATTTTTGCCAGGCTTTCAAAATTCTCGGCTATAACGTAAACTCGATGACTACGTACGACTCTGTAGAATTTCTTTCGGCAATGTTAAAAGTGCATATATTCATGTAAAGTATAGGTAATGTATAACGTTGTCTTCGCATTTAAAACAAACCTATGTAATACATCGTCGTATGGAATATTATATTTTAATACTTCCGACTAGCAATAAATTTCAAGCTACACTTTCTTATATTAAACTGTAGCTTGAAAGTATTGGATATTTTCTTTTTGGCGTTACGTTACCTTCTCGAATCGGAGTACGAAACTCGTTACAAAGTTCTTCTACGCTACACCTGTATAGCTGTATCACGTAATGATTAAGTGTAGGGGCTTACGTTTGTATAGATAACATGCTTGCGTATCATTTCATTACGAGATTTACATATTAAAGAAACATATTTTTTTGTCGATATATATCCATCATGGAGTAATTACACTGATATGCAAATAAAATGGCTATTGATGAATATTATAAAAGTATTTCAGATTGCGATCTAAATTTCCAATAATCCACTCCTTGTATAATTTATTCATTATGCACGTTATAAGTAATGTGTAAAGAAATAATGAAAGGAAATTAGGAAGAAGTTAACGCAAAAGAAGAAAGGAATGTTGTCTCATTGCATTTCAATTAAGCATTTAGTAATATTTTTATTCTAAAATTTATGTACATATAAAAGTAATGAAATTAAATAAACAAAGCTCTATAATCTTATCGGTGCATTACAATATTTAAATAGATTCCCTTTCTCATTTTTGTACACAAAGGATTGTATGATTGTAAACCTGTTATCGAAGCTTGATAAGTAATCAAATTATCTTGCATTCTGCAGAGTGTAACTTTCAATATTTCGACGACTGTAAATAGAATAGCGATCTTTGTAGCGCTACAAGTTAAAAATGATCAGAAATGGATCATAAATTTAGATAATTCAATACATATTATGCAACACGAAGTACCAAATTATTTTACAAAAATTTAACTGCTACTACACAGACATACAAAGCCAGTATTTTACAAATTTTGGTTAACATAACTAGAATGTTATGTACTGTAAAAAGAAATGGAAATATTGGGGATGGGTTTCGCGAAGCGTCGAAACCTCGAAACCCAAGAGACTTTCGAGTTTCGAGAATTTAAAAGTTATGTTCGAACCCGCCCCTAGAAAATATTAAAGCTAGCAAAAGATACATAACTACTCTTCGATGAAACTAAGTTACTGATTAAGTGATGTCTTTCCATTTAGTTTAGCGATTTGTCACATTTACATCTGTGAAGGCACTTGCATAGTCGCAAATATTTGCACATTAATCAGTGACAGTTTAGAATTACAACATTACATTAGGATACCTTCTAGCGATCAACCTTTGTAAAATCAGTTCTGTAATTCTGTGTAATAGATCGGTACGAGAAGCTACGCTTTGTAAAAATACCTCCCATTACCGAAGTAGCGAATCCCCTCATCGCTCGGTGCAAATTATAATAATGATCGATTACTGGGACTTTGTTTGTCCTATTAAGGATACAATATTTTATGCTGGGGTGGCATGCGAGTTCCGGTGCTAACGGTAATCATAATTCACTGAATAATATGCACCGCGCTTAAACTCTTTGGATTTCGAATAACTTTACGTCTGTATCATACCAAATCGGCGGCTCAACGTTTCTCAAGTATATAACACCCCACATGTACGTTCTGAACCAAGCAGTTGTACCTGCGTTCACTTGATATCTCCTTATTAGAATAGGATGTGGCACAGGAAGCAGGCCAACAAGCGTGCCGTGTTGTAAAAATTTCAGAATTTCACTCTCATCGGTCAAACCTCTGAAAAATTTTTAAAGACAGAGATTCTATTAGAATACATTCTGTACCGAGACAAAACAGTTCCAGTAAGGAGGGTGAAATATTGCGCTTACTTATCGATGCAGATCTTCTCCACTTGCGGTACAAGGACTTGGAGTAATCGCATAATGGTCTGCAACGGGAGTTTACTTTTCCACTGGTACACCCAGTCGCTAGAAGGAACCCACTGATTCACATTGTTAGGAGAATTAGTGTGCTCCGTCACTCTGAGGCCACCCTTCTGTTCAATGAATCAAGGAATAAATCATACACAGCTATCGCGGGGATTTATAGACAAATTTATACAGTTATTTTCTTACTGGTATAACAGAGCTTTTAGTAGAACTCATTAATTCCTCTGGATTGTTGGTATCACTTTGATGATTAGGCTTTCCTACATTAACAGTTACTGAAGCACTTAATGGATGCGCAGACTCTTTCTCGGTCATTTTTTCTATACCTATCATAAAAGTAATTTGGGAGCAAAGATTTTGATAATATGTACCACTGTTGCGCAACGCCATAACACAAGTTTACCTGGTGTCTCTAATAGAGAAGCTTTTAACGTTCCAGGCTCTGCAGGCTGGGCTGGATGGGAGCCCTCCATCGCGGCTTCGTTAACATTTTCGGTGGACGTACTGGCAGGCACGTGTCGACGTTGTCTCTTACTGAGAGACTTCGCAATAGTGTTACAGTCACTCGGTAAGTTCGCCAACGCGTGGAACACTTGTCGCTTGCGTATTATAGTGTAAACCAAGTTACTGTTCCCATCGAACTGATACTAATGAAACCAGAAAGCTTCATTAAACTCGTTCAGGTAAGAATTATCTTTACAAATGCGCGAGTTACCTGAATGATATTGTTGAAGATCTCGAGAAGGAAAAATACTAAATGGTGATTGGTGGGTGCCGAGAACAAGAACCAGGGTGTGCTAAATGCTTCGAGTAAATGCAGCAACTTGGTACTAGCCACCATCGACAGTGTTTTTAGGTATGGAGAGACATTGACTAGAATCGTTAACAGGCAATCGAATAATGGCTGCAGTCTTTGATGCCCAGTCGTAATTATCTTGTGGAAAACGGTCACCAGCAAGTCGGCATGCGTGCCTGCAAGCATTTCATAATTTTTTACAAACATTCCGAGTAATATGAAGCAAGATTATAATACCTGTGAAAACGGGAATGTCCATGGGTACTGTTGCTGTATACGGTTTATTTAGTCTGACGCCAAAGTTACGCTCTCCGCTCAAAAGAAGTAGAATAAACACACCGATGTGCATTAGTCCAACTCGTGCTACAAAATTCGTTTCCACTATTACATATAATCAAGGAAGATTTATTCAAACTTGGCCAACTTTTCAGGGGTTTACCAAGACTTACATTGATCTGCACGCGAATCATTTAAGTGATACAGTATGGGTACCAATACTTCAAGAACGTCTGAGCTTTTTAGCACGTAGTATAAAAACTTTTTGTTGTAATCGCACATCTTCCAAAAGAATACCAATAGTTCTTGATGAAAGTGTACCTTTTTAGTCGAGTTCGGCAAGTATGTCTGCATTAACGGATTGTTCAGTAATCGCGTGATACCCTTTAGTACGAACTGAAAATCTGCAGAAAATATGTGTGTTTCGGTATTATATTTCTCTTCGATTACTCGCTCGAGTATGAAGCTGAGCTTTACCTTCATCTCGATGGATGCGACTCAGATAATTAATAAATAAATTATCCCCGATAACTCCTTCCTCTAATGGGGTACCACCGCTGGTGTCATGATCCAACGTCACTATAAGGATCTGCAACGCAACATCAACTAAAGGCTCCAACGAGTCGGTAAATAGTAAATGATTGTATGGTACTCCTAGTCCAACCGGATCGTACGCGCACACTGTGTTCAACAACGACGTGAACATGGGCAAGGCATGCCTGTTACAGAAACATAAAAATTCTGTTTAGGCATTTTCGTTATATATAAGTAGGTTCATACGACTTTATAGGAACAGTTATTACAAATCACCTATTTTCAGGACTAGTTAAGTGTTGGATCCATCTGTTCGGAGTAACCGAAAGATCCATAGGAGGATTGTACATCGTCTCGCTGAAGCACGTGACCAACAGCTTCAGCAATTCAGTTCTATTCGAATCCAGAATGGGATATCTGGGAGGCGAATGCGCGAATCCTACGCCAGCCTCCCAAATGTATTCGCAACTATCTATAGACTGTAACTCTTCCGCTTTATCCTAAGTAATCGGACAAACAACATTAGTATCTGAAAAGTTTGGCCGCTTTCAAACAGCAAACAATGCTTACCGGGCCAGATTTTCTATTCGCGGCTACCGTAAAGTCAGGACAGAACAACAGATCCTGGAATAAAAATGGGAATGAGAAAAATAAAAGTCTCTCGTCTTCTGTAATATTCAAGAATCTTGTCATCTTACGCAGAGCGCGTTAAGCAGGGAGTGAGCCAACGGTATGCTTTCCTCATCTTCTTTACCAGGTAAGCTAGACCAAAAGAATCCTTTCCAATCGGGATCTTCGAAGATATAGGGCAGCAATCTAGTCAGCAAGCGGCAACAATTCAAAACGGTCTGTTGTTCCCTCTGCGTTCTACAGCTATTATCGACTGCCTTCACTAATTTCTCAACCGCTTTGTAGCATAACGTAGCTAAATTGGATGGTGCTTCTTCCCTTAATATACGAATCTCGGGCGCAGGGATCAAAGTGAATATATCTTGGACGTTAGTCACGTTTTCGGACCAGAACTGGTCCCAGAACGTGTCATCCGATGCTTCGATCACCTGTAATTAAAAGGTACCTGCAGCGTTTTTTAACCTAAACCTTAACATTTCGAAAGACAGGTCTTCCGTAAGAATTCAATTCAATTTACGGAATAAAGGGCTTGATCAGTAATCTACGTAAATAGTATTGCCATTACTTCAATGGGAATAAAAACTTGTATACACTTCATTGATCTGAAACGTCAGACCGATCATATGTTGGTGGACCGGACAACAAACAACTTTTTACCTGTGTTTTCGACGTCAGTTGAACGACCGCTTTCCGAAAGTTCAACTTTGTGTCAGCATTTCCCATGTTGTTCTACGTTTCGTTCACTTACGGTTAAAAATTTCAGTGCTAAATTCCACGGACGGTCTTGTTTTACTTTAAACAAGAACGAGTACGGTCACCGCCATGTTTACACGCTAAACAGCGCAGCAGTGTTGCCAATAAGAACGTCATTTTCGAGTGATAATTGTATTAACGTCAATTGCACTGTACATCATAAATCATTATGAATTATACGACACCCTCTCGAGTACTTTTATGGTATCGAATGATTCATTCGCTTTCAATATTTATGACGGAAGAATTGAAAGTTTCTTTCCTAAGTCAATAATACGAAACTTGAAACTTTCACTTTTAAATGAAATATATATGATTTCGGCGCACTAGTTGGGTCAATTTAACACACTAAAAACAAGCTATTTTGCAATTATAATTATATAAGCTTCCGACGTTGGAATAAGTCTTATTCCAACCGGCTCGCAGGTCACACATAGTGCCAGAGCACTGTGATTCAATTTTAATAGCAAAAGCAGTAATTTATATTTGTTCTAAACTTTCCTGAAGATGATCTAAACCAAGATCGAAACGTCGGAAGCTTATATAATTATAATTGCAAAATAGCTTGTTTTTAGTGTGTTAAATTGACCGAACTAGTGCGCCGACATCATATATATTAATTATTACGGTCGAAATAAAATTTATAAATAACTTTTAAATGAAATATACACCTTGAAATTTTATAAATCTATTTTTTAAAACAGTACAAATGAATTCCTTTGCTATATTATACAATTCTTTTCGGGGATACGAGACAATATATCGGGAAATAATAGATGTAGATATTGTACAAGAAATTCTTGGCTTATTTCCTATATTTTCCTTGAATCCAAACTCTGTACATTTTGATCTGCTTCCCCCTATTAACTTGTAGCCTGTTGTCCACCAGACTTTGTTCCTCCGTGAAATTTGAAAATAACGTCCTAACTCCTTCTGCAAGTGAATAGCTTGAAGTAAATTCAACGATACAACTATGAAACGACGATCGAATACGATACCTTGTGTAAAGAAATATACTCTAGTTCCATCCCCTCTAGCATAGAAGTTCTCCGCTAAACACCTGCCTTTCTTGAAGCGCAATTGGGCTAAGTCATACCTCCCGTAATCTCTAAATAATACTAATCCGCCTGGTTTTAAATATTTATGTATCTGTTGTATAACATGCTTCATTCTATAAATAAAATGTAATCCCTTCTTAGTTTGCTATCGACTTCCATTATGCAACAATTAACTAAAGAAACTATGTACTTGTCGGGGTGTATAGCTGACAGAACAAATATTAATACAACGATGTCTAAACTCTCAGGTTCGAAGGGTGTCTCCCATTCTTCTTCCGATACGTCCAGGACGAACGCCTTACACCTTCGAGAAACGTGTAGTTTGCAATAAGTAACGTGTCACTGTTGAACGCTACATCGATGCGTATATAACATTCTATACCTGGTAGTATCGTACGCAGGATTTTGTTTCAATATGTCTATTGCTTTTACAGAAAAGTCGCAGCAGTACACGAAGAGATTTGAATGTGTGTTATACAGAAGTAGCGGAAACACTGTGTTTCCCACCCCGCAGCCGATTTCCAAAATTTTACATTCGGTAGTACTAGGTAGGTCGAGGATTTTGAAGCGACCCTCTGTGTTACTTTCATCTTCATTCTCACTTACAGACCTCAGGCGCTGCTTGATATTTCCCTTTACTGTATCCACAGCTAACTCTGGGAATTCAGTTAATAACCAGTGTCTATCCTTAAAAAATCTGCAAAATCAAAGGTGAAGCTTCCTCACACATCTACTATATAAATTAATTCTGTGAAGATTCTATATACAGTTTTGTGAGTGTACTTATTCTCATGCACTGCGTAAAATTGATCCCAATATTTATTCGCTTCGCGTTCATATTCCGAGATCTTCTCATCCGGCAACGTCACGATCGAATTTTCATTGACCTTTTGCTGGGCCAACTTTTGCTGTTCCTCGTCCCACGTGACATTGTCCCTTTAAATTATAATTAGAAGGAAACAGTCGTCGGTAAGCGACGAGGTATATTTAAACGTAATGCAAGAGATTGATCGTTTGTCTAATTGAATTTCACATCCTCGAAGTCCGCGACGTACTTATTCAGCTCAAAGGTATCGTTCTTTATAGGTTAAGATTCTCGAATTCCAGCACCGCGAAGCTTTATTAGAAATGTTAAGTAATGACAGATTTCTACCATGTATTATGTTGAAATACATTGTCATTACTGCCGAGGATTCTGTTGCCAAATTGAGACCTCTTCTCCTTCGACCCATCGAGCTTTACTTCTGGCACGTCTCCTTCCATCTTTGCATCACGCGCCTCGCTATAAGCACGCGTATATGAAAGAGATACGACGGACCGACGTATTGCCGCGATGCCTCGCCGCAAAAATTCAACCTGCATTGTTCCTAATGCACCTCCAGGTACGTTACGACGAAACAGATGGGGCCCCGTTGACGTATCGCGCGAGGTGAAGCAAACAGTCGTCGGTTGGAAGTGTTGGAACGCGTCGACTACGTTTAAATGGGTTTGGAAGAGCAATTGATTTGTGCCCGTACGAAATTCTGCTGCGTTCAGTGGAGTGGCTGCGATACGTCGCTGTACTCTTTTCGACGGAACGTCGAATGCGGCGCCGTACTTGGTGGAATGTTCGCTTATCTTATACCGTTAAATGCTGCTAACACACTCCGAATAAAGAGAAATGATAGAGATTTCCCTAAAAGTAGGGTTAGAACGATAATCAGTCTCTTCTATGTTACTTCGCGAAGAGTATATTATCACAGGAAATATAAAAATCGAATTGCAATTCGGAGCAATGGAAATTAAATAGCGTCTATAATGACTCTTGGAGGTTTCTTGCTCGATGTTACTTGATCGTTATTTCTTTCTCGTCTTGTTGGAAACGCTTATCGCGCTCAACTCCCGCGGTACATTAATTAGTACGGAATGAAATTGTTCGCGGATCGTCGTAAGTCCAATAGGACTCTTGCAGATCAACGACCTAGGAGGACAGATATAGGTTGAGGGCGCGTGGTATGCGGAAACGGGATGGGTGTGACGCAGAGGGTGCAGGTTGAGGGTGGTATATTGCGTCATTGGATGATTGGTGCTACAGGAGCGAATAGTGCGATAGCGTCTTCTCTCTCAAATCGATATTGATTCTTAATCCATAAAAACTTCATTCCGTTCACGCGAATAATTTACTGATACGATGCAACACGCTAGATAATCACTCTATAGACAACCACAATTGTTGGACAAGAATGCAAGCGTGATAAGAATGTAAGTACAGTATCAAGTTCCTGTTCGTCGTTATCTTTCACCGTCATTATTGCGCTCGGACAGAGTACTTTTCACTTGTATAATTATTCGTTCGTCGTCCGTGATAATTATGAAAATATATATTCGGTGAAGCTTTCGTAAGAAATATTATCAGGATCATCCAAAGAACAGATATTTTCTGGGAAGTCCTAGATATAGATCTTCCACGGCAACACGTTGCTAAGGGCTACAAGCTTCTTCCGCCACTGCATGGTGCTTCATGGCTCGTCGTGGGTGGCTACCGTGATGTCCTAATCCCACTAAGTCCCTAGGGGTGAGATCGATACATCCATCCCTCTTTCCCTCATGTTTTCGCGGGGGTTAGTGCTCATCGATTTCAACTGTATTCGAAAAAGACTTATGAAATCTGGTAAAAAGAAAAAAAATCCAGTATAACATGAAAAATAAATTCGCGATATTTCTAACGGTTTTTTAAAAACTCGTCGGCTTTTACGTTCGAACGGCGTGCGGTGGCATCGAGCAAGTACCGATCAAACGAATTGAAAAGTATTATTAACAGTGCAATTTATCAGAAAACGTATTTGCTATACTCTCCGCGGGGCTCGCGCGCGATAACATAGGAATGAAACGTCCACCCGTAATTCAATGAAATAAGATTTCTGCAGCAGAAATCTGCTGCATGAGTCTTTGAAAGACCCCGACGAGTGCGGGATATGCGCTGGACGCGTATCGACTCCTATACACCGCGAATTAAAAGTGAAAGCACAGACAGAATGCTGCAAAAACACCTGTGTGGGACACGAAACGCTGCGCTCGCCTGAAAATCGCACGGGTCTCGGCAAGGAGTTCGCGGAAAGCGGAAGGCTTTGCGCAGACAAAGCGCGAGTGAGAAACATGCGCGCAGAAAGGCACGCGTGTACGCGCGTAAGGACGAGGGAGGAACGGCGAAGCGATCGGGACTTACGATCCGGTATAGAAGCGATACTCGAGAAACTATCCGCATATTCGAGGGAAGACTCGCGGAGGAATTAAACGCAACGGGGCCTAAGCATGGAACGGGACCGTGATGCGGCACGTTTAAAGAACAGCCACGCTCGGGACATTGTCCTGCGAGCCTGACGACTCGTTCATCGAGCCATAAATGATTCACAGATTCAATTCTACCCGCGTCCGGCGAGCTTCAACCCCGTGTACGGGGCGACTCGGGGCTGCAGCGCGTAATTGATAGAAAAATGTGGGCAGGGCAATGCGGATAGCCGCGCGGTATCGGGGAAAAAGAGGAAAGGGGGTAAAGTCACCGGGGGGGGGGGGAGGGGGGGAGAAGGGAGAGAGGGGGGTGAGAGAGGACGTAATTCCGGCTCCTCCCTGTCCCTTCCGCCCGAGGTTCAGCGCGGCTAGCAGTTCCATAAATTTCACGGGCGCGCGCTGAACTCAAAAGCGTCTATTGCCGTTGAGAAATTTGCAGGACCGAGGGGGACCTCCGCGTTGACAGAACAAGAATGAGGAACACGTGTGCGTCTGTGTGCAGGCGCGTGCACGTGTGCGTTCCGTGCGTGGAGAAAAGGGGGGCTGCAGAAAGGAGATGAGGAGACCGCGAGAAAGAGGAGAGGCGTAGAAAGAAGGCGACGGGAAAAGATAAAAAGGGGGGAGGGCGGGAGGGAGGGCCGGGAAGCTATGCGGAGATAGACAGAGATCGTGGCGAAAGGGAGGGAAAAGGGAGAATCCGGGGTGAGGGGGAGGGGGGGGGGGTGAGAGGGCGAGAAAGAGAGAGAGAGAGAGGGAGCAGGAAGGAGAGCGGAGAACTCTGCGCGCCGCAGCGCTACGGGGTGGTTGCCCTCGTCTGCGCTTTGTGGGAAATGCCCGCTCAATAACGCGTAGGTCCTCGTCTGCCCCTTCTCACCCTCGGCGGCATCGCAGCAAGGGCCACTGCCCCAAAAGGCATGGCCACCCGTCGAACAACCCTTATCCTGCTCTTCCTCCTACCCAGAAGACGCTCCTCGAGACCGCCTCCTCTTTCTCTGCTTCCTCGTCTCGCAGCCGTTACGCGCCGCGTGTCCTTATACCCCCGTCTCCTTGCCCGTCTCCTTGCTGCAGACGAAGGTGAACCGATGCTTCTGACCTGCATCGATCAATCCCGCGATCCGGAGGTCTCGTAGGTGGAAGAACGGGCCAGGCTCGGGACGCGGACGGGTCGTGGACGTTCTTTAAGGCGGGAGAGATAAAGGGGCGATGAATCGGCTGGGGAGCAGATCGAACTGTTAATGGGCCGCGACAGAGGCGTTCATCCGGCTGCAGATTGCCGGGGTGGTTCTTGTAGGCATCCACCCAGAGGGAAGACACCTACTCAGATATTTGTATTCAGCTCCTTCGCCACGTCGAATTTTAAACGCATCAAGCTTTTTATCTGTTTTCTATTTTTTTTTTTTTTTCAAATTTGGGGACACGTTTAATCTCATCTTTGCGTTTCAGCTTTTGGGGAAAAGTGGTCGATATCTGCCCAGTATTCCGAGGTGCCTCACCCTCGTTTCAGGCATGGCAGAACCCCCAAAGATCGTTCGGGCAATGACCCCGAGATTATATATTCCGCCGGTATAGGGTGGTACAGGGTTATTCCCCCCTGGATTCGTCCGCGGAACGGTACCTTTTAACGAATCGCGTCGGAGCCGCAACGAATCGGGAAATACGCATAGCTTGTTAAACAATAATGCGAGAAAAGTAACCGCGGGCGATCGGTGCGACCAGCAAGCCTTGCCCTCTCCTAGCTTCGCGTATAAAATCGTCGTTACAAAGCGACAGATTTCATCCCTCGAATCTCGCTTCACATTTAAAAGCTCGGGGTCTTAAAGAACATCGCTCCTTGCATCCTCCCGCCCCCTCCCCCCCCCCTCCCGGGGATATAAAACAATCCGCGGTAAGCCCGTCTCGCTTAGATATCCGACGAAACCACTTCCGTTAATGCATAATAATACCACCGGTCGAAGAGAGCAAATTGGCATCAGTTATAGTTTTAGAGGCGGATGGCATTTATAAGCCGCCCTCGCTACATCCACCGTCTACCCGATCAATAAGTACTCTTCTCGTTTCATAGGGACTGTTTCCTTCTGCGCGATCTTCGTATTGTCACGGCTCCGACATTTTATCGCGAGCACGCGGCGCAGCGTTCCGCGCGATCGGGCGTCGTGCAGCTTTTTAGCGGGACGATGAGCATGCAGGTCGCGGCGTCGAGGATTTCGAGATCCCCGCACCGGTCCGCGGATCACCGGGCAAATTACTCGCACGAGGCACGAGGTAGCATGGGGGTGAAAATTGAAAGGTCATTAAATCGGCACGCGTCAACATTAACCGGGAATTACTTCGATACGGATGCCCGACGGGATCAGAGGATCAGCTGTAGGAATGACTTTCGCCAGTCAGCAAGCTATCGGGCACTTTAAAAGTACCACCGTACAGTGGCAGAGTGTCTCCCCGGTGGTCACGGGACAGAGGACAGTGGTCGCTCTAAGAATCACCGATAAGTTATCACAGTTCGGAGGACACGAGCGGCAAGTGTCGGAGGGTTTAGCGATCGATCCGCTCCATCATCCGTGGCCCGGTGGCTAAAGGGATTTCGCGGAGAGCCGGGAAACAGCCCGAGAAGCCAGCGCTATACAGTCCAATCGGAATAACTCTGATTCGGACTTTACAGCATGCGTGCAAATAGATGCGTAGATACCGGCCGCTCGTATCTATTTATAACGGCGACGGATCGCGGGGCAATTGACCGCGTGGCCTTGACTTCCTGCTGACCCGAGTGCCCCTAGGGAATTTCGGCCTACCTCCGTGGAATCTCTTGTCCACGGCTAGGGCCCGCCGCGCCGAATTTTTCGATAATATCCTAGCCAGTTATTCGAGAGGACACGCTCGACGACTCCGCGCAACTACGCCCCATTTACGGTATTTACACGGCCGCGTGCCTTGGCAGGACTTTCGGAATCGCTCGACGAGCTTTTCGTTCGCGATACAATTTTAGGGGGGGGGGGGGGGAAAGTTACAATTTCGATCCTGCCTGCTCGATCCTCGTACAACACGGCTGAAGAAGTTCCTACGTCCGTTCGGTAACGGAGGATGTTTGGGCGAACCGCTGCCCGCCCGAAAGCAGTTGCTCCCCGGGCGGAAACGAAAATGGAGAGATTTTTGAGAGCGCGGGATGGTCGGCGTAGGATGCCCGGCGGTGCACAATGCGGAGAGAAGGATGCTCTTCTCTCTCTCTCTCTCTCTCTCGCCGAAATCAGGCGTATCGATTCCTCCGCGAATAACTTTGTTTAGCTTACTCGGCTCTGCGTGCTTTTTTTTCTGCAATCGGTAGGAAACCTGTTCGTACGAGCAACGGAATGTCTGAGTGGCTGCCGTCCTCTCATCTCCGTGCAATTCCACGCGTAGTAGAACGAGTCGGCCAGGTAAGATCGTTCATTCTGCCGGGGACATTTTTGTTTTGGCCACGTTGGAGGGCTCGCGAAACGAATGCGAAGCTGCGGGGGGGGGGGGGGGGTGGAAAAGCCGGGAGGAAGTAAGTTTCCAGGCGGTATGCCCTGGGATGATTAAAGAGAAATATGACCTGAAAATCAATGTCTAAACGTGCCTAGAAAGTCGAGCCCTCCGGTGCTAAGATTTCAACGCTTGGCGCACTCCGCTCCGCGCGCGAATATCGTTCACCGTGGACTGTTAAACGTGCCTATTCATTGAACGTCTGTGCCACCTAAGGGATTTAAGGGACGCTCGGCAATGGGGACCGAAGCTAACCGAGTTACGATCTAATTCGAAGTTGATATTGGCGGGTGTGGTATGATTGAATGAGATTAGAAAGAACATGATGACAGAACGAGAGAGTGGGGGATAGAGGGAGAGCAAGAGAGAGAGAGAGGGGGAGAGAAAACTCGTAGGAGGTTGTGGAGGATGTCGAGAAATGAAGGCCAACGGCCTTGACCTTGTCCGTGACTTCATGGTGAATGAGAAGGAAAGAGAGGGAGAGATACAAGAAAAGACATCGGTCAAAACAAAGTGGCCTGCTTTCTTGTTCGGGCTGCGCGGTCGTGGCAGGCAAATCCAGGTAAACGGCCCAGTCAATGTTAATGACTGAGTCGACGGGTCCCCTCGGCGACTTCTTCAAAATGCTGCATGGACGCACACCGCTCGAGGTGGATGATTCGGCCGGGCGATTGTGCGTTCATAGCGGGCGAAGGATCCGCACTGATTCAGCCCGGTGTGTATTTGGACGATGACTGAACTTATTGGCTAGGGTGCACGTCACTTGTGACGAAGGTATGCGTCATTCTCGGTGAACCACGGGCAACTGTCACCGCAAATACTGCTATTATTGTTTCAGGACCGAGGGATATCTGTTTGTATTTGTTTACTCGACGCAGGCTTCATTTCATTAATGGCCCGTAAAGAAATCTCGGCTAGCGTGTTTTCCTGTTTGTTGCGAGCTTTAAGCTTCTTCCAAGTATTCCGCCGCGAGGATAGATAGGAGAAGAGATTTTGTTATTCGCGAGATAGTAACAGTTACATTAATTTCTCCGGTTCTCTCCAAGGCTTTCGCGAAATAAAAACATATGTACGAACATCTGTTCGACGTAAAGCCAATATTGTCGCTGCTGAAAGTGCTGTTTTTAATAAGGTCTTTCTGCAACGGTAGACGTTCCCGATGCGCTTGCTACCAACGTAATTGGAACGCACGACAAGTTCTTTAAACCCAGCCCCGCTGTCCATTGCGTGATCAACGAAATCGTAACTCACCATAAAATACTTGCCATTGAGAGCATAAGCCGCCGTGTAAATCTGCGCGATACATCCGCACCTTGAACTGCATTAATAAGTGTTGCGAAAGGGGCTATTCTTCATCGAAAGCTGAAAATAGATAAGAATCGAAATACCCGATTGCTACGCCAATGGTTCGAGAATCTCCGTACGATTGTAAACGTAGAGGGCATCTTTTGGTGGTTAGTGCGCAGCAATGCCCAATATGCAGCGCTGCGGAAAGAAATTTTGGTCAGTATGACAGCGTAATAGACAGAGAGCGCGATACCGTCTAGCACGGTAAGATCGATCGAGCGGATACCGCGTTCATGCGCAAACTTGATCGATTTAGATCGAAGATTACGGCGTTTTGTCGGGCAGCGTCCTGTGAATGGGAAATGTCGATGACCGCGAAGGAAATTACCGAGGTTCGCCATTGACGAGGGGTAAAAAAGAGTGACAGGGGAAAATCTCTCGTCTCCTGACCTCGAGGGAGTAGGAGAAGTGAGTGAGGTCGTTCCACGATCGATAACGTGAGTCTCTCGCGAGAAGGTGCGAAAGAACGTCGTCGGGCACCAACGAAAGGGCCGAAAGAATCGATCTCGTCCTATGAAAAGAAAGAGAGAGAGAGGGAGGGAGGGAGGGAGTGAGGGAAGAAGGGAGCGGTACAGATAGTAAGATAAAGAGAGAGAGACCGGTTTTTCTTCTTCGGCAAAAGGCTGGGAGAACGAGAAAGGAGACGACTCCGTACTATCTCAGGTAGATTTCTGCATAAGAGGGCAATACGGCGTGCACGTTTATTGCCGCATCGCGAAGGGTCGCGTATACGGGGGTGAGCGTACCACCCGCCACTGTCTGTCGTCCGTTCGCTCTCTCTCTCTCTCTCTTTCTCTCTCTATCTTCTTTTTTCATTCTCTTCCCTCGTATCGTCCTTCATCGTCGATCCTTGTTTGCCACGCGGCGCTGTTGCCCGCGGTCTCCGTCGTGTTCGCCACTCGTTCATTCGCATGCCTGCCAACTGCGCCGCGCCGAAACTCGCGGAGAAAACCGCGGTGATCACGGGGGCCCTATCTCTCTCTCTCTCTCTCTCTCTCTCTTCCTCCCTGTGCGTCGTTCGTTTAGGCAGCCGCGTTGTGTCTTTCTCGGTCCGGCTACGAGAACGTTAGTTATCTCTTCGTCGCGCGCGACGGGCTCGTAAGATATCGGCCGCGTTCGGGTGATAGCGTTGCGCGTGTGTTGAGTGGCGGTCGTGCAGACAGGTGCGGCCGCCGGAGCCCCACCGTTGGTGGCGGCGCGCGCAGCGCCGCCAAGCGGCGACTCCGCTTAGTTTCGGGCAAGATGGGCGAACCTCGCCGGGCAGTAGCTTAGACTCTACCTACAAGACAACACATACACTAAATGTTTCCTAACCACAAGTAACAATTAATTGTACATTTATTTTATTTAAGGGAACACAGACTCTATTTTTGTAACATGCTGTATTAGTAGTGCTCCGCGGAATTTGTACGATAGTAGAGAAAAAACGGTGCGAGGCCACACGCGCGAGGTAATAACGGACGGGGACGACGACGACGACGGAAAGCACCGAAAAGGCAGAGGGATCGTTGCCGCGATAGGCTGCAATACCGAGTGCCGCGGAACAGGGTGAGGTGATCAGGGGGGAGACGGTAGGAAATAGGAGAAACAGTGATATCGGAAGGACGAGGAAGGGCAGGAAGATAAGGGCCCCCCTCCCGGAGGAAGACACGGCGACCGTGAGGACGAGGACAACGACAAAGGGGGCAATCCCGACGAAGACGGCGACGAGGTTGGATAAGGACGATCGTACCGCAACAGTGGCCGCCACTGAGGCTGAGAAACGACAGCGAAGTAGGTGATAATCCCTCGCGTAGTCTAGCCGCTCGTTTACGTTCGCTCGGCGCGCGGTCTAGCTCGGCCGATTCTCTCCCGGTGTGGTGCGTGTTTTAATAACCAGTTACGGACGTGGAGAAAAGTGTACGACTGATATAAGCCGTAGTGAAGTGTACAAGCCCGACACACCCTCTTGACACACGACATCCGTCTCGTATCGCCATCGGTTCGGCTCTCTATCCCCCTTCGTCCCCCATCATTCTCGCCCATTCCCGATCCTGCTACTTGCTACATTTTACGTGGTTGCACGCGTGTACATTCGGCCAACTGCAACCAGAAAGCCGCGCACACCACGTCCATCTCTATCCTCTCTCTCCCTTTCCCCTCTGCTCTTCCTCTCGTTACGATCGCTCGCCTCTGTCCCCGTGGATCGTCCTACTGTCTTCTCTTTCGCTCGCACGGCGCAAAGTGATTTATCGTTGCGCCCTTCGCATCGAGTTTCGCCGTTGGCGTTTAAAACCACACCAGCCCGGCTATCGTGTCCCTTTGCGTCCGGCATATAACCATACCGTACCGTACTTCGTCCTAGCTCTACCCCCTCCCGGCGATCCCCCTCCCCCTCGTGTTCGTACGAAGCGTTCTCACCCGCACACACACTCACACACACACACTCACACACACACACGTACAACCTATCCATCCTCTCTCTCCCTCTCTTTCTTCCTCGCCTCTTTTTCTGCCTCCGCTCCACCCCGGTTTTATCGGCCCATCGGAGTGCAAATTTCGTTTCGTGACCGTGCTGTGTGGGTTCTTCTGCATCTGACCAGTGTCGTCGGGAGATACGAAAAA
This sequence comes from Andrena marginata, assembly GCA_963932335.1. Classification (NCBI taxonomy): domain Eukaryota; kingdom Metazoa; phylum Arthropoda; class Insecta; order Hymenoptera; family Andrenidae; genus Andrena; species Andrena marginata. The sequence goes on from OZ010660.1 coordinate 5,423,726, forward strand.
CACGGCTGACGCCGCTCTCTTGGCAACGCCAGGCCGAAAAGCCAGCCGACGACGTACGAATAGGGAAGAGAGGAACAGGACAGAGACAGTTCTGCCCGTGGTAATAGGACCGACGGGGGCACACGGTATCGTTTCGTTTCGGGCGCCACGAGCGATAACGCCGCAAACATGTCCGTGAGAATGGAAAACGTAGCCGCGCCGAGGAAGCTCAACTACAAAATGATGGTGAGTAGGATTATTTCTGTCATTCCGCTGCGCTGACCGTGCCCCGCCGGTCGTTTCACGCGTCAACGTGCCTGGCTTGCGCCCGTCGGGGAGAGCGTGCATGCGTTCGTGCGTGCCTGCCTCTGCGTGCGTGCATAGTTACGCGTGTGTATACACGCTTGTTGGAAAACGCAGGCATTACCATGGGGGCGGCCGATGGCCACGAACCTTGCGGAACCGGCGTAGTTTGACAGTTTGCCGCGGGGCGTCTACTGCCCCACCCAGTCTCCTCTTTCTCTCCCCCACTCTAACCTCTCTTGTTGGCCGTCTTTTCGCGTACTCTTTCTTTTCTTCCTTCCTTTCCTTCCTCCTTTCTTTCTTGCGGTCCTCTGTCGCGCGACTCTCTACGAGGATTCGTTTAAAATTGTTTAAAACACATGCTACTCTCAGACTTCCACGAATACCTTCCATTCTAAACTCATTTTTAAATGTTACGTATCCGCGCCTTTATTCTGAGATTTACGCGTTCGAAACATTTTATTGACACCTAGTAATCTTGCAACTGGCGAAGGAGATTTATTCGAATAGATATATGTAATTGAAATAATTATAATCTTGCATATCATAGTTTTCTTTGTAATTTATTCTTTGCAGTTTTGAATAGTATTCGAAAATTGAACTTCATTGGCGTGGTAAACGATGGGGAGGGAGGTGGGTCCAGGCACCACATGGTCAATAGAGCAGTTAATATTATGCTAGTGTTAATTTCTTAGAAGTTTATTTTCGATTGTATAACACTGTACGAAGTATTATTATATCTCCTATCTTTCCAATTACAAAGAGACGTTCCTTAATCTCTGGAAAAACGCGATATCTCGGTCTGACATTTCTGACAGCATGCTCCTGTTCTCACAGATACGCTCCTGGCATTCTGCGCAGACTCTTGCCATCTCTTCCTGTTCTCTGCCTACTTTCAATTGCTACGCTTTTCGCAGAACAATTTTACATTTTTTCCGCTGCATTTGATTCATGCTAATATTTATCCCCGCTCTGCTACTTGGTACTAAACGAATCTAATCTTATACGGTTACTCTCGGGGAAAGACTTTAAATTCTGTTCGAATGACACAGACTTCTCGATCAATCGATCGATTCATGAAAGTCTCGCGAAAACAGATCACCGTGAAAATAGTATTCTGCCGAATGAAATGGAAGTCGATCGTTTACTATATTTCCTCATTCTCGCGAACGAAACTTCGATATTTTTAAATTATTCAAACAGCACATCTGCGAGCGCAACGAAATATGTGACGTTCCTTTGGTGCATTATCATCGAAATGTTTTCGTCGATATTTAACGAAGCCTCGGTGCTTATTAATGCGAAATTTAGCCGCTCGTGAAAGCGACGTGGAGCCACTATCCGGAAGCATTCTTAATCTGCACATTGAAATTCGACCTAACGCTCGTCAGTGTAGCCAACTTCGTCCGGTGGTTTTAGTCACGCACAGTAACGTTTTCGTACAACTGCTTCGACGTCGCGCTTAAGATTCGAATGCACTTTCTTCTCGATGTATCTAACGACGCGATGCTTCTGAGCCAAGTGCCGAGAACAGCGAGAGCATGGTGAGCTTTCCACCTTCTTATTCGTAACAGTACAGGAAAACCAAGTAGCCCCGTGAAACATTATTCTATCGCCCGTAACGATTCGCAATTCAGTTTTGCACGCTCTGCTGACGTCCGATTATTATTAAATCAGCCATTAGACAGGTTATCGCACGGTAAATGCTTTCGAACGGATTGACGTGCAAACAGCTGTTCTTTTCAGTGTTGCCAACCGCAGTGTTAGGTAGGGCTCGTATATACATTCCATTCCTTAAGTCTCGCATAACGCATCATACGCCAATGGTTTCGAGATTATCGACGGAATTAATTCACTATCGAACTCTCTGATATCGGGGCAGGTCTTTCGATTCAATTTCAATAATGAAACTCGCCGGCATTTAAACCAACAATGTACACTCGTGTCTCGCGTTGCAATTAAATTGGAGAAAATCGCGGAGGTCAGTTCGGAGTAACCACCTTTTCATTCGCAACGTACTTCGAACCCCGCAATCTTAAGTGTTTAATTAACAAGCCAAATATTTTATCAAGCTCGTGGAATCCTATCTGCGGCGTATTTACGTTCCGCCAGCGACTGCAGCATTCGATGCAGTTCACGATCGCCGCTTTTACCTGCATTTTTTTTATTAATTCCAACTAGAAGAATATTCCGAATCTTCTGTTCCCGTCGAGTCTACAGCCACGTTTTTATTACAGAGACGTTACATCCGATTCTATGTCGATCCAGTAGTTTTCAATGGACAGTTTCGCAGTAGTAATAATTAAACGATACATCGGACCGTGTGATTAATTTCGTAGGTACATCGTTCGCGTATCCACTGTTCGTACGAGTTGCTGGGAATCAACGGTCCCGCAAGTTCAAGCTTCTTTGTCGGGGTAGTTACCCAACACGCTAAAGTTTACAAACTCCGGCCATGTTATTAACGAGCTTCCAGTAACTTATCGATACCTGGCGCAAAGCTGTCGTCTAGTACAAGCCCAGCATGGAATTTATAGACTATGGTCGCGTGCTTTTACCTCGCCAGTTACCGCGGTCCTAAAGCTGTCCACGTGAGTTTCACACGCCCCGGTTATAGCCTGGCGATAAGAGCAACAACAATAACAGAAGTAAATCGTCTTTACTACTAGAAAGATAGAATATCAGGGCTGTGTTCAGCGATCTCTAATAACCCTGGATAAAAGAATCTCTACAAATAGACGTAGCTGCATCCACAGCTGCAGCTACGATCCGGCCTCTCCGTAGCTCAATGAGAGCTGCAAAATTGCGCAGCCCAATTAAACCCAGGCAACATCCATTCCCAAACGAATTCGATCTACCGACAGTTACCCATATCGAGTCAATCTCACAATGGTCACCTCTGACCTTTCAAAGGGTCGCTTGGTCACGTGCTGAGCTGCACCCGACACTTTTCCAAAATCCTCTGCGTCGGAGCGATGGCGGCGCTAATTCGAGCTGCGAAAAAAAAAAAGAAAAAAGAAAACGCGCGCACGTGAACGTGCCTGCACCGCGGGGCCTTTTATATCCCTTGGATACCCGACGACACGTGAAACACTAATAATGGGCGACGATCGCGCGGCTCCAGGCAGCGCCTCGCGGCGTCGCGCCTCGGTGCTGCCTTTTCCAACCGTAATTAAACCGCTGGCTCGAAAGTATTATCCTCCGCGTGGTCATGGGACCGACGGCTGCGTTCCTCGCGTCCACGCGATCCCTCTTATCGCGTCTCGAGAGATATCGTTCCGCGCTCGTCCCCCCTGCTCGCGCGAGGCCGGGCTTACGTTCTTCAGCGGATAGTAGCCGGCCGGGCCGATTGACGTTGAGAATTCATAACGATAATTGGACCGATTTGTTTCAATCGTGATTACACGCGCGGGCCCGCCTCTCGGCGGCCGCCGCTCCGGGCGATCCCCAGGATAGATTGTTTACAACAATAGTCGGCCCATTCCGAGTCGCTGCCTCTGCGAAGTTTATGGCCGCTCGTTTGGGATTGTTCGCAAGCGGAATTGCTGCGATCGTTTAGGAATGCGATGATGACGGACGGTGGTTATAGGCCGGTACGCCGCGGGAGGGGAAAAGAATTGCTGGACAAAAAGCAAAGGGAAATGTTGGTGCCATTGCGGGGGCTATTAGCGATATTAGAAACTCCAGGTAATGGGGGAGCCCGTCCTCGTAATTAGTCCCAGGCTAACGAGAGAGTAGCGCAGTTATTCGATCGCAGCCCCTCAGGTAGATGGAAATTGAAATTCGTCGGACCCGAGGCAGGAGGGGCGTTAATCTTACAATTGGACACCTACAACAATCCCGTATCAAGGCAGTTTACAATAGCCTCGCTATTAGGAGCTATTCTGTCCATCTGGCGACCCAGTTCACCACAACGGGCGTGTAAAACTTATTGCAGACTTATACCCAACTAACTCTTGCTACTTCAACGACATCGTACATCTTGAATATTAATAAACAAAAATCCGAGAGGCCTTAAACGAGCTTGGAAATCGTTCCTGTTAAACTGGACGCTTGGTAGTCTAGCATCGGAAGGGCCATTTCGATGCCTGGGAGGGATAGGAGGATTGATTTGGACTTTTCGAGGGCGAATGGTATAAATGAGGATTTTTAGTGTGGACAGAGAGGGCTGCGCAGTTCGTAGGCGGGCGAAAGAGGAGTAGGCGACGCGAAGCCGAGTGGAGGAATACAGGGAGAAAGGAGGAGGGGAGAGTGGGAAAGGATAGGAGGCAGGGTACCAGGTAGGGTGAATAGAATAGACGCGGCAAGGATATCGATTATTTGCGGTTGCAGCCACTGCAAGGCTCTCCCTTCGGCGGGCGAGGACGGGCACCCGGAAATCTCCACGATACACCGCCGAACCGAGATTAATCTCATTTTTGCCTTCCGGTTTTGAGATGCTTCTCAATCGAGTTACGAGGGGGAGGATCGATGGAACAGATGGGAGAGGAGAGCAGCTCGTAGATATAACGCGGGGCTACTGTTCAAAGGTCCTCTTTTCACTCCAGCGACTCGTTACACTCCGTATATTATGCCTATCGATAGACTCCACGCGATTCTCTCACGCTCTCTGTTCATTCCCATGCTATATTATACTACAGCGATATTACTTACAAGCTTTGCGAATCAAATAAAGAGGAATTGGTGTTTGCAGGAGGCTGGATAGGCTGTTTCGCGGTAGATTTCTTAAAGTGTCTTCTGTAAAGTATCTCCGCGATATTTAAGGAGAAATCTTGGATCTTTAAGGAACCTCACGTTCTCCATCAATCGTATCATTTAGTCACCCATCTCATTCAAGCGTACTGCTCCTTTGGGGCAAGGCAAACTCTCGATCACGTGATTACAGTAATCCGCAGCGGCAGTCGTAATCGTCCTAGGGAATCGTCTCCGCGAGAGTAGTCGCGTCGAATCGAACGTTCGAATAATAAAACCTTGGTTTTATCGATAGCGAAAGAGCGCGGTTGTCTGGAAGATCGAGAGGCCCGCGATGTATCTTGATCAGATCGTATCTCCATCGAATGCCCGGCGGGGATACGCGACTTGGGAAACTTCGATGGCTGTTTCTACGTCAAATTGCTTGATTACCTTTATTACTCACGGGTTTTAACGCCAGTGCTTACTTGACATTTCGCGGTGGATCTCCGTACCTCGCGGTAAACGTGGAGGCCATCATTCTTCTAGGTATTCGGTGAACTTATTAATGGGGACTGGGACGGGGAACGGCCACTTTTGGCTCTTTCCACCAGGTAGCTAAAAGGGCGCAGAAGATTGGATAATCGATCCACTCGAGACCGAAACTGATTAACCTCCGTGAAATGTAAAGCGGAGGAGATCGATAAGCTTACCGCTAATCGCACCCTCGAGTGCTAGATTTTAGAAGTTCTCGAAAGAGCCTGTCGATCTGCTTGGCGTCTGCCGGGCTCGATAGTAGTCTCCGCAGAAAAGTGGACGTTCCCGTTCAGTCCCCATCGGATCTGTACTTCGAGATTCTTTGATTGGCCCGTGGCCAGAGTTACATAATTATGAACGTGTCGACGTTCGATATCGTTCCGTTAAATTTCCACGACAAAAGACCCTGTCTGGCGGGATTAATGGGCGCACATAGACGCCGTGACTTATTTAACGTGCTCGGCCCCGAGGTGCCCTCCGGTACTTCTGTGCGAGCTACTTCTAAGCGCAGCCTACGGTTACTTAGGCGCTGTTACTGGAATAATTTAATCAGGAATCTCGCGCGAAAATAGACGAACTTCGACGAGGTACTTGCTGAGGAGAGGCTGCGAGTGGGCGAGCAGGTGGAACAAGAAGGGAAACCAAGACGATGCAGCGGGTACAGGGCAAAAGGAAAGCGAAGAGGTGGAGGAATAGATCGACCTTGGCGTGTATCTGGTCAGAAACCAGCCACTCGCGATTTCTGTACTTACTCGGATCTGTCGTTACAATCTACATTTGCATTTCAATTATCCCCCATCTCCTTCGCTTCGGCTGATAAACGCGCAGCTTCTCCCTAGCAAGAACTGAACGCCAGAAGGATTTTCAACTGGACATCTCAACCTCTACTAGTTCGCAATAAAATATCTCTTTAGGGTAAATACGGGAGACGCGGCCGGGCTGGAGAATTGGTCGGAGCAGTTGATTCTTAGAGAATTATTTCTTCTGAACCTTAACACACTTAGACGTAGAGTCTGAATATAGCCACTCGACCAACTCTCCAGCCTGACCGCGTCTCCCGGATTTAGCCTATTACAAAATCAAACGGCACATTATCAACTTGTCAAAATTAATCCTGAAACACCGAAGGCGATCACTGCAACTATACCTTACTAGTCGCCACTCGCTTCTCAGTCCCGCATAACAAAACTCAACACTCTTCATCCCCAAAATGGTTAGTCCCTCCCGAGATGCTCACAGGCCGCTCGATTTGAAGATCCCGGCGCGAAGATCGAACCTATATCTCGGCCCCCGGGGGCATGCAGCTCAGACTTGGGAACAGTTGGAGACACCGGCAGCTTGCTAACGCATCAGAGGCGGGATTTTCGATAAACCTGGATGATCGAGGGAAGCTTGGAGCGTAGCTCGCGATTGATAAGCTGGGATGGGACAACGGAAAGGGAAAGTTGGGAAGAGCGGAGTGTACGGACGAATGAATCAGCGGGAGAAGACCAGGGCCGAAGGCAGAGGTTCATTTGCTGGCATACCGTTCGCGTTTAGTGCCTCCGCTCTGGGACCGTTAGGGAAAAGTGGTCGCCACGAACGGAAGACACCACCCACGCGAGGAGACGGTGCAATAATCACTTTGTCATTGTCTGCTGGTTGCGTGCCTGTTCGCACAGTCACCGGGGAAAAACTTTGCTAGACTGGGAACGGTAAGCGCGGCGTGGCCGCGAGGAGTCAAGGCCGTACGATGTCCACTCCGTTCCTTGCCCGCTCCCTCCGGTTCTTCTGCATAGTGCTCGGTGCACAAGATCATCTTGTATCGTTAGTTGCGCTTAGGTATATCGCGACAAAGACGTAGCCATCGTCGAAAGAGGGATTTTATTGATTTGGGGTAGGTCTGGGTTAGGTCGGAGCTTCTGACGCCGAGTTTTGTCAATGAGGACCTTGCGGCGAGAGAGGTGCAGACTGCAGCTCCATATTTACCAGTTTCAAGTAAATCAGGAAAAAAACTGTTTAGAAAATAATAACGTTGGAAAAGGAATACTAATTGAAAAATTTATATCTTCACGCGATAAGTAGTAGTCATCGAGTTGATTTAAAATTTGCAATAAATTGCTCATTTCTTACCAGATTTTCACCAAACGATATAGAATTCTTTTACGTATTTTCCACGTCGTAATTAAAAAATTGTAGAAAATCGAGCTGCAGCCCTCTTGCGACAAGGTCCTCAAATGAGAATTGGGGGGCTCAAAGAAAACGAACCTTCTCAATATTTGGTATTCTCCAGGGGAGTAATACTCGTCCAATAGATTTCAGTAGGTACTTCTTTTGAATATTCGATGTGGATGTTATCTGTAATTATATCACAGAAGAACTGCATCCAATTAAATCGTTAAGTGGCTCGCCTCGTGACATTTTACAAGGTTCGCTTTTGTTAGCAGCCGCGCCATTTCGGCCCCCTTTACTAGAGGTACATTTCGCAGATTGCTATTTTGCATTTTCCTCAATGTAATTGCGTTTTAATGTGGAGTATAAGTGCAATGACACTGCGCGATAGCACTGGAAAGTTTGATAAAATGGTGTTTCAAGGTTCTCGGCTATAATGTCAAGGTTCCTCGGGTAACTGTGCGCGCTAGATTGTCTCATCGAGCTCGGAAGTTCAGAGCTTCGCGTTGCTACAGTGTTCGCACTGCTTAAATACGCCATTGTCCCAGGTACGCAGATCCCAACGAATACCCAGGGGGGAATTGCAATTTTCTTCTACTTCGGATCAGCTCGGGTTTCGCGAACCCTAGGAAAGCCTTGTTCTACGAAATTCGTACCAGTTCCGTGTCCCTTCGTGCAGAAGGGATACCCTCCTCTCGAAGGACTAGCATGCTCGGGTTCGCCAGTTGACCTTGAAGGAGAGGCTAGAAGAACCCGGAACTTACCTTGACGCTCGCACCTGCACTGTAAGGGGGGCCCGCTGTCCACGGCCCGTGGCTAGGAAATTAATTGAAGTCGCGAAGTAACGGATGTGGGTGCGATTATCGATGCAACCTGCACGACTTCTTGGCGTCGAGGGTGACCTGCGGTCGTCGACTCGATTCGCCCCTCTCTATTTTCCAATTTCCTGTTTTTCCTTCGGGTGCTCTCTCTACCCATTAATTATCTCTGACTAGCTGTCACTATTTTTAATCCATGGATTATATATATATAACTGTAGGAATAAGGGTCCGTAATTTCTATATATTCGGGAGTCACGGAAAAAAGCGCCTCGGGGGGCGACGGGACTCGAACCCACGATCTTCGGATCCGTGCGCTACCGGTCAGCCGCCTTACCAATGTCGCCAAAGCCGATCCTCCGAGTTCTCTTATTCCGGAATCCCTCTTATGTGGGTTCCAGATCCCACGTAACCTAAGATCGATCGGGAATAATAATTAATAACTCAAGCTTCCGAAGTACCCGGTCTCAGGGGCCATTACCCTTTCTACTCGCTTGTTCATCGTTGACAGTGACTTTTTATAAATTAATTCCGTTCCACCGCAAATGGCCCACGAGCCACTCCTGGCAAGAAGTACACCGCCAGCGGCGGTGTATTGTCCGCCGGGGCCCCGAACGCGACCGCCAGCCGCTAAAGCAGCATCGTTTAAGAGTACCGTAGCGATAGGCGGCGATAATCCATCAACCGGGGGGAGAGCAAGTTCAAGGAGAACGGCGGTAACGGGTCCGCTCGGGGCGAGAAGCAAGAATCGCGAAAGACGATTGGATTTCCGAGGGCCCCGCGTGAGCCCGCGATACGGCCGGGTCTGGCGCGTATCTTTCGCGGACGATCTCATTGTTTCATGAGGTAAGGACACGGAAGCACGCGATCCAGTCTAATAATACCCGACGTCGGCCTAAACTCGGCTAAAGGGTGTCAGACTCGAGGCGACCAGGCAGCCCGCCAGCCCTCTCTCTCTCTCTCTCTCTCTCTATCCTCCTCTCCCCCTCTTCCCTCTTCTATTTTATTACAGCCTCCTAGTCCCGCGATGCATCTTATTTCCTCAAATGACACTGCCTCCGATGCGAGCTCACTGAAACGCATCCGAGCCTCGGACTCTTAAGGATGAAGTGGTCGCCCAGCGGTCGTTAGGGCGGGTGGGGCAGCGGAGTTTTGCAGGGGAATATTTAAATTGCCGCAGCTACTGCAGGGATAGTCGAGGATCGCCGTGGGCGACGCCTCGGGAGCCGAGAGAAGGATCCAAGATCCAGATCCTCGTACTAGGGAGATTGAACCTTGAGACCAGGCCGGAGGAGAACTATCGATCAACTTTCCGTCGTGTGCAGATAGGCGGAGCGTTTCGATTCGGGTCAGCTTTCGGCTGCTGCGATGAATCTCCCCCTCTCTCTCTCTCTCTCTCTCTCTCTCTCTCTCTCTCTCTCTCTCGGCCAAGTCGCTTTTCAGGGATCGCCCGAGACAAAGGATCCCTCGCGAGCTTCTTTCACCGTTACTCCCGCGGGTGGTGCTCGCGCCCGCCAGGGAAACGGGCAGGCGTTCCACCGTGGTTTAAGTGGACTAGCTGGATATTCCTGCCCGCTGGAGAGCGCGAAAGGTCATTCATTGATCGCCGGCTAGCTCGGGTAGGGGGAGATCGTCGGTTGGTGGATGCCGGGTGTCCCTTTTCGGATCGCGAGGATAGACGGAGCCGCGGCGCAGGGAAAACTCGCGCGAGCTCGGGGCGAACGATATCGCGTGCCCGAGTGAGATTTGCCTCGATCGCGACGCAAGGAGAGATCCATGTCCTGGAGGCGCGTATGTGGGTCACGCTGACGATATTGATGACGCGCCATTAACTGGCCATCTGCCTCGCTGGATGTCGAATAAAACCGGATTCTGTCGCGGTTTCTACGCTGATAGATCGTCCTACCGAGGAAACTTCATCGCCGATACCTCGATGATTTCTCGGGCCCCAACGCGCTACTCGCCATCGCGCGTCGACGCTGAGTTACATGGGTCCGTAGATCAGGCTGGGCAGTCTTCTGAATATTGAGATCAGCTAAGTCCGAGGGGGCGGTCAGAATGAGCGGGCAGTTGCGGAACACGCTTGGCCCACCCGCAGTCCTTCGAATCCAGGGTCCATTGTGACCCGTAAGAAAATTCTCTTTCAACACACATTCAAGAACGGACCTTTATATTAGATTTCAATCTTGCAATGATCTGCAATCATTATTTCCTGAAGCGAGCCACGGTAATGAGAATAGCAAGCGCTCCGATATCGAGGATATCGCCAGCATCCGCCAGACGAGGGTTAAAGAACCTAAGCAGTTGCATCCTGCAGGTGGGTCGCCGCAACTCTCAGAAAAGGAGAAGCGTAGGAAGACGGAGCTTCAGAACTCTATCAGTTTTATCTAGTTCTCTGAAACATAGACAGTGCCGGATTTAACGGGCGACCTATAAGCAGTTGTCGGGAATCTCCCCAGAGGGCGCGCCATCTCCAAAAAAAAAAAACAATAATTTTATCCAACTGCTATAATTATTTTTTTCTGCACTACTAGACTTAGCCCGTTTTTAGTAAACCCCCTCTTCATTTCCTCGATAAATTTGGGCCCCTCGGAACGTTCGCCGTGCGGGCCTTTTTCTTTAAATCCGCCGCTGGCCACGGTTCTGTTCAGTTTCTAGAATCACCGTATATATCTCTCTCGCGTATGTATCCCGGTGCGGAAATGTAAAAAAGAATCGCAAATAAGTAACTCGGCTAGATACACCTTCCTGCAAACCAGCGATCGGTTGTTTGCGAGATATTTTCGTGTGCTTCTTTTTCCTTTTATTGGATCCGCGGAACGGAAAGTCGATCTGATAAGGGGAGGGGGTGGTTATGAGGCATACAGTGAAAGCTACGAGTGGCGTGTTGGTTTTATTTGAAATTGCATTGGCGGAGCGGGGACGAGGAACACTGGCTGGGGGGGGGGGGGCCTCCTTTGGAAATCATTCACGCGCGATGTCCGATAGATTTTTATCAGCTTAATTAGACAGCCGGCGCTAATCGGATTCCGTGAAAAATTCGCCGCGATCTTACGTAAATTTCACTTTCGTTTTGACGCGCACGGGGCAACAGACGTTGCAGGGGGGGGGGGGGGGCATTTTCTTCGCGTCTGCTCAAGAAAATTCTGTGAAAAAATCGAGGCGCAGCCTTTGTTATTCCGAAAGTTTTGCTATTGGCTACGCGAATTTTACTGTTCCTCCGCTTCTGGTACCTCCGTTCGGGCCGTTTTATAGAAACCGCGGGGCGATGGCTGTTAGAAGAGTACGTACTCTGTTATCCTTCGTCGGAACAGTTATTTCTTCCCCATTACTTCGGGATAATAGAAGCTTCACCGTGGCGGGATGCAGAAAAAAGGCCGGCGTTGCAGCGGTGGTGAGATATGTACAAGTTCACTGACTTCGCTATGACTAATACGAAATTCATTACTCGGCCGCTGCGCGTTTCCTTCCAGACGCCTTAATGGCGCTCGAATAAGCGCGAAAACTATGCGAATTACCGGCCCAGAACCGGCGGATTGCGAAAACCATTAGCGTTTACACGGGGTGTCCCGTAAATAGCGATTATGAGCAAACAGAGGGGCCATTCCTCGACGAGAAGCGAGGGGGATTATGTGTACAGGGATCCTCTGACGTACGTCCACCCCACTTACGTCGTTTCTACGACCCCGACAAGGCATTTTGTATACTGTATTACATTTGCATTCGTACGATAGGATATAATAGATGTCAGTGGTGGACTCGGGATTTAATCGTGTGGGGAGCCGAGTTGAAGGGATAAAAATATTATCAATGCAAATTCAATAGAATTCATTAGGAGATTATAAAAAATTATTTAAAGAATAAAATCCAGTCTTCTTGTCTTTTTACATAATTCTTGAATTTATTAGTTCAATCGTGGTTACATTAATCTCCTTTTTCTTTTTTCTTCGCTGGTGCCAGGCAGAGTTGGGCATTGTCTAAATAAAAATTGTTTACATAACGTATCGAATGAAAGGTCCTTTATCTTCACCCGTTGCCGAATAAATATAACTAAAATATAATATAATTAAATATCAAATATAATTTTTCTCTCTTTTTTTCTCTTTTTCTGTAATTTACCGTAGTTATCTTTTCCTATAAGTGTTCTTGTTCTTAATGGGCTTGTCCCGTGAATAAATTATTATTACTATTATAACCCGAGTTACTTATCTTTAGTCGACGAGTAACGAATCAAATTTTTATCTTTCATTGGAACTCAATAGGTGAACTCACTGATAGATATATATTTCTATAATTAATTGTGAATCTGTAATTACGTGAATCTGTACCCTGAACTTGTACAGCCAATTTTATTAATTAATTGAAAATGTATCACCGTAGTAAAATATTCTCGCATGGGTGTTGATTAATTGTTCTTTTTTTTTTAAAAAATGATCGATTCCTGAGGATCGACGCGGCAGCGGACACGCGATCGTCGCAGCACGCGCCCGGCCAATTAATCGCGACGAATTTATCAGCGTCGCGAAGGCTTCTTAGCGAAAGCCCGTGTTACGTTGAGTTCTCGCGTTTTGTTTGCGCCTCGGGGGATGGAAAAAACTGATAAATACCTACGTGTTTCGCGTCCTTCGGGCAACTTTTTGGATGGATTCCCAGATCAACAGGTTCCGTGGCACCGAAAATTCGTCCGCGGCGTAGCAGCCCGTATTAAAACGGTAGCGCGCGGCCGCGACCAATTTATTTGTCTTCTGTTAGCTTCGACAATCGTCGCAACATGGCTCGCGTTAAATGTAAACGCGCGCAGCCCCGCTGGACACCGGATTTAAACGGATATTTTATATCACACAGAATTATCTCCATTGAATTATCAATCAATCCTACGATTCTCCACCCTCCCAATACCTTTCTAATTATGCCTTCCCCTTTCTGTTTCAGGTAAGACCACGATTCCACTCGGGAAACGCCAGAAATACTCAATTATCCGTCCCGATTAAACTAGGTACGCTCGTATCCTCACTTAATTTCTCCTGACTTAGTGTTAAACTCAGCTAGAATGACTTTCGAAGCCGAACAATATTCCGCCGAGTGTATCGCGATCCCGTCGAGGCACTTCAGACTTTCTAGCCCGATTATATAGAGTATTCCGCGGGATAACGTTACTTGTGTAACAAAGTGTTGGAATTGGTGTTGCCCTGCCGGTCACGATACACGGCTTCATTAGCGAAAATATTTTCGATCGGGCCGCAGCGTAAGGCACGTTCCCCGTGCACGCGCCCGCTGCAATGTGGTACACCGACTTTTCCCTCGATACGCGAAACGATCGCATTCTGATGCGAATTTTTTCCCGCGATACTGCGCCGCGCGTGGCGGAGAGCGGGCCCGGCTCGTAATCCATTGAAATTCCAATGGCAGATCGCGGCCGTTTCAACAGAGATTTCCGCGGCCTTCCTGTGTCGTGTGCCTTCGCGCATTCTGTTCCGGTAGCTGGGGGGGGGGGGGGGCAGAGGGGTATGGTCAATCGGAAGGTGAACGCGTCGTTGCACCGTGCACTCGCTCGCCTCGAGGTCGACCTTGCTGGTACAACGATCTGAAAGTAATTAATCGCGGTGTTGGGCGTGAAATCGCTGCTTAGTATTCCGCGATTCGCTCCGCACCGTCAGAATCGTCCTCGATCGGCGGCTCCACGGTCGTTTTCGAAAACATCGAATCGAAATTGCTCTGTTATTTATTCCGCGGCGTATTCTAAAATTTCCATGTCATTTCGATTCAGCCTCCTCGCGTAAAGGTATATACTTTTTTTCGCATCGATCAGTGGTATTACAAATGGAGTTTGGAATTACGTAACGCTGCCCCCCCCCCCCTCCTGGGAGATAAAGTAATGGGCGTGTGATCGATTGCTAGCGTTGCGTGCAGTTCTTCGGGCGAAGACAATTTTTTTTTCCTTTATTTATCGAAGATGGAACAGAATTATTTGTTAAAAGATATAAGTCACGCGTTTTAGGAGTAACGAATAACGCGCGAGAGTAACGAAGGGTGTAGTAATAATTGCATTTAAAAGGATTTAAGATTCACGTGGATATCCCGCGCGCAGAAGTGTCAACATGGCGGGTCTGCCGAATCCGGCAGTGCCCGCGTATAATCCGAGACGTCTGGTCGCGTTAAGGTTATGTCTACCGGTGGAGATCAAGTTCGATGTCTACTCGCGAGCGTCACTCGATTTAGGGGCCGAGTACCGTTTCATTCGAATCGCCTGATCACTCATAAAATAAAATCGTTCGTTTACATAATGTGCTTGTGAATCCGTCTTTCTCGAAATCCTGTCGGCAACTATATACACACGTATGTACGTTGTTCGATACCACAAGTGTCCCGAATTTAGTATTAAGTCTCTCGAGAATAATCATTTCTATGAGATTATGAATCATAAGTAAAACAGTAATTTACTTCTCGTGTCGTATCGGATAAAACTTTACTAATACATCGTACAAGTGTGAGGTTAGGTTTCGATTATTTTTCGACAATCGCTGCTAGCACGTGTCTAAGACACTCTTGTAACTTTAGAATATACTCTGCAAGGGTTTACATTTATTCAAGAATCTTTATTTTTTCGACCAGTCCGTACGAGGTTGAAGTATGCCGCGAAATGTTCCGATTAATCGACTGGCGACACGCTCGACGCGATCGTCAGCCATGGGCCCGCGAGATTACGAATGGAACAGCGGCGTGTCACAGCGTTGCGTGGCGTCCGTATCTTCTCAAGGTGAAGAAACGGAATGTCCGGTATGCGCCGGCAAAGAGGAACTCTTTCGCGGAGGGATGAGCGAGCCTGACGACTGGTTCCCTCTTACCTGTTCCTCCCTCCCCCTCGCCACTTTTCTTCCCCCCCCCCCGGTCAGCCGGTTGAAGCCATTAAGGCCGCTCGCGCATGCGCAACCACGCGCCGTACCGTCGATGTCCAGCGATGGGACCGATCCAATTTATTCCGCCTAAAAACATCCGCCGATGGAAGCTCGCCAATATCGTTTCTTGCGCGATGCCTTCGACCCCTGCGTTGCAATTCTGCGACTAAACTCACGCGCAGCATATAACATAGAAGATAAACCAGTTCGCGTTGAGGTTAGTAATCTATCTACGCTCGCTGTTTATACTGCTCGTCTACCAAACCATAGTCCCCGAGATTCTTTACGCTTAGGCCGTTTACTTCGAGATAACCACTAGCTCGTCTATCTGGAATTTCCACGATAACCGGCGAGTTCCAGCGTCGCGCGTGCGCACGCGAGGATGTTAGTCCCATCGCTAGCCACATGCACGCCAGCGCCGCGTGAAACGACCAGTGGCGTACGAGGAGTGGGGAACACCGACGGGCGATATCGAGCGCGTTTTTAAAGTTTCGCTTCTCCCTGTCTCGGACGTCTCTATCATCCTCGGATGTATTTCATACGATCGTGCCGCCGCACAACTATTCGCCGCTTACATCGCGATACTAATTCGAGCACGCTTTTAACGCAGCACGAAAGCAATGAACTTGGAGGATTTATTGCCGCGTGAATCACGACTTTGAAGCTTCGCTTCGACGGAGGCCCGATAGCTCGATGCTACCGCCGCAACTCTGCCGGAGTAATCCAATCGAGCGCGAAGCGAAAAGTTAGGGGCCAGAAGTTAATTCACCCGGGCGGCGAGGGGGGTGGGTGGGTGGGGGGGGGGTGGGGCCGAGGAGTTAAAGGCCCGTCTGACCCCTGAAATTGCGATGCGGGCTGCGCCAATGCGTGAGAGTAGCCGGAGTACCTGCACGGTCTATATCTGTTACCGCCCGTGTCCACTGACTGCATGTATCTTGGCCGTGAAGCAGTAAACGGGATTAAACCGAGTTGCAGTCCTCTAACGCACGGTGAACTTTATCGGCTCGCTTCATCGACTCGCATGCGAGAATTTTAGCGCCGTAACGGTGCTTTTAGAAATTATCCGCCACGTTTGGTATCGGATATCGAGCGCCGCGTGGCCGTTAAATTCATGGATATTAAATTATTCAGCGACGGCGGGGCTGGGTTTCAGGCATTGAACTTATTGGGCATCGCGAAGAAGCTGTCCAAACTCCAAGTATACATGCCCGAAGTTTATGAGAAGGTGATTCACTCGCTGTAAAATTCCCATCTACGAACGTGCACCGTAAAGAAGATAGTAGACTTACTTCATTTACTTCGTCGTATATTTTATGACCCTCTCTCTCTCTCTCTCTCTCTCTCTCTCTCTCTTGTATATTGTACTTAAGTTAGTTAAACGGAATACAGTGACGGGGTGGCTGCGTAGGGGTTGCCCACAGGGTGTGGCCGCATATAACCCGCTGATATATACAGAACTATCGGAGCAAACCACGCAGCGAGCTAACTTTACGTAACTTCACAATTTCCTTCTAATACTCGCTGGAGTTATTCGAAGGAAACGGGTGGTTCTGTGAGCTACGATTGATATCTTCGAATTTGGAAGATGAATAGGATGCGCGGAAAGAATGGGAGTATGAACGGAAGTATTAATTAATGTTCGCAGCCGCTTGGATTCCGTTGGAAAGAGTCGAGCGACGATTGAACGGTTATTCTCGCCAGGCGGATGCTTCCGAGGGAAAACATCTCGGCGGGCACCGTTCGCGGTCCACGCTAATGGATCTCCCGTAGCCACGCGTTTCAGCAAAAAGAAGAGGCGTTATCGTATTGGCAGCGCGAGTCCGCGCGCTAATAGAGCGTAACATTCATGCGAGATCGTACAAACCAGCGCTGTTTGGCCTGGCCTGGTATGTGGAACATCCTGATCCCTCTTGGCAGGTCCTGCTTTGAGGTGTATTAACATAAAAGAAAGCCCAGCCCACGACGCATCCTGCGTAGCCATTTGGTTTCCGATTTGCCTGGCGATTCAATTCTGATAACTCCGGGCCTCGGTGGAGCTGGGCTCGGAAAGTAATTATCGATCGCTCCAGGGACTTCGGGTCCACCTTTGGGTATCTCGGCGTTTTGCTGTGGTATTTACTGTGTTCGCGTGATCAACGGGAAGGGGATTCGTAAGGGACAGTTACTTAGGAACGGGGTCTGCGCGTTAGTAAATTTATTTCGATCGGTTGGCTTCGTATTATTCCAAACACAGTTTCTTTCAGGAAAGAACTCATTTATGGAGGAAGGAACTTGTAATATTCATGGAATCGCGCGGAATATACCTGCCGAGGTAACGCGATATTATCATAACCAAACCACTAGTTGCAAAACTGGATACGCCAGGCTATTCCAAATGACAAGGTGTCATTAGACACTATTGACACTTTGCTAACGTCTAAGACGTATTGATACATCCTAGTCGAAGGGGATTAACTTACAAGCTGGCTCGCTTTGCGGCCACTGGGAATCAAAAGGTCCTTACGAACGCTTCAATCGCTCTGAGAGGATCACCAAAGGATTTCCAAAGTGCCAATGCATGGCTGATAGGATGAATAAAGTATCAAAGGCCGGACATTGTGTTTCCCCGTTACACGGCGAAGTTTCTACTCGATCCCGAGGTATCAAGCTTTTTCCAATCGTCCGAGTAATTCGATCGATTGGGGAATGGAGGAAAGAAGTGGATTAATCGGTAGAACGATTGAAGAGGAGGGGGAGGAAAAAATAAGGTGAAACACTGTTTTAGAAAGTGATTACGAGAGTCGCTTGACGTAGTTTCGCGTACGCTGGACGACTCGATAAGGAGCCCCCGCCGTTATCATTTATCACTGACCTCGCGCGGTCACGCCTCTTCGATAACAAGAAAGAATCCCACCGATCCCTGCGCGCCTTCACCCTTTATTTCTATTCGGTTAGTGCACCGGTCAGCTCCAGCACTCTTATTAACCTCAAGGAGAAATTCATTTCCCACCAGAGCAAATCGAGCGCGCCTTTTATTTCCACGATGTTTCGCTGCAAATTTCAATCCCGTTTCCTACGGCTTGGCCATTCTTCTCGGCCACTTCTTTCCTCCCAGCCACGTCCCCCTAAAAACAGAAGAGGCCAATTGCAAAGGCGGCTACTTTTAGAGCGCGCGCCCGGATAACGGCGCCCGGAAGTGCCAGCAACGGAAACTGGTTCGTTAGGGAGGCCGCTAATTCCTCGAAATCGAAGAAACCTCTTGCCTCGGAATTGCTGTGGCGGTTTAGAAAATTTACGAGAATGGCCCTGGCTACGCTGCAACCCGCAGTTTCCTCGACAGTTCGCGGCCAGAAATTCGGCGTCGGTCGATAAATCGCCGACGCGTTGCCTCGTCTGTCGGCGACCGGTAAAATCGCTCCTAAGGGATGGAAGGTCGAGAAGGACGCCCCTAATTGGCCTAACCTTTCGACGCGCCCACTGTATCTGCAGCTACTACGTATAAAGGGCACGGTGACCCCCGGGCGGGAGGGGAGGGACGCGACGCCGTCAGCGTGGGCCAACAAAGGATCGACGTCGCAGAGCACGACGGAACGATTTTCGCCCGTAGATGCCGCCGGTTCAATTGAACGGCATGCAGGCAACGCGGCCGTTGGTCACTGCGAAATAGAGAACGACGTGTGAAATGGGTATCGTGACGTACCGACCGGATGCCACTTCCTGCTTACCACGTCTGCGCATCGTTGTAACGCGCGCCGTACCTAGCGATGGGAATAAGACGATCCAAGGCCCCGAACTTCACCCTCGACGTTGCAGTATCGACTGGTAAACGCCGAGCCTCGAAATATTCCCCGAATGCCGGGCCCCGGAACAGCCAGCGAGCTTCGGACGAGTCAAGTTCCGCTCCACTCGAAGACCGATCGTAATCGCTGGCACGGAATACCGCGGGCTCGTTTGACCTCGTTGAAAACGGAGGAGGATTGAATTTTTTTCCCCGCGTCGATGAGAGTTATCGGGAGCTCCGATGGTAAGAAGGGAAACAAGAGAAGGAGGGAAGGGGCCGGTAAACGGTACAGGAAGTGGCGAGGCTTGAGTTTCGTGATAAGTGATTCACAGACTTGGTGACTTTCGATCGGTCTCTGTCGACCAAGGAGCCACTCTCTCCTCTCCTCCTTTTTCTCCCTCCGCGCAGTCTGGCTCTCCAGCAAACGGTGAACCGTGTTATCACAACTATGCCAAAAATGCCAGCCGACGAGAGAGGCCTTTCTAAAGAGCCGTGGAATGCGGCGCTCGAAAGTCCTGGAAATCGCCCCCCTGCCCTGCGATTGCGACAGATGGCAGCGGCCGAGAAAGTCCTTCGCGCGAGATCGCGGCGGACTTACTTTTGGCATCGTTTGCCTGCGATCAGTCATCCCCGCGGCAAGCCGATCCTTTGATTAGTAGATAAAAGTCCCGTTTCCCTCCGACGATCTTCCGAATAGAGTAAAACGCCGTGTTACTTATTTTTCATTGGGAAACGCGTCTCTTCGGGTGTCCATCATCAAGTGGACGCCCTCAGTAGAGGCTCTGCGAACTTACTTGAGATTAAAGGGGCCAATTTTAGTTATCGCGCGCCTGGCATTTAATTTCTGCGGCTATTTATCGGCTGAGGGATGTGAAAAGACTAATCGAGTTAACTAGTGGGTTGGTGCAACATGTTGTGCCTACGCATTAGTTATTATTAATTACAATTCATTACGAAATCCACCACCCACGCGGCAGTTAATTCTCAAAGCCTGTCCCGAAGCATCAGCTCGCTGTAAAGTCGAGCTATCGGGTACCATGCCGCTGCATAATCATATTCCTACACTTCCGTTATACTACCCTTCGCAGAGTGACGCTACCGCGTTGGCCCAGACCGTGACCTAAACCGATCGCACAGTCGGCATTCGTCGCGGTTCGCGCTTGCGGGCCGAATTTCAAGATGGGATCTTTTGGGTATTTCCTGACGCAACTTTAGCTCCTCCTAATTTCGCATATTTCGACCGAGCTATTTATCACGCGTTAATATTCTCTTTCTACGATAAAGCATCCCCGAGCCTAGGCTCGTGTCATTTATGATTCACGGAGAGCGCAACTCGAAATAGATAAAACTAATGAATCAGCCAGAACAAAACAGCAGACGTGGTCGCGAATAAACAATTGAACAGGATAGATAATTTGGTCGGTAATTGTAGGTTTGGTGGTCAGTGTGCTAACAGCAGGGGAGATGTTTTTATATTTGAGGAATTATCGAATCTCGCTGTGGGTAATCGCGAACGATGACCTTATGCTCGATGTAAAACAAATAATTTCACGATTACGCGATTACTTTTCTTTGGTGGTATTTAATGTTTGACGAGGATCTTTGCGAATCGGCCGCTTCGGCTAAATCTCCCACAAAGAAGCGCCCGTTATCTTATCGTTGCACCCGTAATCGTAATAACCTTTTCGGGTGGACGCCGAGGGAACGAAAGGCAGATGCAAAAGCTTCTCTCCGTCCATCTATTAATATTTATCTGCATTGCGCGGTGCTGAAGCGTGACAGATAAAAGCCGAGGCTACACTGCGTCTACATTATAATCTGTTTACAGGAGTGTGCGCACGAAGATAGGAATAAAGGAGCTATGACAAATGTCGTGGCGTCATGCGTCATTTAAATGGGAAGAGAGTTGAAACGGGCTTGAGGAATCGTCTCGAAGTTACTTAACAAGTTACTTAATCGCCTCGCTTTTATTATCTGGCGAGGGCGAACCCGATCGAGGTGTAACTTTTGATAACGGGAACACTCGACGCGCCGTGAATACTAAATCGATCTAAAAACAAGCAATTCCTTCTAAAAGGAACGCGCTGTACCGGCGCACGAAGAACGGTCGACCGAACCGTTCGTTCGCAGAATTTTCATTCCAGCCGAGCGGCTTAACACCAGATTAAGTGTTTCGACCTTAAGCGGTCTTATTCGTCAACTGTCCAAACGTCTGGCAACATCTGTGAAAATCATCGGTGTAACTTAGCCTCGAACTTTCCGTTCGACGGCGAAAGATTTTTTTATGACAATCGCCGCCACCAAGGCTCGGTTAACGAATCGCGACTTTTTTATTTCCTCGAAAGTAATTTATTTTTATCCTCCAAGTGTAACCAAGTAAAAGTTACGTACATTAATGGCCCATGCAAGTGGGCATTTAGGTTCACTCGTTACATCGAGCATCCCGAGCGAACTTCCAGTTACCGCCGTACATTGCAATTAAGGCCTATTTGCATCTATGTACGAAGAAATTTATCTGGCAACAGACCAGCCGATTGTGCCCGCTTCGAGCACGGACTTAGCCTCTGCGATGTGTTTACTAAGGACATTAACTGACCCGAATTTGCTGCGCGAATGGCTCTAATTAGGAAGCCGTAACGTTACCAGCGAGAGCGCCGTCCGATTTCAGGCTCCATGCATCGAAATTGCCCCGAAGCCGCGTAGCAAATACACTCGCAGTCTCGACTTCACACTGTTCGCCTAATTCCCACAATTTCATTGCTCCCCCGACGATATTACACTCTCTTCGCTGCGCTCGTTTTCTTTTCTAGAATTCCAAACGCTATCGACACCTCGCCCCCACGTAACGTTATGAAACGTCACGGCTCGCGTGACTGCGCTTCCAATTAACATTATCCCGCACGATATCTACAAGAATCTCTACATGCCGCAGGTTTTAATCTGTGCTCAACGAGGAGAGCCACCTGCCCCCGTTCCGTGGCCCCGCGAATCACTGGCTCGTCCCGCGTTGCATGCAAATAGTACGCCGATTAATCCCGTGACCACTGACATGTTTCTTCTGCTGTATTTCAGGGTACGAACGGTCCGAGACCGACGTACGTGGGTGCTAACAATGGTAACGCCGGTGGCGCCGGGGGCGGCGGCGGCGGTGGTGGGGGCGGCGGCGCTACGGGCGGCGGCGTCGGCGTTGGTCCTGCAAGCGGCGGAGGTGGAGGTGGCGGCGGCGGTGGCGGGCACGGGCTGAAGGGGAACCCAGGCGGCGGTCCACGAGGCGGGAACCCGGTGCAGTATCGTGCGAGCGGTGCCGCGGCTTGGGGCGCTGCGCCGCCCTCTCACGCGGCTGCGGCGGCGGCGGCGGCGGCTGCTGCCTACCCGCCGTACACGCGATACCCGAGCGCAGCGGCCGCAGCTGCGGCGGCCGGCCAGATGCCCGTCGGTGCACAGCAACTACCGCCTACGGCGAATCCTTACGCCACCGCCACCTACGCACAGCACGCGTCGGTAAGTCTATATGCAGTGCTCTCTTATGTTCCGCTCCTGGCAGGCTCTCTCGGCCAGCCTTCGTCGATCGTTCAGGCGAATCCGCGGGCCTTCGATCGGCTCCGGCCTTCCGTACAGATAAAACTTCACCGGTCACGCCTCCGACTGCAACGTACGCGTGGTTGCCGGCTGCGAGGGGGGTTTGTCGCGCGAGCATTGTTTATCCCCTGTATCGGGTGCAGTAACTAGAAGGGATACAAGCAGTTCACGGCTTTCAGGCTTCGGAACAAGAGGCCCGGAAACCTTACCTCCCGAGAGAACCGACGAACCTCTCTTGTCCCGAAACCTCAAAGCTGGAAAACCTTGCTATATCTTGCTAGGCACTGCACTCGAGACGCTGACGTATCTATCGATTCTCTTTCGGGTATGCTGTGTATAGTTTCGTGATCCTTTTCTCGCGTATGCGCTTGAGTTTCCAGGGGAGGGTGTTTTGTATGTCGGTTTGGAGTCTTTCGAATCGGGCGTTTTACTTTGTTGGTACCGTTAGTCGGGTAACCTGTAAATGTACTTCGAACATAAGACAGTGCTTTGTTATGTATATGTACGTTATTATCCGGACCGGGGATTAGAAGTTTCTAACGCAGTTGTAAATACGCGCGCAGTCAGTGTAAAATTCTAGATTTCGCGTAGCGAAAAAGGGTTAACAGCTTTACGAACCGGGTGGGGCCGTGACAACGCGGCATTAGTGTTCCTTGCACGATGCGCTATCTTACCGACGTTCTTCCACTCGGGCTTTGAAGGATGATTCGGCTTCTTCTCGATTGGTAAAGAGGATCGTCGATCGATCTTTCGAAATATGTTTATTCTTTCTTACGAAACCAGTGCTACTTTGCGGTCTATTTAGTTGTGCTTTTTGTTGCCCGGGCTGACCGGCACTCCGGCAAAGTAGATTACATCGAGCACATAACCCAGACCTTTCGTGACGCATGCATACACTTGCCTTGGATGTTTCAATGTGCGTCTCCTTTCTCGGTTTAACGAGCTAGATTGATTTTTGGTCATACACCTTTTGCATTCTTGTGCGTGACAGGCACACTGATACTTTTTGCATACCCACTGTTTCGTGTTATATTATTATTCGATTGAGAAATTAACGAACTGTAAGAGAAAGTTGAATATTGATATTTCAATCGTTAACTATCGTGGCAATTTATCCAGGATTATTTTGTATCTCGTTACGTACGAGGCGTACTGTGAAATATAATTTTAAGTAATATCTCGCCCGATGTATTACAGTATGGTGGACAACGGGTGCCTACAGCCTCCTCTCCAGCTAACACTAATAGTAGCTCGAGCAGCGCTACTGGTAGTCATAGTGGAACGATGAGCACAAGTCTTAGCAATAATGCTATACAAGGACAGCAGACAGAACAACTGTCGAAAACAAATTTGTACATCCGTGGCCTCAACCAAAATACAACTGACAAGGACCTTGTTAACATGTGTTCTCAGTAAGTTGTTTGTGTAATTTAACGAAATTCCAAAAGTCTGTAGCGAACTAATAGTTAAATAGCGTGTCAACGGTGTGTAACTTTAACATTCCTAATGGAATCCGAGTGGCGTTAGAACCCGGCTTTGTCACGCGGGGAGCGAGTCGTTTCTAATGCACTGTGTTTTTGCAGATATGGAACTATTACTTCTACAAAGGCAATTTTGGACAAAAACACGAATAAATGTAAAGGTACTACGTTAAACTTTATAACATTATTTGCTTCGCAATTTTTTAAACGCTTGGCGTAAGATAAGCATAGCTGTTGAAAGTAGCGATTCGTCGACGTTGCCTTGTACTTAAACGTTTAGAACATCTATGCGGGGCCAATCGTTATCTTTATTGATCGGTATTGTAATTGTCTGTTACAGGTTATGGATTTGTAGACTTTGAGTCACCAGTGGCGGCAGAGGGTGCTGTGAAAGCACTGGTCGCCAAGGGCATCCAAGCGCAGATGGCGAAAGTGGGTATCTGGTTGCTCCGTAGACTGCCCAGTGTACGTTGGTTGTGCATGCAAGTACAGTAATACCAGAGTAACAGTAAACCTTTCTTCTCTTTCTCTTTCTTTCTTTCCCTTTCTCTCTGTCTGTCCTCTCTATATTTCTCTCTGTCTCTCTATTTCTCTCTCTCTTTCTCTCTCTCTTTCTCTCTCTCTCTCCTTTCATTTTTTGTTTCTTCCTTCTCAGTTCTTCTCTCTTTCGATCTCTTGTCCCAGTCTGTGTCCATCTGTGATCCTCCTGTTTTCGCATATTTTCACGTACCTATTACACTCCCATTGATACATAACTGTTAAATGCCATTAATTTGAGAAAAGTTCTTATTCCAGTACTACTGTGACAAATATGTATACACAGTACCTTGATATATTGTTTGTATCATATAAAATTGGATGAAAAAGTATTGAAATTTTAATCACAGTGTGGGTGCCATGGTCGTCTTTTGTAATCCTCTGCATAGTTATCAAAGAGTGATTATCGAAACTTGCTAATCGAGTCTTTTTATGTACGTTGAGTCAAATTTTATTATCACATCTCTGCGCAAGGATAATGGTAATAATAATTTATAGCATTTTATCAGAAAAATAGTGTGAAATGTTGGTGAGTTTTCGTTCTTATTTCACATTGTTCCATTATATATATTAACTTGAGTTTATAGCTTCTTTTTTTTAAAAAAGATAATTTTTATAAAATACTATTCGATACTGTAGTAAGGAGATCTGTGAAGAAATTTTTTTAAGCTACTCAGAGTCTATTACAATTATCAAAAGACAAGCATGGCATCATTTTCATGGCATCATTGCTCTGCTCTTCAGCCCCTCTAGACACGCTTAGAATTTACATCTTGACAAGAACTATTTAGTACTTTACAAACCATTGCGTCATGTAGGAAAACTATTTTTTAGAATAGTGATATCAGATTGGAGCAAGATTACAAGTGTTGTAAAGAGTATTTGAAAGATTGAAAGTATCTAAATGTAATGACAAGTGAGAAAGGCGAACTATCAGCGAAATAAGATAGTAAACTTGCGTATCCTTCGGGTGTGTAGTATTTATTATTCTCTGAGCAAAAAGAGAGTACTGCTACTAGAGGGGTGGTATCAGATACGAACTATATTTTCATTGGTAACGACAATTCCGAAAAGTTAATATAAAACATTCTGAGAACTAAGTTAACTTTCAAGACGTAAGTATTCAGTTTCATGATGTATATCTTTACCGTGTAGGGAAACAGTTGTCTCGCTATCAGTGAAAATATAGTAGCAGGCAATTATGCGCACATCGAGGTAAGGAAAACATTGCTCTCGAAACGAAACAGTGAAAATTGCTCTTCCTATCGACACCTGTCTCACTTGTCTGAAAATCTCTAGTATTCACCAGTTCTATCTGTCATTCTGTCTTACATACCTACCAAACTATCGATGCTTGTTGCTGTACCTCGGCCACAAAATTGCTGATACTGCTGTGTCAACACATTTATAATTCATGTCTGAAAACTGCATTCGTTTCAGCACTAATTCAAGCCTCCAGCAAATATCTAATGTGCTCAAATATCTGTGTTTTAGTCCTACATAAAAGAATAGTTTCACTGCCATAGACTTCTAAAACTTCCTTAGATCGCTCCATTAAGATAGATTGCTTTGAAGTACGACAGTACGCGCGATACTAGCAGTTGCGACATTCGATCGCAGACACGATACAGTACATCCTATTCCATTTTCAGTGCAATTTATCGGAGACACCTTTCTGTACTCCTAATCTATGATACAGAAATATCAGAAACGATGGCTTACATTCATTTAGTTCTCGACTCCTGTTGGTCATATTTATTTATTTATTTTTTTTTTATACCTACATGCGCACATTTCTGAATGGAAATCATTGGCTCCTGCCTATGTTTATTGTCCAAAAAGAAAGAAAAGAAACTAACTTGGAATGGTTCTTCTAATCTGGCCGCGGTAAAAGCACGGGGTGCCATCAGCAGCTGTGATGATGTCAGTCGCATGTGATATGATTACAACTAAATAATGTACCCGTCATTAACTGTGCTCAGGGTACATGGTACTTACTTACCAGTTAGTGGTGCTATGTGAAGATCAGGTGCTATCTTACTCCCGGGGTGTTGGTTGGCTCTGATTGACACACTTGGCTTAAATAATAAAGTTTAACCAGCACACCAAACGAAATTTGGATGTGTATTTGGGAATCTTTGAAAGTTTTTAATTTTGCAATGATTTAGCACTCTAGCTGTAGAAGTAAAACATAATCGAACACTCCGTTTGGTATTATTACTTTACAATTCTTGTAATGTACTTAATCGCATATGATTTATAGAGAGGTGTGTACGAGATGCTATGAGAGAAAAATCCCTTATACACATTCGCACTTGATCGAGATGTACATCATTTTATTGAGATACAGAAATTTATTAAGATATATTTATGGTTTTACGATACGTACATGTATATATAAATATGTATACGTACATGGGCATATATGTATATGATATTTAAGTACGAATACATATACATATATTTATATATATATATATAATGCCATCAGCTTGGCTTATATCATAATATTTTCATTATTTATTTTTTTGTTTTAATGCATTCGCAAGATTGAAGTAAATTGTCGTAAAGTATAAGTATATTCAAGTAACTGTAGAGTTGATTGATTTTTTGAGAGAAGTGGTGGATCTCAAAATATGCTTGAGGGTGCATAGACATTGAAACTCAAGTTAGAGTTAAGTTTTAATGTACATATATCTTTTCCTTTTTTGGTTCTCTGCGTATGAAAATCATAAGCGAAAGAAACTTAAGCATGAACACATGTATATGTATGTGCATATATATCTTACATACAATGTGTCTTCTGCTGTATCGTGACAATTTGTAATTTGGCTCACTTTCATTTCTGTCTCATGATGTAACTGTATATATGTGAACATGCCTGTGCTTTTTATCATGCTTGTCTCCAACAACGTGTCATATGTGATTGGAAATATATTACTGCTTTGAATGGTTATTCTTGATATTGTCTAGTGAGAAGCAATTAGTTGGATTGCGTTACATACTTGTTTATCTGTGATGTAAGCATATATAATCGTTGGAATAAAAGTTGCAGAAAAATTGTAGAGAAGCAGTACAAATGAAAAGAATTGTGTATGTTGTTCACTAAATTTTACTATTGTATTAGCAGCATAGAGGGTTTACCTCGCGTTTCAACATATTTAATATACTTTCGAAAGAGAATGGTCACTTTTCTTTTATCGAATACCATTTTAATCAAATAAATTACATACATTAATGATAATCTTGCCATTAAACATCGTTTAATAATAAAAAGGAATGATTGCACAGGCGATATTCACTACCGTGGAAAACAATATATATTTATATACGTGTGAGCATGCTTTGTGCGTAAATGTAGGATATGTTTGAGATTGATTTTAATTACAAGCACCGTAAAGCAGATTTGGAGAACCACCAGAATGTGGTAACGTAATGCCCTGAAGCATGATGACCTTTCGATATTAAAGACAATAATTATCTTGATTCATAATGATTCGTTTTTTAATACTTGTCCATTGCTATACTCAAAGTTAGATGAAAAATAATCGTCATAGTTTAATGGTCTTTTTCGTAGTATCTTGTAGATTAATGTAATTTTTTGATAAAAAGAAAACATCCATAACTTATGTATAAGGGATTTGTGTTTTAAGTACCTTGTGAATCTTAGTTCTTCAAATTTCTTGCATTTATATTAAATTTAATTTTGAGTTATGTCATTTTAACATTCGTAACGAATTTGTACAAATTGCACTTAGACCGGGCACTAGTACCTTTTTCTTTCTTTCTTTTCTGCGCAAAGAGTACACAGAATACACACTTAGTGATGTTCATCTTGTACATTGACATGAAAAGTCTTCTTACAACCTTCACGTATTATTAAATCATCGTCGTAGTGATTTCGTCTGTGCATTCATTCATAATTACAATTACACAGGAACATGCAATATATGTTAATGAAGAATGTTAAAATGATAGATATAAATCTTCTTTAAAATTTATATATATATATTTATATAAATACATATACACACGTTCAAGAATCTACTACAATAAGTTGCATAGTATTTTTACTCTCTTCTCAGCAACAGGAGCAGGACCCCACAAATTTGTACATTGCAAACCTACCACTGAGCTTCAAAGAAAATGATGTTGAAGGTTTACTCGCCCAATATGGGCAAGTTATCTCAACGCGCATATTACGTGATACCGCCGGACAAAGTAAAGGTGTTGGATTCGCGAGGTTAGCACTGTTTGCATTTGCTCTTAGTATCGCGGAGCTGTTATTTAAAATTCCTCTGACATTCCGAACGCCGTTATCTCTGCTTCAGAATGGAGTCCAAAGAAAAATGTGAACAGATAATACAAATGTTCAATGGGAAAGCTCTGCAAGGAGCCAAGGATCCTCTATTGGTGAAATTTGCTGATGGCGGCAACAAGAAAAAATCATTATACAAAAGTACAATATGGAGAGAAACTGGAGAGGTAATTTGACGTGGTTTAAGTAATCATTAAACAGCGCGCGACGCACAGTTTTAATAATGCTACGTGTATTGTTATAGAACATGGCTTTGAATTACGATACAAGCGGCGTT
The DNA here is from genome assembly GCA_963932335.1 of Andrena marginata. Classification (NCBI taxonomy): domain Eukaryota; kingdom Metazoa; phylum Arthropoda; class Insecta; order Hymenoptera; family Andrenidae; genus Andrena; species Andrena marginata. The sequence goes on from OZ010660.1 coordinate 5,453,033, forward strand.
GGTCAAAACGGGGTTGCAACCACTCACATGCTACCTGCAGCCACTTTAACACAATATAGTCGTCATTACGGCCAAGCTTTACCTGGTTACAGTGTACCAGGAACCCCTTGGGTCACTCCGTACTTGGTGCAGACAGCCCCTCCACACATGCAACAGGTCGACGTGAGTTTTTGTACACATTTTTTGCTGTCTTTGTTTCGCTTCTCTAGCACTCTTGCACATTTCCTTGACACCGTATTCGCTCTTCTATCTACAAAGCACTCTGTGTCTCTTTTATAATTAGATTCGTAAAAAAGAAATGCCTCTTTAAATATCTCCTCGTGTTTTTATACCAAGCTCAAAGGTGTAGTTACACGTTAATGACAGAGATGCTTGAACTTTGGAATTCATCGCAGACTTTATGTTACAGATGATGCCATCAGCTGATCCTAGCAACCCCCAATACAGTATGATTCCTCAGCTTACTACACAAATGTCTACACTGCATCTTGGCACTGGTTCCGTAAGTATTTTATCCTGACGCTTCCTGAACGTTTCAGTTCCGTCCTCTGTTTAAGAATGTTTTCTCAACACATCGATGTCTGTTCGCTTCTGGTTGTAAACTATTGAAAATCTTTTGTTTTTCAGTACATAGCAGCAAGCCCGCATCCCTATCCTTACACTACTTACCCTCCTAGCATTATTCATACCATGCCATTGGGTGATTCTGAACAAACAAGTAATGCGGCATCTCCTGATGACTCCTACCAACAATACCAAGCTCAGCAGCCCAAGTAGGCTACGGTTTTTAGGTATAAACAATATTTTTCAACGGTTTCCTAATTCAATCACCGTATACTGGGATCGGTTTTGAGGAGGCGAGAATTTTTGGGTTCGCTTAGAAGAAAAACAAAAACAAAAATGATGGTATTTCAGATACGATTACACCGAGGGTTACGTAAGTTAGGAGAGCCACACCTGTTGATACGAAGGATTATATTAATGAAGAATAGATGAGACTAAATACATTACATAAAGTCAGATAAGATTCTTCCTCATGATAATTGACTTGCCAGCCATCTTTTATACATTTTATCCACCAGATAAAATAGGTGAAAGTAGTTAATATTTTCCAACGATTAGAGAATGAATGTTGTCATAAGAAAGGAACGGGGTTACGAGTGCTCGTGTCTACATCTACGTTTGTTCGGCACCGGCACGGCTCCACACGCTGTGCATCGCCGACGCATCATTACGACAGTGACGGAACAAAAAAAAAAATTGATATTCTGCGACGGACAGTTTAGTGTCAAGCTGATAGGCTTCCAGGATTAACTTTAGGTATTACATTTACTAAGGAGACGATAAGTCGAAGCTGAACGCTTGAGAGTGTGAATAAATATTTTAACAAAAAAAAAAACAAAAAAAACTGTAAACTATAAAAGAAACGCTGCTCAGAAATATACAAAGGAGAATTCTTCCCAAGAAATAATAATAATAATAAATGTAAACAGAGAAAAAAAGCACTTCCAAATGCTAGAGTTGATAATGAAAGAAAAAAAAAAACACGCATTCAGATTCAGTTGATTGTAAATCAGTGGTACCAACCGGACTCGTGCCAGCTGGCTGGCCGGTGGCTGGGCTGCGAAAGAAGAGCCGTTGATCAGCGTTTCTTTCTCACGAGGATGCTGAGGAAAAGACTCTTCCTTAACAGCGCACAACCACCCCATCCACAAAAACTGCACTCTCATCACAATTTGTTTCTTTTCGTTCTCTTCTGTTTCGTTCAGACATTCCAAGCCAAGGCACATATATTGTATGTATGCATCGCCGCGCGGAGATTTTTATCTACTTTTTACGAGTACAGTTCGCGTTCTCTTTTTTAAAATCACGGACGACTATATATTTTATGGACGAAAAAGAAGCGAAGATTTAAAAGAAGAAGCTGGGAGAAGAAGATAAATAAACAAAGTGAAGCTTTATTTCTAAACAAAAAAAATATAAAAAAAACGAAAGAAAGAAAAAAAGAAAAGAAGAATAACTTCAGGATATATGTAATATTATTATTGTAACAAGAACGAAAGGAACATAGTACTTTTTAGAGGATTTATATTTATGAGTACAGTTACTACGAATCGATATCAGTTTTAATTGTACAGTGAATACAGATATTTTTTTTAGAATTGTGCCTTTTTCAGACAAATCCGCTAGACAAGGGATCTGCTGAAAAAAAATATTATAATATATTTTTACGTCGGGTATGTAAATGCGAAACTTGAGCCAAATTTTCATCTTCTAGTTAAGGGAATATAATTGTCTTTGCGTTTGTAGCCAGTTAAATGTCCACTGCGTTCGTTTTTTGGTTACGAATTCGAATAGATTTTGTATGTGTATAGTTGCCACTTGACGGGATTGGACGGGCCGGAAACCACCGCATAGACGGTCCGTTTTGTGGAGTCTAGGAACAAAAAAGAAAAAAAAGAAAAAGAAATCAAACGGCGGATCATTGTAAACCGAAGGTATTTCAACACCGCCCGAGAAGAAAGAGAGCGAGAGAGAGAGAGAGAGAAAGAGAGCGAGAGATAGAGAGAGAATGAGAGAGTAGGCTTGTTACGACGGGGATACGATAGATAGAGTGTAAATTAATTTATTATATCGAACGAACGAATAACGCGTTACTAAATGAACGAAGATATAAATGGGACTGGAGGTGAACGATAGGCTGAGAGGATCGAACGCGCGACGAAAACTGGTAGAAGACTAGGGTGAAGGTGTAGAAGTCGAAGGATTTTTTTCTATCTACTACGCGATATCTCGAGTAAGAAAGAGGGGAGAAAGAAGGAAGAAAAGAATAAAACACACTCCTCTCCTGCGTTCCTCTAAGCCCGTTTTTTTTCTACATCCGGCACAGTTTTCACCGTTGTCTGACTTAGATCGAGTCGGGGAGGAACGATTTAGCAGAAAGCTTTCTACCAAATATTGCGAGCTCCGGGCTCGAAGTGGCGGGCAGGTAGTTAGATAGAGATTAGAGGCGATCGTAGCTATTATTATAATATTACAATAATATGCTGTATTATTATAATTAACGATTACTATTATTGACGTCATCTAAAGTATGAAAGATTTTTACACTGTTGAGACTTGAAGTAAATAATATATTTAGTTTATTTTGGTACATCACGATTTGATGACAAGAGATAAAAGATGAGAAAAAAAGTGGTATGAGCTATTTTTTAAGAGACCGATTATTACTCGATTTGAGTCCATGCATTAAGGGAGATTAAAAAAGAATAAAGAGAGCGAGAGATGAGAGAGAGAGAGAGAGGAAGAAAGATAGAGGCGAAAGGGAAAACCTATTTGCGAGCGTGTAATTGTTGCACAAGCGATATTGTCACCACGACTGACAACAAAAATCACATGTGATTAAATAGTGAATTTTGAAGAATTTTACTAATAGACTTGTACTAAATAACTAATTAATTATTGTGACGACCAAACAAACGAGCAGCCATTAGTTGCTGACCGAGCGGAAGAACGATGGTTCGGCCGATGAAGAGAGGGGGAGAAAAAAGAGGAAAATATGAAAGAAAGAAACGCCAGCTCCCGCAGATTACGGAGCCGCACTGGAGAGCGGGCAGAGAGGGAGGAGAGAGAGAGAGAGAGAGAGAAAACGAAAAATTGGAGTGCACGGCATAAACGAGCGAAAGGGAACGAAGAAAGAAAGCGGGCGAATGAGAGTAAGAGTGAAAGGGATTATATAAAAGAAACGAAGAGAAGAAAAATGCGCTACCTAAAGGTTGAAAGGGGTAGGAGAGCGTGAGACGAGGAGAGATAGAGAGCGAGTGCATGGGGAAAAGAGCGAGCGCGGTAACTATTGTATAGAAGAACACGCCGTGAAGAGAGAGAGAGGACACAGCGAGAGATGTTGTGTAGTTAGTGTTGACTATGAATAGGCTAGGCACCATTTTGGATAGGAAGTAATCGATTTAAGTGATTAAGTTTAGGTAGATAGTTAGATGATAGTTAGGATTAACTAAGCTGCCTCTCCGTGTTGAACGATACATATAGGTGGAGGCACCGTTCAGCCTATGCACCTCGCACCCGTCAAGACTGACTGGCTATTCATATTAATGATAAATATATATTATTCTACAACATATTATTCTACTGTAATATAAATAGTAAGGACTGCTTGCTGCGCACCGCGGGTCGGGTGCTTGGGCTGGCCGGGCGTGGTTTAAACCGAGAACACCCAATCTTTTTTGGAAACCTCGTTTTCCAAGCAATGCTGCTTTCCGTAAAAAAAAAAGCTTTTCTCTAGAACTCTAGCGTGTAGCCTCTTTCTAGATTAGAAATCACAACACTGTAGTCGTAGGCTGATTGTAGAGAGATGAGAATAAAATGAGAGAAACCGTAGGGTGTTTTTTAAGTAAACAAAATAATTATAAAAAAAAAATAAATACGAAAACGTAACGTTAGTCGAACGAGTTATCGGCTTAAGCGAGAAGTGGCGTGGCCCCGCGGTTCGCACTTTTCTTACGGCGGCGCCGAGCGCGCGCCGCCGCCACTTCGACTTGTACAGTCCTTAGGTTCATCGGGAGTTTTTAAGTCATTTGTTTTTCTTACATTGTTAAGCGATAGGTTTCTTTTTTTTTCTCTAGCTGTAACGAAAGGATTCACAGTTTTCTTTCTATCGTCCCTTTCGACCCTCCCTCTCCCCGCCCCCCCCCTGTTTTTTCTTCTCTCACGTCTTCGTTCCGCTGATCCCTCCCTCCCCGTCCGTCTCTGTCGTTTGTCGCAAAGAGGAGACGAAGGACATGTAACTCTCTCCAGAAAAGATACCGTACCGTCTGCTTGATCTTTTTTATTTTACTTCTTTTTCCGGTTTTTCGTTTCTTACCATGATAATTGTTATGCGGTTGTGCGACCAATGAGAACATGATAGAGATGCGACGTTGAAACGTCGAATTAGCCAGTTCGCACGCGTACGAGGAATCGGTGTAAGAGAGGAAAGGGAATGATGGAGAAGAAGAAATGGAACTTAGGTTCGGATTAATTTAAGATGGCGAGGCATAGCACGTAATGAAATTTTTAGATTAAGGCAAGTGTGTCATAGCTAGTTAAGAAAAAAAATAGGGACTCTTAGAAGTCGATAGGTGCTGTAATAAAGAAGAAGATGAAGAGGAAAAAAAAACAAAACAAAGTTTAACAACGGTCAGAATTAGATTTTTCATGAAACTCGAAATAAGAACAGGGCATACGCCACTAAAAGTGCCCTTAGTTTATTTTGGATCGTTTAAAAACGCTAGTCTTTGTGTGAGATAATGTGGGGGTTAGATAGGGTCTTCTAAGAAAACGATAAAAAAAATGGAAAAACCCGAGAAAAAAAGATACAAACGAATACTGACAACAAGAGAGAGAGAGAGAGAGAGAGAGAGAGAGAGAGAGAGAGAGAGAGAAAGTGATGCAAAAAAAGATGTGAGAGAGAGAGAGAGCGAGACCGGAGCATGGGTGTGTGTAAGTGTATGCATAATTTATGAGATGCGTACTTTAAAAGGAAAGAAAGCAAGAACGAAAGAAAAGAAAACATCTGCCTATTACACACGACACACAGACTGCAGACACACTGTTACTGTAAACTGGACACTGCGTGTGCACGCTCTGAGGCGTCGCTCTACACCACTTTGTACACGGGGTGTGCACCGTGAATACAGTTTTAGAGTTACTTACAAGTATGGTTTGGTATATTTCAAAGTGAAAGAATCAAATTCTTAATTATTATCGTCCCTTATTTTTGATCAATAAACGATCTGTTTTGGGGATTTATTCGAATAATTTTCTTTTCCTTTCCTCAGTTGTTTTTGCCGCGAGCCGCTGACAATCTCTCACGCATCCTTATCGCAAGATAGAAAGGAGAGAAAGAGTGAATCCCCAAATGCCTTGGCGATACCTGCCTCCCGCGTAGTACGCGTATATATTTCTTGTGCTCTTCCATCTGTAGTTTAGAGATTCCGTTCAACAGTAAACTCTGCCGTTCTGTTTCGCCCAGTTTCCGTTATCCACGGGCAGTTAGAACTGCGAGGGAAGGAACACAGAGTCTGTAAAATAAAAATCTTACTCTGCGTACAAAACGATCAGTGACTGTATTTACACTGTTACTCCACGATATGAATGCCTTCCGTCGAATCGAGAGTAGCGACTACTGTAACCTGCCTTTTTCGAAGTGGAAATAAAGAAGCCCTGACACTTCTTTTTGGTGTCCCTTTAGGAATGAAACAGAGCTTAAGCGAGTTGAGGAGAGACAGGGGAGCACACACACTCACACACACACACGTTCTTCGCCATTGGGCATCGGTTAAACGGACACTTATATAGTATTTGTTAACGTGTAGCAGAGTACAGCATTTGCAATAGACTGAAACAACAATTGTCCTTTGTAAGTAATGTTTAAACAGTCGTAAGGCCCCCCACATTATCCTAACGTATTGCGTAATTACATCCAGCGTCCGCCTCTAATTATAAAAGAAGAAGAAGAAGAGGAAGAGAACTGACGGTAGAGAATTGTTTCTTGCGTGACCGCGGAGAATTGACGCGCCATTAGGGACGAAAACGAAGCCTTTTTTCCTCAGCACTTTTATTAACATCTTTACCACGCTTACATGCGATTTGTACTGTCCCGAGTAAAATGATTTCTGATTTCTGCGCAATAATGGCGATTCGAGATTCTTAAAACTGAGACACAAGACGAAAACGAGAGACGAGGTGCTGGCAATGTACGAACGATTAACTAGATCTCCTGTTTTGTCAATTAAGTGGTGGTTTTGTAATGATGTAAAATACGAGGGTAAATTAAAAAGAAAAAAAAAAAGAAAAACTGACGCATTGCGGAGACTCATTGAAATAAAGGTGCGAATCTGATTTGACGCCTAGAGCTTTTTCTTAGGATATCAGAACACTGGTCAGAGGCGCGCGCTCTTCTGTTGTCCTTTTTTTTTATTATTTTGTAAATGTATTTATTTTTACGAGAACAAGTCTAACTGGCTTTGTATGTACATCGCCTCCCGATTTGCATTCACGTTGATTTTGAATGCGTTGTTGCAGCTTACGCAGCATGATCGTTTGTTTCTATTATTTTACAATGGACGCATAATTTCGTGATCGACACGTTTCGTGAAGGGGATATTTCAAATTCTATTTCGTTTAGAGCGGTTATATTGTTTGATTTAAGGTATAATAAATACTAAAATAATAATACAAAAAAAGAGAAGCTTATCCTTATTAATTTGCACTATATATAGGCGATTTTGTCTATTGTATTTAAAAAAAATTACACGACATTAATTTATCGCTAATGAACGACATGTCTGGACTTGAATATTCTTACAGTGTTATCTGCACCCCCAGACACCATGAACTTCGGATTCGACCAGTTGCAACACAATACCTTATCCTCGTGACCGGAAAGGTCAAATAACGGCGCTTTGGGACTGTAAAGAGACAGACATTTTTTTTTTAAACAGCCGTTCGCATCCCTCTGTAACTACGTAATTATAAATTATCCAACCTTCTGGTGTCCCAAAGTTTCATATCGTTGTCGTATGCTCCCGAGATAAAGAGGCTTTCGTTCACAGTGGACCATCGCACCGATTGCACCCACTGCGTGTGAGACGTGAATATTGTTTTCACAAGTGTTCCTTCTAAAATAAATTTACAATTATTATTATAGAGTTCACAGTCCTTTCTAACCCTATAACAGAAATCTATCGAGACCTGTGGATCGTGGATCGTACAATCTGATGTGCCTATCAGCAGACGCTGTTATGACAGCGCGGCACAACGGAGAATAATCGATATCAAAGAAACTTTTATTCCCAGCAAGTTCGTGTTTTACTCCTCCCAATTCCGTGTCCCATAGTTTCATCGTATGATCCCAGGAGGACGTTATTACTTCCGTTGTATCGGACCACACTATGCCGCTGATAGCTTCTTTGTGGCCTTTCATCGTCCTCGTGGGCACCTACGCGATGCAATCGCACTTTATACTAAATTATTAAATTATACACGTACCTCCTATCAATCGTTTCACTTACTCTAGTCTTGCCGTGTTCAGATTTCAACTTTTTCGAGGTGGATTCACCGTCTTCGTTCTCGTCTTGATTAGCTGAAGAGATCAACAAGGATAAAGCACATCGAACATTCCTTTCCACCGATAAGTAGCTTCAATTCTCATTATATTATGAAGTATATTTACAAGTCGACCAGATTTTCAGCATCGTGTCCCAGGCTCCGGTTGCCATCAATGTTTTGTCGTAGTTAATGCTGACTGCCTCCAATCCACGTTCATGCCCTCTGCATACGTGTATGCAATCTACTGAATTCTCTGCGATATTCCAGTCCCATATTATTGCCGTTTGATCGTGAGACGCACTGTACATTTAAACGGAGTATAAAAATTCTTTAGAAAGATACATTTCAGTTTTTGTGGTTTCGTAGATTACCTAACAAAGCTGCCAGTATCGGAACTCAACGATATCCATGCTACTGCTTTAATGGGCGACGTGTGGCCGGGAATTACAAGATGATGTTTCCCTTTCGACGTCCAGATGTGCAGTGTATTGTCATAGCAGCCTGTTAATATCCTGTTAAACACATTATTCAGCGTAAAGCAATTGTCTTTCCGAACATTACATGCTTTTTTACAAATGACGTGAAATAGAACCATTTCTCGCAAACAGCAACAGCAGATACCCAATCGTCGTGTATAAGACAATCCTGCGGCTCTGGCGGTGGATACTTTTCTACGTATTCTACATTTATCACCTCCTCTGTGGAAACACCTCTTTCCACAATGTGCTCGGATAACGTGGTACGTAGAAATTGAGAACACACCAGAAAATCAAATTCCGTGTCGTGCTGTACGTCGTTCGATTCTAAAATTGGAATAAGCAGTTCCTACGTGAATTGATGTAATTCATTACGGTTTAGTGAGTGGTGTAAGAACGGAATTATACCTTTCAATAGTTCATTTACTAAAGTATTTAATTCATTCGGCACGATAGACGTGTGCACAGACAGTGGGAAGTCTGGCACGGCATATCTAGAATTTGGAAAATCTGTTTAGCATGTATACGTTTAAGATGAGTATATGTATGACGGCAAGTAGGATAACCTCTTAGTGCGTTTAATGAGAAACAAGTGGAAAACGCACTTACTGTTCTTGTTTGGTAACGAATCTTATTTGTATTTGTGGAGTATCGTTATTTACGCTTGTATTAGCCATCGTGGCGTCTCTATTATTTAGACGATGCTTGCGTTCCTTATATAAATCATAAATCGTGGAGTGGACGCCACACGTGTATGCTACATTTTAAACCACCTTCTATCGACGCCAAGATCGATTACTCGAAACAGTCGAAACTTTCAATTTATTTGAAATTCGATTACTGTTCTCGATTGCCATTTCTGTAAGGTCAAAAGGTCTCGAAAACTCTTCTTATTGATTTATGTTCTTTTTATGCATTTATGATCAGTGTTCGCGATAGATTTGGAAATTATTTATATACTTAACGTTTCTATTGTGATATTTTTGTAAATTATACTTACTTGCGTTGGCAAAGGATTGCACTAAAAAGGAATAGAAATGTAAATATCCGTGGGGCAGTTCAAAATATTATTTGAGATATGAAAGAAATGTTAGGATTAAATACAGTGTTGGCTGTTAACTTCAGTCTGACTGTATCGGGCATCCCTACTTCCCACGAGCCTCAACAAAGCTGCAAATCACAATTTCGCTTCTCTTGCAGCTGCAACAAAGTGGCAAACCGGATTTTTATGCCTCGCACTCCCCAATTTCATTTGCAACATTGTTGTAAAAAATTTGGCTTTTGCAACTTTGTTGCGTTTTCGCGAGAAGCTGAATAACTTACCTGAACACTTACCACGTTGTGCCCAAATCGTAAGACGACTACTTAGTTCCTAAGTTAAGAGCGGTGTATGACTATTGTGAAGCGTGAAGTGCAATGTGTGGAGAGTGTAATGTGTGAAGTGTAATTGTGTGGTGTGTGATATGTGAAGTGTAGTGTGTGAAGTGTGTGCGCGCAAATGTACGAAGTGTACATCCTGAGTCTTACACTTAATCACACACTGCTACAACACCGTTCTTACACTTCAGACAACAAACAACACACAGCAAACAACACATATAATAGTTTATAAGTTTACATACTGGTTTTAAGCTTGCCGCGAAAACCCAACAAAGTTGCAAGGGCAAATCTTTTCCAACAATGTTACAAATAAAATTTGGCTGTTCGCGAATCAAAGGCCCGCTTTGCAACATTGTTGCGTTTTCGCGAGCCTCAACAAAGTTGCAAACCGAAATTTCGCTTTCTGCAAAAAATGCACAAAGTTGCAAACCGGAATTTTATGTTTCGAACACCCCAATTTCATTTGCAACAATGTTGAAAAATTTTTGTCCTTTGCAACTTTGTTGCGTTTTCGCGAGCCTCAACAAAGTTGCAAACCGAAATTTCGCTTTCTGCAAAAAATGCACAATGTTGCAAACCGGAATTTTATGTTTCGAACGACCCAATTTCATTTGCAACAATGTTGAAAAAATTTTGTCCTTTGCAACTTTGTTGCGTTTTCGCGAGCCTCAACAAAGTTGCAAACCGAAATTTTGCTTTTTGGGAAAAAGACACAAAATTGCAAACCGGAATTTTATGTCTCGAACAGCCTAATTTCATTTGCAACTTTGTTGCGTTTTCGCGGGAAATTGAATGAATAACTTACCTGAATACTTACCCCATTATGCCCATATTGTAAGACGATTACAGTGACTATTGGGAAGCGTGAAGTGCAATGTGTGGAGAGTGTGATGTTTGAAATGTAATTGTGTGGTGTGTGATATATGTGATGTGTTGTGTGTGAAGTGTGATGTACGATGTAGCGTGTGATGTATGACATATGGAGTGTGAAGTGTAACGTGTACGTTTACGTTACATATTTTATTCTTAAATTCTACCATATTATCGTAAGTTAGAGAAACTCTTACATCCAATTAGAATATTTGACAATTGCAGCCATCGGCTCGGATCTCACCGATTTCCAGGTCTCACCACGAGGAGGTTGCTGCGTTTCGAGACCCGTAGAGAGATAGATGGAATCAAAGTTCCATTGATTTCCCTGTACATGCAAACCTTAGCCTATTAAATCAAAGAGAGGGATCGAAAGAAAGTTCAATCGATGAGTCGTTGACAAACCGAGTCAAAGTGTAGCGTACCGAAAGCCCGCCCCCTATGTCGAATTCGACTCTAAACAATTGTCACACGTATACAAGCACGCACAGACCTTTCAGCATTTCAACATATTTCAGAGTAGTTGCCGAGTTGGACGCTGTTCATGAGCAAATGCCACTACATTCAGTCCTCAAATTATGGGTCGGTAACACAGTTGAGTGGTGACAGGAACTTATGCTCTAAGGACACGAAGTTCCATAATATGATAGGTCTATCCTATACTTTGTCGTCGATGCAACGTTATCAATTCGGAGTAGAATTCCATCGCAATCCTACTGACGGTTCGAATATTACCGACTTCGATGATTATATTGAATTAGTTCACAGAGTTACCGTCTTTTAATATAGAGTGCGCGTCAAAACCTCTTATTTCTACGTAGTCGGTATTTCAATTTGTGGGACACGAACTCTCATTCCTACCCTACTTCCCTCATTGTTCCTACCCACATCATTCCTACGCTATTCCCACATTGCTCCGGGAAAAGGTTACTCCAGCTGTCATGAGAATGCGACATAACATCTCGTCGTCGCGTCGCTGTGAATGCAGCAACATACGATGACGTGTCTGCAGCGCACCACGTGGATGGTATGCATATGACTGTATGACACGTCGCTTCCAACTCTACCTTACACTGCCAGTAAACGTCCACAGTAATTGGTGGAAGGAGGTTCGTTGGATACAGCGTGACGTTGGTCTAATTAAGTTTCAATGTTTCTTTAAGATTATTACAGTGTATACATAGAAAGGGTGAAGCAAATAACAAGGCAAAGATCCCCGTTCCACTGTAATCACACAAGAAACTACAGATTATTACGAATAGACCTTTGGTGATCATCTGGAACTTGTCTACAAATCGAAGTCAGGAAAGATAGAACAGCCATGGTAAGTAATTTTATGGAAACTGAAATATAGAGTGAACTACAATTTCTCGATCCAGCCTCTCACGATCGTGTTTCGTCTACTTTGTTAAAGCCTGCTCCATCTAGTGCTACTTCAGTCGGAGCTGTCGGTCGCTCACCTAGCAAAGCCATAGCGCCTAGAGCAGGTGGCGGCGGCACTGTTAGGCAGAGGAAGACCGTGTCAACCACCGCAGCCAGGAGTAGGAACACAGGACCTGGTTCGGATGGTATGTGGAGGTTCTACACGGACGAGTCTCCTGGCATTAAAGTGTGAGTGGATAGAATAATATCGCCACAGAATATCTTTCAAAACCATCCCAAATAGGATAATAATATAACGTGTAAACATCTGTTCACAGAGGACCGGTACCCGTGCTGGTGATGTCCTTGCTCTTTATTACATCTGTGTTCATGCTTCACATTTGGGGCAAATACACTAGATCGTAATATTCGAACTGAATGATATGGAAAATTATAGAAATCTAAGGTTTCGATTCGTTAGGAGGAAGATCGGTACGACCGGAGTCGTTTTTCTATATTTTTAGCATCATTTCTTGCCTCATTCAGAGGAATCCTATAACTGTTTATCATAAGTTAGGTTTCCATACAATCAATCTCGTGCACGAAGCATTATTATCAAGGAATCGGTCGCAAATTTAATCGGAGATTGCGAGGAATACTATCATAATCGTTTACTTTCGTTGAACCGAATTTTGTAACATTTCTAAGAAGGTTTCTCGGAGGTAACTGTATTTACCCATATGTGATCAAAATAAGACAAACTAGTTATTGTTTATAACGTTACTATTAAATGATATAATGTACGATAGTAAAATAAATTATTCTTGATCCGAATTGAATTAATCTTCCCTATAATCTACTTGGCTCTGTGCGTGTCTAGTACGACTCACCGGCAGACAATAGAATCTAAATAATAATCGCCGTGTTCCACTTTACCCGGAAGCCGATTCGCGCCCGCGTACACGTATTGATTCGCCGCCGAATGAGCGCCGATTGCAGCGCGCGCTGCGAAGAGAGAAATTCCGATACATACACCGAAACAAAGAGTCTAGCATTAATTTCATTGCACGACAAACCACAAAAGTTTCTATCTCACAATAACATCTGTACAACTTCTACGAACCATCAATGTACATTATTTATAAGAAGTGTAATTCGAAACATATACCATAAATAAACAAGCTCAAAACAAAATCAAGAGTATCATATTTTCTCCCCAATCTATCTCCGCACAAACAAAAGATTCAATCTGATTTAAAGTCTCCTACCTACTTCAAATAAAACAATACAATACTCTCTGAGTGTTTACAAATACCATGCCAGTGGCGGGTGTGCGTGAAACGCCCTTGAGCGTTCAGTGATTAACTCGAACCCCCATTGACTACTAATTTTTACACACAGTGGGTGATGAGGATTGAAACCTTAGCACCCACAGGGTTAAATCATTCCAAATGTATTGAACGAATCCAGCTGAAAGTGAAAGCATACATTACATGTATCAAGAGACTGAATTAGATGGAACCCATGGGCCGCCAGCCAGAGGGAGATGGCTGCCGACGACAGTCGACGAGAGAAGGATCGAAGCAGGAGGAAAGCGTCCGTCCGGTGCGCTCGCAGTTCGACCGTCGACTCGAAAGCACGTGATCACGGGTATCTCGTTTTAGACTCGACACCGAATGCGTGAACGCAGTGAATCGTAGTGTAGTCCTGCCGCCGCCTGTGACCGCGTCAGGGTGGAAACTCAGTCAGGTGGTCCATCGCGATGGTGGTAGTAGTAGCTACGATGTGGCTCTTCTATCTCGAGGTAATATAGTTGCTCACTTCTGTGATCTCCACTTGAAACTCGACGCCCTTCGAGGATCAAGCATTCTCAGCCAGCGCATTATCTGTGTCGTCCTCCTCGAAAGTGATCCCTCCAATGATACGTGATTCCCCAATCTCATTCCGACGCATAGTGGCGGCTTCAACTTTTTGGCGAGACTGCGACGGTCGAGCACATACGTGCGAGCAGTGCTGACGCTGCCTTTTGTCGAGAACGTCGAGGAGCTCGTACTTTCATGATATCCACCCTCGAGATCAGTAGAAACAGTCGATATTTTGACTGGCAATGAGAACGAGTACGATATTTCGTAACGCGTGTCGCCTTTGAATGAATCGCTCGCGGACGATATATTTTACGTCGTCGTGTATACATCCCGCGGAAGTTCCGCTCGTTTCGGCTCCGCCGACAGTGATTTCGCGATGCAAAAATTTAGAATCGCGAGCTTTAAGGAACGGTGAGTGATGAATTGCGATTCTCCTTACCTTTCTGCCTGTTTTATCGCCGACAGAAGTTTGTGCTCTTATTCTTGTGCGTGGGAAGGAGGACGGGGGTTGAGTGGTGCGTGAGCAAGAAAATCTTCCTTTCCGCGATCCCGTTTATTGTGGGTATAGTGAACGAAATTGAACTGCATTGCGACGCGTAGCGTTGCGGAAGTAGTAACTCGAGTAACACCGATTCCAATCGATTCACATAGATCACAGAGAATTAATTTACTGTAACAGAATTTTCGAAACTGCTGTATGTAATAGAATTCCTAGCCTGTTTGGGACACTTTTGCACCTGCACGTGAATTCTTTTGGAAACGGGTATAAATATTGAATGGTAATAATTCAAGTGTCTGCAACGTGTGTAATAGATGCAATTGATAAATGAAAAGTAAGGAAGCACAAAGGCCTGTTGTTCATTGAGTAAAGTAGAATCACAAACCCATCGCGTTTTAAGTTCTTCGTACCAATATGCAGTAATACCGTGTCCGGAAAAATGCCGACCGATTCTACTAGAAACACAACTATCCGCCCTACACGTTTCTTACGTATGAACTATAATATCCCGTTAGCACGTTCAAGAGCAATGACGAGATGGTTTAACAACGAAACTCGAAGCTATTGAAATATATTTTTAGAAAAAAGGAAAAAATTCCAAAATTATTCCGATCACATAATTCGGAGCTGTTAATTGCACAATTGTTTTGCTCATTTTCCATTTCAAAAGCCACTGCTCGCGCTGGATCTATCGCCTATTCGGCAAAAGATGCTTCCACGAATAAAGGGGGCACGCGAGCTGTTTACGTCGGCTCCCGTTACAAAGGCTTAATTAATGATTCCAGATTCGAAAATAGTTCTTCGGACGGTGGGGAGGGCAATCAAAGAGGATCAATGGCGGTCGATATTTTGGACGAGGACCACTTCGCCGTGAGCGCGATAGTCACGATCGGCATGCAGATTATTTTCTTTACGATCGCGGCGACCTTCCAGCTGGACAAGCTGACGGACTTCGCTGGCGGCACCAACTTTATCATCCTTGCCCTTCTCACATTCTTCCTCGGGCAAATGGGCAAGGTACTCTAATTATAAACCTGGCTTCCTACATCTACATACACGCGAATAGCATGCACCGGGGACCTGCGATGGAAAACGGGTGGAACTGCTCTTTTCTATAGCGATCGTTTAGTGGTTGATACTTTTTATATCTCAACTAATAATATTTCCTGTCTCATTCTACATTTTTCATTCCTTTTAGACGTACGACAGTCGCCAGCTCATGGTCACCGTATTCGTCTGCCTCTGGGGTATACGCCTCTCCGGTTATCTACTGTACCGAATCATCAAGATCGGTCGCGACAAAAGATTCGAGGACCGTCGTAGTAACGTGATTCGCTTCGCGGTGTTCTGGACCTTCCAGGTACATAATTAGAATGTACATGGTAGTGGTGCAGAAACAGACATTCTCGTTACATATTTGTTTTGCAGGCTGTGTGGGTGTACGTCGTGAGTCTACCGGTGATAATCATCAACTCTCCGCGGCACAAGATCCCGCCAGCCCCGAAGACTATGACGTCGCTGGACAGCGCTGGTACAGGGCTGTTCATAACTGGTCTGCTGGCCGAGACCTACGCGGACCTGCAAAAGTTCTCTTTCAAACAGGACCCCATTAACAATGGGAAATGGTGTAACGACGGTATGAGTTTCAACTCGTTAACCGTGACATCGGTATAAACTCCGAGCGCTACTAAAAGGCGATTAATTGCAGGTTTATGGCGGCTGTCCAGGCACCCGAACTACTTCGGAGAGATAGTAGTATGGTGGGGTATCTTTGTGATATCGTTGAACGTGATCGAAGGCGCCGAATGGGTCGCTATAGCTTCCCCGATCTTCACTACCTTCATCATTCTATTCTTATCCGGAATGCCTCTGTTGGAGAGGGCTTCCGACGAGAGATATCGAGAGTAAGCCTCTATACTGCAACACGTGCGAACTATCTGTTGAAGGCTGCCTCTAAACACTAACCGTGCTCGCCGTTGCTTCGAATCTATATCGTTTGATTACTCTTAAACAAGTCTTTGAAGAGGCTACACACCCCGTTTAAAGTCATTCAGACTGACGTATTTACTTCGCAGCTTTCCTAAAGAAGTTTCCTAATACGAGTAATGTAATAAACGATATATACTTTCAGCAACTCGGACTACCGTTACTACAAGCAGTCGACGTCGCCACTGATACCGATACCGCCCTCCATCTACGTCGAAGTGCCGTACTTCCTGAAGTTCCTCTTCTGCTGTGAATTCCCGCTCTACGATTCGTTGGACGTGAAGCCTCGGGCAGCTGTCACAGAGTCAACGTCGATAAGCCTCGCTGCGTCCACGTAGCTATAGCCACACGCCGGACGTCCGAGTTCCGAGTCCGGCGTGCAGACAAGCACCACGGCCAGCACAGCCTTCTAAATAGGCTGGCAGCGCGCGGTAGTTCCTGGCTGAGACTACTCGTCTAGCACTGGCCATGCCCAGCGCAGCTCCACTTCGGTAATTAAACGAGAACCGATGCATTTTGCGCGGCTAAACTGTTGACGAATTAGTACGGTCGTTCGGGATTCCTTTGATTGCTTAGGGACGAAATTTGGAAGGCAGGAACTGCGAAAAAGTTGGGAAGCCGCAGTCTCCGAGCTGCGTGACTGTTACATTAGCGGAGTCCGGGGACAATGGTACTTTCTGGGCAAAGTAATCTTAACTTTGCTGGTTAATTCTAAAAGGGGGGGTTGTAGAAGTTGTCGTTTCAAAGATTGATTACTGAATTGTTGAATATTCATTCGTAGGTATAGTTTAAGATATCCTCTGTTCAACTATCGTTTCTAGGATAGCGTTCGAAATAGCTATGTGTAGCTTCTTCCTTTTGAGTATATTGTGGGGAGAATGTTAGGGGATACTAGAGAGTATAAGAGGCGTAAGAAATTGTGTATGGGATTAGGATTGTACTTGTACTACCTCGGATATGATGCTCTCGGTTTAAAACAGAGTTCATCGTGTTTAGATGAATGATAGATACAAATTACCAAAGTACATGTGCTATACTCTTAAAAACTAAAAGCTGTATAGTCTGCACTAAAACTTCCTATGAAGGGATCACGTACTTCTCTTTCTCGTAAGATGTTTGCCAATGTACTCTATCACATCTTTAAACTCCATATCGTTCTCTGAATGGATACGTATTGGTGTAAATCACTTTCAATTGTTGCTCGAGATTGGCATCCAATGATTGCAACATCGAAGCGACTAAAGCACTGTTAACATCTCCACGGCTTTAGGATACAACTGAAAATATTTTTGGACCAGTAGGGACCACTTGTATATTAGTTGCTTACGTCTACTTTTACACGCCTAGAAACCTGGCTTCTAAAAAGCAATTGCCAGTGTTAGGGAATGGCGACGAATAATTTTAGGACAAAAACCAGTTGATCTTTAACAACTCGTTTGATACTCTAATGTTGCTTACTTCTAATCCATATACCTGTTGAAACATTCTCTGCAGACGTTGCGACGCAAAGTTGAATGTTACATCGTAAGGCGATTAGGACACTTAGAGAAATCTAATTGTGGATAGAAAGTAAATTAACGAATAACCAAAGCCGGATCCAATTTTTTCTGAATGTAATTAAGGGATTGTTGCGAACGATGCAAACTTCTTAATATTTAAACAAGTTTTGTTATTGTGGTAGAACGTTATCGATTCGTGGAAGAAAATTTGTAATTCCGCCCATTTCTCGTTGGATCCGCTTTTGTATATAATAAATTGATCGTAGTGTTAAATTATAGCAATATCAAACATATCCCAGTGCTGAGTAGAAAGCCATTACAACAACTAGGGATAATTAATCAACAAAGAGTATTATTAGCTGTATTCTTTTCGCAATAAACACAGGAAAAGTTGAGACTCTTAATTTTTTTACTATTAAACTGATGTAAGTACAGCAGATACTTGTTATTAATTTTCATACGTTAAAAAGAATGCAGCTATATATAGGTAACACCTATGCCAAATTAGATGTAAAATGTTACATTGTAAACGATCTATGAGGGTTGTTTCAATCGTTGTTATGTAAATCTTCAGATTTTAGATAATAAACAACAGTTGGTCCAATTGTCTTTTTATTTCACCCACATGTATCCTAATTATTCATTAAAAATGTGACGTGTACAATGTTTGTTGTTGAAAGTTGCTACACAATGGCATTGTAACTACTTTCTCAGATAATACTTGCAATTATTTCTCGTTTCTTTTTCTACTTTAAAAATTTGCTATAAAAATACAAAAGTGCATAGTATTTGACTTACCAGTCTTTTCACTTCTTTTTTCCACAATACGAAGAAATAGATAAATGGGTATTGCGTCAGGGTGAATGGCTACAGAATACATAAGAAATTTGTTTCATAATTATTTTTTGTATTAATCATGTTTTTGGTAATAAATAACATAAAATTTACGTACAAATGTTGGCCTGTGTACTGATTGAATTAATAACGCTGTAATGAACTCTAACGCCGGGGCTCCTGTACAAAAAATCTTAAAGTACTACACGCATAATGGTTGCACACAATAATTAATGTCCTACGATTTTCTCTTCTTTTTTTTAACTTTCATGTTAACAGACTAGTTATAAAACTGACAACATATCATATCATCTCTTATAAAACAATTTTACGCTTCCCCACCGTGATCGCATTAGAAAGTTTTGAAATACAAAAGAAAATCGTGCGCGTTACAGGAACTTCTCCTTTTGTTCTGCTTATTGTACGTTAGTAGCCAATTTAAAAGAAAAAAAAACATGGAATAGAGTAGTTACTTTTCTTATTCGTAAAGAATCCATCGACGCGTTAATCGTCGGGCAAAGTAAATGCTTTACAAAATAGAAGATTCGATATTTCTATTGGTCTCGAAGATTATACTCCCGACTACTTTCTGCATTCCTGATAAACAACAAAGAAAATGTTTTGCAAATGCTTATAAATGCAATTATTGTATGTATCCTAATACACTCGCGCACGCGATTAGCGTGCACGTTCAGCGTGATACTTTCTAAAAGTATTAAAACAATGTTTACTGTATGATTGCTCCAGTCCTCGAAGAATATTTTAAACGCGTAACTTCAAAGTATTCTGTGCGAGTCTTACGATAGTATAGTGACGTGATATCGTAGAAAATTTTGTAAAAAGTATATTGCGTATCTAAACTAGTGTAACTTCATTATGCTTTGGCATTTTCGTTATATTTTACAATATAGAAATACTTAAAGAATTAAAATATCATGACTTTCATCCATATAATTATTTCTTCCGTTTAAATCAATCGAGAAATACATTTACCCTTTTCGCTTTCCCTTCCCGTCCAAATAAACATCCTCCCGTGAAACTTGCTTCCCGTATAAATATATACAAGATGATAAGAAATATTCATATGGATCACATGTAGCGGTTACTGTTTGGCACAATATTGTTGCAGAATTTCGTGATATACAATGTTTATATACGTAATGTTTATTACGTAGTACGATTTTCAAGCAGGAGCATGCGAATTACGTTCCTCGAACACAATCGTACATGGCAGGTAGCATCGTTAGCTGTCGCGCTATGTTACTGGGAAAACGCCTCCGCTCGATTACTCCTTTTAACAACAATAACGAACCATAACAGGATCTTTATACTATATTTCTATATATCAATCTATTGCTCTAATTCTACTGCATGAGAGATGGATACTATGCCTGCAAAGTAAAACCTTTAACAACCGTTTGATATATGGGAATTAATATTACGCCCTTATTTCTTCCAGGATTTTCGACACTTATTATCAACGAAGTTTATAAAACAGAAAAATAAAATACCAAGTGTTCGGCGCCTCCGTCTTTCCATGATTCATTCAACGAGGTATTTACCTATTGATTATAATCTAATCTGATATTTGGCAGACACGTAGCTCAAACAGGTTGACTTTGTTAATGCGCGGAGTGCAATAAATACTTCTCTTATGTAGATTTCTCATTTGGTATTTAAGTACTGGTCACGCCTTTGCGAGCTACTAACAGATTTAATACTGGATGCTTCCTGATGTACGACACCGCCTTTTTATGGGTCACCATTGTGAAGTCGTATCCGTTGCACTGCAGAATCTTGTCGTGCATACGGAGGCCACTTTTTGCCGCCGGCGATCCTTCGTGTACTTCGGTCACGTAAATACCCTGAAATAATAACGACACACCGATCAGATAGCTGCGTCTCCTTCGTCTCCGCGCTGCGTCTCCTTCGTCTCCGCGCTGCGACGCCTCCGCTTACGTTATCTGTGTAACCCTGCGGACTTTTCCTAAAGTCTTGATCGATCCCGCCGCCGATCTTGAAGCCACACTTCATGACTTCCTCCCCGTTCTCGTTAACCTCCATTTCCTTGTGCAACGTGATCGGTATCTAGAGAAGCCGAATAACAGGTAATTTGTAATTTGAGAGGCGAAAGCTTCGCACATTCGGTGTTACTGTGTGGACAGTATTAGCCGCAGAGGCCCTACGCCCAGGACTTCTGACAATTGTCCATTCGGCGTTGACTAGAAATTCCAGGGGAGAGAATAGTGATACGTACGCTTAAGCATTCCATTGCTGTGCCAGCCTGATGCTGGAAAGCCATTTTCGCGCACATAATGACGAATGTTGTGGCTTCCTTGGGCCCTGATTGACAATTAATTCCCAATGAGTCAACGTGTGGTCACCAGTCGCGCACAAACACTGCATGTACCGACGCAACGGCGACGGGACGGAAGATAAGTGGAAAATGCAATCGGGCGCTGTAAAGAGAAGAGATTGACGTTCGTCTCGAGTAAACGATTAACTGGTTAATGCTGCTTAACGTCTATCAAGCTCGGCGTTGTTGAGATCAGTTAAGACAATTCAGTTCTCACGTTGACAGCCATGCGTACTGGCCCGCTTGCATAGATAGGAAAGTACCTCGGCAGATGGTGCACCTTGGGAAACGTAGAGGGGCCAAACCCGCGAAAATTTGAATTCCTTAGCCGATCTACACACCAACAGGCGGTAAAACGAGGCTGTTTACAATAGTTTCCGTGGGACACAAGATTCTTATTCAGAGAAGCCTTCGTAATATATGTAAATACAAGAAAATAAAGGGTTCCAAAAGGAAATTTACTTTGACAGAAAGCTGCGAAGTAATTGTGCGGAATAAAAGGGTTAGGAGAAGGTGTAACAGTGACCATCACCCAGTAAATATCTGTCCTTCTTTATTAACAAGCTGAATTAGCATATCTCGTGAATGTTTGACACTTTGATACCACGTTCGATTGTTTTTACTCCGTCCCTTCGTTTTCGCGTTAACCATAAACGGACGACAATTAACTCATCGAGTTCGTCCGCGGATACTTATACAAGGATATGATACATAAAATCTAAATTCCACCATCCCCCATGTACAAATAGTTCCCTCGATCGCTGCAGCTACGTTACAGCGACGAGGCCCTATGTATCACACGCAATC
Source organism: Andrena marginata (assembly GCA_963932335.1). NCBI lineage: Eukaryota > Metazoa > Arthropoda > Insecta > Hymenoptera > Andrenidae > Andrena > Andrena marginata. Next base: position 5,475,073 of record OZ010660.1, read on the forward strand.
ACGCAAGCACGCGCTCGCCACGCACGCTAGGAAAACGGCTTCCCTAATTCCACGTCCGAATTTTCCTCTACCTACGGTCACGAGGTTTATGATCGAGAGTTAACCAGCAAATCATACGATCACCGTGCTCGTACTTACACATTGCCGCATCATTCCGATATTCGTAGAGTTTGTCGCGTCCGTCGTGTTTGTACAGCGTTAAGCGCGTAAACAGGCGTGTAATAAATTATTTGGAATACCGTAAGAGGGCATACTCTGCGTATTTAATATCTCAATTCCCCGTGGACTGCTCTCCGCGCGAGAATCTGCGTCTCGGTACGCGTCTCGTGCCCAAACAGCAATGCTTTGCGGTTAGAAAGTACATTCTTGTGAATTTAAAACGGCATTGCAAGAGCTTTACGTTAAATACATATCGACGCCATGAAATATAACCTCAGCGAAGAAGGAACTTTAGAGATCGAAGATGTAATCGTTATTTTTAGGAAGTTCAAATGAAGCTGACCTGGCAGTTTATTGGTTAACATTGAATTAAAAGTGTATCGAGATGAATAGTGGCGCCATTGAGCTCGGTAGTTCGGTATAGGTTAGTTTTACTGACCGTGACGCAGTATGGCTGAGATGTTCGATGAAAGTGTTTCGTAGGATAGATTGTGGACGAGTGATTGTTTCCTGCCGCGAAAATAGACTAAGTATGCCCTCGTTTCTGAATAGCGGACGATTAAAAAACGTACGATTATAGACGCCGTGCGAACGATACTTCGTTTAATTGTTACGATCAAGGCAATAGCCTTAAACTAATAGTCTTAGTGTACCGTAAATTCTGTTTGGCAGAAATCAACGTAAGCGTAATTAATTAGCCTCAGTCTCATTTTAAGAACGATGCATGAGGACCGGACTCCAACCAACTCCAACACGGTACTGGCATTTAAAAGTCCCAAAGTTCGATAGGTCGATCGTCGGAAAACTCGTACGATAGGTCGGTCACCGTAAAGCTCGTTCGATCCGATCTCGACTCGAGTTTTACCCGCGGAGTTTTGCATTCCACCCTTTGCTTCCCTATGCATTTCGAGAATAAACAGCTAAGACACTCCTTCGCGCATTTGCAATGGATACGTTTGTTTCGAATCGTATAAACCCTCTCTAAGAGATGTGTATCTTTCTTTTTCGTTTTCATAGCCGGTAATCGAAGTGCGCGGGACTTTCGAATGCAAGGGACGCGAAGGGTACAACCGTTGACACGTTTATATAGACTATATTACAAAACTCGGTCGCGCGTCGTCGCGCAAATGGAAAACAATGGAATACTTAAACGTTACCTTTGGCGTTAATCGATGATCGAGCTCGTTCTATGCCGAGAAATTCCACACCCTCTAAATACGATGCATACATGTATATACACGTTAAAACGTATCGTTATACTCTGTCTCAATCACACGCCTCCCGCCAGGCTCGAAGCTGCGCGCCCCGACGCGATAACCCGAGCCACGAAACAAGTTATTAACGGAATTAATAAAACGAAACGTCGGGGCGCACAGTTGCGCCTGGTTAATGCCGATAATTAGGAATATTGTTGCGATTGGCCCTCTGCGCTGAACAGAGACTGCCGTGACATTGAATAGCTTATTTCTTCTTAAACATCGTGGTAACGTAGCTCGTTGGAAAAAGGGGCACGACGGCGAGGTCGATAGGAACGTCATTGGCAGCATATTTGGCGTTATAATAAAGGAACGAATCAAGTATAGCAAAACGTGTATAAACCCTTCGCCCGTAGAGTTGAACCGTAGTTACGCCAGAGTAAAATGGGTAGCACACATGTTTCTTAAATATCAAATGGTTTGGTTGAAGGTTGAGATCGACGTTCCCGATCGTACCGCCTGTTCCCATTTATTGGTAGACGAGTGGTCTTTTGTGCGGTGAATTACAGAAGGATAATACGACAGATCCATAGATCCGGACGATGGCAGTAATCGATATCTCGATGCTGATTTCACTCCTCGCGCCTGGTCAACCACAGAGTCCCTGGTTAACAGCCCTGACTAATGATACGCATGTTCTATAATCTATACAGTAGACGATTATAATCGAGTGTTATTCATTAATCCATCGCTAAATTGACTTGTCTCCTAACGTCCGACCGGTGTCCCAATCGTTCCCGCAGAATAATCCTTTTAGGATATCGGTACGAGAGGTTCTAAGGTACCTAAGCGTTTGTCGTACTTTCATGTGGTGGTCGTTAGCTATTGTTCCGCGTAACGCGAGATTGGTCGATCGGTAGTGAAATTAAAACGGCAAGGTCGCGCGCAACGCGTACGGCATCGCGGGGCGATCGATCGGTGGGTATCCGGCAGCGAATTCTCTAGAAGATCCCACCAATAAAATGGACGTTGCTCCGGCCACGGATCGCCGAGCGTAACTCCTCAATGAACCTCATCGTCAGGTCTTAGCCACGATCGTGTCGCGCTCGCTCTCGGTGGTCGCAGCCCCCTGTCGTTATTTTCCGCGAGACGCTTAGGCGGCGGACAAACCGTTACCCCAAGGATTCACATCGTCTTTCGTAGATTCCCACTAGAATTGCCGAGTCTCGATCATACGTGTATGGTGAACTCTTGCCTCTCTTGCTCCTTCCTCTGCTGGTACCTGAAAATGAAGCCGTGCAACGGGGTGGTTGGTGCCTTGCTCTGTCGCCGGTCAACAGTTTCTTTTCTTACTTTTGTCAATTATCTTTTCTTATTGGGAAGAACGTTAATTTTGCTATCAGAGATATTCTTGTAATTAAATGAAAAAAAAAACATGAGTCTCAACGTGTCAGCTTACTACGGTCTACGGAGGTTCGTGTCGATACCTAGCGAGCATAGATTCGACGGCCTCGATCGGCAGTCTACCCAAGCTGCCGCCGTGGCGGGTCCCTGCCGACAGACCTTGCCAGTCGCGATCACGATCACGATCTCGATCACGCTCGCGATCACGGTCACACTCTACGTCGCTCAATTCGCGGCTGTCGCTAAACCCGCTTGGCGGCAACAACGTCATGTCCTCCACCGAACTACGCACAGTCAGATCAGAGGAAAATGTCTTAATAAAATAAAAAGTCAATCGAAACACGTGGATGATTATAAGATAGTCGCCGTTTCATCAGACTCGATCGGGCTCGCAACTTAACTTGAACCGAGCTTGGGGTTGGTACATTCGTTCGCCGTTCTCTTTCAATATGCATGGACTTGCGGCCACGACTTATCGATCGGCAATCGGTCCAAGTTAATTTGCTGGAATTTATCAGAGTACTTTCTTTTTGAAAATTCACCCTCATCGCTACGAGGGAGTTGCTCTATTGCAAGGCGTACTTTTCTGAAATCTATGAAAGCCTGGGCACACGTGATGTAAGATTCTTCAGTGGTAGTATCCTCTGTTAATAGAAAAATGTATTGCCTCTGGTTCTTGATAGTTTCCATGTAGGAAAGTGGTAGCAGTAAAATTGCGACTCATATCAAAATGCTCCCTTTGCCCGTAGTTCTTACTTGCTCAGAGTCCTCTACATTTTTCCATCACTGGTTTTACATCGACATGAAGACTTCCAAGATCGTGATACACGAATACTGATAGTATAATCAGGACTGAGTGCTATGTGGAAACAAACAAACCTTGGCTACCTGCGAGTGGACCGGCTCGGCTGTCGGCTTCGTCGTCTCGCAAGCGAAGGCGAACCTTCGTTGTTGGACTCTGTACTCGACTCCACCCCTCGTGAAAATACATCTTCAAAGAAAGTTACATCCATTAAACAATCACAGAACCACCCCCGCCCAAACAAAAGGGGAACGTAAAACCGCAACAAAAGGTCGACCACCCGCTAGATGATCGCTGGGTGACGCTTTAAAGATCAAGCGTGGGATAAAACGATTTACCGAAGGAATAAATAATATCGACAGGAGTTTACCTCTGCAAGGTTTCACCGGGACCCTGTAGCTAGGCCCCGCGCATTCCCCGCAAGGGCTTCCGGACGTGTCGCTGCCGGAACCCTGTCGGCTGGAGCGCATCTTGCTCTCGGCCTCGGCGATGCTGGGGAAGTAGCGCTGCTTGTGCCACCTTGGCGTTTTAGACCTGCACGTGAAAGAACACCAGAGAAAGGAAGAGAAAAGGGCGGGGAGCGGGACACCAAGCTCCGTGCAAGCAGGGGCGGATTTGTATGTAGGCTAAGCTGACAACTTTGGGGAGCAACAAATTTTAGAGAGCGTCAAATGTTGGGGAGTATCAAGGTTTATGGAGCGACAAATTTTGGGGAGCGGCTGATTTTGGGCAGCAACAAATTTTGGGCGAGCGACAACTTCTGAGCGAAAAAAATTGCGAAAGGTTTAACCACAGAGGCTTGAAACACTTTACAAACAATTCAGTTTTCCGTCGTGTAGCGAATTAACAATGACTCAAATCTGAGTTGCCATAATGAATTAATTTTAAAAGTGTCTCAACTTTCTTAAATTAAAATAATTGATAATATTTCATGGAAAGGCCGTCAGAGGCTTGTTAGCCTAGAGACGCCAGAAGCCCAAATTTGCCCCCGCATGCAAGCAACTTCACAGGCAGGCGCTCAGGTCTGTAAGGGATGGAAGGTCGAAGGGAAACAGTTACCTTTCAAAGTCCACGCTGGATCTGTCGTAATCGATGTTAATGGCCTCGTTCTCCAAATGGCCGAACGTTTTGAATTGCATTGTATAATCAAGGGGGGCCGTGGTCACTGAACGATTCTCCCTTCCCGGCACGCTGAACGTTGCGTATGGGCTTATTTCGTACATTTCTGTGGAAAAGGATACCAACTTCAGCCATAATATTCAGGCGTGCCCGATGAACGAACGTAGAAGGCTTTCGAACACATGCGCGTGTACCTGATCCATGGTCGCTGGACTTGTGGTTGTCCTGTTTCACCGGGGAGCTAGTGTAGACCTGATGATTCCTCCTGTTATCGCGCTCCGCGGTGGACTTCAGCTGCACCGTCGACACGCAGCTGGAAAGATGATGCTGCTGCTGCTGATGCTGTTGCTGCTGGACGAGTCCCAGTCCCGACTGTTGATTCTGCTGCTGGCCAGGGAGCATCTCCCCCAAGTAATTCGTCCTGCCAACACATCACCACTGTACACACCCCTGGTCTTCGTGCAACAAACACCTGCTCTGATTCAAGCGCACCTTCCACTGCGTTTCAGCATCACGTATCCCAAAATGCCGGCCGAGATAATGAGCACAATGGCGCAGACGAGGGGCAGGACCACGTAGAGTACCTTGTGATTCGGTATGGCCCTCTTCACGTCGTCCTCCATGATCAGATCGTTAGGTGGGCCTATACTGACTCCGCTCAGGGTGGTCGTCGCGAACTCCATTTGCGTTTGCGTCGATCCAGCGTCATTGTGGGCGGTTAAACGCAGACAGTACCACGAAGCGGTTTTCAAGTCTCGTATGACTAAGTTCTCTGTGGCTTTGCTGGCTACTAGGATCCACGGTTCGGTGCTCACGCGCCTTCGATACTCAACCGTGTAGTACTGAATGGGACAGCCGCCGTTCGGCCAGGACAGGAGATTTAGCTTCACAGATGTGCCATTAGCGGAGATGATGTCCCGTTCTTTTGGCAACAACGGAGCTGCAAACGTAGAATTTGTGGGGACGATGACTAGGGTTGATAGAAGGTCAAGTTCCAGTGCTCTAATCAGTTTGCCCGCAAGGGAATTATCTATATAATATTTAGCACGCGAGCTGAACGTACCAGTTCCTTTTGTCGTCGCGTTTATCAGGGGGCTCGGGTCCCCAGTTCCAACACGATTGTGCGCTGTTAGGTGTGCCATGTACGAGGATCCGCACTTTAATCCCGATAGTATGAACTCTGTCTGTTCCGGCGATAACGCGATCTCCTCCCAGCCGCCTTGGTCCCTTTTGTAACTCAGCACGTAACCTAAGGGCCCCAGTGCACTGTATCAATCAACCGTCTATGGAACATCAGGTTAATCGTGTAAATCCATTTCTTGTACCTTGAATAGTAGCCCCGCCGTTGTTGGGATGGCTCCATCTCAGTCTTATGCTATTCGTCGTAGTGTATTGTAGTTCTAGAGTCGGTGCTCTGGGAGGCATCACTACCACTAGAGTATAAGTTATGGAGTCATCGCCGAATAGATTGCTGGCTGAGCACGTGTAGTTCCCCGCCACCGACTGCTCTAATCCTGCGGAACAAAAGTTTCGAGCTCTTCTGTAGTTGCAAAGATTTACGGATTGTTCGTCGACGAGACTAACCGCGGATGTTGAGGTGGCCATCGGCAGTCAGCTCGTAGTGCCGACCGGTGGAGACCTGGCCATTACGATACGTCCAGATCGGCCGCGGCGTGGGGTTCCCAACCACCAGGCACGACAACGTGATCGATGATTTGATCGCCCGCCTCAGCAGTTGCGAGAAAGACGCCACTCTGGCTGGTGCTTTGAGAAAAATTCGGGCAGATTAATGGAACGAGTGGAGGCTAGAAAAATTTAAAAACAAATTAAAACCGACTACAAAGAAATAAAAACGCACTAAAGAGTAAAAAATCATTTTTTCCCTTGTTTAATCTACGACTCTAAATTTTTTTAAGTCGACGCCAGATTTATACAGTGCAAATAAGGGAAAAAATTATTTTTTACTTTTTAGAGAATTTCTATTTTTTTTAAGTCTGTTTTAATTTTTTTTAAATTCTTTTATTCGATGTTTTTTTATATATATATTGACACAATATGCTGAGGAGATATGCGCGTACGTACATAAAATAATAATAATTAGGTGACAATAGGGGCAAACATAAGAAAATATAAGTTATAAAAATATAAATTAGAGAAATATAATTTTCTTTATAATCTATCGAATCTATAACTTCCTCCTTTTTGAAGTCGATTAAAAATTAAATGTAACTTTAGAGAAACAATCGAACCTCTGGTGTTCGTGGTTTGCGTGACTATAGTGGTGGGTTCTCCCTCGCCGAGTCCAGTAGTCGCGGACACCCAGAACTCGTACAATTGCCTGAAAGGATCTTTCGCTATCAATCGCTCTATATTTCGCGAGCCTGTTGAAGCGGGTTAATCACCTCTCGACTAAATCTCGTAGCTCCATCGTGAGTGTGTCGGTGGGCGACGATGGGGGCTCGTGCATGGTGTGCGTGTGATGGTTGCTGGAGCCAGCTTCTCTGCTGTAAACCGTGTACTTGGAGACGTTCCCATTCGGCTGCAGGGGTGGCAACCACGAGACCAATATACTCTCCGCCGTTAACGCTAATGCCTTGATACCAGCTGGGGGGCCAGGCACTGGAACGGCGAGTCAAGATTTATTAAACGCTAATGCGTTGCTCAACCGCCGATCGAAACTATCAATATGAATCAACAGAAACGATCCCTACCATCCTCTTCTGTTGTACAGAAAATTGGCGGACTCAGAACACCGTCGCCTGCTCCGGTATAAGCCAATACCCTGATCGAGTAGTTAGTGTATTTGTACAGGGTGTGCAAGTAAGTTTCCACGCTGGAGGTCTTCTTCACTTCGCCCACCGTCGATATGTCCACTGAAACAACGTGAATCAATGTTTTAATACGCTGTATTACATACCTCTCTGTTAAAAATAAAAGGGACACGCGAAACGTGCAGGCTATTGCTTCATTTAATCCACTTACTGTTGTCGGTAGGCACGGGTCTGTAATACACTTTGTAACCCTGAATGATCCCGCCGTGTTGATGCGGAGGAGGCGCGCTCCACGAAACTTTCACGCTTTGAGAAGACAGAGGAATGCATGCCACTTGGGTCGGCGGGGTCTCCGGCACTGCAATAATAATTAGAATTACCATTAATCAATGGAACAAAGAGCGCAATCCTGGTTGGCAGTATAGCGACGATACACTGCATTCAGAAACTTAAATGCACGAACTGCCGAGTTTATTGTACCTCCTTCTTGAGTAGTTCCGACAATGGGAACACTGGCCGGGCCACTGGCTATACTGTTGAAAGCTCTGATCGATATGTCGTACTTGGTGAACTTTCTCAGGCCAGTAAGTTGCACCTTCGTGGTAGCCCAGCCGTTCACGGTCAAACTTTTGCTCTGGTTCACGCCCGATGTTGAAGACGAATGCTCCGACCACGTCACTATGTAACCCAACAGATCGCCGTTGCAGGACTCCTTCGGGGGTGGCTGTGAATGGGACACACCCTTAGCAATTGCGTTCCAACTGCTCTAGTTCCTTCAGGCTGTATACGATAGTAAAGCTTCAACTCCCTTAGGAGAATTCAGACTTGTTTACCTGCCAGCTGACCATCAGTTCTCCTGGCCCAGCGGATTGCACTTTGATGTTCTGGGGTGGTTCGGTGGGTGCTGTCACACAGAACGATCTCGATAAATATGACAGGGCACACTTTGGGATTTTAAAAGCAATAAGAGTGACAGCGTGAGCAGGGACGAATTTGTGTATGGGCTAAGTAGGCTGCAGCCTAGGGCGACAAATCTTGGGGAGTGGTGAATTTTTGGGAGCGGAAAATTTTGGCGAGCGACAAATTTTGGGGAGTGATAAATTTTGGGCAGTGGAAAATTTTGGGGAGTGATAAATTTTGGGCAGTGGAAAATTTTGCTGAGACACAAATTTCGGGGAGTGATAAATTTTGGGGAGCAGAAAATTTTAGGGAGCGGAAAATTTTGGGGAGTGACAAATTTTTGAGCGAAAGAAATTGAAAAGTTCACTTCTTTCTCATATAGCGAATTAGCAATAACTCCTACACGAGTTGCTATATGGAATTAATTTTCAAATTGTCTGGACTCCATCAAATTAAAATATTTGATGATATTTCGGGGAAAGGGCGGCAGTCGCTTGTTAGCCTAGGAGGGCCGAATCTACAAATTCGCCCATGAGCGTAAGGGGAGATTAAAAAGAAGGGCTGAATCTTTACCCTCTTCTTGGGTCTTCGCCACCGCGGCGTCAGTAGGCGAGCTCACATCAATCGAGTTTATAGCGAATATACGAAACGTGTACGTCACCGCCGGGTGGAGTCCACCCACCAGGGACACTTCCTGATCGTCGCTGGACGCCTCGAACGGGGACAAACCTGCGAAACGTTACCAGTAATCGTAGCCGCAAGCTTCGTACGCGTTAAACATACAAGTTCGAATCGGCGCGGATTAGCCGCGCGAACGCAGCGTTATTCGAAGCAGACGGTTGAAAGCTTAAAAGATCCCTTTGGGCGAGTCTGAATGGAGGCAGGCTTCCCTTTCAAACACTCCGTTTAGACCGTATAGTTACCATTCTGGGTCGGGTGCACGGTGTTGCCGTTATTAGAGCTGCCAGGTGTGTAGGTGACATTGTGCGTTTTCGCGGGGTTCCAATCGTCCGCCAAACCGTGATTCAGGGACCGATACTGAATCACGTAATTCCGTATCGGGCTGTTCCCGTCAAAAGCCTTTTTCCACAGCAATCGTATCGACCGCGAGCCGATTTCTATGACTTCCAGCGAGGCCGGCGGATCTGGCCTTTCTGTGTTCGATAAAATGAATGAATCCTTTAATCGGCAGGGAAATCAATTTGCTCCACTCCCTCCCGCCCCCCGAAAAACCGTCCGTTAATCCTTTCTAAATAAAACGGGGAACTCGATTCGTGGATTGGATTCGGGTCTCGATTACCTTACAGCTAGAACCCGCGTGCCCGAATTTATGAAAGAAGAGTGACTCTATTCACGATGTATCCTTGTAATTCAGAAGGACAACAGATTGTTCGTTTGTACAGAGGTGGGTTTGTTAAGCGAGGATAATAGTCGCGGGGACGGTACCTTGAACAGCTAGATAAATGAGATGCTCGCTCCTCCCATATGCATTGTCAGCCGTGCAGCGATAGACACCGGAATCCTGGCGATCGCTGCTGCCTATAGAGAGCTGAGACTTGAGCCCGTTATCCGTTTTGATTTGACTTATGCTCAGACGGTGGCTGTTCGCGTCTAAACGGTCGCTGTTGTGCATCCACTGCACTTCTATGGGATTATCGCCGATGACGGTGCAATCCAGCGTCACGGATTCGCCGCGTCGGATCGTCACGTTTTTACTCTGGAACTCGAATCTGGCTGGCTCTGGGAACAGAGGGTCGCGAAATCCTTCCGTTAACTTTCGCTACTGCCTTGGAAAAAGTTGGTCCTGTGTTTGGAAGCGTTTCGGTGTGGAATGTAACTCCGCTTTGATGGCGAAAGGGATGCAAATAAGCGAATTGAAGTGTGAGAATATCGAATTGAAGTAGAATAGAGCGCAATGCATCAGATCGCACGGACGTAAGTAGAAGTGAACGAAGTCGTTGTTTAATAGCGAGATGTTTCGATTTGAGAGGGCAAATAGAAATGCAGGAGTGTCGTTTCCAACGCTGCCCCTCGCGAGCAAATGAGTTCTGGTTGCGCGAGGTCTTCCCGGGGCTTTTAGAGGCCGTTTCATCGGCACAGGGGCAGGCACACACTAAAGTTTATCCATCGATAAGATTTCAGAAGAAGGCGAGGAACGGTAGCGGCTATTTCAAAAGTACTAATAACGAGGATCCAATTAGCGATGAAGGAGGAGAATTCAAGCAAATATGGTACAGATAAAGTGCTTCGTAACTACCCTGCCTACTGCAACTCAAAACTTCTCTCCCAACGCTCTTAACTTCACTACTTAAACAGATGAACTGCAGCTCTATTGATTCACTTGCGATTCCCAACATAGAGAAACCGAGATGGCCATCGAATCAGCAAAACTTTTTCCTTTAACAACCTCAGCTTTTACGGGGAATATTTATAAAATATTTACCACCGATTTTCACGAAACTTTACAATTTTCTAAAGCAACCTTCAGAAACAACATTCTTATAGATGGCTCAGTGCAAAAATATCACATATCCATTTTTAGCGTTTTCGAGAAAAGCATGGACATACAATGAAGAAAAATATTATTTTTCACAAATTTATGAAATGGATATAAATTTGATTTTTATATAGCATAAAGAAACAGTCAAGAACTATTTGTTGCGTATAAAAGCTCAAATTTCACAAAAAGTGGACATACAATATTTATGCACTAAGCCATCGTTATGCTCTTTAACTAAATTCTAGGGGATGAGATTATCTTCCAAAGCTCTGCCACATTCCATTTCAAGCCGACGTATTCTCACGTTGATATTTTCTAAACAGGGATATTTTGCAAACCTACGGCATTCAGTGTTAAAAAATTTACTATTTCAATCTGCTTTCAAGTCCATCTAACAGCCCCAATATTTCTTCATTACTTTAACGAAACACTCACCGTGCACGGACACGTAGATCACCTTGCTGAGGCCCGATCCAATCCCGTTGTTGGCTCGACAGAGGTAGTGCCCCTCGTCCTGGGGCCCGGCCGAGGCCGTCCACAGTGAGCCGTTCGGTAATATGGTCAGCCGACCGTCCGAACCGTCCACTAGGGGCTGGTAGTCGTTGGACGTCCGCCCCCTGGCACGCAGCCACGTGACCCTTGGCGGGGGGAATCCTTTGGCCTCGCAGTGAACGTTCAACGGATTGCCCAGGAGGGTGGCCACGTCCTGGGGCTCGAAGATCCATTGCGGCGGCACTTTGACCAGAAGTTCGGCGGTGTGGTTGACTTTGGCCGCGCTGTTGGTCGCCACGCAAGTGTACTTGCCGCTGTGACGGGAGGACAGCTCCTTGAAGACCAGCAGGCTGAAGAACTCGGCCACCCTCTCCTCGATCTGAAACCCAGACGGTCGCGAGCTGTTTGCGTTCGCTCGAGTATCGGTAAACGGGGGGGAGCTACGGGCCCTTCTGGGCTCGAATTGCGGACAGCATAATTAGATATCGCTTCATTGGGAACTTCGTTCGATGACCGGGGAGGCTCGAGGAATTTTGGAATCGGAGAAAGGGCTCCTCCCGATCGAACTGACGGGAAGCCTTTTTATAGTTTGCTTCGGGGGGAGTAGATGTTACATGCTGCGTGTGGAGCTTGTGTTAAGTAGCGGTGGTGAAGTAATTAGAGAACGTACGCGCAAGGACGAAGGTAATGGCTCGCCATCTTTGAGCCAGGAGAAGTATATGGGAAGATCGCCAGATGTGACGCTGCACGTCACCTGGGCGCGACTGCCTTCCTGCAGATTCGGAGGGAAGCTGAAGGGGCTCATTACCGGAGGACCTGGAACAGGTGAAGAATCTCTTCATCGTTTGGGAATTATTGATCCTGAGTGAAGATCCTTCCAGGTTCCCCTATGGTCACTGGCTTTGCGTAGTATCCATCTTGATAATACGACAATATCAATTCTAGTGGTGAAATTACTCACTGCTGACAGTCAGTCGGATGTCCCTGCTCGCAGTTTCCCCAGACCTGGCTCGTACCATACAAGTGTAGGTGCCAGCATCGTTCGGATCGACATTAGCGATCGTAAGGTGGCCCTCGCTATCGACGCGGTGTCTTATGTCAAGGGGTAGCTCGACACCACCGCGAGACCACTCCACTGACGTGATAGGGTAGCCGGAATAAGGACAGGCTATGGTGGTGTCAACGCCAGCTATTGCGCGAACTGGCCCTATCGACCTTATATACGGTGGGCCTGAAATCATCGACCAACGATCAACTCCACTCAATGATTCCTACTCAAATAATGGTCTTTCATATTGCATATAGCAATGGAATTCTAATCCTAGTGTTCTTATTAATATGAAATATTAAACATTAAATATTATGAGTTACCTACATCCCTAGCTGTGAGTGTACATAAAGTACAACGAAGTACATAATCAAAGCAAAGATATTAACGAAACTATCCTCGATTCAACCTCGCAGAACACTTTCCGAGTGATCGATTTTTCCAGAAAAAATTCCTATTGAAATTACCGTAAATGTTCAGTCTGGCTTTATGCTCGACAGTGGCCAGAGTATTGGAGGCGACGCAGGCGTACAGACCCCCGTCTTCAGCGCCCGCCGATGATATGTTCAAATGACTGATCACGTCCCCAGATTGATCGACGTATTGCCCTATCGCGTACCTGCGTGCACAATGTTTGCGGTTAAGAAGCTGGTTATTGATCGATGGGATCTAGACGCGCACCTGTGTCCAGCCGCGATCTCGCTCAGGGGCTCTCCATCTAGCAGCCAAGTGAACGACGGGGGTGGAGAGCCTGTCGCCGAGCAGCGCAAGGACACTGGAGGTCCTGGACGCAGAGCCTGTTCGATGAACGTGTACTGTAGCTCCGGCACGGTGTCTGAGACAATTCAAAGGATAGCAATACACGTGAGTTATAAGATAAGTCTCGAAAGAAGTTGCAAGTAGAATATTCGAGAGATGAAAATCATTGCAAGGATGTGGCTACGTCTTGTGACCCTAATTTTTAATCAATTTTCCTTTAATTTGAAAATGGTAGGTATTAGTTTTAACAAAGAGTGCTAGAGGGGGGCACCTAGAATTCTTACTGACAATGAGTTTCATTTATTTGGTATTCAAGAGATTTCTCTATCGATGCTCCCAGTCGTGCAATTGTATTTCATTTATCAAAGGCAGAAGCATTGGCCATCACTGATACAGCGAAATACCTCCGAGTTTCAATTCCGCGGTGGCTTGGGCGTTTTCCTTGTCGCTCCTAACGAGGCACTGATACATCCCCTTGTCCTTTCGGCCGACCGAGCCTATCATGAGGACCAGAGGAGCCAGCAATCTGATCCTCGTGTCCTGCGCGGTCAATACAGGCACACCGTCGTGCAACCACTCGACGCTCTCGACCGGATAACCCTCCACCGTGCAATTCATAGTGGCTGCCTCTCCGGAATTGATGATCTGTAAATAGCAGGGAAACGGTTAAACGATTCGTGCTCGGAAGTTAATGCCCGTGCCGTCATTTACGTTGCCGCGCGGTCCTTTCTACCCTTTACGGTTCAGGTTCGTTTGATGGCTCTCAAAGAGCTTAATTCTTTGCGGCTTTCCTCGTCACTTGTACTAATATATCCCGTTAAATATAATACCGAACGCTACGTACTTTGGCTATTGTGAGTGACTCGATACCGTATCTGGGATGTTTGTCTGAGTTTCGGAAGAAATTAGAATTGCAACGGGGTTGCTGGATGTTGTAGTGATCGAAATATCAAGTTTGAAAGTGTATTGCAACTAGAGTTGGGCATTATTCGAACAATCTTCGAATACAAATTTCGAATAAAATGAAGTTGCTCGAGAATAACGAATAATTTTTTATTCGACTGAAAATTAAAGAATTTAAATTTTAAAGTAAACATTTATTCGAATAATGCCCAACTCTGATTGCAACCGAGGACAACGAATTCGATTTGCAGTGTGTTAATCAATTGATATAGTAGTCTAAATCGAGTTCTAGATTTTCGATATAATCACAACCCAATTCTATTCTTCTAATTCCCCCTTAATTCTGATTTAAGCATAGCCCGGCCAAGCATGTATCAGTGCTTTCATCTCCAACGCATAGACATTCGCAGTAACGACTAATTTGGAGCGTACCTGAACACGGGGCTGTATCCTGGCGTTAAGTTTCGACGTGACCGACAGGTGTGTTTCCGCCCGTTGCTCACCGAGCTGATTGCTAGCCCTGCAAATGTATCTTCCCGCGTCCTGAGCGTCCACGCGGCGGATTTGCATCAAATCGCCCCATAGTTGGATTCGGCCAAACGATTCCACCGGTATCGAGTGTCCTGCAACAACAGCACAATGGGTTATGCTAGACACGCGTAGAAACATAGTACCGGAAACCGTCGTACCTTTTCCACCCTCAAATCGAGCGATACAGTAAAACGAAAAAGAAATCGACGCGACCGAGGACATTTCAGCGAGGCGGGTAATTCGACTGCGCCAATGAGAAACGATAATCTAGATGCTTTTCGGTGGAACATTTTCGCCAAGGTGATTTCCATAGCGGTGCCGAAGAGGCTTATCGGAATTTCGGTTGCCCGATATTCGGAAAACAATGTTGGAACGATGTTGGTACGACGGGATTATGCGGTACACGGTGTGTTTGGATTATACGGTAAACAATCCCCTAATTAAACCAACCGTTAACATCGCGATACCAGGTAAATTGCGGGGGCGGGCTTCCTTGCGCAGAGCAAGTGAGGTGAACGTCCGAGCCGCTCTCCGCGGAGATGGCGATCTGAGATCTCTGCATCAGCCTCGGTGGCATCGTTCCACTGGGTTCTGTAATTTAAACGAGGCGTCAGAAATAATTACCATTTCCTACTTGCCGCTTTCGAAAGATATTCTTGCGTGCCCGAGTATCTTATCGCTTTTACCACCGTGTTTCACGCATGCGCGACTTCATGATTTCGATCTACTAATCCTGCTTAGCCTAAGGAATCAATTTCCATTCATATTCGTCATCGAGAAAAACCGGACCACTGGAGGATCTGTATTCTATGCGAAAGCTTCGCTTCTACTCACGGAAGTTTCAAGCAGTCTTAAACGCTATTTCCGCAGAATACTGAGAAGTTTACGAATGAACAATGAGAAAGTTAATTGCCTGTGACAGTTAAGGTCGCGGGTTCGCTTCTTCTTCTCTCCCCGGTGAGCGCGTGGAGCGTCAGGCAGGAGTACGTGGCTCTGCTGTCTTCAGGCCTGGCGGCCCTGATGTGAAGATCGCCTTGGGAAGTGACCACGAATCTTCCTCCTGTACCGAAGTAAAAAATAATCGAATAAGACCGAGAAAATGAAACGCACGAAGAATCGATTCTCTTGTATGTACGGATATAAGAGCCAGACGAAATGTGCAGCGAAATATTCAAGTCCATTCCTCGCGAGAGGATCGAGCCCGTTCCTTCGAACGTGCCCGTCTCTCCTCGGAGGAGGCTTTAGTTTAGATGAGTCGGAGGGAGCGTTGCAGCCGCTAGAATGGAAAAACAGAAGCGCTCGAACGGATCTCCACGGACCCTGTGAAAATATCACGGTGCTGTCTATCGCGATACTCTCCCCCCCCCCCCCCCACAATATTCTCGCTTCGATTCCAATCCGCGGGAGCGAAAGGTTATGCAAAATCCTCGGCATCTGTCGATGAAATCTCGTCGGATCACCGACGGACGTGTACCGCCAGGCGTGAAATTTTCAATTTAGCCGAGCCAACCGAGCCAGGCCCGCGGACCCGTCGATTCCGCCGGACTCGCTCGACCATCCGCTGCGACTTCTCTCGCATCGTGGAACGGGCTTGCACGTGACCGCTCCTTCGAGGAGATCCTGCGACCCCGCTTGCAGCTGTGCAACTGTCCCACGACCCCGGGTCATCGC
Source organism: Andrena marginata (assembly GCA_963932335.1). Classification (NCBI taxonomy): domain Eukaryota; kingdom Metazoa; phylum Arthropoda; class Insecta; order Hymenoptera; family Andrenidae; genus Andrena; species Andrena marginata. The sequence continues at coordinate 5,491,328 of OZ010660.1, forward strand.
GAATGGCTCGGCAATTCAAGCCTGACGGGTCTCGGAATCTCGTTAAGGACAGGTTGCTACCTAAATGGGGGTCGCTTTCGCGACCGTGGCCATCGAGGTGGCTTACTTGCAGTTACTTGCACCATCACCTCGCGAATCCTTTATCTTTACGCGTGCTTTTAGAATCCGCGTGAAGATATTCGTCAGAATTTTACACATTCAGAGTTAAAATCGATTGCTACTGAACTTTCCAATTCAAACTCTCAGGCAGTAGAACTTTAAAATTCTGACACCGAGATTTCTAATCACGCATCTTTTGGTTTCAAGCCTCCAGAGCATCTTAGGCTTCGGATCTTAAAGCTCCATGCTTCGAGTCCTTTTAATATTCACAGTTTCATCCCTCCAATAAATATTCGACTCCTCAGATTCAAAAGTGTTCTGCCAGAGCAGCAAATACAATCCACTGACAAAGAACCCGGCGAACGATTCCAGGATCCACCAGCGTCCGCGGGTGCTCCTATAAATCCAACGGCCGCGATATTTATTGCGCCCGTACGGAACATCGTTGCCATTCCTTATTTCCTGGACACGGTCGTTCTTCCTCCAGGCTCTGCATCAACGGGCGTCCTCACGCGGACAAACCGAAATCCGCCGATAGTTGCATGGCAGACGTGGCCAAAGAAATAGGAAATAAGGTTGGTAAGTCAGCTCGACGAGGGGCCGAGCTCTTCCTACGGATGCGACGTGGGGCAGGGTGGAGGCGGAGGGAGGGGGTTGGAAGGACGAAAGGAGCCACGAAAGGAGCAATTTAATATCGCCACCCCCTGCGGAATAAAAATACGGAGATAAATAGCCCGTAACTTCGAGCCAGCCAAGCTCGACTATGTCGTCCCCTGGAACACGTATACAACCTCGTCACGGGCCCTCATGGTTGCGCCCCGGCCGTTGGAAAACGGGCTCCAGATACCGTCGATGCGATGAAACTCGAGGTTTATCGGTACCTCTCCTTTTTCTTTGCAAGAAAAAAAAAACGCTGGAGCTTAGTGGCTCGGAATTTCTGTGGCATCCGTTATCTGAACACGAAACTCTTTTTTGCATGGCGGTTTTCCACGGCACGAACCGTCCTCGGCTCTGTACTTTATTCGGACACAGTTGTAAATGGATGTTGTGTCTATTAAATCTGGAAATTGTCTTTATTCAAGCTTCGTAATTGTGGGCAGGTGAAAGTGAGTTTCTGATCAGAGGGAGACTCCAGCAAGTTGTCGTACTTCGACTGATCAGGATGGCGCGTTTACGTAAAAGCTTCCAGCTACTTTGTCAGATCTTCGAGCGCTCCACGGACGCACGTACGCGACAGATTCGCCCGGCACGTGCATATTTCAATCTGGGCTTCGTTCACTTGGAAGAACAGCTATGTACTCCCTGCAGGTTTCGTGGAAAAGCGAGTGAACTGTTGGTGGTGGAGATGTAAGGGGGGTTTCTCGTCGGGTGGAGGATCAGAGATTGTGAATCACAGTGTGATTGGTTCCCTCTGTCTTCCACGAAAGAACACGAAGATGGATAGACAAATCCTGGTGGTCAAAGGAAAGTTGAGAGTTAATTAACTTAATTCTAGGCTTTAAGAATATCTAAGGATTATTACAGGATGGAAATTTTAAGATATAATTCTTTCTAATAGAACTAACATTATCCTGGTTACGGCTCACAATTTAATATTTCTTCTAACCACTACATCTTCTAAACACCTATTATAAAGAATTACTCATTCTATAGTCCTGAAGAAATAAAAATATCCAAATGTGAGTGAGTCACGATACAAAACAGATATCCGATTCGAAGCACGCCTATTTCTAAGTGTAAAATACAAAATTCTCCATCCCTAAACCAACACCGCAGACCACCCTACTGTAAACCTACCAATATCGCACTTCATATACGATCAAAGCCCCAGAAATAACAGGAGAGCGCAAGTTCCAGAGGACTTGCAGGTAGGGAACGGCGCGGAACGGCTGGCTATTTATTCAAACAGCAACAAGGTTAAGCGATAGCTACGTCTGGGCCTCGGCCCCGCAAAAAGAATAGGGGCGCGAAGCGAGCGCGTGCGATCCGGCATTCTGTACCGGCACATTCGTGCGTCAGGATACGTGCGCCAACTTGCCGCGTCGGATCGTCCTGTACACGCTCAGGCATTCATGTCCCATACATATTTATGCCGGTCGGGTGCACGTAACAGGTACGTGTACGGGGTGCACATATAGGCGGGCACGTGCACATCCACAGACACCCAGGTCCGCGGAGGCAGGATATCACTGGGAGCATCGCGTCGTGTCGGGGTGTGATACGTTTGTTTCGTAACTAGCCCGGTAACATTGTGCCGTGTACACGTCGCAATGGAAGCACCTGCACGTTGTGCACCGCCGCCTGGCGGAGGCAGAGCCTCTCCGTCATCCCGTGCACCCGGTTATCACCGTCCTCACCCAAGAACAGAAGCCATCGACGAGGCATATCGGGGCGACGTGCCAGCCCTCTGTCATTAACACATCGCCTCACCCCCTCCTCCCCCGCCCCCATCACCGGGGGTATCGAGCGCGCGGCCTTCAATCTGCGGATGTCGCGTTCACCCCGGGGAGTCGACGGAACGATAGGTTTTCTTCGTCTGAAAGGACCGGGCAACACGAGCGGGCTCGGGTCCCGTCGACGAGGTGCTTCTGCCCGATTGTGGACGCTGAAACGGGGGAACTGATACAGCTGGAGGACTGACGAGCTCTGGGGACGCTGGCAAGTTGATGGTTGCGATGGGGGCTCGGTGGGTCAGGAGTGACAGAGGGTGGAGTGATATGGCTCTCCTTTTTAAAGGGACTTGGAGATGTTGGAGACTGAGGGTGTGAGGAATTTGGTAAGCTGGTCCTTGTGGGATTTAGGAAGTGCAGGGAAGCTTTTTGGAGCTGATATCTTTTTCGGTTTGGAGGAATTTGGGGTAGTTTGGGACTGAGGGTGTAAGGAATTCGATGGGTGAGACGTTGCGGGATTTAGGAATTGCAGGGAAGCTCTTTGAAGCTGATACGTGGGTTTTGGGGTTTCCTGATATCAATCAGAGCTTTGATTAGAGATTTCTGAGATTTGGCTTTTGGGAATAGGCTTGGAAATTGTGGATGTTGAATGGTGGAAATTGATTTTCTTGGGGGAAGAACTATTTGGAAAAATGAAGATTTTATGCTTTCTAAATGAGAGATACCGTTACTCCTGGTTTCTTTTAGGCCTCGATACGTCATTGCTTCCTTTCCGACCCTAACAACGCTAATACTAAATGAGTACACTGCCGATACGGCATGATTGCGAAGGCTAATGTTCAAAGTTCGAGAGTAATTTCAGCGAGATCAAACTATAACTCAGACCATCACTGTCGAAACGCTAAGTTCGAAGTTAATCATGAGTTCAAGAGTTTAACAAGTCCCTATTTCTCACGAGTTCCAAGATGTTCCTCTTCAAAGACAATATACTCTAATCTCAGTACTAATCATACCATTCAAAGAAGATTCAAGTTCCATCCTCAAGAACGTTCTTAAAAACTAACTATTACAGAAAGCAAATAATTAACCAGGAAGCACTAGCAAGTATTTCAGATCCCAATTAAAATTCCCAGCTCCCCTCCATCCATAATAATAAAAACTGTACTTTTACTCCCAAAAGTAAACCGTCCCCTCTACCCTTAATAACCATTTTCGAAAAATTTCACGTGTCACGAAGAAGGATCACGCTATCTGGAAGGATGATTCAGTTCATTTTCCCTCGTACATCCAAGGTGTATCATCGTCATTTCAACGGGCTCCACCGGCAGAAGGGAGGGGGATAAATGATCGTCAGAAGTTCATCATCCGTCCTTTCGGTAATTGGTGCCTCTTCGCGAGAGCGGGTTACGTATGTTGACATCTCATTCTCCGTTTAAAACTAGCCTTAGCGCGTCCTGGCTGCCTCCGCGTGTCTCTCACCTGCAAATCTCCCTTCTGTCCCAGCGGAGGGCGTCCTCTGACAGTAGCGAGCTCGTACGAGTGTCTGCACACATTTGCGAAGGGAGGTGCCCGCCCCCTTGTTCTCCAGCCCGGACCCCCACCCCCCCACCCTTCGCGACTCGTGTTATGATTACCGTTTCGTTCCCTGTCCGTCCACGTCGCGTCGTTCAAAGCTACATTCTTCCCTTCAATTTGTCCGCCAACATTTATAAGACGACACTTCTCCTCGCAATCTCGTCTTTAACGGGCTGTTTACTGTTCCTGCTGCTTTACGCTGCGCGCTGGTAAATATTGGACGAAGCGAAAAGATACGGAAGGTGTAACGTTGTAACAATCTCCCATTCCCTCGAGATTCGGCCGCCTCTCGGAAGGCATACTTCGCTGGGGGTTGGCAAGTACCTGCGCCGCGGGAAAAATTAAGGGAGCGACGATAACGCTCCCGTTCGCTTTATCAAACTTTCGAAGAATCACTGGCGAATATTTAATCAGCGCACGGCTAGCAAGTGTATTCTTTCTGGCACACTTCAGCCACCTTTCGACTTATTTCAGCTTCCGCGCTCCGGAGTGCTTCCTCGTTCCGGATAATAAATCTCTCCTCGGTCACCCGCCCTCTCTTTTCCCCGTTTTTGTCGCGGGGTACGCGGATCCTGGCCGCGACCACCTATCCTTCTGTTTGCAGTTGCGAGCCTCGCATCGTGTACGACCGTATATTACTATCTCTGAATATTCCCCCGTGTTTCCCGGGGATTTTCGTGCTCCTTCCGGCGCCGCCATGTTTGTTCTCGCCCATTCCCGATATTAAAAACGCTCGAGCGGGTCAGGCTCCTCGGGTTCGACGTTATTGTCGCGGGACTCCTGCGGGTATGTAGCCGTTTCTTACTGGCGGGTACTAGCCAGGATTCTCGTACGCGACCCGGGGCTGGAATTCTCCACGTAGGTTTTTGTTTCGAGAGAGCCTCCGTCGTTGCGGAGGGCGCAACGTGGACATTGATATTTATGCGGGATACTATTTGCGCTGGAAAGTAGTATAGGCGCACCACTTGTCAGACATGGCCTGCCAGAAGCAATGGCTATACTACTGCGATGTTAAAGAATAACAGTGCGCGAGCACTCGATGCGAGAGCTACCTACGTGCAATTGGCTTCTCTCAATCACATTGCTACGCACAAGTTATTATTAAAAGCCACATACAACGAATTGAATTATGCGAGGCAGGGAAAAAATTAAGGGAAATTCAATCATCCATAGCTGTTCAGTGCTTCGTAGAATATTCTGTAAATACCGTGTCTCGGTGATGCCTATGGCGACACGGATAAAAACGGATACTGGATATTTTCATGTCCAACCGCGATAATATCGATTGAGCGTAATTTAAACGCTCGGCGTGGCCAGCACCGCGGGAGACACATTTCAATTAAAAAGCCGCCGCGGAGTTGAACCAACGGGCGAATTCAGCGGGATGGCGGTCTGAGAGAAGTTTAAACGTTTATTTCCGACGCGTGGAACTTTCATCGACGGTTCCCGGATAAACAATCCCCGAAACAGTCTCGCGGAAAGCAGAGGCGGAGAGAGGGTCGAAGAGGAACGGTCTTCAAACTTCGTTTTCCATGGCGCGAGGCTCTCCTCGCCCCCTAGACGCCTTTCCATAAACAGTCCTCGAAGCACCCTCGGGGAAAAATGCCTCCGCCCTGCCCAACCTCTCCATTGACGGGTTTGTTCGTAAATTCAAGCGGTGCACCTGCGATACAGATTGAAAGCTCCGAAAAAGATCGATTATTTCAGTGGCCAACCACCCTCTGAAATTATCGTGAGTTCTTTAAACTAATTCATGAGAATAACGCCTTTTTAATTCGTTTTAGCTTTCCCTTTTTTCTTCGCAGTGTAGGAGGGTCGCGACTAATGTTGGGGGGGTAAAATAAGATCAACTCTTATGCAACTTATCATTAGAATTGCGTCTTGAAAACCATGCTAATTTTATATAACAGGACTGAAGTCTAAGACGAAAGCTTATTTCGAGATAAGTACGAATATTAATAATTAATCACAGGTCAAAATGTGCAGTCCAACCCCCATTCAAGGGTTACCACAAACAGTAAATATCCCAGAAAAATATCCCCCTCTGCGACTTGCTTCTTCAAAAAAGAAAACTTCTACTAAATACACTGTACCACTAGCATCCCCCTTTTCAATAAAAGAAGTCTCCTTTTCCCCCGCTAAAGCGCTTATTGCTAAAAAAAAAACTGAAGCTAAACTCTCAGAAAAGTATCGTCTCATCAGCAAGCACGTCGATATGTAAAAGACAGACGTCGCGAAGCTGCTCAAGGACGAATCCACCGTATCGCACACTCGTGACGGTCGTTTTGTCAATTATCCCACGGATTCGAACTTAATGACCGTCAGCCGTGGCCGGGAAGCGTGCGCTTCGTTCCCGTCGTCTGTCGCCGTCAACCGGCAGCGACGATGAAAAACAGCGAGAGATTGTACAAAGGCATAAAGCCGTAGAGAGGCGCGCTTCAGCGGGGGCTGAACGCATTCGCGACTCTGAAGCCGCTGAATACGAGCGTGCACGCGCGTGTGTTCCGTTCCCTGAAAAACCGGAAAAGGGTCGAGCACCTATTTCCGGTAGCGGCGGGACGGCGAGAGCGGAGGATTGGTGGCGGGGTTGGGAGGGTGGCAGGCGAGGGCCATTATTAAAAGTATAAAGCCACTTCCGTGCGTTGCAACAGCCAGCGAAGGGTGGGGAATTAAATGGGAAGAGCACGACGATCCTCCCGCGACGGAAAAATTTCAGAGTTTCGCCGGCGTTCATTCATCCCCCACCCCCTCCGCCATCTTAAACGAGACCGTTCGAACGATTCCCTTTTTCTTCTACGAGTGGATTCCCCTTCGTTTGCTGTATGAGAACGATGTTCTAGTCCTCTCTGTCGTGCTCTTCCACCTTCTACCGAGGAATTCAAAGGGGAGGGGTAGCAAGATGCTCGCTCGCTCGAGGACTCTCGCTTCTTGGAACCAGTGGAGGAATTTTTCTGGAGAAATTTGGGGAAATTGGGTTTTTTAGGTTTCGTGGGGGGCCATGTGTCGTTGATATTTTATCTGGTTTAAGAGCTCGATTTCTTAGGGCAGATAGAACAGGATGATTTCCTTCCGAGTTAGGAATCTGATTACCAATGCTGGGAGTATCTCATTCAGCATCCAGATGCTCGTGGGTTGCACCATCAATATTACATTTCCCGCGCGCGCGTGACTTGTTTACGATTATCATTGCAACATAATGCATCCCAGTGCTGAGCAAATATGGGCCACTACGGCTCCAAGATTATAAATGACACAGCGGCTCCAGCATTCGCGGCGCTCGCTGGATTTCCGCGTTCTTGACGAGAATTTATGTACGTGATCGTTACGCGAAAGGGAAGGGGGAATTAATTCCCTCGGCTGGGAACTAACAGACGATCCAAATTTCATTTTTGGTGTCCAGGTAGTTTACGAGTTTGCACAATCCTGGCGTTCTAATTTTCGGTTGGACAGTAATCTCCGAGCGCTTGTGGACACATTTACATTAATGTGGACACTTTTATATTAATTAGTCTTGTTTAAAGCTAAGATTTAAATTAGAATTGTGCCTCTGTCTAATTCTAATTTTAATGCAACTGTTAAAATATACTCTCAAGGCAATGTGAAGAGTGTTTTCATCTCAAGCCACAGTTTTATGTTTAAAAGTATAAATGATTGCGGTAAACGTGGCGCGAGAATCGTCCTAAAAAACTGAAACATTAATGCACGTGCGGTAAACCTCGTCGCCGCGTTAATATCTTAATGCTAATACCACGTTCCAGTTCTTCAGTAGTTAAAGTCAACTATTTCCGCGCCACAGAAAGAGCTCGCTTCAGAGGAGCATGTTTCTTAAGAATACTTCCAAAGCAAGCTGTCGCGCACTTTATGTAATAGTTTATAGAACACTGAACCCGAGAGACATTCCAGGAACTTGCAAAATTACCCAAGAATTACAGAACAATTAGACACTGATTTTCCATGCTGAAACTTCTTCGAACGTTAATACGAATAATATAATTAGTCTCAGGTAATTAAACTTCTCCAGGCATCAAGCATCAGATTCCCCGAACCGAAAAATATATTTCCACTGCATTAATGATAAATAAAATAAATGAAATTAATAAGACCATCCGTTTCACCCCACAAATCCTAATTATAACGCCCAAACGGTTACTAACTACCCTCGTAATCAAAGGCGACAGAACTTAATTCCTTAATGCCCCTGTAAATTCTCCATCTAACAAGATTTACATTTTGACTGCGACCGACAAATTCCCCGTACCTATAGCCTCGAGAAGTTCATTGTCCCATCTGAGACTCGTTCGTGTTCCTTTCCATGAATGCTCGATCGACTTTAGCAATTCCACGAGATCGCTGTTCCGCTCGCCCCACGGATTCTCGCTTGAAAATTCGCGCAACAGGAGCGGCCGTTTCATTTGCAAAAGAATTTCTACGCTCACCGGTGTCCGTGCTGCCAGGTAGAAGAATGGCGTCGTCGCGGAACCAGGAAGTCACTGTCAGGTGCTCTTTGACGTCCTCCCGCGCGGTGCAAGATAAAACCGCGTTGCACCCCTCCACCACCGGGGATCTATCCACCCTTACGTCGTAGCCGGGCACCGTCAGCACTGCAATTCGAAAAGAAATTCTCGGTTAGAGGGCGAAACTTCGGTGGCTGCCGTCTTGGCAGAGCGTAATTACGCCCCTTTGCGACAGCAGTTACCCCCGACAACATTTCTCTTCCTTGAAATTCTGCGGTTCTCAACGCAAAGCATTGTCCCCGAGCATTCTGGGACGTTTGTAGTCAATACGTCCGGAAAGCTCGAGTCGTTATAAGTTTCGAATATTTTTACTGCCCTGTCCATGTTGTACTTCAATTAACGAATTCGATGCCTGGGCTTTTAAGCAGGATGCGCGTAAATATTCCGCGTCACAAGTATCATGCTTGTCGCGTTCCTGTTCTCCATTTCAAATACAAAGTCACTGTTCGCGCGAAATCAAACCTCGTTACGCTTCGTGTATTCCATACGCGGCGTGCCGATTAATTATATTAATACGGTGTCTCGATTATCCAACTCAAACATGGAAGTTCGGTTTTCGAATAATCACAGTGTGTCACCGTTTGTCCAGTGTAAACAGGCAATTCTACGTGACTCTGTTATTGATTATTGGATGTACAGTGGGGAGTGTTAAATTCTGTAATGGGGTAGTGAGATCGTTGGGTGGAGGTACCTTTTTTGTGAATATAATTTTTCAGCAGCTTTCTTTCGACTCTGTTACGGCGGTGGTCGAAAGAAAGTTTAAAACTCAGATTTTTACATATCTGCAAAGCTAACTTAATACTCGGGTTTGCTGTATATACTAAACATATTTTGTCGGAAAATATTTGGAATTGCAAATCACTGCAAAGTGCAGGTTTAACGGAGTAAATTCTGTGGAAATTGTATGGAGCCAATTGCAGAAATTTTGGGCCACGTTTAACATTGGCTACGTAAATTTGTGTGCATTGATTAAGAAGATTCTATCTCGTGAACGGTGGAAATAAAAGATATTTGAGGATCTGCTTGTCCGACCAAAGCACAGTTGACAATCCACGTGGGATTGCTGTTTCTCCTTGATGCTTCTTCCAAAGAGTCGCTCGGCTTTCAAGGGAAGAAAGGAAGACGTTTTGTCGAGGTAAATTCTACGGGGTGGTGATAAGATTAGCGCCGCATCCGGAAATTCATTTTCAGCTCCAGCAGCTCCGTCGCTGCTCCATTTATCCCCAGATGTGACAGGTAGCTGCGATATTGCTCTTAATAGCACTGTCAAGCCGGTCGTCACGCTGTTACGCGCCGTCTCATTTCAGGGTGGCGCGATTTAAGTATTAAACGTAACGCGCCCCGGGCGCCACCCACCGTGCCCGCGACAGTCGAAGAATTCCCTGCAACCTCTTCTTCTATCCCATGAAGTTTAAATGAAAGTAATCGTTGCAACCCAAACGACAAAACAAATGCCTGCTCTTTGCCGTCACAAAACTGAAGACAGTTCCGAGCACCTTGAACTCGATTAATCGAAAAGTATCGGAGATAAGATAAATCCAAATGAAACCGAAGCATTGCCAATTTTAGTCTCTGAATTATTGAAACGGTTCAAACGGTGATGGCGAAGCATCCGGAGGATCCCAATGTCCTCGTATAGGTACTCCGCCTTAAAAATGAAAGATCCAATTAGAAGACACCGTTGAGAAAATAGGGGAAAAGGCGGGATCATCTGTAGAATATCAAACGAGATCCCTGGAATGTGTGCTCGCGGTCGTTTCACCAGGCCAGGCCGACACTTCTTTCTCCGTAGAGGCGTGGAAAAATTGGGAAATGCCTCGACGGCGATGCCGGCGCGTCTCGACGCCACGGGACCGGAAAATACCATGGCTGACGATAAAATTTCAACACGGGGGGAAGGGTAGTGCCGGACGAAACGAAACGTGCAAATGAGGCCAATATGCGCAGATCTCCAACCAACCAGGCAACGATATTTCCCGTGGATTCGCAGCTATCGCTGGGATTAAGTTTCTCTTCGGTTTACGTGACACGGTATCGCGTATACGTGTCTATTCCGACGTCGATATCGGCCGCGATTCACCGATTCCTCGGGGCTAGATCGGTTCAATCGAGAAAGGGGGGGATCAAGCTATCCTGGTGAACACGTTGTCGGGACAGTTTCGTTATATCTCACTAGAATTTGCGGTGCAAAGATTCCTCTGTACCTATTGATTCTTTTAAAACTCTGATTGACTTTATTGCCACTAATTCAGCATGCCTGTGTCTGGAATTATGGTATGTCAGTGTCGCATGTTATTAGGGAAATCGAAGTTAGGAATATAATGATTTCTATGAGATACAAGTGATAGAAGTGAACCATAAGTCGGGCAATTTTATAAACAGAGCTGAATTGCTAATTTCTTTCGATTGCTACGGAATCAGAGAAGCTTCTTATTCCCGCGAGACCACTAACTTTCCCTCTTTGATTCCACAATTATCGTAATTAATTGGATGCTTCCTCAATCTCCACGTGACGTTTGCTATCGCAAAGGTTACAGTTACATACCGTCGAGGTTTAATTACACAGTTATTCCGGCTCTATAGCAAGGAATCGTTTGACCCAAGTGTCGAAGTTAATTAATTACCAATCCCCTTCAGAACAATGAGCCGCAGATACTTCCCTTCTGACGAAACACGTTACGACGGTCTCCGTCAGAGATCATCATCGAAAGTGCCGCCCTCGATGAATATTCCCAGTGTCCCTCGACTTCTCGTCAAGCCGGTAGCCTTGGTTCAGGGGGAAAAAAGAGGGTGGCACAGAGTTCCCTCCTACCTTCTCCAGACAATACGCGCCGCTCCTTCCCTCTTCGGGGATAAGCTCTTTGGCGGATGCACGAGGGGCCGAGCCGATGTCATTTCAGATAAATTCCTCGGCGCTTTTCACCCTTGTCCGGCCCGACATCCGCCCTTAACACGAGCCCCTCTTCTTTTCATTGGCGAGATCGTGCATCGCGATGAGCAAAGTCAGAGATGGAGAGCGCGCAGAGGGGAATCAGCGAAGTTTACTCCCGTCTAATTGAATATTCCCTTTTCGTGCCTCGCGAGTCGAATGCGTCGGGGGTGTGTCGGATGGCATTTCACGCCGTCCTTCGGATCCTAGATCTTCGCCTCTGGGGCACAGCAGTTCGAAAAGTGCGGCACCCCTTTTGGAAACATTCCCCTACCCCTTCGCAGCGGAGCTTGTCGATAACAAATACGTGGAATTCTATAAAATGGCAAAAACTTACGAACTTCATTAGCACACATATGTTGGAAGCTTGAATGTTGCCACGAGCCAAGCCACCACCAAAGGATTCCCCAAGTCGAGCGAACGGTTTCGAGGGAGCACTCAAGACGCCTAACAAGCCGAACGAGGTCAAAGGGACCCAAAGAGTACACCTGCTGCTCCGAGAGACAAGGGGCGGCTCTCGCCGCGTAAGAGACTCGATTCACCTTCCCAAATAAAGGCGGGAGGAGAAAGGCGAAATGGGAGTTGGAGTGCACTGGCGCGCTCTCCTGGAAACCGTTATCACTACCCCGTGGAAGATACCCAGCTGACTAGCCTGTATCTTTTAAACAGCGATAATTAACGGCCGGATAAGCAAGCCGGTCGTGACTCGAAATGCAAACGGCCCGATGAATGGCGAGGCGCGCCAGCCAGCCAGCCCCCGCGACCAATTAACTGTCTCATTCAGGGTATCTCGCGGATCTGGACGGCCAGACGCGCGGGAGCCGGGGGTGCGTCGGACCGGATGTCCTGAAGTGGCCGACGACGAATGCGACAGAGACGAAAGGGGAGGAGAGAGGGGGTGAGTAGAGGTTGGGTAGGACGGTCAAAGAGCGTCGAGCTGAAAAGGGACGCGGAAACGAAAAAAAGGAAACGAAATTGCGAGCACTGAGGAGTGGTAAAAGACGAGTGGAATTGCCAGGGCGGGGAAGATTCGATGAAGATGGACGTTCCGAGATATCCAAGAAGAAAGAGGAGCGAAGAAATGAAGCGGGAAGAGAGCCTAGGCTCGCAAGATACAGATGAAGAAAGGGTTGAAACGGGGGCGACAAAGAGAGGCGGGGATGGATAGAAGCTTGCGCGGGACGGGGTAGGAAATTGACAGAGGAAGGGGACGAAATAGGAAGCAGAGGAGAGAGGCCAGGACGACGGAAATGAGAAGTAAGGGACACAGACTAATAGAAAGAAAAGATAGAAACGAGACACGGAGGAGGGACTGGGGCGAGTTAGAGGATGAGGAGGCAGGGAGGGTGAATCGGACTTCGGGGCGGCGGAGAAAAAGGCGGGAAATGGGGGGGGGGGAGGCCAGGGTTCAAGGGGGTGGGGAGTGAAATCTTGGTGAATGCCGGGTCACTCGTTTAAATAATTAAACGCGTAATTACCGCCGGCTGGAACACATTTTAATGAACGGTGCCTTTTCCACGGCCCACCCCACCCTCTTTCCGTGCTCTTTCGTGAGCCGCGCGCGCGACGTCCCATCCGTGGGAAGAGGAGGCTCGAGGAGAGAGCGTCGACCAGCCAGCGGTCTCGAGACTTTCAGGGAACCGTAGTGGAGACGTTTGGAAAGCCCTGACTCGCCGGAAGTTTCGCGTTCCCGTCGTCTCGGATCCGCGAGAAACGCGAAACGAAACACCGAGTGGACGGTAACGAGCCACTCCTTCCGTTCTCATCGACCGTTCCTCAGGGAGCCCTTTGGCCTGTCGGTCAATCGGCATCGAGGGACGCGAGACGAGCCGCCGCGAAGAAGCTTCAAAGTGTCCCGGCCCGGGCGTCAGAGGCGATTCCAGGCTATTGGATATTCCGATCGAAGACGTTTGTTAACGAGAGAGCGGGCGGGTCTAGATGCTCGCAGCGAGGCGAATGTAACGAGGTTTAATTAACGCGGTGACTGGATATTCGACTTCTACGATCGTCTACGTCCGACCGCCGCTCTCGTCCTTTCTGCCTTTCTCGGCTTCTTTTTACTTCTTCTCCGCGGTAATTACGTTTAAGGAGTGGAAAGTTGCGCCGTCTACTAGCAAGGAAGTTGTTAGCGGCGGGAAACGCTGTGTCTCGCCGGGCGAATGGTATTTAGCGGTTCTGTTTGCGGAGGTGAGGGATATTGCGGGATCTCTCTTCAATCGAGAAGTCGTGATTGCGAGAAAGAATGGAATAATTTTATGGCGCGGTGTAAAGGCATTCCCGTGCCGGTGAGATTGAACGAATTTGCTCAGAGGTGGTTGCGAAAATAGTTTCTAAAGAGTTCAAGAATGATTGGAAGTTAAGTTGGGACGCACGATCTAAGAAAAACTTAAATTAATTTAATGTGTCGAGGAGAAATTGTAGCGTCTCGTGTTAATAGTTCCTAGAGATTATATTGTTAAGCAACGTTACTGTTTCTGCAAAATAATAGTTAGTTAGCAAGGAGGAATTATTCAAAAGTGTACTTTCAGTTTGTACACGTTTTCGTATCGGCACAACAGTTAATAAATAATGGTAATTTGAAATATAGTAATTAAGTTTATTTCGAGTAAACGAATATTATAAACAGTCGCCCCAAAAAAATCATTTGATGTGAAAACACCCCTTCCTATTTTCCTGTGCCTATATCTTGAAAACTATGGCAGATATAAAAAATTTCAAAGAATGAAATTTTAATGGGTTTTATACTCTACAAAACTGTGCAATCAAATTATTTAAAATTTATAGTTCAAACAAAAAGCGTTCTCATCTATAAATTAAAATTTCGTGGTAACAATTTTTTTACATCTACTAAAGTTTTAAAGACGTACAGAAAAATGGGAAAACACGCGTCAACTTTTAAGGCGTGTTTTCACCCTGAAGAACCAAATAATAGCAGAAAAAGAAAATTGTCTGATATATCTATTAAGGTCCTCTTAGAACCAGCAAAGTTTAAAAAATAATCAAAATTTTCGGGTTACCAGAGTTCCCTTGTTAGTGGGGCAAGTAGTGCAGGTAGACGTTTTGGTCGGTTAAGTAGTATAGCCAAGGATTTCGTTAGACAGGCGACATAAATCAGAATTTCGTTATTTCTGCGGTGTCAAATGGACTCTAATTCTTCCAATAAAGGAGTTTTATAGCAATTCTACAGTTTACGCTTAGCCTGCGAATTGTAATCTGAACTGCAACCCCTCTGGATAACTGCACGACAGAATCCAATGACCTCGGATTGAAACTGGTATTTGAAAAGGGACGAGTTCTTTAAGATATTGAGTGATTTTTCAAAGCTGCGCTTTAAGGTAGATTTTCCTCGCCCACGTTAAACTTGCAACCTCTTTGGAAGCGGAACATATGTCGCCCAAGTTCGCAGAGAAGAATTTAGCTACAGTAAATTCGGCAAGTTGGCGAGCCCATGCAGGACTCAATCGATCGACGTGTCACCGTCCATTTCCCCCCTTCCGTGTTCACCGTGCACGGAAGTTCCGTAAGTCGAGGCCGTCGGCGGTAACAGAAATTCTTCTTCTGGCTTTCGTCGAGTCATCCCCGGAACTCGAGGCGCAGGAAACTTTCCCGACGCGAAAGCGCGCCCGCGGAGCCAATTTAAGCCGAAAAGAGGAATTCGAAAGTCGAATTTAAGCGCCACGCTCGTGACCATAGAGAAGAACTTCGGCGTGGAAGAAGTTGGCCACTTCGAGAACAGTTCTCCAACGTGGATCGCAGCCCCCGCAGATGACCAATAGCAGTTTATTCTCGTTACTGTTCCTTATATTCTTCTTTATGTATTTAGCTACTAGGAAACAAGAAGGATCAGTAGTTCACAGATGGCAAGACACACCCGGGCCAATCGCACTTTGCAATTACTTCGTGGCTTTTCCAACGTTCCTTAGATAACAATTCTTCTAAACTTTTTGCACAGGTGAAGTGTTTGAAAGGTCCATCAAGTTCCATTAATTCACACTGATTATTGTCCTTTAGTATATTTAGTAAGTACAACTAATTACCACAGTTCTCCCATCACATCCATTAAAACCCCTTAAATTATTTAATAAACTTTAAAGAAGGGCGCAAACGAGTTCCCCCCCCACGATGTAATGAACATCCTCAGTGGCAGGTAAACAGCGTTAAAAAGTCAGGGAACGGAATCCATTGGCGGCCGATGGAACGAAAGGCGGATCGAAGCTTGGCCAAGTTAAATGGAAGGATTCGGAATTCCCTTCTAATTTCGGTTTCCTCGTGTACAGCCGCTATCCACGGCGTAGCTTTGTATGCGTCGGTAGCGTCGGTCGGCTTAAAATCAGCCATTTAAATGGTGGCTCACGTAAACCACCCCTCCCCGCCCGACAAAGTATCTGTCCCTTTCTCAGCTTGGGTTTCCCTGGCAAGAGGAGCGTTTCTCTCCTCTCTGCAACCTGCGCGAATCGAACTTCCACCGATACAATTTAACGGCTTTCAGCGGCGTTTTCCCTTCGGTATTTACTCTGGGGGTAGACGGGGGTGTCTCGGGCGGAAACGTAGCGCCGTTACCTCTCTTCCCGGCACAATGGGATCTTCGAAGGAACTTTTAGCGGCGTCGTCGCGTCCAGTCACGTTCTCGCGGAGTGACGCCTGCCGCCTGTAATTGACGTTTATTGTGCGCACGTAATCCCTTAGCCCACCTCCCCCCGAGGGAAAATGCATCCCCTCGACGTATCGATGGATAAGTAAATTTTCGAGCTGCCCTGTTTTTACGCCGAGTCGACGGAGGCCGCGGGAAGCAGGCGATCCCGAGGAACGTGACGGGCAACGATGAACAGCCGTCGACGGAGGTAGGAGGGGGCCAGGGTTGCCGCGCGTTTCGATGACGTAAATGGAGTTCGTTGGACGGAGACGATCCTGCTGGGAATCCGTTCACGGGCGAAATCGATGTTGAAATTTGAGAAATTGCTGTGACGAGCTCGCCAAGTGGAGGGGAATGCACGTGGAGCACGGGAGTGGAAGAGTACGAGTAGTAGACGTCGATGCTTGGTCAGCCGGGGTTTACTTGGGCATGTAGCGTGGGTTGGAATTTAGTGAATGTAACCGGGGTCAGAGTAAAGCGGGTCGAACTCGGCGTTTGACGAGACGAGTGATAGATACAAGTTTTGCAAGGACGTGAGTCGGGTAGCTAGTGGTACGGGTCAACGTTCGCTGAGCCAGGGGCCACGGAAAAGTGTGCGAAGCCCGATCGGCGTTTGACCTGACGAGTTCGGTAAATTCGCCGTGTAAACACGCTTACTTGTACAAGTAGTATAAACGGGACTTTAGTCGGACATTACTGTACACAGAATTCACCGGTAACTCGGAATATAGTCA
Source organism: Andrena marginata (assembly GCA_963932335.1). Taxonomy (NCBI): domain Eukaryota; kingdom Metazoa; phylum Arthropoda; class Insecta; order Hymenoptera; family Andrenidae; genus Andrena; species Andrena marginata. Next base: position 5,508,202 of record OZ010660.1, read on the forward strand.
CGGGATCTATGTCAACAACTTACCCGCGTCCTATCGTTCCAATTTCTGAATCAAGAACGTAATTACCATCGCTACGCCGGGTATCGTTGCAGGAGCGCAGCTCACGTTTCCCCGGCGATGTCGGTGGATTGGTGGGAAAAAGGTATAGTAATTAATGAGTACCGCGGCGGGACACGATAATGAGACCTGTGTGTCCGCGGGCGCGCGGATACGTGACAACCGTGCAAAGGGAACTCGTTTCTGCCGCGATGTATCGCGCTATTTTTATGTTATTAACGGGACGGGGCGGTGGCCGCGCTATTCCTCTGCGCGCGGGTTTCTTTAATTACTTGCTCGCGTGACTTTTCATCCGTCACTCTTGCCGTTAACTCGGCTCGTTAAGGGGAAACGTATCGAGACGTTTTGCCACGTGAAATTGTGTTGTGCGACTCACCAGCACGGAGAGTAACCTCGCGGGAGAGGACGGTTCCCACGGAGCTGGTCGCGCGGCATCTGTACCTCGCGTTGTGGACCTCGGCGCGGAAGTCCTGCGCCAGGAACGGCGGAAAGTAGAGGGTGCCATTCCCGAGCAATTGTCTGAAAAGAAGAGGGACAAATGTAGAATCGTCGAGTGGTTGTGTCTTGTGCACAATCCTCCGGCTCTGTTACCGTTACTCCAAACATTAACTCTATGCTTTCTAACTTCCTTTCGACTTTCTGAAGGGAGGGATGTTTGTAGTAATATTCTCTGCGAGGCTTCTAAGTTTACGAAATTGAGGTAGTAAAAAATTTTTCCAGTCAGGGCGCGGGTACTTAAGCGTCTATGATTGGCTGAGTATTATAAGGTGGTTGCATAGCATGAAAATTGTACTGTGAGAATATGTTGGGGGTGGGTGGTTAGTTGTAATGTAAAGTAATGTCACCCAAGTGTCATAGGAAAGTGTACAGGTGGGTAAGTAGTAGAAGTCGGTACTTGGTCAGACGTGGCGTAGAAGTTTTTTAGATAATGATAACTACTATGTTTTTAGGACCACCTATAAAGAATAAAAATGACAATTCAGACATCCAATTAGTAGGAAATAGTATATTTTATGATGCCCATAGTATAAAGAAACACTCTTCAAGTAGTAGAACTGAATATTTGACGAGGCGAAAATCCTATCTTTTAATTTTCGATAGCTTTTCCTGAACCTAGCCTACTCGCGATAATGAAGCCAGTAAGTATTTTCTCTAAACTATAAATTACAATAATGACTTATTACCGTGTTTCCTGCCACACTGTCACATTAATATTTTACAGATCGCGCGGAACGCGTGGAAAATCATTTGGTGCTCGGCTCCTATTTTATTAACGCTCGAGCGCAATTGCATCTCGAATGTTACTTGCAATGTTTAGATTACCGTGAAATATGAATGGCTACATGTTCGATCTCTCGTCAATTTTAACACATCCGTCGCGCATTGTTCCAAGCTTCCCTCTCGCCACACTTTATTTATCTCCGCCAGCGATTTTACTATCAATTAGCGAGCATAAAACCCAACCACTCTGCGTATTTCCCGCTGACACGTTCACAAACGGTGACGTGGAACGCATTAACCGTTAATGTAAATCATCTGCGTGGTAAACATCATGCTCGCTGACGCTGCATTTAATTCTCGTTCATATTTGTTACACGTAGAGTGGAATTTGCAGAGGGCCGCGTTGTCGATCATCCGAATCGAGAATTCGACTGTTTGCCATCAAGATTTTTACAACGTCGCTTCGCGTGTTGCACCGATCGAAATTGAAGTTTCGCGCACGCTTTCTGCAGAGACGTCACTCGCCCTGAATGGTTATCTCCTGTCAGGAAATTAAACGTAAAACCGTGAAAAATTGAGAGCTCGTGGGCCGGAAGTCGACGTCCCTGACATCGATAAACTGAGGAGAATGGAACTGGATGGACTACCGATCGATGGAAAAGCTTCACCACCTCAATAATCTCGATCTTCAAGATCGTTTCTTCATTTCAACTTTTCCATCTCAACTTTTCATTCGGTTTTATTCCTTTGGTCGCGACGAAAGTGCTAAAGATATTAATACCGCCTTTATATTTAATCATCTGTTTTACATATTCCGTGTTTATGTATCTTCTCCTCTTGCATGCTTTATACTTCCTGTTTCTTCTTCCCTCCTCAACCTCCATCCATCTATCGCGTTTCAATGCCCCTTTATTCCTCTTCTGTTCATCGATTTCCCGTTTCTACGCTTCCTCATTGTCCCTTTCACCCTCCGACACTTCCCCCCATCCCCTGTGTCGGCCTTCTCCCCCTTCGGTGCCTTTCATTTGCATTTATTTCCCGGCCGCCGTCGTCGCTGGCCTCGCCTCTTCTTTTCGTGCGTGCATCGTTACGTTTATGTAACCGATTCCCGCCGCCCTCTTGCTCGTCTTTCCCGTTGAAACACGACCCTCGAGGGCTCACGTACATCTCCGATCGATCGTTGTGTTGGGGCACTAACTGGCAGCCAATTTCGGGAGACGTAAATGAACGACTGGCCGTCGAAGATCGAACGTCGGAATAGCTGTTTCGGGGATGAGGGTGGCGAAGAGGGTTGCTTTACAACCAAGCTTGCTTTCTCCGCAAGCTCGCGACTATCTTTTGCGGCTTCGAAACCCTTACTATTTCCCCCTCTGGTTTCTCTTCCCTGTTGTGATTCGACTTTGAAACGATCCAATCCTTCTACGCTCTGTCTGGGATCAAGGGGAGAATTCACAGGTAAAAGTACGTCTTTTGAAAGTCTTTAGCGGTGCTCGAGTCCCACTGTCTCGCCGCGACCGTATAAAAGACCGTTCCTCGAAGCACAGACTCTGTTCCGTGGAAATTTCGAGGGGATAGTTGTACGGAATTATTTCCTTGCCAGGGTGACAGTTTTTAAAGTACCTTGAGGAAGTATTCTAAAGTACTATAAATCACAGAATGGGTCTAGAAAGGAGCAACTCCAGGACCAACTATCAAGCTAAGAAACCCATAATTTACAGCACACTCAAAAATTGAAAGAAGCATACAGTGCCGGAAATATCTATCGAATAACTTTCACATTTACTCAGTACGCGCAATTTCCATGGCAGCATGATTGATAAAATGATTCGTATCCAATTAATTTTGGCCGGGATAGTGACCTACATATTTTGGAAATAAATAAATTTTGCAATAATATTTTCTTAGCGCTAATAATAAGAGAGGTATAAATACTAACGTATTTATTCGAGTGATGCAATATATACTTCCAGTACTGTACGATCACTCAACGTTCATTTAGTTTGAAGCTTCGAGCGTGTTGTTAATGGTGGGGGCTTTTAATTTGACCGCTCTGGCAGTTGCTTCTTTTCAGACCCATTCTGCTACATCGATGTAATTAACGTGTGATGTACGCGCATCGAGGTTAGGTGAACAGGAGTTTACGCTTTCCTGCGGGACGTGGGATTGCGGACAAACTTACGGGACGACCATTGGATAAGGAACATTTCAATTACCGGGAGGAAATGGTTTCCCCAGGTGCGACGGTTACGATATTGCCGAGCGTACAGCATCAAACTTCCAATAATACCATCTTACATGATCTCGAGGGCTTCAGTTGCAGCGTTTTACTGATTGTTGACGAAAGGCATCGTGGACTTGAATGTTGAAAACGTGTCTACTTAAATGCAGAGCGTTCGTCGCTATTAAACGCGTGGAGAGGATTATGTTCTGAAATTTTCCAGATGAAAATGATATTTTTCCCTTGTTCCTTTTGCGAGGGAATAATATAGGGCAGGAACGAGGCAGATTGAGTGAGTAGCAGAATTTAATACTCGATCAGATAAATATCGCAGGAATATTTGGAGTTACATATGTATCACACGGAAGATTATAGTATATAACTATATAAGTAGAGAGATATGTGAGATATAAGTAGCGTGAATCAATACTTATTGCTACAAGTGATATAGAAACGTATGTATCTGGACCAGTAGTAGAGGTCAATCGCTAGAGATTATTTTTTCTTTTAAAAGGGACTTCTGATTGAAGTTTAACTTTCGAAAACAATTGATTTAGTTCGGCCCTGATAATTATTCAAATCTACTTAAAAATAGCTCGTTTCTATCAGTCGAATTCGTTGACTACGGTTAAATATTTTTCGAATTACTGTTTTCAAGCACGGTAATCAAACACTTCCAATGAAATTCGATATCCCATAAGCGAAATTTCACATTTTTCCCATATATGATATTTGTTCAATTTTCTTTTAATCACGTGCAAACATCGAGATTGAACATTCGGTGAAATCCGTTTGAAGAGCGGAACATTATAAACGTACGATTTTTAATCTCTCCCGTTCTGCGTTTCCCAGCGATTCGGGATTAATTATTTCGTCGAAGTTGCGTGATAATTGCGTCTCGCTGGGATACGGTCGGAGACTTTTTCGATGCAGGATCGATCGTGCGTATGCACTTTAGGAAACTACCAGCAATTTAAAGCGACGCAAAAGTCCTAAATCCCGACACGTTAATCCTCTTACCCCTTTTCTATCTGGGAATTTTCCTCTGGGAAAGCGGATCTTACAAAGGCGGACTCGATAACTGTTACCGGCGACGCAACACGGCTTCTCCTAGTTCCAGTAACATTTATCGAGCCCTCTATGTATATCAATTATGTATCCATATATATATATATATATATATATATATATATATATATATATTTATGTATATATGTATCGGTCCATTCTCACAGGCTGCTGTTCCGAGAAAATATCTCCGCAAAAAATGACGTCGTAAAAGAAGAGAGAAATATAATGACTGACATCGGCAAGTGACACATGGTTTATTTGCGGGGGCATGCTACAGAAATGGAATAAATAGAATTCCACTTGAGCCTTTGAGCTCATCCGCAACGGTGAAGAGAAATCTTGCAAGTGTTTAAGGAACTGTTGTATAACGGAAAACAACCATGGAAATATGTACTCAGCAAATGCTGACGATTGAGAATATTTCTGCATAAGAAGCGTTCCATAGGTACAGTACTGCATAAAAGAAAGTTGAAACCATGAACGGTAACAAAAGTAAGAAAATTCTAGTACCTAGAAAGAATTGTACCTTAAAACTGATATCCCTTAGGCCAGAGAGTTGTAAAATATTGAAACCCATTACTTACATTGATATGTAAAAATATGGGTTTTAAATTTTCTTTTGATCGCCACTGTACATTGACTGATATTTTATTCAGAAGCTGGTCAAGTAGTAGAAGACAATAGAAAGTACTGAAAGTGTGTTCGTACATAATCATACAAATACTTAATACAAAACAGTGTGATCAGATAACTGCCACGTAAGATTGTATAATTCGACAAGTAGTAAAGATCACTGATTAATTAAACAAAACTTCACATGAATAATCTGAGATAAGTAGTACAGATCAAGAAATTGTAAAATACTTACATATTTCCCCTCAACGTTCTCCATTCCACTCGCCACAATAACACTGTTCAACCGCAGTAACGCGTGTTTACTATTCAAAGGTCATGGCCCGACTGGCACGTGGCTCGCCTCGCCCTCATTCCAGCGTTGTCCCCAACCCCAATGCTAATTCTTACGGAACGCATACGTCGAAGCACAGATAAAATTACCTGAGTCGATGTCCCTTTTCCAAAGCAGTGTACATGACAAATATAGTGGACCCTACCCTATAAAGGAACCATATCGGCATCCAAGTGGAGTCGAACTGCTCTTCGAGCTTCCACACGCCTGTATGTAATAATGGCGGGTGGACGAGAGGAACATAAACGTAGCTTAAGAGAACGTGTCCAGCGGAGGTCAACAGCGACTTATCGGGCCGCACTGACGTTAATTGCTTACCTTAGCCCGGGAACTGCAGTGACCGATCTCTGATCTGGACTGGTTATCCAGGTGACGTGCGGCGTCGGGCTCCCATGGGCGGAGCAGCTTAGCTGGGAGCCAGTCGTATTGGAAAAGATCAGGGTGCTTGGCGGCTCGAGGACGAACACTGGTCCCTGTTGGCCCACCACGATTTCCAGGATGCACGCTGGAAAATAGACGAGACGAAAGTTCATTAATAAGAATGCAAAGCCTGTAAATCATTCAGTCATCGACTTACGAAAAATGGTATTCTAGGGTGCGAAGAATTTTATACTTTTAAGGGTGAGTCATGAAAATTTGCTTAATAAACTAGAGTATTCTCACAGGAGTAGGTTAACCCTCTCTTGGTAGATGCGGGGTGAATTTTGACGCATCCTAAATGCAGGTTTTATAACAGCAGGAATGTCGTGCCTTGTCGATTAATCACTTAAATTTGTATATTGCGATGTAATAGTGTCATTATTATTATATTAAGGAGCTGTGTTTGAAAATGTGTTTGAAAGGGAGCTGTTATTGTAAAACGAACGGTATACAGATTAAAAGTGCATGATTCGCAGTGTAATAGATCTCTAGGCTCCAATTGCCGTACGGTAGAAATTTCCAGAGCGAAGGAGCCGCGTGGAGCGGCAAACGCTTTGATATCGCTGTGGATATCAGGTTACGTGTTGAGAGAGAGAGGCGAGAGAGAGAGAGCCGTGCACACGGTCCAGTGCGCGCTCGGTACAACAATAATTCAGAAACCGGAGAAATCAATTCCGGTAAGCCGAATTCGACCTACATTCCACATCGATTTGACACTAGAACCGGGCTGAGATTAAACGGGCCTGGGAACGGACGACCGCGTCACCGGCCCGTTTGAAATATTTAATTCGAAATCCAGGGGATTAAAATCCGCTGCCTCGAAAGTGGCCCTCGATTTATAGGGCAGAATGATTTCTGCACCGCCCTCGTCAACGATTATACACTCCACCGGCAATACTTTATTTCGCTTTTGCGCGTTGTTCCCATCGAATCGCGGTATTACAGCATTATTTCTCCGGAATCTTAATTTCCATTGGGTCAACGGTTAAAAATAAAATGCCCAGAAATGGAAATAGAATGACGATGGTATTGATTCCTCATTTGTTTCCAGAATGAACGGTCGACTTTGAACAACCGAAATATAATTCTCAGTCCAATTTTAAGGGATGATATCGATCACCTCCGGGAAACCTTCAGCGCGCGGTGCTTCCTCTCAAATCTGACGCGGATGGCTCGCAACTGTTTCTTGGTACAGCCGAAAATGGCGATTCAATTTCGCCGTTTAAATATAGACATCGCGATCAATAAACGTGACGCTTCTTCTGCATACGATTCTTCGCGAGATGGCTGCTCCTGCGAATATTTCGGGGATTTCGCCGCGAGTTTCATATCGTCGTTGGTTTCCTCAATTTCACTCGCTTATCCTTGAAGTGAAAAGTTTATTCCCTCGGTAATTCGGACGGAGGAAATGATAAAATAAGGGGCAGGTAGGTGGTTCGATTCTTTTTCTCCATCTATGGTATCAATTTTTCCTGATCTTTTTTCTTCGTGGTTGCGCCCTCCATTCAAAGTTTCTCGGCCACGGCGTGCAACGAAACGAGCAGATCGCGACGTGTCACGGACGCGGTGATTCGAGGCTCCCGCCAGAAATGGAATTTCAATTTCCTACCCAAGGAGAGGCGGTTTGTAGCTCCTAACGAGGGATGCAAATTTCATCCCCCGGCCCGCTCCGCAGACACCTAGGGCGCCTACACGCGAATCCAGACCGCGTCAAAACGTATTTTAAGCCTTGTCGCGTCCTGGGATGTGGCTAAATAATTCATCCGATGAATTATTTCCTCCGGTGCGCCGACCCCCGTGCACCAGAATCGATCCAGTCGATAGTCTTCCAAGGTACCCTGTCCCCTTATTCTATAAATATTACGAGGATCTGCTGGACCAATCCCTGGAGCCAATTACGAAGCACCCATAACAGTCCACAATAAAAAGAAATACTTCCACATTTCTATGTAAAATACATATATATTTCTCTATAGCGAAAATGTAATTTGTATCTAGTTTCATATTTGGGGATGAAACTTCGCGTGGGATAAGGTGTTTAGCGTTAACAGATTGTTCCAGTTTTTAGGTTACAGAGAGATTTTCCCCTCGCCCCCCCCCCTGCTTTTGTTCGGTGGACAGTGCAAATACTCGAGAGAAATCCGAGTGAGATCCACTGGCAACGTTAGCGTACGCCGAGGAAGGGGGCACGGGAAATGAAAAGAGCAGCGTTTTTCCCCGACACGCAGACAGCCGTGAAAACGTTTCTCCCCGAGGGAGAGGACCGCGCGTTGTCGTAGGGGTAATGGGCGAAGATAAGGATGAGAGGTCGCGTGCGTACCCTGACCCTCCTCGAGGAGGCTTCATTCTTTATGAAACCTCGCAATCCGACGAATGGAAATCGTTAACGCTCGAGGATGGCCTGCTAACGTCTCGCTCTCTTCACATTTCGCTGCTGCAACTTGCGTTCTTTGATAAATGTGTTTCTCTCGGAAGAAATGGAGAGAGAGAGAGAGAGAGAGAGAGAGAGAGAGAGAGAGAGAGAGAGAGAGAGAGAGAGAGAGAGAGAGAGAGAGAGAGAGAGAGATACACTGAAGCTACAAAGTATCTGTTCACATAATAATCAAGTTCATTTACCAACAAATATAACTCACACTTAACACAGATAATGCTTGTTCGCTTTAAACAGAGGATTGGCGACCTTCAAACGCGAGTCCTTTCGGGACCCAAGGGGCCCCAGGAAAGTCCCGAGCACCTAACACTTCAGTCGCACCGGCAGCATAAATATCTTAATATTCATCCCTGGTAATATGGATCTAAGGCCAGCTCGAGGGTCCAAGCCACCAGGCACAATGTTCCCAATAAACGCTAAGAATCGTTGAATCGAAGATGGAGGGCAGATAGGCATTCCTTCCAAGTCTCCATTTTGATTATTACTCTCTCGCCGTCCCACAGTAAAGGATTCTCCTGTGCTCAAAGCGAGAATCGACTTGTCGCGAGATAATGGACCCATGTAGGAAGGGGGCTTCCTTTCCACGGGTTTGCCCTCAACTTTCATCATAAATTTAATGAAAGCCCCGAAAGCTTTTATTTACTCGAACGCTTTCATTCTTCTGGAGGAATCGCGGGCGGATGAATATCGGCCCGATTGAATTGAATTGATGAAACGGACGCAGGGTGTATCTGACCCTTCTAGGACTGGATCCGTGATCGGATCGATAGGTATCGATCAGGGCGTCTCGCCCCTCCGTATTATTAATTAAAGGCTGTCCCGTGACTGCCGTTTAACGAATCGGTGATTCTATCGAGTGAACCTTCATTTCTTCGAAAAACCTCCCACTTGGGCTCCGAAACAGAAGTCTGCTGCTATGAGCCTCTTACTGGGGCGAGTTTCCAAGCGATTCTGCAAGACGTCGATATTAAAAGACGAATTGTAAAATAATAATCGAAGGCCAGCTCGGTCTACTCTCTAATAACAGATCGCTATTCTTTAGTAAAAAAAGTTTATTCACGTGAGACCTGATTATACTGAAAAAATTCAACACACCCACTAATACTATTATCACTTTAGATATTAATAGAATTCGAGATCAGAACTTTGTACTCAAGTGATACACAGTATATCATACCTAGGGCTGACACATGGTTTACCTATATCACTGAATTTCTGCCCCTTCGTGCTTCCCATATCGTAACTTCCACTGTGAAGTCTATCAGAATGCTATCAATAGACTTACTTCAAGTTTCTAACTGCATTAGTATCGTTACATTATTCGTTTTGACTACTCAGCAAATTTGAGAATGTTTTCACACCGTAAATAAGTAAGAAAGAGGTGCAATGCTAAGAGTATAATCTGTTGGCCCCACTTCAGATCTCGCGTGATTTTGCTTTGCAGGTGAAACAAGATCGGGAACAGATCTTCTCCGGTCGTACAACAACGAGCTCGGGTTTATGCGTGTTTCGAAACTGCGGCCGCGTGATGGAGATAGATGAGGGGAGTTCGCAGTAGCAGATGTTTCGTATGGTCGTGAAACGCAGGTCCCCTCCAGATTATAATAATGATCAATCTTCGTGTCCCGCGTTACCGCACGTACTTCCGTACCGCGCGATAAATCACGGACGCATTAATCAGCGTGGCCGAATGCCGCGAAACTGTTTGTCAACTTACGCGCAACCGTGGATCTTCGGTCTGTCCTTTTAGGAATCACGCGAGCACTACCCGCTGACTGTCAGGACATCGGAAACTGCTTAGCCTACTTTCCCGCTCGCGAGCCAAGATAAACTTCTTGAACTCTACGGTGAAGAATAGAATTTCAAGAGTACGGAGAAAGGGGAAGTGACCTTGCAATGAAATCGATGTGACGTCGGAGCAACTTGAACTTTATGGAACTTAATGGTAAACTTTGAGACAATAATATTTTCGTTCTTATTGAGCTCCTAATATATTTTTCGAGACTTCGGGAATTAGATTAAAATTGAATTGAATTTTGTTACCATATAGCCAGAGACAATGCTCTATTTGTTCATATTGAAGTGAGTTTCCAGAATCCTAGGTCACTATAGAATTCGTCCCATTTCAACGGCGCAGGTATTCGTCGCAATTATTTGAACGTTTCTAATATTTACGAGTGGCCCGTGTCTACAGTGCAAGGCATGAAATAATAGAGAGAAAAACGAAGCAGAGGCAAAATATCGCCTACAATGGGAACTTGTACTGATTTGTACTCGCGCAGTGGTTTCCTCCATTCCCATGCAGCCGACATCATTTTATGCATTCACGAAACCCCGTTGCATCAAAGGCTCGCACGGTAACCTTGCATTGTGGCAGCGGTTTTGGGTGGTATATAGAATCCGTGCCTCGATTCTACGCGGTCGAACAAAGCGCGACGCACCAACGTCCACCGTTAATTTATATCCTTGCCCCGTGCAATAACTCGATCAATTTATTCGTTACACTATATAAGTTAACGCCAGTTTATCGCCCTGGGCGATATTTTAAACGCGCAACGTCCGAAGGGCGACTATTTCAATTTTCTGAATTAAATTCAAGTGATACATATCAAAGGATATCCCTTACTTCCGGTACAGTTATACAAGTACTTTTTATATATTAAGTTTCTACACTCAGAATTCTAAAAAATTGGATATTTATATAAAGTTTCAGTGCTCCGCCATTATTAAAATTGCAAAGAATCATTATCACGAGAATTCTATTTTTCGTATATTAGGTTGGTGAATGAAAATATTCTTGTCTTATTAACTGTTTCATTTATTTTATGTCTTCGAGTTTCTGTGACATTTTTCTAGCCGTAAGCCAGCGTTTACCCCAATATTCAAAGCCACGCAAAATAGATTTCCTCGTGTTACCATTATCAAAATTGCTGCACTCATGTCCAGACGAATCTGGAATGTTTTACTGGTGTACCACGATAAAGGAATCAATAAGCGCTACCTGACAACAAACCTAAATTCCAATTCTAAATGCAGCAACCAGGCTATCAGAGGCTAACCACCTCGAGACCAATCGAATTGTTGCTTCAGGCTACCAAGACACCGGGGGAACTACGGAATGCTTAAGTTCCATGGGAACGTAATTCCACGGTGAGATGGTAAAAGCAACCTTGCTAGTAAAATGGTACGAATTTCAATCGCGGCGGCCAGGCTTCCGCGTAACCGAGACTGTGGCGCGAGTGTGCAATGATATCGGGCCAGCACGTGAATAATTTGTGTATCCAGTTCGGCCTGCGAACCGAACAGCTGGCTACGTCTTCCAAATAATCCGATCGATAATCTGCCATCCTCTCTGGATCCGTTGGCCAGACACTCGACCATCGCGCACACCACCTCGAACGACGTTGTCGACGAACCGGTTCGACCATCAGTTCTATTTGAAACGATTCGTGGATCGTTATCGCTTGGACGTGTTCCTCGAGTGACGTTGATTCGATTATAACATGACTAGATTAATGCGACGCAAAAAGAGATTTTACGCGATTACTTTTCTTTAGGAATAACTGTATGATCGTCGGTGGGAAGGAAGTTTAAATGCTAAAATATTCAGTGCTTAAGATCGAGAATCGTTGGGGTTATTTGATCGTTTAAAGTTCTCTAAGTGGAACTTACAATTAGCACTCATTTAAATTTGCTTTTCAGAAAGGAAAGAACGATAGACAAATCATCGGTTTACAAGTGAGACTTGATACAGGTGCAGAATATTCACTGAAGGCTTTCGTGTTTAGTATTTTTGGGGAGTATCAAACTTTTTTTTTCGTTTGATAACACGTCGCCTTAGTGTGCCCCTCGTCGCAGTTGGCGATCGGGGAACCAATAAAGCTCGAGTAAAACGACATAACATTAAAGGCCACCGTTCCGTCGACGCTGAAAGCCGTGCGTCAAAGGGTCCTCCATCGCGGCGCTATCGAAATCCATCGATCGATGGACGGGAAACCTCATTCGTAAGCTCGCAAAATCTCCTGGAATGGTGTGCCTGTACGTGGCACGTGTGGGCGTGGAACGTGAGATCCGACAGTTGCAATTTTACCGCATCTTGTCACCATCCAATCTACAATGCCCCCCTCTGCCGCCCCCTACCCGACCCTTCGCCATGTTCCCCCTTCGCTTTTTTCGTCGGTTTGTTTCGCCAATTTTCCTGGCCTGTCCCCTTTTTCATCCGCAACCCCGCAGGATCGATATCGATTTAAGTGCTTGTTTACGTAATTTCTTTCGCGCACCCAGGCTTCTCGCGTTTCTCTTTGTTCTGCTGTAGTATTATTTTTTTTTATAATAGAAGTTTCTCTTTGGAAGGGCGTAGATTAGAAGTCCCGCTTTCACAGATATGTGAAGAACCAACGCGAGTTTCATATTCTATGCTGATTTATGTAAGCTACACGTTTCAACTGCCTTCAGCGGGTAGTATGGATCAATAGATGGCCAGACAATTTAGATTCTACATTAATGCAGTGTTTTTCTTCTCAGAAAATGATTCCAGCTAGTATATAAATGAAAGGGGCTTTGTGTTGTACAGTAAGTAGTGCAAACCAGTGAATGGGTAGACAAGCATCGAACGTGGCTGTCTCCCAACGAGGATGAATCAGTGCATAGTCAGGAGACTGATGTAAAATATTTAATATCTATGAATGAATGTAATATTAGAAAAGTGGAATGAACGTATTTGTACTACTTAATTAGTGGTACGAAACAATAAATGGTCACATGCTTGAAACGTTCCGCAGCGGATACATCAAGTTACTTTGCCGTGCACGCTTTCTTGAATATCAAAATTCACTGAGTCCTGCCAGACGTTTTCGCCTTTGCATGCAATTCGCAGTATTTTCGGGGTGAACGTTCGTTAACGTGTTGCTCAGACACGCCTTTCGTGTTGACGCGACTGCGAGCGTTTTTCTGCGTCCCTCCGCGGCTGTTTTTCCAGTCAAGCCGCGAGATTTGTCTTTGGTCAGATTTAATTTCGGCGCTGCGCTCAGCGAGGTGTTGCCGTTGAAGGAGGAACGTGAAAATTTCACCGGAGTTTCCTTGCATGCCAAGCAACGCGTGGTTGTGTTTTAAAATACGAATACCAATGAGCCCAGCCTCGTGGTTGAATATCATTAATTAATGCGCTCTTAAAGGGGGCAAGTTTGAGCGGAACTTGGATTGAGTTTTGCGCTCAAAACTTTCAATTTTGTGCGCATTTGATGGAGACTGAGAATTTGATCTTTCGAGGAATATCAATTGCGAGTAAATAGAAATTTTGCCACGAAACCTCCACGGAGGTCGCAATAAACTTTGAAGGAAATCAATAGCTCGTTATCACGATTGCCCTGTCGCTATTACTGTAAAAAGTAGCAGAAAAGTGGCGCAGTTCAGGGACATTTGTTATTGGATTCTGCAATTAGCACGGGGCAATAATCGTTCGCACCGCAAGCAATCGAAAAGAGGGGGAGGTAATTGCCCCACGCGCGTGGAAAATTGCTGCGCGAAGGGCTCGTTTGACTTTGTATTTTCAGTAGCCAACACGATATGGCTACGTGGGAGAACTTGAATGAGAAAAACATATGAGAGGAAACAACGTTTTCACCGTTCGTTTCAGTTAACGATTCATTACGGGAACGTTGGTTACCACCGTATTCCAAAATACAGCAAATTTCAGCCATGTGTAATTCATGTACATTACCTATCACAGTTACATGAACAGGGGACAATCAAATGGAAAATAAATTCTGTGGCTAAGAATCTCGGGTAAACCTTGTCTTATAGTTTTTGTATTAATCTGGTTTTGAACGATTCATTGATTTTTAATCATTGTATCTATCTTCTTCTCCTATTTAAGTTCACTTCAACGCTTGCAACCTTTAAAAAAATCGTAAGCCGAGGTTGTAAGTAGCATAGCTCCATATATGAACAGACATACGATACTAATATTTACCTAATAACTGCACCGTGCCTGCCTGTAGCTAAATGATAAAGAATGTCGACTTGTTGGTATCCTATTCCGTGACACAGTAGTACATACCAGGATATGTTCAGACAAGGATCAGTTTGCATGTAAATTAAAATGGGGTTCTGCTTGATCAGAGGACAACTAATGCAGCTATTCACAATCAGGCACACAGTGTGAACCACTACGTACTGTGCGCCACATAAATTGACTAAATTAATTTATTTCAAGTAACTTCAAGAATCAAATTGCCACGAACGGACTCCCAAGCTATATCCCATTTTTTGTTCCACTTCGTAGCAACGAAGTCAAGCTACCATGTTAGCGTTATCGCTACGTTAAAGCTCTCTATCACGGCGCCATAAATACTTGTCACGTTGCCAATGTGTCTGACACTACCAGCAAAAATTGACTCGTAAATTGAGTCGTGTTTTCGGCGCTCGACGCAGCGTATCACGCGCAGAGGGGTAGATATCCCGCTAGATGTCATCGCAGCAAAGGCATCGGATCCGCGGGAGGGGGAAGAAAAAAGGAACGATCGTCACGCGTCCTGCGTCACACATTCGCCGCGCCTTCGACGCGTTCTGAATTACGACAACGACGGTGCACGGTAAAAATCACGGAGGAACCTTTCAAACATTTTTATCTCCCTTTTCCCGGTTTTTGCGTTTTACGGACAAGCTGCATATTTTCAACTCCACCGGTTCTATTTACGATATTCCCCGGTGTGATTGATGCAACTCTGTCGCAACCCCCCTCGAAGCATCGCCGGGATTGGTATTGTAAAAAACCATATCGTTCCGTGCCTTTTATTTGTCCCTTTTTCGCCGTCCCTTGCCTCGTATATAACAGTTACGCGCTGTCGAGTAGCGCCGCTGGAACACGCGCTTGGTACATGCTTCCTGGGCGCAAATGAATTCACGGACACGAGTAGAAAAGTGTCCGTCCGTAGCCTCGCGTGTTAATAATCCTTCCACGGCGCAAGACGCGGAGAATGAACAAACGATACCGCACCGAAAATCCTGATTTCTATTTAAGAGCGACCTCGCATCGTTGTACGGGTGTTATGCGACGCGTGATAAAGAGAGGAGCAGAAAGAGCAGAGCTTTCTGCGAGGGGGTTCGGCGATCCTGCCACCCTCTCGGAAAGTTTCGCCGTCGCGGGTGCATCTGGCTTAATACACGGCTGTCATCGCGAGGATTTAAGGAGCCCGGCACAGCCGTCTATCCCATTTCTCGCCCTCTTTTTCCCTCCAAGGTGGAAACAGACGCGTCGCCGCTAGCCCCGGAGCCTCTCCGCTGTGCGCGAGGTCATTGACGCGAGTGTTTAGTCAGAAAATGGAAAAAGTTGGTGGAGCGCACAGCTCAAAGGTCCGATCCTCTACTTTTCAGGAATTAAAAAAAAATAAAAAGAGACAGTGAAAAAGAGGAGCGAACCAGAGGCAACGCCCCCTGGCTGGAATGTCCAAGTGCTCGCATCCGTCGTAATCATCGGCTAATCCTTATTGAAAGGTGCTCTGGCGGCGGTCGGGAGAGCGGGAAACGAGGCGGCACAATGGTGCATCGGCGAAAGGCAGCGTCGGTTGAAAGTTTCAGCGGCCGAGGGGAAAACGGAAGCGGAGAATCGATAAATGTAAGTGGTCGCGTTTCGTATATTTCACGGGCGTATTATTGGACACGTAGGTGGGCGCGTGTGCGCGCGAAAGCGCACGGGACGTGACTTAAATATAAATGAAAGCGCGGCCCGGGCGGAATAGTGGGGGGGGGGGGGGGAGGAAAGGAGAAACATCGAATGCGGAATGTTTTACTTCCCACGTCCCGCCTGCACCGCTGTCGCCTTTGATGAGGAATGCACACGCGATTTCAGGTCTGCATTTTTTATCAACCGAGGAGCTAGCGAGAGAACGGCGGGCAAGAATAACCGAACGTCGTCGGCGTTTCGAGGGACCGATAGCGGTGTACAGGTGAGGATTAAAAGAATGCAGAAGCTGCGACAACAGTTTGTTTGATATTCATGAATGATATTTGAGCGAGGAACGCGCGAAATGTTTGCAACGTCGCAGACTCGATGTTTCTTCCCCAGAATGTGGGATTCAGGGGCTTCTGAAATTGGGAATAGTGGTGGGATTGTAGCTGGGTGTTGTAACGCGTGTTATTCAGGGAAAATCCGGTAGCTGGTAGTCGAGAAGTGGTGTCACACGGTACGTGGTCAGGCAAGTAGTATAGGTCAATGCGTGGGGCTGGTCAGTGATACGCGACCATATGTGACGGGGCGAGCGGTACGTGATCCTACGCTGTTAGACAAGTGGTACGTGACCGTCTGTAATCAGGCGAATACTATTAGATCGTGTGTAATCGGGAAGTAACGTTGGACCGAATATTATCCAACAAGTATTACGACGTAATAGAGCCGCGAGTATGTACATACTAGTGCGCGGTGATGCGTGTTTAGGCAGAGGAAATGAGATCGTCAGCGGTCGGACAAGTGGTACTGGTCAATAATCCATGAGAAACTTTTAAATATGTAATATATTACAGTCTTTTTGCTAGTAAATTTCGCTGTTAGTACTTTTATTTAATATTACTGAGCTACCTCATACAGAAGAACTTACCTAACTGAAGAACTTGTAGCATTAGTATTGCGTACGTATAGGGTAGAGGAGTGAAGAAGTTCGATCTACATATTATAAATGACTCTGAAGAACTCCAAAAGTGAACTCGAGTGTTTGCAACGTTATATGTTAAAAAGTCCCGAAGCTTCAATCCTTTCCGATCGAAATTAATTCTCAAGGGCTACCTTACCCGTGTCTTACATTTGACAATAAAACTCTCGACAGTCGCAATCCCTCACAAAAGCCTGACCGCCTCGAACCGATATTTCGCCAAACCTCGCGTCACTCAAATTGTCAAACATCCGTGTTCCCACTTTCAGTGGAATGTATCCCGGGCGAGCGTTAAAGGGAACGGTGGTATCCGAAGCGTCGGCCACGCGAGCGGGCCGATTGCGGAGAGGAGGAAGGAGGTTTCCAGGCTCCGTGGCGCCTGGCGCGTCAAGTGCTACGACAGAGCCTAAGGCGATTATGGGACCGCCTCTGGATCTCGAAAATCTCATTACTGTCTCCGACGGCTCTGTTCTCGAGAAGCCTTGCACCCACCGCGGCGCGACTGGAGGAAGAGGCGAGGTGGCAGTCGCGAGATGGAAGAAGCACCGAAAGAGCGGAAAAGATCAACGGGAGAGGGGAAATGTCTGGGCGGAAGTCGTCGGGCGAAGGCGAAGACGCGACGGCGGCTGAAGTGGCTCGCGTGTCGGGGAAATCTGAATCCTGAAACGTGCTGGGAGCCTTTTCAGAAGGCGCCGTAAAAGCGAGGGAACCCGTGCCGCGATGGGGAAATAATAGATCCCGCCGCGGCGAGGGCGCTAGTTCTCGCATGATAATGGAAGCCAAACAATGCGGAGAAGGGATCGGTGCTCAGATGGGCGGGGGCATCGTTTGGGGAGCTCCCGTGGCTTTTAGGCCCTTGTACTGGCTGACTGACAGCAATCGATACCGATTAACGCGCGGGAGTGTTGTGACAGATAGAAGGTGACTTGGGCTACAGAGATTCCGGGTGCCTAGGGACCCAGACAATCCCGTGATTACCGAAAACTAGCCAACAAACATCGATGTCTCAAAGTGTCATGGAAACACTGGTCGGCTACAAGCAGTCCGAGTCCCTCCAAACCGAGTGCATCGTGGAAAGGACAATACCAAAGATTCTAAAACAAGCGCGATGGTGTGCAGGAGT
This sequence comes from Andrena marginata, assembly GCA_963932335.1. Classification (NCBI taxonomy): domain Eukaryota; kingdom Metazoa; phylum Arthropoda; class Insecta; order Hymenoptera; family Andrenidae; genus Andrena; species Andrena marginata. The sequence continues at coordinate 5,526,355 of OZ010660.1, forward strand.
GGGCGTTGAAAAAAACGTGTTTAAAACAAACTCTTCGATCGTCTGTGATAGAACCGGGGGATTGATGAAGGGGGGTAGGGGAGGTGACGTGGGTAAAAAGTGAGGAAGAAGGCACCCGATGCAGAGGCAGCCGCTGAGCGAAAAAGACGGGGGAAGAACCAACAAGAGCCGCGAGGGGGGGAGTCGAACGCGAGAAAATCGAGGAGAAAAGGCGAGGCACGAGAAAGGACGACGCGGAAGAACGAGGGAATATCGTCGTCGGGGATTCCAAAGTCGACGAGAGAGTAGGTAGTCACGTCGACGTGAAAGATCGTAATTGCGAATTCGTTGACCCGCGAGTCGAGTGAGCTTTTCCACCAAGTCGCAATAGAGGGACGTGGAGAGGGGCGCGGGCGAGAGGGGCTGTGGGTGGGTGACTGCGGAGGGGAGGGCGAGTCCAGAGAGCGGGAGACAGCAATGGAAAAGCGAGAAAGAGGCTGGGAGGAGAGGGGGCGGGGGAAAAAAGAGAAGGATAGAAAAGGGCGAGAGGGGGGGCGGTGGTGACGGTTACACAGGGAAAAAGCAACGAGGAAGAGATTCCTCGCGGTGGGGGCGTGGAGGGCGCGGGTGAGGCGCGAGCAAACAGACTTTGCGATCGTTTATTTTTCTGGCAATTATATTCTTCCGTGAAAAGAACCCCCGAGCCCTTTTCACTCCGTATTTATTTCTGTCGTGAATGCGTCGTGAATCGTCCGACCCCCAGTGGTGCTCAAGACGCGGAGACCGAGGCCTTACAGGGGGTTGAACGAGCCCAATGGACGCGGGGGTCGCGAATTATGGGAGCTGGAGCATCGGGTCGGTGTATGGCGAGGACGTCGAAGTAGCCGGCGAGTAAGGGGGAGGAATGTGAAGAAGGAAACGTAAGAGGAAGATTAAGAAGGGTGTAGCGGGGACCTGTGTGTTCATTGAAGAAGGAGAAATATGGAATCTGAGTCTCTGGATGAATTGAAACCTAAATTCACGTTCTGGTAAAATACACGTATAAATCGGAAATTAACCCCTTGCGTTAGAAAAGGTCCGAATGATCCACAGTCAATACACAGGAATTTGTCCAAACTTGTTTTTCAAATTTTTCGAGTAACCTCTGATCAACTTCCGTCACTATGTCATCGCGGCAAATGTCAACACGAACGAGATTGCACTCTTAACAACATATCCTTCTTGTTTGCTCGCGAAACTGAATTTTCCGCTTGGAAATTTCTCCGAGCCACCTGGGGGATCGGAGGGGGCCTCGGATCCTTGGAAATCCACCGATACACGGAGGATGATCCTGACAATGCGACGTTCACGGTCACTTTCGCGCTTCTAGGCGAGAAGTTAGCCCGCGCCGGAACTTGGCACGTCGTGTGTGGGTCAATTCTGTCGTAAAGCGGCAGCGAGTGATTCTTGAAACGCTCCCCCAGGAGGATTTAAAGGAACACTCTATTGGAAATGTCTGCTTTATCCCCTTCCGCGTCCTGCCACCCTGGGGAGTTAAACCTTTTAGTTCGTGCCATGCGCAGCCCCAGACGATGGTTGCGCAACTATAAATGAGCAGGAAGATATTGCGAATCCTTAGGCCGACTTATCGTCGATTTTCAAGAGAGAAACAATCATATCTTGCTGTTTGTCTGAACCACTTGAGCCTTTCAGACCTGATATTCGATCCCTTAAATCCTTGCGGAGTCAAAGTTTGCTCAAGGCTGTTGAGAATTTCTCGCTGACCCATTAATAATTCATTTGCACTCTTAAGATACCCGTTATTCGATATTTACAATGGTGTTCATTGCTTTTCGTTAGAATTAAGTTTAATGATTTTCAACAGTGCGACCGTCTGCCCACTGAACTGGTCATTTAAATTTAATTTACTGTAAGCGTGGCCAGGACTGGAGATCTATTTCGTAAAAAGAAACTCTGAAACTCTCATGCCGAGTAATTGAAGTATATGTATTTTTATATTTAACTGTTATTTGTTGCGTGAAGGATTGGCGAATATATTTAGATGAGTAGTTCAATTTCTTGTAAAAACGTGGTGCACCAGAGGAGATCCAATCAGACAAAGTAGAGGCTTGTTAAAACGTGGTAGACAAAGCAGTCGACTAGAACGGAAGGGACAAAAGGACCCTGCTCGAAGAAGCAGCACACAATATCCTCCCTTACTCCTGAAAGTTCCGGGGGTGATCGATAGGCAATAATTCTTAATTACCGTCGTGCCCCTAATTATTGGTTTTTGAGTTCGCTTGGCTGAGTTTCGCGATTCCAGCGAGTCGATAACGACAACCATGGATTGATCGACACGCAGCCCTGCTCTCGCTAACGAACAGAATAGAAGGCTCCACAACGGCGAAGGGTTGTCAATGAAATCTTTCAAAACCGCCCAGTGAATAGAAAATATTAATCAGGGGACGCTGAAAAATACTATTTTCAATTGCACAATCTCGAAGGTAATATATACAATAATTTCCAAATGAGAAATTTCTTTCAATAAGAGACCTCAATGATTTTTCAAAGGCTATTGTGAATTGTAAAGCGATGATTCAGGACCTGCTATTAAAATCCAATTGTAAATTGCTCGACAGCACTACGCGTAATGATGCTTGTCTGATACTCTTAGTCACTGCGATCGATACCGTGATTCAGATTAATGGAGCTCCCCGAGTTCATTAACTATCGATAGCAAACGAGGTGCTAAAATAATAAATCACGTGACTCAGGACAATGTTAAAATTTTCACAACAGTTTTAATGTCCTCCCTTTTCAACAGAGCACTCGTACTTCCACTACGAGCCACGTGTAATGGACACATTTAATATTTATTTCGTAACGTACTTAAACTTTCACGCTGAATACTTAAAACCGCTAAAAGTACTCGAGCCATCAATAAAAACACCTCGAAAAGCTGAAAGGTATTCAAATCTCCAAACCTCCACCAGGAAAGCGTCAGAATACTTAACACTGTACACCAAAATATCTCTCAAACTTTCATAGCACAGTGTTCCTCAGTGTTTCCCAACCTTTCTTGAGCCGCGATCCCGTTTTATAATATTCAAATAACCTGCCGCCTCCCCGATATATAGCAAGGTAAATTTAATGCGGCAAAGAAAACACATTAAAAATAGATATTTCTGAATATAATTCTAACTTAATAACATTTAAAAAAAAACGTGGCAGCTCCCCAGAAAATGGTTCGCGGCCAACATGGAGGTCGCCACCCGCAGGCTGGAAATCACTGACGTACCTCAAGTAATCGTCATAAATAATTCGAAATGTCATTGCAGAACTTTAAGTTTCACCGAACACCTCCAAGACTTCACAATTTTTAATCACACTGAAAGTCCTCCAACATTCGTCCCCAACCACAAAGTGCCGAGGAGATTGACTTTATCGAAAAATCTAAAGGGTTGGTGGGGGCGGGATAAAGAGGACGCGAAAGTGTGCTGAATTTGCGTGTCACGGCTTCCGAGGTCTCGCAAACAAAACACTTTTCAGAAGTCGGGGTGACTAGAGTGTGCCCCGGGGCGCCCTACCCCTCCCGAAAAGGGTCGGGCACTTAATTAATCGAAACGGGTGGGGAAATCCGAACAATATTCCGCGGTGCCTGGCTCGCGCGCGCCCCATATGCGGCCACCGACTTCTGTCACCGGCCTTTTTTTTTCGTCTTCCATTGGCCGCGTCGTAAAATATTCGAGATTATATTGGATTATAATGACCGCGCTGAATATGCATAGCCTGTCCGCGCGATTCGTACGAGCCGGAATATATTTTCGCCGCGGCGGCTCCTAGATGCATTTCGCCCGTCCGACTCGCATATTTATGGGGCTAATTTATTTAGCAACGTTGCACAGATTTCTGCTTCTTTCCTTTGCCCCAAATGTAATTTCCTTCGATCCTGTCACCGGGCAGAACGGGCCCCCACCATTGTACTTGATTTCTCATTTTTTATCGGCAACGACGAGGTTCTCAGGAAAAAGAACCTCATTTTCAATCTTTTTGTTCACGAAGATTTAGTGGGTTCAATATCCGGAGCTGCAATTAATTTCGATTGTTTCTCGTGTCACTTTGTTTTCGGCTGTGAATTCGTTCAGTGGAGGCTCGTTGTTAAGTATCGTTGCGGCGATTAATTGTAGCTTGACTTTCTTTCGCGCCACACAATTTCACCGACGATTCGAGTACGAGTAACAACGTTGATGGCGTTGCTGTAATGACAACGGCGATCGTATCGGCAGATATGTGACCTTCCATCCCCATAAAATGGAACGGGGGCGTGGTAACGGCGCCGTTAATTACTTGCACGTGCTGATCGTTATAATTACCGATAACAGCAACATTTTAATCGGCCCCGTTTAAATAACCGCGCTGAAATTCGTGTCGATTGTTTACGATCGCGCGCAGATCAGGGGGAGAGGGAGGAGGGGGAGGGGGCTCTTTCCGTATTAATTTCTCGTCCCACGCGAAAATTGCTTCCATAAATTCGGCATGGTTGCGCCCGGGCGATACAATTCGCACGGCGACCCCAATAATTTGCCATATTAATATCGCGCCGTGGGTCAGCCCGATTCCGTCGGCGCGGTTTTCTATTTGCCCCCCCCCCCCCCCCACCCGATGAAAAATAGACGAGGATCGTTCCCGCGGAACGTACCCGAAAATGATTATTAAAATGGGGCGCGCGCAAATATTGACGTTGCATCAGAGTTCGAATTTCTGGGAAATTTCTGCTCGCTAGGTGCAAATGGTATGCTCGATAAAAAAAAGAATTAATGTTTCAGGCCGAAGCGTATTTGAATATTCTCCGAGCGGAGAATATTCCGCTCATTATACATTCAATGATTGCTGCACAGTAGAATTCATTTCTGACCAACTACCGAATTTTAGGATTTGATTTTACCACACTATTCAGTTACAAAACTCTAGTGGAACAATCCGATATTTCCAGAATCCTATTTCTGTAATCCGCAAATCGATACCCCGGAGCTGATCAACTTACCTCTGTTACACGCGAAATTTACAATTTCAGACCCCTCTGAAACTCGCGCGAACAAGCAGACAGCGCATTTCTCCTTAAAAAAAATGAGGAAAAGGAGAGCGGGGCTGGCTTCACTAACACATTAAAACATAATACGAAGCAAAAATACAAATCACGTCGTTGGCCCTGTCCCAAGTGGCTGCAGCCACAATGGGCATCCTTGCCACCAGACAGCCAGATAATTTCCACCTACCGTTCCCACCCTCGTCCTCCCTCGGCGTACACGACGCGTGTACACGTGTGCGTCTCGGTTACGCGATGCATAGGAAGGATAGTCGTCCAGTGGAGAGACATCGATGACACTATACATATTGACAAGACACTCGAGACCGCCTGCCTGGGTCCTCGCCCTCTAGGTCCTCATCACCCTCTGGCAAACCTCCCTTCCTCCCTCCAACCCTCCCCCAGCGCAAACCAGTCGCGTAGCGGAGGAATCGCGTGCCCTGGACAGATCGTTACTTTTTCCCATCGGTACGACAAGGGGGTGGGGGGTGGCTGTGACGACCTTCGAATCAGGTGAACCAGGGCTTGAACTATCACAGAGCCTGTCGATACCGGATCTGGGATCCTCTTTTTGCGATGTCTGCGAATGTTTGGATGCAGCTGGGGTGTGTTTTCAAAGGGAACGTAGCAATTCTATCGTGAAACCGTTCCATTCTTTTTCAATTACTCCGTGGGTACTGCCTAGTATCTTTTTGGGTGCCCTGATGATCTCGATGATAAGAATCGAGTGGATTCTAATTCTTCTTTTGGTAAGGACGTCACTTTAATTCCCTGATTGTATTAATTATCGGGGAGCTTGGCGAGATGAAAGCCTCAGGGGAGAACTGTCGCGTGGTGCGTTATATGATTGGTGGATGAATGAAATGGAACGCTACTGAGAGAGGGTGGACCGGTGATATTTGCCAACGATCTAGAACGCGTAAGTACGAATCGAACGATCTAACGAGCCTGAACCTCTGCGCGGGGCCTGCCGATAAAATCGCGGGACAATGGCACGCGTTTATTCCACAATGCCACTCGAAACTGCGAGCGCGGCGATAGGGAGGCACCGTCGAAACAATACGTCTCTAAACAATAGCGATATCTTTCAACCGATTCAGATTTGAAACCGATGATGGAATAGCGATTGTTCGGACCCTCGAGGAGGAGGTCTGCGCTGCCGTCGACGATCTTTCCACTCTGAAGGATCGCCGCAGACGGAGGGAAAGGGATCGATAAACGAGAGAATTAGGTATCGGAGACGTTGGAACGTCAATAATTGATAGGTCAATGGCTTTTCCAGTTGTCAGACGATTTGGTAGTACATGGGCAGGTTCGACTGAAATTATCACCCCTTTGAAAATTGATTTTAAAGCAACTTCCAAGTAGAAGGTGTATAATATTTAACTCCACGGTTGGGAATAGAATTCCGAAGTACGATTCAAACGGAGAGCACAAAAGTTTCGATATCATTTTAAAACGCGTCCCGAGTATCACTCGATAGCTATTTGTGGCTGCAACCCCTTCCGTCAATTCTGACGGAACAATATCGAATATCTTGTCAGTTCGAGCTCAGCTTAATATTGACAGAGGGAAAGCCAACAGCTTGTCGATTCATTCCAGAGGCAATTTCCAGTGAAGAATACCGTGCTAAGACAGACTCCAGTCGAGTACTTCAAACTATAAAACATGGTGCAAACCATCAACCCCTAAATCCACTAAAAATTCGCAATACTTGAAATAAAACAAAAAACTCCCTCCACTTCCCATTCAAACTGCCGGCCACCAGCCACGAATCACCATCAGTGCAAATTGATCCAGCACCCTTTGAAAGAAGCTGCCCAAGAAGCCCAGGATGGAGCTAATAAGTCATCCGGGAAGCGCTTGCAGCGTAAAACTTCAGGTGGCAAGGAGACGGGGCGGCCAGGAAGAGAAAGGGAAATCAGAGCCGTGGCTCGCAGAAGCGCAGACAAAAAGGAGGAGGCCGGGAAGATGAAGACGGCCACGGAATCGCTTCGAAGAGAAGGGGATGCGAGGGCTAGTTTCCTCATAACGCCGTGGAGAGTCCAAAAGACCGATCAAATATTTACTGGGTCTCTACGAAGACCCACCGCCCCACCCCCGTAATAAGTTTTTTATTGCAGTTCCCTCTTTGTTTCCTCCGAGACTCACTTTCCTCGTATTTGCGCGTGCTCCATCGCGTACCCCTGTCGAAGCGCTCCTCCCCCCCCCCCCCGATCCCTCCTCCAGGCTGACAATGAACTTGGGGGGGGGGGGGTGGCTGCGCGGCGTTCCTAGAACGTTCTCCAGACGGCTGCCGTAAGGAGGGCCGCCACTCCACCGGCCGGGGAATGCGAATTGACGTTGATTGCCCGTAGAAGCATCTCCGGGATTCACCGTTTACTCGACGATAAAGTAAACAACCGCGAGGAGCACCGATCGACACAAGAACGGGATCCTCGGCCTGATTTCTCACGACGAGCGATCTTCAACCCCCTGAGCGGCGTCCTGTGCGGGGTCCTGAACGAGCCACGCGTACTTACGTCGCTCCCCTTTTAGAAGCAACGAATTGGGGTATTCTCTGAATTTATTTCTTACGACGGGGTCGGAACTGTTGCTCGAGTGACAATTCCCGCGATCGTCTCGGTAAAGTATTTTGTTCCCCGTCGTTTAATAGCCACCCCGATAGTACTATCGTCAGATCGACGAAAGCGATGCGACGCAACAGCCCTCGGCCCCTCCCTCGTTCCCGGATCAAAGCGCGATGAGCGAGGGGTTCGCGCCCGCGGCTGTGAGGGAAATCGGCGCGACGATCGGCACCGCGCTGCGGACGGGGATGATCCGCGGCGACGTAGCCCGCGAGTGATATTAATCCCGCGCTGAAAGACAGCAAAGGAGGCTGGAGAGAGCGGAGAACAAGGGGGCGGGTAAGAGCGGGTGCGCGAGGGCGGCCGTGTCTTTGAGCGGAGGCCCTTGGTGGGCGCAGATGGCCCGGAGGACGGGGGTCTTTGTAGCTCGTACATCTCGCTAATTAAATAAAAAAAAGTCCCCTTTCTCCGTTCCCTGCTCTCTTGCTGTCGCTCCGTGCCGCTATTCTTCTGGGTGTCGGCCCGCGGGCACCCGTCACCCCGTGTCTCTGACTTCGGCGGGCCGCGGGGGAGGGGGCGGATGAGGAGGGTGAAGAGGGATAAAGCGTGGCGTGCCACTCGCCCGTAAGTATTGTCTTCGCCATTGTTCCAGCGTGTTCGCATTGTTCGGGGCGAAACGCCCTGTTGAAACACCCCCCGTCCGCTCGATGTTATTAATATTGGGCCCCTCTAAATGCTCTGCTCGATGGCCAGGGGGTGGGTCTCGTGGCTTCGAGATGCTTTGTAGTTGCAACGAAAGTGTGTTGTAGATGGGGTTCGCCGGGGCGTTAGATATAGTGATAGTGAGTTTTTGGGAATATGTAAGTATTTTGGGGGGCGAGGGGGTGGGTCTTGTGGCTTGATGAGGCTTTGTAGTTGGAACGAGATTTTCTTATGGATACTTTTAGAGATAGGTATGTAATTTTTAGGGGTGAGCCATTGTGACAGTCATTTGAGATAGGGGTTGGAATTATTCTGAGACACTTCCAGGTTATATGGAGCTCGGAATAAGTTAAGGGTAAGTTGTAAAGACTTCAGTGTAACGGATATAAGCGTGACGAAGCACTCGAACACCAGAATACCCAACACTTCTGATTATCGGTGCTCTACTCACCCCTGGATGTATCTTTTTGTCACAAGTCCCGCGCAATTTTTCGAACGAACGAACACTCGCGGACGGCAACGATACCGAGGAATCAAGAGGCAGGTATCGCGCTGGGAACAAAGGAAAACGCGGACAAGAGGCAGCGAGGGGGTGGAATTCGAAGGAAGGAGGGTAGCCAGCTTTTTGCGGCGGGGGGACAGCGCGAAACAGAAGACGCTCTCGCTTTGATCGGGGACGATAGGGTGTCGAGGAGGTCGGAAGTATCGGAACTTCGACGTGCGTCGGTGTGCTTTTACGTTGCCACAGGCGACACACCGCCGTGGAACACTAGATTGGCCGTGGATCACCCCTCGGCCACCATTCTTTCATCTGGTGTGTAAAAGCGCGCGCAGGATCACTCGTATTATCCGTACGCGTTCACAACGCATGAATATCCTGCTCTTTCGTTCCCCGCTACCTTTAATTCGATCTAGCGAAGACATTCCCGGCGTGCTCAAAGAGGGCACCACCCTTATGTCAAACAAGCGACTCTGCGAAGGGTAGCTCTACTAGAACTACACTTTATACAATTTCTTTTTACATTAGAAATCTTTGAAATCATTTCCTCTTCGTGACGATAATATAAATTTTGTTAAACAGTTGGGTCAATCACCCCTCGCACACAATTCCTGTATCCACCCTTTCCTCCCTGCATCCTGGCTTAATTCTTGTAGATATTCATCCAACGTGAAATAAAGGTACGTTGTTATTATCCAAACAGCAAGTGGTAATATTCCTGAGGTATTGGAAATATAATTCCCTGAACGAGGCAATTAACAAGCCCATGATTCGATTTCCTTTATTAATCGGGGCAGGAGGGGGGGGGGGGGGAGGGGCAGTTCACGAGGTTCCGCTTTAATCGTCGCTCGTTGAGCGACGATCGCGAGAGCTCCCGTTCGACTAACGAGCAATAATAGTCGGAGTTTTCAAGCATTTTCACGGGACATTTTCCAACGGGTTCATTTATACGTATATACTCGGCACGCGGCGGGGAAACGGCGGCAACAGCGGGCGTCAGAGATTAGTCGAGATTGTGGTTCGCCGACGGCACTTTCTCACGTTACCGGCGTTTATTACGGACACCACGGTAAATAGTTAATTTATTAATGTAAATAACGTATCGCGCGCCGCGGCGAACCTAACCGTAATCGTATAATAAATCCGTCCCGGGCGCCATCCCTCTTTGTTCCGTGCGCTCTCGCCCTCCACTCTCTCGCGCCGTAACTCGCCCGCTCGGGAGCATGGAAAAAGCAGCTGGAAATTTCGAAACAATTCGAGCAGATTAACTCGTTACCGAGCTGTGTTTCGTGCTACGAGGAGCCCCGGATTCCATACTCCGCAGCCCCGAAATATTATTCCGCGAGGTTTCCACTATTGAGGGCGGTTTTACGCGGGATTCAGGAACGTATTGGCACAGACATCTGTTTACGCTGCATTCACTGTGCCTCGTCTAAATTGTTAGAAGCTACACGACACGAAATTGTACAAGACGAGGACTAAATTGTGTTCGGCTGCTGTGGCCCCCTGGGATCTCCTACAGAACAGATCCATCTCTAGAACGGGGAGGGTAAAGATGCTTCCATTCGCTACTTGAAAATCAGTCTCCCGAATCTGCGAAGTATTATCCCCTCGCCTCCGAGTATTGATAGAAACACTAGCCTTCCGCGGTACCACTAAAAATTTTGCAATTTGTCAGCCACCGTGGGCCTGGATTGTCGAGCGGGCACCCTGGACACCATTTCATCGAATGCTCGGCCAACGGTTTCGCGTTTCACCGAAAACTTCCAAAAGCCGAATGCCTGTCGTCAAACACGCCACGCTGCCATCGGCGGGTCGGAGAGGGCGGCGCGGAAGGGTGTCGGGTGAACAAGGACGCAGGCTGCACCAGTATAATCGGCTTACACCCGCGCGGCCTGACGAGCCCGTGAACGGACGGGCAGACTTGATCCCAAAAGCCTCGATACCTCCAAAGCCCCGATATAACTCCCACCCTCCACCCTCCTTCCGCAGACTCCCTCCTAAAGCCTACCCCTCGCGAGTCCCTCGGTCGAGCAGAATGGAATACGGAGTGCTCGGGTGATCCGTTCGTATTTCCCGCGATATGCGACCTGGGTTCGATGAACCGCGCTGACAAACAGGGACCGAGGATATTAATGACTATCGCGATCGAACTGATCCCCTGATCCATACGATTCGTTCCCATTGCCCCGCTCGCGATGGTAACCGTTTGGGTGCCCGCATCACCGTGCCACTGGGATCGTTCGATGGGACTTTTTCATCGCGCAATTAGGCGAAGGGTTCTGCGATCCTCTTGATTATTCTTCGTCACCACTTCGTTCGGATGTATCTGGATAGGGGATTTTTTTTTTAGGCAAATAAGATTCAACCCTTCAAGACTATTCTCAGCACGACATTACCTTCTTGCCTTGGTTCACATACGTGTCGCACTTTAATTCTAGGTTTCGATGAAATTAATGGTAATGAAAGAAAAATTACGACAGCCACAATCGGAGTTACGGTAACTCATGGGTAACGTCATATACATTCAGAATAACTCTGAAAGTTATCTTGCTTTTGTTTATTGATGCCTGGCTCCGCAGCACTTGCTTCGTAATTCTAATACCAAAAATAAGACTGCTTTCGTGGAGAAGCTTGTAAGTGATTCATGGGACACCGATTTCTGAGGCATATAGGATTCACTGCGATCCTCGTATGCCCGGTTTGCCAAGCGACAGCCTACTTCGCGGGAAATCTGTCTCTGGAATCAAATACTAATTGTCCCAGAATTCAGCCTGAAATCCTTCACCGTACAGTGGATACCGTACGGTTACTGTCGATGGGTTAACTCGCCGATCGAGAGCCCCGCCATCGAATCGAGGAGGGATTTGGAGAGGCCGCCAGGGCATCGGGGTCGTCGATAAATTCGAGGGAAATGCAGCAGGGTTGCTCTCGCAGGGCTGGCCTCGTGTTTTCAAAGCGTTTTCGAGAGAAGCGTGATGCCGCGTCCGACAGGGAAACCGGACTGTTTTTGACCTGGTTTCCGATGCGCCCGTGTCTTCCGCCCCCTCTCCGCGCCGTGCAATCGATGCCGTGCGGGGTGTACTTTGAACCGAAATGCCTCGTGCAAGGATATTCGATACGTTTCCAAACTGGTATTCCATACTATCGTTTCGAAATATCGCATCGATGCGCTTTACCGTTTTATTTCTGTCGCTTCGCGTTTATGCGTGGATATAATATACTTTGAGCGCCTCCATTCAGTCAGTGATGCGGGGTGCCTTTCAACGATCGCGGAAAAGCGAACAGGGGCCCATAAAATAGAAATATCTGTAATTCAAGCTGGATACTGGTAGTGCAGGAAAGTTGCACGTTCAATTTCCAGTGGTATCTTAATTAGCGATGTGCATATTGCGGGTTTCAAATGTTTACCGTAAGGGAATCAGAATTGTTGCGTAATATTTTGTTTGGAATTCAGGACCATGCAGCAAGAGGGTGCAGCCCAATTTTTACCACAATAAATTCTTTCTATCTTTGACGAAAAATATTCTATAATAAAGATATTAATATTAACATTAATTTTTCTACATATAATATATAACTCAAAAATTGTAAAAAATGGAGCTGCACCCTTCTTACCGCAAGGTTCTCAATTGGTGACTGTGAGGTAGGTAGATGTTTCTTTTCAGCGTTACGTCGTTCGGAGAGTCAGATGGAGACTATAGAGTGCTCTTTGTGAAAATAGCCTCCTCCGAACGAATTTACGATTTCATCTTGCAGGCGACAATAAATAATCCGGTCCCGATCGAGGGAGCTTTGTGTTTTGAAAACGCTTCCCAGGCACGCTACAGGGACGGTCCTAGAAGGTAACTGAACTGCACTTGACCCACTTTCCGATATATTGCTATCATCTCGCGGCGCGGGAAAACCGTGCTCCAGATCAAAGCACCCCGCGAGGAGAATGTTCGTTATATTTTGATTGCTTTGTCGCCGCCGCGCTTTACAAATCCTCTCTCGTCCGTGGGAGCCGTGCCACGCCGACGGAATTATTCATCCCTATTTCTTCGAGGACCATTTCGGTCTGGAATTTCTGTCCCGCGGGCCGACGATATTGAAATGTCGTTTGGCGGATGCTCGCGGAATAAAGAAAGATATTATTAAAAGAAACATAGACATATTGCCATTGGAAGAAGTCGGTGCCTTGGGATTTTTAGCTTTCTGAATCTCAGAGCTTCGGGATCTGGAGACCTCAGAGTTAAGGAACTCGGGATATCGAGATTTCAGCACTTCAGCATCCTCCAATTTCAAATCTCTCAAACTGTCAATTGTTTCGAGAATAAATTTGCACCTCGGCACTATGAATTTTTCATGAATTCAAAGATTTAAATGTTGCTTCCCTAAATAGTCCGCAACGAAGCTCAGGCAATTTCCCTTCTAAGGTTTCCTGCTCTTTACTACCCCCATCCCCTTTCTTCGACTTCATACGATTTCCTTCGAAGCTGCTCAAGTTTGCGGAATGTCGTCCATCGTCTGATGGCAGAGAAGGTGACCAATTCCTCGATTTAGCTACAGGGAAGCAAAGCTCGGTCTCAGTAAAACCTCCAACGGCTCTGACAAGCCTGATGGGACACCCTCGACAGTGTGTGATGGCTGTGAACGTGTGAAATGATGGAAAACACCTGCCACCGTTCGAGTCATGGCGTCCACTAGGAGTCAGTTGAATCCCCTCCGGCTGGTTCCTCGTCAGGAATATCGATAAGCTCCGTGCTCGAGGAGGAGGTCGAGGTTTGCGTGCGAGCCAAAAGGCATTAAGGGTAACTGGCTCCACTTCTCTCTGAACACGCTCCAGAGAGGCATCCGCCATATTTGTTACCAGGCATTTCGAGCGCGCGATGCACACGTTATAAGCGTCCAATTACGGGCTATTATCGCGCAACTTTTATTTGCACACATTCGCCAGGGCCGCGGCCTTAATCAGCTTACCCGAGAGCGAGAGAGAGAGAGAGAGAGAGAGAGAGAGAGAGAGAGAGGATTAGACTTCGAAATTTGCAGCGGAGTTTGCTCGCGGCAGTGTGGGGGGATTGAGGTTATTATTTTGGAAACAAAGGGGTGCAAAATTGCGAAACGATATACAGCGGAAGAATAAGCTGAACGGTGAAGTATAAATGCTTGGATATTGGAAAAATTCTTTGCGACCGAAGTGGCATTTTTCAGCTCCAAGGGGGCTTAGAGAAAAATGGACGCTAGAGGGCGATGTATAATACATACGTATCAGAAGCAGTTTCACGTAGAGGGAAGTATCCCCGAGCACAAGGGGATTTTTCTGCATTATAATACCCCTGTCTTTAGAGCAGGTAGAAGGGAAAGCAGAGGCGGGCAACTTCGAAGCAGACGAAGTCAGGGGACGAGAGTGAACTTTTATTTCTGAAAGCAGGAAAGTGAACGACGATATTAAACTGTAAAGACGATCCGATACATGCGGTTTCAAGGAAGAAGATAGACGGTTCCCCTCGAAAAGATTTCTCAGATTGCAGCCACGCAGCTCGCGAGAACTTGCCCCGAATGAAATAAAACTGACTGGAGGAATCGAATGGAAGGTTCTACGGGAACAGCCCTGTGATTGGGGGATTAAAATGATGAAACTTGTTTTTGTCATGCGCGAAACTTCTAGGTTTTGCTAATTCCGCGGATAAAGGGCGGTGGCTTAAGGTTCCAAGCCCACAAAGCGAGGGGAAAAAGCTTCCATACTCCGGGGGATTACGTCATTCACTTTTAAGTGCACGTCCGCGCGCAACAGGATGGAAGAAATTTTAAATCAAGTAGCCGGATATTGCAGCGGGGGAACGCGATCCCCGTAATGCCTGATATATTCCGGAAACAAGAAGTTCGAGGGAGTTGTTAAAACGCCGTTCCGAGCTCGGTTGCCAGCTAGACATTTCGAGGAAATTGCGGTGCCTCGAAATTCAACGTTGAGAAAAATAGATGATGGCATCGAATTCGATACTTGCAGATGCTTGCAATTTTTAAGGGAGTTATAATCAAAGAGTTATTTGCGAGAGAAGGAGAAAGCTTAATACAGAGTTATTTTTTTAATATTGGACATTGGCTTGTTTAAATATTCCTGGACGAAATGGATTTTGAAAGTAATCGCATTACTGAATAATTTCTTTGCGATAGGAATTTGAAGATTACCAGAAAGAACTTTATTTAAATCCATTATAATTGTAAAAAAAATTAACTCGCCTTTTTAATATCACTTTCGTTTTATTTCTTCATTTTGAAAATAGGCTCAGGTATGTACCCTTGCACCCCCTTTGATGCAGTGTAATTTTCGAAAATGTTGATGTCAGAGGTGATGAACGATACTCGGGATCTCGTTAACGGGTTGAGCAATTAATCGAATCTGTTCTTATATCAGAATCCGCGTGAAATGAAGTCGGATGCTGGGGCAGAGGGGCTTGGCAGCGTCGCTGGGGCTTACATCCTCGAGCGTTGACAATCTAATGTAATTTACTTCCTGTTTAACGTAATTAAAGTGTACTTTGAGGTGTGGCGGGACGAGAAATTAGCAGTGAACTTCGGTTTACCGGCAAACTTCGCCGTCGAAATCGACACCGCCCGCGATCCCAGCTTATCTTCCAGCAAATTTCGCGTGGAATTTCGTCGTTAGAGGTGATTTGCGAAACGCCTCCACCAAATGGATTGTCACCGCGATTTCACGCAACCGCTACCATCTTTGTGTCGCTGGGAAGATTCACACTGATAGCGAGAATGACCAAGTTTGTTTGTAGGATAATTTGCAGCACGGGAGAAACCGGAGCATGAAACATATTCCTTACAAATATTAGCCGAACGATATTTATCAAGTTAATATTCATAAAAATCGACGCAACATTCTGTGCGCAAATTGAAGAGTCCATGTAAAAAACATTGTAAGTGTCAAAATTAAAAAAAAAAAAAAATTGTGGGGCAAATGCTCTACGTGCCAATGGTAATATTATACTATAAAATTTTATTTTTGCCACTTACAGTGTTTTCTACGACTCTTCAATCATCAGCCCTTAAAATAACGTGAAAGCAGTGTTCAACTTAAAATTTGTATATATTAGACAGCTACTCTTGCTCTAATCAAACATTTTCTATAAATCCCCTCCACCACCCACCATTAAAGCCATGCCTCAAACGGGACCCTACACTTATCATACATATACTGCAGCATCTACCTTTCTCCACCACTCGTTCACCTACCCTGAACCACCCACAGTCTACTCCCAAAGACAACACCCCTAACATCCCCTATAAAACCAGCACCGTTCCGTGACCGAAGGAGTCGATTTAAAAAGGCGTTTCAAGGAAAAATGGAAGGAAAGATTCCTCCTAGAGCAAGAAGAAAACTCGCCGCCACCTTTGAAATGGGAGGGGTGGAGAGGGCAGCGATTGAATTCGCGCAGAGTCCTCTGGTTCACGGGTGAAAGAGAGGGGTTTCGGTTTATCCAAGGGTCTCCATTTCGCGCCGTTCATATTTGTACATTATCGAGGGGGGAAAGGTGGCACGCGGGTGGTGGCCCCGGGAACGAAAGGCTAGAAACGCTGAGCGGGCTTTTGACGGGACGCGGCGAAAGCTTCGGAAAAGCGGGAATACGCGGGGGCTTTGATATACGAGCGCACCGCCACCGCTCTCTCACAATCTGCTGGCAGCCTGCATCCTCGCACCCGTGACTACCAATAATCGAACGTTATTGCGTTACCGGGGGCTGAGACCGCTACCCCCTCCCCCCCCCTCCTCCTCCCCGCTCGGCTCGCAGTCGTAACACGTGCACAGCGAAACGGAGAACGGCTGTTGCATAGAGGGGTGGAAAAAGGCAACGGGGAATTTGCTCGAGCGGGTGATTCGATTTTAATGCGTCAACTGTACGCTCGTAGGGCGATGCTGCGGTTGCTGTTGCCCAGGATGATGATTGCCCTCGCGGGGGCCGCGTTTTGTCACCATCGGGGGAGGTGATGAAGAACCCTTTGTAGGGGGGTGAAGATGTGCAGAGAGTGATTGATAACAGTGTTTCGTCTCGATGTACCGCATCCATGGTGGCGTTCGAAGGGGGACATTTTCAAAGCTGACTGGTTAGCTGGTAGCAAGCTTGTTGCTCTTTCAATGCTACAAGCTCCTCATAAAAGCTTCTTTGTTTATGGTGGGGAAACAATAATAATTACTAGCGCTAGCTTGGGAGCCCAGAGGTGTCACTAAAAAATAAAATAAATAAAATAGTTAAAAAGCAAAAAATTTTACATTCCAACTTCTCTAGGCGAAGCTGCAATTTTATGCGCAACGAAATAATGGTATGACTATAGCGAAGTTAACGTCCCGTGGAGATTACTTTCGAGGAATGTTGAATATCGAATGGCATCGAGGATGCAGATTAGAATCGCGAATTAGGGTATTTGTCAATCGCATTGAGCGCCGAGGGACGTTCAATTAATTGCTTGCTTAATGCTTACGATTAAAAAAATAATCGTTAAAAAATCGGCGATTGGTTTAATTGTGAATCGTTGATTAAGCTTTTGCCCAACTTTGTGCGATCGGGGTACCGCGAGGCTCGTGTCATTCGACTAGCATTGAACCTGGAGGAAGAATGTCACGAAGACGAATGGAAAGGCGACTGCTCTGCGCTGCGAGCGGCTCCGCCAAGTTTAAGAAAGTCACAAGCGCCTCCAAAGAATAGAACATTCGACGCGTGAGAAATACCAGGAGTTTAAGTTCGGAATTGATCAAAGTTGGTTGACCCGTAAATGGAGCACACGGGGTCGGCGATATTTTATTCACGCCGACGCCGATCCTTCGATTCCTTTTACACTCCTCCTTACCCCGGCCGTAACTGTGTTTCATCTCCAACTTCCGAAGGATAAAAATTAACCGCGCACGCGCGCGGCCCGCGGACACCACCGAAATCTCGATCCGCGCGCCCGCGAGACAATGAGGAGCAGCATCGGGTGAAAATGATCAGGCCTATGTGGAACTCTGTTTGAACGAATGCGTTGTTTGCACTGGAGCTGTCGCGATATCGATTGCCGCGCAATCAGCGCGGACAAAGTGAAAAACTACATTCGAAAAACTCTCGACGAACGTTGTTCCTTCCCTTTTGTTTGTATGCTGCGCGCGTTTATCAACCGAAGTGTAAAGTGCCGAATAATGAGCGCGCGTGCTAATGAAAAGTGAAGGAAGCACAAAAGAGGGGACTTGAAATTTATTTGCCACCATATTTGCCTAGGTCCCACCAAGTATCCCTTAATTCCTCCATTCACGGACCTCATTGTTCCCGTTTTCCATTCTTTCGACGCGCTGCACACTCTACGACGCTCTATACCGCATTCGCATTTCGTCGTAAATTTAGAGTTCTGCAAGTTTGCAATAGGTCGCGCGGCGGGGAGGGGGAATCGAAAATGTCACTCGGAAATTTCGATGTAGTCAGTTGGAGGGCCCAGTGTCTGTCGAGTCGGCTGCTCCGCGAAGGGTCTGCGGCACGCTGATAATTTCCTCGTGAAATTTCATGCCAGACTCGGTGCGGTGAAATCGACGAGGGAAATGGCGGGAATGCGGGAAGAGTCCCGGCTCCTCGTGCAGGAAATATGGTCGAGTGGCTCTTTAAAGCTCCTTTTTCTCTCACGTTCTCGCAGTTACGAACGTTAATAACAGCGGAACGTTATTGCATTATTCTGTCCGGTTAAGGGCGTCTCTCCCTCGTCCGGGAGGGGGGAGTGAAAGATACAGCGGTGTGCACACGTCGCGTTCGCAGTTCCATTACGCTATGATTACGTCGAGTATCGCGTTTTTTAACGAGGAATCGACGCGGTAAAACCGCGGGTCTGAAGTGTGCCGCGAGGCTCCGCGATATCCTTGTGGCTCCGTTCTCGATTGTTAGGAGGCAGTGCTCCGGAGACATTGTGAGAGCCGATGGTAATACGCATGTCGAGAGGCTTTGGATCCCGCTCGCTGTTATTTGATGCTGCGTCGACGGAGCGGGGAAATATTTAACAGGGAAGATTGCTTTGGGAATGCTTCGCTTCCGCTAATAACGATAAGGATTACTGATTCAGGGTTCGGAGGATTGAATATGCTTCGAGTAATTAGTCCCGGTGACGTTATTCTGAATAGATCAACGAAGAAAGTGGAAAGGATTATCAAAGTCGAATTATCTATTAAAGGACTAGCATATTTAAACTCTTTCAGGCACTACATACCAAGTTTAATAACGCACGAGGTTATATTACACTTAGGACGAACTCTTAAACTCGTAATATGCAATTTTTCAACCTTCGTGTAATGTATTACCAATCTAATATATATTACTACATATTCTTGCGACTAAATCAATCTCCGTCGTGCTCCGAGTGTCGAAAACGATGATCCACCCGAATTTTGCGCCAACTTCCCGTCGACCCTGCCCTCCGTAACCCTGGCTGCTGTATCAGTGCCCTCGAGTCGTCAGCACTGATAACACAATGAACAACGTCGTCGTGAGGGGATCGCGAATCGAGAGGGTGGATTCGCGACGGATCGAACCGGGGGTAGAGTCGTTGGCAAAAACGAAAAGAAGGGGGAACCGGGCGCGAACGAAGGGTGTTCTAGGGTGCCTTTTTTAGTCCACTTATCGGCGAAGCACTCGACCACGATGGCTATATTTAATTCAGTGCTTAGGCGGTGAACCGGGCTACTTGACTCTCTTTTTCCCCTCGGTTCGACGGACTTCCAAGCTAATTCCGCGGTATTTGGAGCGTCTATCAAAAAGCTGCATTGTGCTGTTGTGACGATCGAGGATGATCGTATCCACGATTACTTCACCTTGACAGAAATAAGCATATTATAGCAACGTAGTTCTGGTTCAATTACGTATCACCTATAGCCTCGATTAAACTGGTCTAGAATAAATATTAAAATGAACTCGTTGAGCTGAAATGCACAAGGAAACTCCCTACGACACCGTTATCTTTCAGAGAATGGAATCTCGAGATTTAAGATCGTGAAGAACTCATTCAACAATCCTCCGTAGCTCAAAAATTAAGTTGCACTCCTCTTGCTGCAAGGTCCTCAGTTATATTCAGATATCTGGAGTCGCTACGAGTTCTGTCGTAGAAAATACTTCGCACTCGTCATGAAGCACTGGATCTCTAATTCGAAGAATCGACGAGTCTCGCTCGAGGCAATTTGTAGTTTTATCTGCCGCCTATCGAGTCGATGGAAATACTCGGATAGAGACGTCGCTGCCGCGATGTGTAAAAACGTCGCGGCGGTATGATACACGGGCGGAAATATCGCGGCAGTAGAACGCCCGCCCGATCCCCGTAAATCTTTTCGTCGAGTCTGTTGGGATCGAGACGGCCCCTCCCTTTCGCGAAGGGCGCGACGATGGAGTTTCACGCCCAACAAACGAGGATTATCGTTCGAAATAGATACGCGACGTGGCTGACACGATTTACCAATTTAATCGGATCTCCCTCGATTATTATGTAGATAACCCGTGGCTGGGGATAATTGAATCTGGCTATTGGATACGTCACGGAAACGTCGGGCGAATTTCGGCTTTCGGCAAATGGGATTTTGCGAAATCCTCGGGGGTGTTGTCGAATTCTCGGTAGAACTCGGCGGGCGCTCTTCTGTTTTTAATATGAGGATCACCCGGAGAACACCACGACACGAGCAAAGTGATTATTCAGTACAGTGTGAAGGGTATCGGTGATTACTCGAGAAATATTCGAAATCGCGTGTAGTTAATGGGAACCATGTTCGAGCACGAACGTTCGTATCGATGTGCGAATTGTGTAACGTCGATACCCGAGGCGATAGGATAATAATGATGGATTGGGGGCGAACACGTGATGGATATTGCTTCGCGAAAATAGGATTTAATGTGTAACGTGTGCTTTAATCTGAACTTAGATGACGAAGACAGAAGTGTGTTTGTTAAGAAGATGGTCTTCGTAGTTTACAGCACGTAATATGAAATCGCGAATTATGGTAACTAAGGGATGTAAAGGTAAAGTAAATTTTCTAATTGCGAATAGATTTTCATGAATCCACAGGTCTCGCGTTATTCCTCGTCACAGCATACTATCTATCGCTGGGGAGTCGACGAACTGGGAATAGACTCTCAGAATTTTTGAAATATCTCATGCTTCTGCTTCATGAATACGTAATGGTTGTCCCAGGTGAGAATCGCGCGGGACGAGCGGCGAATTGTACTTTAATTTGCATTTTTTTCGAACGGGGTCTCTTGACTCCCTAAAGGGAATATTACATTTGCAGGGACAAAGGAAAGAGAACCGGTGGATCCTCGATTAAATCCGATTTAATAGAGACGTCGAAATTGCAGCTGATTCTACGGAATAACCTGTGAAGCAGGGGTAGAACTCGAGAACCGGTTGAAAATTATTTCGATACCGAGTGAAGACCGACACTGCAGGTTAGAGTCATTTCACCCTTAAAAAGTGCACCCTCGATCGTTTTTTGGCTCGCTATTTCCCCAGTTATTTAGAAAATTAGGACGACAATCCTACCCCGCGATTTTAAATCGTGTTTTCGCGAATAATTAACTTTTAAAACTTCCACTGTCGTCTAAAAAAAAAAGCGCAAAATCCAAGCCTCCAAATTTTCGAACAGTCCATTCGAAATAATAATCGTCAGATCAAACAGGCGGCGTGATGTCGCTGTATTGATTAACAAGCAAATAGCTTGCACTACCGCCCCTTTCCATCGCCCCACGGATCGATTAATATTTATTCCATTACGCGGACAACACGGGGAAAACTAATTTCACGCGTCGCGCGACACCACGGTGAATCCGATTTTGATCTCGCGTTATTATGTCCACTTCGTTCCTTCTCGATCTCCTGGCTCCTTTTTTTTTTTCGTTCCCCGAATTGAACCGGGTCCCAACCGCGCGCGCGCTTCGTGGCGCCTGGAAAAACGATAGATCGAGTTTCGTCGGATTTCCATTTCGTATCCGTGCGAAGGAATGGATTTTTCTGGGATTACCTGGAAAAAATATGTACACTTGCCACGCCCGCTTTTCTTTTCGTGGTGTCACGTCGCTTCCTTGGAAGAGGGGTGCAAAGTAAAGTCAAGCAAGACGGAAGTATAGAACTGAACGCAACACTGCAAGCAAAAGCACTTGGATTTCTCTTTTACAATTAAGAACACCATAAAAGTCTTGAGAGGCTTCTTTATTTCTCGTTATATCACTTAGAAACCCGACTCTTTGTCGTAGTAATTTATATTGGATCTCTACAGACCGTTTTTTTTTTTTTTAATATAAATTTGGAACATTGAAGGCGTGGGGGAGAGTGGGTTAAAAAAAGATATTGTGCGATGCATAATGCAGGAATTCACGTTTCGCGTCGACGAAATGATGGAAAATTTCACCGAGTCCAGAGCCGCATTCCTTGGACGCGTGAGTTCGTATGGTAGAATTCGAGGAATGGTGGGCAGCATTCGAAAGCCGAGCTTCGTTTCGGGAACAGGTCGCTGCGCACTGACTGGTGTACGTTACGAATCAGATTTCCATTTCGTATCCGTCATATGTCGTTTTCGCGTCTAATCCATCACAGGCCGGCAAACGGCGTTAAGCGCGTCGCGACGCCGTGTCGACGCGTACGCCTCGTTATTGCATGTTAAAGTTCTCGTCCCTGCTGTCAGCTTGACACAACAAATCGGGTTTGCGCGCCGCGAGCGACACAACCTTGTAATCGGGCCGATATTACAGCCCGGGAAAATGGCGGATTCGAGATTGCTCTGATTCTAGGTCGGATTCGGCAGCTTCCCTACTCCGAGTGTTCGTTAAAATGGAATGGATCTAAATGAGCGTTGGAAATCTCCGAGGAACGGTGGAGGCAATTTGTGATCGAAATTATAACTTGTTTTTGTCTGAAACGAGCTGTATTTATATCATTGAAACTGTTCGTATTACCAATACTATTAATTATATTTTTGTTTGCCTATCTTACGTAATTAGTGGAAGGACTGAAGTATACCTATGTTACCTGCTTTTGTTTCTTTAGTTTACCGATTACATGTCTGTGAAAACTAAACCTCGGGAATGTATGTAATTATTTAGGGTTCAGTAGATTATAAAGGAAAAACGAGATGTTATTCTTTAGTTATTTAGGACATAGTACGAGCAGTGGCCAAAGCATGGATTTACAAAAGTTTCGATTCTTATTCACTTGTCGATTTTTATTAAAATTCCATGTGAATACGAAGTGAATATATTTCACTAGCAAGTGAAAACTTTGCTTCAACTTGATCGTTTAATAAAAGAATTCATATTGCCTCTAATTGACCGAGTGCATTTTTCACCAAAGCTTCGTGGCGAAAAGCAGGAAATAGTGTTCTTCAAGCAAATGTAAATTGCGGCGTATATGTTACTGCAAGCATTTGTGCAACACTGCTTAAGCAGTGTGTATTGTTGGAGGCTAGGTGTTAAATTTATGGCAAATGATGGAAACGATCGGGGGTGCCACTGTTCTATCGACGAGAGCTGTTTGATCGGCGATATTGTTAATGAAATTTGCGATACCTGCCAGCGATGCGTTCCGCTTTGCGGTACGGAGTAAATATTAAGCGCGCATTTTACCCCCTCTGGCAAAACGCCCTCTGCGGTCACGCAACGCTGTGGAAATGTCCAGCTAGGACCGTAATACCGGCACGTATGGCATCGATTTTGACAAAATCGACGGCTCTAAATACGACGCGTCCCACCGACGCGTCGATACGCTTTCATCATCGTCGTGTTCGGACGAAAATCGGCCGCGACACCGTCGAAAATAGCGATTTTCGTCAATGTTTTTGAGGGACAAATGTATATTCCTTCGTTGAAATTTCGATATGAAAGAGTGATTGATGTGGACGTGGGTGTACAGAGTGTGGATATATTTTTACTGCAGGTCCATTAGAAGCGTCCGTCATTGGGGAGTTTAAATTAAAATGAATGAAAATGCTGTAGGGATTTTTTCTAAGCTATGACTTCCAAGCAAGTGGTATTGATAGATTTTATATTCGGAGAAACGATTGAAGACCTTGGGATCAGTTATCGTTTGCTTGTACCACTGGTTTCTGCGCGAAGTCTGTTCAATGCTATCCCATACTACTGGCACTATTCCTTCGCATATATGAATCTGTCTTTAATAAATTCTCGCATGCACACACGTTCACGTACTTCTCTGTAAAGCTACCGAGATTTTCTGGGAAGCTGGTTAAAGTTATGAATACTTTAGAGTAAAGAAGCATTGCGAATATGGCACCTAAAATTCTTCTTCTCGAAACCTTATACTTAAAACACCACAGATTCTTCAAACTCACTGAGTGTTTCGAACTAAGTTATCTACTAACTACACGAAATTTCATCCCTCCCCCAAATAACCTCCCTTAAACTTTCCAAGCACTTTCGCCCCCTTACGAAACACCACGCAAGGTGACATCTCGCCGCATCATATAATCCTTGAAAAAAGTCGCACTATCCGGATCGATTCGAGGGTCGGGCTCGATTTGTGTGTCCGCGTCGATTTTCGTCGGGCGTGAAAACGAGGGGGCAATTTCCTGACGCTGGTATTCTTTCACGGAATTGGGGGACGGATGGAAAAAGAGGACGAAAGGGGTGTACGGCGAGCGAAGCTGAGCCGTAGCGACTTCATTCGCAGACAATGCTTACGTTGCCATAAGTTGACTCGACCTCGCCCCATTCTGAACCGCCGAAACGTGACCGTGTTCCCAGATCGAACCGTTTAGTTTACGAGATAACGTGGTATCTGGTAACACGAGCCAATCCGCGTCGAAGCCACCGCGTGTAATCCCATTATCATTTTCGGGTGGAGGAGCCGTCGATTAGTCGATTCGGATTATCCTCACGGAACCGGTAACTCAGCGTCTGCGATGTCGCGAAATCGCCGGGATAAGTGGGCTACGTCTGAGACGTGGCCTAAGAAAAGCATTTCATTGGAAATTTAATGGATTTCGCGTAATTTCGGATCTAGGGCTATTTAATCTTGGAAGATTGGGAAAGAGATTTGGACATGCTCCCCTGTGGGATTATCGACGATGTCACGTCGAAAGTGTGATTTCTAATAGAATAATTGTCAGTGACCAGTAGTGTTCTATTATAGGTTTCAAATAAATGATTTTGTAGGTTTTATTTTGAATGCTGGATTGCAAGCTTTTCTACGGAGGAAGTTTGGGGGGGGGGGGGTGGCGTCAATGAAGAAGTAACGATGTAGGGAACAAGGGTGTCTCGAATGTTCTATATTGAATAGAAAGTCGAAATTTATATTCCCCTTTCATCCATGCAAATACTGCTGACGATGAATTGACGGCTTCCAGACGTCCCAATGAAATGCAACAATAAAATGACGATTAAAACGGAGGCAGCCGAAAGAGACGGTTCGTGGTCGTTGTCCCTGGTGTCGCGCCTCATTAAAACCGTATTCTTTCGCGAAACGTAAACGAGGAGGAGAGAATCAATGGGAACTGAAATATATCATACCACACACATTTATAATTTCTGCTTGTGCGACGAATTCTGGGAAGTAGGTCGTCTACTATTCACAGACGGACTTACTAACATTTGAAATTCAAATGTCAAAATACTTGGAACAAAATTCCTCCCCTACAAAGTAAAGAACACGAAGTACCTACGACCAAAAAAAAAAAACAACCACCTATTACATTGCACAGATCATCAAACTTGTTCGGAATTTTAAAAAAGCATATTCAAACGACCCCGTCGCTCAATCACTTATTATTTCCGCCGTCGAAATTCGTAATAAATAACCAAAGTTCGGCGCAGAGAAGCTTCTCCCCAAGGGAATATTCAGGAACACCCGTTCGTCATCCCCTACGAGGCACAGGACGCGAACTCGAGATAGACCCGGCGAGGGGGTGGAGTGGATCGTCCATTTTCGAGTGGACACGTACCTTCGCTTAATGTCCGTTCACGGTACGCGGAACCTGTGACGCTGGGACACGCGTGTAGGTGTAGCGGGGAGGCCGAGGGGCTGCGGAGGGGGTGTGGTAAAAAAAGAGGTACGAGTAGGTGGGTGGCAGTCCGGAGTCACAAAGAATGGCGATCGGCCGAGGAGGGGTGGCTGGTTGCAACGGGCAGACGTTGGAGAGAGCGAGTATCGCGATACTCCATCGGCCAGAAATCGATACGGGGATGGCCAGGGGGGACTGGGACAGGGGGTGGGCGGCTCGGTGTCTGTATTTTTCGCGAAAGCATTACGGACACGGGTATATTCGCGTTGCACGTGGCTCTCAGCTGTGCGCCCGAGCCCTCAACTTCGCGACAGGAACTTTCGATGCTCGCCTGGATCGAACTTCCTGCGCTCCTTCGTACTCCGTAGAACGCTTTTAAATTGCTTGTTCGCCGTCGACGGTGTTTGGGTGAACTCGACGGGCGAAAAGTGTGTTACGTGATCGAGGGGCACGCTGGATTTACTTGAGGAGTTATTAACGGAGCCCTGGTGGCAGTATTTAGGGAAGGGGGCAGATAAAAAAGGAGGAAATGGATGAACTGATTGAATTATCTGCGCGAAAGGGTGTGGGTGATTATGAGCGTAAGATTATATGCAGGTCTAGAGTATGTAAGAATGTGCGATGGGAGAATGTGTTCCTATGCAAATACGAGAGCGGAGTGCAAATTGTGGAGATAGGATTAAATATGCATAAATGTGGTGTGAAATAGATAGGGATGCCTGCAGACCGCCAGAAACATGATAGATTTGTTATGTTCTATTGATAATAGTGTTAGTATACTGGAAACTACGGTGGAGTGAAGTAGTAAGGAGTACGCAAGGAAAGACGCAGAACGTAAGTGGAAATGGTCAGTGAATAGTCGGACGAAGTCCGCACTTGTGCACTTTGCGCAACTTTTTAGCCTTACATAATTTTAGACCCCTGTGAATGATGAATAAAAATTGCAGAATAGCTTGTATATGTTTAGCAATTATTTTGTATGACATTTTCAAAACACCCACTCTACCTTTCACGTGAAATTTGCAAAAAGCTACTGTGCAAAGAAGTTAGTGGAACATTATGTACACTCTATAGAATTTAGTTAATGATTGTTTGCTTAAAATGAAGCAGGATAGGAGTTTTAGTTTACGGGCAGAAAATAAAAGGGCTGAAATAAATCTGGTATGAGCTATGAAAAGCTTGTTCACCTTTCAGCCAATGTTCACAGGAAAAATAAACATTGATGCATTTTACGTAAATGGTTTTCTCGTCGCTCCAGAATGTATTCTTGTTTAGAATTCGTTTGAATAGCTGCTCGTGTAAAAGAGGGAGCTAAAGTGCGAAAACAATATACACTCTGAAAAGGCGAGGAAGATTTCGCTACGAGTGGTGCTTGATTATTAGTATATCACGGTAGTTCAGTTCAATGGCCCGTTAATTAACCGCGGGAGATTAATTGATACTCCATCGAGCTCGTTACAAAGTTGTTAATCCGGGAAAGTTCTACGAGCTTCATTTTAGTTGGCAAAGAGCAAGTACCGTGCTAGGTACCAATTGAATCTAATCGATACCTATCCCCATTCATGAGCCAAAATAATCATTACCGGCGAAGAAATAAATATTCCCAGCTACAAAAACAGAAAACTAAATAAAAACCCTCTAGCCCCTTCTACGGCTACTTAAATATCTTTCAATTTTTGCAATTAAAATCCACCATACTTAAAATTATACTAAGAAAAATTCACATCAAATTCAAAAGACTCTAAATGAAGAAAACGTGGAAAATCGTAATGATAAAATTGCATAGACGATACAAAAAGAACTTTGAACCTGAAGGGGGGCCATGATTGAACGATCCCATCGTCGAAATCGCTACGGAAATCGTGCGTCGCGATAATTGGCTGACAAATTCCATGGATCGAACCTCTCAATAAACGAGAGCTGAAAAAAATGGCCGGTTCGAAATCCCGTTGGCTTGTATACCGGCATAATTAGCGAGCAGCTTGTCCGTCAGCATTTTCTACGCGGATGATTCGCTGACTTCCCTCCCCGTTTATCGGAATTAACGATAAAGGCAACTCATCGTTCCCGCCAAGTCTGCTTAAATATTTGAAGAAGCACTTGGCAAAATTCTTCGTCCCCCCTCCCCGACGTTGAGGGGTGCTTGAATCGAGGATCGACCGACCCCCATCCCCCTTCTTCAGCCCCCCCCCCCCTTTCTACGACCATCCCTTTTCTGTCGTTTACTCGTCAATATTTCGACGCGGGTTATCTCCCCCATCCCCCTCTCCCCGTAATGGATAATTTCCCACCCACGCCGTTCCCCAGGAAACTTTGTACGAACGCTTAAAAAGGCTGTCCGATATAGTCGTTGGCATCCGCCGATTGCCTCAATCAGAAATCAATAGAACCGTCTAGCGGGTCCAATACGCAGCCACGTCTACATACATGTCAATGTACTTTACGTCCCTGTTGACGATGTTGTCTGTCGAGGATGTTGCACTCCGTCGATTTCGGCCCGATTGCCTGGGGAGCGTCAAGGTATCTCTTTCTGCGCGTCGACGACGAGGGGGTGGTCTATGGGAGAGGGCTGTTGGAACCATCGGTTCCGGTGCTTTCAGTGATTTGCTCCAGGGCGAACCAAACATTAACGCGTGACCATTAATGACTTCGTCGAGGGTTGCCTAATTCTGCAAGACGAATCACCGACAGAATCTATACGGGGGTCGTGCAAGTTGCGCTTCGGAAATTTAAAGAAAATCTCGGAGCACAGTTCCTCGATTTTCAACCGTCATCCAACCCCTCAAAGTCATCGTTGTTTCGACACCATTCAGGGGGTTGGTGCGCGCCGCTTCCCGCTGATCGTTTCATCGAATTTCAGGATCGGCTGCGGCAGCATCGATAAAACCAGAAAATGAGAATCACTGTGAGCTGTTCGGTGGCAGAGTGTTGGCACAGTGCTCGTGATCGATTACTCGTCATCCGCGCGCGATGTCCCGAGTTCGACGCCCACCGCCCGCTGCCAAACCAAACGTACTTCTTCCTCTTTTTTCCTCGCCCACCCGCACCCCCCACCCACCCCTCCTTCCGTCCGCTGTTCAGGCTGCTCCATCTCCTCCGACCACCTCCGTATCCTCCCTTTCTCCTGTTCTATTTCCCCTGTTCCTCTTTCTCGCCATCGACCGGTAGGCTCTACACGTAGATAGCCGCCGCAGGATGGACGTGTACGAGACGCTTCTCCTTTTTTCTCCCCTGTGTCTGGCTTTGTGCGAGGTGCGAGCCGGAGAGTGTTCCAGCGATAGAAACGCGGGGGAGTAGGGGGAAGAACTGGAGGCATCGGGACGTAGAGGAGCTCGATCTCTGCCAAATCAAACTTCAGTCTTCCACGAACGTCTTCCTCGTCTTGGCGACCTTGGCGAACTTGGTCGCCTGGTCGTCACGAATTCTTATCGATTTCACGGTGAATGGTCGCGTCGAGATTTCGACGGTTGCTCCTTCTTTTTTTATTTAGCCAGCATTTTCCCCGCAGCAGAAGCTTGTTATGCGAAAGGTACGTCTTCTGATCGGAAGTTAAATTTAGATTCTGAACTCTAAAGCTTCCATTTTGCAGGTTACTTCGCACGATGGTGTACCTCTCGGCCTCACGACCTTACAACACTGTCATTCAATACTATTTTCATAATCAAACACGCCAAAGAAGTAGCCCTCGGCGCAACTCGAAGCCAACATTGACCCAAAGAACAATTTCTATCTCCCCCTGCTTCTAAGTATTTCGATATACCAATGAGCATGCTATAAGTAGCGCTTCACGACAAGGCTACTGTTACATCATCGATGTTATCACCGCCCTTCGTGCTCGAGGCGAAACGAAATCCAAATTGCCCCTCGAGTGAAAGCTTGGAAAAAGATCGCAGATTGCAGAGCCCATTGTCTTAAGGAGCCCCCCATATAATAACAGCCTTATCACCCCATTAATCTATACACAGTCCAACCCCTGTACACGTCCCCGGGGACACACCAACCCTTTTCTTCTCCGACGTGCTGGCTATTATCGAGGTTGAACCGTAGGCCAGGGGACCCGGATGACACGGGGATGCGCCCAGAAACGGGAATAAGGGTGTCCTGGACACTAGTCACACCTCGATTGCTGCCAATTCTCTATTGTCGTTGGCAATCGTCCACCGTTCTCCCCCCTCCCTCCCCCGTCGTTTCACCTGCTCCTTCGATTCCCACCGTGGGGCCGAAGAATTCGTTTTGCTGTCGGGACGTCGAATTCTCTCGGACTGGGATGGTTCCAGGGATCTAAAGGTTCCCTTGATTGCCTGCACGGGCGCTGAGGCGAGCAACGTTTTATGATTTTACGATTATCGAGCAAGGCACACGCTGCTGATGTGTTCAATTGATCTTTCAAGTGGAACAGTGGATTGTGGAGGGGTGTACGAAGGGGAGTGGTAGAAAGAAAGTTCAGAGCGACACCTAAACATTTATACCACGTAGATTTAGAATGGGGGGATTGTAAAATAGATCAGTGATACTGACGTAACACGTAACGGTAATTCACTTAGTTATGCAGACGTGTAGATATATGGTTTCCAAATTTCTCGCGACCACCACAGTATATTGGGTGGATGTGTTTCGACTATTAGTGTATAAAATTTATAGTCTCATAGAAGCGTAATATTTGGGAGGAAGTTTCTAGTTGATAAAAAAGCGTCTTTCGTGATGATGATCTTCGCAATGCTCCTTGGACCGTATTCCCACAGTGCAAGTAGTACTTTTAGAAATGCCAAGACTCACCAGTCAGAAGGAACAGCAGCACGGTCGAATCCATTCCCGAAACCGAAATTCGTCCAAACTTGATCGATTCAGCGCATTCTCGAAACAGTCCTGCAACAGGAATCAAACTGGTTAGAAATATCATAAAATCACAAACACTCTGAAAGTTCGAAACTTTCCTCTCTACACATATCAAAATATAGACATTAAAAATCCCCCTCTGGCAATACCCCAGAAGTGAACAGACCCTCAATAACAAAACATCTTAATGAAACATTACTGCATGCACCCAATACAGCAAAATAACCGCGAACAATGGCATCAGTAAGCCACCATTGTTTTAAATCCGATTAATAGGGCCAATTAATTAAATTAGTGTACAGTATCCTCCATTCAGCGTCTCTTACATTGCTTCCCAATTTTGATAAACCCCCATTCGACCATTTCAACGGAACCGCCAGAAATAGATTCTCCATTTGGCGAATTAAATAAATCCCCCCTTAACCTATGACAGAAGCGCAGCATTGTTGAAAAATCCGAGAATCGTGCAGCATTGTTTAGCGGCCCGAGAATTCTACGGCATTGTTTAACAGCTCGAGACTCGCGCAGTATTGTTTCGCAACACGAAAATCGTGCGGCAGGATCGCTGCGTTAATGACCACTAAGAGATATCGGTGTTTCAAGAGCGAGCAAACGTTCCGTCGTGATCGAGTAACTGGTGCTCGCCCGTTTATTCGATAAATTCGAGGGTACGGCCCAGGGAGCGTAACGCATATTAGGGGAGGCGCGTTTAACAGATTTTACGGGGGTAGTGTTAACAGGCGAAGAGGGGTGGTGCACGTGGGCCGAGAATCAGAGGTGAGGGGAGGGGGTGGGGGGGCCGAATTAGCATGGTGCCTCTACATCTGTCGGCCATTAATCAATTAGCACGATTCAGCGTGTGCGCGGGGGTCGCCGTGTAACGACTGTTGGAGCAATAGAGTATCCGGGGCGGCAGTAAAATTTCTGGCTAAATGGGCCGCTCTGTTAAATGATTGCCACGCGAACTGGCAAAAGTAAAGTTTAATAACGGCTTAACGGGGAATTATGCTAAATTTTCCGCGAGTTTAGAAATTTATCGCCTTTACGGCTGGTCGCAGATACAGCCATCGGTGAATAATGGCTGGCGAAGAGAGAGGGGGGGGGGTGGTTACGTTTCATTCGTAAATGTATTCGGGGCGAGTGGCGGGTCTACGTGCGCCAGGTACGGCTGCACAAAGAAACGGGCCTCCGCGCGACGACGGTATTAATTGACGTGCAGCTTTGTCGAATCACGTGGAAAAGAGTTAACCGTCTAGACAGAAGTGGCGTGCATGAGTAAATATTTAAACGAACAGACCCTTGTGGCATTCGACGACGATCGATCGCATACCCAGGTGCATCGTTCTTACATGTTACCGTTCCCGGGGTGGAAATATGGTTTATTTAGCTGATCGGGCTCTGCGAATCTTTTAAATTTGTTGAGGGGAAGCGAAATGTCGTAGCTGTTTTATCGGTCGTCACAAAGGCTCGCTTGAAAGTGCAGCGGGGGATAAAAGCTCGGGGTATTCGTATCCGAGCAACATTTCAACCCCTCGAATTGAAACGTATTAGTGTCGGCGCAGGTACGCGTATAAACCGGTCGATAAGCAATAAGATTGATGGTCTTGCGGGGTAAGATATTCATTTATTTCTGAAGAGCGACGCGCTATTTTTCACGGCGTTCTTCGACCAGCGTAATGCATTTATCTTAATATTTCATGCTGCCCGGGGGAGTGGGTATATACGTGTATTAATGTAAGATGGAAGAAACGGAAGAAGAAAGGACACGATCGAGTTACCCTATTCGGGTGCAAGCCTCGGTAGCATTGCCAATACTTCCAGGCACATCTTAACCTGCCCTTGAAACACGCTTCTCCAGCTCTAACATCTGAATAACTTCTACCGCGAGAAAAAAATTCCTGGAAGTAAACGCGCTGCTAATAAACCAAAACACCATCATCGGAATCAACTCTTCAACCCTTCCCCTTTTCAACACCCTCATAAATAGAAGAATAGAAGTCGAGAAATCGCAGAGAACTTACCTCATTTCCTTATCCCTCAACTTCGTCCTCCTAGACAGACGAAGGGGAAAAAGCAGCCACTTGAAAATTCAAACGCATATAACAGAGCCCGCACAACGATGTAAATTCTAAAGGATCACGCACCCAGACGACCTTTCTGATACTACTGGAACGATGGCCCGTGTTATTGTCCCCAGAGGCGAATGTTCGCAGCGTAAAGTGCGGGGGCGGGGGGGGGCTCCCAAGACTTGTAAATACGGGATGAGACGCGAGGTTGACCTCTACCGAAAACGCGTTTCGTTGGCAGTAAAGGGACCGGGGATATGTACTAGTTCGCAGGGACGTGGTTTCTACTCGAAACCGGAAGCGCGACTGGGGCCATTTTTCACGGCGCGGACATCCGTTTCCGGTCCACGATCACCGCGAAATACAAACAAAAATAGCGTTGGAAATATGTGAGGGACAAAGAGGTACGGTGGCTGGGGGGTGGAGCGGGGCGAAGGGGGATGAAAGGGTGGAGGGAAGAGGACAGCGACCTCGAGGACGTGACGGTGACCCGTCCTCCTCGTCCTTTTTCCACTTCCTCCTTTCCTTCGCGCGCTATTGCTCGGAACGAGAGAAAAATCACTGTGACTCGCGTTCATTGGGGAATATTTACGATCCTCTGTGTAGGATTTGATGAATTTATTTGGGTGTACCTTGGGAACGTGTTCGGCAGAGGGAATGAGGGTGAATTTCGAAAGTGAGGGAATGGAAGGGGAAGTAATGGGATATTTAATAAGCTATAATGACTTATCGTGCTTATGATATGTTATTCTTCTCGTATCTCCCTCGCGAGTGTAACTCGATTTACACAGAATTTTAAACAAATCCAGAAAACCAGAGGTCTTTTGGAGATTGTCTCGCTACTCGATGAAGAATACCGTTCCCGTCCAACTCTCGTCCCGCGTATTTTTTCTGGTTTTATGGCGCGTGTACAGGGATTTACTGTTAAGGCTGCGGCGCGTCTTTCTTCGCGTCAGCGAGCAGCACCGGCGAAGCCACGCTTCCGGGGCAAGAAAGTCGGTTCGAGGGGATGATTTATGGGCTGACCATGTGCGCTCGAATTTTTCCTCCTTTTAGGGAAATCGGTTTACGATCGGGAAATGCGATTATAATGTATCGTGCAGCACGAAGATGCTGGGAAATAAAAGAGCTTGGAAACTTGCCTTCCCAGCACGATGGAAACTTGACTGCACGCTAGAAGCTTTCTTCGCGAAACGAAAGTGCAGCTCGTGGCACAAGATAAGTTCGAGTACCAAAAACAGTAATCATTCTCTGTCTGTATATGAAGTTTTGTGTTTAAATATTTGACAGTTCTAACGAGATGTCAATGACTCGTTGGGGGTACAAATTCGATCAGGTTTGAGAGCCTCTCGAAACCATATCGTTTTTTAATTCTCACAATCACGTTGCACGAGTAGATGGCTGATTAAATCGCGCGAATCAATAGCACCCTTCGCGTTCTATCATCAGTCATTGTCAACGTGCTTCGTGTAACGGGAATCCCATTGGAAACGACAGGTGAAACAAATTCGAGCGCGATAACAATGGCCGAATGGAAAAATGGTCGAGATTGTTGGATTTTTCCGCGCTGGCCGCAACACGTTGCAACCTTTTGTAATTTCAACGTAATAACAACAACGCGGCCCTCGATATGTACGCGTGCACGGGGAACGATTGCTCCCGGTGCTTCGGCGATCAAAAACAAATTCCTGTTACCTCTTGAAACGCGAACCAATTAATCCCGTGCACAACAAGCCGATTGTTTACCGAGCGCAAATCAAATAAGGAATTCTCATGAAATATTCTTTGTCTCGTCGTAGAATTTCCTCGAGCACTGTTATTCACTGCGTGTTCACCGAATTTCACACGAAACCGTAACCTTTCCTGTACATTCGGTACGCTTCCATACAATGCTCAAGAATGAGAAAGATTATTGACGTCATAAAGCGGAACATTCATCGCCCTACCAATTTTATTACTTTATTTCCCGTTTCAATCACTCCAGTCCTATATAAAAAGAATAGATTGATCGTTGTAAGTTCCAACGCTTTCTCTCAACAAAATAATAATAGTAAGAGCTTTACGCACAGGAATCAAATGCGAATACGTTACAAAAGGGAAAGGAGGAATACGAATTATTACAACCGCAATTAATTAGTACAGCCCTAAGCAAATAATTATTAAAATCTGAATTTCTACATTATGGAAATATATCCCCGGTTTCCATAATTACAGCTAAAATTATTTTCATTCGCCATTTCCTCGCGAAATGTAGACGTCTCTTCTCCCACGTATATTTAGGAAATATTCCATCAGCCGCAGGATAGCAAGTTACGTCGAAAGGATGGCGCCGGGGAATTATCGAAGGTCTCGACGAAGGGAGAACATCAAGCATGCCGGTACCTATCGCATGAATGCATTATTCGCTGAAACGCTCGGGCACGGCGAGTAACCATAGACGGTGGCGAACAGATTTCGTTCGATCATGCGACGGGAAAACGTTTTTCAAGCCCATCCTTCCCCGGCCCCACCCCCCTTCACCCGGCCGCCCCACCGCTGTCACTTTGCGCCCCAACGTTTGATGCTTTTACTCGGGTATCGTGGCCGACTGCTCTCTCAAAGCTTTTTGCATCAAGTCATCGTGAAAGAAGTCGCCCGACGTGCATCGCGTGTCGTCGAGGGCCGAGGAATCATGTCATCATTCCGCCAGAGGTTTTTACAGTTCGCGACTCGAGGGCCGACTCGCCCCCTCTCACCCCTCCCCGCTCGCCCTCCCCGTACAGGAATATACAAACATAACTGGCGAATGGCTATACGTTCGTTACACGCCCCTTTCACTCGTGCGTTGGTAAACGCAGGGAGGAGAGGGGCGAGGGGTGGAAGTGAATTCTCTATGAATTCGATTCTTCTCGCAGCAGAGAAGCTGAAGAAGGGAAGAAATGGAGCTTTTCATCCCTGTTTCTGCACTTTCGCAGAGGCATACGAGAGAGAGAGAGAGAGAGAGAGAGAGAGAGAGAGAGAGAGAGAGAGAGAGAGAGAGAGAGAGAGAGAGAGAGAGAGAGAGAGAGAAGAGTCTGAAGGACGAGTCGCATCGACGTGAAACTCGGTGGTACGAGTCGGAGGGATTGTGTGATGATTATGCGATGCCTGGTTCGAGGACACCGCTGGAGGGAAGTTAGGGGAAATTCTGGAGAATCAACTGAAATTTCGTTCACTGCCAACGTAGCTTTGGATCGTGGTCCAGCGCTACTCTGGGACGTCTACCCAAAATAAGATTTCAGCTTCTCCTCCTCAGAGGGATTAGTGGTTGGATAGAGACGTGTTCGTCGTGCTTCGCTTTCTTCACGTTCAAAAACGGGGAGTAAGAGGAGAGAAACGAGTCTCCAACCTACATACCTTAGGATCACTACAGCATTAAACTACTCCTGAAATAATCCTCCTCTGAATCTTTCCAAAATAATAGGCCGCTAATTCTACCCCAGCCTTGTATCAATCTGCGAAATTTCGAATCCCCCCCCCCCCCTCGGTCACTCCCCCGACCGAGTGCTCCTTTACTGTTACAATCCCGCGTTGCAGGGGATTCCTGGGTAAATTACACGTCGCGATTCGTTTCAAAGAGCCTCCCATCCCGCCCCGCGATAATGGGAAGCGTTATTGCAGGGAATATCGAAAGGATTTGCGGCGTATTCGGCGGAGGTCTGTGGTTAATCGGTGGAAAATCTACTTTGCCAGAAAATTACGATATTGAATTCGTTGGCACTTTAACAAGTTTCCACGGGCCGAGGGGGCGACGAGTTATTCGATCGATCGCGCGGAAAGTCCTGTGCCTCGCCTTTTGTCCGCCCGCAAGGATATGTCTAAATCGCTTATCCGAACGTCTCGGCTCACCTGTTGAATACGAAAGGAAAATTTTCACGCGGGCGGATCCGGGCGAGGCGCGATAGGGCCGCGAGCAGGCCTGAAATAATGGAGAAAGGCTCTCACCGGCCGTGAATAATGGATCGAGCCGGTCACGCGGATGGTCTTCCGTGAAACATGGCTCTTTTCCTCGTCCCGATGGTTTCAGGAAACTGGAGGTGAGATGGCGTGAGCCTTATGTTCCTGTGCCAGTGGGGAATTGGTAAAGAGTGACTATAAAAATCATAGGAGAGGATTAATAGCCCCCACGGGTGGGTTCTGCGAAGTTTCTGTGCTGTAACTGATTTTTTAACAATCTTTTTGGGAAGTGGGCAGCAAGGAAGTTGCTGCTAATATGTAGTAGGGTTAAAAAGTTTAATTAGACGTTGATGTTAGGTAGCAGAAAGTTCTAGCAAAACTTTGTAGTAAAAATTCCAGCTGGAAGAAAATTAAATTATCGATATTCCGTACTGTTCACCTTAATCAGTAGATAAATCTTAGTGGAAGTTGCCCCAAAACATTCGTCTAACCGTCTAATCGAATCTGTCTATTTGCAAATATATGCTAATGTCTTCCCCCGCACTGACACCGTGGCTAAACGCAATTAACTTCAAAGAAACAAGCAAGTAGAAGCGCGGCCGCGTTGCGGTAAAGCAAACTTGCTTGAATGCAAACACAATAAGCTCCCGGCGGGTGCCTGCGTCACGTAACCTCGCGTAAACAACCTGTAACGCCGGTGTGCCAGGCTATTATGAAATCCAATAACGCAACTTAAGACGTCGTTATATCGTGGAAGGTAAACCAAGCGCGCTGCTACTTCGTTACAACGGTTAGGTAATCACCAGGCTGAGCTTGGAAGTCGACGGGAGAGCAAGCAGCGCCTTTGACGCGGAGGCATTGACATCGATGCCCGCAGAATGGCAATTAAAACGAACAGATCCACGAGAATCCATGGGAACTAGATCTGTCCACGCAGAGATTAATCATTTTTTACACCATGAACTATTGACGGAGGCCGTGACCGCACAGTTTTTTAAGCGTATAAATCAAAGACGTGACTCTCTTCAAAGACCGCCTGGTAAACTTGTGTAATTTAATATATTGGAATATATTTCTTGAAATTGAAACAAATTTGTCCGCTTTACAAATTGACTTTGTCCCTTAGATTAATTTAAATGTGTTAACGTTACCCCTGAATTTATCGAATCTTTTTTCACTTCACTCTTAAGCCACAATTGAAATCGCCAAACGTTTCCAGCTTGAAATATTGCTACCGGAAGAAACGAATTCCAAGAACTCTAGGCTGTCGTTTCTGATCGATTAAACCCCCCCCCCTTCGTTTTCCCTGGCAGATGCCGAAATTACGGAACGCAATTCACATGTTGCGGCTGAGGAACGTTAACCACACACGCGCGGCAAAGGGTACAGACGGGGCTATTTTTAAGGGGGGCGCAAACTCTCGGCGAACCTTATCTAAACTCCGCGGCGGCTTTATCAAGGAGAACGATTACGGCTGTCAGTCCTCGGTCGCTTTTTCTCCGGGCCTTCTCGAACCGCAAGAGGAATTTCCGCCCTTTCGATGTGAGGGAAAAAGGGCGTCGACTTCGTCGCCGTCGAGCTTCGGAGCACCCGAAAAACATCCCTGAAGACGAAAACGTCCGACGAGGCGAAAAGAAGAAACTTCTTCAGCCGGAACACGAAGGAAACGAAAAAGAAAGGGACACGCAGATCATTAAAACGGTGTGCATAGGCGAAGAATATGAAGTGTTGCGTAGCGAGTGTATTAGAAAGAGTTGCTAGCGAGTTGATCGCTAAAATATTATGAAACTCTTTGAAATTCTTTTTTCAAATAAGTCCTTTGAATTATAGATTTGAATTATAGACTCATTTGTCACCGGTAAGATTGAATTAATGCCAATTCTGATTCCCTAATATCGTGAATCTTCCCATGGAGGTCTGCGGTAGGATGACAGTGGGTTAGGAGGAAGTGGATAAGGAGACCAGGAGAAGAGGATGCTGGAGGACCTCGTTAAAGTGTTCGATGCGATACTCCGTTCCTCTCTTCAGCCCCGTGCACCGTTACGATATAGGAACAGGCGTCGGTGGCTAAATTGGAAAGGTGCGACGACGCAACACCCTCGATTCCGCTCGACGAGGACGCTCGTGGCATCTGATAAGGCCAGAGGGTTCAATTAGTGCCCCGGGAGGATAACTCCGTCGTTCGATTCGCGAAACGACGCTGTAAACACACGAGGGAAGCCCAAAACACTGACGAATATAATAAATATAATGAAGAGAATTCCTCTGAGCCCGGCCACACATCGCGCATTACCAATGAAAATTAATCTACACGCCAATAAATACATCCTAACTTTTCTCTCAATTTGGGGGTCGATAAAGTGTCAATAATAAACATTCATCTCGCTCCAATTTCAATTCAACTGTCCCCGGTCAAGATTCACTTTAACTTGAACCCGTTAGTCCCCACACGTACCATTTATATCACCCTGGGACGACTTATCTCAGGCTTAAAAACTTATCTCCCAAGCCACCATTCCTCAGACACACGCAGAGTAAAAAGTG
The DNA here is from genome assembly GCA_963932335.1 of Andrena marginata. Taxonomy (NCBI): domain Eukaryota; kingdom Metazoa; phylum Arthropoda; class Insecta; order Hymenoptera; family Andrenidae; genus Andrena; species Andrena marginata. The sequence goes on from OZ010660.1 coordinate 5,565,521, forward strand.
GGAAGCCATTCGTCTTAACTTATGGCGGGATTCCTCGCCGGCCGCAGCGGCGACAGAGCCGCGAATTGCGAGGGGAAATAAAGCCTGGAAGGTAGCACCGATATTATTACAAATCGGCGAGGAGATCGCCAGGTGTTCTCATAAAGACGCTGGAGATAAAACAACGGTCGTAACGCGTAATAAGTCAGCATCCCTCGGATATAAGGTCGCCCACCTATATCCCACCTGACTACAATCTCCGGCCTTTCCCGGCGTTCTCAATTTCCACCGTTCCCCGGTGCATAATAAAGCCTCTTTGTCTCCCACCGGGGGAAGGGGTAGACGGGAGATGAATTTATTTTCTCCTCGGCTCATCTTCGATTCAGCCGATTATCATAGCGACCGTGAGGACACTCTTGGCCCAATGGGCGGCCGAACCGCCGGCTTAATGAGAATCCAACCTCCGCGCGGTGTAAATGTTCCTTCAGGGGTCGAGGGGTTTCCCACTTGGAGGAAAGAATCGCGCCTACACAGAACAGTTTCTGCTCGGAATCGCTGGTAAATCTTGCTGGACGAAACGCTCCCTCGGAAAAGGGGTTAATTGAAATTGCTGGACAATGGCTGGTTGGTGGTGTTTATGCCCGTGGTGGGTGGGGATTTGCCTCTGTAAGGCGGAGGGGAAGATCGAGGGATTAGGTGTTTCGATGGGGCAGGGTACGTGGTAAGTACGAGGACTTTTAATTAAATATTTGGCAAGTGTCGGGGCTGCGTGAGTGGAATAATTGGCGGTGGTAGATAAGGGTTTAGGCTACTCAGAATTCCAGAATTGGCCTGGGGATAAGAATTCTTGCGAAAGGGACGCCTACAAGGGAAACGAATTAACCGGGAAGCAGTTGCCAGATTTCAGTAGTATAGTCGTCACGTGTCAGACGCGACCAACTCTCTCGGAAGTGGAACGGTCAGACTGTCGCTAGACGGGACTTGCAAGGGTTCTGCATTTCAGTTTTACATATTCCGAGGAGATATGTCTATATTCTGTTATCACGTGCTACCAACTTCCATAAGGTGAACGATGTTTGCGAAGTATGAAACTTGCACCTGTCACGTTTGTTAATATTGCCTCAATTGCTAGCGATACCTTCGAGTTTCCAATATTCACACTGTCTATGTCAACTGCACTCTGACCTTCTGGCAAATAAAAATTCTGACAGAATAATTTCTGTCACCTCCATTCTTCTCACTTGGGGCAACAACCATAGCGATAAAAGGAAATATGGGAACCTATTCAGGATACTTTTGCAAACGAGGAACACCGATTCACTCACGCTACATTCAACTGCCTCCAAGTGATCGATGTACAGCAGAACTTCCACTATTCGAACCCCTGTTATCCGACTGTTTTATCATTCGAAAGTTGTATCATCCCAACGGTAAAAAGGTGGAAACATATATAGACATTAGACATAGCAGTTCCCACCTTCTATAACCATCAATATTAACACTACACCAACTACATCTATTTTACCATTAAATTTCAATATTGGTCCGAATATTATTCTTCCTTAAATCCCAATACTAAAATTATTTCTCTATCCAATGAGTCTCTTCGGGCAACAAATTTTCCCCCTTAATTCATTACCACCGTCCACTTCTTCCTTCAGCAACAAACAAACGCCCAAGTTCACCCTCTTTCTGGAAACGCGTCACCAGAGGGCCATTACCTTTTCACCGGTGATCAACGCTAACAAAAAGGAATTCCTGTCGAGAGCACAGACGCTCGCGACCACATAATGCGGCGGCGGAGAACGTCGTGCACAAATCGATCGACGGCTTCCGGTTTCCCAGAGAGAAATCTCGGTCGGTCGTCTAGTAACCCGCTGCAAGTTGAATAGCCCCCGCCAGAGGGGTAAGACAAGGACGGCCAAGAGTTATGCATTATGATTCGCCGTTCGCAAGCCCCCTTTTCACCCTCCGCCAGCAACCTAATAACATCACTTGTTGCACGGGCCGTGACCCCACCGCCAACCCCTGCCCCACGGCTGCTTCTCCTCTCGTCCCCCCCTCCGCCCCTCGCAAAACTATTGCCACCCCTCTCGCCCCCTCCCCCGCAGACACAGGGAAAGTCCCGTCTCGAGGATACCAGCCCGCCGTCTTATGAATTTCATTTATCTCGGCGAGCATCTAGCACGCGAGCGGCATCGCGACGCGTCCCGACGCAGGAACCGTCGTGCTCGCCCCCCCCAACCCCTCCAAGAAGGTGGTTATGGATAACCGAGGGGCTGCTCGTCGATTTTTAGGAAGTTGGATTACTTCATGGACGAGACTTTTCGTGCTTCGACGGGGGCATTATTGTTGTAGATGTTGGATACGTGGAGTTAAGAATATTTAGAAGTTTTTAGTGTACAGTCACGTGTATAAGTCACCGGACTTTATTTACGTTATTGAGGAATTCAGAATTGGAAAATATTGATGAAAAGAAATTGATTCAGAGATATTAGAAAATACGTTTCGACTTATATACTTATAGAGGGGGGTGTATCTGTTATTGCGGAGGGGATGAACGAAGGAAACTGCGAATATAGTGAAGGGTTCGGTTGCGTTGGGTGGGCGAAGAACTCGTCTGCGGGGGGGTAATTGGTTCGGGACCAGACAGTGGTCATCAGAATGAGGAGTTAATTGTCAGTAACCGTTCGTGGATTTGGTTCCCTTTAAACAAGCAACGGAGAGCGCTTATGGAAACCGATCGGTTCGATGAAGGGATTTCCAATTGAATTTTTCCCCAGGCTTGTCCCATTGTGCCAATGCTATCGATCTGCTTGAGACTCGGCCGACAAAAGCGCCCACGTTCGCAACCGATTAAGAATACAAATCAGTTCCGCTTACTTTCCGCGCAATTACCAGTAAACAATGCACGGTGGAAATTAAATCGACCCATTATGTCCACTGTACCGTAGTAATTTCACGTCGAAACGCGCGCCTTTCGTTTCGATAGAAAAGACGCGCTTTCTGTCCGTCGCTGTGCTCGCCACGGAATAAAAATCTGTTAATGAGTTCCTGGAAAAGAGCTCGCGATTCTTGCACCCTTCAAAAAAATTCACCCGCGGAACTTGGGAATCGGTAATGATCCAATTCCACCTCCAATCCGCACTTGGAGAAAATGTTTCTCACTTGAAGAACCTTCGCCAACTTTACAGAAGAGAAACTAAAGAATCGACGAAGTCCCACTTCGACACGGAGTTTGGCATTGACTAAATAATAAATGATTTATATAACAGATGAAATAAAAGTTACTTTAATTTTAGATTATTTGACGAATAAGGTTAATTTTTTTATTCGACACATGACGAATAATTTTTTCAACTTTTATTCGTTATCGAAATTTATTTAAACAAAAATTTTAACCATCTCTGCTTCGATATAGTAATATTAGGTCGCTGCGAAACTTCGTTCATTCATTGTGAGGCGTATAGAAACGTTCTTTTCACTACACCTACTTGCCCTTTCACCAGAAAACTGACAAGGGGCCGTAGGTAGTCAAGGGAAATACTTTGATTAAAGAAACTTGTAATACATTCTTACTCTCAATAAAAAACTTCGCTTCAATAAAGCCAAGGAACCTTTGCACTGACCTAATAATTTGTTTCCATAGCACACAACAGCACTTTGAGTGGTGCAAATCTTTTAAAAAATGCGAGAGCAAAGGACCGCTGAAGCTGCGAGGCAAAAAAAGCGAACTCAGCTTGGTTTGTTTTCGAAGCAAACATTCTGGGACTCTCGAGCAATACTTTCGACGCTTTGCAGAAAAATCAATGTGAAAGCACGTTGACACCGAGTCAAAGTGGTGGTGTAAGAAAGCTAAGAAATTGCAAATGGGCAGGGTACAGCTTTAAGCTGCTACTAAAATTATATCACTGAAATTCTACGATATTTGAAGAATTTAATCTTTGAAGGTCTGTTCGAGAGGTTTGTAATCTCTCTGTTATCGATTACTGTAAGTTTCGCATATTCTGCAAGCCTGAGCAAAATAGGGAGGCATCCATTCAGCGCTTCATCGCCGACTGCGAGGAAAAACATTTATCCTAGTGATAGACAACCGCTGATTCATTGCTAGCCACGTTTCTGTTCAGATTACAGTCGGACTGACCCCTCAGCATTGTTAACGACGCCTCGTCGGAATTTCAGTGGCATTCCTCCACCATTGCTCGCCGTATATCACGAGGGCCGGTGCCGAAATTATCGAGCTGGCGCGGTTCCTCGTTAACAGTGGAACACTCTCAGACGCGTCGTTTCGATCGCATTTATGAAAGATTTATGAGATTTGTTGCGCGCTAAGCTCGATCTGATTCGAGGTGATAGCTGGTTGTCCACGATTCCTGTGTGTGCGATGGGATCATGGCAGAAGAATAAAGGGGAAGGAAGACGAGAGTCTTATAACCAAAAACCAAGCATAACTCTTTTATCGCTCTTTTAAGCACCCTACATCAAACTAGTAATTGAGAAGCTCGCAAACTATGTAACAACCGTCTAGTAACCTTTCAATGAGCGACGAGTAACGCTGATTAATCTCGCAAAGTAAACTCCAAGAATATCTAAAGTCATAACTGAAGAAGAAAGAAAGCAGATATAACGAAATGAGAGAAATAATATTCAAATACACTGACTTCGATTTTTTCCAAATACCTTCATCCCCAACCTACCCTCTACGAATGCCAAAACTGAGAAGAGTGATATAAATCCTCGAGAATATCCCTGGAAGTATCATTCAGAGAATACGTTTCAGCAAAAGTCTCTCGACTTAAACGCGACACCCCATCATCGACGTCTCGCGGCAACGAGGGGTACCGATTCGGAATCAATGGGAGCCCAATATCCAGCCCCGTGGCACGCTAATCGATATAGCGGCGTCCGGGTTTTTGCGCGTCGTTTGCCCCCGCGTAAATTGAAAATTCGTGGGCTCTTTAACAAACGATCGTCCCATTGCCGATTACGAGAGAGATACCCGGAAACGAATGTCTGCGCGAGTGGGAATAATCGACTTCTCCGTTGTCACCGGCCGACTGGCGTCGCGGCTGCTAACGGCTGTATTGCCGCGCAATATTAAAAGTGCCGATCGAACTGTGCAACGTTGATTTCCAACCCCCGAAACCGGCGACGATACATCCGATGCACGACGGGCGTCGACCGCGAGTCAGGCTATTGTCCGTGGACGGTGTAATTCGAATATAACTCGGTCCCAGTGATTACGGAGGCACTCGTGGAATAATCGAGCCTGTCGTATCGGAGTCATCGACGCCACTGGAACGGTGCTTGTATCGCTTCGGTCTGCGCCACGTCGACCCGCACGATTTCGAGACGACCGTTGCTTGAATCGATCGAACGTGGAAGTGAATTTTGATACTCCAAATTGTCAATTTTGTAGCAGGGGTGGCGATGGTGAAGTGGCTGGTGGCGAGTGTTGCGGGGGTTCCAAGGGGTGCGTAGATTTGGGTGGTGTAGACTAGTATTTGTGTAGGCTAAGAAGTTTGGATCGAAGGAATTCGTTCTGTAGGCATATATTGGGTTGGAGCAAAAGCTCGTGGCGTTTTTCAATAGATAACGTTTGGACATACGAAGCGTGGCTTATTGAAAATGAAACAAACGACATACGTGCATATTCTGAAAGGTGAAAGAAAATGGCACATATGTGGCTGAATAAATCTGTATACAAATATTTGAATATTCTCTTTGAATTTCACTTAGGAAACGCTACGAACTTTTGTTCCCACCTAATACTTCAGTGGAGTTTCAGTAAATCGATTATAGTAATATTTTTCTTTTTTTATTATTTTTATTGAGATCATACATCCTTTTAATCCTTGGCACGCTTTCCATCGAAACACCCCGCGATTTCATGGACTTCTCGCCCCTATCGTCCACCCCGAGGCTCGTATATCCGCGCTAAGACGACTTCGGCCGTCTATGTGCAAAGGAATCAACGTATACACCACAGAAAATGCCTTGTTGCGGCCTATCCGCGCGTGTCCCCAGACTCAGGGAACTCCTTAAGGCTAATTCCCTGATCCGCTGAATTATCGCGGGGGATTTCCAGCTGAGAAATGGCCGTCGTCGTTTTCTTACCCGACCAACCGCCATCCGTTTCACGAGCGTCCCACGTGTTTACGGATTGCCAGCGCCCTCGTCAGGGTACGAGATCCGTTACTCCTCTTCGCGAACGAGAATTCGAGGTTTACTTTGAGAAACTGTGGGAGATCTGACGCGAAAGAACGAAACGAACGATTGAAAGGAGGGGAATCATCTTGGAAACCGAAGTAATCTTAACTCTCATGGAGAAAATAATAGAATGTGATTGGAAATTCTTGAGATTTCAATCCTGGGAGTTGGAGTGTTAGAATTTAAATAATTGGAAAAAATTTGAGTACTGACAATTGTAACGTTGAGGCTCGTTATAATATTATAATTCTTCTGAACACCCTGTTGTTCGACTTCGGTGCACAGCGAAGAGCAGCGAAAGGGGTTGAAGAAAGAGTAGCGTACACGGAAACCTACATAGACGGAAACTAATGGAAAGTCTTCCAGAAACAACCCTGCACAATCTGTTTACATCCTGCCTCCCATTTCTCCAAGACAAAAGTATTTCTTCCACCCCTTCAATTACCAGCGCCGATCCTCGAGCGTTCCTTTCGCCCAGCGGAGTCGAGTAACGGACAGGGAAGAAAACAGATAAGTCTCGAGCGTTATTACCAATTCAGAAAGATGATTCGAGGGCGGTGGGCGGCGTGTCAATCGAAGAGAACGAAAAAAGAGGGACGACCCTGCGACCAGTCGACTGCGGGGCTTCGATCGAGTCAGCCGGGGCAACAAGCAGTGTGAAGAGATATTATCGAGTTTAAACGCGAGCCCCCTTGAGCCCCGTGAAAATTAATGATCCGCCTGTGTTACAGCCGCGAAACGTCGCGTCGCGTCGCGCAAAAGCCTCCTCAGACTGGGCGTCGTTTATGCGCCCGCATCGATGATGGAATAAAAACGGGGGAAGGGGAAAAAGAACAGGACTCGCTGGACAAAGAGCACTGAGGGATTTCTTTGATCCGCGTCTCCCTCTCCGGCCCACGCTGTAATAAATGTTTTTATATCCACAGCCCCTTTGTTACAGGCAGCTTCGACTGTCGAACACGCTCGCACCGTCGAGAATTCCGACTGTTATTGATGCGAATAGTTTTTGACAGGGGGCTAGCTGGGGGGGGGGGGGGGTGGAACTTGCGAGGCTACGAGAGGAACAGTTGGCTCCCCGGAAGTTTTTGAAAGTTGCGGGCGCACGGTGGATTCTGATGGGTAAATACCGTGAAATGGGAGCCATCCTTCGTGAAAATACGATAGATGGGGGGGACGGGAGCGGGAGGCTGAAATGCGAAAGGTTTATACTCTGGTGGCTAAGTTTCGGAGCCTCGATTTAAGATACTTCGGTTATTGTAATTGATGTTTGGTATCGGATGATAGAAGACGAATGAAGGAAACTACTAATCACTCCGACGGACAGCCCTCTACTTTTCATCAAGCAACCCGAGCTCCTAATATGGCCGTTGGAGCCGCGGCGCTCGTCACCCTGAATACAGATCCTCGTTATCGTTCTCCAATTGCCTAATTCGCGGAAACGACCCCACTCTTCCCCGCTCGAAGCCGGGCTAGAGGAGAGATCCCAGCGATCCCTTATTCCCCGCACGCTTAACCCTTCTGCCGATCGATCGGCGGAGGTCCCGAGAGCGAGGAGAAAGTCAGATAAAAGGAGAAGCAGCAGATACGGAGCAGGAAATAGGGAGAAGAGAGGGGGGTTGGGGGTGGTAAGAAACGACAGCGGGTCTGGAAGGACTCGATGGGGCCGTGGGGTGGGGAGAGGGGGTGAAAGGAGGATGTGCTGTCGTTCTGAAAGGATAGATTGTTAAGCTACGGCTGAATGGGAACGTCTCCTTTTTACCTCTCGTTCGGCCTTTTCTTTCGCTCGTCTCGCAGCCGACTTTTCGATTTTCTACGTCGTCGCGAAGAAAGGATATTGTTCGGCCGGCAGGAGCAAGCCAGAAGACAGGCTGAAGGGCGAAAGGGAGGGAGGGGGGGGGGGGCAGAGACACAGCCCGCCGCCGCCACGAGGATTTTTCATCAACGTTTGCCCAGCCAAAGTGCTGATTAGCGGGAACGGCGCCGATGAAATTGTTTCCTGTTTCGGCCACCCCCTGCCGCGATGGAATCGGACCGCGCGCCGTCCCACGGGCAGCCCGACCGCTCGACGGCCCTTATGTAGGCGGTTTTCCCCCCAGGTTCAGACGATGCTTCTTAAACCACCGTAATCGAGAGCAAGGAGAGACTCAAGATTTTAAACTCGCTCTCATTTCACGTTTCAAGTGGCCAAACTTATGATTGATCAAATTCTACGTAGGTATTGCCGATTACATTCCAATTTCACCGCAGAAGTTTCGCGTCCCCCATGCTGGTTCCACAATAACCCGACGAGAACGACAATTTAACGCTGCGTCCCGAGCACTCTCGAGGCTGAATCCTCTGATACGTGGCTGGAACGACAGGGAGCGATATCGTGATCCGTTTAACCGGTCGAGATTTATCGAACAGAAGATGAGAGGCAGAGAGGGGGCGGCGGTAGGGAGATAGACACGTGAACAGATCGTCCGAGCAGCAGGTTTAATTTCCGGTCGGATAAATTTTGAGAAGCCGTGGGGGTGTGCGAGTGAAGTCGATCCGAAACGCGTCGCGGGAAAGAAGCTCGGGGGAGTTGGGACAGGGGCAGCCGGGGGGTGAAAAGTAAACCCCGCCCGAGTCCCGTTCCCTTCCTCCCGTTGGAATGGAATCTTTTATGCGGTCGAAATGCAATCAGCTTCTATTGCACGCGCTACAACCTGGGGTGTAAACGCTGAAATATCGTCGCGGACATATAACGCTCCGAGTGTGCCAGTGCAGAGCGAGCTCTGTTTGCGAATCCACAATTCACCGAGTCGATCCTATTTTCGGGGGAAATTATTAGGAGCTGGGCGCGGCTGTTCAAGCGGAATGGCAGCCGCGTTTAATGAAAACGGCGTTTGATTGTGCGTGCACCGTCGAAGACGAGGGTTAGAGGGGTGCGAGGGCGGGAAAAGAATTGCGAAATTGTTTATGATTTTAATTATATGAGGGGAACAAAGGTTTCGATATTTGAGGTTCGGTGATGGGTGTAATGATATCGCGTATAGGTGTTCAAATAGTGATACAGTTCCCGAGATGTCCGTGTATGAGAGTATTAATCCACTGATATATCAATATTGGTACCTGCATCCAAATATTCGAAATGAGTATCGAAGGCATCACCTGCAACTTTGAACGCTCCGTAATTAATCGACGAGTTAGAAGCAAGGACGCGTACCACCCCTTGAATTTGAGCCGCAGAAGAATAAATTCGCCGGCGAAATTTACGACCGCGCGGCGTAACAAAAATTAATCGCGCGGTCTATGCGCGTGCACGCCGCCGAACAATAAACAATGTCAACACGCAGCCGGGGTAAAAAGTGCTCCGCGGGAATTTTACAAAGCCGCGAAGCGCGCGCGGAAATAACTGGCGCAGGAGCAGCGATCGTAAATCAGGCGAAAAATCAGACGTGGCCCCTGAACCGAAGCGTGGGAACATGGCCGGTGTGAAAAAATTCAGTAGCCTCTGACCGAAAAGTGACACGGAAAGGGGAAAAATGAAACTGAATGAAAGAGAGCGGACTTTCAAAAATGATTTCCAAATGCTGCAAATCCCCTCTCTTCCCAGCCTCGCAGAAATATAAATCCGTCCCGTTCTTTCAGCCCCTCACCGGTCCCTGTAGAATATAAATCTTCTTTCTCGCGTTTCTCTCGCGAATTCCTGATTAGAGGAGCGATTTTCCTCTCGAGATAGCCCGAGACAGGCCAGACAGTCGAGGAAACGTTTCCCCTGCTCCCGCGACTTTCGACCAACATACTTCAGGATCAGCGAAGCCCGCCAAAGAGCCGTGACCGTTCCATTAGCCAAGAAATTCAATTACCCCGTCTGGGGTATCCTTCGATAATCGAGGCTTCGCCCACGGGGTCGGGGCGTTTTATTAGCGAGCTCCGAGGGAGCCGACCACCGAGGAATATGCAGGCAGGCGGTTCCGAGGCTGATAAGATAAGAGCGAAAGGAGACGGCTGTAATTCGACGATGCCAGGGACCAGCTCCTTAACGTATTTGAATGTTACAATTAGGGGGAGTTTATTCGGTGCTTGAGCAGAAAGTTCCGCCAGCGGGGATCGCCGCTTTCTTAGCCAAGTTTGCGGCTCGTTCGCGTCTCTGGCCCCTTGCCCCGAGACTGGCCGACAATCTTGCAGACCGATTGTCTGATTTAACCCCTGGAACAGGCGGTAACGAGACCCTCCGACGAAGAACTTGGATTTCTCTCTTTGGGGCTGGTTGGAGCATTCGAGTAGCGGAGGTGTTCGAATATTGGGAATAATTATATTGAATGTTCAAATCGGACGGAGAATTGTGAAGCAAGTGCAAACTTATGCGTCCCTCAACCCCTCGAATACTCTCAACTGTACACCTTGCGAAGTATTCAGCTGGTTTTCTTCAACCAACACGTAATAATCCCTCGACGCGAAAACAAAACAATTCCCCCATTCACCCCTTAGAACGGCTTCCGCGCTCCAGACACGCCCCTCAAAGAGGAGAACTCGCGACTCAAAACGATTAACCCAAGCGATAATTAACCGAGCAAAAGGAACAATACTTTGCATTCGTCAGCACGCCAACACTCCGTCGAGGTTTCACACCCTCCCGGCGTCAAAGCGAGCGTCGCCGCGTTCGCGACCGCTATTCAGCAACCGCGGCAAACAATGTGATTTCTGTTACAATTAAGAGGCGCATAATGGAGGGACGAGAGGACCGCGTGGAACAGTCGTTTTAATTGCGGAATCTTAGCTCGCCTTTATTCGGCCAGGCCTCGTCGAACAATGCCCAGGTGTGTTTCAAAATTCAACCCCCCCCCCCCCTCCCACCACCACCACCACCACCACACTTCCGCGCCACCAGCCGCCCATCATCTTTGAAGGGAAAGCAAAAGCATGTCTGAGGAGCGCTCGTTTCGGAGGCTAAACGTTCCGCGAAACAGGATAATGGCGGCCTTCCCCCTACGCAGTATAAACATCCGTTTCCTGAAAGACGCGGCTCGAGATGTGTGGTTCGCCACTCGAGGCACGGTGGTTGGACGATAATCGGCAAAGGACAACCACCCGCCCCTGCCCGCGCCCGTTTGATCCTGGCTGCTCTCGGAGCGGGACGATTTATGAGTGTTTGTCATCGGGGGCCGCTCTCTCTGGTAAAGGAAGAGGGCCGAAGGAGGACTGGCGGGTTTTACCTTGGCTGGCGGCTTAAACTGCAAAAACGGAGGGACGCGGAGGAGGATCGCTGCCTTCTAGCAGCGGTTCTTCCTTTGTGCGAACGTCGAATGCGTATCGGCTTTCGCGTGCTGCTCTCGAAAATACGCTGCTGTTTAGTGAAATTGGAGTGGTTGGAAGACGAGGGGAGTATCGGGGGTTTTGTATGTTTATGTTTGATACTGTTGTGTGTGGAGAGAGACTCGAATTGTTTACGTCCTGGATGTGCTTGTATTTTTATCGCGGGACTAATTTTGATTAGTTTAACACTTTGCTCTCAATAATTGATGACCTTGAAGCAAGAGGGGTGCAGCTCCATCTTTACCAACTTGGAGTAAATTAGAAAGAAAACTGTTTATAAATTTACGGCTTTGACTTGAGATTAAGAAGAGAACGGTGGTTTCTAGAAAATATTCACGCGAAAAGAGGACGACGCCGGTAAAAGTGTCAGTTTGCAAAAAGTTTGGTGCAATGTGTGGACAGAGGAATGTATAAGAGTCAGTAAATGGAATCTAGCGCTGCAGGTTGGAGTTGGGTATTGTTAGACTGATAGCCAGGAAACGTGGCTGGAAGGACTTTCACCCTCGACGTCCGAAGGGGGTAGATTATCGAGCTATTGTGCGAGGCTATGCGTTTCGCATTAGCTGAGGATGCAAAAAACAGGGGAAGGGATATTGAAGAAGAGGAGGAGGAGGGTGGAAAGATGCGAATAGAGCGTATCGGTGATTGGAAATGCCCTTTGTGTTTTGGTTTCCAGAGTTCTGATGATGGAATCGCAAGGTAGGGAACGGATGATGACGGAGGAAACAATACGGCCCATTGTTGATCATACACCCCTATTGTTGTGTTTAGATGTGATTCACCGCAAACGATTTTCTGCCGCCGTGGAACCGTGAAAATCAATGATTAGGAGTGCTTTTGTTCCTCAGCGTCCTCCAGAATAGGCATTATGCAATTAAGGCGCGCAAACGGACTTTGTATTCTGGCTAAATGAAAAATACCGCTGTCGAGGTACTCGGTAGAGTTGGAAAGGGAAGACACCCTCGGAATCAAAAATATCCCCGTCTGGCCACTGATTATCTCTGAAAATCACTACCCTCGGTGGCGCCCGGTATTCGAATTTTCAATTTACATAACAGAAACTTTCATTACAGCTTTACTAAGTTAAACGTAGGGTAAGTCGGGGAGAGGTGGCTCCATTTTTTTTTTAGAACCCTAAATTACGACCCCGTAAATTTAGCGGTTGTTTAAAGGACAAACATAAACGTGATCGAGCCATCTCACCTGCATGGCCATCTCACCCGGAATTGCCCTAATCTTATCTTTGCAAAGCATTGGACGGAAAACATTTAACTACGCCACCCGTAGCTCCACTTTTCATTCACCCATCCGAGTGATCCCTCCACCACTGCGAAACGAACCCCTAGAACCACGTAAAAACGGAAGTGAAATTCGCTTCCCCTTTTCCTGCAACGTCAAAAAAATCTCGAAACAATTCCTCCCCTCGCGAGGTCCACCGCCGAACCGCGCGATTTAACCAGAGCTTATTACCAAATGGACGTAGCGCGCGCGCGCTTTTTCGCATTGTATCATCCGCGACAGTGGTTCCGCCCAAACTGCAGGCCAGCCTCGGTAATGGAAGGATCAAAATTCATTCGAAATTTCGCCACGGCATTGCGTAGCCGCGCAATGAATAGCACATAAATTTCGTCCCCGCTCCCGCGGCTGGCCCCGTCCGCGCGGTTTACTGCGCTCGTACACGTCCCGCTGACATTTCCCGCGACGGCGACAGTAACGCGCCACAGGGGGCGGCGGGGTGTGCTCGCGAGGATTCACGTTCTTCCGTTTCCGCGAAGAAGCGAGTCGCGCGCGAGCTTTTTTCCATTCGATAAATCGCGCCAGCCGCTTGGAAATACTTCCAAGCACGCGGTTATTTTCGCGGGCAAGTGGTCGCAACCCCAGCGACGGGGGGTGGGGTTGTCGCGCCCGTTGCCTCGCGTCTAAACGGCGCGTTCGCGGCGGGACCGCTTAATCGCTGCGCGGCGCGACGATAACGTATGATTTATTGGCGTGAGAAAATCGAGTGGCGTCCATGGTTTTAAAGGAACAATTGACGAATCGTGGAGTTCTGGATTTTCTTGAACTGAAAATTTAACCACGGCGAGTGTGGTATTTTATCGGATATTGATTTTGAACAGCGAGGTAGAGACACTTGTATATATTTCTTTTTAAGGAAGCTGTACGAATTTATTGAATGTTGATGGTTTCCATTTGCACGTAAGAGATTCCACTGTGACATTTGCGCTAAATTCCCGATACCATAGCTCTTATTTGTCTGAGTTTTACGGCCACCGAGGGAGGGCCGCATTTATTCATTTTTCATTTGGCAGTGGCGAGGCAGGTCCGGCCGCGGGAATCTGCCCGGCTATTTATGATTGATGGCCATTAACGGGATCTTCCTGGCTATCTAATATTCATGTTTCCATTACCAGTTTCGAGCGCGTATCGACGCCATCAACGGGAGAAAAGGGGAGGGGAATGGGAAGGAGCGCGAGGGAAACGGCAAACACGGCGGATCGCGCGTTTCATCTGGCCGCGGTGCTCTAGAATTTATGTCCGCGCCGGTAGTAACCCGTTTTATCAGAAACGAGAAAAACCACGCGCGATATTTTATATCTTTTTACGAGGGACGGTTGCTCGTTTACCGTCTGGCGTCGTTAACGCAGCGGGGCGTCCCCTATCGCGAGGACGGGACACTTTTGAACTAGAACCAAGGCGACTTTGAAGCACTACCGTCGCGAGGAAACTCTCCATTACCTGAATGTCCACGAGCGCTGATAAACGACCGGGACGATGGTCGCCGAATGTCCACGGAGCACCTCTGAACGCTAACCCCTGTTTCGCGACTGAAAATTGAATCGACCCTACTCCTTCCGCGACAGTCCTTGGGCTCGCAGTGACGGATAAGAAGCCACACTCTTAAACGTAACAAAATCAATCAACGAATCTCTCAAATTCTGTACAGAACCCAGCCGTTTAAATGCGCGCAAACCGTCGATCCCAGAACGGGAACCGGAAACTCACGCGCCCTCGATGTTCATCGTCGCCGTCCGCGGATCGATGCACCCCCCCGCCGCCCCCACCTCCGCCGATGGATACAAATTCGACCGCGGTGGGCGCGTGGCGTGTCCATTTGCGGGCCCTCTGCCTGGCAGAGTGTCGCCGCGTGAAACAGGGGGAATACGAGCGAAGAACGCGGGTTTTCCGTTTCGCGCGACGGATATCGGCCAGCCCGGGCTCACGTACATCCGCGGGTATAGAGATAGCGGAGTGGAAGCTCGGCTCGGTAGCCCGGCAGGGGGCCCGCTGGATTTATGTCCTATTCATTACGCCCGCGACACAGCGTCACGCCGCAAATGCACGGCCTCGAGTCGAGCGCAGGGCGGCGTGTGCACCGCCATCGATCCGCCGATGCGACTGCATCTGCTGGTACCGGTGTGTTTACCGTGCTACGAGCTGCTGTTTGTTCGCTCCACCGCCGGCCAACGGCACCGTTACGCGGCGATACATTAATGACAGCCGGACGCAGCGCGTCGCACGCCACCGGATAAGGGCTCCGATGGTGGACCATGCTCTCCGCAGGCCCTCTGTCAACGTCACTTCTTCTCGGGGAGATCTTTTTCCCAGGGAGTAGGTTTCCATTTCTGTGCAAGTGTCTGGTGTTGTCACAAACGCGGGGGATATTAGTGGGTTATACTACTTGGGAATGTGGGATTAAGGGTTTCGGCACTCTCTGCTGTGGAGGCTTTTATTAGATACCCTCGGTTCTCGCTGTGTATTCAGTCTGGTATCTATTGAGTGTAGTAGACTACCTATGTCAGTTGTTTCTTAATGAATTGAGAAAGTAGAGAGTGCTGGGGGGATCAGTCACAGATTTGGGACAAGACTAGGGAATATAATCCCTGGATACGGGATTTTTTTGGACTCCAAAAATCCCGGTATTTTATATAACTAATCTCGAGAATTTTGGGATTTTTTAAAAATGTGAATTACTTTATGAACACCTAAAAAATATAAAAATAAACAGAATAAATAAACATAGTCATTTTATAATAATGACAATTATAATAATGATTTATTTAAATAATCATATTATGTCACGTGTAATGAACTAAATTATATTTATTTTAACAAGGATATTCTCACTTCCCGTTATTTCGAAAGCGCGCGAATTGCAAATCGAAACTTGTCTGATCACGTAAAGTCGAAACATCGTAGATATGTACTTTAAGTGATTTGCTCTTTCTTCGTTCACTTTGTCAAAAATCTTCATAATGCTTTACTGATATAATCTACTTATTAAGACTTTATTATTATTAATTATTCTACTGTTTTTATTTTTAAAAATGATTTTAGCTTATGTTTAAGACTAATGATAGAAAGTTAGTTTGTTTACTTTGAATAAAAATTTAGAATTTCAGCACATCAAAAAGCATTTTAATTACTGAATTTTTCTATTACCAAATCCCGAGATAGACTTTAAGAAATCCCGCAATCCCGGGATAGTAAATAATGACCGTGATTGAATTCCCTAGACAAGACATCCTGCCAGTCTTATCGCTTCTATGGATGTCTATGGATTATTAATGACTGAGATTCGTGTAGCAGTCGAGGAAACTACAGAATGGCTCTCTATCGTCCTCCGACTACCTACCCGAGAAAACTTCCTCCTCGGATACAATTTTTCTTCCCCAGTCGTTCGAGATTAACTCTCAATTGCCGCGCGCAAATTACCAGAGCGTTCGTCGCCCAAACCTTTCGCAGAGAACCTGAGCACACTGACGCCGAACAGTGATTCCAGGCGACCAATGTCCACAAGCGCCAACCCAACCGCGCGCAACAGTATCGTCTCGCGTTTGATGGCGGCGCTCATTCTCGCTGAATTACGGTGGAAGCGTGCATCAAGCCGTTCGAGTATTCCGCAGTGGCGATTTCCCGTCGGCTGTACTGTGCACGCAGCCAGGCCTACAAACCGTCGCCCTTTGTGGCCGTTGGCACACTGCGCAGCTTGCGCGTGATCTTCTGTCGCGGACGGCCGCGATCACCGGTACTTTCGTTGTATCACGGCAAATGAACAGAGCCCGCGAGTATTTAATCGAGCGTCCGGGCGCGCGTCGCAGCCATGGATCGCGGCGGACACGTTCCATATCGCTGGGGACACGCTTCCCACCGGCGTTATCACAGACCACGGCGACCCTCGTGTCCGAAATCACGACGAATGAATACGCGCTTTGTGCGGGAGTCAAGAGTGCCCCTCTGCGGTGTCCCGCGGGCTGCTTTCATGTCCTTTGATTCCAAGGGCCAGAGCCATCGAGTGTAGCAACTATGTCCATCTATTATGCAGAATAGATGTAATGTTTGAGTTAACCCGTTGCCTTCCAACGAGTCACACTCGTGGCCGAGCATCATGCTTTCCACGTTGAAGCTGACTCCGAGTGGTTGAATTTAACGCGTTCCGTGCCACGGTAGAAATTCCGGGTTTCGATAGGACTGTAAAAAGTGATAGGATAATAAAAGTAGTTAATATAGAAATATAGTTAATATAGTTAATTATAGAAAGATAGTAGTTGCGTTATGTTCTTCGTGATTTGATATATTCTTTAAGCTAGGCAGCTCGGAGAATATTCTTACGCAGCCGATCGTGTATTAGTGTGATTTTGAATGAATCATATTAATTAGCGATTAAAGCTTGCAGCCTTTGGAAAGATCGCGAGGAAAAGGGTTCATCGAGTCAGTTGTCCCTTTTTTATTCTTTGAAAGTGTTTGAAGTTTGAAGGGGTGGAAGTAGTAGATCGAAGATCACAGCTTCTCGTACAATTCGATGAGAGATGTATCGAATGGACCAGAAAACAGATTTTCCTCCCCGATGATCAGATGAACGAGACTGCAGGATTTCGCGCGTTACTCCGCGCACTTCCCTACTTCCGCCCAACCCTGGTAACCGTCCTTCGAGGAACTTTTATCCCGCGTCAGAAACTCCCCCGTCGCTCCTAACAGCGACAGAAGGCGGGCGTGTGTTATCGGGATATCGGATCACGCGATACCGAGGAATCGATAGCATTCTGCCACCACCCTTCCCGCTAGTATTCGGAGAGTCGCGTCACTGGCTTGCCCTGCTTCCACTCGGGGAAAGAAGGGCCCTGTACCGAGCACTTTATTAAGATTCAAGAACTCAGCTTTAATAAACTTGGTTGCAACAGCGGCTGTCAAATGTACACACATTTCAAAGTTCAGCTTTATACTGGAACTTTTGCTGCCAGTTTTGCTTACATCTTATGAAAGCAAACAATATAGCCATAGCTGAATTAACTAATAAGCAAAATAAGCAAGTGTTTAAGGCATCAGGAGGAAGAGGGGCACCACAGAAATTTTCTGAATTTTAAAATCGAATTTTCGTTCGGTAACACTTTATAGTCAAATTATCGGAAATATCTAAGAAATCGTACATTGCGATGTGATCGCCCTGTATAAGGCGGCCTAAAAATCTTTTAAGTGCTTAGAGCCTCTAAAGGTCTTAATTCGCATACAGAAAAATACATTCGTTCTCGGACATATGAAAATCACACCTCAGTTGGATATTGATTAAGTCTGAATTAAGTCTCGATTAGGTAGTAATAACTTCCTAACAGAAAATCCTGCGAGTACTTTAATACTTATTGGAATTCCGAAAAAAAAGTTTTCAGTAGCAATGACGTGGAATTTAAGAGCACTGAAAGGTTTAGAAGACCTACCAACAATGGCGACAGCTTTAACAGAGGGCTAACTGTCAGGTCGTACCTCGGAGACCACTCGCGAGACACAGGTATCTCAGTGGAATGGCAGCTTTGACAAGATTGCCGGTCGGTAAACCGCGTAATTGTCCCCGTTCGAGGGAACGTTCGTTTCCCTGGGATTCGTTACGATTTAATGAGCCCACTTTTTCTTCCTCGGAACATTGGTTAACGCCCGAAGTTTGCACGGCGAACGTATTTCCCGCTCGATCGAACGGCCACGCTCTTTATTTGCTCCTCGAGCGACTCGTCTTTTAACGTTTGCCTTTAATGAGTCGGAATTACACCGCCATTTTGCTCGATGCATCGATCCTTTCTTTTTACCCGTTCTATTTCCCTAGTCGTGAATGCCTGCTAACGAACTTGAACCTCTCATCAAGTGTATTCTACTTTCCAAGCGATTCGATTATGAATCTCACATAAATGAAATACAAGCCCTGGCAATAAGTTTGGAAGCAGCCGAAGAAATACGAAACTAACGAGAAATATCAATATTTTATATATATACAGATGAAACGCATGGTAATGTTAAATTTGTAAAAAAAATAATTCAGAATTTCGTTTATAATGTAATAAAAAATATAGAAGATACAAAATGTTGCTCGGAAAGAAATATGGAACGAGAATAATAATTTTTTTAATACAAATAATGATCGGTTTAAGTTAGTCGATATGATCTGTGCCCGACAATGTTCCCGAGAAGTTGGGTTAAAATATACCCAATCACCGTCGGCCGAGGGTGAAAAACCGTTCCCTATATCGACACATAAATTCCGCTAGCGTTCTACCCGCCAAAGCGGCCGACATTTAAATTCACCGCGAGGAAGTCGGCCAATTGGCGCGCGGATCGAGTTCCTTCTACACATCCCCGAACGCACGTTCCACCAGGGAACCTGTAAACGAACTCGAAAAAGCGGACACGTACACCTGCGCCAGAGGCAGCATCGTTCGCTTTGAGAGAACGTACGGGAGTGGCTTGTATCGATACACGGGGAAACAGAAAAGCGAGATGGCAGCCGATCCCTTCGTTTTTCTTTCGCGTCACTGGGAAAGTGCCCTTTGATCGAGCAGGATGTCGGACACTAGCAGCGACGTGGATAGCTAACAGAGGGATTCCCTTCGTTTTTCTATTTCTTGCCCTCTTCCCTTATATTATTTTCTAATGCGTTATCTGGGCGGAGCAGAGGCGCACGATGAATAATTTACAGGCTGAAAGCTTTTCGGGCAAACATCCGAGGCTGCGTCGATTTAAAATTCCGATTGACCGGTCCGGCTCGCCCCGGGTAACGCCCACGAGACCTATCCAGATCTGCGCCAGATCTGACCGCTTCCGGTCGTCCCGACTGATCACCTGCTTCTTGCAAGCGTCATGAACTCGTTCGGAATTTAAATCGCCGCGCCGGCCTGCCAATCGGGGCGAACGGATTATTCAGGGGAGTCGCTGTGGTGGAAAATGTTGATGGTGGGGGTTTATAAGGTGCAGGTGTCTTTACTTCGTTTATTGTTGCTGTGGAAGTATTTGTTACTCACGGTCGGTTGGATATTTGCTGTGTTTTGAGGAGAGTTCGAGGTTGAATAGGAACCGTGGAGTAATAGAGTACCATTTCGGAAGTTTGTTAGTAATCGTTAGGGAAAAAGAAGCTGTCGCGAAATAATTATGGTAGAGGTTCAGAGTTGGATATTACCTGAATAAAAAAATATTTAAGTAACGGATTAAATAAAAGGTGCTTTAACTTTAGATTATTCGAGGAATAAAGTTAATTTTTTTATTCGACACATGACGAATAATTTGTTTAACTTTTATAAATTAATTGAAATTTTATTTAAATAAAAATTTTGCCCATCCCTTTGGAGATCCCTTTAGACTTATTTAGGTGAACTCATGTGGAAGAAAGAACCCTTCTTTCTGTCGAGATATTGAGCATCGAATTCTTCTTGACGAGAATTCTGAATACCATTAAAGTGGTGTGATTAGAAGAAATTACATAAAACATTGACTCCAATAGAATATCATAATAAGAAGCATAGTACAGGATTCTGAGGGAAGAAGCGTACAAAGACTAGACTCCCTAAAAATGACTTTCAAAACATCTTGCGCTACAGAGCTCGTGCTTCTTGGACATCCACTTTCTCAAGTGGTATTGAAAATACTCGTTCCCTACACAATCATTGTTATTACACCCATTAAATCTTGCTACAAAGAATGGCTTTCTCTCTTAACAAGTTTGAAAGGGCCACTTAGCTCAAGTTTGCTCCAAGCTTCTTAGATGCTCTCCCTTCGAATTATGTCTCGACTGTGCTTTCATTTCGCAGAATGAGTTCCATTTCATTGGCCAACAGGGCAGACTGAACGGTGAACGACAACTCGATGCTCTTCGGTGGAGAAAAGGAAGGGGATTAAAAAACAGCAAACGGGAAGAAAAACGTCCCCCTGAACATGGAGTTTTCCATTCAACGCGCAATTCACTATCGATTCGATCGGGGACAATCGAATTTTCAACGCTCCTTGACCCCCGAATAGGGTAGATTAACGGTACCCTGGCCCCCTTACCTGCCTCCCTCCCCGCCCCCATGGTAATTTATATTTATGAAGCTAACTTTTGTATTTATGATCGGGACTCGCGTAGCCAGAAAAATTACATCCACCGGTACATTGAAACTTCCGGACAAAAAAAGCTCTTACCATGCAAATGGCGCGCTAGTGTTTTAAATCGTCCCTTTGAAAGATACAATCTTACGGGAAGGAACGCCCTCCTCTGTTGCTGCAGCTACTCAGGGCCATGAACTTCCTCTGCTCTCCGTGCTTGCTGGAGCCTTTCACTTGGCCGATAAATATCGTAGCAAAATATATTTATTACTCGAAGATTAGGATCTAAGATGATACTGTTTCTCATCCTACGTTTAAACTATAATAGCCTCAGCTCCTAAAGGGGTAGATTGATATAATTGACATTGAGATTTCTCCCCCCAAGATCTCGAGATCAAGTTCTCTGAATTTCTCGTCTATACGATGAATTTTGTACACGAAACGAAGGAAAGAAAGGAGCAGGCGCGCTGAATTGTTCGAAGTTAAATCGACAACGCGATCAGACGTAACCCATTACCGTCCAGACATTCGGGTATACCCTAATCGAAGGGCCTAATCCGCACAATTGCTATTCGCCAACGATAAATAGCCGTGCACAGGTAGATAAGCATCTAAATACCCAGTGTCCTGTGCGCCCTCGATCACCGTGTGCTCCCAGTGCACCGACGATTAGATCCCCATAGGCCAGCCGTCGCGCGGCGTAACGCGATATAAACACCTTATGATTGCCCTTAGGGGATTTCCTGCCCCTAACCAACGATAAACCCGGCCTATTTATAGGAGTCGCGGCGGTTTAGGAGGGTGAAATGCATTTCGAGGGTCATGGCCCCCGTAATTCGCGGCTTCGACCCGGGCACAAGTGTCCCGGGGAGGATTCAACGCGATCGTCGGCTTGTGATCGAACTAGACGCGTGGGTGGAACAGGTGGCAGCGCGCCAATTCCAAAGAACCATGCTACTCGCTGATACGAAACGTTCCTCAAGCTCCTGCTCCAACTAGTGGCCGGTAGATCTGTTCGCGTCTCGAGATAGTGTCGTCTGCGAATTACAAGTATTTCGTTTTTGAAATACAGGAGTTGAAATAGTAAACGGTGTAAAAAAATATTTTCTTCGGTGGAAAAGGATTTAATTGGATGATTCCATACTGAACAGGGTGGTAAACGCTGTAAGTGGTATAATAATTTATTTTAGTTTCTGGGGCTGTTGCAAGGTAAAGCTGACAATAAATAAGTACACACGAGATAATGTATAGAAGTACATTTCAAGTAGGCAGTACTTATATAAGTTCCACTTTTTGTGGAATTAGACAGACTTATAAACTCTGCGAAATAGAGTTTACTAACATTTTAAGAACATGAAGCAATGTTTCTGTCATGTAATTAACCAAAGATGCCTGCATCCATTAAAGTAATTTTATGAGACAGGCGAGGACAGTTTAAAAACTGGGGAATGCTTTTCAGCGTCGCAGTATCGCGAAGGTCCAAGTCAGTGAATCCACAATTGCAGGCGGTAGGAAATGACGAGTTAAAATTTCGCGGTTCCGCCCGGGCCAGGCCGAAATAAAACGCTGTCGGGTTTATTGCGCCGCAAAGCTTCCATTGCGGTTTTACACAATTAGAAACTGGGGCACCCCCCCTTTGTTTTTCATGAACTTAATTACGCAGAGAAAACAATCTCGCTGGCGGCGTGAAAATTCGAGTTCCAGGAGAACCTGACACCTCCCCCTTCTCATTCTACTCTCCTAACTGAACCCCTCCATTTTCTCTTAATTCCATTGCTGAAATTTCAAAAACCATCATTCCAGGCACGTATGCAGAGTGAAAACTGAATTAAAGTGGCGAATAAAGTAGCACTCTTCTTCCATTCGGAATTTCTAGACACGCACATATCAGGGGTCGTTTTAAAATTTCTCTAATAAATTGTAACAAATTATCGACCATGAAATCTCAGGCTGGCCAGAGGTGCTTCTTGCAAGATATAATGTCGTAGATTAAGATTGTTATTCTCCTGGTCGATTGTTGGCAGAGCCTCTTCCTCTTATCGAAGATCCAAAGAAAGGGAGGGTTACCGACATTCCCATTGCGAGGGTCGTACAAAGAATCGTAACGAAGCAAGCGAGAGGCCATTGAAACGCGGGCGGACGCTCGAAAAGCGACGAAGGCCACTTTCAAGAAACTGTGCGGAAAAACAAAAAATAAATGAAAAAAGAAAGGCAGCGCAAAGTTTGCCTGAAACGTGGCCGCGTCTCTGCAGCCTCCTCCAGCCCCCTCCCTCTAGGGTGCTTTTCGTAAATGAGAGTACCAGCCATTGTCTTCTCGTTGCCGTTCCTAAACTGTGTCAGAGCATTACCGAGGCCGTGCAATCGTAGATTTCCCTTAATTGTCACGGAAATCGTGCGCGAATGCAACCGACACGGGTGTACAAAGTTGAAACGCGGCTGAATGTTCCGAAAGGACGTCGGAAAGCGTTCTCTATCGCGTCAAGCTTCTGTCTCTGATAGCACAGATTTATCTCACCAGAGAGATCATTATCAATAATTAATTTCGAGAGGGAAACCTACTAACGAATATTCTTGCAAAGAATTCCACGATCGATTCTCGAGGCCTCTTATGTAGAAAGCTTCGAGCTATGAAACTCGAATTAATCGTTTGGGTGGCATGCAGTATGCGCGAGGAACGCTCATAAGCTTTCAGCGACTATGATTAAGAAATGCTAGGCAATGGATTCATTTCGTTTGGGTGGAATTATAATTTCTGATCTACTTCCTCAATTTCATTTCATTTGGAGGATTCCCTTGCTTCTAAGCTTCCGCCTCCCCTATCAAATAAGTCACAAGTCTCGCGTAATTCGTTCCGCGAAGTAATACCGAAGGTGTCCCATCGAGGTGCCAGCGAAAGCATTCGAACGCCGGTGCAATTTAAAAGGACCACGAGCGATAGGCACTCGCCCCTTAAAAATACATTTGCCTCGCCACTTCTGATGGGGGTTCGTTTAAAAAGGGACCAGGTAGGCGGCGGTGTGTTCGAAGCGTGGCTCTCGAGTCGGCCTCGTAAATTCGTATCACTCTCCCTTTTCATAAAGCCACCCTTACGCACGTGCACCCTCGTCCACGATCCACCAGCGATTCTTGCGCCCGTTCGCAGCGGTCGGATACCAATGGAGCCCGACCAGGAAACCGAGGGGAA
Source organism: Andrena marginata (assembly GCA_963932335.1). NCBI lineage: Eukaryota > Metazoa > Arthropoda > Insecta > Hymenoptera > Andrenidae > Andrena > Andrena marginata. Next base: position 5,589,513 of record OZ010660.1, read on the forward strand.
AGAGAAAAGAAATAAGAGGAGGGGAGGAGAAGTGGCGAAGAAACAACCCCGAGGAATATCTCGGCGAATCGCCTGGGACATGTTTAAAGCGTTCGTTTTAATGGAAGACGTAGCGCTACATTGGACTTTACTTAAGAAATACCCGGAGCACGGCGAGAATTTTAACGGCACGGCGAGGGGAAAGGATTTCTGAGCACCCTAGAGCTTCTGTTCGCGCGAACCTTTCTGAATACGTAACGAGGGTAACGTTTGTAAATTATTACGCGATACCTGCGACTTTATACGGCATACAGTTTATTAATTCACGCGATTCCGAACGGGGCTTTCTGGATTTCCCGGGGAGAGGAACAAGTCGACGGGAACTGGACCTGGTAAGCCGAGGAGCTCCGTTTCTGTCGACGCGCATTGTTTGCCGCGTGTTTGTAAAACAGATAGATCCCGCTACTTTACTCGTCGGAATTGAATGCCCGTAATCCGATAACGCGAAATCAAATAGAAACGTGTACGCTACGAGCAGTAGAAAACAAAAATAATAGCCTTGATCGTAGCTCCATTTTTTACCACCCTTTCACCCCCGACACATTTCGTACCGAACCCCCCTTCAAACTCTGCGTTGCTGCGATGAATCGTGCCCGACACACCTGTGTACAATAGCACGGAACAGGAATCACGCTGAAAGGTGGAAGGAAGTGCGAGATAAAGGGGGCAGAAGTAGCGCGAGGAAATCGCGCGATCGAAGGGGATACACCCCCGGATCCTTCGATCGTTGTGAGCGCGCTCGCCGCGGAATCGGCATTGGGACGAGCGTGGAAAGGCGTTTGCCCCCCCCCCCCCCCGGTGAAAGGGCCTTTCAGGCCGAGACAAAAGAGCCGACCGGTTTTCCGCGCGCGATCGATGCGCGCGTACGAAGGGGACAGACGGAAGCTGCGAGCGAACTAATTCGAGGAGCCGTTCTCGAAACGGCGCGACGCTCCGAACGCCGATACGCCGATGGCTGGCAAAGGTGGGCCGTATTCGAGGTGACTCGAGCGTAAGACCAGCGGAACGGAAGATCGAGAGGTCCCTTTCCAGTTTGCTCACTTTTCCTCCCCCTATCGCCTCTGACTGCTACCACTACTTTCAACCGTTCCACGCGTCCCGGCACGGCCGAATACCATTTTCTGGCCTCTCGGGGACCAGGTGCTTCGCAATCGATGCGGTCCGACGCTTACAGGAATACAGTAGTAGTGGAAGGAACGTTTAAACTGTGCGAGGTAACAAAAGTTAGACGGTTCCGTCAGAAAGAATAACGATCTGCTTGATCGTTCCATGGTCGTAATAAATATCAGTGTTAAGTCCTCTTTCGACGGCCATTAAATTGAAAGAAATTTCAGGCGCCCCACTGGTGAATTCAAGGCGTTTGAAAAGAGGGTGTTTGATAGAAGGCCATTTCCATTTTCGGTACCATTTCGATTAATCGGCCTAGAGCTTGGTATTATCAAGTGAGCGTTCGGTTTAAGGACGCTGCGGGTCGGTTGGTCCCGAACTTCTCTGAACGAAGCAGCGCGGGAGCGGATTATTAAACCGGCCGCAGCGTTTCGCGAAAATTGATTTAATAAATCCGTCCCTCAACGGCAATCCGTTTTCACCCCGTGCACGATCGAAATTCCGAGTTTTAACGGATTCAACGTCAACAGGATATCCGGCCAATCACGAGCATCAGGAGCGCAAAGAGAGAGAGAGAGAGAGAGAGAGAGAGAGTGAGGGGGAGGGAGAGGGGGGAAGAAAAAAGAGGAAGCTGATTGCGAGATCGGTCGGCTGCCTCGGAATGCACGATAAACCGAGGTTAGCGTGTTTCGAACCGTGGAAACATAAATTACTAGCTGCAAGTGGATAAAACGGCGGGGCGAGGTCTGAATCGGCGTCACTTCAAATTGGAAACGGTGAAACGGGCGTTATACCTGGACGGATCGCTCGAATTAACCACGATTCGAGCGCGCTTTGCAGCGAACCTCCTCCTGTCATCTCGTCTAATGATCTTCGCAGTCGTCGAGGGGAAAAGAAACTAATTTAACCTTGTAAAATCCCAGCCAAATGTGAAATTACGACAGAGGGTGCGGGTAACTCGCAAGGAAACTGCGCGACTCGAAAATTCGGATTTTAACGAAACTGCGTGTGACTGTAGAGCATATTGCAGCACATTATTCCTACGGAAATTCACTCTGAAGGGGTGAAATCAGCCCTTAAAATTATCTCGTTTATTCGCCGTTGAATCTAAGTTTGCAACGGTGCGGGGTAGAACGAAACCTTAAATACAAGATATCGTCTGTGTTTCGTGCTCTATTACAGTGCCAAAAGAAATATAAATTTATATTAGGAAAAAAGGAAGTTTTATGTAAATCAGAAATTTCGGGTCGGCAGCGTTTTCTTGTCAGCGTTCATTTTGATAGATCGACGACAGTTGTGTTTAATGGGCAATCGAAGACCTTCATAGAATTTTACGAATAACTCAATAACTACAAATTCAAGCGAGCAACATTTCACGTCACTCATCCAATCACCACACTTTTAAAATATCCTCCTTCAATTCCTCGTAATTCGTTTAAACTGCCGTTTATTCTGCATGCCCTTCCCTCCATTGAACATGAATTAGCAACAGACTCGATGGGAGTGCTGAAGAGCTCATCGTTGACCGCAATTCCTGCGAGGCCACAAAGGGATCCCTGATTCGCGCGGTTAATTTTTCCTTGCACGCGCGATCGTTTCCCCGCTAATTACGCGTACAGAGATACGCATAGCCGCAGGTGGATGGCTCGCGTAGATCAAAGGTTGCCCTAACAATGACGAGCGAGCCTGACCTCTATCCCGTTGCCCTTTAACAGGGCTTACGACCCCGATGGTCCTGCTGTGCGCGCCCCGACGTTATCGGTCCCGCGCGACATCGTATATAGCCCGCCCGGGTATTATTATGCAAAAATTCGACGATTAACGGGAAATTGATACTTTGACGCTCCATGGAGCGTTCACGAAGCCTGGGGCCCACGAGGCTGCTGCGTTCCATGGAAAAAAGATCTAACTGCCCGGGTCGTTTCGAGTGAGGGGTCGTTCGAGATGGAGCACTTAGATCGACCGGAGCATACAGAATGCTTCGTGATGGATACTAAATGACAAGGTAGCGATTCTAATTATAAGTAAAAATTTGGAATACAGCTTCTGCATTCGAAGCTTAGTTTTAATGAACCTCGAGTAGCTTCATTTAAAAAGTGTTCATTCAAGATTCCTTATTTCCTTGGGAGATAAAGAAAACGGTTAACGATGATTAATAGAAATGCCCCAGCGATTGGCAGACGATTACAGTGAATATGGAATGTATTTAAATACACCGAGATCTATAAGAAATTGTCCTAAAAAAAATTCACTATATCCCTAGTAGTACACACCCCCGAAAAAGAGACTCGAATTTCTGTGTTAACTCTCTTAATTGAAGCTACATACTCGATCATGACTACGCACTAGAATTATACCTACTTCGCGCGCATTGATTTTACTTTCGTATGCACCCAGATGGTATTTAATAACTAAACCACAGAATCACTTATCCCCCGATGCATCGATCAATTAATTCGTTCGACACGTCGTGACCGGCAATCGCCTGCTCCCGAGGACCGTGCTGCAGGAACACGTATATACAGGCGTGCACGCGTGTACCATGTGCATATACACGTACGTGTACAGATGGCCAGGTGAAAGGGCCCTGTGTGCCTCGCTGTATGGCTGCCCAATGGGCAAATACACGCTAGGCCGAGCACGAAGGCACCAGAAACTGTCGTGTCATTACTCTGTCGCGAGTCTCCGTGCACCGGCCTGGTGAGCGGGATCGTGAACGGCATTCCCGTCGTTGCCGAATGGGCGTGGTGGCGTAGCCGTGATCGATTTTAATGCTATCCGGTCAATGACAGAGCGATACGTGTTTTCGATAACGAAGCACGCCGCTCGGCTCGTTATTAGAGAGTACGCCGGCGATAAAATTTCTGTTTGATTTACCCCGCAGATGGGGTGCTCGACCATTTACGCTAATAACGCGACGATGATTGTTTCCCTGGAGCAGGGTGCTCGCCGTGACGGTGGGAAGGCGCGATATCGATCTTGCCCCTTTGTCGATGGGAACGATACACGGTCTACGCTTTCGACGGTATTTTCTGTTGATACGGTAATTGGATAGCTGTGTACCATCGTTTTGATGCACTGCGAAATTTGACACTTTTGAATCGAGTACTTGGCAGCCGGGTGAGTATTCTGCGCCCAGGTGTAGCTGTTGCTCGAGACTACTGGGTGGTAGCGATTGCTTTTCAAATGAAGCGAATATGTTTTGAAAGATATGTCTCTAAATGTAGATTGAAAGTAAGTGGAATAAATAGTCGCTATTGAAAGTAAGCGATGTAGTTGAGCATCGTGCCTGATAATTGCAGGATTTTACTACTTAGGAAATGTACATTCAAAATAAGAGCAAAGAATAGTAACGATCGGTTATATATTTAATATCATTTATTATCCGAAATGCATTGTATTTTGTTTGACATGAGATGCACAGTAGTATAAAAGACGTGCGGTCAGGCATCGATGCTTCGCGTCTGATCGTTGCGACCCCGTGCTACTGAAAAGCTTGGAAATCTTCTACAGCATCAAACCGAGCAACACTTTTGCACATAAACCAATCTGCCCGCTGCAACATTGATTTATCAAAAAATCAATGAACCACGCGTTTCACACCTTTTCGGCTCCGATACTGTTTCAACTGCGATACCCGGTAATTGCTTAAATTACCGTAATTTAGCACCCATTAATGGCGTTATCTTATCGATTTTCACGTGGAACATTCACAACAAAATACGTACCTAGACCTAAAATACCGAAACGAAACTAAATTGTTATTATCCATAAAACGAAGCCGTTGTATCAGATGGGCCAGCCTTCTACTGTCAACGTCTATGCGTGATCGCGCGTTTGAGCAATGCTGAAATTAGTATCGTGTCACGCTCGATCACCGAAACTATGTTAGCTTAACTGACCGCGGATTTAATTGATGAATCGACCGATTTGGCAATAACTTAAAAGCCGTCAGCCATCGTCGCGAACCGTTGCCAAGCACCGTTAACGAATCGACCTTAAACAACCGACTAATTTCAGACGACCCATTAAATACCTACATTCGTTAACGGTAATTCGGTCGGAACAAATTTCGGGAGCCGAACCGCAATTTACAACTCGCGAATCGCCAGCCGTTAATGTTGATCGTCGATTACGATTGAATTATACGTCATTTCTGATCGCGTCGACGTGCCGTACTTATTTAAGTTAATTTGTATCCGACCCGCGATCGAGTAGCGCCACTATGTCGTAAAAAATTATGTGCTTGCAAATGACGAAGAAAACTCACGTCACAGAACTTCGATCAATCGGGCCTGACCATCAGGTTCACCTGCAAACTGCAACTCCCACGCTGAAACAGTAATTGAGTGACGATACGTTAGTTAGGAAGAATGAGTCATTGTTTCATGTGTATAAACTATAAATATATGATTGTGGTTAATTCCTAGTGGCCACGAAAAATATAGTTTGCCAATGAAATATTACTCTATAGAAATCTGAGGAATTGGGCACTAAAAATTCTAATTATTAATTATAATCACAATTAACCAACCCTTCTTTATCATCATTCTCACTGAAACAATATTCACTTACTATTCAAAACGGATGTAGCAGAAACTGTAGCTACTTCCTCTTTCTAATCAAATTCTCTAGTAGCCCACGAGAGTTTGATAATAGCAAGAGGATGGTTTCTGTAAACGACGTCGATTATCTTCAGTGGCAATATATATGCGGAAATTTGGGAATCAGAAGAGTTCGAGCGATATCGACCACCGAGAAAAGATTCTTCGCCGCGGGAGTTTTCCCTGGTTGCTCGCGAAAGCCAGGTCTGGCGATTTGAAATTTAAATACGGGCCAAGGTGCTGTTCGCGTTGCATTTAATAGAGCAACGGTCGTAGGGTAATGCGCGTCTATCGACGGTCGTATATTAATTAGAATAATAATTCCTGGCGTGTTGCGTTTAATGGAACACGGCGGCGGCACAGAATTAATTGTATCGGACGAGAATCGAAACGCTGGGATCTCGCGATTTCCCTGTAAACCGATTAAAGGGTGTCGCGACGAGCAGGCACGTTTTTCCTGCGCGTGTGTTTGCGCTGAATCGTCGACGATAATGCCGTATTTTCTCGTAATTTTCATGAAACAGAACACCTCGATGAATTTGATTATAATATATCGATCGGGTGCACCGTTTCGAGTGGACACTGAGCGTGCCTGTAAATAAGTATATTAAGACACGCTTTGAATGTGGAATATCGTAAAACGATAATATTCGATAGGCAGCAACGCGGAATTGAGGTTTTTCGAGCTTTTGAAACGGTACAAAGAGACAATTATATAATTGCTTGTCCATGATTGCTATTACGCTGTTAACTTGAATAGACTTGCACTATTTAATAAATCTAGTTAAAAGTTTACTACGTGTACAAAACAGGGGATGTCATACGAATAAATCGATAAGAGAATATGGCTAATATGCAAAAGAGTGGACATTTTCGGTGTTAGTAATTGGGTGGGTAAAGTTAATTTGGACACTGTCGGTTACAGAGTGCATCGTTCAGAGAATAGAAGGACTGTCGATAATTATACAGCTCCAGTGTTCATAATTCCATCCCGAATACCGATCAAAGGGGAAGCTGCACCAGGATCTCCTCGAAAACACAGGACTACGTCGATCTTTTCCCTAACTCCTCTCGGAAACCGACCGAAATCCTCTCATCAGCCAACGTTCTGGTCTCTACCCCTCCAACAGGAACTTCCCAATCCTTCCTCCCTCCCCCGTGCCGCCCCTTTCTGCTTTCCACCGCGGAGCGTAGAACGAAATCGTAAGCCGCTTAGAGACTTAACAGGCCCGACGAAAATTCTACCTTTTCGCTGCGGTTCGTACGAAATCTCCTCTGGCCTGTTTCGCCCTCCTCCCCTGGCGATCTTCTTCCCCTCGCCGCAAATATGTACAAGGGGGGCGGGTGAAAGAATAAAAAACGAGATGGAAAAAACAAGGGCCTGTTGCGGAGAGATAGGTGGAGAGAATTTTTATTACACAATTGCGGGGAGATTATTTTATGGGTCGGTGAAATGTGTCGCGATGGTGGTAAGGGAACAAAGTTAAACTCGAGACCACTAGTGGACTTCGATGGTGAGGGTTGATAGTAAATAATCGTGTATCTCGAAAAGCTCTGTATAATAATACTCGAACAACTTTAACACAAGTGGACACAATGAATTCATGAATCGACGAAAGACTTTTCATCGCCAATAAATCCTTAACTCTTGGAGGGCCGACGCCTCTTTCCTCCGTCTTCTAAAATTCAAAAATGTGACTCTTTTCTTACAGTAATCGGTATTTCAAACTCCTGAAGTTTGAATATACCTACATTAAAAACATTGGAACTTTATTCCATAGCGACAGAGCGCACCGATCACCGATTAATTGATGTTACTAAATCTAAGCTAATAACCAAAATGAAAACTGTACCCCAGGCCACCGATTAAAAATCACCCCCAGATCCACTGAAACGTGGCCAATTCGATCTTCACGCCCAGAAGACGGGAGCACGCGCCGTTCGCCCCCGATTCCAGCGAACGACTGGTCAAGCGGCGAAATCGATTGGCAGAGCGCGGAGTCGATTCCGTGGACGTCGATCGGCGTCGTTCACCGTCGACAGCCGCGACGGCCGTCCCCAGCGTGGACGGAAAGGTATTCCGGCGTCGACGCGTAAGAATTCGCAGGCGGGGGTGGAGCGCGTGAAAATCGAGGGAACGTCTACTATCGAGTTCCAACGCGGAAGAATGGAAATTCTCTTTATTCGTCCGTCCGCGTCGCTCGCTCGCTCGCGTCAAACATCGGCGAGCCACCCCCGCCCGTCCACGCTCGCGCATAATAAAGCCGGCAGAGGAAACGTCCCGTGACACTCGCGAGTCTCCTGTTTCAGCGCGTTATTTGCGCCCTGAAAACGCGCCGCCCCGACTCCTATCCAGTTTCCTGACTCCATAAAGTACTTTTCCCTCGCGCGCCTAGCTTCTCCAAGCTGTCAGGGAACTACGAACGCCAACGATTCTCTCGTCAAGTGGCGTCCGACCCCTCCTACGCTTGTTCCCCTTACAACTTCAACGATAGAGCGCCAAAAACGGCCGGCGGTATCGCCTGTGTCCGATACGTCCCAAAATCGTCCTCGTCGCGGGACGATTCACCAGGATTTTCGAGCAGCCAAAATTCCTCCACTGTTTCCACCCCCTCAACGTTTCTTCCACTCTTCAAACTGACAGTCCGTTACCGAGTGTTCCTTCTATTCCTTCGTTCGTTGCTCTTTCTTTTCCCAATTTCTTTTCTCCTCCCCGTGGCGCGTTTTTCTGTTCTTCCTGTGGACTTATCTGTTCCACCCTGTTTCTTCGCCTGAGCTTTACTTGTCCATCTTCCCCCAGTGTTTCTGTTCTTTCGTTTTCGATCTGTCCTTTTGTTTTCCGTCCTTACCGTCGCCTTTTACCGTTCGCGATTAATTTCTTTCCGCTCCACTTCGCTCCCCTCGTTCCCCGCAAACTTTCCTTTTTGCTTCTCGGTTTCGAACGTTTATTTTCGGTCTTTTGTAAATTGCACGACGGTTTCCGGCTGCTCGGCGGTGGTCGGGTAACACAGCTGAGACTTGATAGTGCGACATGGGGCAACGGAGGATGTCCGATTGGAGTCATCGATTTATGAAGAGTACTATTCAATTTGAAATCGATTACTGCTGCAGCGTCAGACCTCTGGGACCAAAAAGACAATCCCACGAAGTTCCCGGGATACCTTGAAACGCCCCAAGTGCTCCTCGAACTTATTAAACAACCCCGTTCGAGGCGACAAACAGTTTCACCAGTCCCAACGAAACCCAACTGCCTCCGGGAATAAAATCCAAAGAAATTCCCGGTTGGGTAGCCCTCGAGAACTAGAAAGCAACGGCAAAGAAAGAAACTACTGCCAGCAACAACAACGTAATAACCGCGAATTGTGAAGGAAAATCGCGGCACGTCGGCGGTCTTTGAAAATTCCCGTCGTCGCGAGATAGAGGAGGTAAAATCATTACCCTGTTTCAGAGAAGGGGGGCTAGCGGAGGTGGTCGGAAAAGCGGGAACAACGTGGACGCGGAACGTTCCGCCGCTGCCCTGAGCAAACATCCAGGGGAAAAAGAAATAGCTGATTAACCCGCGCGTTTGAAACGCCCGCCAATTTGCGCTGAACGGACGGACAAAGACAAAGAACCAGCCAGGCAAGAACGCACAGGAAAAATCATCTCGCGTGACCTCGACGCGCTGAAACTTGACAAGGGATGGTCGAAAGGAACGCGACCTCGTCTCTCACCTTCCTCTAAGCGTTATTGTTGAAAAGTTCCAACAAACTATCGCCGCTGGAACAGCCACGATAAAATCGAAATCAAATAATTTCGCACAACTGCCTGCGTATCCAAAATAAACCTCCTCCACTTCATTCGAGATTGATTCACGATGCCTCTATTTTAGAATACCTTCGGACTGCTGTTGCCCAGCGGCTATTCGAAATTCCAGGCTTCCTGACGCCCAGCGATCAACAGCCACGCCACCTTTAACCCTGCGGTTCCTCCCTCGACTTCTCTGTACCACCTCTCCCCCAACAATATCCGCGGAAAGTGAGACAGGAAGGATGCGAGGAAAGAATACCAAGAATTCTCGCCGCGGAAAGTTCTCGTCCGCGATACAAGCGGGACTGCGTTATTCTTGACGGGGCGGCCCGAGGAACTTGGGCGTATTTGAATTTCAAAGTTCCGACTCCGCGGAGAGAATACCCCCAGCCTGGGGAAAAAGTTGCCGGGGACGACGAGTCCGCAACGGATGGCTCGAATTGAAACAGGACCGTGGATACTTTGCTGGGATTCCAAGTGACTTCTGCTGGATCCCTTCGTGCCGAATAACCCCATAACTTCCGATGAAATTTGTCTGGTATCTCGCCGATGCTGTTGTGCGCTGGAAAGGGCTGGTCGAACGACCAAACTTTCCAGTCGCGGCTCCTTTCGCGCTCTGGGGCCGATTCCAGCTAGGGGTCGCGTTCGAAAAGAGGGGGGGGGCGTAACGATGTAACGCGAATGATTGTGGGACACGCTTCAACAGTCGACCCTTCGCAATGAAGTTTCTGCAATCTTTAATTGACAAAGTTCGACTCTGTGGACCCTCGATACCTACTTGTTGGATATTGTTTCGCAGGGGCGACTTGTTAGCGAAGTTTTCTGAAGTGGGAATCGCGGTGAGCTACGGGGAACTTTATCTAAGATGAAGGAGCCTGAGGAAGTTGGCGCGGAGTGTTAAAATGGCGCGATTTCGAATTGACGATATCGACGCATTGGAAGGAGTAATGCGGGAGAGAGAATTCATAGAAGTGGAACTTGAACGTTGTGGGAGTGTCTGTTAATTAAATAGTTGGATGTAGATCCCCTCACAAATTATACGTGCTACGAAAACGATCGAGTTTTCGCCGCAGAGGACCAGCTCCATTTCAAGTAGAGGGAATATACAGCCCGTAGGTCTAATATTTATTAAGAACGATAGAAATAGCTGGCCCGATTCTGCAGGCGACTTTATTCGATACCCTCGACAGCGATCCAGTGAAACATTACTATCCTATATTCGTTTATAGGCGTCTATAAGAAAAATGTCTGTGGAAACTCATAACAGCACTGTGCCTCTATGCTTTGTCGGAGGTAGAAACTTTCGATTAACCTCGGTAAGGAGGTTTATGTAGCTTTAAAGATGTCGAGATATTTTTGTACTATCACATTTCAAGTGGGACAAAATATTATAAGGCATGATTCCTATTAGATCCACGTATAATTATAAATATCTCAGGGAAGCTTAGGTATCCCTAAATATCTTGGAAATGTGTGATCAGAAAATTATTATATATTTCTCGCGTTGTGATAATTTAATATCAGTTGAAAGTTACATTTTAACGGGATTACTAGTTTCCCTGCTGGACGATTTTGTGAATCATACTTTCCTATTTTTTTCTATCAGAAATATTAAAACTAAAGGTACACGAGCCCGAAGAGGTGGACCATTTTCTTCGTGAAAGTAGCAAGTTTATCGCGAGAATATCCGAGTGCCCAGTTTCCAGATGCTTCGTCCAGCATTTCCCAAACGAGATCGAGGCGAGTTGGCTCGGCACCGATCGTAATTCGCTAATTACAAATTATTAAGTAAACCGTGCCGGGAATCGGGACACGCGCGGTAACGTCGAGCTGGCAAACAGATGAGTGGACGGTGACAATTATTGAGGATAAACTCGACCCAGGCTGGACCGGTGTCGCTCGCCCAGCGGTCGTTATCGGAGCCGGATAACAGATTTTGAACAACGGCCGTGATACCCTCCCGCGCGAAGCGCCGGACGTCTGAGTAATTGTCGTTAACTGTTTAAATTACTGGCAATTATCGAGCCACCGATTTTCGAATTCGACCAGCCCCGCATCCTCGGCTCCATCAATTGTTCCTTCCTCGTGATTTTTCATACCCGACGCTCGACGGTTTAGAGATGATCTATCGAATCGAACGAAACAATGGAGTAGTTGGATAGCGTGTGTAATTCGTTTTTCAATTTCATGCGGCTTGATTACTCGGCAGGCGGTATAATTCGCAGGATTGGTTTTTTGAGTGATGTGGTTGATAGTTTGGAAGTTTGAGGATTTGGGAAGATTTAAAATTGCAAGCTTGTAGATTTAGATGTGTTCGATTATTTAGGATTCTTTTTGTCGGTGATAATAAGTAAGCGTTGGGTTAAGCTGCCATTTATAATCGCAGATGAAGTCGCTATAAAGTGTAAAAGTTATAGAAGCGAAAAGTGTATTTAATTATTACAAGGAAGCGTAACATAAAATCAAAGGTGTGTACCTATTTTGGAAATTCAATCACCAGCTGGATTATCCTGCCATTCGTCATTCGTCATTCGTCAACGTCAATATTTCCGACGTTATACTACGCGGGGATGAGCATTGTAACCAGAACCGCCACTCCAATCGCATCATTGTTACGCGCAACAAAACATCACGATTTCCGAAAAGAGAAATCTCTATTTTCAAAACCCCCGCGTTGGTACAGAGAACAGTCGCACGGTCCCGTTGACCCACCGTGAAAACAAAATACCCGACCTACGCTCTGTGATAAACAACGGGGAGGTTTGTTGCAACGATTCCACGGGAGTATCGTCTGGAGAGCCAACACGATATTCACAGTGCTGTTCGAACGTGAACAACCATTGCAGAGAGAAGCTAACAGAATTATTCAACGCAGGAAGGTAAGGGATCGAAGGAGAGGGTCGGAATAGCGTCGCGGGGAAAGAGAGAAAGTACAGAATAGTGCCACAAAGGGAAAGGGAACTCAAAGAAAAGTAGCTGAACGCGATATTCCCAGGTCAGAGATCGACCAGATCAGAGCTCTTCTCCCGGAACCAGAACAGGAAGCTTCGACGAACTCTCCCAGACGAATGGCGAGGTGCTCGATCCCCGTTGTAAAAAAAGGGTGAAATACGGTTGTCTCCAGAGGGAAACGAGAGACTCGTGTTTTCATGGCTGACGAAAACCAATAGTCGAATCGTTGACGTTGGCTTTATTCATCGGGAAGGACTTTACGAGTGCCTGAAAATCTCACCCCCTCTCTTACTATCTGTACGTGCATCCTCCGTTGTCATCTTCGCCCGTCGACGCGGAAATGCCCCGTCTCTACGAGGCTGGGAGGATCGAAGCGGCGCTCCTTCGATAACGGGGATAACGAACGACGGGGATCACGGGAAAGGGACGAAAAAAGGAAGCGAGAAGGAGCGGGTTAATGCGAATGCAACGCGGGCGAGACGCGTCGCCAGGAGTAGGAACAATAAAATATTTCGCGTCGAGCCATCGACGCGGAAATTTGTGTGAAATTTCCGGTGGCGCGGAAGCAGACGATCCGTACGAACTGTAAAGGGGACGCTGGGGGATTGGAAAGTGACGTGGAAGCATTTGGAGAAACTTTTTCTAACTGGTAAAAAAAATGTATGGGGAATTCGTACGGCGTGCTCGAAAGGTTTTATACGGCACGTAGTTGGAATGAGAATGGAAAATGAGAATCGAAATTCGCGATACGTGTTGATAAATATTTTTAACTCCCAAAGGGGATTTTCAAAAAAGGAATCGGCCTCAAGATCGGACGACGACGCTCCTCAAGGTGTTTCGAGTTTCCCTTTATTGTCCGAGACACGTGTCTTGCAATTTATGCTACCCTTTACTCAGGATAAGCATACTAACCATAAAGTAACCGAAGAGGCACTTTAACCTACCCTTGCGCACACGTCTCCGCCTGCTTCGCCATCTTGCGTGCAATCCTACGGTCTCCAAGCGACTCTGAATTGTCATTCATGAACTTTCCTCGAGAATCGCGGGAACCTACTTTCCCTCGTCCTCTCGCGTTACTCCTCCGGCAGAGAAAACCCCGGTCCCCCTCCTCCTTCTTCCTCCTTGCCCCCCGGTGAGTCGAAAGTTCCACGTGGAAAGATTAATTAAAAGAAGAGGAAAACAGTTTACCCTGTCGACGAAAGCGACATTGAAGTTCTTAACTACATTGCGATTTACGTATTCTTCGCCCCTCCCCCCCCCCCCACTCCCTCGTTCCACCCCTCCGAAGCTCTGTATTTCTTCCTTCACCGACGATTCTTTTCCTCAGTCGCGCCCGTGTCTCGACGTTCCAGCCGTTTCCCGCGAGCTTTCCACCTAACTTTGTTGCTCAGACCCATGCCGCCCCCCAACCCCCTGTTTAAAGTAAATACAAGACGCCCAATCCCCGCGCGCGTTCGTCTCTCGTTTCAGAAACTTCCACCGTGGCTTCCTAATCTTTCCTGCTCTTTGGCGGGGCACGCCTCGCTCTCGAGTTCCCGCGATTTTCCGGCCTTTTCCGCTGGGTCCACCTCGATAATTAGGGGGAAACGACCAGAAATGCGATGTAACGAACGTATAAATACGCGGTCGTTACCGTTCACTTTGTTTCTCGCTTTCCCTGACCGTCTTCCTCCGCGTCCTTTTTTTTTCCGGGGGCGTGAAGTTTTAACGACGAAACTTCACGACCCCCGTTGCTAACGATTTGTCATCGATCGCGAGCAGCGAGTGCACCTATCCTCGTGACTCTGTACCAAGCAACGGGATTTCCGAGCTTCCAATTTGCTCAATGTGAATCTCGATGGTGCTTCGAGAAATTAGGAAATCTGCGGAGGGGAGCAGGCTTTATGCTATTTATAATAACACTGTGTTGTTGGGTGGAGAAAATTGAGCGTCGATAGTGGTGAGTGCTCAGGAAGACCTGGACGTCGGGGCGATTATTTGGAAAGTTTTGATTGCGCGGGGAAAGTATTTACATAAGCTAGCGATAGATTTGTGGGATGTGTTATATGTGCCTATACTGTTCGGTAAGGATATATCTTAATTGTTTCTGGATTGTTCGCTCGACGGCAGACGCGAAAATAGAATCGGACTCGCGCGCACGTGGATCGGGACAAGCTAACGATCGAACTATTCATAATCTCCGCGTAGAATCCTATAAAGTCGCGCCCAGATCTGCAACTGATTGATTCGAAAATGTTGCGGCCTATGCAGATGACAGCTCAATAATGTGTCTGTCAGCGAACGACAGATCCGTGTTGGTCGTGACTCGATATTGGCAAATTATTTTTCCCGACGGCAATGCCTGTAATTTATCGAACGAAAGGGATACTACAGAAGACGCCTCGCGCGACGTCTAAAAAGATATTCGTAGCGGATTTGAAAATATATTTCCCGGGATTCCACTGTTTTCCAATGCTATAACTTTCTATGCAGAAAGCCCTCGTTTGTTTTCGATACAGTGTACAGTGAAAAACACTAACCGAATCGTAACGCACCCCCATTCACGGGGCAGGTATCCCCCGCGTTCTGCGCACTTCGAACCGAGCAGTTAAATAATGAAAAAGTTTCTGTATATACGTAACCACAGCATACACGGATGAAAATAACCCCTCTGTTACCACTCTATGCAAAACAGAGAATCGGCATTACGGGGATTACATCATCCCGCGGATGTTCTAACAGAACATAATTACTGCTAGAGTGTAACCGAGCGAAACAATTGTTGCTTCGTGAAAAACACTCAGGAACTGAGTTCTTCTTCTGCAAATTCTGGGGCTATGGATTAATCAATTTTTCGAGCCAGTAGAATTATAGACTGCTTGAAGGGTAAGGGGGGAAAGAAATGTAAATTTTTCGTGATTTTGCAGTTTATTGCATATTTTTTTATTGACAACTAGAATTACAGAACCGTCGAATCACAAAGGGTTATAAAGTTCAAATAACTTAATCTAATCAAATCGAAACTGAATTTTTTCGATAACGCTGTTTTGTGACATTCCCTGTTTTCTTCCTTTCTCCTCGCGTGTCAGGTACTATTATCGAAAGGTTTTAACCGAACTTAGCGTCCTTTCCATGCGATGAAAATGTATCAACCGAGTTGCAGAATAATCTCGTTCCACCTGCGGTTTCCTCTGGGAATAATCTAGCTAAACCCCTCGATCGTTTGTAATTTATAATTCGTTTAGGTGAATCTGTTCTCCCCATTTGTGGACGTCCGCGAAAAGCACCGGAACGGGGGCGAATTCGCAAAAGTAAGAGCCCGTATTAGCGTGGAGGCTGTTCAGAGTAGAGACATTTCCAGAATGCAACGTCGATGCGCAGGATCTAGCAATAAACTGTGTGGCCGCCCGCTGGAAACGATTCGATTTTGCGCTCGTACGAGCATGCTTTCGGTGCTGCTATAGGGACGTCACCATAACATGCGTCAATTATGTCTGCAAGATATTCTCGACTAGAGCTCCGTATCATGCAGCCTCTGTGAGCGTCCAACGCTACGCTCCCCTGCCGACAAGCACAAACATTTGTTCGTAGTGTAATAATCGTTTCCACGGCGTTTTATACGTGTTTGCAGAAAAACACTACGACTTCGCTGTGACGAATTCCCTCTGAATTTCCTTGGCTACTTCGTTGCAAAAATCAACTCCCCCCCCGGAAGTCGATTAATTTTCACCGGAAAATGAATTTTCCCCAAAGCCGATTTATTTCGATCCGTAGTCGATTCAATTATTCCTGAGGGCGATCGAGAAGATTACTTCGCTCTTCGAAAACTGTTCCATTAATTCTCCAATTCACAGAGTCCCATACAGTAACCTTAATCCCTGAATTTTTGAAATCGCCAATCGTCCTCGAGAGATTAATATTCAAAGCCCGAAGCATTCTTTTATCTTCTCCCAGGCAAAATGCCACCCTTCGTCCTCAGATAGCCAGAAATAAAAATCTGCTACACTTAGCCAGCACACTTTCGCACAAAAGACTCCGCAAGCTTGGAATGATTGCAGAAAACGAATTCTTTCGATTTACAGAACGTGGATAATAGCGTTTCGTTATCTATCGATTATCGCGCGGAACGGTATTATTCGAGGGTAGGGGAGGGTGGCGAGTGCTTTTCAAATTAAATCCATCACCGAGGAAGCGACAGTAAATCCTTTTGAATTAACACGTTTTTCGATTTAATGTAACGTCCGCGTTTCAATCTAATAATTATGCCCGGTGCGTGTATAAATTCTCTGTGTCGACGGGACCAAAGGGAGGCTGTCTGAAACGGAAACAAAAATATCCAAACGTCCGCGTCGGGCGGCGGGGAAGAATTAAAAAGGCTCATTTTCGACGTGGAATCGTCGGGACACATTTTGTTACGCGGTGTCCCGCTCCGACACACAAAAGCGTGGAAAAAGATCCTCCGTCCGCCCGCGTTCATGTCTCTGCGGAAAGAATATAGCCAGCTTCCGGTGTACGCGTGTGAGCGCTCATTAATTTTCACTCCGCTATGCTGAGTTAAATCATCTCGTTCGACGCGATGTTACATACGAGAAATATTCTTGCGCGTCGACGGGAAAAATAAAGGGACCCAACTGGGGTTCTCTTTTGGAAGGGTGAGCCTTTTTGAAAAGTTTAAGTACTTTTTCGGGAGCCGCGGAAAATCGGGGGTAAGAGGGGATATATCTAAGTTTCACCTAGTGTCTGTTGGAATGCATTAAAGTTTTCAAATTATTCTGAAATTCGCGAGGAGGCAGAGAGACCGTTTCAGAATTCGAGAAAAGCAAAGGATCATAGTTCTAAAGTAACTCACCACACAGTTCCAGTACAAATTTGATACTGTCCAATTAAAAACGGACCAACCTACCTCCGCGGAAACAATCCGCGCAATAGCTTCCACCGAGGCATATCGACCTACACGTGGAAGCTTCGCAAGCCAACCATTATCGTCGCGGTAGCAACAGGATAATTGAATACCTAGTGCATCCCAGCGTCTCAGACACCGCTGTTGACTATTCAGGGACTGATGCAGGCGAATTAACCGAGTTGATCGGGTCACGTACAGCCCTACGAACGTCTCAGAGACTGTGTTACAGGCAGCGTTCAATGAATGCATACAGGGTGATCCAGATAACCCCTGAATAATAACGCGAGCAGAATCCTGAATCCGCGGATGGATGACCACTTAATTCCCAATTTATCTGTATAACGAGATGCTTTTCGTTGCTTTTCTAACTTCACCAGCGTCGACTGACTGCGCCATGAGTTGCTTTCCTCGTTATTATATTTCACATTACTCTGATATTGTTCAGAATAATAGATATTATTTTAATACAGACCTCACTGTTCTTAATCTCCCCACCACAAACAGCTGTCCCTGATCGAAGGGAGTGTTTTCCTGCGACCTCCTAGCGTCACAATTCTTACATCCAACACATTCTTTCCGCGTGGAGCATCAAAACCGCGAGTCGCCTGGAGAATCTTATAAAAGCAGAGACTCCTCACCGGCAATGATAATACCGAAGTTTCCGGCTCTGGTAACGGCGGCAATTGCGCAGTGGAAAATGCATTATGCGCGCACAGAATATTCGTTCGCGGGATATACGCGTGAGATCCGTCCAACTGACGTCCACGTACACCGTGGCCAGCCTCGAAATTAACGGACAGTGAGCGTAATTATTTCAATGGTCGCAATGGTGGTCGGCTCGCTGTCCGACCTACATACCGGTGATGCAACCGAGCCACCCTCTCCAATCGCGTTGAATTACCGATCGGCCTACTTAACAACATCGATGAACGGGCGGTTGCGATCCTCCCCCCCCCCCCCCGCGACTTTCAGCGATACACCGATCGTCGCAGGCAACGAGTGGATGGGGGGTAGGCGTCGCATATCGGTTTTGTTAATTGTCGTCTGCATCGAAATATGTGCTCGGCTTGTCGAACGGCGAGCTCGTTGTAACGAGTTGCAGATCCGAGAGCGCTGGATTTAATTCGCGAAAGGAACGTCTTTTTACAGCGAAGGAAGGGTTTAGTTATTGATATTTTGGAGTTGATATTGATTTGAGAAGGATGGGAAGAGTGGAACGCGTGTGTGTTTTGAAGCGAACGGGCCGAAGAGCGCAAGCTGATATAGAAAGTTAACGTGGAACAGTTGCGCTGCCTCCCTGGTAAACACTTGGATAATTTCTTTGAAGTATTCTACAAAGGATTTTCCTGCAAGTTGCAGCTTTCCTCGTCACAGAAGCATTACGGAATGAAACGCTCGCGAGCGGATATCGAAAGAGGCGATAAGGGTACCCGGCCACTGTGGAGCGCGTTTTTGTTCCGTTCTTAATTAAAAGTCCCTGAAATATCTGAATAAAGTCCGCGGCAAAGGTCGCGCGATGCTTTGCACCTGCGAACGTTTAAATAACTGGCGTTTCAGCTGCCGCTGAACGGAGGGTAAAAAGAGTTAAACCGTTCCGAGCGACTTGTTGGAAAGAGGGTAAAAGAAGGGGAGTACTTATTGCCTCCGTTTTAATAAGAAATTCACCCTTAATCCTCCCGAGCTGTAGGTCTCCGCGAAATTTAAACGCCCTGCTGCGCCCGAGTGGAATTCCATTTAAACGCATCGCTTCTGGAAACGTATTTATCGCTCGAAAAGAGGATTCGCGTAGCGAAGAAAAGACGTTCAGAGTGACGCTGGCGCGTGCCAGAGACTATTCCTAACGAACGCAGCTGTTAAAAAAAAGTATCAGTACGAAAAGCACACAGAATTGCGTTCGCTGCGGTTCAAATGCACGACCCCTTTCAGCCAATACCGCGTTTTTCACGATCCAAATGCTCTTTTTTCCACGCGGACCCCTCTAATGACTCTTATATGGGTCAGCCTTTATTAAAGCATGGATCCTTTTTTCCCCTCGTTCGAATCCAGCTGCTTCTGTATCGTAGATTTTGATTTCGGAGGTTACACCTGTTGTGCCATTGCGACTGCAACCACTACAATGCGTTAGCTAGCGATGTACGCGGCTTCGGGGCGCGCAACTTTTTCGAAAAATCGCGCAAATAACGAGGAACAACGAAGCTCGGAACTGATGCTGATCAAAAGCTATTTGGGGGCGCAGTGTGAAAACGGCGCGGATAGAACGCAAATCTATGAAAAATATAGAAACTCAGGCGTGAAGAATATATAAAAGTCGTACCGAAATTCCAAACAGTAACAAGTATTGAATAGTATTTTGAAAATTCACGTGACTCAACACCTAGCCCCAGAGCATATCAGAGAATATCAGAAACGCCAAGTACCAAAAATCACTCAAAGCTATATTACTAATTAACGAATCCATGAACCCTCGTGGTGCTGAAGAAGCGGTGGTGCGGACAGAAGGTCCTAGGAATAAGAGACCAACGGACCTCGACGAACAGGGCCATCTTCGTAGAACAGCAAGGCCACATTGTGGGCCAAGTGCGCCGGAGGCAGTCCACGCTCAAAGGCAATGGAGGCCTGAATATGGCAGGTCAGGTACTCGTGCCCGGAATCCATTGATAGGTCGTCGCCAAACAGACGGGCAATAATCTATACGGCTCGTTTGGCCGCGAGCAGGAATGACACTTGGCACCGGTACAATGGACCACAATCGACATGTCAAACGATTTTCCACAGATACCGAACCCATGCACTTCGTGCGCCGAAGAAACTCTATTTTCAAAGCATTTCCTTCGCGGGCCACGAGATATCCTCTGAAACGATACGCAAATGATAAAGCAGAATTCTGATTAGAATTCAACGCGTGAAGATCGTTGCTATCTGGAATCTCTGAACTCAGACAAGAGTCTTATCTAACAAATCTACCCATGAAGCAGCATCGAAGGGCCGTTCAAGAATCTTCAACAATCTACAAATCGAAATACAATCCTCCCCAAGTACAGATTTCCTTCGCGTAACGCTGGGATAATCGTAAATCCCCGTGGATCCCGCATTCCATTTGAAAGGGCGGGATATATCACTCTCGAAGGACGTTCATCGACCTACTCCCCCCCCCCCCCCCGAAACAGCTGTCACTCGAGGGATCGAGGGTAGTCGCAGTGCAATCTCGCAATATCGCGTAATTATTAATTCGTTCGTCGCGCCAGTCGGCCGTTTAGCCCACTCTGCCCCTGTCCAGCGTCCCTTGCGCCCTTCGCTGCGCCCACGGTGCAACGGCGATGCACGCGGACGAGGGCCGCGGCGCAATTAATGGATGAATACCAGCGGGATAACAACCTCAACTTTTTTAATAATAACGCCAGTTTTCCACCCGCTGTCCCAGTCGCCACCGAAAGAAGCTTACTCGTTGAGCCTGAATTTTCCACGGACGACATGGATGCAACCCCCACCGCCCCCCCCACCCCACCTCCCCACCCCTCGCCGTGTTTCGTCGGGGTTCTTGTTTGATTTTCATCCGATTGCAGGGACACTAGAGATATTTTTTCTTTTTCCACCTTTTTTCCGCGCCCCGTGTCTCGGTTTTTGTTTTTCCTCTCCGCAACGGCCATTGTTCCGTGCACGGAACGACCGTCGATGGAAAAGGAAGGGTCTTCCAGCGTCCCCCCCGCGATGGAATCTCGTCCAGGCGGGGCGCCGGTGCGGCGTTGTTTCGAAGGCTACCGCGAACGAATTGGCTTGCCTCGGAAGGTGTCGGAGTAAATGGAGGAATGATGAAGAAATATCGCGGAAAGTGGTGCGGTGAAAGTAGGCTACGATTTCGTTAAATAAGTAGTAGAGGTAGAAATTTGGTTGGACAAGAAGTACATGTGTTTGCTCTGACTAAGTAGTAGTACAGGTGGAACTTTGGGTAGACTGATAGGATCAAGCAAGCAGTGCAGCTCAAAGTCCCGTAGAGCGACTACCTTTGGGGGTAGAATAACAAATTCCTAATGCTGGCTTAATACTCGTCAAATATCGCGGAAGCCCAAAACACTCAAATAAATTAAATAGTTAGAAAGCAGAAAATATTTTCATTCGAGCCTAATGCCATCACGGATTACATAGGCCATCGTTCTTTCGCCTCGGCAAGCCAACCCAGCGGGATCCAGGGACCACTGGAATTGAATTTAATTACCGATGTGCAGATATTTACTCCGTGGACCGGCGACCAGGGTGTTGGGCGTCGGCGACGGCCTCGTTAAAGATTTAATTTTCCACGACGTCGGACAAGCCGTTGCTCCGCGCGCCTCCAAAGGTCACCCCAAGACGTGCACGGACCGGATGGAATTTATTTAACGGCTATACCGATTCGCGAACTTTCTATCGATCGCCGGCCCACCCCCTGGCTTCCTTTTCCTTCGTTCCCCTATCTGCCTCGGCCGGGATCGCCCGAGATACGGATATTTTTCGTCCTCCCGTCCGACTGGTTTATCGCTATGGAGTTCCCCAAGTGACTGGTAAACGAACGGAGGTAACAGCATCCGGACGTCCTGGCATCGATTGATTTCACGAGCTTCCAGTCACGGGTTACTCGGCGAATAATGCGGTGTCTGGTTTTCGGGAGCTTCTTAATTAAGTGGTAATGTTTGATGAAATTGGCGGAGGCTCTATTTAGCAAGGCAGTTTATTACAATCTACCATCGGTGTTGCCTTGTAGAGCTCCGCGAACTTTCCAACTGCTGACTTCGATCGCTTTCAGCAACTTCCAGGGGACCGTTCACCCTTAGTATTTTCAGCAGTCTTTATAGTTTTCAACGGAGGGATGCGGGACAGTGCTGACGGGGATGCAGGAAAGACTCCCCGCCGTTGGCAAATCTGATTCCTCAACTTTTTCGGGGATAGCGGCGTAAGTTTTCTCGGCGCCGTTGCTGCTGTCGTTTTACACTCAACGTGAGTCGAGGAATGTTTACCGGATAAGACCGACGGTTTCACTACTTTCTTAACGGGATTGTCTGTTTTGCCCTCCGTTTGAAAATATAATACTTTTCCGTTGTTGACGCGACGGTACTTTCAGCAATTCTGTGCGCGGAGGATCGGATTACGAATGTGCAGTGTGCGTACCGCTGATTCTCAATTCAAAACTAAATCGAAAATGTAGAATGAAATGATTCCATACAAGGCTCTGTTTTCGAGAAAGTCTATTTCTAAAACATGTTTAGTATGCGTACAGTTTCCTAAGAATTTTGAGGAATATTATCCCCTTTTCCAGTTGCGTCACGATTTCCGATACACCCTGAATTTCTCTTAGCTAGATGCAGAATGCGTATAAAACTTTTTTGACGCCGCTGTAGGAGTAATTCGAAATTACAATGGCGTCTTTGTACTCAAAAGCAAAGTCGCCCGACGTTCAGCCGAAATAGCGAAGGTGTGGAGCTACTCCCCTTCGTGGCAACGGTCGCCATTAATTTCATTGAGTGGTAACCAGCGGGTAACGAGTGCTTATAAGTAACGAGATCCCCTCGAGTTCGCCGTCACCGCGTCGGATTTACATTTCCGTCGTGTTACGATTTCATTTGCATGCCCGTCGGTGCTCCTATTACCGATTTCGTAACGACCCGAAAAAACGAGTACCGCGACGCTGGTGTCCTTTTTTTCTTTTCCTTTCCCTCCCCTCCACCGCCCCTACAACGAGCCAGACCGTAATCACAATTATCCTGGCACCGAGCACGCGGACAGCCGGAAAAATCGAAGGGTTACGTCCCCTCGTCTTTGCTCGTTACCCTCTGGCTAAGTAAGTGAACGAGGGGGATGGAGTAAATGACGATGACTGTACGGTTGGAAGGAAACCTGCGGGGGAAAGGTTGGCCATATAGTTGCAATACGTCGCAACTAAGGTGGGATCTAATTGTTGACTTGTGGTCCAACGTGGAGGTTTCATCGGGGAAGTGGTATAGGTCAGGGCTTGGTTGGGCGAGTAGTATAGGTCGGCCTATGGTCGGGCAGCTGGCGGGATAATGGTTTGGTCAGGGAATTGGTACAGAGTCGAGATTGATCGGCGAAGTAGTATAGATCTAAATTGACCAGACGTGGAGTAGAATCCACAAAAATATCATAATTCCATAACTGTACTGAGATTTCATAGATTCAATATGAATTTGAAATAAAGTAATTTCCCTGTACGATGCTGCGAAAGGAAATGCGTCGCACGTTCCTCTCCGAACTCCGCTCGAGTATTTCCCACCAAGAAGGGAGCTATCGATGAATCGCTTTCGAATCAATTACACCGAGATTTCCCAGGGCTTCCACGTGCAAACAAGGCATCGCATGAAAGCTTGAAAAGTATTTCACCTCGTGAAACTCGACCGCTAAGGCGAGTAATGAAGTACCCCGAATCCCTCGGGAGTCAACAAAGTTTCATTAAAGCGGAAGCAGCTCAACCTGCTACCGCTTCCCTCATAAATGAGTATCTCCATGCATGTAACTTAAATCGATTCTCGCTCGAGTTACCGACACCGGGCGTCTCCGCGTGACATCCAGCAAAGTTTAATTCCCTTCGCCTCCAATTATTCCGATGCACCGCCGGGACACTTTTCTCTAACTTCAGGTGCAAGCGAGCTAAGGCAGAATCGCTTCTCCTGCTTAGCACTCGGGACGCGAAACCGCCCCTTAAAATCTTCTCGTTCCCTTTCAAATTTCTCTTTCTGTTACGCGCACGGGAGTTCAGAAAATTCGCGCTGCCTTCTACTTAACGAGGGCCTTCCCTACTCTTTCATGACTCGTAAGTGAAAGTGGTATGTGTGGAGCGATCTACACCACCATTCTGAACATTCCGGATTCTATAATCCTAGATCCTTTCAAGATATCCATATCATTCGATCTTCGCAACTCCTAACACCCAAGTAGAAATATCGAGTAAGAGTCAGACATCATATCCAACAAATCTTCAAGGCAGATTTCCTCAAAAACAAAAGTCCTCCACAAACACCCCTTACCCCGCTCATTTTCATTCCCCTCCAGACAAATATCCACCCCTTCGATCACGCACCCTCCAGCCCCCACAACCATATACTTACCGAATTCACAGCAAGCCCATTGACCGGACGTATTCCCCGCGTATCAGACGTTTAAATTGCGAATTCAGTCTTCCTCAATGCCTCATTTTCCCTCCGTGAAATCGGCAGGGCGCTGGAGGTACGTAGGGAGTTCGCTTGACTCCTGACGCTGACGCGGATCATTGGGCTGCCTACACGCGAACAACAGGGGGAGAGACGATACGCCGCGGACGTGATCGAAGAAGAAAATCCTGCGTGACTGGGCGAGAGGATTTAACGACCTCCCGTTTATATCGTGCCTCCGTTACCTGGGCACAATCCAATTTTTTTCCCACCACCCCCGCCTCGCCGCGGCGCAGCCAGCAACCGCCACCCTTTCGTCCTGCCCCTTACCACCTTGATCCTCCGCCCCGGCCGAGGCAATTACCTATGCAAAGAGGCGAAAAAAAAGGTAACGACGAGCCGGCTAGACGCATCGACGCGATATCCGGCGCGGAACGCGCGTCAGAACGACATCGTCCCGAGCCCGTTAAGCTCCTTGTCTCCCTACACGCGCCAGGCTGGGTCCAGGCCGCGCGGCTCGGCAGGGTACAGAGAGAAAAAACGGGATAAAAATATCGACTGACGAGGGCCCGCCTCTGATAAGCTTTCGGCGTTAATGCTGGTAATCCGGGACTTCTTGAGGGGATCCCACCATTGCCGAGTTTTAAGGGGATTTCGTTCGGAAATGAATTATTCCGCCGGCTTTGGTGGACGCGGCTGCCCTTTTTCATTGGACAGTGTTAAGTTTCCTGGGGGAAAGCGGCTGGTGTATTTATGGACGTTCGTGGACGAGGATAACCGTGGAAATCGTTGGACGCTAGTTCCTGACTGCCTGATGCAACTGCCTGGCGTTCGAAGATTGACGAACCTTGGGTGTGCCTTGAAAATGAGCGGAGGAAATTCCAGGTGTTTGCTCCTCTCGTTTTAAGGACGAGGGTCTAAGCAAACTAAATTGTTTTATGGAAAATTCGGAAGGGTTAGTAGTCCGGAGCTGAATTCGCTTGCCGAATTGTATGTTTTCAAGGATCGAAGTGTCGGGTGAACGATTCTTCTCATTTTGTAATTACAGACAGGTGAGCAGTTAGTTGTGGAATATCCAGCAGGTTGACGCGAAGGTTCGATAATCAGAGATCCATAGCTGACGCGAAGGAACACGACAATACGGCAAACGGAGCCGAGCCGTTCCATAAACTCGGTACACACGGCCTCCTTCCGTCGCGGCTGACATTAATTAATTGCGGTCAGTCAGCGGAAACGACGTCGCCGTTCTATCAGCGGTAAATTGCTCGACGTTTTGACCCCGCGCCCCCTGCGGTAATTGAAATTTAAGACGCGAAACGAGCACATCGGCGACGACGACGACTCTTTGCCCCCTGGCCGTTGCTTCGACCCGATTCGATCCAATTAAGCGTCGCCTCGAGGGACAGAGCCAAGGACCACGACGTCGAAGGGCCACGTCGATTCCGTTTTCCGCGCGTCTCTTCTCCCACTTCCTGCCCGCCCCTTCCTCCTTGCCGGTCGTTTTGGTCGCCACGATCTACTTTCCATCTGACACGATCTACTTTCGAAGGGAGTTCTGCTGACAAAAGATTGAGGCGGAGGGATCGAGATTGTTGGCTTGTTGGTCAGGCTGACTAACTCCAGATCTCTTCCTTTTCGGGAAAAGTGAATATAATGTTCAGTCCTTCGCAACAAATCAAGCAACCGTTGAAAGTTATTGCAAAATAATTTTTATTATCTTATTAATATAAGAAAACTTGAGAATAGTTGCTTCCATTGACCCATAAGAATTTTACGATGAAATGATGGACTTGGTTAATTTTACCAACGAGCAAAGGAAACATTTGTTGGATGGATAGAAAGGAGCAGGGTGGTTGCGTGGTTTCGACAAATTCCTAAGGGTGTTGTTTACGTTGAGAGCTAGATCGTATGTAAAATAATCATGGTCCTTTGGGATGGTAACCGAATGTTAGATGAGTGTGAAGTAATGGGGTGGGTGGATCGGGCTTCTGGGGGTGTTCTGGTAACGTAGGAGATCGAAGAAGTTCGTTGAGGTATTCTGCTTTGTGGTATTAAGAACATAATCTTGAGTAATTTTGATTTTTTAGCAACATTAGTTCGAATAAAAAGGCAATTGCAACAGTGGCTAGAAGCAGAGAGGTCCCAACTGAAAAGTCACTTAAAACACAGCATCATCGTAGAACGAGGAATCCCATGTTGCACAGGGTGGTGTCGAAAGACGGTAGTCTCCCTTTTCCTTTCTAATCAAGGGATTACATCGTCTTCGACGATCGCTTCTGATTCGGGGCTAATGTCGTTGAGCGCTACCGAACATTTCATTGCCTTAATTCCACCCCAGCCGGCTCCCGCTACAATCTTGTTCCCCGAAGGAACGAACAAGGAAACGCGAATTACATAAACGCTGTCCTCGTTAATCTTCCAAGGCCGTTGAATTCGATTAAATCCCTAGTAATCCTCGACCCTTACACCAAGTGATTACACTCTACGATTTTAAACGTGGCTTATCAATTAAATAATCGTCGCCAACGATCCGCCTACCCTCACCCCCATTCCACGCTCTTCAAACACATCAATGCTCGATCTCGAATACTCGAAACCACCCCAATGGAAATTCTTTTCTCGAATACACATTTCAAACGTAACCACCACGCTGCCGCGCGGGAAGCGCAAAGACAAAGGGGAAGGAAATATCGCGAAAGCAAATCCCTTCTAGTCGACTCTCGGCCGGTTTTATTTTCCAGTGCATCGATATCCGATTCGCGATATCGCCAGGGACTCGAAAATCGGCCATTAGGATTACCGTCGGCACGGCAACCGACAAGGGTGGCCGATTGGGAAGTCGGAGAAACATCCAGCGAGTTCTCCGCCGCTCCCCCAGGTCCTTTGAGCTTAACCCCAAGCAGTAAGACATTCGAGCCACGGCCCGATGTACGGGCAAACACGGATTACAATGGCCGTTAGCTTATGCTACCCTTGTGTGCAATAGAAAAGTAAGAAGAAACCTTAAGGGCTGCGCGGCGCCTCCTTCCACCGTTCTACCAACTTTAATGGCTCCTGCCAAGCTTCGAACTTCTTAATGTGTCCATTTTGGCGGGGAACTTTGTGTGCCGGGAAAATCGCATCCGCCATCCCGACGTACCCCGATAGAATTGTTGATAACCAACGTGTATTGAAAAATGGATGTTAAAAACAGTGCTCGTGGTTATTAGGAGGATATTTCATTCTCTTCGAATCGTGTAACTATTCATCGATGGTTGGCGCCACGGTTGGAATAACAATCCAAATTTTCAATTTCTGCCCCTACGTTTAGTTCCCCCGACAGCTACCGCGGCGGAAATTCAAGTTTTTTGTAGGACTATAAAAAGTGAGGTGATTCCATTTTGATTTCGGGAGCAGAGGTTATCCCACGTGACAAAAAAAGATCGGGGATGAAGAATTGGAGGAAGCTCCATGAATATTCCTTCGCTAGAAACAATCCTTGCCCTCCCGCAACCGAGTCGCGAGTATGCCCATGCTGTTGTTTTCGCTGCAAGAGAATCTCGTTAATTATTCCAGCCGTTTGCAAGCGCCCGAAAAAGGATTGCCGAGGTAAAATTTCGAGCAGCAAAACAGCAGGATGAGTCTTCCGCAGGACAGCGCTGGACGCCGAGTGGAAACCGCAAAAACCGAGTCATTAGGGGAACAATGCCTATCGCAAATTCCTTCCTTTTTCCCCCCTCTGTGGCCACTGTCCAGGCCGAGACAAACACATTTTTCTGCCCGCGCACGCTTGCGTCCTTTGTTCCCGAGACGTAACTCGTTCGACGGTTACAAGTTTGAGGGCTGACGGCCCCCGCTAGGGAAATACCGGGGGGGAACGTTTAAAATGCAAAAATAACGGCGATCCTGCCTTGGGAAGGACTTCTTCATCGTCGCTCTTCCTTTTTTTTTTAGGGTGACGGATCGATACACGAAGGGATGGAAAAGGGCGAAAAAGAGAATTGGATTAGAGACGAAGGAAGGGGGAGGACAGAAGAAGGAAGCCACTGGCTGCACTTCCGGCGACGGAGGCATAATAAAATTACCAGCGACGGAAATCGTGTCCCGAGGAATCGAGTTTGCGACCCGACGAATCGGTCGGGTCACCGATTTGCGACCGTGGACGTAGAAATTTGTGCCTCGCCGAGTCCTTCGATAATTTCCCCTCGCCACTCTACAGACAGCGGAACTGTGTTTCTTAACACTTTGACAACTGCTGTCACGTACCTGCGTGTGATTCTTCGACTTTGATTTACTACTCTCTTAAGAGATCAATGTATCTCATTCAAAGATTTATTTGATCGACAGCGGCCAGTAGATTATAAGTCATGTCTATTTATTATACATATAATTCTCTCCAACTGAAACTCTCACCCCGTGAATATACCGAACTGAACATTTAGGACACGTTCAATCGACAGAAATCGACTTCCGTAAGAAGTCCCGTAGAAGAGTTATCATCCCCCGACGCTGCGTAGGAAAATTCTCATCGCCATCCCTTGACCACCCACAATTTCCCGAGAATCGCCACCCTTATTCCACATTCTCCAGGAAGGGACATAGCTCTCGCTCGATCCTCCGCGAACCACCAGCCGATTTCCCTAAGATTCCATCGAGTGCCGATCGCCTGGAGTTTGCCGCGGCCAAACAGCGTCGCGGTGCCTCGTTCCCGGCGTATCACAGCCAGGAACACACACTGTTCGAGGTAACGCCGATGCCCCGTGTACGTATTATGCAATGAAGCTCGAGTGCTGCTCTCGGCTGGGTCCCTCGTGCTCGCGCGCCCACGCGACGAGGGCCAAAAGACAGGGTGCGAGAGAAGGGTCGGCGAGGGAGGGCGGAACGGGCGCCGTGGCGTATTTGAACAGACACGCGACACTCGTGTTTACCCTCTCTCTCTCTCTCCCTCTCTTTTCCTTTCCACCCTTTACCCTCTCGGTACGTTTCGACACTCCTGAGTCTCCGTTCCTTCCTCTTTGTCCCTCTATCTTTGTATCGTTTCACAATGGAGCACCGTACACCAGGAGATATCCCCGCCCCCTGACCCCTCGCCCTCAGCCCCCCCTCCACCCCCGCCCCTCAGGATTGAAGTGCCATTCATTTTCGAGTTGCGCGAGATTCCGCGCGCCGAAAGGCTCGAGACCCGTCCCCCGATCCCCTTTTTCTCTCCTATTTTTCTTGCTCCGCGCCTTTCTTCGCCGAGTAATTCCTGCCTGGGGGACCAGGTTGCGACGAGACGGACGGGCATGTCGGCGCAATCGAGGGAAGAATACCAAAAGTCCGATCCACTTTCCAGTTTCGCGTAACAACGAAATCAGTGGGAACGCAGGGAGAGAAAGGTGTGAAAACATTAGGCAAGATTGTATAGTGATCGGGGTGGATACAATAAGGGTGGTTTCGAACGATCGTGGCCTAGTTCTCATGTCGAGTTCATCTTGGCTGCGACCGTAGTTAAAGAACATTCAAGTGTCTAGTTTAGTACAAGGTTTTGCTATTCCCTTCGACAGCACGTGAATCTACTATAAAACCGACCGCGTTGCGTTCAATTATCTTTTATTTTCATAATTCTTATTACCCCCAATGGCCAAAACTAATGAAATACTTGTACCGCACTCGCGTTATGAGTACCCTCGTTTAGGCGAAATGTCTTTGCGATAAAGCTAGTGGTTTCTATAAAACGCCCGCTCGCGAAAGACACTTCCGAGGGTCGTACAGATAGCTTATTAATTAAGGCGACATTTACGACAACAGCGTAACGAATTAATGAGCGACAAGGAACGCTCGTAACCCTCTTTACAGCGTGTAATTATCCTCGAACACGGCGCGGGGATCCCCCGGCGTCCATAAGCAGAGGAATGACCCGTAAAACGCCAGCGAAAGCAGTTAACGGTTCCGTTCCATTATCGCCCGCGAGTGTCTTCTCGCTGATATTTCGCCGGGAACGTAATCCAGCGAAGTCGGTTTTCGAACACGTCCTTCCGACGACACCGGGCGCTCTAGCTACCCTGTCGGGACAGTGAAAAAGTCATTCTTGAAGGGTCGGCCGGCGAATTGTGTCAGCAGATGTCCTTAGGGCTGACCTCTCGGACGTATTTCACGCTTGAAATTCTAGTGGGACGACGTTCTTCCTCGGCGAAAGCCAGACGAGCGAGGAATTGCGAAAATATCAGCCTCCAATTGAAGCGTCCCAATGAATTCCGCCAGAAATCTCCAGGAATCAATCAAAGAAGGAAGCGAAACTGTTAAGATGATTGTAAAAGATGATTGACATCGCCTTTCATTAAAATAGGAAAGCTTTTTCTCATGGTGCTCGGTTTTACAAGGCCGCAAGTTTTTTATGCAACGCCTCGTGTAGTTGCTTTTAAAGCAACGGAGGAAACGACGACGGTTACTCGAGCAACTCGAGGCAACGTTAGCGAAACATCGCCGCGGCGGGTGCAACAATAAGAAAGTGGAAGGAAAGTGTCGGCGGAGGGACGAGAAATTACAGGGGCGACGTAAAAATGCACCGCTGGACGATTTCACGCTTCGAATAGAGACGCCAAATCCCTCCTGCTGCGGATGTACATATATATATATATATATATATATATATCTCTCTGCCCCCCCCCCCTCCTCCAGTGGCGTAACAAATGTTGGCGAACTGGGTTTCCCGGACCGTTAAAGAGATTCTGTTTCTCGTGTTCTTCATTGTGCTTTATCAAACAGTAATTCCGCGGTATTTCGCTACCGAATTCGATTTGAAGAATAAAAGCACCCTCTGCGGGGTGGTTGAGTAAGATTTCCAAAGAGGAATCGTCACAATTCAAATCAATGTCTCTTAACTTCCATCAGATTTGGTTCTTCGTTATTAGACGAGGAATTTCCATTTAATTGTGAAACCACCCTTCACTGTCCTTAAGGGGGTGAAGAACGATTACCTGGAGGTACTTTCACGTGCCAATTTCGATGAAATTTTCTCCTCCATCCTCCCAAACTGCCCACTTCCCGGAATCAACATCTCCCTCCGAGGATCCTCCGATTACTCTTCTCAGGAGACTCACCCCCCAAGGAACGTGCGTGTCTGTAGAGGGCGATTATTCGTGCCGGGTGGAATTAAGCAACGTCTAAGAAATTCCCGGTAACCGTAAAAACTCCAGCAGCATCGGCTCTGTCTCGGACACACGAATTCCAGCGCGGAGGGTGGCGCACCCCCATCCCCCGCGCGAGCCCCTGGGAAACGAACTGCTCCGCCGTGGAAACATTTTTAACCTGCGCGCCCGTTTCTCCCTCTAAATCGCTCGATGCCGCCGCGATACGTTACGGAGATCCACGGCGCACGTTCACCCAGCTCGCAGAGAGGGTGGGAAAAGGGAGGCAGAGTGCCCCCGACTCGTTTCTTCCACCGAACGGCGGGGATCAGTTCCCGTAGTGGTCACCCTTATCCCTTCCGGATAATCGTGCCGCGATCTTTGCTCATCCGTCTTCCTCCGGTTTTTCCTCCGCCACCCCCAGCCCCCTCACGCCGACCCTGTCCATCGCGTAATCGCGTACAGCGATGGGAACAATCAGCTCGCGAGTGAAGGTTTAGCAAAAGTTTCGCTCCAGATATTTATGTTTCAAACGCCATCGACTAACCACATTTTTCTCGGTAGGGTTTGCGAGAAACGCTTGACAGACTATTTCGATCGTGTTCGGTGTAAAGTTTCGTGTGAACGTAGATACTTTAAACCACTGCTCGATTACGAATTTTCTAAGTTTGATTTTGGTAGGAATAATTTTTCTCAGAAAGAAATGAAAATTTAAGGATGAACGTCAGTGACACTCTTGGCCAATAGTTAATCAATTTCCAAGATATTAATAAGCTTTTTACTACCGAATGAATTTTTCGAAAAATTTGTACGGGGTTCGACTATTGCATAAAGATTCATTCCCCCAATGTATCAAAGATTTTCGCTTATTTTTAACGTTACTGCAGTTCATCCTGAAGTAATAGAAATTGGAAGCAGTGAGATAGTTTCGCTGGGTGTCATTTTAAGTAAGATAATGAGGCGGGACTCTTGAATATTGTGAGATCTTGCTCGTAGTGTACCGGATCTCCTTTGATCCAGCCTTCTAACACGATAATCGAATTACGCCCATTACTAATAGCGTTACCCTGTTTTTTATCGAGCACCAAATAGGATGGCCTCGCATCAGTGGGGCAAGGGGCAGATAATAGGATATTTTTAAGGGGAGTACTCGAGACACCGCTCGCAGAGGCTGTTTTTCAGAACGTTGGCCTCGGTGTCGCCATTAAATCCCTTGTTTCGTTGCCTCGGCGAACCGAACTGTCCCGTTTCGATCGCTGCACCCTCCAGCGTACGGGCAATCGGATTTAGCGAGTTCCTGTGTACTTAGCTGCGTGCTTTCGGGCCGAAGAAAGAGCAGAATGGAATACTGGAGGAGTACTCCGCTGCGAATTCGATGACGGAAGTTGTTTGCTGGCGAAGAGATCTCCACGAGTGTTGGCTTGAATCTCTCGCCGAAGATAAAACTGTCTCTACAGAAACGACCTTTTATAATTCCTTTGAAAAGGTCAATGCACTGCAGCGCGAATATCTACATCCCCTAGATGAAAGAGATCCACGTAGCACGCTTGAAGAATACAGGTTCAGTATGATCTAAACAAAAACGACCATCCACTAACAGATCATCATAACACTCTATATAACCAACTTTCAACATTCTCAGATTAAATCCTCGACTTTCGTATAGAGATCCCTTTCACTGCGCTCTTCCCGCGTTCCACGGTCATCGACACGCCCCTGCTACGGTTTATTCCTCCCCCCTCCCCCGCCCCCGGAGCTGTTCCCCGTTGCTAATGAAAATCCCCCGTACCCGGGACATTATATTTCTGCTTATCGGTGACATTTTTCGCGTCCGCGCGCGCTAATTATCCCGATGAAGTTCCGCGAGGATTACCAGGGCTTTCCAATTAGCCTGACATCAAGACTTCTCTTCATTAGCCCGTGTCTGATCGAAGTCGTCACTATCCACCGATACGCCGTCCTCGTTGCGCGACGGCTGATTAAAATCCCGCGTATCCACTGCGGGTCTGAAGAGTGCGTGACACCCGCTACTTCGATGCCTGTCGCGTGCGCGCGGACACGCATTCACGCGAGCCGAGCCATTCAACGCTGGACGTGGACCGGGGATAAAATGCTGGTGGCGTGAGGGAAGCGAATTTTCAGCGAAGTAATCGAGCCGGAGCCTTTTAACTCTCGCCTAACGTGTACGGGGTCCTTTTGTAGTTGTGGTGTTACTTACTAAGTAGCGTTACTTTCGTCGGGGAATAGTAATTTTCAAATCTAAGATCAGAATTTAATAAAAATCTTTCAACTTCCGTCTGACGTATGTGGTTTACTTATTGGTGCTGCTTTCTTCGGGAAATAATAATTTTCAAATTTGAGACGATGAGAATTTAATAAAAATCTTATATCAGGATGTACGTAGAGGAAATTGTACAATTGACTCGGCATCAGTTGCGCTATTCGAGGGTTGAAGTGAAAAAGGGGAACGCATAAATCCTGCTGGATGAGAATTTGCAACGTTCAGAGCAGTTTGTTAACTCGATCCCCGTTTAATTAATACGCACTCGGACGATCCATAAAATCCGTGGTTCCGACCCGAGAGAAAAGAACAGCCCCTAACTTCGGCCGTAAACCGATCTTTCCTCCGCCCATCTGCATCCCCCTGTTAACGCGGGAGATTGCAGCTGCAGTGCAACTTTCCCAAGTCTACTACCTTAAGAAACGTATAACGCGGGTTGTTGCGCAAAATTGTGGAGGTGGGTTGAAATCCTTGGAAGGGCACATAATACCGAGTTTAGTGGACTTTCATCGTTACTCTTTTTAATAATAGATAGAGAACAACAACCCCTGTCTGTTCACACGGACGAAGATTCGTGCATCCGAAGAAACTTGTACGTACCACTCTAACGAACTATCATTAATACGAAACTCGATAATTTTATCACTTGATAACTCGCAATCAGTCCAGCGTACCACAAAATCGAAAAAATTCTTACATCTTTCATTAAAATTCTGCAACTCTGTCCCCAAATTCGCCAACAGGCAATTTATTTACCTTACAACTAACCCTCTAATTCCTGCGTTACCCTCTTCCACGACTGCATCCCTTATTCCCTTCAATTTCCCTTTATTTAGTATTCGATCAAGATTGTATTCAATAACAAGATTGTACACCACAATACTTATACATAATTTCATACACAGCGCGCAGCGCAATAGTCACTGATTATCAAAACACTATGAATACTAGCGGCTTCGACAGACGGGGTGGTAATTCGCACCGGGAAAGGATCAAGCTGCGGGCCACGGGACATTCCAGCACGCCCGCAACGACGGGAAGCGATCTTAAGTGTTTATTAATACGGCGACGAGGGCCGGTGGAGCGTGCACGTAACCTGTTTGATTATGCACCGGTTTGCGTTGTAATTACCGGCGGCCTGTTTGCCCGTCGCCGGCCAGATCTACTCGTGCAACTGTAACTCATGTGACCCGGTTCCGAGGACTGAATTACATAATACACCGTGGCCGGTGCCGCGCTGCAAACGACATTTCCATGACGTATGCGAGGCTGCGAAATGAACGGGGGAGGAATGGTACGTGTCGCGAAAACACGTTTTAATCCGACCAACAGCGGAGGGCGAGCAGTTCGGAAGAATTACCGCCAGCCGAGGCACCAGCGCCAACGGGAATCCCCTCGAGGCGGGAAAAGGGAATGCTTAACGAGACACTAACGGCGAGGAAACGCGTCCAAGGAGCCACCGAGCGATTATTTTAAAATAAATTATTGGACGCTGCTTCGGATAGTTTTCGATTTTCCCCTTGTTAACGCTCGAGGTTTCTTCGCCGCGGTTGATGAGGTCGGTCGAGTGCTTTTTTTATTTTGTAAAGTGGGAGGGAGTATTCGTTTAGAAAGACACAGTAATTGTGGGAACTTGCACAGGTTGGATCGTCGATGTACAGATGTTAAGAAAATTTTACAATTTATACGGAATGACCTAAAAGCTTCCAATCCTCCCTTCTGCCGCATCACATCTTCCACGATACTTCCCACAATTCACCGCAACCTTCCGCGGAAGGCTTGGAACCTTCGAACTACCCCCGCGCGTAGTTCCGCGCTCTCCGGTCCGACTGTGCGAGCGTAACTTTGAAATTTCAAGATGCATCGCGGCCTCAGCGTGCACGAATTCTTTTTTCATCGAGTCAGGAGGTGTGCACGGGTGAAATTTAAATATGAACAATGGCCCGTGAATTAGCATAAGAGCATCGATCTTCCCCCGACCTACTGTAAGTCGCACGGTATCGCACACTTTCGCGAGAAACTTGCCCGAGGAAAAGCCCCAGACACACTCTCGCCCCTTATTTTTTCCCGGCCAGCGAATAGTTTTCCCGCTCCACACCCCGTCGGGCTCTCGGTATGTAAATCTCCGGGAATTAAATTTAACCTTGATGGGGGTGAATTTCAGAGGCAATTTAAGATCCCCGATGCCTTTTGCGCGGCCCCGGCGCGAAAGGCGTATCGACGATTACGCGGTTAAATGGCCCGGAAGTATTAAGTCGATTGTACCTTCCGGCAAAGTGGATTACGGGTGTAGCATAATCCAGATTCCCCTCCGCGGAAACTTTCGTGGGAATTTTTTCTTCTCCCACCTCCCGGGACCAGGGTTGACAATGGGAAGTATCCAAGGAGGTGTCAACGGGGTGAAAAGGAAATCTCGGGACTGTCGAGTCGAGGTGGACGTGGTTTTTAAGGAGAAAAAGAAGCGGAGTGGAATCTAGCAAGGGTGGTTCAAATACGTGTGTGTCGATTGCGTTGTAGATGCTCGATTTCGTTGAAATAAAAAATAGTCAACGTATAGTCAGACCATAGCAAGAATATACTACTAGATACAGTTGCAGTAAACCTGAAGTACAGATTAACAGTCAGAATATTCTTAAACCGTAATTGCAGCATGATTATCAGAAGCCAAGCTAGAGTATCTTTAACGAGGGGCATAAATTAGGACGAATAAAGAAGAAATTTCCAAGTGGACGGTAAATAGCCAGCGATGAAAGTATAATTAATTAAGTCCATTCTGAAAGCAGATTCGAATCGACGTGTCACGTCGCCCTGGGGGAAAATAAATTTCCCACTAAGATCTTTGCACACTGTCCCCCCCCCCCCCCCCCCCCCCCTCGACATATTCATGAGACGAGGCGAGGATGGAGTGGGAAATGGATGACAAGAATTAGATTCCTCGTAGGAAACGCGGCCTGCTTTTCTACGTAGTGCCAGTGCAGCATGTCAAAGCTGACTTCATCTCCAGGAAACGTGCTCTTTCTCCCCTCTCGAGCCTGAAACATCCAATGTTTCTTTTCAACGAAATACCTACGGATTACTCCAGCCCCTCCATTCCCACCATCCGTGGAATCATTTCCTGATGCTTGTCACCGTGGTGTCGCGACGACTACGAACGCTTGATAGAAGCATCGAGATCAAAGGGAATGCGAGAACAAGTCCATTCGTCACGATGGCATTATTAGTGGATTACTATTGTCAGTTTTCGGGAGGGAAGGGCAAGCCTGAAATCTAGCCGGAGCTGTTCCGTCGATGACGAGATCCCTGATCACAGGGAGAATAATCTAGAAATTTTACTACTGGAACTAGAATCCTGTAAGTATTCCCTTTGATAAGGAACAAGTACTAGTTCGATCTCTGTTACATCAATCATACAAGCTCTTACACTTATAACAAAGTGTGTACACTGAAAATTTGATGTAAGCCGTGTGAAGTCTGCCAAGATCATACGGTATGCGCCTTCCTATCCACAATTCACTTTGAAGAACTGAAGCCACACTACGCAAGATGGAATGCGGAGCACCCCCTTCTTCCACCGCACGCGAATACCGATTCAACAGGATTCAAGGGGTACATGAATAGACAAACCTCTATGCAGCCTGCCGCTCCCTGGGATTTTCGCAAATCTTTCCAAGGAAATTTACTTTTTAACCCTTAAAGCCCCGATATCTCCTCGGAAGCAGTTCGAAGCTACCAGGGGACAGGAAATAAGAATTCGATACGCTCGGGTACCGAAATAACGCGTCCAATGGCGACGATGAGCCCGGGCGAATTAAACGTGGCTGAGGGGCCAGGTCAGTGGTGCATGCACCATGACTAAGTAATCCCGTCGATATTCGTGAATTGTTAATCGTCGACCGGTGGCCCGACCGAGACGGACGACTTCGCGCGGGGCAAATCCGCGTTACCCTTAATATAGAAACCGAGATGCGCCAGCGGTTCGCGGGGGCGCATAAGTAAATACAATTACTGTGTTGCGGGCGAACGGGAATGAAATTTTCCAGGCAACGAGCTTTGGATTAAACGTGAAAAACACTGGGAGACAAGAAGCGAAAACACCTTTGCAAGAGCTGCGGTGGAAAAAAAAAGGAAATAGTAACGAATATAAAAATACCGGCCCCTCGCAGGCACTCAACCTCGTGGAACATGAAATTAATTTTTCAGGATTCTATTTGCATTAGATTCTGCGGGTTTTTTTTCAGAGAAGCGTTCGAGGGTGGAGAATGTTATTTAGTAGATAGTATTACAGAGGGTTGGAAAATTAACGAGAATGACTTCCTTCCCATCTGGTTTTTAGAGCGAGGATATTAATATCTTCCGTATGCTCTCTGTGGTATCTAGATAAGTTATTCGAAGTAGTACCCTGTCGATTTCTATGTTGAAATATATTATATTAGAAGATTATTGTGTTATCTTCATCGTGGAAGAATTGAAGCGGAACTTCTAAATACGATAGATTACAGTTTCCCACCTACTACCGTTAACAATAAGTACTTTTTACCCAGTTTTCTGGGAACGATTTACCCCGCCAGCACTGCAGCCTCTTTTTAACACTTTGTGCTGAAAGCGAGAAAGAAGCGCGATAACTGAGAGAGAAAGGCCGTGGCCAGAAATTGGTCAAAGATTTCGCGTAAACAAGAACATCGTCGGACGTAAAGAACGTGCCACGGAAAAGCCGCGTTAATTTCCACGGCAACGCTTTAAGTGCCTCTGTAATTAACGCGATCCTGTAAAAGCAGCCTCAGAAGGCCGCAGTTCTGTGTTTATTTCGCGCGCTGTAACGCG
This sequence comes from Andrena marginata, assembly GCA_963932335.1. NCBI lineage: Eukaryota > Metazoa > Arthropoda > Insecta > Hymenoptera > Andrenidae > Andrena > Andrena marginata. The sequence continues at coordinate 5,628,209 of OZ010660.1, forward strand.
CTGGTCTACGAGGTCGAGTTGTAAACGCGACTAGCTCGCGAACCGCGTTCGAAGTCGAGGGAAAGTTTGTCGCGATGCGTAGAAGGCTTTGAACGCACTAACGTGTATAATTTGCAATGGTATTTGCTGTGTACTTCGGCGCGCAATCGAGAAACGACGAATTCAGGATTTCTGGTCCATCTTCATAAAAAATATGATGGATCAAGATTAAATTTCCATCGGAATATAACATGGAAGACAATTTTCCACGAAATGGGACGTAAATGTTGAATAAAGTACAGGAGTTTTATAAATGGAGAATTCTCTTGCCTTTTTATTACAAAAGAACTTTAGAAATTCGTCGAATATGAACGAAGAGGAAAGCACTGGATTAAAAATAAGCGTGGAGTATCTATCCTCGAGTAGAAGACACCTCTGCATAAAAATCCTACTGTATCCATTGGCGGGGAAGGAAAGAGCCTCGCGCACGCGATGCATAATGCGCGCAACGTATCGGAATACAGTGACTATCTCGAATCGACGGATGGAAAGGCCTGAAAATGAAAAGACCACTGGCTGGTTCGACGCTCCCGGCCAGCTGGAGGGCGAGCCACCCCCTTCGAGCAAACAGCCGCAGAGAAATTCGGGGGGCGTGAGCGGTCGTAAATTTTTACACTCTAGATTACTCGCTGCCCGGGTTGCGAATGCCTCGTTTTAACGGCTCGTAAATTTTTTATGCGCCCTTTTTTACACCCGCCCATGTGTGTGTATCGCCTCGTCGTTTCGAGCGTTCATTCGATTAAAAAGCTGCACGTCAAACGGACATTACGACGCGATTAGATTGAAACTCAGGAGCAACGTGATACAGTCGAGTATCATTTCCAGACGGGGCAAAGGAAAACTGATAAACGTTACTGATTGCGAGTCGCTTAAACAGAATCGAAAGAAGTCTGTGTTTTGGTAAAAAGGGGGTTGCAAACCTTCCAAGTTTCGGCACCCTGGTATCACAACGGCGCACCCAAGAGGGGGTCAAGGTGCCCTGACACCCTTCAAAGAAGGAGCTTTGTAAGAAGAAAAGAAAACTGGATATTATTCTTTAAATCAATTTTTATAATCACCTAATGAATTTTATTGAATTTGCATTAAAAATATATTTATCCCTTCGATTTGCCTCCCCCAAGATTAAATTCCGAATGCCACTTACGCTGCCAGTGCCTCGAATTCATGGTGCCAGTTAAAAACTACACAGAATCGAAAGGAATAGAAAAATCAGGCACAGTTACCCGACCACGATAAAGACTGAAAACTTAATTACACACCACAGCACTGATATGGTTGTTGGTAAAAATTCGAGATAGGGAAAGATGAAGCTCCCAAGTTCTCAAAAGTACAGCTAACCTACACCGAAACTGGGCACACGCACCTCGCTGCATTACAGGCACAGATTTAAGCGAGGAATCTGCAAATAAATCTAGCGTGAAATTCGTGCGGCCGATCCGATTTTTTAACATTTTTTCCGCGAGCCTGGCGGGCGCCGCGCGAAAAACGTTTGCCAAAACGTTCCGCGAGATGCACGCGTCGCTGCCGTATCGCCATGAACTTTTAATATCCAGCCTCGATCCCGTTTTACTCCCGGGCCTGCTAATATTTAAATTGATAGGAGTCGTTTGCGAGAATCGGGCGACTGACCCGCGAACCTTGGCTGAGCGATCCCACAAATCCGGCTGGGCAAGTCGATTGCTACGAATGCGCTGTTTATCCACGAGGCAAACCATGTTTTATCCGCGAAAAGGGAGGAGAGATGGGATGGGAATTAAATTAGCCGACGACAAAGACGACCAAGTGTAATAGCTGATAGTTCCGCGGTGGTGGGGAGGGGATTATTAAAACTGTCCAATCGACAAATAAATCAGAATACTTCACGGGGAATGGTAACACGAAGTCAGCAGAGTGGGACGTTGCCCCGTCAGCGGAAACGCGAAAACGGTTCCGCTGGCCGGGGACAATAACGGCGAAACGATTATTAACGACGAAACGTCCGCGACATGGGGGGAGAGGCGAAACGCTGACTGAAATTTTTTTAAACGTTCCGTTCCTTTCAGAGTTTACGACGTTACACCTAATTGAGGTTTAATCTTGTTTGGGGGTTGCGGCGAGTGGATTGCGAGGTGTAGATTCACACCTGTTCTATACAGAAAATAGGACGGGATTAACGCGAGTGGTGTTGAAAATCCACCCCGTCGTATGAAATTCAATATCAACAATGACGTCGCAAATTTCCACAGAATGATAGAATCCAATGACAATACACGCTGCGCATGGCGACAGCGTGCCCATAAATCCAAGCCACCTCCTTCCATTCCACACCCCCAATTATTTGATATCACCCCTGTTACATTTATTCATCCATTACGAAGCCTCGAAGCTCTCAAAAATCAAAGCCACCCCCGGTTCGCCGGATTCCGCGACCATGACCGAACAATACGCGAATTCCGCATAACTTTCGCCCGCCCCTGAACGGTGCAGCCTCCCCCGCGAGGCACAGAGGCCAGGGGAGCATTGTTCCGCGACGCTTAACGAAAGGAGAGGTAGACGGACACCATCTGCGACGGCGGTCCGCGTAACCGATCCATCGATCGCCGGGCTCGCCCGAGGGGATGATTAATCAGCCGTCAAGGCGTCGCGGATTAATTTATCAAACGAATTAATGAATGAGAGGGTTATGCGTCGGGTTTACACTCGGAGGGCCGTTAATCGCCGTAAAACATGGCGGCTGTACCGAGATGGGGATAGTGGGACGCGCGAAATAGAGGGACAGAGGGGAGAAGCTTGTACAAGCGGGACAACAATGAGCCGGGGCGATAAAAACGGGACGGATGACTGGCGTAAAACGGGGACGGAATGAAACGCGTGCATTCAGCCCCGGGAATCCAAGACTTTTCGAAGCGAGGGCTTCGGGCGTACGGGCGAACCTTTGCCGGTGATAGACGCGTCTTCGAAAGGAAACCGGCACGCATATACCCCGCGTTGATTACGGTAATGGAGGCCACGCGGGGGCTCGTGAATTGAACATTCATCGCTCTGTTCGCCTTTCACCCCCCCCCCCCCCGCGATTTCGCGAGAAGCTGCACAGAGAAACGTTCGCCCCGAGGTTCGGTTGGCAATAACGAAACTGTAGGTACCTACGTTTCCTACCCGCAATCCGAGTATACACACGCGACGCAGTCATTAAACCTGCCCCGGTCCCTCACTGAGACGCGAGTTCTCAAGAAAACAGTGTTCACAGGCGCCCACCGAAAACCCGACTCCTCGAGGCGCAGACGTTGCGTTTGGAACGACTCAACGGGGGAGAAAAAAATAATTACGAGAAAGGGTGCGCAAGACGCGGGGCAGGCTTCCCTGCCTGCTCCGCGAAAGATCGGGGGAGGGTGGAAAAGACGCGTGTGGGGAAATCCAAGAATCTTTGAGTAGGAGGGGAGGGGGGCGGGGAAGAGAGGGTTTCCGCTCGTTACGTAGCCGGAAAAGCTTGGCCGCGATAAAAGTGCAGTAAAAGGAATCCAAGCTCGCTCGACGAGCGTACCGACGTCTCTGCCGCGTTAATTGTAATGGTATTAATTACGATAATGGAGCCCCCCCCCCCCACCGTGCCGCCCCTCTGAACCCGTCTCTGTACCACTTACTCTCCTACCCCTTCACCGCCTTTCCTCTCCCTGTCCGCAGCCACATCCTCCCTCTTTCTCATCCCTTCGCACGGAGTCAATTAAGTGGATATCTCAAACGAAAAATTCTAATAAGCCCGGCGCGGCGGGGAGCGAGCGCGGCCGCGGACGGTAGAGACGCGCGCGCGGCCAGGGACAGAGGGATCATTATTTTTCCTTCCCTTTTTAAAACAGTTACGTTAATTCCTCGCTACGTTAGTTTTATGCCGCGTTTAATAGCGTTCAACAGCCCTCCGGCGTTATTAGGTAGTCATATCGAGAGACCCCTTTTCAATGCTCGTCGAATTTATCCTCCGTTATATGGACGGTGGATAGCTCGTGGTATTCACCCGCTTAATGATCACCGCTGATGTTTTCTTCGCCGCTATCGGGGCGAAGGTTTCGAGGAATTCAGAGAACTATGGTCCGCAGATCAATGAGAAAATTTACTCTGGAGAATGGAAATGTCTGAACGACAACGTTCGAAGTATTGGACCCAGGTCGTATAATGTCGAATAATCAAAAATATAGCAGCTGAAATTTTCATTATTATCGACGAGGCAATCGCTTGCAAAGGTCTGACCAATTAGGAGGTGTATTCTTCAAAACCTGCCCCAAAGTGTGAAGCAGATATGAAACCAGTGAAGATGGTAGTCCAGCTTACGATCTCTCTTAAATCAATCATCGGGAGCCAGAAGACAATTCGATTATCCCCTCCGTGCTGAATTCAACTTTCCACCAAAAAGAGGACTGTGCCAGTGCCCAGCGAAATTCCATCCCCCAAAAATTCTATTTCCCCGCGTCGTCGTCGTGGCGTGGCGAATTCGAAAAACCGCCAACTCGGTGCATCGGTGTTCGATACTCCCGATAAAATCGTTCCCGCCGTACAAGGATGCTCGCAGCCATCGATATCGCGTCGATCTTTCGGGTATCAATCTCGTCCTGGCACCCATCGACTCGATACGTACGAGTGCCACTCGACTGCGTCCCATCGCTGGCGAATTCCCGCGGGAGGCGGGAGAAGAAAAATGAAAGGGGCGAAGGGAGGGGGAGGAGAAAAGAAAGGGACTTCCGAGGACTCGTTGCTGTCCCCTCGCACCGTCGGCTGGAAGAAGAAAGGAATCGGCTAAAGGGGCGAGTGACTCAAAGTATTTCCGAAAAGGCGAGTGGCGGGCCTTTGTGCTGCGCGAGAGCACCGGGAACTTTTGTTTTTTCAACCCCCCCACCCCTCCCACCTCGCCGTCGGTGGCGTTCTTGTCCCAAGTAGCGTCAATCGACGTGCCCGTAGCCGTCGTATGGGATCCCCTGCCGTGTCGGGGCAACGATCGTGATTCTCATTAATCTCTGCTTTAATTCACGCCCTCGTTCCCCGCTCCGACGCTTCGTAGCTCTCTGGGAACGCCCGTGGAGCATTCGAGGAACGTTTCCGCGAGCGAGCTCACCCGGGGATCGTTTAATGACTGCTGGTTAATTATTTAACTTCCGATGGGAGATTGTGCTCCGTTTCCCAGACTGGTTTTTTTTTTTTTGAGAGAGAGAAAAGATGAGCGATACTTTCGTTTCAGAAACAAGATCATTAGAAATCATGTGCACTGTTAGATTCTTCACGCCTCTACATGCCCCAGTCCACAGCATATGTTTGTTTTCAGGAAATGATTCAATAAATAATTATTTTCGTATTTTTCAAATATGCTTTTATCATCCGCAAGATGCTTCTTTTGGGAGACTGTTTCCATTACTTCGAAATAAATTCTTAAACAAGTTGAAAGGTACCTACCCTCTTTATGTGTTAAATGGGGGCGTGGTAATTCTTGTTAAAGTAAATTCGCTGAAATTTGGTTTGCTTTATTGTTGAACGCGCAGGTTTAAATCGGACAACAAAAGACGGTGGAACAAAGTGGCACGTATAAAACAACAGCGGGACAGGGAAACGGGGTTACGATAAATATTTCACGGACCGTTGCGAACGTAGTACGTTTCGCGATTCGTCGATTAAATAAATTTCAAATTGTATCCCGGTGTAATAACCGCGGCGATTGAATTAACGGGAAAGTATGAATTACTGATTAACGCGTCCCGGTGATTTATAACGGGCGACCACCGCCCCCTACTCCACTCCCCCCATCCCCGCCCTCCTGTTAATTCATAACTACACCGAGAAATTAATTCCAGTCTAGTTATAAACGTCCCGTGCGAAATTGTGCCGTTTCCTTGGTGACGTGGCTTATCGATATATCGATGTATCCATGTACCGCGATCGTTAAATGCGAAGAACGTTTCAGAGGTGGGGGAGGGTTAATCAGTTGCAGGGGTTAATTGGCCCATTTGTCATTATTACCATAATAAATGCATTAATACCACGCATTTCACGTGTCGGGTCTGTGTCGCGTGTCACGCGCGTCGATTACTATTCAGTATCTATCGAAATTTGGGAGAGTTAGCGTGAGTCGGGTTGGATTTAAGAGACCCTCGTGAGTTGCTCCACGTCTGAAAAAGTTTATGCGAATTGAACTACGTTTGAGGAGAGATTCGCGCGAATTAGACTTGATTGTAGAGCGTCCGCACAAGTTGCAAAGACTTTACAAGCACCTATACAAGAATCGAAGTGGATTTATGAATTCATACGTGAATCAGAGAGACTCGAACACAATCTACGCGAATACAAAAGGATTCTATGGGGTCTGCGCAAACCTTAGAACAATCTTAGAGCAAGGAGAAATCCGTAGCAGACAAACCATACAAACAGAAACGAATCTAAACGAGTTTCAATGAGTACATACCTAATCCCGAAATGATGTATTTCTCTCAACATAATTTCACCATAATTGAAATAGGCTATCATTTCAGGAATTTCTCGCATCAGCCCCTATTCAACTGTCGCTTCCATTATAAACGGAATAATGAATTGCCGAAACGCATGGTCTTCGCGGATCGCTAATAAACCGCTGGCTTATTGAATCGAAGAAACCCCCCTGCCCGAAAGTAAAATCATGAAACGGCAGCCATTGTCCGGTGTAAATTAATCATTACTCTCCGTATCGATAACAACGTTATTATTTGCGTACGGACTCGGTATCGCGTTTAATATTTCAACGCGGCGGGCTTAATGTATGCATCAATGCGAGTCTCGACTACGCCACGCTCGCAGCACGTGTCTTTCGTGACATAATAACCGATAATGCTGCACGCTGCACGATAAATTCATTCACCGGCGAGAACCGAGCCGAATATTCACCGCTCTAGCTGGGAACGCACACTAGCCCGCTGCAAAACATTATACGAGACGCGAAAATGTTTTTCAGCCGAGACGACGTCACTCCCTCTCCGTATTTTGAACAGACACAGCCCGATTAAAACGGCGAATGGAACAAAACGATACTGTCGAAAGGTATTCGAAATTTTGCTGCCGCTCGCGGGTATATCTTCCTCCCGGCGAGACACCCTCGTCAAGCGTGTACAGAATTAACTGAAATTCGTGGAAATAGTAGTGAAAGGTGCTGTGCGTCGTAATTAATGTCCACCGGAATTTTCGGAATATCTGCTCCCCGAGTTTTGTACGCCCAAAAATTAGACATCGTCTGTTTGTTATATACATATGCGCATAAAAGCTGCGTAATTCTATTAGAGGATCAAGGTACAGAAAAAAAAAATAATGCCGGGACATATGATTTTGTTGTTCCTGTAATCCATGGAATTCGAGGCAGATATTCATTTATCGGGAGATGATCAAGTTTCGATCGATTGCTCGCCGGGCCAAGGCGGAATGAAATATTTCATAAAAATGTGATACGAACGAGCCGTAAAACGAAAGGATCGAATAGAAAGAGGAACGAGTTGGCGGGGCGAAACAGAGGGCTGCAGGACAACGGAACGCCGGATGCGGGACACATTGAAGGAGTTTTACGAGCACGTCCAACGACCTCGAGATACGCCTAACTCGAGGCTGGCATACAAATTCTATCAGGATTTTAGTATCACCCGTTGGAATTTAATGCGGCGCCTCTCGTTCCGTAGTACCGAAAAATAACGGGATTATATGTATAGAAGATCGTTAGTACATCGAATCAGCAGAATAATTATACAAACAGTACGCCGTATTTATGGGAAGCAAAACAGTAATTAAGCACGCTGTTTGTTCGTTATATGGAGGAGGAACAAGTCGTAAATCGATCCTGACCGAATTTCGAAAGTGGAAAAAGGCTGCAAAACACGAATGGGAACAGGGATGGGCAAAAAATGATTTGAAATAAAAATTTCCTGCACAAATTTTTATTTAATGAAATAAAAATTTCCTACACAAATTTTTATTTCAAATAATTTTTTGCCCATCTGTCAATGGGAAATAGATGGATGGATCCAATTTTTAAAGAGAAGGATAACATTGTATGGATTGTAAAGTGGGTGGCTTAATCGGGGGCACTGAGAAACTTTAAAAGCGGACAGTCGAAAAATCGATTTTTTTATTGCATTTTCCGAAAGTATTAACTTTTCTGAATGAAATTCACAAAATGGTTGATTCGGCAGCTAAAAAGGCCAAACGGCAACCTACAGCGTCGCTTTTGCCCAAAAAATTTAAACACGTTTTTCTCGAATCTCTTCTTCTCTTAGTTTTCCCGTAGTTGCGAATGTGCGGATGTTCAGATCGAGTGGCCAAAATTACGGGATGTATAAAACATGTGCCATTTCCGTGCAACCTATGATATGGTCCGTAAAAATTCGAGATTTTCATCAGAAAATTAAAAAGGCGCGGATTTTTAGTAATCCGCAAACACGACGGAATTTTTCTTGCAATAATCGCCGTTTTTCGGCCACCAATTTTATAATTCTGTTTTAATTTTAGTTTTTATTGGTTCGTCGGGAAACTACGGATGTAACAAACAAGGATCGCACCTTGAAGTTTGGTTACGTCACATTTTAAGACCAATATTACCGCAAAACCGCAGAAGAACGTTAAAATATTTATCAGTAAGCACCGTCATTTTTGAAGCACATGTATATTTTATACCAACTTTTTTACAATCTCTATGATAATAATAAACATTGGGTAAAATGATACATCTGGATTTGCTTCCAGTCTTTTACAAATACATTAGAAAGAAAGTGTTTCTTGCACGGGTCGCCTTAAATAAAAAGTTATCCTAAATAATTCGGCATACATCAATTCCACGATTCGATGCATAAAAAACAAGGCTAGGCACCTCGATGGAATAATATTTGTCAGGCCTCCCGTCTCCGCTAACAAACGTGCTCAAAAGGAAAAAGGAGCAATCGCGCAAACAATGCTTTCAGCGAGATCATAGAGGAATTAACGGGCCGAGGCATCGTCACCGACATCATTACCGATCGAAAGGGCAATTCGTTGTCCTGGTAACAGGTGCTGACAAACGACCAGCGTAACAAAAATACAAGGGTGGTCCGGTGCACGCGCGCGCGAGAGAAAGGAAGCCCATTAGCGTTCGCGCGAAAGCGAAGTGGTCGTTCATTCATGAACTCGCCAGACATAGCGTTCTACTACCGACTATCGTACTATTACTACCGCCGCCACCATCGCCGGGCTGCTACGACACGGCTATACGCCACCACCACTTTTGCGCCGCCACCCTCGGCGGGGGCGCGTCGGTGTGGGTTACGTGCTCCACCGCAAACCAGGCACCACCACCGCCGCGATACTGCACCCCCGTGGCACCCCCTCGCGCGCGTTCCTGGCGTTCTTACCGGAGGAGTTTCGAATACTTCTCTCGCCCGACCCCGAACCCCCCCCTCTCGATGTGCGTTCAACGCTGCCCACCTTGACACTGAAACCGCCTCCGCCCCCGCGGCTCCGACAACCGCATAAATTAATCGCGCGGAAGTTCAGGGCGGCTCGAAGCCACGGATCCTCCGAGGGGCGGGCGCCGCGAGGGGTAGGTTGTGTTTGTGGGGCAGATTTTTGATCATTGGGGGCGCGAAATGGAGATGCAAGCCTGAGGGGGAGGTGAGTAGGAATTATTAGGGAGACGCATGTTGGGAGAAATTTCGGGTTTATTCTTTGGGGGTTGCGAGGGGGGTTGAAAGTATTGAATGGGAATTAATAGAGTTGCGATTGCGAGGTTGAGAGGAGAATCAAATGGGGAATTAGGATCCTCGTTTTTCGGAGGGAACACTTCTACATCGTGGTGATGACCTTAGGCGATTCTTATGTCTCCATTGCTGAAGATTTCCTGATCTTTAGAAACTAATTGGTAAGGACTGCTGCAAATCCTCGCAATATTTTAATCGTTCGTTAAATTAGGGGATACTGTTGTAAAAACGATACCTCAGACAGAGAATGGAGCAATGTTCTGTTGATTTCCTGCAACCGGTATATTTCACTCGCGCGCAAAAATTGAAATATTCTACCACTCTCTCGGAAAGTAATTTTGTTAGAAGGAACACAGGGAATGCCGAACTCTGCGTTTAGTCGTACGAGGTATCCCGGAAACGGGAAATTTTGAAATATCTTTTTATGCCTGCACGCGACGGTTTACGATCATTTTATAGACGCCCCGACGCGAACAAAGTTGCACAGGCTCGAAATAAAAACAACCCTCGTTCGTATACGTTTTTTTCCCCCTTCCTTTTACGAGGAATTCCGAAAACCATTCTTCCCCGGCGAGGAACCACGGCAGAGGCAGGAATCTCTGAATTATTGATCCACCGTATCCGCCGAAGGAGATTGAGTAAAATATTCCATAAAATGGAAATATATTCGTCTTTTAATCTTCGGCCACCGAAGAAAAATCATTATAACTTTTCCATTGGGAATTGGTGGCATTCCATTGTTGCTCGTTAATTCAGCCCCTTCGCTCGATTGAAATTCTATCACTGAATGATTACGGAAGGAATGGGTAATGCGTTATAACGGCACCAGGAGCTTAAATTATTTTTAACTGTAACGGTATCGCTAGCCTGTTCTTTGACACCCGTTTCCATCTAAAGTAGCCCACTCAAACCCAATATAAAATCGCATTGGCTACAAGCAATTTATGTAGTTACAAACGCAAAAGAGAAACTTTAAGGAACTTGGAAATTATCAACCCCTACATTTTATTTATATCTCTCGAGATAAAAAAAAATCTTTATCCTGACTTACACCTGAAGATAAATAAAATAGGCTTCCAAAATTCGATGCTTTAGTTCCAAAAACACGTTGAATGAATATTTCAAATATATCTCTTAACTAATTGTACCTTTCTTTTCATTCTTTATTCATTTCAGTCAAATCCAATTTTCTCCTCTATCACTCTCCTAGTTATTGAAAATTATTGAAAATTCCCTTCCACCAGGTGAACGAAAAAGATATATCCAGCAGAAAGTTTGGTAGAGGCGAGATCCATTCGGTTGATTCCGAACATAAAAGAGGCTGGCTCCCGAATGGAGGCTGATTCTTTTCCCCGATGTAAAGTATCAAACGATTACTACGTACTGAAAATTTTCACGCGAGAGGCAGCCCCTTGAAAACAGTTCGGTTGACCTATTTCCTTCCTCCCGAACGACGGGCTCGAATCAAACTTTCGCCCGAGCGAAACATGCTCGCGGATATAGAGATGCCAAAAAGAAGGTAGATGGTACGGTATCTCGAGGAATTTTATTATTACGAACAATCATGACGATACCGGTCGACTTAAACCCTTCAACGATATATGCTAAATATTCACGGAAACAATAACTGATTAAGGTTCGCCGAATGGGGAGGACGTCGCAACGAAGCAGAGAGTTCTCAGCATCGACGCCTTGACCCTGAAAAGTCGCCGAACTTCATAACCGTCTAACAACTTCGCAGGAACTTTTCCTGTAACGATAACAGGATGGTGGGAATACAAATAAACGGAGAACTCGATACATCGACGTATAGAGCGCGCCTAGCGACTTTTAGCCGGTTTTTGTGACTTCCAGAAAAGTTGGAAGAGCGATGGGGACTTGGAGCGAGACGAACTTGATACTTGAAATTAATTCACTGGAAATAACACCAAGGAATTGTGGTTTAGATTTTAGGTAGGTACATGGATATTGGATCGAACCAAGTCCATTTCGTTTCTGACCCAACGTTTCGCGTACTTTTCACGTGCCCTATTTGCATCACAGTTGAGCGCGTTACGTTTCGATGAATTTGACTCGAGATATTTTTTAAGCTAATATTGATACTATAGAAAAATAAAAAATTATCGTAGCTATTACAGAAATATCTCGAAAGAAGCAGGTACTGCAGAAGCTTTGTAAAACTATGAGAATGTAAGAGAACCTTCCGACGATTATAAAATAAAGCATGGAGAATTGTAATCACTGAATCTCCAAAGAAGCTTTTAGAACAGACAATTGAGATTCCATGAAAGAATACAATTATTACGAGTCGCAGCACTGTTTTCACAGAGTTTTTAATTCAGGAATGAAGAGGAATTGCTTCGAGTCGAACAGACCCGAGCAAGAAAACGGAGTAAAGAAAGAGACTTCGGAGCATCACTAAAAAGTACAAAACAAACGATTCGATGTACCCGCGCGATCGATCAAACCGTACGAATTGAAAGAAAAGTACTATTCCGATACACGACTATCAAAGCCCTACAACAAGTGAATCCAACCCGGTTCCCCAACCATCCCCGCGACAGATCTCTCAATGATCCAGCATTTATCATCGAAACATACCCCCTATCACCCTCACTCTGCACTCGGCCCGTGGACTCGGTTCACTCGATCCAAGGGGACGATCGCACTAGGTACTCAGGCGTCACCGAACACCCCCATCGAAATCGCTAACGAACTCCTCGTTAGCCTCCAGCCGGCGCCGAGAACACGTGGCTTCCTGCGTTCCAACGGCAAGCCGCCCGTAGCCGTTCCCTCGCCGCGGCTCCTCGGCGCTCACGATTTCACTTAGCACGGATTCGGAACCAGCAAGAAATTCGTGAAACGCGAATGTGCCCCGAAATCCCTCGGCAGGTTTCACAGGGGTATTCTCGACCTGGAGCGGTGGGCGGCGGCGAGGCGAACGACGTAGAATGTTGCAGGTTCGTAGGTGAATGAATTAAAAATCGTCTCACCCCCCGCAGCAGCCAGCCAGCCCTCGCAGCTACCGCTGGAGCTCCGACCGTAAACACACGTCGGTGGTTGATCGCGCACTGAACTTTCCGCCGCGGATCCGCCATCCGACTAGGATCCCACGTCGGCCCGACCCCCTCCCCGACGCGTGGCCACCATCCCGCGCCCCCCTCCCCGCCAGCCAGTCACCCTCGCCACCCCCGGCATCGACGAACAACCAACCCCCCCCGCCGCCCCTCCCTTTTTAACCCTCCCTTGCCCGGCCGCCACTCGAAAACCGTCACCCAGCGTCAACCGTGCACCTACGCCTGCGACCCTCCCCCCCCCTTCGGGCCGACACCTAGCCCCGGCTCCACCGCCGGGGCGAACACGCCGAGAGAACACCGGGGATGAAGTAGTTTCGTCTTATCTCGGGGGAGAGCGAAGGGTTAGGGGGCCGATCATTCGCGCCCCGGGGTCGTGCACCGTGAGAGGCAGCGAGGACGTTGCACTGGGACAATTGGTCTACCAGGTTTTCTTGTTTCCTCGCGGTGCTAGTGGGATATCGCGTCTCGTGGCTCGCGGCCGATGATGATGGAGGGCACGCTGAGCGGCGGGAATGCTGGGGTGGTAATTGTGTGTAAGACGGGGAGGAAATGGTTTGTTTCAGCTTCGGGACTTGGGAGATTTGCTAGTGTGTTTTGTGGGGGTGCTGGGGATGGGTGCGCGAAGACTCTATCGTGATGAGATTGAAGTTTATGTAGGCAGATTCGGGCAAGTGCCCGGAGCGGCAAATTTCGGGCGGTGAGATTGGTGGGAAGAGGAAATTAAAATCAATGAAAACCAATAGAGAGGAAATGTTTTTGAGAGAGCGGCGAAGAAGTGGGTGTAAACTTATAGGTAAATTGTTTTTAAATCATCCGTCTAATTACTATTATACTAGTTAGGGAAAGGTGCGTGCCTGTATTAAAGATCTTTAGAAAAGGCTTTAGATATTCAACAAATAGAAAACATTTCACTCACTTGCAAAAGTTATATTTTACAATAATTGTTTGTAATCGAATGTAAAGGGCGCCAGAAATCATTTTTGCCCAGAGCAACGGTAGAGCTGGATAGAATTGAGTGTATTTTGGAAGGGTTCGCTGGGGCAGGTTTCTAATAAATGGCGACTAAAAGACTACATTCTGATTGTATGGTGATTGGGAGGAATTTAAGTGAATTATGAGGGGTTGACGTTGATGCAGGCAAATTAGGTGGAATTCTAGTACGGTGATTAATAACTACATTACATTTCCCAGCATGTAATTAAAGGTGATTCACTCCCATTTATTTATCCTCTCCGAAGAAAAAAATACAGCTAGCAAGAAATAAGAGACACAGACATGCTTTAGAAGCTATTCGCGTGCAGCGGCGGTGTAAAGTTTGTTACAAGCTTAATACTATGCAGAGAGATGACCAGCAGGGCTATGAGAAATACGTGTTGATACGCTGGAACTAATTATCTCGCATTCTGGCGCCGTGGATGATTTTAACACGACCACGTAAGAGGCTGGCGCGCAGGGGGAGGTTAACCATCACGGCTAACCACGAGATCACCGCGAACCTCGAAGCCTCCGAAGCTCTCCGTGCAGGTTTAGCCGCGTACTGCTCTTAGTGAATTTCGAGCGATTAATAGCTGGTACGCGAGAACCCGAACGAAACATAATCCTACTCGTAGCGCGGATAAACTCTGCGAATAAACGATGAGCGCGAGTTTTGCTTGCGCTCGGAGGCTGACCGATCGAAATAAATGGTATTAATGCGCTCTCGACGAAATCGGCCGTAAAGAAACTAATCCTCGAATAAACGACTTTGATCGCGAGTGTATTGCGTGGAATGGAATCTTTCCGTTCGACGAATCTTCAACGAATCCCCTGTGAAATTCGAAATTGGGGCTTCTAAATGAAGTATCGGCAAGTAGAAGCGTCCAGAGGGTTTCCAGGATTATTCAGTTACGTTTTGAAGTAACGTATTATATTTTAATGTCGCGCAAAGGCAAAAGGAATTTTTGACCTGGCAGTTTGTACTTTGATAGAAGTGCCGCCGTGTCTTTATGACCATAAATGAAATTGGGATCATTAAAACTGAAATACCCTCGGAAGTATGTGGCATCAAAGCAAAGTGGATCATAAAATGAATTCATCCCCTCTCCATAGAATGAAAAATAAAGGCTGACTTTGCAATAAAGGTACTTAATTAAGTATAATGTTATAGACACTCGAGTGTACATCGTTCTTAACGTGTACGTTAATATTTACGATATTCTTGACGACCCTCCACTTATCAATATTCTTCCAAATTCTACTACTTCCTTTAGAAGCTCGATGCAATCTAATCGCCGGTACAATCATTGTAAAATTAAAAATATTTTCCGCCATAGTAATAAACGAATTATTGGTCGCATGCAAAAGGCTTTACTAATTAAAACGTGATTTACGTTTTTTTATTCCGATTATTAAGTTTGTGCGTTTACCGATGCCAAACGAACAACAATGCAATATGGCGCATAAAACAGCGAGCGGGCACCGAGATTAACAACGGTGCGAAATAAATTACCTGCGTGAAATTGTACACGCAGAAATGTTTAAACAGTGTTATCGTTTAAAAAAAAGGGGGCAGAAAATGAAACTCACGTTCGACGTGGTCCAGGAGACGGCAACTGGAAATCTGAAAAAAGCGTGGGAAGGTGATCATTAAAGGAGAAATGCTTTCGAAGTTTGAAGATAGACGCTTAATCAATTACAGGATTACATGTTCGAATCACAGGAATCTACATTACCATCTATCGTATACAGAACGGCCAATGCTTTATTTATTCTGTCTGTCTATGATTCTAATTTGTTACGATTGATATTCTTCATAGAAAATTCGTGAAAATTTACTTGCGGAAAAGGTGCAATGGTGATGATAGACACATTCTCGCAAGGAACTCCTGGCAATGAGTCGCGAGGGGACCGAACAACTTTCACGAATAATTTAACCTAAGTTTCGCTTCGCGGGATGATTTTATGGAAAATGAACGCGGCTCGGATTAATTATTAAGGGACACTACTACTTTTTACTGTAACAGTGAAATTATACGAGCAATTAATGAAAAAGCCACCGCGACAATGCACACTGCGAACTTTCGAACGAGCAATCTGCCAAGCACTACGCGCGTCAATAGAACAACACATCGGAAGTGCATTTTGAGGCAACTTTATTATGCATTCCATGAATTCTGTTTCGAATCTTTGTTCTGGTAATTCTGTTTTATTTTAATGTCCTTAAAAATTCAAATACTAATTTATTTGTAATGCGTAACGTCGAAGAGTTGATAAATATATTATATATCGCGAAATGAGAAAAGGCGCCAAATTATCGTTCGCTAAATAAACGTTGCAGTGACTAGCGTGGTAACGTAGACAACCGGAAGTGACGACAGGTAAAGAATCTCTAAGCGTTTCAAATTTAAATATGTTTATTTATACTTAAAGAAATATTGTTTGGTTTTTGATGATTTAATAAACGAATATTTAAATAAATCGAAGTAACTTAATAGAAGTATTGGAAAGGCATTTACACACGATTATTATCTGTCAATATCTATATTTGTATATTTTGTTCATAACATATATCTCATCATTGCAGTGACGTTTATAAAAATGTTAAATAGCATATAAATATATTATCCCTACATATTTACAGAGTATTCATTATAAATAGCATGATATTCAATGCTAACTATGAATTATTACGACTATAAAAGAATAAATAATCTCATATCAGAAGAGACGATTATTAAAATAATTAATCGAATGAATGGACCCTTGATTTTAGAAATGCCTCCGGCAGTATATTGTACGTCCGCTACGTTTGATCTGTGTCGTGTAAATTGTTAAAAAAGGTTCATATTACAGCTACTTTGTATAATTCAACTATTTAGTATGACGTACCCTTTCTTTTTGTAGATTATTTATATACTTAAAGCTACTATGCTGCGCTTGGGAAAAAATTCCATGTACCTAAGATAAAATGTTTTTAATTAGACTAGTTTTGTGCGAATAATAGTGTTTGGAGTTTGCGACGCCCTTTTTGTTCGGTCGTATCCTAAGGCATGAAATTAACATGATTTTCTCGCAATTCCTCGTCTTTGATATTCCTACTAATTATCGTACAGTGTTTAATCGACATTCACGTATTGTCCCGTAACTGTAGCTGTCTGATGATATCTTCGTCTGCCAGCGAAGTCTTCATTCTCCTCGTTCAATTGGGCAGAACATGTTTCGACACCTGGATGCACAGGTGTAACAACAATCTGCTCATAGTCGTAAACCTTTCTTCTGTAATTAAGGGCAGAGATATTAAGCTTTTCTTAAAATATCTCTCATTTAATTAATAACGCTGGTGATAATCACCCCATAAGCCTTAGCAATGACATCCTCATCCACTTGAAGAATTTGAATTCCGACGAAACACCTGGTTTAACAGCGGGATTAGCGTGACCTACGTAACTCCATACAAGAAAAACTACGACAATGTTGGCGATAGCGTAACCCCAGTGAACAAGAAACATGATAAGCACTTTTACCAGGCACTGTCAAATAAATACTCGCTGTTATGTTCGTGTAATTCGTACGTCAGATGCGTGAGACAGAATACTTACTCCTAACAATGAAAACCATCTGTTACACAAGGGGCTGTACCAATTTCCTAACTTACTGTGAATATGAACTTTTCGCTCGGAATTATCCACAGCGCTACCATTTTCATCGACGCTCGGCGAAGAGTCTATGTAGACGTTATTCTCAGAAAGACTAGAGTTTCTCTGTAAACAATCGAACGTACGTTTCCGTTTTACCGTGGCACGCTAAGCAGCTGAATATCTGCAGACACTTACAACAAGATTCTTGTGCCGTATTCTTTCTGGGAACAGATTATCCAAATCGTTGTCAATCTCCGTTATTGAATCGTTCCGACTAACGTATCCATAATTACGATCGAATGTCGGGGACTGTGCTCGAAATCTTTGCTCCCGGATCAGCTGTATATCGAACGTTTGCGCGAGAGCGAAATACGCGTAATCCAAGCACGCGTATGTGAGGAGGAATGGCATTGTGACAATTGGCGCGAGTGTGTTGATCTGGCCGGTAATGATGAAGGTCAGTGTAACAACAGCGACCACTAACATCGCATATACGGGCACTTTGTTCGGTCCTTTCTGAAAAGTTTTTATAACTTCGTTACCAGAGCAGTAGTTAAATATTTCAATAATAGACTATAGAAGTGTGCTCACTCCTCTTTGTAAACAGCTCATTCCTGGTATAACATTCTGACTAGCGATAGACTGAAGAACACGGGGCGTGCCGTACATAGCGCCTAAACAACTGCTAAATGACGAGACGTAAAGGCCTGCCAAGAGCAACACTGAAATTGCTGATACCGTGGATGCTATCATGAAATTCGTCAGGAGTGTATTGCGAGTACAAGTTGCCGCAAGAAACATTGTGAAGCATAGGTACAAAAGGGTTCTGAAATTGGATTAGAAATTTAAGATTACTCTTCTGACGCAAAGTGTGGTACGAACATTTTGAAGTTCTGATTTTTACCCGGTCCCTACTGCTGCCAGTGTGCCGTTAGGGATATCAGTGGATGGATGTTTTAAATCTCCGCTCATATTAATGCCAGCTAAAACGCCAGTTACAGTGGGAAAGAAGACACCAAACACTGTGAACCAGCTGTACCCATTCTGATAGTCAGGGAAAGTGTTGTTCCATAAGTTTCCTGACAACCAGCCCTCGAAGCCAGCCTCTACAATATCCGCAACGTTACACAGTCACCCAGTTAATAGTATACATATTATATCTCACCTTACCAATGTTTACATGAGTGAAACTTCCAACCATAAAGTCTACGCCGGCAAGAAGTAAAATTAGCAGAAGAATAAATTGGAGCTTTATGACCCACTTGACACCAGCGATATTGATAACAGACAACAGGATAACAGCTGCACAAGCGAAACCGCGTTCTGCCCAAGCAGATTCTAAGCCTACCAGACCAGCCATGGATTCTCCGAACCCTAGAACGTTTAGCGCGCAACCCACCGCCTAGAAGAAAGTTTTAAAGTAATCCTCCGAGTAGTGTTATTACAGCGCGAACTATCTCACCTGTCCGAAACAATATAGTAACCCGATAGATCCACCAAATCTTGATCCCAACACATGCGATAGTAGAAAATAAACTCCTCCGCTTTCGACTCTACATCGTTCGCATATTCCAACAGCAGACAATACCGATACCAACGCAATGCATACTAAAATTTCAGTTAAAATAATTATCAGACACGTCCACATTCTAGCGCCTCTAAACTTAATTACTATTATTATTATTACCTGTAGACAAAATTATTAGCACAGCATTAAGAACACCAGCTTGACCTACTATCCACCCTGATCTTAAAAACACAATAACTCCAAAGATATTAATAAGACAAGATGTAAATACACCGTCCCATGTACCAAATAATACGGGTTGCGAAATGAAAAAGTTTGATTTCCACCACGGATCAGAATTCTAAAAAGTATGCATATTCAGCGAAAATTGCACGCGTTACTTCTTTGAACCGCGATCACTTACATATTCTTGAGCGAACAGTTCGTTCGCTCCGGTTTGATACATTTCAGGCCCGAGTTCTTCGTACTCTCCATTGTTCCTGCGCGTTTCGTTAGTTCTCTGTGTTTCTGTATTGTGTAAACCGTATCTGGACCAATCGATATCTTTGTTGCTCATAACGTTCCCATTTGGTAACTGAACGCTTTCGTTCGACTCCATCCTTTCCTTCATATTAATGCGGTATTTTGTACGAGTAACTACTTTATATCAGTCTTCTCAATTTCAGTTGCGGCTTTGTAAAAATAATAAATAATAAATTTGTACAGAGGTAAAAAAGTTTCCTCCACAGATCTTCATGGCTGCATTAGTTGTGAAAGTGTCGAGCAACACTTCCAAAGCGAAATTTGATAGCTGCCCACGTGACTGGCGAAATAACAGTTTAGTTATTTGATTAGGTAGCAAGGTAAGAAATGTCAAATATACTTAAAGCTTGTTAATGTTTAGTAGGTTAGGTTAGAATGCGACTGCTGCGTTTAAATAAAGCGATAGTGGTCATAGGCCTCCGCAATGATATTGCGAAGTAGTAAATTCATTTTCCGTTCGGTTTATCAATCTCTTATATCACCCTTATCACAGCAAATGTATCACCTACTGGTGACGTGTTGTTCCACGATAGAACCACCATTTTTTATCTAACGGTATTAGCTATAAGCGATGTAGGAGTCGATTGCTTCATCTCCACAATGCCTCGTGATCTCTCTTTAACATGGAAATTTGATCAATTTTACTTGCCCCGGAATAGAACATGTATTTATTAACGTAACAACGGAATTATAAAAAGAATTTAATAATACAGAAACAGACATTTACACAGATACATCGAATTTGAAAAGCAAGATCTTTCTCTCCTGGTGCTCCATTAGAGTACTTGATGAATTGAAACGTGCGAGCATGGCTTGGATTTAAAATATACATTTATTCATATCAATTATAGATTATAAACAAATCATACCCACATAAATGTGTTAATCTAGAAATACATTCATCCGTGACACTCGTCCATCTCGTGAAGGTAGAAAATCCAGATGAGTTCAGGATTTATTCAGGTCATTGTTCGTTCATAACATATCGCCTACGCGCAATTTCAGAATACCGCTAAACACTCTTCATTCATGTACCCTCGTCGACACATTCTCGCCACACGAAACATACGTTTTTGTTCGGTTCTTATGAGAATCGAGTTCGGTGTAATATAACAATAATTGATAGTTCTATCTCACGAAATATTAATTTGCGTATTTACAATAGTATTCATATTCCCCTCCTCCACTTTTCGCCATTGCTGAACTTAGTCATTTCTCGACCGCTCACGCCACACGTGCCGATCCCAACTCGGCCGTTCACGTTTTCGGGCGTCGCGAATATGCTTTTCTTAATTACTCCCTTTTTCGAAGACTGCACAAATGTTGCGAGAAACAGAATGTTAATAATCGTCCAGTTTATTTAGATGTTTGAAATATTTAACCGACCGTACCTTGTTAGTAAATGCTAGCCATTTGTTTTTCTCCATCTCGCGTTCCTCCTCGAGCTCCTTAAATCGCTGGAGCTTCCTCTGTTTCTTTTTCTTCAGGTATTCCCTCTGTTTATTGGGATCTGAGCCGGCAACCGCGGCAGCTTGCATTTTTCTGTAAATCAACGAACCTATCACATATACAATTATTAAGCATCAACCACTATTAGAACAATATACTGTTATAGAAACTGTCTGTCTTTCCTGCTGAATATAAAAATGTCAACGATTCTGTAATTAATTATCATAATATTCCCTGATGCTACAAAGTGCAGTGTAATAGTAAGGATTATGAAATATTTAATTATACAATCCTAAAAGCAGAAGAGACATATAATAGTGTTTGCGGATAAAAGCAACGTTTCAACAATAGTCTATTATTTTCTGTTACCTTTTCCTGGGCTCCGGCGATGTACACAAACAGTGCGACATCACGAGATAAATGAACGATAACGGAATATCAGATCAAGGCGCACGGAATGGTGAAGTGATTATCAGGACCAATTGAGGATAAAAGGACGAGGAGAAAAATGAACAATTAGTAATCATGGTTTCTAACAAGATTTTTCTTAAAAAGCTGATATACGTTGAATATTGTAAAGGAGAATCATATTAACGCTAAAACTACCGACGAATAAACTCGAACAACTTACTTTGACTTCTGATCTGCCCAATCTGACGCCGGCCTTTTGGCCACTGACTTTAGCTGACTAAGCATCGTGACATCTGTGTTCTTATACTCGTTGAACGTTACATTAACGACGCCATCCTCGCTGATCGCGTCTATGGTAGCCTCGTAATATCTGAAACATTTCATCCTTACTTCGACTGAAACTGTATTCATCGCTTAACGCTAAAGACATTCGAGTCTCCCTCGATAGATAAGTAGGGACGTGCTTACGCAAATGACAATTACTTACTTTCCATCCTCGCTCCAGGGTGCCATGCATTGATCACCAACCTTCCACTTGTTGGCCAGAACTGCAAGTAAAATAGGATCTTTAGCATCCATGCCATTGGCTTGCCTTTTTTCCTGTTGTTGTGATTTAATTAAATCATGTGTCAGCTCTATTACTTCCTCGAGATCAATTTTCAATTTCAGTAGTTCTTCGTTAGTGGGATCCGTGGTGAGCGCTGCTTCCACCTGTAACGTTAAATAGCAGTATACACTCAACATTTCAGATCGTAAACACGGAAGGGATCTCCTAAAATGGACTCGCCACTCCACCATTTGTGTAAGGTTAAGCAAAAAACAAAAGCCTCACCTGCTGGAGCTGCAGTTTGTAATTCTGTAAATCGTCCATCTCGGGCCCTGGACGAACGGTGTACTAGCAAATGCGAAAGTAACGTCTACCAAGCGTTCTTTTCTTCCCTAATACTACTGTCAGAAACGCAAGTAAAAGCGAACACTGGTGAACAGTGTGAACACCCTCCTGCACCCTCCCCACTATGTATATACCTATATACACGATTGTGTGATGAACGCGAAACAATTCGCAAGATGGCTCTCCCGTAGCGCGGGAATTACAAAACAGTAAAACCAAGTAAAACTGAATGTTTGAAATTTGTTTTTTCGCCTCGCGTTCAAGATTAAATCTAAGTGTATTATATGTTAAATTTATCGAATCGTTTCATACTAACGGAAGTGCACGTAGCGTTTTAGGAAAGGTCATCGTCTTCCTTATTGTCCGCCATGCATTTGCGGTAGTGAGAAACGAGCATCACCGGCTTCTATACGTACATAAATACATGCATATTCACATTGAGCATCTCGTCTGTATGCTGCGTGGTAGTGACAGTACCTAATTGCACACACATTTTTAATTACAGCTATTTGACAGTTGGCAGAAAACCTAAGTCATGGCATATCCTGTAATTACTTATTTTTCATTTTAGATAAAAGAAGTGCAAACATTTAACATTTTAACCTGAATAAATTAAGCTATCATTGTTGCTCTTTAATGTAATTCGACTGCATTGTGCATTCCTATTTACTTTGCTTGTTTACGATTAATTACATTATTATGTAACGTTACAGTCTCCTTTCTGTTTTCCTAGTTTAAAGCGTGTTATTGAATTCGCAGGCGACTATGTTCGGAGAAACTAATTCTCAGGTACAAGTGAGCCCGGAGGTGCAACAGTGGTTCGTTGCTGTCGACAGGGATGGTAGTGGAAGAATCACTGCTATGGAATTAAAGGCTGCACTGGCGAACGGACAAGGTGGCACATTTTCGGACACAGCTTGCAAGCTAATGATAGGTATGCTCTTGAGATTGAAAATTTTTATTCGATAATGGTCGAATAATGCTACTTTGTATCGTGCGATTACTATAACGCTTTAAAATGTGTGGAGGATTAGTCTGTAGTTTAAAACTATTTCGTTCTTTTCAATAGGCATGTTTGATAAAGAGAAAAGTGGTACGATAGATTTGGTTGAATTTCAAGCTCTTTATAATTACATTAACGCATGGCTGGGTGTGTTTCGTGGGTTCGACCATGATAATTCAGGAAGCATACAAGAGAACGAGTTGAACGCAGCTTTAACGCAAATGGGGTATAGATTGAGTCCTGAATTTATTTCGTTCCTCATAAAAAAGAGTGACCCTGCTGGTCATTCCTCTATTACTATCGATCAGTTCATTGTGTTGTGTGTTCAGATTCAAAAATTCACAGGTAAGTAAATACATGAAAATTTATAACAGTAAGGAGAAGCGTGATTATAAAATAGTTTACAATATATCGAATATTGATAGTTGAATTATGTGGTTATTCGGTTGCTACTCTGTTGCAGATGCTTTTCGACAAAGAGACACAGAGCTGACGGGACAAATTACTATTGGATTCGAAGACTTTTTGGGTGTTACGCTCAATTGTAGCGTAGAGTAACACTTGCCCTTTCACCCCTTACTAATTTTAACGTTTTATAATTTTAACGTTTGCTTGCAGTTTCATACTGCGAGTTCCATTTCTTTCAAGATTATAGATCGTGATCTTTTATAATTAATGAAAAAACATAGTTTATCTATTTTTCTAGGTGTAGATATAAACAATTTTAAATTAGTGCTTATGCCACATATTTTGGTAGCGTTACCCTAATTACATGTATGGATTTTTAACGCTACTTGCATTGCGCACAAGTGTTTGATGAATGATTACTCTGTTTATAAGCGAAACTAAACTTTATTCACTCAGGGCTTAGTTAATAACATTGTAACAGATACAGTGCTAATTTTTCTGTCCAAGAGAAAGTATTTTAAAACGAGAAACTTGAATTCCTGTAGAACATTTGAAGATAGCGTAAACAAATTTTAGAAAATTGTCACAGCTTTATTATAGCAAAGCTCTGATTCCTTTATGTTAATAAAAAGTATTTTAAAAAGAACAGTGTGCTTTTGTATAGATGGCACTGCTTATACAGTCTGAATCATCATTAATTTATAAGATTTATGTTTGGTCAGTTAACGAAGAAATTCTTACAAATCTATTTTGTATTAACTGCTTTCTTGAAACTGAAGTTAATAAGTAAGTTTTAATTTCCAAAGAGTACATGTACAGTGTTGTATTCTTCACTTTCACCATCCTTTACTGTTTCTCTAGCAATGGCAGCAGAAAAGTGTTACACGATGGCATGTAACATAGTTGGAGAAAGATTTATTTACAATTCTAAATATAAATAGTGAAAAGTATCACATCTTCAGATGATTTGTATCATGTGCGAACTGAAATTCAATGAACATTCGAAATGATCAGATGTGAGAGTGCATAACCACAATTTCAGAAAAGGTATTTTCTGACTTTGAGACTTCTGTTTACTGTAAATCAACATAAATTTTCCTTTTATCATTATAACTAGGTAAAAACTTATCTTAAGCAGGTACAGAAATACACTTTACGTAAAGGATGTGCTTCTACCTCAAATGACAGCACTATAAAACGTGTTGTAACATTATTCTCAAATGAACGAGAAGTATTTCTTAAACGTACATCACATGACAATTCCTTATCAGTTTTTTTAAACACAAAACTAGGATCTCATTTACAATACAATGTTATAATAATGTTATTAGCGATTAGAATATTCATAATCATATATTATATTTTAATACAACGAGACCAATTTACAGGGATATAATAGATACAACAATATAACCATTTATTTTGAACAGATGTTCCAATGAACCTATGAACGATGAAGCTAATGTTCGGCAGAGCGATCCAGCCTTGTCTCACGCAAGGCAAGCGCAAGAAAGAATTCAGGAATTCAATAGGCTGAGAAGAGCGAGGCATCTCCTTAATGCTATTTCTCTCGCAAACGAATTATTGTCAGAGGGTTCCGACGTAGAGATATTGAGTCTCGTTAGTACGATAATAAAAAGATTCAAAGTTTTAGGGGTATTTAATCCACTGTTAGGTAAGAAAAGTATTTCAGACGTGGAAGTATAACTACATATTCTTATGTTCCTTCAAGTAACAAGCACCTTTTGTAGAAAATTCTAACGAAGATACAAGAGTGTCGATATTAAAGCCTCCTCACACTGGCATATATCACTGCTGTACATTCTGTTCGAGCGGTGGTAAACGAGAGGCCACTTGCGGGTGCGGTGGAAGTATGCCTGGTAATATATATCTCAAATACTACAACAACGGATCGTTCGTTATTTGCAAACAAGATTATTTGATTAAAGGTGGATACAGAGGCTGCGGGCATGGTCACATTGGACACCCAGGCGTGAATCATTGGTCCTGTTGTGGATCGATCTTGCGACATGGACGCTGCTTGGCTCTTCAAAAAGACATATACCAACTGCTATTTTAATACTACTGGTTTGAAATAAATTTTATTTTTTCATGAATATAATAGATACTTATGTATGTATATATCATTATTTTTGTAAATAAGTCTTTATTGCATACAAATGGTAATACAAAATTATGTATTGGAACGCCATTGCACATGTACCTTTCAGAAATAATATTCTGTCTTTATCACATTTCTTGGGCGTGTTACAGGAATGTTTCAATTGTACCTCAAATGACAGTCTCGTTATATTATTGCCTTTTGCCTATTACTTATAATTGGTATCATCACATGACAATTCATATTTGTACATAATTCGAGTTTTATAGTACAAATCCTTTTGTTTCATAGAATTCCTGACTTTCTCAGAAACATAATACATACGCATTACCTACATGCCTATAATACTAACCGACATCATCGTTCTTTTAGCCGCAACGTACCTATAATCCATTGAAACGAAGGTATCTCCGACTTCCTCAGAAGTACCATTCGCAAATGCATTTCGATCGTACTGTGTTAGAAGCATATCCAGAAGTATCTTTGCTCTCTGCAACACCGTGGTCAAGTACAAAGCTACCCTTTTCCCAGCTCCAGCAGCACTTTCGCTTGCGTGGCCCCTGTGCCGAACGCTCCACATGCACTCTTTGCATGTCACCTGAAAAGAATAACTTGTTCACTTAAGTAGCACCGTTATCCGGGCAGAAAGTTATTACATAATCGAGCATTTCGAACCTGTTGGCACGCAATACAATAAAATCGCAATGCGTGTGTAGGATGCTTTTGGCAGAGTGCAGTACGTCGCACTCTGGTAGCTTCCCATAGTGGTTTTACAGAATGTTTAGACGGTCTTAACTCCATGGTGACTTGTTGCTGATGTTCCATTCCGCAGTTTGAACAGAAATTGCGGAGGCAGGTGGAGCACTGAACAAGCGCCTTTGGAAGTAAGAATTTACGATTAAGAGTGTTAGGTGCAGAATGATTAATTAAATAGTATTGATCAGGATAGAGTGTAATGCATACTACAACTTCATTCGTACAAACGTCACAGAGAACTCTATTTGCAAGTCTGCTGCGTATGGCATCCATAACCAGACGGTGCTGAAGAGGATAATGCGGAGGAGGAACCGCTGAATTAGCGTTTGGCAATCGAAAGTCGCACAAGGGGCACATTTCGTAGTAATTACACGTTCTATCTGCGGATTGGGTACTGTGCACTCTACTGTGTTTCGACAGACTACGAACAGCTACGTGTACAGAGAAGAATACAATTTGAATTGTATTTTCAGGCTGGATGAGGTACTTCGTGGCTTGAATATTTAGTTTTATATCACTTACAGCTGCTCATTAATTCAGAAATACACGGTGAACATATAGGATGCAAGCAAGGAAGAAGTCTTGGCTCTTGCATCCTTTTACCACATCTAGGGCACCGAAAATCTTTGTCCTCCCCCGTTCTGAGAGAAGAAAAGATCTCCTCTTGCGTGCATTCGTCATTTATTCGGTCTTTCGTATCGTAAAATGGTCCAGGAAGGGATTGATAAATGGAATCTGTCCCGTTTGTACCCCAGGAGAAAGGTATTCTCGAATAATCGTCATAACTAAATGGAAGAAAGGTACGCAGTTATCGCAGGAATGCAGCGGTTGTAATCATCATTGAATGATTCATCTCCCCTCGCTTAGAGGTGAGTGAACTCAATGATTCAAGCGTTATATCTATCTTTAGAAGAAGTGGAGCCTTGGATGTTCCAGGAAAATTGACTTCAAATTTGATTAGTAAAAATAGTTCTTACCGCCCGTTTTTTGCGAAACCTAATAGTTCCGTATTAACAACTGGGTGTGCGTCCGCAACTTTATTTCTTCTCTTAGGCAACACGTGATCCTCGTTATTAAGCTCGTCGTTTTCGTTTTCACTGTCCATCGACGTCTTTCTACCGCAACAGCTCTTTATAGATTGATATTTGGGGCATTTAAAGAAATCCATAAACTCCACTAAGCTACTAATCCAATTTCTAAGCTATATCAATTATATCGAAACAAGTCGTCCGAAAGTTTGAATACCGAATTGGTAACACCGAGAGGTTCGATTCAGTGAGCTCACCAAGTTATAGAGAAATGCGCGTATATCTGCTTGTAACGCGTATAGAAACTCGCCGACGGACGATACGAATACCCTTTGCACTACTTCACGTCTGCCATAGCGTAATGAGTTAAAAATAACGTTAAAGCGAGCGCATGCGGAGGGAATTCGTGACTATTTTACACTGAATTCCGAATCATGCTTGCCACATATTACGTAGGTTTATAATTAACAGTAATTGACCGAACCATTGCGCCGAAATTAAAATTTACTAACAGTAACTGAAGTGTACAAACGAGATGTAGGTATTACGGTGGAAAAAATATCTCTAATTATTGCAATGCGCTTTGATATGCAATGTTACATATGCTCCAAAAACCAAACTTCCAGGTCAAAGTAATGTTGCACGTTATCTATATGGATAACAAATTTTATTATTTATCCATACACGTGTAAAAATAAGATCGATGATATACATATTAAAGAGCAAGTATTACATACAAAGGATATATGGATAAGGAATGATTACTATATATAAATACTAAATTCAAATACTTTCTAAGGCCGTGATCAAATCAGATTTGATCTGTTGTGCTATGCGAACCGCTCGTGTGTACAAACAGTGCTGCATCTACGATTACGTAATAATAAACGCCTGCAATCCGAAGTATACAATACAGATAAATAATAATAATATTGTATTGAATAAGTCAAACAAGATGCGATGAAGTGAGCGTGTGGTTCGCGTATCCTCTCTATTCGGTACCCTTAAGTACATCTATTTCATTAAATTCTTTTTTACAAGTGGCAATTTCTTTCATTCAGACAATCGTATCGTTCTTGTTAGGTACGTGCTTAAAATTACAGCCCTGTAACTGACTAGTACTTTACGGTTCTTTGGCCAAACGTACACGGGTATGCGTCGCTTAACGAGATCTTACATCCTACACACCCCTGGAACGTACGATTAAATTACAATTTACTTGGTACAACTACCCGTTTAGATGTTAAAAGCTCTGCTTATTGCCTCAGGTCTTCACTCTAGAGCCAACTTTAATGAAGCCGTTTCGGGATTTACCATTTCTTACTTGACTGCTGTTTTTCGCCTTGCGATGCTCGAATAGGACGTCATCGGAGTCTGTATCTGATTCGGATAGCACCATTTTGTGCGTTGAAACTGTAAAAAGAATTTCAGTATAATTCCCAACCACGTGACAGTGTGTTGAATTAAGGTAGAAAGATAAGAGTCGTACAGGTGCTGCTATCATCCTCTGGTTCCGGTTGCAAAAGGGAGTAACGCGGTGGTTTCTTCTTAGCGCGAAGTGAACGTCGTTTGCCCGAACATATTCTTTGGCATAGACAAACGAGGCCCCAAATCAGGCCAACCCAGCACACAACCAGAGATAATAATGCTATTATCACGTAGAGAATGCTCCAATCTGAAAGAATCAATTCCTCCATCTCATTGCACAATCCAAACCTTCGGGTTGAAACGTTCTATTAAAAAATTCTCATTTCAACATACCGCAGTTGGAATCACCGTTGCCGAAATACTTTTGTATCAAATTTTGCATCCAGAATGCTTCGCACATGCACAATCTTGTTTCTCGATCGCATACTCCGTGGCCTGTGTCGGAATAAATTTCAAATGAGAAATGCATATGCTTCGTATGATAGAATCTACTTACCGGAACAATTGTTCTGACACACAGCAGTATCGATGTTTGCCACAGATAATTGAAGAAGCCCAGAGTCCTGTCTCAGCTTTTCTTTCAATCGCTTAACTACCTCTGGCCCAGGCATGGTCATTTTACCTCCTTTCTTCTCCACATAGAAGATTAAAACCGCTTTGCCAGTGTGCGGCTCTGCTCTCATGTTTTGAACGACTATCGACGCTTCGTCTCGTAGTAACATCTGTAGTTTCACTACCAACGAATTTTTTTGCGACACTGTTAACATGTGTGCTCCGATATTCAATGTTAACTCGACCAGGTGCAGTAACCGCGGATCTATAAAAAGAAAGAAATATTACTTCAAGTTTTATTACCGCACATGTCTTTCCTATTTCAAACGACTTACCAGGTTTCACAATCACGGACACAGTATCTTCACTACTGAGACCCTGATCATCCATTACCTTTAATCTAAAAACATATCTGCCCGGGACTATATCTGTCAGCTGTAATCAGAAAAGTGTGAATGACACTAAAGTATTTATCACAAGATTCCATTTGCGCGCAGTTAGACGTTATTACCATTAAGACCGGCGACTTGTCTGTATCCTGAATTACAGTACCAATCGCCAGGCTAGACGAATCTCTTGTCCACTGCCATTCGCTAATTCTTAAATCGTCAGTCGACTGAGATCCATTGATAATCAGCGCACTAACGGGTTCCACGACAATTTGATCGCCGCCCGCGTTCGCTTTCGGGGGTGCGTTTTTATCTATGAAATAAAATTAATGCTACTCAGAACTCTTAAAAGCTTACTAATGTTCTTGCACAACTAGAACCCGATACACACTTTGCGTAACTTTTACTTTCACTGTATCAGAGTCTTTGTTCCCGTTATCGTCGATCACAGTTAGCTTGAACTCATAATCACCCTTTGTTAGTTTGGTAACATTAGTAACAGACTCGTTAACAGCTGAGAATTCGGCGTTATTGGGTCCACTGTTAAAAATGCGGGTTATTACATTTCCAGGCAGGAATTGTTAAATATTATACGTAAAATGAAACATACCTCACTTGCTCCCAATGGTAGGATACAATCTTAATATCATCCTTGCTTTTCCGACCATCAAGTACAGTTTTGGTTTCTGGTAATGCTATAGTGATGTCGTCGCTTGCATCAGCTATGGTGAAGTCACAAAGAACTAGATAACATGCATGTCCACACCAGCGAAGTATTTAAATATTGACAAATATATTTATAATCACCTTTCGGCGGTGTATTCGTAGGTGGTTTTACAAACACGTGAACCTCAGCTGTGGAGGACTGGTCAGAATCGTCTGTTACTTTTAGCACAAACGTATACATGCCCTCCTCTAAATTAGACAGCTGTAAATACGGCGTTCTCGTGTTTTGCATGTCCACCGCTTTATTCTGATCAGAGGGGCTCTTTGTCCATTCCCAGCTGGCTATTCCGTGATCGTCTGTACTTAAGTTACCATTCAGCGTTAGTGTGTTCTGAGGTAAATATATGATGGTATCCTGCACCGCGTTCGCGCTTGGAGGATAATCAGTTATTTTCAAAACCGTTATATTAGCACTCGTGGAGTTCGTAATGTGATCGGAATCCTCAACGGTCAACCTAAGGAGAGCAACAAGTGTACTTGATTATCAGGTAGCTCTGTTTAACTCGCGTGTAACGCGTCCAGAAAGCCGCAATACTAACTTAAAAGTGTAATTGCCAGGAACTAGATTATCTAATTGTAACGTGGGTGTATCAACTAGATTTGGTTGATATCCGATAGGACCTTGCTGCAATTCCCAGTGATAAGAAATAACTCGGTCGTCGTCTTTGCTTGACGAGCCATCCAGCACAGCTCCTGTATTTGGTAGTTTCACAACTTGCGAGGCAGGCGAGATTATAGCAATCGGTGCTTGATTTATTCTCTTAGCTGCAACAAAATCGTTATCAGTACTGCTAATTACACGCTGATAATAAGTAATTGCGAACAAGAAAGTACAACTTACGTGGCAGCACACTGACATTCGCGTATGCCTCGCCGTAAGCATTTGGATTGTTCACTGTCACTTTAAATGTATATAAACCCTCGGAGAGATTACTTAATTTAACAGTCATACGATTCTGATCAGTCATTATGCCAGTATGACCTTCCGGCTGACTTAGAAGACTCCAGGCGTAATTGTAATGTTCATTCTCCTGCTCCGCGGGCACAGTGTAGGCGGACAATGTTACTTCGTTTTCAGGCAGGCGCACTTCCTTGGACACCGCGGAAACTAACAGTCGCTTCATAGGTGGTTTCATCGATGTACCGGCGTCTTTCATGAACTGCGCCTTTGCCTGTGGTGTGATGCCGAGTTGTACGTCCTCCCCCAAAGCACAAATGCCTGTCATGAAATATATGTATTAACGAACGCAAGTAACGCCAAGTTATGCGAATCAAACTCTGAAATAATTTTCATGAGGAATATCATTAACGGTACCTGCAAGATTGCGTTTAAATCCAGCGGAGCATTGACAAATTCCTACATCCGATTTATCGCCATCATTTTTAACGCATACTTCGTTGTCCAAACAATTTGTCTGAGTGATACAACTTATCCCATTTGTTGCGCCAAAAAGAATATGATCTCCTTCTGCGCCATCCATAAGCAAGGTGCTAGAAGCATTAATTTTAAATTGATGAAATGAAATTGATTCGATCGTTTACAAAACTTACCCAGTATCGTCACTTTGATCCAGCAAATCACTCCATATTTCATCATCCTCCACAGGCTTAACTAGAATCATGCTCGGCGGACTCTCGTTCGCCAGATCCATTCTGTATAACGGTAAACATATTTTGGAGCTCTTGCATTGTACATGGTAGCAAGTACTATTGTGCATGAAGGCCACATTGCACGTGGGATTAGTGCAGCACGTGAGAACGCAATGTTTCATGTTGTTCGAATCGGGCTGACTAGTATATATTCCACTGGAAAGATTACCACGAGGAGTATAACTCGTGAAAACCTTGGCGTATAGCGCGGGGCACAACATTTGCCAGTTTGTGTCCCAGTCTGGAGATTCACCAACGCAGTGTCCGAAGAGCAGTAGATACAATCCCAGGTAAAAGATCTCGAACATCTTAACTGAAAGATTAATCGAATTCAACGTATTCATGCTTCGAGCGAAGAACTAAGCGCAAAGTAACGCGCCTCGACACTTACTGTTTGTCGAGGTTCCTATGTTATTAATCGTACACTTTGAGGTGACTAATAAACGTTAAAATTGTCTGAGGGAATGCTTCAGGTATTTATAAAACATCTGTCGTCTCATATATTGCTTCGCTATCAAACACCGACCACAGACTGTCGAAAGATTGTCCCGCTGGTATTAACCCCGAGTAATGTGCAGACATATACGGCACAGGCTTATCATATATTAGCAGCATGGTATTATCAACACCAACAGCTAGCTAATCAACTGTAGGGGCATTTATCATGCTTCCTGTTACACCGGAATAAAGAAAGGTCAGGCGTAGAAAGATAAAATTCGAGTGCCCGTTGTCAGCGGAAAATCTATATCCCCTTTAATTGACACCTTGAACTCGATAAACCCGCAAAAATAACTCATTCGTCGCAAAAGTCTGCGTACCACTCGTTTGACAACTTGCACGCCTGCATCACCTGCGCTTGAGGAAAATAATCGCAGATGTCGACACCGGTAAAAATAATTGACAGGGTAAATCAACGGTGGGAATTACGAAATTTCTACGCATCAGATTTTCATTGTACGCGCTAATTTTATTGGGCATGGGTATCTCGAAGCGTCGGAACCACGGAATCCAAGAAAACTTCGAGTTTCGAAGAAACACTGTTTTCGAATTCTTGAAACCCAGATAAGAAAAAGTATAAAATCAGTCGAATAAAGAATCATTCGCAGCGAGCCTTAAAAATTTAAAAATTAGGTTCGAACCCACCCCTAATTTTTATCAATACCTATCCATCCTCCTTCACAGACAGTTTATCGTATCTTCAATTCGAAAGTGACGCGGTATTGATTATGCAAATCAGACAGCTTGTGGATCTCACAGTTCGGCTTATTGAATAGTAATGGAATACGACAGGCTTTAATTAAAACAGTTTTCGTATCCTCATTTCTTATGCATCGAATCGTCAGTTTAATAAAAAGTTTATTTTAAAGAAAGCACATATTGTAACAGAATTAAAGATTATCTGGATAAATAAAATTGCATCTATTTGTTCATTGTTAGTGTCTTGTTTATAATGCATCAAATTTCGATATAAGAGTAATACTTTTGCAGAATATTTATATTGCTGTTGTCCGCTAATTTTCTTTTATAGACGAATAACGTGAGAGGAAAGATTAAAGAGAACGAGTTTCCTCTGGTACATATTCAAATATGCCGCACTGATGCGCAGAACACGTGAGAACCGTCGATCGCCACGCCGCCAGTGAGCTATTTAAGAAGCCGTTTACTGCCCGCCCATTCAAACGCGCCGGAAAAGAGGTATGAGCGGTTTCGTCGTGGGTGGCCCGCGAGGGAACGCAACCTGTGTGTGGTCTGGCCGTTCGTATGCTGGATGCGGCTGTCGCGAGCGCAGAAGATGCAAGACGCTTTGTTCGGACGAACCGGAGGGCTCTCTCCTTGGCAAAACATAATTGGCGTCTGGTCGTGAGCGAACCCCACTAAGGTACTATTTTTATTCACCGAGCGGGCTCATTGTTTATCTCCGCGCCGTACACGTGACGTTTTGTTTTTAATCGAACGGATAACGCGCCACAAAGCCGCGTACCATGCAACGAATTTCCACGAAGCGTCTCGACTTTCTTTCCCCCTCGATCGAAATATCAAACGACTACTACTCCCCGTTTTTCTTTCCCCACAGATGATTCTCCCGTTGGTCTGTTATTTTCTAATCTTTCACCGCACGTCGTCGGAACTGACCCACGGTTTCGTCGGCAACTCCAACGGCGAGAACGAGACATTGAAAAGCCTGGAGTTGAGTTCCAGACACATGATCAAGGATTCCAATTACTTGCGGGACAGGCACAATTGTCGTAGAAGAGCAACGTGCGTGGAGATGCAGAAGAGCACGTGCATGGGTACCAGATTGCCTTATACTACCACTACTTTGGACCTTATACCTGAACATGCGAGCCAGGACGATATAGAGGTATGTTGAGTTGTGTTGTAATAAGTTGGCATCTTCTTGTAAATTTCTGAGTCCATCACAGAACAGCTCCTCATTTTCTGGGGAAGTATACCCAAGAGGTACAGTTATAAAAGTTACTTTTCCCTTTTGTGCCTGTATACCTGCCTCAGGTATAGAAAGGCCCCATTGAAAATCACCTCAGGTACTTCCTGGCCTAACTGTATTATTGCTAATCCATTTCCATGGCTGTTGCAACCTTCCATACTATCATCTCCAAGAAACTCTGCCCATTTCAAATATATTGTGGGAAATATCTGTATGATTTTGTATTATTTTACAGGAAAGACTGCACATATTACAAGCGCTAAGACATATACCAAAGTGTTGGGCAGTCGTTCAGCCTCTGCTGTGCTCAATATTTATGCCAAAATGTATCAATGATATAGTGGACTTGCCCTCCCAGGAAATGTGCAAGATAGTTTCGGGGCCTTGCAGAATTGTCTTTAATCACACCATATGGCCGAGTTTCGTGAAATGCGAAAATACAGAATTGTTTCCCAGACTGTGCAAAAATGATATTAGGGAATTGAAGTATAATATCTCGGGCAGGTGCCTGAAACCTTTGGTCCCGACCGATAACGCGCTCGCTATTTTTGAGGGAGTCGAAAGTTGCGGGATGCAGTGCAACGATCCGCTGTTCACGCACGACGAGCACAAACAAATTCATTCTTTTATTGCTTGGGCCGCTGGAATCTGTGGTTCATTCAATCTGTTTACAGTCGTAAGTATCGCTTGAACGAAACATACAATTTTCATAATTTACCAATACGTTATTCGTGTTTCAGGTAACATTTTTGATCGATTGGAGAAGTGCAAATAAATACCCAGCTTTAGTTATATTCTACATAAATTGCTGTTTCATGGTATCCTGCATCGGATGGCTTGCTCAATTCTCAACGGGAAGCAGAGAAGTAATCGTATGTCGTAAAGATGGAACATTAAGAATGAGCGAGCCGAGGTAATTCACAGTTTTTTAATACACATGACAAGTTTTCTGTATTTGTTTGAAGTTATTGAGCTTCGTGTAAACAACACTCGTACTAATGTTTTCAGTGGAGACAACCTGTCGTGCGTCGTTGTGTTTGTCCTTGTGTATTATTCGCTTATGGCGGCTATGGTGTGGTTCGTGATACTCACGTACGCTTGGCACATGAGTTTCCAAGCATTGGGCAAAATCCAAGACAGAATCGACAAGAAGGGTGCTTATTTTCATTTGATCGCTTGGTGTTTACCCCTTGTCCTCACTGTCACCATCATGGCGTTAGGAGAAATAGATGGAAACAGCATGACTGGTATATGTTTCGTGGGTTACACTAATCACCTGGTGAGAGCTCTGTTTCTGCTCTGTCCTATACTGATCGTCGTACTGGTCGGAGGGTACTTCTTGTCCAGAGGTACGTCATCAAATCTGTGTTCGTTTATTTAAATTTTTTATTACACGTAACGAAAGTAATAAGATACATTTCTTGTTTACGCTTTCCTAAAGAACACAGTCTGTGAGTATTTTCTTATGCGGATAGTAGTAACTGCAAAAGGTTCGAACACCATTAACTTAACTCCAACTTAACTAATGCTCCGATTATCGTTTTTAGGACTGATCACGCTGATTCGATTGAAAATAACTAGCCAGGAAATTATATCCAAAAGGGCAAGCTCGAAAATACGAGAGACAATCGTGCGCATGGCCCTATTCTCAATTTTCACTTTCGCCGCAGTTGGGGTAACGTTTTACTGCCATATTTATGAGTTCCAACATTCCTGGGAATGGCACCAGAGTTTTAGGAATTACATGATGTAAGAGCGACACTCGCACCAGAGAATCGAACTATATACACGCAGCGTACTTACAACATCTTTCTGATCCACAGATGTGCGATAACGACGAAATACTTAGATATTTCCGAATGCAAAATGGAATTTCGACCGAGTGCTGCTAAGATGCAGTTGCATTTACTTTCGCCATTCTTCGCTGGCATTCTAATGTCTTCGTGGGTTTGGACTGGTTCAACCGTAGACACCTGGGCCAGATTTCTTAAACGGTAAGACTCTACGTACCATCCTTGGTGCCCGATTAAATTCGATGTTTCACAAGTGTCGGATACATCCCCTTTGCTCCTATTTTAGAACATTCAACTGCGACACAGAGGAACCAATAAGATTAAAGAAGCACAAAGTCATCGCCCAAGCGTTCGCTAAACGGAAGACCTTCAACAACGCCGGTCGACTGTCCATCAGCTTCCACAACACTCACGAAGATCCAGTCGGCCTAAACTTCGACTTGAACTCTGTAGCGTCGCAAGACTTCAGTTCAACGTGGGCCGCCGCGTTGCCGAAGCTAGTGACGCGCAGGGGCGCGCTTGTCGGTGCAACGGGCTCCGTCTCCAGCAACAGAAGAAACTCCGTGGACTCTGAGATCAGCTTCAGCGTGCGACGGGTATCCGTGGAGTCCAGAAGGAACTCCCTCGACTCTCAGATATCCGTTCAAATAGCAGAATTGAAGACCACACGCAAAGTGGCGAGCAGTTCGCGCAGCAGGCGCGGAAAGCGCCGACGTGACTTCGAGAAATCGAGGTCGGGCAAAGTGGGTCCTCTGTTCAGGAAAGGGAACGCTGAGTCACAGGAGAGTCAACTGGGTGCACAAATATTGTCAGCGTTGACCATTGGCGGTAATTCGAAGGAGCCAGGGCCGATTCAAATGCCTAACATGAAAAGGAGACCTGCTAACGCTGGCCTGGACGAGCGGACCTTGAATTCCAAATTGTTCGACGGAAAGAACACGGGGATGCTTCTGCCATTCCTGTTTCCCAGGCAGAGTAGCAGTAACGACGATTCGAGTAGCGATGAGAAGCAGCACCAGGAGCTGACGGGAAAGGACGCCGACATCGAGTGCGGCAACGTCGAGAAGGATGACCAGAACAGCGAGAGCGACGATAGTCTAGCGGAGGAGGAAACGAAGATGCTGGAGCCCGAGGAGCCGCCTGAGCGTAGCAAGAGCAAGACCAGCAACAAGAGCTGCAAGAGCCACAGTCACGAAAGCGTGAGAAGGAGCAGGGAGGGGCGCAGGAGCAAATACTTGCTGCAGGATGAGAACATATTGAAGCACCTGCTTCAGGAGTCCAGCGACAAACTAAAAAACGACGCGGAGATGAAGGAGGCGTACAGGAAGGCTGGGATGGAATCGTTGGGGTCTAGTCATAGCCCGTGTTGCCCCGAGTTAGCGCGACTCATGCAGTCCGACACGCCGACAGGCAACGCGCGGGAAATGGCGACGCAAACGTCGCTCCCGTTGGACATTTTAGAGATGGAGGAGTTAAAGCAGAGCATAGACGAGATCATCAACAGTCGACATTGCAGCTCGAAGGGGACGCAGATCTCGCCGCAGTTGAGCAAGGGCAAGAACATTGCCACGTAACGCTGGCTAGATTCTTGGAAGTAGTAGGTAGTGACTGTAACGAGGCGAACTTTGCGAGCAATTACTCTTACTTTATTCGGGTAGTAATCAGTTGCACTGCCGTACCGTGTCTTTCCTTTCTTTTCCTTCACTGTAATTTCTTCTTCTTGGCACTCTTACCTGCGGTTACAGTGGTTCCTGAAAAAAAGAAAGCAATGAGATTACATGACAATTTAACAGTGCCAAAGTCGGATGTAATTCTTCGTTGCACATTTACAGGTGCAATAGCGTATGGCTTTGATTGTAAATAATATTTTAGAGTAACTCGACCACAACGATGCATATTGTTACTTTTATACGTTTTATTATGGATAAAATAGTGATGGAATCTCGAACGTAGCAGTAAGGTAATTTTAGAATTTACGATATTCGCAGTATAAACGTATTATAATTCTTTTTATACAGTACAATTTGAATCTACTTTTAACACTACTATGTATGTATACCCTACAAGTACTTAGATTATATACAAATTTTTCTTTTTCACATACGCGTGACTACAATTCACCCTATGACTCCGAATTTACATTACTAATGTGCCTATTACATTACTGACAAACCCCGCGACAATTCGATTGTTAAATCACTAAGTGATTCTGAAATGCAGCATGCGTGTACAAGTATTTTTATCGTTTACGGATATCGCGTAAATTACGCGAGGCAAACAATTCGTTCGGCACTAGCTTATCTAACTCCGTTTGCATCCCGCTGGTTCAGAATTGATCGATCCGACGAAACTCTACGTTACACAATCTAGAGAAGCTCATTTCGTACAAACAGAATCTAGAAATTATTGTCGCATAAGAATTGCCCGAAAAAGGTATGTGCTTCACTATCGCGTGCCACGCCGGTACCTATTTCTGTGCCAATTTATTTAGAGACTCGCCGGCCACATATAATTATAGAAAAGGTCTACCCCGTTATCGATAATTGATATTAACCGCGTACGGTTTAAAGCGAACTTTCTCGGTCCCAAATTATCCACAGAAAGCTCGAACCGTGCCAGCGTACAGCAAGCGTCTTAATTGACCTCGAACCCATCAGCAATTATTATATGGATAATCAGCCACCGCATTTCCGCCAGATTCACAGTCGTCCGTAGATAATAACACGATGCTTTATTAAACTCTGCCCAGAGATAACAAAGTGTATCAACAAAGTCTGCGCCATTGGTCAGCTAGGCACCTCGATCTTGTACTCCGTACAAACGACAGAAGTATAGCCGCCACGTGACTCCGCGAGACGTTCGTCCCGCGCGCTTCAACGCGGTCAGTCGCGCGCAAAAGAAATAAAAGAGAACTCGTCTTCTCCGCCCTCGTCGTTAGCGCCTTCGGTGAACAGGCAACGTTAACGAGATCTCACGACTGGTCTGCGACAACACCGGTACGGTCCTCTTGCTCGATCCCCTCACGCTTTCAAATCTGGCCCGATACTCTCGGCTACGTATTTTTCCCCTATACTCGGTACAAATACACATCCCTACTTTAGTGTCTACGGGGTAAAGCAATGCGTATGTAGCGAATGAGTCTGATGATAACGCTCTCCAAACACGGAACATACATGTAATCCCACACACGTAACCAGAGGCTCGCCGTATCGCGACAACACCGTGCACCACTGCCGTTCGTTTTATTCATCCCTTGTCGCTTTTCGTTTTATTGGCATCGCACGAGATCGAGATCGTCGGACGTAGAGAAAGAAAGACAGTAGCCGCTCGCATGGCGTGTACGTGTGCTAGTGTCTGTGTTTGTCAGTGTTTTTATTTACATCAGCATGAATAATCAGGCACTATAGTGTAATAGTAGAATCGTTACAATTAGTCTCCCCTCGCAAGCGCAATACGTATCGTTCACATGCTTCAGGCTACGCGCACACCTCCTAGAGAGAGTTATTGCAGTGGCCGCGCGCTCCTCGAGCGGAATCCGCATTTAGAAAGACGCGCGCGCGCGCGCTCCTTTTGCATGCACGTTAGGTCTGGGTCCCAGAACGGTTTACGGTACGGTTGACGCCGTGCATGCTGTAACACCCGAGGGGCAGATTGGGAACAGGGGGTAGAAAACGTTATGCCATGTTTGTTTCGGGTTTCGTTCACCGTCACCTTGGGAGGATGGAGGGGGAGCAGAAGTACGATATCGAAGTCAGCGGCTAATCACAGGGCGAGGCTACTTGCTCTTGACATGAGACTTTTGGTGTTTAGTGTATTCGTTACCCCAGACCAAGTTGTCCACCGACTCTCCGATAATGTAGAGGGTCGTGCTGAATGCTAACAGCGTCGCGAAGAACAGTATCCGCAGAGGCAACGTCAGCACCTCCATCACTGGATACACCCACACGCCACTTTTGATGTAGATTATGTGCACCCTGGAATGTCCGTCGGAAACATCGATTAACGACACTGTCGGCCGATATTCGGGGAATATAATCGAAGGTATCTTTTCGGCGTACCAAAC
The DNA here is from genome assembly GCA_963932335.1 of Andrena marginata. Lineage (NCBI taxonomy): Eukaryota > Metazoa > Arthropoda > Insecta > Hymenoptera > Andrenidae > Andrena > Andrena marginata. The sequence continues at coordinate 5,668,805 of OZ010660.1, forward strand.
TAAATAAATGAGCAGGAACATGACGAGGCCTAGTAGGCCCTTGGACCGTTTCGGGTACGTCCTTGGTGCGATCACCGTTTCTGTGATCGTCGAGACCATGATCATCGTGTGCATCAGGTGATTCAACCACCATGGGAAATAGGCGTCCAGGAATTTCGGAAACACCAGCTCCCGGTCAATGAGCATCAGGGACCAAAATGTGATTCCGACGAACTGCAAGCGTGAAGAGAGAACGGGTAGAGAGCATAGCCGGATTCGTGTAATTTCGTTGCGCGCGCTTAATTTACACTTACCATGGACAGTGGGAAACTCAGTACAGCGTGTATGTAGTCTTTTAATTTACGTATGAACGGTGGCTTCTTAACGTTCGCGGCGTTTGTGCCGAACAGGTCGTTTAAGAGGCATATCAAGAAGTATACCGCCTGGATGATCTGAAACGAGCAATTAAGATTATCAGTTTAGTTGAATGGTGAAATTTGACGGGCAGCTTTGCGAACCGTACGCTAATTCAGGGGGCGATATAATTTCCGGTGCCGTTTTAAGCGACTGCTATTTTATTAGCGCGTTCTTTACCTAGATATCCGATTTTCTCGTGTATTCCGCTTCGTTCAGATCTTATCTTACCTTTCAATTAATTCACGCGAATGGAGAGCATTGACATTACGAAACTGAAACGATACGCTTTCCCTCTATTTGTTACACACTCGCGCCCTATTTGTGTTTCGCGGCTCACGCGACAGCAGTCGATTCGCTCACGTGCGCGTGTCCACGCGACGATCGGACGAACGGATCGATCGCGCCAAATTTTAATCGGAAAAACGAAATTTGGAAGGAGATATTTCTAACTGCTTGACACTTTGCACGCAATGTCACGTATTTATTAAGTTCCTAGGGGATGCTCGCATGGAAGATCGCAGGTTTCAATTGACAATAAGTGGAGAAATGCGATTACACTCGCATGAAAACGTGTCGGCCCGTGTGACAGTCACTTGGCCGTGCCTAGGTAATTTGACATGACGCGCGCTCGTAGGCTTGTAGGTGGCATGGAGTGGCCCTTGAGTAATTGAATCGTGCTCTCCTGCGAGCTACTTCGTTCGGAATATCGACGTAAAATGGCCATAAGCGTGAAATTGTTCTTTACCGGTAAATGGCCATGGAAATATGTAATACGCTTTGGCACACTTTTAACCACGTGTTCGGCTAATTATACAAAAAGTTCCTACGGGGCATGATTACGTTTTACCGCAATTTCAATTGTCCCCATTTCCCCGATCACGCGTACAAGAGCCGCCGCGTATTCTAACCGCGGTTTTCACTAGTTGCGTAACGCTGTAATAGCACGCGTGGTGCAATTGCTTGTTGGAACCATCGTACTATCCTAAATGCAAAAAGAATAGTTTGGGAACAGCACGGTACATGCCCGTTAACGAAACAAATTACTGCCAATGGGTGGACGTTCCCGTTTCGATAAATTATTAACTGTCAATGTGACAAGTGGCGTGTAACGGGTGGTTTAACTATGAAATTCGCTTGAAAGCCAAGCGACAGGTTGCGCAATATCAAATTGGATCGGCGATCCGAGATCGCGCGGGGCGAGACAGATACCGGAGGCCGTGTCACCGAATACTAACCGCGTCCCAGAAAGTGAGAAACTTGAATTTCCCGCCGTAGGAGTTGTGCACTCTGGAGAGAGTGGGGGGCACGATGACGTACGTGTAATCATAGTACACCGAGAAAGCGAACTGCACGCAACTGATCACGTGGAAACCGATCAGTAGGCTGTCCCGCATCTCACAGGTGTTTCACCGTATCCTGAAATTATTCAACGAGTTCCCATCACAGCGATTATTCCACGGCGATCGTGCCGACGCGGCACGAAGCTAGGAAAAGCATCTTGGCCACGCGCTTTCTCCTTTAGCGCGCCTCGCTTCTTCCTGGGGGGGGGTCATCGTTCAGAGTGATCGATAAAGAAAATAAAAGAAAAATAAAGACAGTATTCCAGACCGGTTTGCTTTCCGACCCAGGGAACAGCGGAACGCGTTTCAAGTTCACATTTTCGGATTCCCCGTTTTCATGGTGACAGCTACCTTCCTAACCCCATACTGGCGAACATAACACCGAAGATCCACGAACTTCTCCTTTCTTCCTTTTGGGTGAAAAAGGATCGATTAGATTATGCATAGACGATCCGCGGGTAAATCATTTTAATTCACAATTGGATACTTGTTTCTGCAAATGTCAACGTTCTTTCCTACTTGCGTATTCATGTATAAACGAAAATTGTGTCATGGTAAAAAAGTAGATTTTATGTTTACAAATTACGTAAGAAAGTTCACTCTCGAATTACGTAAATTACACGTAACGAAGTTGTGTCACGAGACTGGGCAAAATCGCGATGAATTATGCACGCGAAATATCTCCCGGCTATTCGAGAAACTTTCCATAATCGTGAAATTTTCGCACCGTTCGTCGTATACGAATCGGACTGTTACACTAGACTTACTTATCGATGAATCGACAGTTGGTCTCTTAACATTTGACCGATCCACAATTCTTTTCAACTCTGAGCAAATTCAAATGGCTATGCAAAACATTGCAGCATTATCAGACATAGACTGCACATTTAGATACCGTATCGGACTAAACAGAAACAGTTTATTGCAAATCTCATATATTTACGAAACGGCCGGTGTGATAACGCGTAATCTTAACAACGCCCGACCGATAAATTGGTTCATAATCAGTTAAATTATAGACTCGCGCTTGTTCTCTAAGTGTCTTCAACATTTATATTTCGAATTTTGTTTAAAATACAATCCGATGGAAACGGGGGATCCGTTTCATTTACATTATTCCGATTGTTATCGAGAAGAACGCGTTTACAGAGCGTGCATCATTCATACGACCGTACGTCAACGCAGCGTCGACGGGTCAAGCTACTTTGATCCGTAGCCAATGAGACAGTTTCTCGTTTGTTCTTTTTGTCTACCGAGTCCCCTCGATGCCCCGACCAATCTCCCGTGTTCACAAATCCAAGTATACCTCTTTCTCTATTTTTTTTTTTCTAGAAAAAACACTCCGGCCTATTCGGTCACATGTACGTACGATCCGCGACGACACTATCGACCGCGACGATGGTCTGCGACTTACTGACGGATAGGCGAAAATACGCCACGAGAGAGGAATGGGTTCGCCATGTGCGCGAGGCTTACTTTCAAGAGCGAGCGGGACAGCACCAACCGAGATCGGCATCAGCACAAGTGTGCAGGACGAGGATGGGCTGGCGCGGGGTGGAGCGCAGAGGATGGAGACTGTATATAGACACGAAGTCAGCAAAAAAAAATCGGGTGCGACAGTGTGAGCGAAGCACATGGGCTGTTGCTATCTGCTATACTATGTTACTGTTCCCTGCGAACGAAGCGGCTGCACGCAACCAAAGCCGCTTATATCTGACGAGCTAGTACAGATGCACAAGTTCCGGTTCCCTACTTTTCTCGGGCGAAATCATTTTACGCCTTCGAAAAATGCAAATAAACAGGGACCATGGTGTGAAAATAGAGCTGGGTAAACAAAGAGAACTGGGCGTGTTGGAAGCGGAGGCTATCTACGAGTAGGAAGAGACAAAAATGCGGCTGATGCTCCCGTTCTGCGCGCAACGGGATGCGCACTAAAAAACGATTAAGGAACGGGAAACTGTTTTCAGGACTTGCTTCTGGATATCTGTATAAAGCGCGATGAGGGGGAATCATGATATTCGGTGGTTAGAGCCTGGCGAAGCTGTTCCGCCGCGGTTTTAATGGGTTATGGAACTAGTGGGTACGGATTGTGAAGCCCGGCGTCGCGAAGAAGTCGTAACGCGTTACGTCTGTGACATCCGTGCGGCGCGACGTAGAAAAAAACCTGCACCGACGTGCGCTTTCTAATTGAAGTTTAAAAGTCCGAGATCGTTCTACTGAAGCACGTCGTCGTTTAGGCTGAGTGAAGACCAGAGATCGAACCGAATGACTACATAAAATGATTGCAGCAATGGGTTACGTGTTACGTGACTCTCCGTTTCCCGCTTGCGCGCGGCTGTTACACCATGAACGGCTTGTCGTTCGAAATTACCATTTCAAACGCTGCGCCATTTTTTATTCGAATAAAGGAGTACTTGTATGTCTATTTTTATACAAAATATTATGAAGTGTTTTGTCATTCGTTCGAATAAGATAAATAAGTATCCGTCGGCATCGTTTAACCGTAAAACCTAAGTACTTATTGGCAGTGGCATCGATCTGTTACGGATTAAATAACTTTCACTCAAAATGATGCCCGGTTTGCAACATTGTGGCTATAATAAAGTTCTAGATGGAAGTTGATTTGCTTAGGTTGAATTCGAATATAAATCCGATTAACTATAAGCCGTTGCATCGACAATATTTGTAATTTTGTATCTACATAATACCTCGCACAATATTTACCCATAATTGTACAGTCTGTATACCAAGGGCTAGTCCCGTTTAAATAAATAATAATAATAATAATAAAAAATGTGTTAATGGGTGAGAAGCTTGTCTCTGAATAAAATGAGATTTATCATTAAATGAAGTTATTCAACTACCTACAAATTTACATAATTTCACAGCTTCCATTGGTGGGCATGGACATGGTAGTTTTGTTTTGACTTAAATTGCATTATTTCCCCTACAATGAGTAGTAAGAGAAGACTGTTATTCAAACAAGGAAATGTGCCTCGGTCAGATAAGGAACGTCAGCGATTGTGTCATATTCATATATAACCGATGCATGCTACAATCTTCGTTTGTGTGTAGCTACTGGAGCCAAACGCAGACGTAGCACCATCTGTGGACGTTTCGCTGCGGTTGTAAAATGTGAAGCTAGCCATGTCGTTAAAGGTGAAATCTATTTTAAATAATGCAGACAATAAACAAAAAGTAACTGAATTAATTCGGGGAACTATATTCCATTCGATCGTTCAATAAACTTTTCACCTCCCGAGCTTTTCACGAAAGATTCATGTCACGGTATAAACACCTCTCAGTTTTGACAGACATGTAAGAGAAAATGCATAAGTACAGGGGCAAAGCTAACAGAGGCACGATAACTGATATTTGTTTCTGTAAACATTTCGTTGCTATACACAACAATCTTCGTTAAATAATCCTCTATAACGATCCCTATATTAACGTAACCTTAAATATTTCACACCTCGAAATACTGAATACATAAATACCCGGTATATCATCGAACTCGTGTTGAAATAATTCAATGATTAAACGTACACTGAAGCTGACATGAAATATCAGCAATTGTAATAGGTTAACAGATACGGTATGTTCGATCTGAGGAATTTTCCATGGTCGTATGAGATTTCACGTGCTCGCCCTATTCTATCCGATTCATCGAAGGGGATTCGCGATAAAAAGGATGTTGCAAAAATATGACATAAACTTACCACGTTCCATATCGTGAGGTACTTGAACTGCCCCGGATCGAACTTTTTGAACTCGGTGATTACCATGGGTATTTTGAGAAGGAACCCTCTGTACATCGTGAACGCGTACGTCAGGAACATCACCGAATGGAACATTTGATTGATCGTGTACGCCATTTTGCCGAAACGCTGCAAAATAGTAAAGAATTTGTCAAACAGGTACACCTGCTTCCGAGATAATCGTTTTTTGCTGAGCTTGCCGCGATTGCCTCGGTAGCCCCCCATGTTCTAACGATTTCTCGGTTTTTCGGCGATCGCAGCGTTCTAGGTTAGGTCCATTTGACAGTCGACAATCAATAATACGACTATTTCGCCTGGGGTTATTGATTATATACAATGTTACGATTATTATTCCCGTTATCAGGCAAACAAACGACAGTTTTCACGATCCGCAAGGTGCCTCTATGCAAAATATGCCATGCACCCGGATAAATTCTCAAATAAAGCTGTATAACGCTGTGGTGTAGCAAGATAACGGTCTTTTCGGTGACTCGGAGCGAGTAATATGATATATTTATTTTCATTCAGCTGAGATAACGATAATGGTGTGATACGGCGATAAAGATTAGGCGCAACGTCAATGTTATTAACGAATGTGTTGCACATATCGTGAACTTCGCTCGAGCGATAAAAGCAAACAATCAAGACCTAGATGTCGGTAATTTGATAAGTAGATTCTGTGGATTAAATTATCGACGAAATGTTTTGACCAATTCAAGGTGCAATACTATTTCAGAATACGTCGAAGAGGCAACGTCTAGTGCCACCTCCTACGTTTGAAATCATTTATTGAATAGTTACCGCCCGAGTATATACATAGATATGTGCTTCCACTTTTTATCGTTTGCCGCCTGCTTTAATCTGTGCTGACACAATAAATACACAATTAACATTTCTCAGCGTTGCATAAGGCATGACAATGATTAATTATGTAAAAAAGAGTTGCGATTCCAAAGCACGTTTCACAACAACGCATCTCCAATCTATGTACATATATTATGTATCTGGAAACGTTAATCGATTAGCATAAAGGAAGGAAAAATAGTAAGGTGTGATAATTCAATGTCGTAAAGGGCTGATTTACATATTTCCATTATTAAGCGGCAAGCTTTGCGTCCAGACGTTCGATACCATTCCAATTGCAATGATCAGCCATTATGAAAGACGCATTTTAATGAATGAATCGTGAGGTTAATGTCGACGACATTTCGTTCTGAAATAGGAGTTTCAGTTCAGTGCCGCTGACGGAATGAACCGTTCCATTGGACGTTACGATCGAATTTAATGATATTGAACGAATCGCCGTCGTCAGACTCAAAGATATTTTTATCGAGTCAAAAAATGACCCAGAGAAATTTCTTTCCAAACTTTCATCTAACGATCTCGAATTTTATTCACGGCGATCGAACACGGTCCCGCGAGAAGTGACTGCTAGAATCAACGGCCGGACTGTAATCTGTAGTTATTGGCGCTACTTAACTGTTAATAATACCGTTGATACAAACGAGTTACTTCGTCTCGCCAGTGCGATACTTGTATCACTATGATACTCTTAGTAAATAGCACATTTTCCTCGTTGATCTCGGTGCCATGATTGAAGCAATTATTGGACTTTGGAAACCAGGATAGTAACAAGGTGACCGAGGTGGGAGGCCACCAAGGTGAACGCGAACGACTTGGGGATAAAAATCATCGCAAACCACAGTAGACTATTCAAAACAGACGTGTCTCGGGATGATAAACATGTGAGAAAATTATACTCTTATGGTGCGAATCTACGATGAGATTTTACACGAGACTTTTCTATCATGAAACAAAAATCTCAGCAACAACTAAATGGAAATAGTTGCAAGAGATGAGATTTTTGAAAATATATCATGAAACTAGTGAGAAAATAATTAAAAAATAATAAAATAATGAAATAATTGTCTCGTGAGATTAAAGTCTCATGCGAGACACGATCTTTTTCTCTTATCGTTGTTTTGCACCTTTACAATTAGATATACAGATTAAAATTCAAAGTCACTTCTTTGCTCGTGAAGTTCTGGAAAAACGATCGAAGGGAAGCTATTTCATAATGGTCGGTTAGAGACTACAATTTTGTGGAAAGGGGTCAACCACGATCACGCGGAAGACAATAAAACCGTTTCTTTGCCGCACTGCGTTTACACAGGCCCCGGTAACGATTCTTTTTAAACGCTGCCGAGCAGACAAATAAAATTCCAGCTCCAGCAGCGTGGCAGCCACTGATGTCAGTGCTGCGAATTCGCGTTGCGGCGCTCTCTAAATAAACTAGTAAGGCATGCAAATTTAAAAAAGCGAACGATCCCATGGTAAAAAGCACGGAGCGTTCGTGCAATGTCCGTTACAGTTTTCAGCGAACTTGGGACTTGTGCACGAGTGCAGCGAATGGAAAACTCTTCCTGCCTATATTCTCCGGTGTCCATGTAGCAGCACGTTACATTGGCGCCACTGATGGACGATTATCAATATGATTGCGACTAATTATACCAGCGTCCATGGAACACGAACGGATGCGTGTCCTTTCGCTGGTACGGTGAATGCGCCAACGATTATATATTCGTACGGACGCGTGCATCAGCGTGCATCGACGAGAACTGGTACGAGCAGCCGTTCAGTTTTCCAGTGGCCAAAGTCAACAGCGCGCAAGGAGAAAACTGTGAGATTCCCCCGGGTCGCTTCCAGAAGCGAGAAGCATTGTTCTCGTCGCGTAAAAGACGTGAAATCGGGCCAAGTTCAAGAGTCAGAATTGGTAATTGGGCGACTGTTTGAATAACAAACCTTAAGCCGGCATATCCTCTCAGCAGACTGACGCTGCTAACGAAATCCTTAAATATTGTACACGTTAGCCTGGTACTGTGATCTCGTTGAGATTAATTAGTTTCGAGCGTTCTGTTAGTCATCTCCTTTTAGTGTCACTACTTACTGCGAAGTTTCAGTTAAACGTTTTGTAGCACTGCCAAATCGTTGCTTTAAAAACTTTCTGTCGACCTTCGATTTGTTGTATCGTCGTGTATCGAGTACATTAAAATATCCTACAACCAAATCCATGGCATTGTTATTTTTCACGGTCACTTATCCTGCACTTTGTACGCACGCGTTCTCTGCGAGTTTTTATCTCCAGAAGTTTCTCCCAATTTCCTCGTTCAGCTGGGACTTCACTTCTATACGTTCAAACGTTCAGCGTGTGGTATACCTACCTATAGATTCTTCTGTACCGTTATCTACCTCGCTAGAAAATCAGATCTCACTGCTCGCAAGCCCTCGACAGAAATCGTGTTCAAAGTCACCTTCTCCGGACTCCCGGGGCAAACCTCTACGTCGTCGGAATAGAATTAATTTCAGTACCGTAGAAGAAATGTTTATAAAAAGAAGAATGATTATCATTCGACTCGAAGGTACGGCCGACCTCTGCAAGTCCGTTACGGTTTCGTTTTTACGTATGGTCACGCACATCGAGGCTCCGCAAAAGGCAGAAGTTTGAACTGAATTTTCCCCAGATTTCCAATAACGCGTGCTACTTTATTGCGCGCGCGGTGTGTGAAGAATTTCAGCTGAATTGGTAATCGAAGCCTCGTGAAATCCACTGGGTAGCCTACCTCGAACGATCCTGTACGCCGACGATGTTCAGTCGAGGAGGAGGCTTCCGCTGTGGGCGAGTTCGGTCGCTGGACGCGCACCTGCCGGCGATGCAAGGCACAATAACTGGATCAGGGGCAGATGGCAAGGTTTTGTTGATCCACGGTGTAAAACGATAACGACGAAAGCCAGTGGCGAACTGGGAACTGATCTTCCCCACGACTGCTCGCCTCCACGCGCGGTGAGCGACGACGATGATTTTATCCAATCTCTCGAGGGCCGTCCTCTGATTCGCCGACGCTCGTGGAAATTCTCTGGTAGGGGCTCCCGTTGTTGAGACGCCTTTGATCGCGCTTGTCTGGCTCGATCAAGCTTGCGTCTAAAGGACGATTGCTCGTTAAAATTCACGAAAGTTCGTTATATTTAAACCCCTCGCAATTGATCGACTCGAAACGGCATTGATAGATCTTGGGATTCGTTCTTTGTGTGTTTTAGGATGATTGTATTCGTCTGGATCTGATTAATATTGGAGTAGGGAGATCGAAGGGTTTGGCAGTAATTATTACTATTTATCGGATATTTATCGTATCTTTAATGTTTGTTGCGTCTAGACGCGCTTCTCGAACGACTAAAAACGCAAGAATTGCTTCTGCGATCTTGCTTGTATCACGTTTGTCGTTCGCACGATAACCGGTTCCCCCATTTTGCATTATTTACTTGCATTATTTTCTTGCAACATCCTGGGCAAGCTATCTACGCCGATAATGAAGAATGGGAATTGTTTACTTTGGAAATAAGTGTTGATGCTTTGAGGGCATCCGTGCGTCCCGGATCCGCGATAGGTATGCCCGGGTGATGGTGCGTAATAATTTTTGTTTTAAACATTTTGCGAGTCGAATTGAAAAAAGTAATTGCATCCTCTTATTGAGTGATCTCAGTCGACGTCGAGTTTGCTGCGATGCAAAATGACAATAATTATAATTTTTCATTGCACCAGTAGGCATTATGAAAATAGCAAGAAAATAAAAAAAGACAAATACATATTATAAGAAAACAAGGAAGAGGAAAATAGTAGAGTCACGAATTATATAGTATACGTGAAACTAGAAGTAGAGTGCATAAGGCGAGTGCATAAACCCCTTAAAACTAACGTAAACCCAACAGTAATACAACAGAGATAATGATTTATATTCATAAAGAACATTTCATATATTCAAATGCATTAATCTCCCTAGTACCGACACCTCTCACTAATCAGCGGAACTCCCTCCCTCATATCATACTTACCTCCTGCAGCGGAGATCGTGAATATAAAACAAAATTGCATAAACCACGCCGCAATTTTATTATGAACAAAGTATAGGCACAGACGAGGTATAGGATAGACGTATCAACCAATGCATTTTTCTGTCACCGGTCTAGGGAGTCCTAGCATAGACCAGCGCCGTGTCCTCAGTGTCGCTCTGTTTTATCTACATACCATAACTCCATATAAACAGTTCTCAAGATTGCTTCCTGTTCTGTATCAATCTGTTTTATCCACCAACCACGAATCCTTCGTATTAATACCCACAATGGGCGACAGAGGGCCGACGATCGCGTCGGTTATGCGACAGTTTCGAAAGGCCAGTTTCGCGCCGAACGTATCGTCCACCTGCTGTGCCGCGGGTCCGTCTTCCTTTGTGCTTCATAGTTTTATAGAACCGTTCACGTTCGTGGCCACGGATAAGCAACGAAGCTCACCTTTCTTTTCACCCCGTCCAGTGCAGTGGCTGATCTCGATGCGTCGTTCGTGCGGACACAGCTACCCGATACGAAATTGCACCGTTGACGTAGCATAAACAGGTAACTATACACTGCCCACCACGCCACGCACTAAATAGCCAGGCAACGTAACAGCCTTTCATTATGCCTGGCTTTTTGTCGTTGTCACGGTCCGCCAAGCCTTGAACATTCATACGCCTCGAACAACAGGCGAATCCTTGGCATTCGTGTCCTTAGAAACGGTCGCTAACAATCGAATTTCACGACTAGCTTCCCGAGGCATTGAAAAGCCAAGAACACTGACGGGATTCGTTAAATCCATATTCATAACGTTTTCTCGCGTGCTCACGGGCCACTCTGACGACGCGCTGTGAATTCATGCGAAATCACGGCTCGTTGCTAGCTACTTCAGCTCTGAAATAAATTTTTTCTTAATGGAACGGTGTGCATTAATTGGCAAGCACGAGTTACACGAACCGTAATAATTCAGCCTTACGCCTTTTCCGCGCCGTAATTGTGGCACCGTGGAAGGGAAAACGCGCAATTACTTTCCTTCTCTTTTTTCGCTCTGTCTCACGTTTCGTTGCTCAGCCCTCGATCAGTAGTATCGACCACGCTTACCAGCCCCGTACAAAGGTATTCCACCGATAAGAAAATTAATAACACCATTCATACTTGGATTATCTTTGCTCCCTAGTTACAGCGAGTTACATTTGGGTTCGAATATTATCGCACGCACAGGTTTAGCTAGAGTAAACATTGTTTAGGTAGTATATACAGCAGAAAATCATTATCGTGGGCATGGTAGACGCGAAACTGATACCGAACCACGGTATCGTTGCAACCTATCGAAAAAGCCCGAGAATTGGGTTGCGGCCACCATTTACGGCGCCGAAAGAAACCGGTAACTTCTCTGTCTTCTTCTTCTTCGTCGCGCTTCTCCCGTACTCTACCGTTATGTTGCGTAATGTATGGCGGCGTTAGCCAAACGGATTGTTTTCGTCCTTCGAATGCAAAGGGGCGGGCACACGATGCACCGCGGGGAAAAAAAAGAAATACCGCGAGTAACTTATACATATGTTGGGACTGTTTCAGAACTGCGCTATCGTTTATTAAATATTGCGAAAGTTTTGCGCAACGGGGCGGTTGAATCATAAGGTTATCCGCGGTCGTGGTCGCGGTTGCCACGTTAGGAATCGACACGATGACAGTTTCGATTTGTACGCTATCGTTGCTGCAACATGACTCTTGAAAACTTCCAATCATAATATCCCTGCAAACCAGCTGTTTCATGATACTCGATAGTATTTCTATTAGATAAAATTTCAATTTAGAAATCCTCCCCTTGCACAGTGGTATCCTGAACTTACGTATTCGTTGGTTTCGGTGTAAGCGACGTCTTTAATCGGGATAGAATAGAGTTTCAGTAGATTACGAGATAGCTTTGCAATTAATTAAAAAATATGACAATAGTGTTACAGACATTATATCTATTATACAGATTGAAAGGGCGCAAACCGGAGTATCGCCGAAGAATAAAATTTCACTCCTCTGCGAATTTCTGAAAAGCTTTCGCACAGGTTCGTTCCCGTAACAACCGGCGCTGAGTGTTCGCGTTGCTTTTAATTGCAAATGTGGGTTAGGCGCGATATACTGCAGCGTAGTTTTGTTGAGCAGCCATGGATTACGGCGCTTAATCTAAAGCACCGATGATCGGTGACCCTCGTCCTTGACGGGAATCGATCGATGGAAGAATTGAATGGTTTCACGCCATAAATCGAGATATTCTTGTTCCTTCGTTGTATATACAAGTGGCGTTTCAATCAGCCTAGTGGCCGTCGAGGGCTCGGTGTATCGAACCGAAGGTACGTACGCGCGTACCACTTTTACACTCAATGCCGATTATGAATGTTTTATTCGTCGCGCGAGGGACCGTGGCCCCGACATACGTATTACTTATACCTCTTATTTTATACTCTCGGGCGCAAAAACGCTCTTACACGGGCTCGTCCTTTCCAGAAACGAGTCCATCGTTTCCGGGGTGTTGCGTTTAACCGAGCTGACAAAAAACCGGACGGGAGGCATCTGCTCGATTAATTTTTCTGGGAAACCTCGGTCGCAGGTGTGTGACGACGAGGGGCCCGCGGAATAAACGCGCAAGCGCCATTTACATACACGGGAGATCATTAAACTGCAATCAGTCAAGGCGATAAATATTTGTTTCTGTAACTTCTGTGCGCCAAACGTAATTGAAAATTTCTTGTAGAAAACACCGTAAGTGCCAAAATCAAATCCTATATCTACTAAATATAATATTACCATCGGGGCGTAGAACGGTTTCTTTTAAAAAACATTTTTTTTCTACTTTTTATTCTCAGTGTTTTCTATAAAGACTCTTCAATAACAGTCCGAGTGGTAGGAATTTCTATCGAAATTTTTATAATCCGCGTCATGAAACGGGTAAAATCGAATTGCGAATTCCCGTTGAAAGAACAAGTACTGTCGAATGAAACGCGCGTAAAGTAAAGCAACGTTCCGTTTTCGCATTTTCCGTGGGAATGATGTAATTCAGTTTTATACACCTGCCAGCACTTTCGATATTTTCTACTACAGGACGCTCTTGCATTTTTTGGAGAACGGGTTTACCCGATAGCGCAACAAGAACGAACGGGTGAGTCAGCCCGTACCGGTAACCGGCTTTGTCTCTCTTTTTCTCTACTCTTCTCGCGCGCACCTTCGTAGTTTCCCGTTTCCTTTCTCCGTCGATCTTCTGTTTCTCCCTCGCACCGTGCATTCTTCCTTTCCGTCTCGATCTTCCGTCTCCTTCTGGCACACTTCCCCTCTCCCTTCCTGCCGTTCGATTCCAGTACAGGTTATTCTTTTTCTTTCCTGTGCCTTCTGTCTTCCTCGCGCTCACGCCTCACAGAAATATTCTTGTCCCCGTCCGACTTACCATTTCCTTTCTTGGTTCACTCCCGTCAGAGTAGCGATGGGTACTCTTGTGCTCCTTCTCGCGAGTTTTCGAGCAACTTGAGTTTGTAAAAGTTCAAATCAATTTGAATATTATCGCACATCGGAGTAGTTGAAGGTGATGGATGAACGTTGGAAGTAGATTTTCGTAACGCTTAATCAGGCTGGATGCGCGTCGAACCCATCACTACTCCGCGGGCGATCCTTTTCCTTGTTCCACCAATCGGGCGATCATCTCTCCTTGAGTTCCCTCTCGCTCTCGTGTTTCCCAGTGCCCCAACACTTTCGAGCGAATCGCAACAGGCGACTTCACTGCGTGCCGTTCGCTCGTGACCGTTCGAGCAACGAGGTCCCTTCGGTGAACGAATCCTTTGTCCTGGTTGTCCGCGAATTTCGACACGACGTGTTCGGTACGCGATAAGAAAGAATACGATCGTACAGTGAGTCTCGAGCATTCAACAAACTGACGCCACCTCCTCTTCCTTCTTCTGGAACGTCTCACCTAAACTCGCCTGACAGTTCGAACAGTTTGACAGTGTCTACTAGAAAGGACAGTGAAACAGAAACAGCGGTCAACGGATAAGGATAATTTATGATTCCGGTCGAAGTGCTTAATAACCATTGAAACTATTACGCGTAAGTTTCCGCATCGGTAATTACAATTCGTGATATTTCATTTTCCGATGCCTGGAAAGTTACCATTAGTTGTACAATATTCATTACATAAATATTCCTTGTAAAACATACTCTACCTTACTTGGTATTATACGAAACGTGTTCCCAGTATTTTGCTGTCTAACAGCGTTACATTAAATGCGTAACAATAACGATAAAGTTAATGACTTTTTGAATGATCTCACTCGTGTTGCGCGAGGGCGCAGCAGTTAATCTTTCGCGACACCGTTAACGAGTTCCTGTATATAATATACGAGTTCGCGATCAAGTTTACGCTCGGAAAGAGCTTCGAATCGATTGCAAGACCCAGGTAAAAGTCTGAAAGAGCAGTTACCTCGACCGGTTGAAGGAGCTCTCCCGTTTAATGTTGCGTCCTGGCGGTGTTTCACCGAGGAATGACTCATTCAAGGCGCAACAGCACCTTGTTTGATGTCTTACTGTTTAATATTGTCTTTAGCCTGTCTCCTTTGGCACTCACATCAGCGATAACCTGGAAAACTGTGTAAAGAAGGTAACAACGAAGCACGAATTCTTAGAATAACCGAGAAATGTCGATAGAATGTATTCTTGGGGGATATAAACAGGGATTGGAATCTTGTTTTGTTCCTTCGCGTTCGCAGTAATTGCTACGTGTACTTGGGTAACGGGGCATGTGACTGCTGTCATTCATATCGATTGATAATTTCCGTGGTGTAATGGGACGTTTGCAGGCGGTAACCTCCGATTGCATAAGGCTTCATTTACTTTAGTGGGAGTGTCTATTTTTGCCGTTGCACGTTTGTACCCACCATTAGTAAATAGCTCGTTCGTCAACTTGGGAAGTATCGATAACAGATTAAAACGATTTGTGTTTGTACATCATCCGCTATTCGACTCAGGGAAACAGTGTCTGTTGATAATCCGATAGCTCAACTGGTAGGGTAGTTATCCTGCAAGATTTTACCCCTTTCCCTTTGCACATCCGAGTTCAAAGTTCTAATTGCGTGCGATTGTTTCAGATCTGTGATAAAACAGAAAGGAGGGGGGGTCACGCAAGATGTCCGAGTATTGCGAGTACATGTGGGACCCGACCATGAGGGGTCACGCGAGCACCGCTCTGGCGCGAAGCATTTACGAAGAGGAGGCCAGATTTGACAAACGCGACAAGAAGCTGGCCATTAAGACCGTTAGAGCGATATTGCGGGAAATGCCGGATGTAGGTAAGAAAGGGTTCATCAGTGACGTCTGGGTCACCAAGACGGTCCCATTCTACTTGCGCACTAAAAAGGAGGAGGTCGTTCTTGAAGGTTCACATTAATGTCACGTGACCCATGAAGCTTCTCGGGTTCATTTCCGTGAAACATTCATCTACTTACCAGTTTTCCTTTTCTTCGATTAAGTGATATCTCTACCGTGCGAAGCCATCGCTAGCCACTTATTGCGAATGTCTAATCCACCTTATGTAGGGTAATACACCGCGATCTATTACATCTCTTACAGTATCTTATCTACACTCAGCGGAGTGCGAAATGCACAGCGGAGGATTGTTAACCCGTGTACGATAGCCATCTACATACTTCGCGAACACTTCTACAATATTTCGGGATTATGGTCTAAACCAGAGCCTATGGCTTAGCATTGCCTTAAATGTGCGCTTGTGGTAGCGATATTTTTTAAGCCTTGGCCAGCCCTCGTAGAATGAAAGCTGTACTATGTATTTAGTACGAGCCGTTCAACTAGTCCCGTTACCGATAGTGAAACACCCGTTTCCGTGCAAGCAAATGAAGCTTCTGATTCGTTTTCAAAGCGTCGGCCCTCGAATTTCCGGCGCGGCTTCCCGTCGGCCATTTTTATTTTATTCTTTTCACGCGAAGCATTACAATGAGTGAGGACACGTCTGTTTGCTCCTAGACCTGAAGCACTGCACGGACGAATACATTACGCGCTTCCTGTTGGCCCGGAAGTATCGCACGGAGCAGGCTGCCGCGCTGATAGCCGCATATCAGGCGCAAGTAGCGCATCGGCAAGATATCTTCGGGAATCTGACGGCTCGAGACCCGGCGTTGCAGCGGGCGTTGCGCGCGGGTATACCGGGCGTGCTTCCGGCCCGCGATAGGTAACAGTACTTGCTTTCCAATTTGAATATCTCTCGGCGCGATCACAGTCGAAGATGCCCTAGATATAGTTCTGTTGGTATTTTTCAAACTTGTTAACTGTTTTGGACAACACAGGAAAGGCAGATGCGTGCTCGTGATCTTGGCCTCGCAGTGGGACCCGATCGCGGTGCCAGCGCTGTCAGTGCAGAGGGCCCTGTTCTTGGTCCTCGAGATCCTCATACAAGACCCAAGGAATCAGGTACAGCGTGAAACGGTTTAGCGTATTTTTCTGGAGGACCAGGACGCTCGGTCAAGTATAGCTAGAGGCGTTCCAATTCCTTTTCCCTTTTTAGCAATCCGGTTTCGTGGCGGTGGTAGATTGGAGCGGATTCTCTTTACGGCAGGGCGGAGCCTTGGGCGCAGCGGCTCTGCGAAACCTAATAGCCGCTCTTCGGGGACGATTTCCGGCTAGATTCAAAGCTATACACTTCCTGTCGGCTCCTCTCTACGTCCAGGCCACGCTGGCCCTCGTGAAACCTTTCTTAGACGAAAAGACTCGGAACAAGGTAAGTGGAATAATTCACCTCCAATTCTGCCTGGATTTAGTCTATGATAACTAAATCTGGAGCAGATGCTTATCATTCGTTGTGTAACGCAGTCCTATTTCACTTAATTCACATTAAAGTTGCGAAATAATATCATTACGCGGCGTAGAATCGCTGCGCATATCTGTTCCAATCTCGCTAATTGTAATCGTATCGTTACGTAGTAAAAAATCCCAATTACGTTCACCGTAATTTTGTGCGTACAATCTCTTAACACGGAGAGCTCAAACATGCTTTTGCATACACGTGCCGAGATACGGGTGGCTAAATATTGACCAGGCGACTCGAGTTAATATCACGAGGGGCGTCTCGCGATGTTCTCTGCAAGCTGGGTATCTCGAATCAATAATTGCAGATCTATCTCCATGGGAACAATTTGAGCACCCTGCACGAGCACCTGCCCACTGACATTCTGCCAGCGGAATTGGGTGGCACGGGGCCAGCCTTCAACCCGGGACTATGGGCCGAGCCAGTCATTCATTCAGCGATGAAGGAAGCCGAGCTGGCGGCCATAAAGAAAGAGAAAGAGCAGGCCGAGAACGCGGGGCGTTCCCCTGACAAGAAGCTTGTCGAGTCCAGGAACGCGGAGAACAATAAGAGGAACGAGGTGAACTCCGTGGAGTCGAGCAATGCCACGAACAGAGAGAACGGGAGGCGATTCTTCAACCCGTTCGGCGGCTCCGCGAGAAGTCAGTCTATAAAGAAAGCAGCTGTAACAAATGTAGAGCTGAATTTGATTAATCGCGGTATTGTGCACGTAGATGGGAGGAAAGCGGGAAGAGGAGAGAGTAGGACGATAAAGGAAGACGATGATACTTATTGTCAGAGTAAAGATAAGATGTTGAACAATGGGAATGCCGATTACTTCGACGACAAAAGGGAGGCGTACAAAGATTTGGAGGATAGCTTGTTAACATTCCGGTCTGAAGTAAACTCGAACGAATACGGAGTCTCGAATAGGCCGGACAGCGACGATAGTAAGGATAATTCGCTAGATAGGTCGGAGAATGCACTTATCGAGTCAGGTAAGTGCGAAACTCCTTCTGAAGAAACGAATCTCATAACGTAATAGTAATCCCTCTGAATTATTAGTTTCAAATGAATCCGTCGAGTACTTAAGTAGACCTTTTTGTACACCGATTCTGGTTGCGAATAACTGAATCAAATTTTTCGGACGTCTGACGGGAGGGAGGGATTAGGTTTAAGATAGCTTTAGGGTCTGCAAGTGACTAGGTAACTTTATAGATTTTAAAGAATACCTTGTGATATGGTAAACGTATTTAGACGTCAGTGAGGCTTTTATCTTTTTCTCATACACGGAGGGTACACTCGAAGCATTGGTCCCAACGGGAATGAAGTATTTAGAGGTATTACTACGAACGCTTATGATAGGGAATGCATAAATTCATTTTTAGAAAAAATTCACTGCCTATTTGTATCGTGACACGTTAGAGAAGTGATATAAAAATCGACGATAATAACATATACATGAAAGAATTATGGTTAATGATATTGAAATAATTTTTGTCCATTTAAAAATATCTATGCATATATATTGCTACAATTCGTAGCAGAAGGAAAGCGGACATAGCTTGAATATTTTTGAGGTTCCTCCTTTTTTTTTATTATATATAATCTACAAATAGCTCTGTAACTTGCAACGAGTATTTATAATATGAAAAGGAGCTTGAAGATAGTATACTTACCTCCAGTTATCCTACCCATTTTTCATATTATTATTCGTCATTTTTGAGAAGGGTTTACACGTCAAGAACAATTCGTATTAGTTCTGTAAATATGTATTAAATTATTTATTAATACGAAGTGCATCATGAAATTAAGGATCTCTTATCAGGTATTACATATACGAAAGTGTCTTACTATAAACATTGCGTACTTACAACTTTAGGTATTTTAAATACAATATATATTTTTAAAGCCACCCTCAAATATATCTTATTATTTAAAACATTTCCCTTTGGTCGTATACGTTGAAAATAGAAAAAGTCTTATAAACCATAAATCGTAATGCATAACTAGTGTTGTAAAAATATAAATTACTAAGTAGTAACACAGTGGTACATAGCATCTGTTAAATGATGAGCAACGTAACGCGCATTAGCACGTTAAACGAACAATATTCCGAATTAGAAACTCAGTCGCCATTAAAATATCGCATGTTGATATCGCTAGCAATCACACAAGCAGATTAGACGCTAAGAAACAAGAAGTTATGGTAGAATAATGGAATACAAATTTATTGTTTTAGTACATAAAAAATATATATATATATATGGTTTTAACATCAATACACATTATAAACGTAGAATCTTTAATACTCCATCACATTACCGAAAGCACCTAGCTACCATATAATTCCTTTTCTCTTTCTTTCTCTCTATCTCGCTCTCATACCGACGCACATACACTCACCCTTTTTCTCTCGATTCGTATGAAAATAGAAAACCCTACACAAAGATCTACGATGAGGTATATAAAAACGGTAGTGAAGTGTAATGCAACAGTTTGCTTATGTACAAATGTTATTACTTCTGTGGACACTGATTTTCATTACAAACAAAATCCCTTGAAATCGGTTTATAAATAATGAGGATACACGAAGACTATGTATTTTCGTATGAACCGTATGATTTTATGCTCAGCGAGGCGCCATTTATAGTCGGTCATTCAATCGACAGAACATAAAACACACTCGGAACATATAACTTTCTCAACACGAGTTTGTACTTAACCTTGTGATTTTTTGTTGCGCGTCATATTCATGTGTAAACTGTTTATCGAAAAATAACGATGACAGGGTACAGTAGAAAGAGACTTTACGCGTCGTACCCGTGCGCGGAATTATTGTCAAGTCAAGCTACGATAGCAGGAGGGACCCAGCCTCCGAAGCCGCGCTCTAACTCCTCAGCGACTGCTATTGTTAAACGATCTTGATGTAAGCCACCAACGACCTGTTGCACATGGGTGGAATTAAGAATGATATCACTTAGAGCTATAAATTGTCAGTTAAGAGGCACAAGAATCGTACCTGTATGCCAATAGGAAGCCCTTGCTTGTTCAGGCCTAAGGGACAAGCAGTGGAAGGCAAGCCCAAAACATTGATAATCGCAGTATATGAGAAATTGAATGGCTTGATCAGTGGCTCGTGATGCAATGGCGCGGCCGTTGGGTGCGTGGGATACAAGAACACACCGTCTTCGCCCAATATTTCCTAAAGTGAAGATACTAGTTAGAACACTGTAAGGATACGTGGAAAGAAGAGAGGAAGAAAATCTGGATGCTTCTGGGAACATGCTTATAGAAAAATTCAAATCACTCGTCTCACAATGTTAAAACGACTATCGCAGATCCACAAGAGTAATATGTTTCTACTGATGAATGGAAAAAGTCTCATTCTGCATGCAGGAGAAAAAAGTATGTTTCTGTTACTACAACTAGGAAAACACGTTATACCGTGATAGACAGACTAGTGGCCTGACCGGGCCGAGAAAGAAATCGCATCCATTTAACAAAGAGTATAGTTCCGCAATTCGATTGTAAGAATTAATCGATATCTTGAAGAAAGGAGCCAATTCCAACCCTGATGAGTTACATTACGAGTACTTGTCAGTTTCAGATATCGTTATAGTAGCTTTCTTGGTTTTTTTTTATACATAGAAAAGAGTTCGCACAGTGTGAATATCTGGATAATAAGTTGGAGAACCCTACCTGAAATTCCTGGTAAAGATCCTTGCTTTCTTGGACCAGTCTGGCGTGCTTCTCGCTTCCGTGCTGCACCGTGTATCTTTCGAACGCGGCAGTGAGAAGGGCTATCAGGGTGTGATTGCTCATGAACACGGTCCATTTCAAGAACTCCCACCAAAGGTTTATGTGGCCTTGCCTGTTGGATAATTCGTACGTGAAATCCTTCTCGTCCTTGCAACTCATGTTCGCCATCCAAAGGTCGATGCTCTTCTTCAGCTTCCTAATGCCGAGCTTGGTCGCCTTGATCTTGTACGCTTTGTCAAGGTAATGGATCACCCTCCTCATAGAGAGCTTTATCTCCGGATCTACCGGGGATGTTAAGAACTGACCGCCGTCGTCTTCCATGTAATAGAACTAAATTAAAATATATCATTCGTCACACATCGCGCACGATCGCCGGCCACAACTTAAACGCATAATTCATACCTTTATCTTCGAAATGTCTACTTTATCGTCCAAGCGTAATACGCCTGCCTTTTCATTCGCGAGGACTTTGAAAATGGGCAGCAGGTCTTGCGCGTATCTGCACATCGGACCGATTGCTAGCAACCGGTCTTGGTCTTTACTCTGAGCACTCGGATACTGACCCTCGTTCGAGACTGTACCTGTAGAGGGTTTGTGCCCGAAGATACCGTTGAAGAAGCATGGCATACGAATGGACCCGCCAATATCCGATCCTATACCAAACGGTGCACCGGCTGCCGCTTGTATACACCCTTCGCCTCCAGAAGATCCTCCGACGATGTGCCTAGTGTTGTAGGGATTTTTCGTAGTGCCGTACAAGCAGTTAGTAGTCTCCCACCACATCGCCAATTCTGAAACGTTTGTCGTTGCCAAAGGGATGGCTCCAGCAGCTCTAATTAATCTTACTACTTCCGCGTCTTGATCAGAAACAGTGTCCTTGCGAAGAACTAGACCAGCTGTTTGTTTCATTTTAGCGATGCCAATGCAGTCCTGTAATCGATAATAGGTTTTAGGCGTTAAGCATTTAGCGTATTGTTAGGTAAGACTCGCCTTTGTTGTGAAGGGTATTCCAAAGAAAGGCTTCTCTTTGGCTAATAGTTCAGGAGACGGTGCATCTGGAGACTTCAGTAGTTCATCGCACTTCCTTGCCTCTTTAAGGGCATCTTCAAACCGGTCCTCCACTATACAGTTTAATACTGGTTGAATTTCTTTTATCCTATCGATATACGATTGTACTACACTTTCTGAAGTCAACTACGAATGTAAGGATCCGTTAGATGGAGACACATATGTTGCAAATATTCTTTCTTCTTATCGTAGAGATACGCATTGTTGTTATACAGGAAAGGCTCGACTCACCTGCTTATTTCGAACTTTAAAAGCTAAGGTAGCTGCGCTATGCAAGAGAGTCAAATCCTTTATAGGTGGTTGAGACTCGGCAGGGCCCTTTAAAAATGCAATGAACAGGTATATCCCTCTTCCGATCATTTCAATGATTCGATGAATCACACTTAATATTTTCCCCCGGGAGTGCATTTTGTCGTTTTTTTTACTCTTGGTCATTTATCTAGAAGGTAGGTAGCGAGTGCCAAGAAAAATAAGAACTACATTACAATCCACCTAGACAGTACAGGAATTAATACGTCACACATCAATGGTGTAAATGGTTATAATTAACTGGACAAGAAAGAATAGAAGAAGAAGGAGAGAAAGATAGACTGAAGAAGAACAAAAAATTTATTGTCATAAATTTTTTAACTTTTTTTAAAACGGAATAAACAATGATTAATTTTTTCCTACAATCCCGTTCGCAGAAAAACATTAGGAATTCTGTATTCCTATCTGCTTGCGTAAACTGGTAATGTTTATTTTCGAAAATCACGCTTAAGATTGATGTCACGGACGCGCATAAAGTGTCAGCACTCATAAACCTAAAAAGAGGGACCGTAAAATGCCTGTCGGTAGCGATAATTCTCGATAAAGCCTTGCCAGGGGAACCGATGCGATAATCCATGCCGTTCGATTATTTTTATTATTCAACGGAACCGTTACATCGACCACTCCGAGGCCGCAGAGCTTTAATAAAAAAGCGTCAGTCGTCACGCATCCTCTATGCACAACCGGACTCTTAACGTTAGAAAATAGGAGATTTTTCAATGATTTCCCAATAGATCTGCAAAGTGGAACGGCGACATTGAACGCGCGCATTTATCGTACATTACCATTGCATCGTTATCCGCGGAGTGCATTAACGTCGGTATCATTGCAAATTGTATAAACGTTTCTGTCATTATATCGTTTAATGGTCGCTGAAAGAGGTTACCGTATCACACCGATAAAGCCCGTAATAGCGACTAATTTAATATACACCCAGCGACGAATTATATTTGCTGCGGAACTAATTCATTGAAATCGACGAATTGGCCAATAAAGCGCACGGGCTCAGATCGCCACGCATCGCGCCCGATATTAAGCCGTTAATCATGAAAAACGTGTTGACCCGTCGCGAAACACGCGAAAACATAGGGATACAACGGAACGTGTAGCAGGACGCGTGTAAAATGGGCTAATTCCCTCCTTTAATCGTTTTTACATGTACCGAGGCGCTTCTGGATTAGAAGGAACCATATTAACAGGTTAACCCTGCTGGCTGTGCGACAGAAAGAGGCACGCAATTGTTGTCTGGACCAGCTGGATCGTTTAGACGTGCTATGGAGGCTTCTGGAGGCGGATTAATTGACTGACCTTGTGCCGCGAATGATCTGGACGTGTTTTTACTTCGAGACGCCGGTGTGTCTGGATTAACGATCGTTGGATGAGCGAGCATCGACGCGCATACGTCTGGCATTCCACGTAGTTTCACAGGGAATGAATACTTATGCGGTGGTCGCGTAATTTCTGACGAACCAATAAGTATATAATGATGTAATCTCGTATTTAGGCGTCATTAGGCGTCAAGGCTGTGCCGGGCGATGAATCAGCACGCCATGTGAGTTTGACAGTGTTTGTTATGTTTGTCGTGTTTGTACAACCGGAAGACACTCGCGGCACATTTCAGGGTAGTCCTCGTTTCGCTCGGGCGTTTTCCATCGGTCGGAAGCTTGCCGTGGAGTGGCGGTCGGCGTAACCCAAAGGGGAGAAGCTGATTCGGTCGATAAACGGCTAACTCGAAAGCACGATGGATTATCAATGAATGATCGATACAAAGTCCATCGAGCGAACTCAATCGCCGGGTACGGTTAATCGATATCGATCTCGATCTCGATTACGATCTTGCTACATCGCCCCCCCCCACCCCCCTCTTGTAGAGCTTAGTTCATTATCGTGTTCCATTCGACTGATGATTTTCGAGTAGAATAATGTATATGAATATTAAGTGTGTTTTCAAGTGTACTGGATATTTATTGAGTAATTAGATAATAGGTAGCGCGATATGTAACGTGTTAGCGGAAGAAGAGTGGAACGGAAAGGATTGTGAGCGATACCGGGTAGCTGTTCACGAAAATCGAGTACTTACGATAACGGTTTTAAACGTTGTGCACCAGTGTGCGATCGCTTGACACCTCACCGATGGGAAACCGATTCGACTCGAGTCATCGACAGCGCAATATATCGCCTCGTGTGATGCTGCTTTTCCCGGCCACTCGTAGGCGACTGACACCGCTCCCGCAATCCTCCGCGCACACCTTCGTCGGCACGGGCACTGTAAACGGGATTCGCGCAATCGCCACAGTCGCTGGGACTTGCGAGTTGCGACCTTTTATGCGTGGTGGAGATATTTGGCGCGTCGCGGGGATAAGCTGTAAGATGGCCGCCAGGTAGCGATGGGAACGATGGCTTCGCAAGTAAATACATATATATCACGTGCATTTCTTTCTTCGTAATCAGTTAATCTTTTAACCTTTTATTACGAACAGTTTGGTAGACACTTTGATCTGTACGTCATGGCAATGCGAAGGACAATTACATTTACATAGTATCAGTATTATTTGCTATTGAAACGTTATAATATAATGATGATAGTACAGATTTATTCGTGAGGATATTTATATTTAGTTCCATATTGGTTTACTTTTTCATGATACTGTGTTCTAATTGCGTATTTTGGTGGTTCCATGGTTGTATTGGTGCTATCACTACACTGGCTCATTTCAATTCTTCGCTGGGGGTCTCGGTCCTCGGTGTATCTCCCTATTATTTAAATAATGGCGCGCGACTGACAGCTTCGCCGGTTGCATTCGCGCGCCACAAGGCGTTAATGACAGTTTTGTTATCTTTTGTTGCGTTTACGTAAGAACGCGATAGATTTCCAATATGTACGCGAATATTCATGAGAAAGGTATCTCAACTCCTCGGTTTTCTGCATGTTTGAAATACATAATTATCTAGCAGGGGCGCCCGGAGATTTTTTCCAGGGGGGGGGGGGCAACTTTGGAATGCTGGTAAAGAAAAATATACCCCTCTTGCTTTTTTAACCCATTTTATAGTGCCAATTTAATTAAAAATCTAAAATCGAAATTTAAAAATATTCCCTTTTTAGTATAAAATTAATAAAGATCAGTTCGGGGAGTCGGGGGAGGCAACTGCCCCTTTTGCTCCCCCTGCGGACGTCCATGTTATCTAGTTTCCATACGAACAATTCTGTGTATCGTTTGTTACAATATGTGTACATTTTTCGTTCTTTGACTGGAACGTTTTAATACTTCTTAATGCTCTTAAAACCAGTTTGGATACAAAGAAATATAAACGCGCCATGAAAAACACGCGGAAACCTATTACTGGAAACTGTAACCACGAATGATGCGAAACCGCAAAAAATTAGTGATAAACAGGATGACAGGCAAAAAATCGAATACATATTTATCACGCCCTAGATTCTAAATCGATCCAAACCCTGTTGTATATGCAATAGCAGTTACTCGATACATTGCGCTCCTCAACCTCTCAAATTTCATGATCCCTAATTTCCCAAAATCAGCAGAAACTTCTCAAAACCCATTTTATAATAAAACAGTCACTTCTCATATTCTTTCTCAAGCCCTCGCTCCACTGTATCGGTTCTATGGAATGATTCAATCCCTTCAAACCACGCCAGATGGCGCCTTATCCCCCCTCCCCCCGCCGAGTCGCCCCTTGGAGGGAGAAAAGCAACATGGCGTCGATGCGCGCGCTCGTGAACGTGTGTGTGTTCCCCAGGGTGAATGTCACTTTGCGGCCACTTGCTTCCTTATCAAACGACAAAGGAGGCTCGTTATATTCTCGGTGATTGAGTTATTGGTTGTGTCTAGTGCCCAGTTAAGAACGCAACGGTATAGTGTGGTGAGGTCACGTTTGTCAACCCGAAATGCGGCTCACGCCCGCCGGCCACCTTTTTGAGGCTAGGTCACGAACGTGCCGCTTCTTCGCGCCCGTCGCATCATCACGCGAAATGGTTCGTTCACAGTTTATACATTACATAGCCAGCCGTACCACGCGATGTACGCGTCACGGTATTCCGCACGATTCAGATTGTTCTTTGAGACTCAAATCCATAATTTAAACGCGGACCGAACTGGGTGTCGCCGTGAACCAGCCATTCCGCCTTCCACCTTGTCTCACCTCCCACCCACGCCAGCTTTCATTATTGTTTTATTAAACGTTCCCACGCGAGTGTGTACGTGCCTTGTTCCCTGCGTGACGACTTTTCGCGTGATACAGTTTTCAGCGTACGCTTCATTTGTGCCCCCCTCCCTCTCCTGATCTATCGTATATCATTCTTCGTTTACTCAGCGCATTTGTAATACGTGCTCGAAACATAATGGGTAATAAACGAGGATTTATTTTTACGTCTTTCTCGATGATTTCATTGCATCGCCTCGTCGCGGTATCGTTTCCAGTCTCGAGCGTGACCTTGGGGGTGTCTGTGACATTGCTCCCAGGTCAGAACCGTTGCGACGTTATGTCGACGAGTTTGACGACCTTACTCGCACGTAATAGTTATCGATTTACTATGACGCGTCACGGGATATACTGATGTCGAAACTTTTTTCTGCATTGCTCTGGTCGTTTATGTAGTATTGCTAATTACATATTTATCAGAAATCAGTGGTTGGTCTTAGGGTGAATGTCTGTTATTTATTCCGTTTAAAGGAATGATGTTGAGTATGATTTCATTTGTGGTTTTGATAGAGTGATTTCGAGCTTTCTCCTTTTTGGCGCGATGTTATTTAACGATCCGTTTCGTAACAGTCACTGCGAATGTACGACGTTGAGTCAGCTGTCTTATCTTGCTTCCGCCGACTGTATTTCCGGTACATCGCGGCGAAGTTTTAACCTCGTGACATATGTATGTTGTTTTCTCTGGCATAGTAGACAAGCTAACTTACTATCATGATGAAATGCGTGTATGGACGTATCGAACCAATTGAAACGTGCGTCATACCTATGTTAATTCACGCGTGTCTGTATTTTATTGTATTTTATTTATATCTCTTTATTTCGTAAGATTAGATAGCTGCTTTCGGGGATTACGAAATCTAGTGGATCGAAAGCGAGTCGGGAGATGATTGGGATCTTAAGTCGACTTTTAAAAATCACTGTTCGGATTAAATTATATTAAGAGGTTTAATGCTCGCTGCTATTAGAAAATAAATACCTTTTCCCTATGAGAATTAACCGA
Source organism: Andrena marginata (assembly GCA_963932335.1). Classification (NCBI taxonomy): domain Eukaryota; kingdom Metazoa; phylum Arthropoda; class Insecta; order Hymenoptera; family Andrenidae; genus Andrena; species Andrena marginata. The sequence goes on from OZ010660.1 coordinate 5,696,375, forward strand.
GGGATACAAATTTCTTATTATTCGTGACATTTAAGGAGAAAGTGATACTCACGTTCTCTCCTATGTTTCGCTTCCTAAATTTTGCAATAATTGTTCCCTGATGTTACAGAATACCATTTATTCATTTAATCGGTGAATATTCAAAATATTTAATTTTCAGTTTTTACTTCTCCCTCGTTTCCGTCCCCTATTTATTCTTTCATAGCTACCACCTTCACTTTCTATATTTTACAAGCGTATACATTCCATAGCTCCACTAGAATTTCCCCCTTTTTCTCCATTCAAAAGCCACAATTTCAGTTTACTGAATCGCAAGATCGATCCAATTACATTGCATTGAATGTGGTAGAGGGTGCATGCTCCACCCCCAATAGTTCCCTTCAATATCATCCACCAAAAACCTCGAAAAATACTGTCACCTTTCAAGTAACTACCACAAAGACCCAATCTCCATCCGAAACCACTGGAAATAGCTTCAATATACAAAACCTTCACACAATGATTCAATATTCACTTCGACCACAGATTGCTTCCAAACGCGAGACGAATGCAGAACTTCTTCGCTGTTTCCCCAGATTCGATTCGCCGCTGCAGTATAACGAGTGGCTGTCTGCTTCTCGACATCTTTGCCGCCGAAGTCGCCGAGCAATATGAAGAAGAGTTCGAGCCAACCATCCCCGAAAGCGGAGGAAGCGGGGGGAAAGGACGATGCCAGGGAGATTCAGGAGAAGTTGAAGACATCGTCCTTGACCAGCATTCTGGCTAAGAACGCGGTTCTGCTGCCCAGTGGTGTTGCTCGAGTGAAGCAGCTCCACGAGGTGAGGGCAGTCAGCCAAACGGGGTCGTCTTCCGGCTCTGCTACCGGTAAGCCAACACCTTCTTTTCTCTGGGAATGGCTTTTTCCATTGCCCTTGCCTGTACCCTTTCGAAATGGATGTTTCGTTGTGCAGGGTGGTTCGATAGGAAGGGCGCCTAAAATCCTTGGAATGTCCTTGGTAACTAACTAGTCCCGATTAAGACTCGTTGGATGAATTGGGATATAATACTATATATGTTGATCTATCTTTCGCTGTGTTTATTTTTATTTGAAAATGGATAAAACTCTGAATACTATGCGATCGGGGTTTGTGACGTAAAGGGAGTGATGCGTCGCGTTTTCTCTGAGAAAACTTCATTTCCTTTTACAGTAATCGGATAGGACTGCGAAAATTCTATTTCCGAGCCATTCTGTCTAAAATGCTTGTACACCTTTCGTGTGGTACAAAACAGTGGGGCCATCGAAATCCAGTGCACGAAGAATTCTTTAAGTACTCTGCTTAGCATGCGAACTTAGCACAGCACTAATAATTAACACCGACTCGAAATTCTCTTAACACAAGTGCTTCTAAATTAAAGGTTCCTCTTCTACTCTTTATCCGTTCATCCTTCTAAATAACCCTCTTCGAAGTGAAACTGATCAACGCGATAAGATAAAAGATAGAGAAACCTGATAGGCTATGCAGCAAATATGATCTTAAGCACCACAATTGACAAATTTACAGAGAATTGGGTCGATCGGTTTGGATTTTAGGAGGCCGAAGTCATTCGATTGAATATCCTTTTCGAAACTGCACAAGGTTACTGAATACCATGGGGATTGGTGAAACTGGATACCGTGCCCGGTTTCCATTATTGGGTCAGGATAGGGTAGGGCAGGGCCAAATCGGCGTGACCATTCTGTCCCCTGTCCGGTCCCAATAGTGAGGAGCGGTCCTATTCGAAGCCAAGAAGCATTCTTCTCGAAGAGCAACGGCAGATTTCGCGGCTGGGGACGAGAACTGCTGCCCCTGGGAATCGTTCCCGATTTGCATTATTGGGTCAGGATAGGGTAGGGCAGGGCCAATCGGCGAGACCATTCTGTCCCCTGTCCTGTCACAGTAGTGAGGATCGGTGCTGGACCAAGACCCTGGAGATTTTTATCCTTGTCAGGATGTAAGAAGAGGCTGCACTGTGTTTCACTTAATTTTCACGCTGCACTGATCCCTGCGAGACTTGAACGTACCTGGCACATGTTGAGGATCAAGCATCGCGAGATTTATTATCCTATCAGCTAACTTCTTTTTTTTAATACAAAAGCAGGAGTCCTATAGGTGGCTTGAATGGAAATCGCAGCGGTTTACATATGAATTTTATGCGAATAAGAAATAGGCGACGATGAATCACATGAATGGTACAATTGTTTGTCCAGAACTGTCTGTACAGTTGAATATTTCATTTGGACGCTGTTGTTACTGTATCGCTAAGTAGTCGAATCTCGAGCACGAGTTAGTAGAGCAGAAGCAACCTGCATGTCCCGAGGCTCAGTGCCCGCGAAAAGTCACAGGAACATCGACCATGTTGTCTCCGCAGTTGCAGCTTGTGCTATACGCCACCGACGTTAATCCTAAAGTTCTACTTGGTAAGATACTGCAGCCAATTGTACAGCACCCTTCGCTTGGAGCAGCGACAGAAAAAGGCGTCGATGGAAGGAAATGAAATCCCCCGGGCGTCCTTAATTCTTTTCGCGGGTGCAAATGCCAAACGTCTTGCAACAACAAACGGTCTCAAAAGATTCTCGACAGCATGATAAAACTAAGATGCTTCGAAGACCTTTGAGGAAACATCCACTGAAATGTTTATGATTCACGGCCTGGAAAATCCCACCGATTTATTCATATCCGTGAGATGCTCCGCGAGTGCCATCCGTCCTTACATGCTTTTCCTGCGGCTGCTCGATACCCTTCTATTTATAATTCCGTGGCTCAATAAGTTTAGCCAAATATTGATTGCGACTGAACGCCTGGACGAGGAGGTCGGCTCTGGAGTCTTAGGATTTCAAACGATGCGCGGAGCGTTTGTAATGACCGAGCAATAACGCCTCCTCGTTGTAGCATTGAAATGAGTAAAATGCAAGGAAGGAATATTATGGAAAAAGTCTGCGAGCTTCGTATCGATAGGACACCGTTTCGAAATGATTAATATTCGATGGAGTATCTTGAACGAAATCATTCACTGTTCTGAGAATGTAGGATCTGTATTTGTAACTCAATCACTGTGTGAATTTCGTCATCATTTGTCTGTACTTAAAATTCTCCAGCCTTCAGTATCTCGGGCTTCAAGATGAATTTCTACTGTATTTCTCATCGAATTTGCTCATATCATGAAGCTACACATTTCATTTGAGGCAGTGAGAGCAACAACGGACTGACCCACATTTTCTTTTCTTCGAAATTAAGTTAGTATCAATTAACGTATTCCAATAGGCTCCACTAATCATATAAAATAGAAAAACAGAATTTTTTTTAACGTGGTTTGCTCCGTTGTCGGTCACACTGCCTCATTTGTAAAATCTAAAGAAAGAAGACTCACTCACAGACTGCCTGCGTGCTAAAGGCGATATGGATCCACAGAATAAGAATGACTTCTTCGAAAGCAGGGGAAATATTTTGGTTTGCAAAGTTAAGACTGATATTGTACGGTCTATATAAAGGAGCAATTAAAAATTTAATCGTGTGCAAGTCGATGACCATCGAAAATTGATGGAGCTTTGTTGAAGTACAGGTTCCATTAGGGACCCGTTTCGATCGTTTTCTACATAATTCCGTATCTAGTTACTGAGACGTCGTGTTCCCTGATCGAGGATCAATTTCAACGACGGAAGTATTTCTGGATTGCCCTTCAGACCGAGCAATCGAATCTAACCGATCATTTCCTCCGGCGAATCTACTCTTGAAATCTTGATTCGCGCATGCTAGTCGATGATGGAAACGTTAATAGCATTACTGGCTTCCCGGAGCCGGGAGAAAGATCACGAATCGTAAAATCCGATTTAACGACGATGGGTATCGAGTCTTGCATTAGAATTTTACTTGGCATCTTGAGCAAACTTTCCAATTAAATTGAGAATACTGCCAACTGCCGAGGGGCAAAGAGGGGCCCCTTTCAATCTAATTAATTAGAGGCATACTTTCAAAAAGGGCCTAGCCGGGCAAGCATAGTGAAAACGGCCCCAGCAACAATTTTAGTATTTATGTATCTCCATATCACCCTAACGAGAGGGGGTAGAGATCTGAAATTTTTCTCAGTGGTTTTTTAAGCAAAGAGAATTATTCGATATTCATAAATACTAAAATTGGTGCTGGGGCCGTTTTTCTTATGCTTGCTTGGCTAGATCCTTTCAAGATCATCAACGTTCTTTTAAACCTTTTTAAACCATTCTGTTTAAAAGTGTTTAAATTATTCTATATAAAAGAAATTATCATTCTTACTATTCTTTTATCATTTTACTGGCTATCAATTCAGCGTATCGACGTGTGCCTACAATCACACAAATGCAGCACCAATGCAAGTGAACACCTCTTAGCGAACACTACACTGATCCCTCGATTTACTCGGAGCATTCGTTCCACAATTTCTTTTCCCGCTGCCAAGAATAATATGAACGTAGTTTTCTAGTACAGAAAAATATGTGTCGTAAAAATATCGAAGCAAATTAATCTGATCGGCGTTCGTAAAAGGAAGGACGAGTGTATTATAACCCTCAAGATGATTTAATTTCGTTCTAACGATGCCCGATTCAGTCCGCGCGTCGCGCCAAGCTCGATCCCATCGCTACCAGCCGAATTAAGCTCCAGCAAGCAAAGGGTGCGCGCGGAGGGCCCTGTCTCTTCAATCAATCTCTCGAGCTGGATGGCTTAATAATCCAGGGTGAAGAGTGTGCATCGCGCCCCGAATCCTCGTCAACCCCGTCGATCTTCGCGGAGAGCCACGCGCTCACTGCCGCGCGAGAGATCCTGCGTGTTAGGCAGGCCGTAGCTACTATATTGATCTACCTGTCCGAGGGCTATATCGGTCCGCGTGTTTCGGTGCAGTAGCTTCCAGTCCACCGACGCGAGACCAACGTTCCTCTCCGCAGTCTCAATCGCGATCACGTTCCCAGAGAACAACAAAACAGCGTCCACGTTACCCCGGAGTTTGCTGGACCGAAGGGGCGCAGCCCAGGATAAGACCCCAGCATACAACGTTCAACTCATCCGAGGACACCGTCCACTAATCGGAATGGACCGTGCAGGATGAAAGCCACAGACGGGCACGACACTGCGAGTAGATTCCGTAAAAAAATAGCAATCCTGCTCGATCTCATTGTTCCACGCTAGGCTCTGGTGGGACTCGGCGAGGCTCTGCTGGCCACCGAGGCTTCGGTTTCGGCGCCGTTGATCGGTGACGCTTGTTTACGGGCTGGCGTGGATTGATCGTCGCCCGTGTCTCCAATTTCGTGCTCGGTTTTTCACGCGCCGGGCGTATATATGACGTTGACGAAGCTTCGCCCCCGGGTCTATCGCGTTCCCGCCGTTTCAGTGGCCTCTGCGGTTCGGCGGTGTCGCTCCGACGACGCGCTGGCCTCGGATTCGGTTCTCCTACCGTTTGCCACTTCGGTGGCGCGGGCTCGGCTGGCTTGACAACCTGTGACGATGCCCGTCGCTTAATTGTCAGGTTTCGGTGCGGGGCTGGACTTTCATCGTGGCTCTGTTCGGGCCTCCCGAGCGGTGAGTTGCTTTGGAATTCGCGTGGCAATGTTTGCGCTGCATCGGACACGGATCGGTTTGCACAGGATTCTTTTTTTTTATTAGATGGGCACGGTTACTCGCGTTCTGTGGTGTATATTTTTATTTGGGTTTGTGAGAATTATCGCCCCCCTACTTGGCTCGTAATTGTAGGCGGGTTTGTTTACTTTCAGTCGATGAAAGCGTTCTTGCTAGAACGGTTTCTTGGGAGGAGTTTCATGTTTGTCAGAGGTCTTTTGCCTCGAGGAATGATCTTCGATCAGCATCTTTCTTTTATACTCTGCTGAGATGTTTGAATAAATTCGCTTTATGTAATTCTTAAGGGTACTTATTCTATGTTAGAGCCGTCATATTAAACTCTCACCTCAGCAGGGCTTTTCATTTTAAAGTCTGCTCTTCAGACGCCTGATTTGGCTCTCCCTGTATTATGAAGTGTTTTTTTTTATAGCAACGTAATATTCATTAAGCTCTTTTTATATTTCAAAAGAACTTGAAATCTTTGCTCTTATGTAGAGATAGAAGTAAATGGTGTTCCTTCTCACGTTTGCAATTCTACGTACTCGATATTCTTTCCAAGCTTTAAGATTCTATAAGTGGATTATTCTTTCGGTCACATTCCTAGTAAATACCTTTCTTTCTAACTCCAAGATGTAGATTGAAGCGGTCCCCTTTCATATTTGCAATTTTATGCAGGAGAATGGTTAAAAGTCTCCGTACTCTGACGTTTCCATGAGAAAATGCCACGATGCTGCGGTGCGTCTTTGGTTTCCGTCATGGACGGCGACGGGTCTCCGCAGAGTCTCGGTTTGCAGATTCAGGACGGTCAGTAATTAACAATAATTGCCTGATGGTTTTACTCGCGGCCCGTTTCTGGGAGCATTTGATCAAATTTTAAAGGTCTTTAAGCGTTTGGGGAAGTAGAGCCTTTAAAGCCCTGCAAATATAATTGAATTGTACTAAAACAATATGTCAATCTTTACATGTTAATTACGATAGAAAACGTTATACCGATTTTGTAAGATTTCAACTATGTATTTAATAGGCTATGAATCGTATCGACAGAGGAACAAATTAAAATAGGACACGATAAATTACAGTTCTTATAATAATAGTGACTATCCTTTTCAATATAGCAAACTTCTGCAAACATTCGATTGGTTTGTGTACAACGTGCGGAGAACGCACACGTGCGTTCAGCTACCGTATTGGAAGCCCAGTGATCCCATTTTCCCATAAGTCAAATTTCACTTCTTCCAAGCGACCTACGAATTTGAGAAGTTGGGTTTTTCTTTATTGCTTACAGGCAATCCTCGAAATAAAACCGCGTTAGCGCCTGGTCACAGTCTCATGGACTGGATTCGATTGAGCAATTCGGGCGTCGATTTAACTGGCGTGGGTGGTGTCTCACGAGTTGTAACATTGTCTGAGCTAGCCAGCCACAACAAGGAGAACGACGCTTGGATCGCGATTCGAGGTAGGATTCCATTTAACGGACTTATAAACACCTCAAAAGAAACTTCCCCCGCACCTTCTACCCTCCGCAATCGACCTCCATTAAGAAACAGATGATTCGCGATGATTTGCATAAATTTCGCGCGAGATTAAAGCCCCTTGAAAGCACACCCTTCGATATAAAATTGTTGAATCGCCAGCCGTTGCGCTCGCCCCCGCGTTCAGCTGTGGCAAGAATTTTGTTAGACCCCGTAAAACCTAATTTCCACTGATGCGATTACACATCGATCGCGCGCTCCCACGGGCAAGGCGATGCTCGGCGGAAACCACTTAATTGAAATTAAGTGGAAGGAATTAAAATCGATGGCTCCGGGTGGCTCCTATGGGAGCTAACTCGGTTGTAGCTTTTTTCTCCCGTTAATGCGACATGAACGCTCGTTGCATGGAAATGGAGTTTAAAAGAGCCGTAACGACGGTATTTGCGCGAGCAACTCGGGCTACAGCGAGCTGGAAATTGCGTGAACTTTTCAACATTCTAGTCGGCGGTTAATTTCAGCGCATCCCTCGTGACACAACTTTTTAACAACCATATTCTTGTATCTTCGTGCTTCGCGGGATAACGCGTCTCTGTTACGCGATTGTAAAGTAGTCAGTTATGGACAACTGTCTTCGTATGTTGCTCGGATGAACGAGCATCAGTCACGAGGAACACAGACAGTACCAACGAACGTCCGCTTTTAGCCTGATTAAAGTTGACTTTCCTCGTCCATCGCATGGGAATGTAGCCTTCAGTATTTATTCTAGCCGTGTCGCGACTGCGAGGAGGCTACTTCAATTCTCCGGATGAAACACGTCGATGCGTTTCCATTTGTATTCCTCGATTCGTGTTAATAACTAACAATTTCCGAAAGGAACCCAACCTCGTTCACAATGTCTTCATCTTTTGAACACTTTGCTCTTCGGCTATTATCGGGGATACCATCTCCTTTGCGAGATCGATAAATCGACCCACAAAACTCGGGAGAAGCGTCTGCTGGTGTACCAAGCAGTAGTGAGGTCTCGAATGCACTTACCCGAACAGAAAATACCACCACAGAGTGAATTCTGTGGTCGGTGATTAGATTCGAGATTTAACAGGCCTATTACTGGCTGGAGCACTATTAATTTTCGTAATCAAAGTCCTCAACAAAGATTCTTTCCTATCCACCTCCTCGTCTTCAGGGTGCCACGTTGGGTGTATTAAAAACATAGGATTATTTAGCAACTTTTTTCTTTTAAATAATGAACTCAATAGGAAATCCGATTAATGGTGTTTATTATACATCCCTTGAAGATTGGAAACAATTTTTTTTCAACAAAATACAGTCTGTTTTGTGAGCCAATTTTCTGCTAAAAATCAAAATTTTCCCCAAACACTCAACATTTCCATAAGAATGTTTATTTTGAAATATCCGTATGTACTTTTTTAGATTAACATGAAAGGAAGATTCTCTCAACATTTCAAGTCCATCGGATGCAAAGTCTCTTAGATTCGCGCAGCGCCGATCGGCGAGTCAATCGTAAAGATAAATAAGTTTTCTGAAATCCCGTTTAATCATCGCGGGATCTATAATAAATGCCATTAATCAGATTTTCTATTGAGTTCATTATCTAAAAGAAGAAAATTATCAAATAAATCTATGATTTTCATGCGTTCAAGGTTCAAGCCCGCTTTAATTCGTCCTGCAAACGTCGCTATTGCCCGGCACGGCTGCAGCTCTATCTAACAACTGCTTGAACTTAGGGATCGTGTTCAACGTGACTCGTTACATGGACTTCCATCCAGGTGGGATCAGCGAGCTGATGAGAGGCGTGGGCAAGGACGCGACGAAACTGTTCGAAAACGTGAGTCCAAGTGGCGAGGGCCATCACTCGACCAAGGACCGTCCTGGTTGATCGGCGATTTGTTTTTACGTACCCATCGGACGTGCGTTGCAGGTGCACGCCTGGGTCAACTATCAGAGCATCCTTCAGAAATGCGTGGTCGGGAGGCTGAGCCGTGGCTCCGTGAGCGGAACCGCCTCGTCGCCGACTGAAAACGCTGCCTCCAACACCACCGATTGTTCGTCAGCCACGCTGGATCTGATAAAAAGTTGCACCAGTGAGTAGGCCAGCTCCACGGACCCACATTGTTGTCTTTTTTAACTGATGCAGACAGCGGTAGCCAGTCGAGCAATGGAACTCTGTCGGACGCCCGATTTTTACTCTGCATAAGTTTGTCATTGGAAAAGGGACGGGGAACGGTAGTTTTGATCCTTGACTCGGTATTAGTTAAAAGGGACAGGTTCTTAACGACCCTCGGTGAATACTGGATGTCAGTTTGATTATACTTTACTCGAATTGTAAAATGTTTAACGGTACTCAAATTGGTCGGAAAATGGCGATGAATATTCCACAATTTATGTAGTAATTGTTCTAATTCGTAGACCATGTGTTAAAGTACTATATACTGCTATTAGTTTTGCAATGTTTGGATCAGCGTAACTCATTCGCAGCACGCACCACGAGTCAGGATAGCGGGTCAGACTCTGGTCTGTTCGATATAAAAATGGACTGGAGGCAAACGTCCAACTCCATCACCCTCTTCTATCAAACGGTGTGCGACTATCCGGGCGTGTCGTACCAGGTGAAGATGATAAACGAGTCGAAGCTGGTCTTCAGGCTGGTGTTCGAGAAGGACATAGTTACGCACGAGCTCCAGCTGTCGGCTGGCGTAGAGTGGCCGCCAGTGTGCAAGAGAGACTTGGACACCATGGAGGTAAGTGAATGGAGGATGATCACTTTAGCATCTGAAGCTATATTCGAAAACGCCATGTCTTTATTAAGTAAAAATCTGCCTAGGTTGACTTCACGTTCACGAAGAAGACAAAGGAGATATGGAAGTCCCAGGGCAGCCACACGATATGGCGGGAGCCGAACACGAGCAGTCGAACGTACAAACAGTACGAAGTGCTCACGAACACGCCGCTGTCCAAGTTAGTTCACCTGTTACTCCTGCGAGCAAAGGATTCCCTGGAACTGGTGCCCATTGGGAGGCACGTGGAGGCGAAGATGGACGTGATGGGTGAGTGACTTCTGTCTTCTACGATATTACCCACCTCTTCTCGCCGAGTTTGTCAAAATTTACGAAAGATAATACAATAAATTTGAAAGATTTGTGATAAATTACTGTTAAACTCGTGAACAATTGGTTGCGAGGATCTCAGTGCGTCGAGATCAAGCACAATGAATCCGGTATATTATAGTTGGAAGAAGGTGAATTGCGATTTCGAATCATGCCTGCCACCGGGAATCAAGGGGCCAACTGAGGGGGCAGCTGGGTCGTCGAACTTCTCGTTTCAGGGATGGAAATATCGCGCTCCTACACGCCTGTCCCGCCGTATCTTCATCCCGACGACATGGTGCCTGATTACAAGTCCGACTGCGTGTGCCTGATGATCAAGAAGTACCCGAACGGCGCTTTAAGTCCGTCCATAACCGACCTTCAGCCTGGCCAGACTCTGATGATGAGCAACGCTTTGGGTGCGTTCACGGCCAAGTCCTTCGATCGTTACTCTGTCGTTCACATGCTGGCTGGCGGCACGGGGCTGACGGCGATGCTTGGGATCGTTCAGAGGGCCCTGGCTAGGCGCACTGTGTCAGTATTCCTATTTTTTTCGTCCTCGCTTCGCTGGTTCTTGACCTCTTCTCTGTGGTTCGACGCGGTGGCTCTGTTCCATCTTCGACGATGAGTTTCATTCGTGGAACAGCTTTCGGCATTGAGCTGCTGTACTTTTCTCTATCGTTGCGTAAGCTGTGTCATTGTTAGCGGTGATGTTGAGGATACCTTGATAGGCAAATATAAGAAGCTTTAAAGTCCTGAATTTTTAAATATTAGAAGCGCCAAGCTCGAAGATTGAATTTTCTGTTTTTCTGTACTAGTTTCAAAATTTCTTGAGTTCAGTTGGCGTGGAACCCTCTTTGAGTAGCGTACGAGATACAGGGAGCATTGTGCGTGCACTTATGCGTGTGCTTTTATTGACAAAGTGTCGTTTTGTCGATCAGTGCAAATAGCTAGAAACGAGCTGCCGCGCTTCGAGGGTGATATAAACCTGTGGATTCTTTTAGGAAGAGCATAAACCTCCTCAACTTCAATAAAGACGAGGACAACATGTTCTATGTGGCGCAACTGAGCAAAGCCAGCGCAGACAAGAAGTGAGTGCATCGATTTGCATTCCAATTTCGATTGTTCTCCTTCGAAACTGTTCATATGGTGCTCTTCAGGTTAAAAGTCACGCATATCCTTTCGCAAGGCGGAAGCTCATGGTCGGGCAGACGGGGCACGGTGTCCGATGACCTGCTGAAGGAACTGGTAGCAGAAAGCTCCCCCGAAGCGTGCGTCTTCACCTGTGGTCCTCGAGGATTCATGCAATCCGCCAAAAAGTAATATTAATATCTTCATCCCAGACATCGAAGGTGCACTATCCAGACCTAATCTAGGTCCAATCCATGCCTGATATAGTGCCCACTAGCATTCGATTCGCGTGAACTTCAAAGTAGTGTATAGCGTGTGAGAATATAGCTGCCTTCAGCAACTAGCCGATTTTGTTTTGGCTGTAGCAGTTTGTTGACGTTTAATATTAGAATTTTCGAAAAGTGAAGAGATCGATATGGTCGATATTTGGTTGATACATTCAAAGATACATATACGGAAGATTCGATCAATTGGAGTAGAAAAGATGCCCACCTAACGACTTTAACATTACCTCACGTCAGACCTCCGTAACGATATGTCATCTGCTTTTCAGATCCCTTCAAAAACTGGGCTGGAAACCCTATCAAATGTACGATTTCGACGATTAATCATCGTCCCCAGAGAAAGTATGCCCCCACTTTTTGATACCGAGCTTAAGGGTAAAAAGGGAGAACGTGGAAACTGAAATTCCGATAATCGAGCTTTCGTTCGTGTAATTCGTTACATGTTCGCGTTTCCGAGTTCCTAAGAGAACCTTTTCGACACTTTTACTCCTATCTCCGCCCACAATATCGTTACCGTGCGTTCGTCTGACAGAAGTCTGCCGACGATGCAAATGGTAAGCGGAGCTGATCGGTCCAAGAAAAGAACCCGCGAGAAAATGCCAAACTAGGAAAATTACTTTGAATAGGAGTAACTGTTACATTTTCTACCGTGCTACAAACTCCGAGGTATAAATTATCGAGAGAATCTTACCAATTCAGTTTACACTCACGATCAAGCAGAATCAGAGGCGACTCAAATCTAATTAAAAGCAATTCTGTCATTACGATTAGGTATCTTCGATGCCAATTTCGGTTCCAGAAAATCACTGAAGGTTCGCGGCATTTTATACCACACCTTGCAGAATCGTTTTCCCACGGTACATATCTAATTTGTACGAGAAAGATCTATATTTCTATACGACGGTCGTCTTGACAGCTACACATCGTCAGCAATTGAACACGCTTTGTACCATATCTACGGATTTCAATGAAATTGATGAAACCAAATAGGAGTAAGGATCTTACATGAAAGTTCTAGGTTCTAGAAAGGCATACAGTTCGTGACGAGTGTCCAATCCCCCGCACGGTTCGCGGAGACAAATTATTTTTACAAAACGGAGACCGTATTTTAACTTTATACACCCTGGAGAGCTGTATTTTTAACAATTCATCCGAGAACCAACCACCTTGCACGGATGCGTATATTTCCCGACACAGGCCAACTCGAGAAGCTATTGTTATCTGCGAAAAAAACGATGCTTCGTTTACAAGAACGTCCACGATCCATGTTCGTCAGTTTAAAAACAGAGATACGATAGGCGTAAAACGACGCGAGGCGTTCTATCGATGAATTAGATGCCCATTGAACATTCCGAGTAATCGGACTGTGAATGAACCGATGGAAACGTGGATAACAACTTGGCCTAACGATAGAGGTCTTCTAAAGGCATCGAATCGAAAGTATCTGGAATCCCTGAGGAACCTCTAATGGCGTTGCTGAGTTCACGATGGCGGAGGAGAAGGAACTCGCGTAGATGTAGTAAATAACGGAGAACCCCGTGGATCGTTTCTACCAACCGAGTATTTTTAAAACCCACCGCGCATGGCCGTCGAAACTGTAGAATTTCGACGCTCGATTCGAATTGGAGCGTCTTTGAAAGCGAAGGGCCCTTGCACGGGGAAGCGGCTTCAGGCACGTCGCATTCGAACATATTCAAGTGTGGACCACTCTCTGCATTTACGTGCATGTTAAATACGCCTACGTGTGTGTATATGTGTGTACATAGTTGTTACCAGAAATAAACGAACATTTGATGGCTCCACCACCGACAACCTTCACTCCACCATTCTCTGCTGTTTCCACTAATTCCGTCCACTTGATGCGAATAATTCGTCGCGAGATTGGACTGTCTCGCAGGCGAAAGCGTCTGCAGCTCGCAAATTATGCTGCTGAAGTATTCGAAGTGCTTGAAGTAGGACTATTGAGATAATGAAGTGCAGAAAGCGAGGAGGAAGGCTGATGAGAGCAGTAGAACAGTGTAGCTTCTTTCACTCGCGGTTGCAATCGACATTACTGCAGTTAGCGATCGTAAAATATTCTTTAACACTTGCCAGACCGTTAGGATTAAGAAAACGATCGGTAAGAAGATCGTTTCTTTCGTAAATCAAGAAAAAGAATCCGCCACTAGCTCCGCTACTCGAGCGTTCTCAAGAGTGCCCTTTTAATCTCCGCTGGAGCTTCGTTTAAACTTAAAAGACCGACAATTATCAGCTGTTATTGAAGGACTCGATAGTTACCTTTACCTCTGTTACCTCGGCGTTCGATGCTGCCGCGGTAAGCTCTGGTAACGGCACAGAGGAGGCTGAAACAATTGAGACCATCCAACTTCGCTGCAACAGAGGGCCATTTACGACCGAGCACAGAACCCTCGTAATTCGAAAGTTCTGGCTCGGTTAATTTTCCCGTGTACGGCTTGTACGGTCTACCTATCGATCCTACTAAGTTTACCCCCGCAACGTGACGTAACGAGGCCGACCACCGCGCGGCAAAGACGAGTGTCTTTTGGCTGGCAAGAGAGCGTTGCAGTGGCTGCCAGATTGGCTTCCGTTCCATCGAAATCCTGGCCTTGAGGAGTCGCACTGCGAACCTGTCAGCTGAGATATCGATCTTCCTCGATGGACACTGGGATGCTCTTTGCTTGCCAAGTACCCTGGACCATACTCTGCTCCATAAATCAGAGAGACAGATTTTTGGTAGCAGTGGCGAACTCGGGGATGCACACCTGCTGCTTGGGGGTGTTGATTATTGATTAGCCAGTTGGAATGCGTTCTGAAAGATAGTTTCCGTGGGTAATAAATATACAATTTTACGGGAAAAGTAGTTTAAAATTTGCATTTGGCTAACAGCTGAATATTGGCCGTACAATTTGTTTAAATTGAAATTTCTTGAGCTATGCCACTATCTGGCGATACCTACTTCCTGGTGGTTGGTACGATTAGGTATTGTTTAGCCAGATTCCTTCGTTTTGTGGTGGTATGTTGCGCGAAAGGTGGTGTTTTTAATTGAGTAGGTTTCTCAGAATACCTTCGGTAGGTAATGGAGATAGAGTTTGGTGCTTCGTGCGATCCATTAGTGATCGCCTGGTACTTGAACAGAAGGAGCTATCTGCCATCAAGTATTCACAACCCCGGTAGAAGTATCCAATACCCCGATGAAAGGAATTATCCATTGTTCAGCTGCCTATCTATGGAGAAGAAACTACCCTTCACCTAAACAGGACCATCCACAGTCAGCTATCAATTGTGCAAGCAAGACTATCAATTTACCACCTACCTAGTAGTCACTTGGGCACGAGCATCGACCTACCAACACAGATCTTCCCATCCAATATCAAAACGAGCCTCGATATCACTTTCAATCATACTTCAACCCCTGGTTCTCATCGATGGAATCGTGCCTTCCCATCCCCCGCTGACGTCGTTAATCTACAACGATATCTGGGAGCCGAGATCGCTAAGCAACGCAAAGGAGTCGAAGACTCGCAGGACCCGACGTTTAATGGCGAGGAAGAAACAGTAAAAGCAGCGTCGGAAAAGCAAGATCCCGTTCGAACGATAAGCCTTTTAACAGCACACGGCTCCCTTGAAACCCACACTCTGGGATCGATTTTATATCTCGCAACGGTAACCAAGAGAAACTGTTCAGCACAATGGCCACGGATTTCACGAGTAGACGAGCCATGTACACTGTTTTCCACCGGCGCGGCGTACTTTGCGCGAAACTTTTCTTTGTTTCCCCCTAGTCGGTTGTATCACTCTCTCTCTCTCTCTCTCTCTCTCTCTCTCTCTCTCTCTCTCTCTCTCTCTCTCTCTCTCTCTCTCTCTCTCTCTCTCTCTCTCACTCTCTTCCCCTTGCTCTCTCTCTGAGCGCATTCATCGAACAACTATCGCCAGAATCAACGATATACATCGGTAAAATTGTATCTGCTGACAATGCTGCACGCAGGGTGGCTCGTCGAGCTGTGGCAGGGGTGTTTTGTTGTTTCGCAACGGAATCCTCAACTTCGCATGAATTTCCGCTTGCCCCGTTCGCATCGCCAACTGTTCCTGGCATGGCTCGATGCTGTGGCTCTGCTCGAAGCCAAAAACTTTGCTCGCGACACCGTGGACCCTGTTTCTGCTCGTTCCCGAAAGTCCAAATGGATGCCCGGAGATCAGGCGCTGATCTTATCGGGAGGACGTTCGGAGAAGTGGGTTGTGGTGTAGAGATTCAGGGGTGGTCTCGCTGAGATGATTAAGTGCGAGGCTGCTTTCTCGCGACTTGCCGGGCCAGGCTGTCCCTTCGTTCGAATAATCGTTTTCGAGACGTTTAGGACGTCCCCACTTCGAGGACTCCGGAATCGTTATTGAGACGATTGAATAGCAGGTTATTATTGATGTCAGTTAATTACACGTTCATTACGGAGCCTTTAAGTCCGAGAATATTGCAATCTTGATTACTCAGATCGTCAAGCTTCTCTCGTTACTCCTCGACAAGAAGCTTAATAATCGTTCCTCTTCGAGGGTGCAATTAATCGCCGCCGGTCCCCGCGATATCCCGTGGACATGGATTTAATTGCCGCCCCGTGGGCCATGAGTCCAGGACGCTCTTCGTCCCGTTCCCCCCCCCCCCCCCCCTTTGGTCGATTACAGCTCGATGATATTTACGGTACGATTAATCCGGTGCTCCGTGCGGGGACAATGTTTCGGGGAACGTCGAATGCCGCCTTCGATGATCGAACAATGCGTCGTCCGGCCAGAAAATGGCGGTATTGTGCGGGGGAGGGAGCTTGATCGGGACTATTCTTTCGTTGTGATCAAGATAGAGGGGAAACGCGGGCGCGTGTCCATCGGTCGACAAGAAATTCTGTTGTTCCGATCGATCTGACGCGAACAACGGGCTAGTCGGTGAAAATGACGCGAAAATTTTGAACGTCGATGCCATTCTCTCTACCGTGACACCGAGTCTTTGCGCGCGGATGGGAAGAAGCGTTTGCGGCGTCTGCTAAGAGATAAACGTTGAAAGGCGGGGAGTTATGGGTGATATATTTAGTCCAGGCTAGACACATTTTTATTTTGCAAGCTCGGGTTGCTTTCTGCGTGGACCTCGTCGTAGGGGTGGTTCTTCGTGTATCCAATCGCAAGTTTAGATTCTATCCACCACCCTCTGTATTTGCCCCTGCGTCGTGATTAGACATTCGCTTGGAATTCCTCGGATTTCATTGGAACACTCGGTGGATGTTGGGGATCACTAGCTTTTATCATCTTAATAGTTTATTCTGCTGCACACTTTACTCGAACAAAAGCACTGTTTCTCGACTAGATTACTGACCGAAACAATATCAACCCACTTCCTAAAGCTGTCGGCCACCAGTATCCTTGAATCCCCATCGCGTGCATCATCCCCTATTCAAGCCCTCGTTCGCGGCCTCCCCGGCCGGGTCGAAATAAGCAAAATAAACTAAAAACTAGCAATCAGCAACACCGCACTAAAACCGAATATTTCCAACAAACATCCCCCCGCGAAAGTCATCGAGTCTGCCCACACACATCTTCCCCGCGAACGAGCCGACCCAAAAGAAGATTCCAAGCCCCTCGATCCCACGAAGGGCACACACACGAGTCCACCCTCGTTTCATAATCCCGCTGGAGCGTTGAATACGGCTGACAGCGGCCTGGTAAAATAAGAGGGGTATAGCGCGTGCAGGACGGGAGGGAGGGGGCTGAAAGAGAGGGCTCGGCCGACTGCGTTGTGGCCGACGAGGACGGAGAGCAGGTAGAGGGGGCAGCCGTGTGCTGCACGGGGTAGCAAGGACAGGGATACCGCGAGCAGAGAGCGGTCTTCAGTCGCGCGACGGCTCTCACCCCGGCCAGTCGATCGAACTCTTCCCCGTCGGCAGAAACCAACCACCGCGACCATGTTCCCGTCGAACAACCCCCTCGATCCAGCGAGCTCGTGATCCGCTCGCGTGTGATCCTGTGAACGAGACAGTGAACTCGGTTAGTGGTTAAGTAGCACCCTGCCATCCCTGTCCCTCCGCCGATCCTCTGCTCTTCCATCGGCGAGGAACAGAGGAATCGAGGGGTGGCTGGCAACCACCTGTGCTCGCGAGGCCAAGCGTTGCGTGGGCAGATAACTGGCGCCGAGCCTCTGATCCGATCGACCACGAGCTTTTCTCGGGGATTCGTCGTGCGGTAGGGGGTTGAAGTCAATCGACGCTCATCCAATCTGACCTCACGCCGGGCAAATTCAATTCCAAGCTTCCGTTTCGTTGGCCGAGGTTGGCTCGCGGCGCGTCTTCCTTTCCGAAGGTAGGTGTTTGGTTTCGGTGCCTGTCGAACGGAGTTAGGGGACCGCGCGTTGGAGGGTGGATTCTGAGCCTGCCCTTGAAAGTGTCTTCGTGCGGATTGATTGCCGGTTAATCGCGGATTAATAGAGGAACGCGGGAGGCCGGGATCTGGACCGTTGTTCTTTGCGCGAACCAGCAGGTCAAGGCCAGTGGACGCTTTAAGGGCGCGAAGGAAATGTACCGGAGGGTGCCCGCATTGTTCCGTGCAATTTTTTAAAAGGTACCTCCTTTTCCTCGCTGCGAAGGGCACCCGGGTATAATATCACCGACGTCGCGTGACTCTCCGAGGATCAAAGCCTTCCCTCCACCCTGTCTTCCCTCTGCTTTGAATTCTGCCGACCCTCGCGAACCCGCTGGTAGTTTTCACTTGGATGCTTTACCTGAGTACCGAACCTTTGTCTTACCCAGATTTCACTAAATTTCATTCGACGCACCGTTCCCGAACACAGCATAAATCTTGCTTTATTACCATCCCCCACGTTCTATTTTACTCGATTTGCAAAGCTCAAGGTTTAATATCCACGGATTAATGCTTCCAGGGCTTCAGGATTTTTCTAACGAAATTCAACTCTAATACCCTCACAGAGCAAAGAACATTCCTTTAACATTTTCCTTTGCTTCTAATCCTCGCCCAGGTAAACTTCGATCCCAGCGGATTTTCCCGGATTTTTCTGTTCCTGGCTGATCCCCGAGAAGGTCGTGGAGCGTCGATCATCGCGACGGTAGTAAACACGATCGAGGAGACGATGGCCTCGCGGGGAAGGACCACGATCGCTTGCCAAGTCGGGCAAATTGAATCCAATTGAATAGGGGGCCGTGCCGTTGCCATTTTAGTAGCGAAACGGGCGCCTCCGTTTCCAAAAGGATCGGCCGCCGACGCTGCTTTTCGAAATAACCTCGCGACGAGACGTCGACCCCATTTCCCGCGACCAGTGTCGAGTGTTCGCAACACGTTGCTGAAGAGGATCCTTCCACAGGTCATCGTTTCCAAGGGCGACAACAAGGTCAGTGCATCTTGAGTACCGTTCAAGCAAGCAAATAAGTCGAGGAGGTACAGTACGTCTGGTTTAATTATGGCACAGGAAAATCGCCCTTTTAACTGCTGAAACTAGCGAAAGGTAAATAGTAGGAAATAGTTGTTCGGCTTTCCACGCTGAACTTTTTGTTCAGACTAGCTTGGCGCCATATGTGGTGCACGGGGCTTGAATGGAAAGAAAGTATTAAGGGTGATTGGAATTCTTTGTGGATGATAGCGGATATTAATAAATAAATAAATAAATATTATAATATTCATTAAATGGTTTCTGTTCCTGTGATTCCATTTGTGATCATTGATTTACTTAACAACTCGTTATAACTCATACTATCAGCTTAAATGCTCCATATGGCATCGCAATCGCATATTTTTTTTTCACTTCCCAGAAGAAGTGAAGAGCAGGAAGAAATTATTTTAAGAAATTTTTCAGAATTCATCTAGTTTTTAGAGTTAAAGCAGACGTACTGTATGCAAGAGAAGAGAATGAATTTTGCTTATTTTTAACACACCAGCTCCCTAAGTTCGTCCTGCAATTTCGACAATATTATTATCCGTGACAGTGTACTGCCTCGTTCACATTGGTAGAATATATTGAATGGAAAGTAGAGGTCGTGTTAGACTCGAGTTCATTTGGGACTTGATATTCAACCGTGCCGTTGTGAAATACGTATGGTCTGGTTGTTTACCGCGGGAGTCACCGTGTTAATAAATAATATTCTGCGCTGTTCTACAATTAATTACTATGTATCGACTACCTATCTGACTTTTCGGGGCGCCCAAAATATTCCGCACTTCAGCAAGCGATAAAGTCACAGCCAGCAGACGATACCCTAATTACTTCGATCAGCTCGCTCCACGCCAAACGTTTCCTCTCCGTAATACTATTGATGTTTTACCGTAAACTTCACCCTGTCGCCCCTATTAGAGGGAATTAACTTCGAGGCAACTTAAACCGTTGACGTTCCCAGCGAGTAAAATTGCCTCTGTAACGGAGCTAATTACGTTACCAGACTCGAATGCCGGAGTTCGCGGCGGGCAAACGAACCGTGGAATATTAGAACCACTCGACCAATCGTGTTCCACCGAAAATTTAATCACCCGCATACTAGATATCAAAGCTCGATCATAGTTTCGCCGATGATCACAATAGCCCCAGAGTTAACCACTTCCATTCTGTCAAACTCTTCTTGACCAATGCCAGTCTTTATACCGAAGTTATCAATCTAACCGAAAAGTGGGTCATCGGTGGTTCACAGAGTGAAACACTTAATTAAATTAAAGTGTCTGGTGAAATCATACTCGACCCTGTCTCATCTACGATAAAAATATCAACCGAAAGCGAAACTGTGTCACTGCTGACTCGGCTAGGATCGCGTTAAAGATCTCACTGAAGTCTACACGCGTTTAACTAATTAATCCCTTACCCTTACCTCCTCTCAAATTTCCTTTGGAAAGAAACACGCACCACCAGCTAAAACTGCCCCAAAAAACATAGAATTCCAGAAGGGTTGGGGTGAAGTGAAGAGGCTGATAGGCTCGCTGGATATTA